>CM067863.1:44096942-45401109 GCA_034642435.1 Megalocaria dilatata | reverse complement strand
CTAACCTAACCTAACCTAACCTAACCTAACCTAACCTAACCTAACCTAACCTAACCTAACCTAACCTAACCTAACCTAACCTAACCTAACCTAACCTAACCTAACCTAACCTAACCTAACCTAACCTAACCTAACCTAACCTAACCTAACCTAACCTAACCTAACCTAACCTAACCTAACCTAACCTAACCTAACCTAACCTAACCTAACCTAACCTAACCTAACCTAACCTAACCTAACCTAACCTAACCTAACCTAACCTAACCTAACCTAACTAACCTAACCTAACCTAACCTAACCTAACCTAACCTAACCTAACCTAACCTAACCTAACCTAACCTAACCTAACCTAACCTAACCTAACCTAACCTAACCTAACCTAACCTAACCTAACCTAACCTAACCTAACCTAACCTAACCTAACCTAACCTAACCTAACCTAACCTAACCTAACCTAACCTAACCTAACCTAACCTAACCTAACCTAACCTAACCTAACCTAACCTAACCTAACCTAACCTAACCTAACCTAACCTAACCTAACCTAACCTAACCTAACCTAACCTAACCTAACCTTTTTTTTTTTTTTTTGGCCCTGAGGTAGGGGGACGCTTATGCCTTCTCCGCAGCGGGCCATTTAGGTTAGATGTTGGTATCCTCGCTGGGTGCTGCGGATTCGTGAGGGACTTTCACCCTCTAAACCACCCTCCTCTTTCCCCGGTTATTTTCGCCTCCTGGAAATAGGCTATTTGCCCGTACGTCAGGTGCGTAAACCGGTATGTTTTGTCCTCCGCTATTTCAGCCCTGCCTCTCTCTATCTTCCTGCTCTTTAATCTTCATCACTTGGTTTAGAAAGTCGTAAAAACTGTCCCAGCCTGTCCGACTCGCGATCATAATGTCGATAACATCTCCCACAGGGGGTAAAATACCCATTTTCGCCACCAGTTCGGCTCTTTTCTCGGTCCATCTTTCGCACCTGTACAGCATGTGCTCCGGATCGTCTCTTACCTGGCACCTGAAACACTCATCGTCTGTGGTCTTCCCAATCCTTTTGGTGAACGTGCCAAAAGATCCGTGGCCTGTCAAGAATTGTGTAAAAAAGTAGTTTACACAGGCGGGCTCTTAGTTTGTCTATTTTGCTGCTTCTCAATTTCTAATTTGTATTTTGGGCATCTCAAGGTTTTTGCCCTATGCTGCGCACCATCACACAGCGGACAGCCTTGGGTATTGGGACAACTGGCAGCTTCATGACCCTCCTTCCCACAGTTTCTGCATAGGTTTGTTCTGTCGATTCCCTTACAAGTTGCCGCTACATGGCCGGCCTCCCAACATCTGTAGCATGTCGGAACATCTACTCTCAACTTTGCTTTGCAGTAGGACAGACCTATACGAATCTCACCGATTGTTGCTATCTTTTCGGCCGTTCGTTCGCTCACTAAAATAGTAGCTGATTGTAGTCCGCCGAATTCCTGAGGTCTCAGATTTCTTATTATTATCTCCTCTTCTGGGTCTTCTATATATTTACTTATTCCCATCTTTATTTCGTTTTCTGTAGCTAATTCGTCCATGCCTCGTAGGTGAACTACTTTTCTATTTTTTGATCTCCCTACTGTTCTTATTTTATTATCGCCGATTTTTCCCTTCAGGAATGTCGCAATGTCGTCGGCTTTTCCTTTTTTGTTATCAATTGTTAATCGAAGGTGTCCATTTCTGGTTTTAACAGCATTTCTTATGATTTCTGCTTCTTTCGTACCATCCATGTTTTCTTTCACTTTCTTCAGAATATCTGAGTATGAGTTGCCTCCCGTATCAATAATAACGGCGTCTGTCCCTCTACTTTCTCCATAACCTTGGTATCTACTCTTACCAGTGCTGTGCCAGGTTATCCTGCCTTCGAAATCCCAGAATGCGCACTCCATAAGTTTTTTCCCTGCCTCTGCCGTATTTTTGTCCAAATAAGCGATGTGAATATGTTTCCTTCCGAGGTCTAGACATGTTTTCTTCAATTGTTTTCCTGTTTCGAAAAACTGAAACTTATCTATTAAGTTCGTGTTCGCTCCAGCAAAGAACACGTATTTTTCCTCGCAAAATTCATCATCCCCGATTTGTATCGTTCCTCCTATTCTCATCTTAATGAATTTCCCGTGTGCCACCTTCCCGTCTTTGATAATTCTTCTAGTTCTCGGTGACGTCTCCGTAAGGCGTGTCAGAAGACGATGATCACGGTTTGTATTTAAATCAGCTACTATCAAGATGTCCTCCCCGTCGGGTGTGGCCAATATGGAGTCCTGTGAGACTACGAATTTGGTGTGTCTCGTTAGCAATTCGTCATTCAAAATTTTGTTGAGATCTTCCTCATTTTCGATATCGCTAATCCGGGTAGTCAGCGTCATTCTATTTATTACTTCAGCTATTTCGTCTGGATCGGATGTTTGAACACCAATGTCCCTCACTTCCTCCATTGTACTAAGAGAATTTCTTCTCTCTCCTCGGGGTTCTATCATCTGGGTCACCTTTCCTTTACAGGCGCACAGGATGTTCACTTTTTTCTCAAGGTTTTCTCTTTCCAATTTAGTTTTTTCCCATTCCTGCTCCAGGGTCCTTATTTCTTTGAAGTACTCGGTTTCCTTTGATTGAAAATCTTCATCTATATGTCTGATGTACCGCGTTATGTCCCTCGTCAGGTCTCCCAAATTTTGAACCACATTCTTTATGGGAACGTGCACGTTTCTGTTCTCCTTACAGAATTTTTCCAATTCAGATATTTTGTCAGTCAGTTTTTTAGCCAACACGTTGACAATCCCTACGGTTTCTTCTGGTGTTCTCCCTTTTTGTGGTGTACCCTTCTTTTTCCTCTTCCTCTTTCTCCCCTCGTCCTCATCCTCAGATTCTGACAACATCACGATTCCGCCTTCCCTCCGTGTATCCAGGTCTGATGCAGTCAGAAGTTCTCGAGAACTACTCATTTCCGCCTGTGACAGCTCCCACGGTGGCTGGAATATGTTGGTATCTCTCGGTGGAGTCCTCATTGTTTTCTTGCTCCTCCCGAACCATTCCTTCTCTTTTGTTCCTGCCATATTTGGAGGAGTTTTAAATTCTGCACCTTCCGTTCCAGTATCAATACTAGACGCCTCGGCCTGGTCTCTCACCTCGGACGCCTCACAGTATCTGGATCTCGGTCGAGTTTGGCCTGCTTGACCACCGCCCTCGACCGGTACTGGGGTATCCCTCCCCTGCACCGTAAACCTATTAGTTCCTTGTTCGTTCATTATCATAGAATATGAGGTTTGGAGCAGTGCAACGCACACATCCCCATCCAAGTTCGAGCCGAAATCATCACCGTGTTATCCATCCTAGGGAATTAATATGAAAAAGGGATACCTCCTAGCCCTCGGTAAACCTAATAGCGTCAGAGGGGGCACACAGGCAAGTATGTCTAAGGGAATTGGTGAAGGCTGGGATTGACCTTACCATAGGGTGTGGACAGTCTTAGTTTTCGCTGCTCCTCTCGAGACCTGTTCGGCATGGGAGACCCTCTCCGACATAGCTCCCGAGAGTCGTTGCAGGTACTTAAGCCCTCACACCACGGCAAGGTGCTGTCCTCGTGAGGGAACCTAACCTAACCTAACCTAACCTAACCTAACCTAACCTAACCTAACCTAACCTAACCTAACCTAACCTAACCTAACCTAACCTAACCTAACCTAACCTAACCTAACCTAACCTAACCTAACCTAACCTAACCTAACCTAACCTAACCTAACCTAATCAACCTTCAGGTAATTCCAGACTAGCGACCGAAATTCGTGATAGCGAAAAAACTGTCCAGTCGAGGATATCTCAAAACTCGAAAAAAATTCATAACTCGGAAACTAGATACCGCTCTCAGAAATTTTTTTCATTGTAATATTCTCATTGAAATGCTGTAATTTAATCAACCTTCAGGTAATTCCAGACTAGCGACCGAAATTCGTGATAGCGAAAAAACCGTCCAGTCAAGGATATCTCAAAACTCGAAAAAAATTCATAACTCGGAAACAAGATACCGCTCTCAGAAATTTTTTTCATTTTTTTTTCAAAAAAAAAAATTTTTTTTTAATTTTCACCTAAAAAAAATTTTTTCACCTAGAACAGGTGACCAAAAAGAATTTTGAAGAAATTTTCTCCCAAAAAAAATTAGAAAAATTTTTCAACAAAAAACAAATTTTTGCTGTACGAATACGAACTAAAAAAGACCACAAACTGACTAGGACATAATAACGCTTGCTTGAATTTCTTCACACGCCGTTTACCCGCGCTTGCTTGAATTTCTTCACCCGCCGTTAGTTATAGTTATTAGCGATACAAACTTCCCTACTGTTCTATTCGATTGTTAAACTGACTGTGAGACTGTACAAATATATGTTAAAACCAGGTGTTATCAGTTCAAATCCTTACACAACAGTTACAACAACTTGTTCAGTTCCCTCTGCGCATGAGGTGCACAGTTGTCCGATCGCGAGGTTGCCACAATGACGAAGCCTGCTGCCACTCTGGGCAAGTCTTGCTTACGTTAACAGATTCGATTCCACAATCACTGATGCCATAGCCAGCGTTTATGCTCACTATGCCACCGAGGTCCCCGAATTCGAGTGCTATTAATATATGCATTCTATGTACAGCTATTTAATTCTGTGTTACTGACAGGCAGTCAACTGATGACAGGGTGCAAATCTGTTTACAAATTTTGAATTCTTCTTAATGTTTGTAGAATGGAATAATTTTTCAAATGAGAATTAGTTTTAAATGAGAAAAAAGATATGGCTCCACGATTAGTTAGACTTTCAACTTTAACGTTAATAGCCGCGACAAGTCTTTATATCATTATATCTAAAGTGATATTTGATAAAATATATCTAACCTCTAAAATAATTGTAGACGAAGAATTTCATTTGCCGCTTGGAGAAGCTTATTGTAAATATGAATTTAACAAGGTGAGCGGAAAGCCTGAGAAAAATAATCCGAAAGCTATCAAACAAAAAAAAAACAGTTTTAACATGCACCGCTATTTTAAACATGGAATAATGATAATCAAGAAAAACAATGTTTAATTTTGATATAATTATTTTTCAGTGGGATCCAAAAGTGACAACATTTCCGGGATTGTATTTGCTCAGTTCTCTGTTCTTCAGCAAGTTTGACTTATGCACAACATACTGGTTAAGATTCATATCTTTTCTATCATCTATCGTCAATATAATATTGTTCTACTTGTTTTTCAAATTATATCACAAAGAGGTTTGTATATTGCTATCCAGTATAATCATTAAATCTTAAAAATTTTTTTAACAGGTAGCATGGAAAGTAATAATTTATGCAATCAACGTATCAATTCTGCCACCATTATATTTTTTCAGTCATGTCTATTACACTGATGTTCCTTCCATAATGATGACCATGTTATTGTTAATAAGCGCAAAGAAGGGAAATCATTATTTTGCTTCATTTTTTGGTAAGATGTAATTAGTTTTCACTCAATTATTTTACTGGTTATCTTATGTGTCTATTTGCAATCTGAAAAAGTCTATTGATTTATGTACTCAGCAGTACACTATACTTATGTTTAAACTTTTTGAATGATGAACATGAATTATCTGCCATCCTATTCTATATCTATATGAAACTTCCGTTTGTTGAATACCTTACATACAGTTTTTTTAATTTCTAATTGAAAATGCACAAAATCGGTCTGGCTGAAGACAATGAATGCAGCCTGTGTCTTGAGGACACTGAAACAGCCATGCACATCGTCTCAGAGTGGCCAGCGGTGAGTCGCATCAGATTCAAGGTCTTTGGTCAGGCTTTTATAGCCCACAGCGAACTGAAAAAATTACCCCTGAACAAGATTATCGGTTTTATCCAAAAACTGGATCTCGTCGGGGAGATATAAATTAGGGGTGAACCACAATAGTCCGTGCGGACGGACGCATCATAAATAATAATAATAATAATATTGATTCAAATTTATTCATCTCATAACCCCTTAGTGGGTGCTAAAATACTACAGTTTTCCTTTTATGTACATAAATTAGGACAATTGATTATCTTTTTTTAGGTGCTTTTGCAATAATGATGCGACAGACAAATGTCATATGGGTTGGAATGCTATTTGGAGATTATATACTGAAACAACTCTATATGTTGTCATCTGATAATACTAAGTACCTGAAACAAATTAAAATCTCATTAAAGGTATGACATTTAATCAATCCTGAGCTTTTGCACACTTGGTAAATAGTAAATGTCTGAAAATTTTAAATCTGTGAATTACTTCTTAAAGAAACTGCATATGATGAATGAAAATACAGTAGTATTGTTTTCTGTCGTAGGAAAGTCAAATAAACGTCATTTTTGCAATTTTAGAACTGCTCTCTTGAAGAAATGGAAAATTTCGTGAAAATGAAAAATACAAGATTTAAAAGGCTTCATTCTTCTCCCTTTGATCTGCATCGTCACATATTGTCAAGAAAGAGTGGCAAAATAATATATTTAACAAACCTTCTCTGAATGTTTCTGTTCGAAAGTTATCATGTTTACGATTCGGCCAGATAGTTACTTTTGACCTCAGATTCATCAGTGGGTCCAACTGTTCCCTGGAACAAGAGCCCAAAAATGAAAAGCATTTGTCATTTTCAGTTTCACACAAAAAATCAGATGAAATTAAATTTTTGTTAAAATATTCATAATTAGAACAAGTTTTGCTACGAACAGTTCACATTTTTGTGTGAATTAATGGTTCATATTTTTGTGTGTTATTGTTCTGCTCGAATGTCTATAATTTTTCAGCCAAAAATGGTCTTAAACGACTAGGTTGGACTCGCTGATGAAGAATCCGAGGTCAAAAGTAATTCTGTCTGGTATGGAGACTTGAACTTCAGAGTAGGTTTGGGATTTAAATAACTCGGTTAAGTTCTTCTTCAATGGTTATTCCCATTTGAAAATTTGTTATTCAAATATTTTTCAAAGTACAAATTCGATTGAGCTCAAATTCAGTATTTCGATGTGAATTAAGAACACGAAAGCTCATGAATAATTTGTCGAAGGTAATATACCAGAATTTTAAAAATCTTTTCATATCTGCTTTCGGCAGAAGTATATGAAGCTCAACATATTATTTTTTCACTCTTTCTTGTCGGTATGTAATGATGAACGATGATATCGAAGAGAGAAGGACAGAGCACTTTTAAATAATGTATTATTCATTTTCATTAGGTTTTCAAATATTGGATTGAGTGAGTGTTCATTTTAAAGATAGGAAAAACAAATATTGCTTCATTTTCTCTTAAAAACAAAGAGATAGAAAACTAAGTCATTTCTTATTTACCATTCATTGGGTTTTCCGTTCCTTCAGGACAATAGTTCTAAAAATGCCAAAAATGATGTTAATTTGCTTTCTGAAGGCAGAATACAGATTTCTGTGTTTTTATTCATCATATGTAGCTTCTTTAAGAAGTAATTCAAAGATTTGAAATTTTCAGAGTAAACACGACAATGAATTTTTCACATTTTTCTGTTATTTTTGAAACTTCAAAAATTGCATCATCATCAGACAACTGATAATCTAACCAAGGGTACAGAGTATTTATGCAGGGTCAGATACAAGGAAATAGTAATATATTTTATATTATGAAAATCCATTGTGTCTCAATATTAGAGAATAAAACACTGTTCAATCAAAATTCCACAATTTAATCATTAAGAATTTGATACACGACGCATTTCGATCGTTACATCATTGTTTAATTGAATCAGTCTTCACTTGATGAAAATCCATATTAAATAAGGTTATTCTAATTTTCACAAATTTTTATTGTTATTACAATACAACAATTGTTTCGCTATCACAGTAGCGTCCTCGGGTAGGTAATATCTTACATTTTGAATAACAATAAAAATTTGAGAAAATCCGAGTAACCTTATTTAATATTATTTGTTACATCATTGTCAAGTATGTGATTTAACAATCGAAATGCCTCGTGAATCAGACTCTTAGTGAAAATTTGATAAAATATGGTGTTTCATTAGCCAGTAAGAGAATAACAAGAAAACAGGAGTTACATAGAAAATGGTTGTTACGCTTTTCCTACAATAAATAGTCAATTCTTGTTATCATTCTTTTCTACCAGACCAGCATAAATACTTTGTATTCTTGAGACAATGGCTACTAACTATATTATAATTGATGTACTACTTATATTTGGGTAAACTTTTCAATATTTGGTAGTAAAACATAATAATTTCCAAAAAAAAAATTGAAAAATCGTAATAAATAAAAATGTTAACTGTCAAATGTGAATATATCTTTGAATTAACTAATGTCTACTGTCCACAGGGTGTTGAAGATTTAACTAAAGTGATTCTGACCAAACCAGCTAATATAATGAAGAGGACTGATCTGCAGTTTGTATTCGATTGCTTAGCTTATATGTCGGTATTATCCAGTTTCTTAGTGTTTGTTTATTTGAATGGAAGTATAGTAGTGGGCGACAAAAATGCACATGAAGCTACGGTTCACCTTGTTCAGGTGTTTTATTTTGCAACATTTACCTTATTTTTTGGTTGGCCACATTTTTTAAGCAGCATTTTACCATTCATCACATTTACTCGAAGTAATAAATTTTTTATGTCTGTAACTGTTGCATTGTGTTTGTGCATTGTTCATTTCAATACTTTGGTTCACCCATATATGCTTGCGGATAATCGCCATTATGTGTTTTATGTCTGGAACAGGTTTTATGGGAAATATCATCTCTTCCGTTATAGCATGGTTCTTGTATACATATTTGCTTTATATGGTATTCTGTCGAAAATTTGGGATCCTAATGATATTAGTTTCCCACTGATGTATATTTTATGTACTGTTTTTGTACTTGTAATGCAGAGATTGATTGAATTTCGCTATTACCTATTCCCTTACATTCTATTCCGCATTCAAATCAAGAAAACCACGCCGACAATCTTAGCATTGGAGAGTTTGACATATGCTGTTTTAAATGCATTCACTTTGTATATGTTTTTCAATAAGTCTATCATTTGGGATACCTACGATTATCCTCAAAGACTTATTTGGTGAACCCTTTTCTTTACCAACAACATTTTTCTATTTATGAAATAAGTTTTCATGGTTGTTGTTATTTGTTGGAATATGTCCTTGAGTTTATTAGTGAATTTTCTTTTATAAAATCTATGTTTTTGTTATTTCCCAATGTCAGCTGAATATATTGTAAAAATTAAACTGTTTCACACATTATTAATTTAGTCAACATATATTCCTTCAGGGTATAGGATATAATTTTCTTATAGAATTAGTTTACGTTGCTAATGTTTATTTGAACTGATGTTACTTGTAATTTAGAACACATGTTAGTAGAATAGTGATAACAATGTATCTTCAATGAAAATACTAGGGTTTTAATACAAAAGTTTTCAATACATTTTTATTTATTGATCGATATTTATCTTTGTATACTATATGAGACTGCTATTAATAAATTTAAATTTTATCGAAATAAGAAAATTACTTTGTTTTTTGTTACCATTTATTCAATAGGATCACAGTAACATGTTCCTTCCAGTTAAGTCTTTTGTCCATGTACATGCCAAGATATTTAACTGTAGAAGATTCGGATATCTGAGTGTGGTTTACATGTACTGGTGGACATTGTCGCTTTCTCAGTATAAAGTTTACTTGCACCGATTTGCTCTCATTGATCTTAATTCTCCATTTATGCAGCCATTCTTGAATCTGATCCAGGTGATTCTGTAACAGTGGTGGGGCTTCTACAGGGTCCTGGTCGGTCGCTAGGACAGAGGTGTGGATTGGTTGGTAGGTCTGCCGTGTACAACAGATGGAGCAGCGGGCCAAAAACGCTTCCTTGTGCGATGGAGGATGTTATGGGGAAATCGGGTGATATCGTTCCGTTCACTTTTACTCAAAATTTTCTTATATCAATGTAGGATTTCAAGATATTGAAATAGGTTATTGGGAGAAATTTTTTCATCTTGTATAGTAGGCCCGGGTGTTAGACCTTGTCAAATGCTTAGTTTACATCGAGAAAGGCTGATGTACAGTATTTTTTTCTGTTCAAGAGCTTGGCTCACAATGTGACTTATTCTATGAGTGAGCTGCTCGAAATCCAAATTGGTGATGTGGTATCCATTGCACTGTATTTGGATCTGCAAATAAAGATAAGTCTCTTAAGGATTTTTGAAGTGACAGAAAGCAAGCTAATTGGCCGATAGGAGGTTGTGCTGTTTGGATCTTTACCTGGTTTTCATATAAGAATTATCTCTGCTGGCTGTTTTGAACTGCTCTGACCAGTACTTATGGTTCAGTATGGCGTTGTAGATGTATTTGAGTAAGGTTACTCCCCTTTCTGGCAGCTCTTTAATCATTTTTGGAGTTATTCTCTCAGCTCCTGCAGGTTTTCTTGTGTTGAGGTGACTGATTTCATCTTGGACAGTTGCTTTGAAAGGATATATGGGTATTGTATGGTCAGGTATCTCAAGGAGTTCTCTTTCTTGTTCGTCATCTGTGGCGTCATTGTTAGGGGTAAATACTGTGGCCAGGTATTCAGCAAATAGATGGGCTTTTTCTTCATCGCTTCTGGCCCATTGTGTGTGAAGAGTTGGCGAATTATGTACAGCAGGAATGTGTGTTAGTGGTTTTTTACTGTTTTTTGTAGTTGTTGAACGAGGTGTCTTTTGCCTCTTTGATTTTGGCTTTCAGTTTGTTGGTGGTTCTATTAAGAATGGTTTTGTCTGCTGAGTGTGTTTGCTGCTATTTTACTCTTGCCCTTCACTTCTGGGCTATTAGCTCCTCGATTGCCGCAGTGATATCAAAAGTCTACTTTACTTCATTCATTTATGGGGTTGCTTGTTTCACCGCCTCTATGAGTTGGTTGTTGAATGTTGCTAATACTTGCTCTGTTTCTATTGGGCTTTTTAGTAGCGCATCTAAGCTTACGGTTTTTTCGATATTCGTCCCAATTGTGTAACCTTGGAGTTTGTTACTGGTATATCACGAAAGGGCTGATAGCTACTATAGGTGAATGGTCCGACGATAAGTCGTAGCTAGGTGAAATATCCATGTTTGAGGGAGAGAGGCCATTCGTCACGAAAAAGTCTAGCAGGTCAGGGATCTGTCGGCCAATAGGTGAGAGTGCCTGTTGATAGAATGTTGTAGCCATTTTATTGTATGAGACTTCCTAATTCCTTTCCTTTTGTTGTAGTAAGCCTAGAGCCAAATAGGATATTCTTGGAACGAAGTTCCTTATCGCGCGTTGCGAAAGGGGGCTAGACGGAAAAAATTAAGACCAAAAGTTGTAACGACACTTTTTGCTATAGTTTCAAGCCGTGCGGCGTGCACGTGTTTCTCTGTCTGTCTCTCTCTCTCTCATAGAAAGCAAGCTAATTATTTTCGTTTCGTCTTTCTATTTCGCATTAAACAGTGTGGTATCGCGACGATTATTTTTTGTTGAGTGTATACAGGTATACTGCTCTTAAAATTTCGATTTCTAAACTATTACAATTATCATCTGAAATGTTACATTTGTACAGATCTCTTTTTAGATACGTCAAAGTATTTATTATTGATGAAATCAGCATGATCAGTGCAAAACTTTTAGCCAAAATTGATTTACGCTTAAAACAAATTACTGCAAATCATAATGTTGATTTTGGCGGCACTGACGTCATTTTAATTGGTCATTTACGCCAGGCGCCACCAGTAAGGGCAACATTGATATATACACCTATTAAAACGACAATGGTTGGTCCACATTTATGGCGAAGTCTTCTGTCGCTGTAGACAATTACAACAATTCAATTTTGCAAGAAGCTCCAGATAAAGTCATCTCAATAGCAAAGGATATAATAACTGGATCTAAAAATCAAGAACAAGAAGCTTCTTTTAGATTACAACTACACAAAAAATCTGTCATCGATACTGGGGGATTACCCTACCAAATCTCTTCTGTAAAAGGAAAGTATTACCTTATCACAACAAACATCGATGTAAGTGATGGATTAGTTAATGGTGCCGTTGGTAAATTAAATCATCTAGTAGTCGATGAGGACAACGTAGTTTGCAGAGTTTGGCTCGAATTCTGTGGATCACCAAAGGTTGGGCAAAAGCAAGAAAAAAAGCTGCTTCACTAACTATTCAAAGCAAAGTACATAATGCTGCTGTATCTATTGAATGGCGAACATCCAACATTACTATGACAAGGAATAAAGCAGTTACTGTTAAACGTGAACTATGACTATTCATAAGTCACAAGGTGGAACATTTGATCAAATTGTTTACAAGTATGACAAAATACATCCACAACAACTTGTTTATTTGCTCTCTCTCATGTAACAAGCATCGAAGGTTTATTTATCGTTACATTTGATCATGATGAAACTAAATTTCGATTTCATCATAATCGAGTACAAGCTTCATCAACAATATCTCTAGTACAAGAGTGTCATTAAATAAATAAGCTTGAAACGAAGGCAAGTTCAGTCATTGATTTCATTACTAGAGAGAGTGTACGTTCAACGTCCAAAGTCTTCGTAAACATTCAGTTTAATCGACTCTGTGACAGAAAAAACGAACATTTTGTTATTATCAGAGACATGGTTGGACAATCAAGAAGAATGTGATATACCGAATTTTAATTGTATAGCTCACTTTAAACGTGATTTTGTTCGTTTAGGTGGAGTTGCGATTTATCACAACACAAATGATACGACCAATCTTGTAACACCAAATATGTCGGTCATTATGAACAATATTCAGGACTTGCACGTAAGACGCACAAGTGTTGCAGATTTATGTGCAGCAGAGTGTGTAATGGAAAACGGCGTTACTTAAATCATGGCAGTCATATATGTCTCGCCAAATAACAAATTAATAGATATTCAGGACTTCATTCATCGAGCACTGCTAGAGTATTCTAAAGATGTATCTCAAACGCTTAGCAGATACAACAGAAATTTAAATAAACGTCCACTCATTTTGGCCGGTGATTTTAACATCAACTTCAGTAATGAAAAATCAAAACCATTGCTACAGTTTCTAGAGGAAGAATTTGATTTAAGAATAAACAATAATCCAGCAGAATCAACAACAAAATATAATACTACCATCGATGCAGTTTTTTCAAGACATTTAAATAAAATAGAATCCCAAACATGTTTCCTACTTCAGTTACCACAAGCCAATTATTAGTAAAATTGAGCCTACTAATTAAGTTTATATTACATTATAGTTGTTAATAATAAAAAAAATATTATTATAACTTAAAAAAAATAAAATTTTATTACAATTCCTTCATTAATTAATCGTGGTGTCCCTTGACACCTCTCAATTTTTTTACTATTAGAATCTCCTTCTGCTATGAATTTAGGGCCAAGCGTTTAGAAGAAGTCGCTGAAATTCTCTTTTTTGATGTTGTGGCGTGGGGGACAATACACTGTGGCTCGTAACATATTTCTTTGTCATATTTTGGCAGTTCCACATGGCTCATAGTATTTTTTACAATAATGGAGGTCCCGCGTGAGCAGTGTTGTCTGGATGATTGGTGAAGTATGTTGTATATTGTGGTATGTTGAAGTAGGACCTGTCTGTGAAGTGTGTTTCGCTTACCAGCAAAATGTCTCTATGTTTCTATAGACAATTCTTTGTGATGGAGGAAAACTTCTATTTTGTTTTTGTGTTGTAGAAGTCCATTGGCATTCCATTCTGCAATTTTAATGAAGTTAATGAATTTTGCTGATAAGAGTTGTTAGCACGTTCAACATCATGGTGTTCTGTCGGAACATAATTTTAAACTCTTCCAGAAATTTACGTATGATTTTGTGGATATCATTTGGTTGCCCTGGCTCAGTTAAGTTGTTGGGTGCATTTGCATAGCTCCTTGTTGGTTGCTGATAGTGATGAGGTAGATTTGTTTGTTCCCGATGGGATTGTAGCGTTGGGTATTGCCGGTCATCCAGGGTGGGTGAGGTTTGTTGATAAAATCCATGTTCTGTAAATTGTTAATTCCCAATGAAAAATTCATATTAAATTCAACTGAAACCTTAAAGATTCAAAACACTAATAAGGAAAGAAAATATTCCTTCGTATCATTTAATAAGGTCCACACTAAAAATAAACGAATACTTATCATCGGAATTGCTCTCGTCACATTTTTCAGAAGAGAAACAATTCAGTTTTATTAATTAAGACAATAAAATATCTCAAGTTACTTCGTACAGAGAAAATTTCAATTTTTGTGTCACTTCATATCCATTGCACCTTGATTTATTTATTTCGAGTTATTTAGAAAAGGCGTGATAGCCCTAACTTATCAGGAATGATTATCAATATTTTGTTAATAGACATAATATTTGAATTAAGTTATAAAATTCCAAATTTTTTGCAACCTGTAACACACCAATTCAGTCAGAAGTCATGTAGAAAAACATGAACACCTATAAAGTTCATCTCTATATGTATTTCTATTTTAATTGAATTGAGTTTCAATTGATGATGGCTCTTGATAAAATTCAAAAAATAATTAATATATTCATAAAATGTAATAAATTGATATTTCAAAAACACTGTTTCTTTAATGGCATTAAAATTATATCAACTAACATTAATTCATTCGAAGCCCGAGTTTCTGAAACATATATAGGTGGGGCAGAATGTAGGGGCATTTTTAGAACGGTTAGTACAGGCGAACGGTTTGGGGCTGACATTGTTCGATTCAGGAGAGTTCACCGTTTGTTAGCATAGATAAAAGAATATTTAGTCTTGTTAATCTATGTTCGTTAGTAACAATGGTTATCAACGAGCGACGCTCGTCGAGTGTTCGCAGTTGAAAAGTATCTGAAATTGGGCGAGTATGTTAATGTCATACAGAGGCACCTTCAAGGTTTCTATATTAGGCGTAACTATTCAGTTCCAAAACGGGACAAAATTAAGAATGGGTACAGAAATTTAGGACTACGGCGCCAACAATGAATCCAAAATCTCAAGGCCACCTCTGAAGTGTAAGAACATCTTATTCCATAGAAAGGGCGAGACAAGCAGTTACCTGAAAGAATGCAAATGATTTCTGCGAATGAAAATGCATTATAACTCATTCTCATTCATGCAGTTTTGTTAACAAACAAAGAGAACTGCTAATATTGGGCAGCAGAAAACCCCCAACAACTGCAAAAACGTCCACTTCACAGTGATAAAGTCACGGTTTGGTGTACTGTGAGCCATCTTGATGTAATCGGCCCTTAATTTTTCGAAATTGCACCAAGAGAAACTCTAACCATAACCTTAGAGTGTTTGTAATTTTTTAATTACAGAATTATAACAACGAAGAATCGATGCAAAAAAAATGAAGGATAATGTAAACTTTAATTTTTATGTTAAAAAATAACGGAGTTATGCTCATTTAGAAAAAGCTCTTCCGTCCTTCATTAATTTAATAAATATTAAACTTATTTTGTTGATAAATGTTATGTTCTTCAAACGGATGACTACATCTGCAAAATGTATTATAATTCAGGCATAACTATTCAATATCTTTTTATATAAATCTAAGATCTTCCCAACGTCTTGAAAATTACAAGATAATACAAGTTAATAACTACAAATATAGTTTTTTTTAATTTGAGTTGTGTTAGCTATAATAATGTTCAGTATATGTCTATACTAATATAGGGAAGTGTTTTTGAGCATTCACTCAAGACTTGAAACAAGCTGACATATTGAAAGGCAATTATAATTGTTTCCATCATTTTATTTATCGATCGTTTTTTTTATTTTTCAAATTTTTTCCAAGGTAAGTTTCAGATTAATTGAAATGAAATATACATGTTACTCGACACACTAAAAATCATGTCAACGTTCCAATCTTCAAGATAGTCTAATCAAACTCTACAGTAAACTTGTCACAAAAAATGCTTAGAGAAACATCCAAAAAAACTACGAAGTGGTACAATTTGCTTCATAGATATAGATAATCCGAGGTCTTCGTACCAATATAGACAGCTGTGATAACTGACTGTTAGCCTAGCAATTTTCAAATTGTAAACTGTCAGTACTTGCTAATGAGCTCAATTTGCTTGAAAGCGTTCAACTGCACCAAAATATAGCAGTGTGAACGAGAGAAAAAAAAATTCAATTTTTTTTCTGTTCCACCATCACCTTCTTCCAATAAATATCAAAATCTAGAGTAAAATTTCAAAAGATTTGGTGATTTACAAAATTCACTCTAATCAAATTATCACAAAACATTTAAAGATTTATAAGCACTATCGACCAATTGCTTATATTAAAAAAGGGGGCTGGCTGTACATTTAATTGTCTTGAAAAGATACGACAGATGTATTACATGCTGGGTCAATGAAAAGATAATATATACAATCTGCCGATAATGCAAATTTATGTAATAAAAAAATATAATCATCAGTATATAAAAAATAATCTAGTCTAGAAATAATATTCCTATCTGACACCCACTTCTTACTATAGGTTAATGTTAAAAGTAATTAGAAAAAAATTCGAGATTATTTCAAGGTGCTTAAAACTTCAAATATCACTAAAATGACATTGCAACAGTTAATCTCCTACCACAGTCATTTGGCAAGTGAGAATTGAAAAAAAGAAAATTGGAAACATTCAAATATATCAGTCAAGGATTTAAGGCACATTCATCAAAATAGGTGCAACACTCATAAATTGAAAGATCCTCGAGAATTTGTAGCCTATACAAAATTCAAATCGGTTTAATTACAGGCACTGAAAATAAACTGATAGGAACTAGAGATAAAAAACTTTATCACAATCTTGGCACGAACTTAGAATAATAACTGTTCATATTCTTGGAGAAATTAAATGAATTTTTGAGAATGTGGCTGAAAATTCTCGTTCAGAATGATTCTTCAACTTAAATTCGATATGTACAATAAAAAATATAACAGTATATAAAAAGTAACAAATTCAATCTCTTTCGTACTCATGAGAGGCCTAAATAAACTTCCTATTGAGTAATGTACATCAAATTGTAAAATCTATATCAGTAGTCCTCTTATATTTCAATAAGAAAATTAAGGAAAGAATAGGGCTAAACATAACACTCATAAGATCACTTAACCAGGTTTATGAATCTAGTCCTCTTTTAAAGCTTTACTTTCAAATTGTCTATGAGGGACATAGCCCTTGGACTCTTTCTTCATTGGAGGAATTTCTCCGATAGTCACATAGCCAGTTTTTGGATTTGTACTCAAGGATGATGGCTGCCAACTTTTAATATCATTAGCATTTTTCAATGTCATATTCTCTGCAATTTTTATGTAAGCATTTTCTGGTGGTGAAACAGTCTGCTTTGTTTCTAAACTCAAAACATCAGCTGACATAAGATCTTTGTTACCTGCTATCACATAAGCCGGATTCTTGTCTGCTGTTATGGGAGTTTTGAAAGGTACGTAACTTGGATTGCAAGATTTCACAAGTTCCCCAGTTAAAACATAGGAAGGAGAGTGAGACGACTCTGAAAGGTTAAATGCGGGTTTATCCATAACAGAAGGTAGAGGAATATAAGTGGAACTACCCTCTGGATTTACACTAGGATCAATCCCCAAGACACAGTAATTTTTTGGTGGTGATTTAACAGTTCCGTCTATTGGTAAAACAACATAGGGTTTACCCGTGCTTAGAGGACGTATATTTCTCTGCCTCAAAGATGTTGTGGTTAAATCAGCCAAATCTTCAGTAGATGGTGTTTTTGGTTGCTCAGTTCCAGAATCAGAAGTACCCGATGATATATTACTTGTTGAGTCTATTGAACAGGCCACACTCTCATGAGCAGAACTGCAACCACTAGAATCGCCAACATTTGTATTTGAAGAACCATCGTTCTTTTTCATCAAAAGATGTTTCTCATCATCGGCCACATTTTGACCATCGTTATCATTATCATCTCTTGGATTTTTAACTTCTATAACGTCACCTTGTAGTCCTAATGGCATAACAACATCCACATCTTTCATGATCAAGACACGACCATATAATCTGGAAAATTTTTAATGTTATAATAACAATGAACTTGAGTAATGGATGATGAAAAATTAATGCCATTAAATCAAACAGAAATCTTCGTACAGGTCGATCTACTTCAACACTAATTCCACAGATGAATTA
Source organism: Megalocaria dilatata (assembly GCA_034642435.1). NCBI lineage: Eukaryota > Metazoa > Arthropoda > Insecta > Coleoptera > Coccinellidae > Megalocaria > Megalocaria dilatata. The sequence goes on along the minus strand of CM067863.1, from coordinate 45,382,898 downwards.
TTCAAATTCATAAAACCTGCTTGAAAAAAGCTTCTAGATCTAGTGATCGAACAACAATAAGTACCAAATATAGGAATGAAGACCAAATTTTTTCTCATCATCAGTAGTCTCGTAGATCACAGTTTCTCCATTCGCTCTCGCGAACTGGTCTGTAGAGCAACGAGTACGGGTATTCCTACGTGATGAAGGTGGCCGTGGTGGTGGAAATCCTATGAGGCGTTTGCTGTTATCGTGTTGACAGCAAACGCCTGCCCGACACATAGAAACATTTAATATGTCGTCTTCCTATATCAACAGTTTAATATTTTATATATATATCTAAGAGACTACTGGTGATGAGACCTGGGGAGTATGCAGATTGAGGCTCCGGCGTTGAATCACTAAATTCTACTAATATTCTTGATAATGGCTCCAAAATCGGAGCCGAAACATTGAACACTTATAAATTCTAGACGAGATCCAACTTTTCAAAATACACTATGAAAACCTTCACCGAGGACACTTAAAAAAAAAAAAAAAAAACCATATTAGTATACACCAACAATATTGTCAAATTATTGAAAATTTATAGTGTGCAAAATAAGGAGTAATTATAAAGTAGCCTTAAATTTAGTACGGTACCTTCCGACAGATTCCGACCTCCCAGGAGTCTTCAAACACTGGTACTTACAGAATTGATCGATTAAAATGCAATACGTAGGAAGATTGTAGTAAATTACCTTTTAAACATGTATGTCATAGCTGAGAAAAATAAAATGATGAATGGTACCAATACATAAATGGTATAATTTCCTGGAGATCTGCAGTAGGATTGAACTTCATCGCTCCATTTTCCATGGTAAACTTTATCGCCATCTAAATTTATAGCCCTGACTGAAACAAAGAAGGAGTACACCTTCTCCTTGCCACAACTATTGAAACCCCATTCCTGTCCTAAAAAATAAAAAAATTCGCCATCAGTATTCACGAACAAACAAACAGAATTATTTATTTTGACATCAAATACAATACACGTCGATTTAAATGTTAATGACCAAGTATTTAGTGTACAATATTCCTGAGGCAGAAACAATTATTATTATAGATTGTAACTTCATCACTTTAAATGGAAAATTTTTTTTAAATAGAATAATAATATGAAAGTTGCTGTCCTAGAACAGATACAATAATTACTATGGCTTGTATCTGAAACCAGAAAATTTATTAAGAATACTACTATTCATTATTTATGTAAGTTCTTAATAGAAACTGTTAAAAAGATATTGTATTTTTTTTGGTCAGTGAGGTATTTCTGACCGTTTTCAAGTGGATACTAATGTTGCCAGTCTTATGTTATCAAAGGGTGGGGGATGTGACCAAAGGAAAAGGTGGGGACGGGGCTAATTTTACGTTCTAGGTTCGGACCAGTAGAGGACGCCATTTTGTGAAACTTTATACATGAATGACTGTAGCCGTGTGGATTTTATTGTATGAAAACTGCCCATTTGAACTCGTGCTTTTTCCAATGGAACCAAGCGAAAGATTAGCCACCAGAAACACCACCGAAAACATTTCAAAGGTAACCTACATACAACAAAATCTACACGTCTACAGTCACCCAAGCTAGAAGACCCACAAATGTGGCGCTCTCTAAGGGGCCGAACACTGAACTTAAAACTTACCCCAACCTCACCCCTACCTGTGGTTGCAGCCCCCACCCATTTATATATAAGACACAACCAGTATTTACTTGAAAACGGTCAAATATACCTCACTGACAGAAACGTCGAGAAACACAATACCTTCTTTTTTGACAATTTCCAAATAATATATTGAGTATTTATAATAAATTTTCTGGTTTCAGACACAATCCATAATAATTAAGGTTCCTTTAGAACATATTCCAACAACTTTTCATATTATTATTACATTTTGAACAAATTTTCCCAATTGATTTCCTTTGTGATCAAATAATAATTGTTTCAGGTTTTGTCCACATTAATATATATATATATATATATATATATATATATATATATATATATATATATATATATATATATATATATATATAATATATATATATATATATAAATATTAAATATAATTTTTTGAAATTAAATATGTAGAAGGCTAACACAATATATTGTGTTAGCCTTCTACATATTTAATTTCAAAAAATTATATTTAATATTATAAGTTATTTTTTGAAATGAAATATATATATATATGGAAGAAGATTTTTTACAAGGTTTAGAGAAGCTTATTTCTCGATCTAACAAATGTATTGAAGTTCTAGGAGATTATATTGAAAAATATAATTTTTCCCAAATTTTCTGAGTTTTCTTTCATGTCTATACCGACAATATATTGAACGCCTCTCGTAGTGTAAAATACCTGTAATGTTCATTATGGTAGTTTTATTATTTTCATTATCTTGCTTCTCTTTTATCTTCAACTCATAATATTCAATTCTGCCATTTCGTTCTTGTGGACTGTCCCAACTGATCAATGTATATGTAGCATTTTGAGTAATAAAAGGTTTCCTTATCTCACTGGGACCTATAAAAAATAAGTTTCAAGAAAAGTGTATAGGGTGATTCTAAGAGCAAAGTTTACTTACGCCCAATATGTGTTGCAACTCTTAATTTTTCAGAATTATTCGAACATTTAACAGTACATGCTTGCACTGTTATTGTGTAGTTTGTATAGCTTGCCAAATTAACGAGCTGAAATAGGAATTGATTATTTCCACACTTTGAACACTACTTTTTATACTTTTACCATAGCAGTTTCTATTTTAGAATTTTTATCTTTGCCGGGATCGATCCTTTCCAACACATTATTGTAAGAAATTTGGTAATATTTCAATATCCCATTAGTCTTCTGTGGAGCAAACCACTTTAGCGAGATTGTCGAGTTTGTCACATCTGTTAAATTCAAATGTTGAGGAGGCGTAGGTGCTTAAAGAAAAAATAGTTTTATTCAATTGTTAATTATTTGGTAAGAGTATCTAGCAAAAAATCCATCAATCCATCTGCTTTAGCTGAAAATTCAGCAAGACAAAATGATAATAACCAAGGTTTACTTAATTATATTTAACTATAATTAGTGTTTAACCCAGGAGTATCTAGAGATTTCTCAAAAAAAAATCACATAATGACATTGGTATTAGTGTGCTTGTATATTACTGGTTGAAAAAATAGCACATTTACTACTAGTTCATTTAAATATTAAGATTTTGTAAGCTGATCACTTTGAGTAAATATTATTATTATCAAGTAAATATAAACGTCAACTCTAGTTCACAGCAGAAGACAACAATTTCACAGATGACTACTTCCTCTAGAGAACTAATTCACAAAATGAAACTTTTATGGTCTGTAATGTAGTAAAAATATATAGAACAGAATGGTTAATTAATGTTGAAAATGTTATTCTGATTTTCGCATTTTTTTATTATTATAATTCAAAAATTGTTTCGCTATGACAGTAGCATCTTCATGTAAATTACAGTTTATCTGAATATGTTCAACAGGGGCGAGTTATATAGGTCTAATTGTTCATTAAGTACTAATCGATTTTGTTGTATTTATTTATCCCTAGGGACCAGTGGCGGATTAAAGGTCCAGAGCGCCCTAGGCAATAACTTTGTCGGCGCCCCTGTACCGGCCATAAATGGCCATCTTAATTAAAAATTCTGAACTCGCGCGCCCCTAGGCACGTGCCTAGTTTGCCTTACGGATAATCCGCCACTGCTAGGGACTCCAACAGGTTTAAGGCATAACTTTCACGTTCTATATGTAAAATTTCAAAATTATGGTTGAAAATATAGTCCCTGTCCACTTTATTAGACTCGCCCACAAAATTGTTTGAATGTTGCATTGAAATGTTAATTATTTAAATTTACGTTAACATATAGAACGCAACCAGATTTGTATCTTGGGTTGCTGTTTAATTTTATAACATCTGTAATAGATGTTGATCTTGCAATAAGTAGAAATAAACAGATGAAAGTGTTTGATACTGTATTTAGAGTAGTGACAGAGTGATTATCAGCGTTTTGAACTATATTATTTCTGTTTAATGCATCTTAATTGAGGAGGTGAGTATTCAATAGCTATTATCAATGAAGTACCGAAAAACAAAAGTGTCATGACATTGACATTGGCGCCTACTGTGTGTCAGTCCCAGGACTGACATCTAGTACAAATTAACTGAAAACTTTTTAAATGTTTATTATGTAAGCTTTTCGAAATTCAATCTCAAGTTTGGAACTTTCTTTCTTCCAACACTTCATAAAAAAAATGACCTGGTTGGATATTTTTGGGACTATCCCTGAGGATTTAGATAAATGTTAAAAATTAGATTCTTTACAACTAATGGTAAAAATCCTACTTACCACTTTCTAATGTACTTTGTTGGACCGGTTCACTTCGTTGACTGTACTTTGTGAAGTTAATTACTGCAGCCACTTGCAAACTGTAAATTGAATAGGGCTCCAGACCATCAATAACCACAGAGGTTTCATTACTTGGAACTGTAGTATTCTTCTCTGATTCTGCAAAGAAATTATTTGAATCTAGATTTTACAAACTCACTCATTACCTTTGCATGTAGAATTTTGTGGAGACCAAATAGGGCAGTAGTAAACAATAAATCCAGTGACACTTTTGTCTGAACAACCGAAAATCCATTTAACTTTTATATATCTAGCTCCAAAAGTCACTCTATGGAATTCGTCAATCTTTCCAACACTATATTTATAATACAAGTCAGTACAATGGGCCCATGTCATTCCGCTGCTACCACGATCTGTGTTTGCAGAAATAGCAAATTGAAACGTTTTGTTGCTCGGAATTCGTTGCTCATGCGAAGTAATGTTGCTTGATACCTCAACCCAATCCAGTTTACCCTGAAATGAGAAATTACTTTGTTTTCTATCACGGACTACTCCATCCAATATAAGTTAATAATTTGGATAATAAGGAAGAGACCTCAAAAATTGATGATTCAAATACTCTGAAATGGGAATTAGTGAAATGTAGTGCAATATTTTCAAATATGATAAATTTAGAATAAAACACAATAACAAAATTAGAAACTTACCCATTAGAAAAAAATTCTCAACACAAACCCAATGTCATCTATGCATGTCTCTGTTTGATGCATATATGTATGTAGGTGTTTGTTTATGATTTTTCATGAATGAATAAATTTCCGATCTTGTTACTGCATTTAATTCTGAATAGGGCTATCTGAAGATTAACAACAACATGTCGATATTTTATTGTCATTTGTAATTCGAAGTCGTGTCAAAGACATTTTAAGGTTATTGTGACTTGTTTACTTCTGAATAATTAAATATTAAGACTTTTTTTTCAAATTTGGGGTGAAATATAAACCTGGACAAACTGTTGATTGAGTAAACCAATCTTTAATTGAAAAGTATCCGGCGATTTTCAACAGAAAAGGCGTTATTTTGCAACACAACAATGCAAGACCGCACTGTGCAAGACGAACCTTGGAAAAAAATTAATTAATTGGGGTAGGAGGCACCAGAATCGCCTGATTTCGCACCCTCTGATTTCCATTTATTCCGATCGCTACAACATTTTCATCTGGAGATATTTTACTCAAAAACCAATTGATTTTTATCGGCCCATCATTAAAAATTTGCACACTTGAAGGCAAATGGTTGTTGATAACGAAGGTGATCACATTATTGATTAAAAATAAAAACTATTCGTTTGAATGAAATTTTAAAAAACGACATTACTTTCCGGTCCATCTTATATAAAAACATATTTTTATTTGTCTCTAGATTTACCTAACAATAGTGTAACATATATTTAATTAAAATGTCTATCTTTAAAATTCGAGCTCCTAGTCAAAAACTAAGACGAATTCAGAGCATCAAAATTTGTATAAGATCGACTCAAAATACCCCACCCAGTACCAAATCATGTGTTGGCCTGTATAATCTGAAATGCAAAGAGAAATGGCTCTCTTCAAATGAATTGCCGTAAAGTATAGCTCAGCCAGGCTTAGGGGTCGTTTAGGAACGCCGAAACCTGGACAAACCATTTCAGACCATTTTTATGAACTCAATAAAACAAATCAATCTTAGATTGAAAAGAGTCCAGCAATTGCCAATAGAAAAGGTGTTCTGCAATACAAAACTCCAAAAATGCAAGATGAATCCTAGAAAGAAATAATGAATTGGAACGGTAGGTATTGTTCCATTTCTCTTTATTTTTGTCGTTACAACTTCTTTTAACTGGAAAAAATTTGAAAATTTAGGTGATGTCAACGTTTCAGATATTTTCTTCAAAAACCAATTGTGTTTTATTTTCTGCATATTAGATGGCAAAGTGTTTTTGATAACGAGAGTAAATCCGTGATTAAAAATGAAAACATTTTAAAAATCGATCTGTTTCAATTTAATGCTGAAAAATGACATTATTTTGTTACAGGTCATCAACAGATATCCATTAACCATGCATACGTAGAGATTATTACATTTATAACAATATAAAATATCAGAGGTATCCAAAAATGCATTCAACATAATCATGCCATTTAAATTATGACTAGAAATATAAAATTGAGGACTCTATAAAATAAATAATAAAGGGATTTTTTCACTTGATAGAAGGCTTTTACAATATCTCAAATATCAAACAGATTAATTATGCTAACCTCACTAAAAATTTTAATTTTATAAATAATTTTCTCAAAAACTTTTTGAAATTAAATTAAATTAATGTCTCAGAAAACACAGTTTTAATTTAGTAGACATATAGAATTCAAATTCATTATATATGCATTTTTGGAGAGAAATAGCGTTATAAAACAAACGTTTGTATCCTTCAACTGTTTTATTTGATAATTTTAATCAATATTCGATATTTTCTTAGGATTCTTTTTGTAAGTGATTGTAAATGTGTAAATGAACTTTTTTCAGCTACGTTGAAATGAGAGAATACTGTTTGTAAAGACAATATTTTATTATTTACAGTTAATAACTATTTGCCCTAAAGGTGGGCTTGAAAAATTAAATAGATAGGGATGCCTTGTACGGCAACTTGCACTTGAACGCTGTACAAAATGAATCTGTCGCTACAGGTAGTTTTTAGTCACAGACTGTGAAAGAAAGATACACGAAAGATCCACGGCTTTGTGGATGAAAACACTCAAGGGTTCTGAAAATAACCAACAGCAGGCGAATTCTTAGGATATATTGGCGTACGCACTTTTATTCCTCTTGATGCTATGTAATGAGTGTTAATTCTATGTCTACTAAATTGAATTAATGTTTTTCTAAGACATTAATTTAATTTAATTTTAAAGTTTCTGAGAAAAAATGTTTATAAAACTAAAATTTGTAGTTAGGTTAGCAGAATTAATCTGTTTGATATTTAAGATATTGATGATTTCTATGAACTTATTGAATAGTGCAGTACTTACAGTACAAGGAGGTCTTTCTTTATCATCATTACACCAAAATATTGTATAATTTTTCATCACTTGGGGCGATTCCAATTTAGGTGGTTGCCAAGATAACCTATAATATCCTCTATCTAACTCTTCTTTCCTCAGTCGTGTTGGTTCTCTGGCACCTAAAAATATGATGTTTATAAAGTTAGCAAAACGAATTTCATGGAATTTGGTGCGAAGTATTCAACTTTTAAATACATACATGCTGTCAAACATTATGAAATCACCCAGTATTTTGCAAGAACATATTTGTTCACTAAATAAATTCACCTGTGACTTGTTTTTACTAATAAGTGTTGTTTGGTTCTAGAAAATAAAACCATTGGGTTTGTTTTGTAAGTTTAAAGGTGGATTTTCTTTATTAATAGTTTCAAACAATCTGAAGATTTTGTTGGCAATAACAGATGTACAGAGAAGAATAGTTTCACTACATAGCTGCAAGATTCATAGAATTTTAACAAACGAAGAGAATAAGAGGAATATCAATGGAAGTTATTAGGAACTTGCCAGAGAATTTCTTGAAAGTAGACAATTAAAAGTTCCACATCAATGGAAAAGGTAATAGAATGGCAAAGTGACTTATTGAAGGAAGTTAAGATACGTCGCATATCGGATGACCAGGAATCCATATATTAAAGTCGACATAGCCAGACTTTAAGCCGCCAGACCAATTCCAAAATATAAAAGAACTACAACGATATTTCGAGGATCTCCTCAAGAAACTTCAGATTGATAGAAAGCTTATTAAATCGTTTCATTCCCACATACCGTGGACTATTTTCATGAAAAGCGGATTTATCTTTCGGATACATTATGTCGGGGACCTCATATATCTACTATATCCACTATAAGTGTAATAAATATTATACTGTAATAATTCTGAGGACTCTTTTCTGCATTATGAATATTTTTTTTTTAATTCCGATTGAAACCAAGACAAGCATAGTTTTAAGCTGCCGAATTGACAGATATCTTCTCAATACACATATTAATTTATTGATATGCATGTTCTAATTCAAATTGCTATCCAACATGCGATATGCAGATCCAATAATTTAGCCAATGAGCGAACAATCATTCATGGACACTTCCTCACATATTTAATTTTTAGTTTTAAAAAAACTCATATAGTTTTTGATTCATTTCTCAACAAACGATCACTACAGAACACTTAAATGGACTAATATTTTCGTGTCATCTACATAGTTGATCACTTGACATTTTTCACGTTTCACGTTTCCTCTATCATTTATATAGGTAAGAAACGGAACTGGTCAAAATAAACCCTGATATTCCTCCACAATTATTTAAAAAGAAAAAAACAGAAAAATAAAGTTCACCTCTCCATATTCAAAGTTTATAATTAAATATAAGACTTTTTGCAATTTGGGGTGAAACGGTCAGACAAATACCAGAAGAGCATATCTGACATTGTATGCTTTTTGAGTTTCGCCAACAGTAGCGAACAAAAAGATTTGCGATGTTTATAAAAGTACATTAGACGCTTCTGTTTGTTCGGTGAAGTTTATGCGGCATTGTTCATCTTGAAGTGCTGAAATCTGAACAAACTGTTAATGCAGATCTTTATTGTGAACAATTGGATCGATTGAACCACATTTTAATCAAAAAGCATCCTAACAGCGATTGTCAACAGAAAAGGCGTTATTCTGCAACACCACTTAGGTTAATGTTTCTTTTCATGATGTCATGTATGAAACTATATAATGCTGTCTTGTTAACTTTACTTCATATCAGGATTTTGATATTCTACAAAAATTTTTATCTAGAGTTCTTTATATAAAATACTGGATTATTCCATATAAGAATCAGAAATATCATCAAAAATTACTATGAACAAGTTGAGAATTTTTTTTTCTGGTATAAAAATGAGCTTTTTGCATGCAATTTTACTTACAATCCTGATGGGTTGGTATTCGAACAACAGAAAAATCATCTGAAAATCCCATTTCGTTCCTGGATTTGATAAGGAATGTATAGCTTTTATGGGGTGATAAACGTTCATAAAGCAAATAAGCATTTTCTGTTGTATTCTCCACTTCTTCATCACCCACAAGTGTTACTACATAGGTAAAATTCTCGCCGTTTCTTTTTTCGTTGGGTACATGAGACCAATAAATTCGAACATTTCTGTCTGAATTGTTTCCATAGGTCAGAATCTCGAAACTACCAATGTTGGTTCTTGGAGCCTCATCAGGTTCTATAAAATAAATAATCAGTGTATAAACTAATTCTACCAAGAGTATTTTTTCAAAAACATTGTTCTGAATTAATTAAGTGTGGAAATATTCTTTATTACTTTTTTGGCAAAGTCTGGCATGCTGGGTTATTATACAAGATCAAAAGGTTTCTCTCTTTAACATTTTGATGTTGTATCTGACTGATCGAGAATTTTTTAAGAAATAATTCACTAATTCAAACTTTTCAGGGTAAATAGACTATTGAACAAGTGCGCAAGAGCTCCTGACTTCACTTCACATCACTGCTTTTCTCGATTTTTTTTTATTGTGTACAATGGTATCAGATCGTTCCTCAATTGTTTCAAATTATATTATTCAATATATCAATTTAAATGAGTTTCTATCAAGTAAAGACAGATTTAATTCAATATTTCAAACTATTATCATCAATCTATTTATAAACAGGCATAGAAAACTTACTTTTACTAGCAGTAAGAACAGTTAGAGAGGCATTATCTGACCACATGCTTTCATCATTTGGATCTGCCACAGCAGAACGCAAAGAAACTCTGATATCGTAGTAGGCATGCGCATATTCCAAATTGTTAAGTTCATATTTAACTTCAGCTTTCTCTTTGGTCGTGATGATGGGACTGTAATGCCATTCTTTAGTACCATAAGATGACTGATATAAAACTCTACAGTGAAGACCACTACTGAAAATTTGCAATGTTGATGGTATAGACCATGACAAACCAACCGAATTCCATGTTTTACTCGTCACTTTCAAGTTTTCAGGTTTACTAGGCCTCACTGAAAAAAGAAGAATTTTATTCTCCAAAAATAATAAACCAATTAATTCAACTTACCATGTTCAAAGTGCTTAAATAACATTAGAGGCATTATGTAATTTCCAAATGTATTAGTTGCTGTTAGACTGAAATAATATTGGGGCATTGACTGCCTGTATATTGGGGCAGTATTCAGGCTCCAAGTACACTTCATTTCTGATCCTTCCTCTCCTTCAATTTTAGGGCACTTGAAGGAACTGAAAAGTATTTCGAATTAATTTCAAACATTACAATATAATGTTATAATAACAATATAATATATGATAATTGAAAAAATATAAATGAGACAGTAATTTATTTCCACAAAAATGTTTGTACTACTACAACAATTGTTACCTGAAGAAGCCACATCGTGGTGAAACAATTGTTGTTGTAATAGTACAAACATTTTTGTGGAAATAAATTACTGTCTCATATATATTTTTTTAATTAAAATGAGTTTCCACCAAGTAAAGACCGAATCAATAAAATGTATACAATAATGACAGCAAATTATTGCTCATAGCAAATGACCACTGACACACTGTCTCCAGCCAATTGTTATTGAAGATTTCGTAACATTCAACAAAAAATTCAACAATGATATATGAGCACACAATATTTTCTTGTTCTTCCAATTCAGTATTAATAATTTTGGTGGATCTTTCTAGCTGCTTGGGCGATCTGTTAGCGGTAGAAGAGTTCCAAGATATCCTGTGATTCTTTCATATGCATTAAAAGTATTTATTGAGCTTTTCAAGTCATTGTTTCAAGTGATTGTACTTTCGTTACAATACGATACAATAATTGATTGGATAGATTGTAGAGTTTTCAAGGTATTTAGAGCTGCATGTCGCAATTAACGATGATTGAATGTGCATACTCCAAGACAGGTCTGCTTATTGTCTTGTATATTCAGACTGCATTCTTTATGCTTATTACTGTATTCTTCATAGTTTGGTAAAAGTTTCGGCTCTTGCTATGTAGTACACAAAATAAATTTATATTATTAATTTGATATAATATAATTTAATTTTTAAAAAGTTTCCTAAAATTAAATTTAAGATGATGTAGTATATTTATTGATACCGATTTTTTTGTCAAAATCAACTTCTGGGTATTTTATATCTCCTGTTGATTTTTTGATGATTCCTTTTTTTATTATAGTAGGCGAAATTGGAAGGAGTGATGACAAAAAACTCCTGATGATGAAGTAGAAAAAACTTTATTGGAAACTCTTCCAATAGAAAAATTCAGAGTAGCTAAGGTCAAAAAGGAAACAGATTACTCTAATCTCCTTAAAGCATCAGAAATAGATTCAAGTTACCCCAAAAAAGAATAGTGCTACCGACTTATATTTTCAATGCCATCCTGAAGCGAAATTATTGGCCAAAGCAGAAAACTGCAGAGAAAATCCTCATTCTCAAACCAGGAAAAGATCATAGCAAGGCCACATCAGATCATCCTATCAGCTTACTTTCTATTATCTAAAAAATAGTAGTAAGACTAAAAAACTCGGGTCCTCAACAATAAAATAGATATAGAAAACAAAGTAATTTCTTATTTATTGCAGAAAATAGAGTCGAAATTAGTCATCCCAAAATTGAAGATGAATTTAGAAAATTGTAACAACTATTTTTCCATTAAATGTCACCTGCGTTCTAATTTACACCATATTATATTTAGTAAAATTTGTTGTTTAATTTCAACACCGGGTCTGTTTACTTTTGAGAATATTCAAAAGAATGATTTGGTATAATTTTGTTGTGAAAACATTTGATTTTAAGAACTTGAATTACAATGTTTATATCTGCATATGTTCAAAATTTTGCTCTGGTAAAATATTCTCAGTCTTTGTATACAATCGATATGGAATCTGAATTTTGGAACAAGTTGGAACTTTTATCAACAATGATTTTTTTCTTGAATCTAAAAATTAGAAAGGTTTTCTTCTTGCACACTCAATTGAAGGACAGACTCTATCATTATTTGAATTTAATTGTCCGATCCATATGTCAATTGCTATTAGAAATTTGTTGAAATTCCATTATAACAGTTGGCATTGAAAAATTTTGTTAACATAGAAGCTAGAGGTATTGAATTCAGATTATTGGATATAAAAAATTCATAATTAAAATTCTTATCAAGAACGCAATCAATGACTATTTCTAAATAATTTGAGAGGTTAAGTGGATTCGACCTTAAATTCCTTATCAAATAACTCTGCCAATTTACAAATCTCATTCACAAATACTAAATATATAATTGCGTATCAATTTTAAAAAGGACAAAAAAAATAATTTGAGTTGAAAAGTCATCAAAGAAGTGTACATCATTTTCATTTTATAAAATAAATATTAACTAAATGTATGGCGAAATAATATCTGAGGTGTATTTATACTCACTCTGAATGTGGATCTTGAGAATAAGAAAGGTTATAAGTAGTGGCTACAAAATTCTGAGGAGCTGTCCATCTACAAGTTAGATTGTCCAAATTTTCACTTATACATCTAAAATCGGTTATTCTTTGGGGTGGAACTAAAATAATTCAACTTAATAATGAAATATACCAACTGGAATTAGTTGCATTCAGTTTATAAAATAAATGTCACTAGAAAATCCAAATAAATTAATCTCAATGACTTTAATTTGACTAGTTGCCTAGCAGGGAATAAAACTCCAATTGAAGGAACTCTCATACCTTTAATAATTTACGAGAAGTTGATTTATACGATACGAAATTGAAAACTAAAGAAAACAACTATCAATTTTTTCAACTTACCACCAACATAAACAAAATTGCCACATATGTATTTCTTTTTTTCTGTTATACATCTATAAAACTCTTTATTTCTTTTGTCCGGTTTATCTACATGGAGTTTAATTGTTGTTTCATTTACAATTTGTATCTGCAAAAGGACTCATGTGTAAATGATATAAAATAAAACTCGCCATTTCACTTACCATCTCATTATTCAAGGTAGTCACCCCTCTAACAAATGTCAATTTGTGACTAGCATTAGGACCACCAGATCTTATCCCATCTTTATTTAATATGCAGTAAATATCTAGAGGATCTCCATGTCTAACAACTATATCACCTTTTGGTACAGTATCTAGAGAATGGAAAAATTTATTTTTATTATTTTCCAATATTTGAATAGAATAAAAAAAAAACATTATGCGAAAAACATGACTATCAATAATTTGGATACTGTATCTGAATGAGAAAATAATTTTTTTTTTAATAATCTTTAAGTGAACAGACAAGATTATATGTACTAAAAGCAATATCACTTTTTGTTGTGACTGTAAATAAATAAATTGTGTAATAAAAAAATTTATTATGTAATAAAAATACCATGCCTAACAACCATATCGCCTTTTGGTACAGATCTATTGAAGAAATAATATGTGCATTTTTGGAAAGGAATTTGGTTTTCATAATACATTGATACGAAACGAAATTTTGGATCCTTCAAGTGTTAATTTAATATTTTTAATCAGTAACTTATTATATATTTTTATTGTATTCTTTCATTCCTTTTGGTGCTGTGTATTGAGTGTTAATTCTATATGTCTACTAAATTGAAACTGTGTTTTCTAAGACATTTATTTAATTAAATTTATTTAATTGATTTTCAAGAAGTTTTTGAGAAAAATTTTTTATAAAATTAAAATTTGTAGTGAGGTTAACAGAATGAATCTGTATGATATTTAAGATGTGACAAATATTATATTACCTCGATGGTGGAATGGAGAAAAGAATTATATTATGTAATAATAACAATCTCTAACAACTAGATCACTTGTGGTACAATATCCAGATGAAATTAATTTTTTAAATCTTAACCAAGTAAAAAATATTCAATGTGATACAGTATATAGAATGGCAAAATGATTTCTTTGCTAATTCTTGAAGAATGTATATTCTGTAATACGAATATTAAATTATATTTGTTTTGGGCAAATATTAAAAAATGGATTAAACATTAACAGTAAACAATATATAATAATATACTACCATAAGATAAAAATCAATACTCACAGCCATTGGAAGTCACCCCATTATAGCAATTCTGATCACAATTAACAAACACACAAAAACTAATCCAAAATAAAAGATAGGGCAATGAAAGTTTTCGAAAGATGTCCATTGTTCTAGCTGTTACCATTCAACTGCAATAAAACACAAGAAAAATTTATATGATATGAACGAATGAAGCTATTGTAAATATTTATTGATGGATATGAGGGTTTCTAAGAACTTTGGAACAATATTACTAATGAATAAATTAGAAAATTATCTTCTGAATTGTTTCAGTGAATTAATGTCAGCATTTCAAAACATTCTCTTGAAACTTAATAATACCTTTCCTATTAACAATAATTACAATTTTCCGAAAATTTTACTTTCATCATACCAGAAATATCATCTGATTTCAATAAACCTAAGAATGATTGCACATGGAATGATACTAGATATCTGAAGAAATATACTCATTAGGAGCACCTTAAGTATTGTTGACAGGGCAGATATTTAGTGGAATCAATTCTTTTCACATTAATATTTATTCTTGTCAATTCTACAGAAAGATAACTTTCAGCATACTTAATACCTAAAATTTTGAGCTTCCTGGATTTCAAAAGTTGTTCAACAAGTATTTCAAGAAAGGAAGAAAAATATGCAACTTTTAAACAATGTTTCAAACACAAGCTCACGATGTCAATTTTGCATTAATATTCTGTTCTAAATTCTGTAACTCACAGAATATCTCCAACGGAATTAAATTCATATGAACTTGTAATTTATAATTCATATTAAAAAGATTTTAATGAACTTATATTTTGAAAGTTTACAAACTTTACTGATTTCAATTTTATTTTATTCACATATCTTCATAAAATGAGATTCAAAATTCATAATTAATCACTTTCAATATCTGCAATTATACTATTTAAATGAAATGTTTGGATCTAACTTTGTACAACAAAACCTCACTCATATTGTGTACAAAATTTCATAATTTCTGTTGTCGACAAGGTGAATTTCATCACAAACAGTTTTCTACTAGTAAGTTAAAACCTGAATAGCTGATAATGTAATATCGACATAAAAATTCCGATCCCCAATGCTCTAACATGTTTTTAATATTTCATCCCAAATTTCCTGTTTTCTACAATACATGTGTCAAATTAACAAGAAATGGGATTAGAAACTGATTTTTGTCGCGTTAATTGTTTGAGTTTCAAAAATGTACCTTTTAAAAATTCTGAAAGAATTCAAGATCAAGAAATCAAGAATTTTTAATTAATAGAAAGCTAAAATTGACAACTAACTTGAATTTTGATGTCCAATGCACATTGTGCTCAATGCAGCTCGAACGGGAAATACAATTTATTTCCATAACAGAAATTACTGATTTCACAATGGATTCGAAAGCTTCATAATAAATACTTAATTAATAGTTACTGAAAACTGTGATGTTCATAGGAACCTAAACTTCTTCGTTAAAAATATAAGAAGCAACATATCAACAATTCTAAAACAATATCCCCTTAAATGCTGATAAAAGCCTATACAATAATCTTCATTGATATGAACAATGACATTATCATGTTTCTTTTAATCAAAGGAATGAATTTAAATATTTTCGATAGAAGTAAATGCATGTATTATTAACTTCATAAGAATGCCAAAAAAAGACAAGATTGAAGTTGAAGAGAAATTACAGAATGAGAAATAGAAAAATTATAATAATTACATTAAGTTGGAAGAAAATACTGAAAAACAGTAGCAATAAATTAATGCCATCCTGCAAGTTATCTTTGATATATCACGTAAAAATTTTAGATATTCAACCAATGAATACAATAACTTGTTATTATTATAAAACAACAATGGAAATCAAGAATCCTTGAAATGTTTTGATACAATGAGGGTCTTTATCCAAATAGTTGACTAATTTATCTTCACACAAACTTGGATAGGATTATTTTTTATCTTGAGTCATTAAAATAGTGACTCAAACATGAAGTGTTTAACAAATTATATAAACACCTCAATCAAGATCAGGATATGAATTTTTAGGAACCAATCATGAATGTTTGTATAAACAATATTCGTTCAACAACTTGCAGTTGTTGCAGCCAGCAATCTTTTATTAAATATATTGATTTTCTCGCAAACCACTTGATGAAACATTTTGGATATTAATAAGGTATATAAATCACTTGGCTTGAGTTTCACAAAAGTTTAATTGTTTGATTGTATCGGTCTCTACTTGTCGGAAATACATCTTGAAGATTAAAGTAAAACAACTTAATTTCCGCTAATTTATTTAATTTCACAACAATTGTTTCATCAAAAGTTTGTTTCTCATTGACATATATGTTTCGGGTTTCAACCCATTTTCAAAACTAAGAAGAAATTACAAAACTTAAGAATTTATATATTTTTCAGGCAACAGATGGAAGTGACGGGATTTTTTTATTTGAGATTGTTAACAGTAAGTTATACCTGTTGACAGAATTTGCTTATTTTCAGAGGCACTTGTTATCAACAGATGTCAGCAACTAACAGTAAACAATATCAACACCATATCTACAAATAAGAAAAATCTAGGGTCAATTTTGGTTAAAAACAAAGATTGTGTGAATATTGGAGGAAAAAGTGGCATATTCAAATTGCATTTTAGTGAGTGGCCTGCTTTTTATATGGGTCAAACTGGTCGTTCAATTAGACAAACATAAAAAATCCATACTGCAAAATAAAACATCTACTGGTTTTACTGCTCATTGCACAAAAGAAAAACACTTCATAGAGTTCGGTGAAACCGAAATTCTACACTCGGGTAATAAAAGCAAAAAGTTGGACCTACTCGAATATCTAGAAATCTCTTGTGCTCATAAAAAACATCTGGCGATAACAAATGATAAGTTGGAATTTCATTTATCCCCATTGCTGACTTCTGTTAATAACAGGTGCCTTTGAAAACAAACAAATACCGTCAACAGGTATAACTTACTGTTAACAACCTCAAATAAAAAAATCCTGTCATTTCCAACTGTTGTCCGAAAAATATATAAATTGTTATGCTAAATAAATTCCCCTTAGTTTTGAAAATGGCTCGAAACCCGAAACATATATATCAACGACAAAAAATTAAACTTTTGTGAAACCAAGTGATTCATTTACCTTATTTGCAGCATTATTTTGTTGATAATATTGTAAGGCCTGAATCAACGTTGATTCACTATCAGATTTACTTTTCCGAGGCACAGGACAGAACTGAATAATAATAACAGGAATTTATTGCTCATAGCAAATGGCCACTTATAATTAGATTTCTTAACATTAAAAAAAAAATCAATAATGATATACGCATAATATTATGAAAGTAGATTTGTTTCATCAGTTTCTCTCCTGTTCCTCCAATGCCATCACACTGATTTTGATGGATATTTTCTGGTTGCTTGGGCGATCTGTTCATGGCGGAAGATATCCTGTGATTCTTTCAGACCCATAATTTTTATAGAGATTTTTAAGTGATTCTTCTATTGGTTGTTGCTGGATGTTGACAACTGACAAAGATTGGATGTGCATACTCAAAAACAGGTCTGCATATTGTTGTGTCTGCATATTGTTGTGTATATTCTTTACGCTTATTCCTTCATTTCTTATAGTAAAATTGGTAAAAGTTTTGGTTCTTACTATAGATTTCTTTTTGATTGAAGTAGTATATTTGCTGAAATTCATTTTGCTGTCAACTTCAACTCCAACGTATTTTATTTCTGGTGTTGGTTTTTTGACATTTCCCTTTGTTATGGTAGGCGAAGCCGGACAAATTTTATGATGAAAAACTAAATAATCTGATATCTTAGGATTAGGTTTTGGTCGCCATTTACTGAGCCACATTTCCAATTTATTAATCATGCATTGTACTCCCTTCAAGCAGCTTGTTAGTGATTTGTCATGTGATACAATGAAGGTTTCATCTGCATACTACTCGACCCTTATGGAATTCCATGTTTGGGAGAAAATGGTCCTGACACTGTACTTTTAAATATTAATATAAGCTTTCTGTCATTGAAAAAATTTATAATAATTTATAGATTAGACCCATATGCCATATGCTATCGAAAGCAATTCTTAATTTTGCTTTCTGTGAATTCGATTCCAAAATTGCCAGTGGATGTGTTGTTGTCTTTTTGTTCCAAAATCCAAACTAAAAAGTGGGTACAATATTTGTTCTATCTTGAATTTGATTAATTTCTCGAAATACTTTCCCAATACCGATAAGAGTGTGATAGGTCTGTAGTATTTTATTCATTTGTGGTTCGAGTTAGGTTTAGGAATTGTTATTATACATCCTGCCTTCCACATGGACCGAAGTAACAGCTCCCTGAGGCAAGACTCAAAAATTTCTATTATATGTGAATACACCTTCGTATCAAACTATTTAATTATTTTTTGGTTTGTTTTGATTTGGTTGAATGCAGTAGTTGGTAATAGTCACTTCCTTCTATTTTAATCTCCTCCATAAATTTATCATACCATCTGTTGAGATTGTCTTCTTTTATTCCGCTAAAGTCTTGATCATTGTTATATGCAAATACTTACTTATAATACTTCTGAATATGTCAACCTTATTTTCCTCAGTTTATACCATCTTTCATCTTCCTACGGTTATCGACAATGTCTGCTTGTACTTGAAGAGATTTTTAATCTCTTAATAGAAGATTTTACCCTTGGTTTGTTTGATGTTGTTGCATGCTTCAACCCAAGTGCGTTTATACCCTATACTGTTGCACCATGTTTTTATATATTTTTATTCTAAGCGTTAATTTGTTTTTTAATTAGAGGGTCTCTACTCTGACAGTATTCCCTATACATTTTTCGCTTTAATTCTAATCAGCTTTATCACAAAGGGTGGGAGTTCATGTCTAAAGTAAGTTTTTTAATTGGACAGTTGGCTTTATTGCTTGTAGAGACTGTATTATTGAAGGATTCAATATATTCCTCATTATTATCATTTCCCATGTTTTGTTCTACGAAGCTGTTAATATCCATATATTTACCCTTTTTACATTACATTTGTTGTAATTATATCTAAGTGTCATAGGTTAAACTTTACCAATCTTTTGGAAACGTTCAGATTGATTAAGAATGATTATTTTTTACTAATACCTCAATATGTCTGTTTGGCTTTAGTAAAACCAAATTTGCCTTATAGAGACATGCTTAAGACAGTCGATTAGGTATAAAAAACCACTCAATAGAAGCTTAATATTTAAGAAATATCTATACTTCGATTACCAAATAGATTAAACAAATCTCAAATACTTTCTTGGTCTAGTACTCGGACAGACGAACCTTTGATACTCTCCACTTCTCCAAGTTTTGCACAAGCCCAAGCTTTCAATGAATATATAAAACCTTTGAAATACAATTTGTTAATCAACTTGAAAATGTAGTAAAAACTCGAGTCACTATATCTTCAGTACTAAAAGTGATACAAAACAAAAAAAATTCTTATTTTGTTCCATTTTTTAGATGAACTATCACAAAGTAAAAGACTACTCCATCCAACTCTTCATAGTTGTATGTCGAAACCTACATTTTGACATCTTCTACAAGAACACAATACATAGAAGAGCAGAATCGCTAAAAGAAATGTCTGAATTTAAATTTATGAACTGATAAAACACCTTAATTACTTTGTTATTGTAACATGCATATCTTCCATAAAAAGATAGATTACAATACAAATATGACTATCAATTACTGTTGCTTCAAGAAATGTCTCTCTTCAGATCCATGAATTGATTAAAAAAACTCCTAATCACTTTGTTTGTGTATTATGTCTATAAAAATATTGAACACAACACTAACACGTCTCTTTCATTAATACTGTCCCTTATGAAAAAGCTAAAGCAGAAGATTGAGTGCACCCAAGGTCTAACATGTAATTTATAAAATCGTATCAAAGTAAAAAAAGCAGAATTATAACTTGGAATATTGGTTGATGTTGAAATGAATACATATTTATTTTATGCTATCATCATATATGGACTACAGATAAATTCTAATTATTCCAGGAATGCTAAATTCATGAAAATGTAAACAAATATGTATTTTTTTTCACGAAAAATTTTTTATAACTTCATTGCAATTACTCACCTACAAATCAGCCAGATTTTCATTTTATAACCCACTGGTGAATTGATATTTGCAGTAACACTTAAAGTCTTCAGGCAAGCATATTTCAATTGAATATTGAAAGCACCATTTCTGTGAGCAATACTCGGAATTGATAATACGTAGACGGTATTTAATGGCTCAATAGAGTCTTATGACACAATCACCAATTCACTAGCAATTCCTGAAGCAAGCGATTTTTGCAAACATAAAAAATACGTTCGTTGTATGCCCATTAGACTAATATAATAAAGGTGATATTTTTCGATTATTATTATTATTTCGATTCATTCCTCACAAGTATGACAGAAACGCACTTTGACGTTACGCAACAAAGATGGCTAGAACCACGGTGTATGAAAACAAATCTGCTAGAATTAAACCGTGTATTGAATTTCTGGGAAGCTTACAAAATTATTCAATGAAACACCCAATCAGAATATCCGCTTCAAATTTAATTAACGCTGATTCGCGATAGATAAACATCGCAGATCAATATCTTCTATTATAAAAGTATTGTATAGGTGCCGTCGCTATAGGACGTATTTTTTCTAATGTTTGAATTTGCTGTCACCTGTAATTAACCCTTATTTTTGAATAATGACTTTTGTAATGCAATCTATATCGCTGTTTTAACCAAAACAACATATTTGCCCATCAAGAGAATAAGCACAGATTCATCTGTGGTATAGAGCCATAGACAATTTGACTCGTCTGTGGCATCATATTTGATAGATGATGCGAAGAATAGAGTAAGTAAAGGCACATCCATAGACGATTAACATAGGAAAGTAGGATAATAAGTCTATGGGCACATCATTTGCTTCGTGTATTCTTAAACATTCTATTATAGTACAATAAAATGTAGTTTATCTATCCTTGCATAGATCAACGAGAATGTATTATTCAGTAATCTGTGCTATATATTGTTGCGCGCTAGTTCCATTGAACAGCATGCTATCGTTTCTCCCAAGTCTGTAATTTTCGAAATTTGAGCCAAAAATGGACTTGAACGACTAGGTTGGCCTCACTGGTGGAGAATTCCAGGTCAAAAGTATTTCTTTACGGCCGGCCGGCCGTCCGTCCGTAAACACAATATCTTTCTAACGGGAAAAGCTAAAGCATTGAAACTTTCAGGGAAGGTTTGGGGTCTAAATGATGCGGCTTAGTTCGTTAACGAGCAAAATCAGTTCAATACTTTTTTGAAATCTCCAATAACGAAACATCCAATAAATAAATATATTAAATAAAATAATGAAGAATATTTCCACAACAATTATTTCGCCAACAATGTGGCTTCGTTAGGTTTACATTTTGAACAGTTCATCACACATTTGAAAGTATTGAAACATTTTTTCATAATTTATAATTAATAAGGAGTAGTTCAGATTTTTTAATTATCAAAAAATTCATATCAGATATCCAAATTATCAGTCCCATGAAGCCGGTTTTTTATTGAAAATTAATAATTAAATGTCATTTTTTATCTTTGGGGCTACTCAAATATTTTATTAAACTGGTCAGTGTCTTCTTTAGGCAAAAAAGCTTCTTGGCTATTAGCTTATTGAAAAAATTTCGGTTGTTTAAGATATCAAAAATATAATTCTTTTTTTTCTGCAGTGAACAATGTGGAGCTTCAGCAAAACTTGAACTGAACATTATCAGCGCATTTCACATTTTAATTGTTGCATGCAGCCCTGATTCATTTAGTTTGACTAATTCTTTAAAATAATTCCAATTTATTTTTCCATTTAGTCCATTGTAAAAAATTCCCAGTCAAGTGTTAAAGTGTTACGACACAATTTATCCATATGACAAGCATGCAGGATTATGTGAATTTTGTTATTTGTAATGGGATGAAGAAAATATGTGTTATGTATGGCCAACTGAAATTCGATCCCAGAATATTACACGACATAATCGATGTTATACCATCAAATGTCAGGCTTCTCATAACTCCTGTGCTTCCCATTGTAACAATCAGCCTTCAACTAAATTTGCTTTTCGTTCTGCAGGTAAAGTACCTATAAAAATATACGCAATGATTTCTATCTAGAATTTAATGCAACAAACATGAACATTAAGACTTTTTTTGGCCCTAGGAATGGCATCAGTATCTTGAATTCTCGTTCCAAAATCTACATATACCACATGCCTCGAGCCTGTTCATTCGAAATGTTCTTTTATCAACATGTCATACATGACAATATATTGGGAAAATAATTTTTGTATGAACTTTCAAATTATTGTTTATTTACCTTCTTCTAATATTTGTTCTAAATTTGGGAAACCTGTTTACATCTAGATCAAAATCATGCAAATCTTGAATTTATTTTTGTAATGCTTGAGAGTTACAGATAATACTCTCTTGATCTTCAACATACACTTCCTGAACCTTCTGCAGGAGTCAATGCCAAAGTGATGGGAATCAACCAAACAGGTGATGTGGGGGAATATCTGATTATGATGAATGATGAAAGAATCAGAAAGTTGTGTCATTCATATAGGTATATATCACAAATATATATTGCTAGGAATACTGTCAGTCATTCAAAAACTATTATACACTGCATAACACTTCTTTAGTTCATGTACCTAAAATTCAAGAAATGTTTCAGGTGACAGTGACATTCATTTACCTTCAGTAACATTTCAAGTCAAAGTTCTAGTTAGATTTTCCATTTTTAGAAGATGTTCCGGAATATCAAAAACATATATATATATATATATTATATTATTATATATATATTTGGCCTAGAAAAGTGTGCCACGGTGGAAGTAAGGAGGGGAAAGCTGATAGAAACAACAAACATTGAACTGGCAGATGGACGAGAGATAGCAAACCTAAGGACCGAGGACACATACAAATATTTGGGGATACAGCAAACATACGAAATGAAGCAAAAAGAAAATAAGACCGCTGCTCAGAACGAACTTATTAGGAGAATCAAAAAAATAATCAGCTCCCAATTATCTGCTAAAAACAAAATCACAGCAATGAACATCTGGGCAATACCTACCTTTACGTATACGGCTGGGATCGTCAGTTGGTCCAATACGGACTTAGAAAGGCTGGACAGAAGGATACGAACAACATTCACACAAAACGGCATGCTACATCCAAATTCCGCAATAGAAAGACTCTACTTACCTCGCAAGGAGGGAGGACGTGGACTCGGCAACCTGGAGCAAATATGTCTGAAAGAAGAATGCAAAATGAAAGAATACTTTAATAATAATAACTTACCTGTGCATCAATGGATTACTGCCCAATGGGAGATAAGGAATCACGTTCAGGAAACAGCAGAAGACCAACCTGAAAAATGGAAAGAAAAATGGAAGACCAAAGCCTTACACGGACGGTTCTACGCTAGCCTTCACCAACCAGACGTAGACTTACCAAATTCCAATACTTACCTGATACAGGGCTACCTTTTCCCCCAAACGGAAGGAACACTCCTGGCCATCCAAGACCAGGTTATTCCAACCAGGACATATTTGAAGCACATCCTAGGCCAACAGGTGGAAACTACTAAATGCAGGATGTGCCACGCAGCCGAGGAAACGATCCAGCATCTGTCCTCAGGATGTTCCACAATAGCCGGCACGAAATATCTAGCCCGCCATAATAATATGGGTAAGGTCGTGCATCAACTTATGTGCCTCCAGAAACAACTTGTGCAGCGTTTCACACCCCACCACACATACTCACCACAAACCATAGTTGAAAACGACCAATACAAAATCTACTGGGACCTTACAATATTAACGGATAGAGGGGTGGAGCATAATCGACCGGATATGGTCGTGTGGGACAAAGGAAAGAAGACCGCCATAATCATAGATTTTGCAGTGCCACAAGACAACAACTTGGCAAAAAGCTATGCCGAGAAAATATCAAAATATGAGGCACTGGCACACCAAATGAAAGAAATATGGAAACTGAAGGTGGTGTCTATAATGCCCCTAATAATAAGTGTAAACGGTCTCGTACATCGAAGGACGACACAGCACCTAAAGGAACTGGATTTGCCAAATAATACCAGCACATGGATGCAGAAAGCAGTCTTGTTGGGAACGGTCAGCATTATACGGAAAATTATATATCCCCACTAGCACCGGAGTTGCTCTTGGCGCACGCGCCCGGGTAACACGAATACCACAAGAAGTGTGAATTAAAAAAAAAAAAAAAAAAAAAAAATATATATATATATATATATATATATATATATATATATATATATATATATATATATATATATATATATATATATTCTTTTTTCAAATCAGAATCTCGTTTGTCTATGGTAGGGATTCATTAAAAACTCCTTTTCTTTAGAGTGTTAACTATAAATTACCGCTGTGGTAAGGTAGTCCTTTTTCTGATGGCTACCCCTCACTCCTTATGATTTCATTATTCGGAAATCTATGATTTTTTTGTTGTTCGTGAAATTGTGTTGAAAAAATCGCTAAATACCTATTACATCTAGCCCTTTTTAGTACCTAACTTCACATTTTTACGCATATGAAGAAAGCATAATGAAAAATGTTGATTTAATATCAAATAGTTCACAAACACTATATAAACTGCGGAAAAATCTTGAAAATATCTCGTGAAAACACAAAGACGAAACCAATGTTTTGCCTTAACAAGAATATTCTTATATTATATTCTTATTTATCTATGCTTATCGCATATATAAACGAGACTGTACAATCTCGTTAATCTATGCTTTACAATATCTATTATATTATATATCTATCTATATTTCACTACCTGTGATTTAATCACCGTGATTGATGAATCACCGGTCACTGCGGTGATGGAATCATTAAAATCACGGTGATTGGGAATATCGTGATTGTCATGGTATCGATCTCATTATCGTAAACGCTTCCACCGTTTAGTGAAACGATGATTAGGTCACCGGGAACTGGAAATGTTTAGTTAGACGGTGAGTCGTGATCGTGGTGATCGACGTGATTCGATCACCGGGAACTAGAACTGGAACTGTTTAGCCAAACGGTGAGTCGTGATTGACGTTATTCGATCACCGGAACTGGAACTGTTTAGTCAAACGGTGACTAGTGATAGAAGTGATTCGATCACCGGAACAGGAACTGCTTGGCCAAACCATAGTATTATCCTAATATAAATATTTAATACGTCTATGGACCAAACGGTTAGTCGTGATTTGATCACAGGTACGGAAACGGTGAAAATTCACCGGTGAAGAATACGGTGAGTAGTGATTGGATCATCGGGAGGGTTCTGGCCTAATGTGGTGGTTAGATACTACTTGTATTGGTCGAACATATAGGATCATGGCCAGCATGTGATACTGGAATAATGGATACGATATCTAACTGGTAGGCTAACAAGTTTGAGAGGATTCACCTTATAAAATCAAGTATATAACTATGAAAATTTATGTCGTTTATAAGGTTCATATTAACGGGAAAAATATTCGGAGATATTGAACTTAAAAAGTGTTAGTTAGTTGAACAGTAAAATAAAATAACGATGAAATTATTTTTGCGGTTTATAGTTTCGACCAAATGTCTGTAGGTCTGAAACGACTAGGTCGAACTCACTGATAGAGAATCCGATGTGAAAATAATTTTGTCCGTCCGCAAAAATTTTACATTGCGAATGAGCTACAGACTTGAAATTTTCAGGGTGCTTTCAGGTCCATAATATCTCGCCCAAGTTTTTCAATGGGCCAAATTGTTGTAGTAGTTTGGCAGTTATTCACTGAAATTCTGCTACGAAATTTTTGTAATCAAATCTAATAATAAATTGCCCACAACGATATTTCAATATTTTGTGGAATATCCATATAGGTATTATTTGTTTTCGGACATTCGAGAAGAGACATCCGAAATTATTTTTATTGGAGAAATATACACTGAGAGTGGCTCCAGCCCGCCAAGCCCCAACGTCCTAACAGATGGAATTATCCACAACAAATACAGAAATATTGGATGGAGTAGTCCGTTACATTGTGATAGTTCATTTCATTCCAATAAATATAGAAATGCAATTCCAACTATGCAACTATCTGCATAAACAAAAAAATTATTTCATTTCTGCTAATAAAATTCTAGATTTTCGATACACTTGCTACTTGACTTTATTCAATAATAAATGAATAATTAATGGTAGCTAAATGAAAATACATTGATCACAATCACGGTGATTGACGAGTCACAATCACCGATAACTCCGATATTTAAAAATCACCGGATTGCTCATCTGTCATCATCAATCTTTCTCATATGTTGGCCCATAGACTTATTATCCTAATATAATGCCTTTAATACGTCTGTGTTGGCCGCATCGAAAATCTCTTGATCGCCAGACATCCTATGATCTCAATAAAAATTCTATTGTAATGAAAAAACTGTGGGAAAAGTTTGCAGTCAAATTACAAAAAATGATGAAAAGTACTGTTTTCAAGTCAGAAGCTTTGGCGCGCTTGTTCAAAAGTTTATTTTCTTTGAAAATTTAAAAATACTCCTGATAGAGGCTACATATGTTGAATAAAAACCAAGAATTCTGTATTTCGTCTTTCGGAAGTCAAATAAAGGTAACTTTTTGCAATTTCAGAACTGTTCTCCTAAAGAAACGGAAAATCTCATGAAAATGAAAAAAACATGAATAAGGAGTATGAGCTATGGTAATACAAATTTCTACAAATCGAGACGTATTCGATATAATTCTCCTTCTGTATCCCAAATTTTATATTAATCGGATTTGTAGTTTGGAAATGTGAATAACTGTGAAACTGTTGAACTGACTTTGCCCAATAACGAACTCCACCGAAATATTCAAATCTCAAACATATCCCGAAAGTTTCGAGTTTCTAACTTTTCCGTTAGAAAGTTATATTAGGGGTAAAAATAAGTTCGTGCGGTTTGATAACAGATGTTATTACTAGTTTATTATTCCACTGTTTCATCTGACAACAGCTTCATTTTGAAGTGTTCATTAGGCTTTATTTTCAATATCTGTCATTTCGCTGAAAATGTCAACATTTGCACCGAATAATGTGTTTTTGCGAAGTGTTCTATTTCATTACTTCAATATGAAGAAAAAGGCTGCCAAAAGTCATCGTATTTAAATGAATGTGACCATGCTCTAGCCGAACGAACGTGCCTGAAGGGGTTTGCCCGATTTAAAAGGGGAAATTTTAATTTGGAAGACGAAGAACGATCCGGAGCGCCACCAAAGTTTAAGGATGAAGAATAAGAGGCAAGGCTCGATGAAGATCCATTACAAATGCGTAAGAAACTCGCAACAACACTTGGAGTCACTCAACCGGTAATTTGCAATGGTTTAAAAGCAATTGAAATGATCCGAAAGATAGGCTATTGGGTGCCGTAAGAACTGAAACCAAGAGACGTCGAACGCCATTTTTTCACGTGTAAACAACTTCTGCAACGGCAAGAAAATGAAGCAGTTTTTGCATCGAATTGTGACTGGCGATGAAAAAAGGGTCCATAACGATAATCCGAAATGTTGGGCAACGTATAAATCAACTGTCAAACCGAATATTCACGGCGAGAAGATCATGCTGTGTATTTGGTGAGCTACTACAATCGAAGGAAAGGATCACAGGGGAGGTGTAACTACGAGAATTAATGCGTTTGTAGCGAGCATTGCGAGAGAAATGGCCGCAATACGCCGACAGACACGACAAAATTATTGACAATGCATGACAATGCACGCCCACATGTTGCGTCGCCCGTTGAAACTTACTTAGTAATGCTCAAATGGGAAGTCCTACCCCACCCGCCGTACAGCTCAGACATTGCTCCTTCCGATCGATGCATCATGGCCTGGCTGACCAGCACTTCTCCAATTACGATTAAGTAAATGGATCTATGCATGGATAGCGGCCTTAAGAGCCGGTCTTTTTTGTGATTTGATCTGTCAATTGCCAAGATGGGAAAAAGTATTATAGTATCTAGCAACGGACAATACTTTGAACTTTGAATGCATAATCAAATTTTCACAGTAAAGCTTCAATTTTCGACAAAAAACCGCACGATCTTATTTATACTACTAATAGTGTTTAAAGCAGCCCTCAACGCTGATCTCCTGAAATTTAGGGTTTAGAAGGATGATGGTAACGCACATTTTTATGACGAAATATTTTATGAGGATCGTATTATTAAAAGATTCAAATCAAAGACAAAAATTTTGTGAGTGGAGCAGCGTTGAGCGCTAAAGAAACCATAAAAGCAGTTTCACGATCGAGTTTACATTTAGCTTTTACATGATAAATAACGACAAGAAAGCTACTACAAAATTTCATAAAGATCTATTGATTAGAAGAGCAAATAGAATTTTTTTTAAGGATCGTGGGTGAAATGAACTTGCGCGCAAAAGCTCCTGACTTCACGTCAGTGTTTTGAATTTGGGCAAAACGATAGCACATGGTTTCCTGGAACTAGGCGATAAAAATACTTCGAAATTAACGGGATTTTTATTGAAAATCAAAGAAATTATGAAAGCAAATTGAAGTAGTTCAATATAGCCCACTACTGTTTTCCATACAAGCAGCTAGCCTTCGCCTCAAATTTAGAGAGGTTTAGAGCTTTAGACCAAGAATACCATTTTCAAAGAATAATCTTCAAGAATTTCAATTCCGTCAAAAAATTTGTGAAAATATTAGTGGCGTTCTAGTGGAAGACGTTGTATTGTAGTACTCGTAATATCAAATAACCTTTTCATTTACGCCATTTAAAATGTTTTGAACGTGCAAGAAACATTGAAAGTCAAATTTCAACAAGCTGTGTAGCTCTTTCGAGTCGCATCGATAATAGCTGGATTAATTCTTCGAAACCTGTACAGATTTAATCAAAAAAATCTCTTAAAAACTTATTAAATTGAATAAAATGCCTAGAAACACTGTCCCATTTCATAGACATTTCATAGAATTATCAACACATATGAGAGGCAATCAACCAATAAACAATCAAAATAAAACATAAAATACTGACCATAATCATCCAAAACATATTCATTTCGCTTGGATATTCAGGAAATAACGAATTCTGTCACCAAAATATGTTCGTATAATTGAAAAAATATATCATTATACCTTCCTTCACCAAATATTATATTCGAAAGCGAACTTTAAATAAATGCGGTCCACGAATTGAACAGCACTTAAAAAATTAGGTTATTTCATAGAAATAATAGTCTATATTTGTTTATCTCCTTGTGTCTGGGAAGTGAAAAAAGTTGGGACCCATGTTTGCAGAAAATTTGTTCCTATTTTCATTAGCACTATCGGTTTAGATAGTGTCATTACTTTGAAATAGGTAACATCATTGTCCGTATTTAACGGTAACCTACAATAATGATAATTATTTCATAATTACAAGTAATGAATTTTTGCATATAGATATATTTAAAGGGTGATATTGCTTAGTTTTTAGAAAGTTGCATCCCTTCGAGGGCAAATATCGTGTAGACCGAAACCCGCAAATGAACAATAGAACCCAATTTTGGAATTTCTACCTGATGAGTAGAGCAGCAAACGCTGCAAATTTCTAATAAGAACTTTCTGGTCAGATTATTTAAAATTCTTTCTATTATTGAACTATAAGACATAATCATTCCCAACCAGATGAGACACAGTCACAGTATCAAGTATCCTACACGGTAAAAGAATTTATTCAAATTGTCTTAAATATCATTCACATTTATTCTGTTAATTTCGCTACAAATTTCAATTTTATAAACAAAATTTTCTCAAAAACTTTTAAGAATTAAATTAAATAAATGTCTTAGAAATTACAGTTTCACTTTAGTAGACATATATAAGTAACACTCATTACACAACACCAAAAGGAATAAAAGAATTCAAAGAAATATAAATTATTTAAAAATCTCCAAAAATGAACTTTTGGAAAAGAATTTGTTTTTCATAATACATTGATACGAAACAAAATTTTGTATCTTAAGTTTTTATTTAATATTATGATTTAATAATTTATATTTTCTCGAATTATTTTATTCCTTTTGGTGCTGTGTAAGTGTTAATTCTATGTCTACTAAATTTAAACTGTGTTTTCTAGGACATTTATTTAATTTATAGAAAAAATTTTCATAAAATCAAAATTTGTAGCAAGGTGAACAGAATAAATCTGTTAAATCTGTAAGATATTGTAATAATCCTTCTATCAAGTAAAAAAAAAACCTTTTCATTATTTTATTGTATTTAAATTGTTTATTTCTTTGCAAATGCTTGTGCTGGAGATCTAACTATGTATGGACATCGATAAAAATGATTTTTTTGGATTGAGTAACTTTGATCTGAATTATCGCAGATAAAGTTTAATATTTATTATTATTATTATTATTTCAAGCAAGAGCGATGTAAAGTGGTCACCAAGATTATAATTATATGCTCTTCAAAATGTGAACAATAAACAAATTTCAGCACCACTGAATTTTCTTCCGATAATTTATAAATTTATTGAAAATTTATGCAAATGTATGTGTTTCTGAGTATTGACTCAGAAACACATACATTTTTAAATATGAAAAAATTTAGCAAACCAATTCAGATATAATAAATGAAGTTTCAATTAAAGTTATTTTGTCATCTCTGGAATAAACTACTATAATCAAAACAAAATTGCACAATATTATCGGTTCCTTATGATTCTTAAAATAATTGCACAATATTATTGCATATTTAAAATGAATACCTCTGAGAAAGATAACTTCAATGAAAATAACTCTGACTATATAATAAAATAAAAATTCACGAATTTGCTGCAATAAATGAAAGTTTAAACCGCAAATGAGTCATAAATTATTGGTTTATTTATATTTCACATTCATTTTGATTGGTATAAACTCGCATAGACAATTTTGTACAGAATGTAGTTATGTAAACTATGTAAACTCGTTATCAAGAAAAGTTAGAATATTCAATGGATAATTGAGAATCAGCTATGGCAATATAAATAGTGTACATCATCGATGATAAGAAAGAACTTTTCTGCTGAGACTGCGAGCGTTTATAGTAAGAAATTGGAACAACTCATTTAATTTAAAAGGGATTAAATAAAAACATATTTAATAAAATTTCCACATTTATTGTGTTTCAACAATATTGTAACACTACATTTGCAACAATTGTTTCGCCAAATTCTTGGCTTCTTCAGGCGAGTTCGATGTTAAAAAATTGTTGCAAATGTAGTGTTACAATATTGTTGAAACACAATAAATGTGGAAATTTTATTAAATATGTTTTTATTTAATCCCTTTTAAATTAAATGAAAATGGATTTCCATCAAGTGAGGACCTCCACCATTCAAGATTGGAATAACTCAGTCAAATCGCAAGAAATTAACCTAAAAATATCTGAATTAGTCAATTTTTATTTTATATTTCATTTTATTTGGAAAGTGTGGAAAGTTAGGAGCACCAGCAACGTTGATATAAATAGAACATGATTTAAAGAAATTTTTCACATAATAAAGGTGATGCAGCAAATGAAATAAGACATGGAAGATTGAAAAGTACTCTCATTGTGATAATTAATTATCAAGAGAAAATCAGTGTGGAAACCACTTAGGGAATAAAATTATTTGTGTCCTTATGTTAGAAAATTTAAAAAAAAGTGCGCTTTTTAAAGAATTTTAAATATACAGGCTGATTCGCACAAGTCGAGCATAGTCCGTCTTCTTTATTTTAAATGGAGCACCCTGTATATTTTTATATTTTTTTAAGGATTAAGGATCAACCTGATTTCAACGAACTATATCGTGTATGGTCCATTATCAATAAGATCGGATGAAATTTCGAAAGTACTTATAGTTCGTTTCAAGAAAATTAATATTTGAATTAAATGATGTAATTGATTTTAATACATTAAAATAAATGCTCAAAATGTTCTCCACCTTGTTTTTGGCAATAACACAGTCAAAAACAATAAAAAGTTTATGGAAATTGAATTTTATTTATTACTAATTCAATTTTATGAAGTTTGATCAAGGAGTATGGTACCTTAATCAAACTTCATAAAATAGAATACCCGATAAGACCAGTAGTTTCATATTTCACAGCAACAGCATGCATACAAACTTTATATCTAATATATTCATTGAAATTTTTCATTTTATATAATAATTAGTTTTTATACAGCTCTTTAGTCAATGAAAACATGTTTTAAACGATCTATAGTAAAATAATTTATAATTTCACACTTATTGAAAAATAAAAATTGTTTCATTAAAATGTGTAACGGAGCAATTATTATATTGAAATAACTATGTGGAAAGCTTAAATTATTAAATATACAGGATTCCTAAGTTATTTCTGGCAAAATTTTACAAAGTGATTCTACTGGCAATTTGCAACACAAAAGTTCCTAAGAAGACAGATTAATTCTGCCAACCTCACTATAAATTTAAATTTTATAAAAAAATTTTCTCAAAACTTTTTAAAAATTAAATTAAATAAATGTCTTAGAAAACACAGTTTCAATTGAATAGACATATAGAATTAACACTCATTGCAGAGCATCAAAGGGAATAAAATAATCCAAAGAAAATTTAGAATATTGATTAAAATTATCAAATAAAACACTTGAAGGATACCAACGTTTGTTTCATAACGGTATTTTGAAAACCATAATTCATAATACCGTTGTGAAACAAACATTTGTTTTATTTGATAAGTTTAATCAATATTCCATATTTTCTTTGGACTCTTACTTTAAATTAAAAGGAATCTACAATGTATCATCATTATGAAATTTCAAAATAATAGTGACCGATTGTCTGAATACTAAGAAATAAATTCAATTAATATTGAGCTGACTAAATTCTTTTAAAAAATTTGATCATAAATATCTCTATACAAATCTCTACTGAGATTTATAAAATGTTTTGAGCCTTTTTGTTATGAAGGGTGAATTAATGTTGATTATTTGAATATTATTATTTTTGTCAATAATTGGAAGAAATTTCCGAGACAACGTATTAGAGTAAAATCATTAATCAAGTGAAGGGGATTATCAGGATTGTTCTATTTTATATTTATATCTATCATTCTCCATTTCGGAAATTTAAAGGGTATAAATTCAATTAAATATGTACATGTATACATATGAAAACGCGCCATCTTTTAAGCGATAGTTCGTAGCCATACACATTTCCGGTCCGGCAAACGTTAGCTACGCGTAGCTCCGAAAAAGGCCTTTTTAATTTGGAAACAAGGTTCTGTTCTCAGTCTCTTCCTTTTTAAACTCGATCGCCCTACGGTGTGGTTGCAGTTTGTTTCCGTTGCTTATACAGTGTTCCTATAAGTTAGGTTCTTTGTTAACTGTTGCATTTATTTTTATTCCAAACAGTAAGTAAATATTTAATTCTACTTCATAACATTCAAATTAACTAATGTTTCCGGCTAAATGAACTTGCAAATGGCCAATAACCACGTGTACTTAGCGGCATGTCGGCCATATGTTGCCATCTTGGTATTTTAGTAGTAAATTTCTCGAATATACAAATTATCGCTTTCTCGTAAGATTTATTACCATCGTTGGGCTATAAATTTATTATAAGTATTGATAAAACTGCTCTAAAATCACTCGCCACGTGGTGACCCCTTTCTAATAGCCATTTTTCATTTGATGACGTACATAAGACTTTATTTAATTCCCTCAACAGGTGATGCCTTCTTGCTTTAAGTAAAGATTTTAATAAAGTAGATCCTTGAGATAATACAATGTATGCTTTCGGTAACTGAAACTTTCACTGTTCGCTGTAGTAGAACCAAAGCTTCTTTTAATGCGCTCATTGTTGCAATGATGATTGAAATACAGCATCCTCTACTGAGTAGAATTCATCTAAACTATCAGTCTTTGTATATTTCGTTTAAATTATTTCCGGTGAGTTAATTCGTTGAATATTTTGTTAATATTGATAGGGCGTAGTTCGTAATTTATGTATTTGATTTTTACCTTTCAATTAATAATCCAGATACTTACTTTACACTTTTCAACTTGGGCCTACTCATTTCCTTAATTTTTACAATAAAAAATGAATCACCTTTAATTACATATGAATAATTATGTTATTTGTGAGCGGAAGAGATATTTAAATTAATCATTTTTAATTTCTAGGTTCAAAATGGGTAAAGAAAAGACTCATATTAACATTGTCGTCATTGGACACGTAGATTCTGGTAAATCTACCACCACAGGTCACTTGATCTACAAATGCGGTGGTATCGACAAGCGTACCATCGAAAAATTCGAGAAGGAAGCCCAAGAGATGGGAAAAGGTTCCTTCAAATACGCATGGGTACTTGACAAACTTAAGGCTGAACGTGAACGTGGTATCACCATCGATATCGCTTTATGGAAATTCGAAACCTCCAAATACTACGTAACCATCATCGATGCCCCCGGACACAGAGATTTCATCAAGAACATGATCACCGGAACGTCACAAGCTGATTGTGCTGTGTTGATTGTAGCTGCCGGTACTGGTGAATTCGAAGCAGGTATCTCTAAGAACGGACAAACTCGTGAGCATGCTCTGCTCGCCTTCACTTTGGGCGTGAGGCAGATCATTGTTGGTGTCAACAAGATGGACTCCACCGAACCACCATACAGTGAAGCTCGTTTCGAGGAAATCAAAAAGGAAGTATCTTCATACATTAAGAAGATCGGTTACAACCCAGCAGCTGTTGCTTTCGTACCCATCTCTGGATGGCACGGAGACAACATGTTGGAAGCATCCACCAAGATGCCATGGTTCAAGGGATGGGCCGTTGATCGTAAAGAAGGAAAGGCTGATGGTAAATGCTTGATTGAAGCTTTGGATGCCATCCTCCCTCCATCTCGTCCAACTGATAAACCCCTCCGTCTTCCACTCCAGGTAAATATTCTTTCATCATTTGGGAATAGACTTTTTCTTATGAGTAAACTGATGATACTTTTTTTGTATGAAATTCACTTATGATTTTTCTGTTGGCTTAATCTTTTCTGAAAATAATGCTACTCTTTAGAATTTAGTCTTTCATATATATGAAAATTTTAATGAATGTTCATTTCAGGACGTTTACAAAATTGGTGGTATTGGAACAGTACCAGTGGGTCGTGTTGAAACTGGTATATTGAAACCAGGTACTGTTGTTGTATTCGCCCCAGCCAACATCACCACTGAAGTTAAGTCTGTTGAGATGCACCACGAAGCTCTTTTGGAAGCTGTACCCGGTGACAACGTTGGTTTCAACGTAAAGAACGTATCAGTTAAGGAATTGCGTCGTGGATACGTCGCTGGAGACTCAAAGAACAACCCACCCAAGGGAGCCTCAGACTTCACTGCCCAAGTCATCGTATTGAACCACCCTGGTCAAATTAGCAATGGATACACTCCAGTTTTGGATTGTCACACAGCTCACATTGCCTGCAAATTCGCAGAAATCAAAGAAAAGGTCGACCGTCGTTCTGGAAAGACCACAGAAGAAAATCCTAAAGCTATCAAATCTGGAGATGCCGCCATCGTCAATCTGGTTCCATCCAAGCCAATGTGCGTAGAATCTTTCCAAGAATTCCCACCTCTAGGACGTTTTGCTGTACGTGACATGAGGCAAACTGTTGCTGTAGGAGTCATCAAGAGTGTTAGTTTCAAGGAAGCAGGAGCTGGTAAAGTAACGAAAGCCGCCGAAAAAGCAACGAAGAAGAAGTAGTTCAGTTTTTTGGAAATTTTCAAATTTCATATTACATTTTGCAATAAAACTGGAGTAATTTTATATGTAATGACTTTGTGATCTTAAGATAATTTTGACATCTCCAAATTGGTACCTAATAAACTGGTTTCTTAAATCGAAATATTATTTATCCTTTTTCCATATTATCCAATTATTTATACAACAAAATAATAAAATGGAGTTTCTTTACTTAATGGCTAAATGCAATATCGAACAGATAAATTCTGTACAAATTTTAATTTTATAAAAAATAATTTCTCAACTTTTTGGGATTAAATAAATGTCTTTGAAATTAATTAAATTTCGATTAATGAAAACTTAACAATAGCCAAAATTATAAAGCGACAGGAACTGTCGAATTTTAAATTCAATCATATGGAGCTTCAGGAACAAGAGCAAATTTACGCTTGGAATATTTCAACTTTTCGTTGTTAGCCATATTATTATTCGTGATAATTTTTGGCACACAGAACTTGTTATCTCGTAGCAAATTTAATGCTGTTTCCAGATATGTGATCAAATTTGATGAGGGCTTCAAGGATAACGGAAGTATAATTGATTTTATGGAAAAATTGAAATATTTCGTCAAATCAATAAGTGTTAAATTGAAGAATAACAATCAACATTTCGACCATGTTAAATGAATGGAGTATGCGGTTGGCTCTAGGTGAAACATAACAATTTTATTTTAAATATTCACACAGTTTTTATGTCTCAAAGTTTATTCAGAATCCTGACACTTGTTTCGGTCTCTCAACCATCTTCAAAGGAGTACAAAAAGCAACTAAACTTAAGATTGAAAAAAGGTTCTTTTATTACACATAGGACATCTGTATATCTTTATGGCGCATGGAAATAACAGCACCCTATATAGGGATGTTCCCAAAGAGTATTTGGGAATTTGTTAAATTCTCCTTCTTCTCAATGGTTTTTTTGATTGAAAGAATCTCCAAATAGTCCATCAATTTACCTTTTTTAACAATATATGGTAAAGTGACACCTTTCTCATCAAAAGAATTATTCTTTTCTATACAATGTTCTGAAAAATCGGTTGATTTCTGTTTTTTCAAAATAGACATGCCATGTTCCTTGATTTTATGTTGTAAACATCGGCCTGTCTGTCCTATAGGAGACATACAATTCTCACAATTAATTTGATGAATCCCCGATAAGGAAAAGTTGGGGTTCCTTTCATTATTGTTCAACAACATCTTAGCTAAATTATTTCTATTTATTGCTAAAGAATTAATTAATTCCCATTTTATAATGACCATTAAAGATCCTACTGTTGAAACCTTTTATAGAGGCCATTGAAAACCATATTATCTTTCTTCATAAGTATCATTTATATTCATATAAAATTGTTTTAAAATATTTTTAAAAGTTTTCTTTTAAATCATTTTGTCAATGATTTCAATTCTATAGCCATTGTTCGCAGCTATAATTTTAAATATATTGACTTCGTTCAACGGATGCTCAAAAGTCTATGAATGAAACTATGGAATGTTGACAACCAATTAGTAATGGCAAGTTAAAATGTCAACATTCCAGTTTCATTTGCAGAATATTGTATAGAAAAATTTTTCGACCATGTGTTATGTGGAATTTTTTGTTGCAAATAACTTGTACAATCTCCCCTTGAAGTTTAGCCCTTTTAAAACTATATTAGAAAAAAATTAAATCAAAATGTCTCAGAAATAGTGTTTCTATTCAAGTAGACTTAAAATTTGTCAAAAATCATGCAACACTCAAAAATATAAAAAAAATTATGGAGAGGGTTCACATAATTATTTCTGTTTTAATATTCAAATTTATATTTATTTGTTTGAAAATTTTTTTCTAATCAAACTGATATACTCCAACATTTTAACCCTTTTTTACAACAGTTTTGTATTCCCTTTTTTAATTTTTATCCTAATTCTACTTTTTTCGGAGATTGGTTTTGTATTTATGTAAAAAAAATTCAGTCTAAATACTCAAATTACCTTTCCATTAACATTTAAATCAATATTCGAGAATTTCTAGCAAATAGTTCAGAACTGAGATATACGGATTTTTTATTCGATTTTGACATTTACACATTCAAATTAGTCTCAGACATTTCGATAAAGTCAAAATCGCCTATATGAATCCTGACCCTCCTAAATTAAAATCCATAAAGATCAGTCGTCAATACACTCCTTGCAAAAAAGTAGCCTCTAAATTAAATACAATTTTTAAACAGTTATTCATTTGAAGCGAACCAGTTATCCAGCCATTTTCGTACATTTTTATACTATCTCTAAAGCTTTGTTCAGCGAGAACATGTACCAACAATGCGAATGAATGATAATCGGAGTTGCATGCATTAATATTTCTCATCTGAGCGCTTCGTACGTTTACCTGACTCGTTTTGCTGTGTAGGGACCAAAATGACTGTGTTGCCTTTTCCATATTCCGGTCGTTTTTCAGGTAATGCTCGATTAAGATGGATCATTTGCTATTGGTAGCGATCAGTGTTGACGATTTCACCAAACACATAGCATTGTCTTCTTCAAAGCGATTTGGTCTCACAGTGGATGTCGATGGATCGCCTGGATTCACCCGTAATTTAAGATTCTCGAAATATATCCATTTTTAATTACCTGTCACGATTCGTTGAAGAAATTAATTTTTTTATGTTTGCCGAGTAGCATTCCAGAAATGGTTTTAGATTTTCTTGCTGCCTTTCATTCAGTTCATGTTGAACCCATTTTACCACTTTCTGAATCCTTTCCATTGCTTTCAAATGAATGGAGACGGCATTCTGCGTCACATTAAATTAATCCTCGAGTTCTTGTTGAGTTTGAGTTTTATCTTCACCTAATATAACTTCGTTGTCTCCGAGTTTTTTTTTGGTGGTTTCCCAGGTTCTTCGTTTCTCACGTCAAAATCACCACTTTAAGGTTATAGAAAAATAAACCGATGTATGGGTGTTATGTATTGAAAATCTTCCTCAGCTATAGAGGGGGATGACGGTACTGCAGAAGCGGTCTTAGAGTCCCTGAACCTTGATGGCTAGTACCATCTATAGGGAAATTCCGATTTCATACTTCTGCAATTAGTAGATCATATTTCATTCATTTAAATTCTTTTGCGCTAAAAAGGGATTTATATAGAATCAAACAAATATCTAGTATCAAAACAAATATTATAAATTCTCTCATAAATAGAAAGAAAAAGTTACTTATTTTAAAATAAACTTACCCCACTTCCAAAATAGAAAACAATAACAACAAACTCAAATCAT
The DNA here is from genome assembly GCA_034642435.1 of Megalocaria dilatata. Classification (NCBI taxonomy): domain Eukaryota; kingdom Metazoa; phylum Arthropoda; class Insecta; order Coleoptera; family Coccinellidae; genus Megalocaria; species Megalocaria dilatata. The sequence continues at coordinate 45,343,174 of CM067863.1, read as the reverse complement.
TTCATCAACTAACATTAAAACAGCTTTCACATTATCAAGATTACACAAAATATTTCTGAAATAGGAGTTGTACCTTTGTTGGATAATCCATTTCCCCTGAAAATTTGAAATCTCAGAATTAATTCTTAAAAAAGCTATGATGGATAAAAATACAGAATTCTACGTTCTATCATTCAAAATTTAATAAAAGTCATTTTTTTTTTTAATTTCAGAACTATTCTTCTGAATAAACAGAAAATTTCATGAAAGTGAAAAATGAATGGCTGAAAGAATTCAACATTCTTTTTTTGATCTGCATCGTTATATATTGGCATTTCCACATATAGCTGTAGAGCATTCTTTGGTATACAATTTGTTATTCATATGAAACATCTGTATCGGTTAAGTATATATTAATTTCAGTCAATATTCTATATTTTCTGTACATTATTTTATATTTTTGAGTGTTATATGATATTTGAGAATTTTATATGTCTACTAATATAGAAACGGTGTTTCTGAGACATTTTGATCATATTTTTTTATGATTCAATTATTCAGAGATTTTAAAAAAATATTATATTTTATATTATTAGGAGTACAAATAAGTTTCCGCCGTTTTTTAACACAAATTAAATATTTATTATAGAAGAACGGTAATATAGTGACTTCTAATGTTAGAGCAAGTTCTTTTTGTGTTTGAGATGAATCTTCCTCCAATAATTCCTCCAATTCTGCATCCTCGTAAATTTTTGGCCTTCCACTGCGATCTTTGTCTTGTACGTCGAAATCACCGTTTTTAAACTTTTGAAACCACTCTCGACACGTTCTCTCACTCAAAGCACCCTCACCATATGCTTCTACGAGCAATTGATGCGCCTCAGCAGCAGATTTCTTTAAATTAAAGAAGTAAACTAATATTTCCCGCAAATGACGCTTACTTGGCTCAAATTTTGACATTTTCAACTTATAAAAATTACATTTTACCAATATAAAATCAATGATAATAATAGATTATGTAGTTCTTGAATGTCCAAACTATTTTTTAAGCCGGTTATCATCTGCGAAAGTTAACCGAAACTCCGTGCCGCGCCATCTACAATAAAACGGCGGAAACTTATTTGTACTCCTAATAATTTATTGAATGAAAAATTTTTGAAATCGAAAAAAAGTAAAAATTTTAAACTCTATTGAATTGAATCAGTCCTTACTTGGTGAAAATCCATATTAAATAAGGTTATTCTGATTTTCACAAATTTTTATTGTTATGTTTACAACAATCGTTTCGCTATCACAGTAGCATCATCAGGCAAGATGACAACACAACAATAAAAATTTGTGAAAATCAGACTAACCTTATTTAAATATTAATTTTAAACTATAGGTCTTGAAACATTTTGAGTTAAAAAACGAAGGGAAATATTTCATCCAAAGGTTGTTTTTGGAAACCATTTGAAACGAATTCGTAAAACATACTACAGAAATCGGATACTGTCTAACAATGATCCTTTAAGCTTTTCGATGTTGAATAGCTGAATAAATAAAAAAAAATTCATTAATGAATTTATTCGATAAAGACTGAAATTAAAAGAATGTGTTACTCATAAACTTATTATCGGACCACATTAATACACCTAATAATAATACTCAAAAATATAAAGCAATCTATAGAAAATATTGGATATTGACTGAATTTAAATAACATACTTAGCCGATACGGCTGTTTTATATGAATTCTTCATAGCATATAATATAACTGTTGAGCATTTGGTATAAAATTTGTTATTCATAATGTTCATATGAAACATTTGTATCGGTTAAGTAATTTCAGTCAATATTTTATATTTTCTGTAAATTATTTTATATTTTTGAGTGTTGTATGATATTTGAATTCTATATGTCTAATATTATAGAAAGAGTGTTTCTGAGACATTTTGATTTTATTTTTTAAAATTTAATTACGTAGAGATTTCAAAAGATTATTATATTTTATATTTTAATTTATTGACTGAAAAATTTGTTAAATTAAAAAAAGGTAAAATTTTAAGCTTTACGTTTTGAAACATTTTGAGTTTAAAAAACGAAGAGAAATTATTCATCCAGAGGTTGTATTTGGAAACCATTTGAAAAGAATTCGGGAAACTAATACAGAAATCGGATGCTGTCTAACAATAATCCTTTAAGCTTTTCGATGTTGAATAGCTGAATAAATAAAAAAAATGAATTTATACGATAAAGACTGAAATTAAAAGAATGTGTTACTCATAAACTTATTATCGGACCACATTAATACACCTAATAATAATACTCAAAAATATAAAGCAATCTATAGAAAATATTGGATATTGACTGAATTTAAATAACATACTTAGCCGATACGGCTGTTTTATATGAATTCTTCATAGCATATAATATAACTGTTGAGCATTTGGTATAAAATTTGTTATTCATAATGTTCATATGAAACATTTGTATCGGTTAAGTAATTTCAGTCAATATTTTATATTTTCTGTAAATTATTTTATATTTTTGAGTGTTGTATGATATTTGAATTCTATATGTCTAATATTATAGAAACAGTGTTTCTGAGACATTTTGATTTTATTTTTTAAAATTTAATTACGTAGAGATTTCAAAAGATTATTATATTTTATATTTTAATTTATTGACTGAAAAATTTGTTAAATTAAAAAAAGGTAAAATTTTAAGCTTTACGTTTTGAAACATTTTGAGTTTAAAAAACGAAGAGAAATTATTCATCCAGAGGTTGTATTTGGAAACCATTTGAAAAGAATTCGTGAAACTAATACAGAAATCGGATGCTGTCTAACAATAATCCTTTAAGCTTTTCGATGTTGAATAGCTGAATAAATAAAAAAAATGAATTTATACGATAAAGACTGAAATTAAAAGAATGTGTTACTCATAAACTTATTATCGGACCACATTAATACACCTAATAATAATACTCAAAAATAGAAAAGAATCTATGGAAAATATAAAATATTGACTGAAATTACTTACCCATTGATACAAATGTTACATATGAACATTATGAATAACAAATTCTTCATAGTATATAATATAACTGTTGAGCATTTGGTATAAAATTTGTTATTCATAATGTTCATATGAAACATTTGTATCGGTTAAGTAATTTCAGTCAATATTTTCTGTAGATTATTTTATATTTTTGAGTGTTGTATGATATTTGAATTCTATATGTCTAATATCATAGAAATTGTGTTTCTGAGACATTTTGATTTTATTTTATAAAATTTAATCACGTAGAGATTTCAAAAGATTATTATATTTTAATTCATTGACTGAAAAATTTGTTAAATTAAAAAAAGGCAAAGGCAAAGCTTTACGTTTTGAAACATTTTGAATTTAAAAAACGAAGAGATATTATTCATCCAGAAGTTGTATTTGGAAACCATTTGGAAAGAATTCGTGAATCTAGTACAGAAATCGGATTCTGTCTAAAAATGATCCTTTTCGATGTTGAATACCTTAATAAATTGAAAAAATTAAGCTTTTCAGCAAAATGAATTTATGATAGAATTTATTTGATAAGGGTTGAAATTAAAAGAATGTGTTAGTCATAAATTTGTTATCGGACAACATTAATATTCCTAATTTTGTATTCTAAACGATAAATCTTCATGTAAAAATTACTGGATTTTTTACCACTAACATAAAGGCATCCGAAGATCTAATCAGGATGATATTTTTACGTTACCTTCAGCGTGAAAAATGTGCTATTTCGTAAGTTGAATAGATTTTTCTAATTCCACACGTCTAATTCTCAGAACGCATTTTTGCACAACGCAGTTTTAGACAATAAGATTTCCAGAAATTGTAAAATTTCGAATTCTGAGCGTTTTTGGATCTTTTGTCACGAAGGACCATTGTATCCAAAATTTAGTGGTGGTGGTAAGTGGAACCAATTCGTTCCTCATTTAAACTCCGGCGCAAAGGTTGAGAATCACAGTTTGGTTCTGTTGCTGGTACGCTTAGGAGTGTACATTGCCTTCGATTCTTTCGCATTTATTTTCATTCCAAACCGTAAGTATTTTTTTTAAGTCTCTTCCTTATGTATACATTTTATTTTGATTTGAAAAATTTTACGAGGTTTTCGTACACACACATTGGTCTAATATTTTTGTATCCATCGTCCAAATCAAGCATACTCTAGGTTATTTTTTATTTTATATTAATGAATTCAAAATTTCTTCAGGATTAGTTCAATATTTATCATTCCAGCTGTGGTGAAGTAAATAACTGGTACCTTTTCAAATTTAGTAAATTTCACGATACGAGAGCATCATTTCTAGGTAGCCCACATGGCTTACAATCTCGTTGTAGTTTGTGCCATTTTGTTTTTCACATACCGGAAATTAGTCTGAATTGATACATGCATCGAGTTCTCTCTATATAGAAGAAAATTTCAAATATTCTGCTTGATTTCGTTCTCAATTTTCCAATCGATTAGGTTTGGCATGAGCATATGCACCTAGTTTGTCTACATATATAAAATAATAGGTTATACTTAACTATTCCACGAGCTCTAGATTAAATTAGTTTTTCCTCAGTTTCGTTGTGAATTTCAAAATTTATTTATATTCATTATGAAATACTTTTATTTGATAAAGCTGCTTTTGATGCATTCTGAATTACGTTCTATGTATTATATATGTATATATATATATATTATATATGCAAGAATGCAATTTTTGCAATCCTTATGATGTATTTCTCGTTGTTTCATCTTCTATTTATTCATGCATGCATTTAATAAACTTCGTATCTAAGCTTAGCACATTGTTGAATGTGCTCTTCGCCTCATGGACGTAAAAAATTTCTCTTTGCTTTCTTCTAGAACTTCCCTGATATCTATTGCTGCTTTCATAACTTTGATCTCCCCTTTCTTAAATTTTGTTTCATTGTGTGGCAGCGTGTAAATTATATAATATGCATATGCTGCAGCACATTGCTAACATGCCGGCATCATCTAACCTCTTCAACAGATAATTAATTTTTTCTCAAGAATTACGTTGGTTCTATTTGTTTCAGAATATTTCTTTACACTTCTGAAATGGAATATATCCATTATTCAATAACCTTTTCAGTAAAAAATGAATCACCGTCGATTTCATATGAACAATTTTTTAATTACAAAAATTTATACGAGACAGTAATTTATTTCCCCAAAAATGTTTGTACTACTACAACAATTGTTTCACCACGATGTGGCTTCTTCAGGTATTACATTGTACTGTCTAAAACAATTTTTTCTTGGTATTTGTGTGAGCGAAAAAGATACTTGATTTAATTGATAATTTTCAACTTCTAGGTTCAAAATGGGTAAAGAAAAGACTCATATTAACATTGTCGTCATTGGACACGTAGATTCTGGTAAATCTACCACCACAGGTCACTTGATCTACAAATGCGGTGGTATCGACAAGCGTACCATCGAAAAATTCGAGAAGGAAGCCCAAGAGATGGGAAAAGGTTCCTTCAAATACGCATGGGTACTTGACAAACTTAAGGCTGAACGTGAACGTGGTATCACCATCGATATCGCTTTATGGAAATTCGAAACCTCCAAATACTACGTAACCATCATCGATGCCCCCGGACACAGAGATTTCATCAAGAACATGATCACCGGAACGTCACAAGCTGATTGTGCTGTGTTGATTGTAGCTGCCGGTACTGGTGAATTCGAAGCGGGTATCTCTAAGAACGGACAAACTCGTGAGCATGCTCTGCTCGCCTTCACTTTGGGCGTGAGGCAGATCATTGTAGGTGTCAACAAGATGGACTCCACCGAACCACCATACAGTGAAGCTCGTTTCGAGGAAATCAAAAAGGAAGTATCTTCATACATTAAGAAGATCGGTTACAACCCAGCAGCTGTTGCTTTCGTACCCATCTCTGGATGGCACGGAGACAACATGTTGGAAGCATCCACCAAGATGCCATGGTTCAAGGGATGGGCCGTTGATCGTAAAGAAGGAAAGGCTGATGGTAAATGCTTGATTGAAGCTTTGGATGCCATCCTCCCTCCATCTCGTCCAACTGATAAACCCCTCCGTCTTCCACTCCAGGTAAATATTCTTTCATCATTTGGGAATAGACTTTTTCTTATGAGTAAACTGATGATACTTTTTTTGTATGAAATTCACTTATGATTTTTCTGTTGGCTTAATCTTTTCTGAAAATAATGCTACTCTTTAGAATTTAGTCTTTCATATATATGAAAATTTTAATGAATGTTCATTTCAGGACGTTTACAAAATTGGTGGTATTGGAACAGTACCAGTGGGTCGTGTTGAAACTGGTATATTGAAACCAGGTACTGTTGTTGTATTCGCCCCAGCCAACATCACCACTGAAGTTAAGTCTGTTGAGATGCACCACGAAGCTCTTTTGGAAGCTGTACCCGGTGACAACGTTGGTTTCAACGTAAAGAACGTATCAGTTAAGGAATTGCGTCGTGGATACGTCGCTGGAGACTCAAAGATCAACCCACCCAAGGGAGCCTCAGACTTCACTGCCCAAGTCATCGTATTGAACCACCCTGGTCAAATTAGCAATGGATACACTCCAGTTTTGGATTGTCACACAGCTCACATTGCCTGCAAATTCGCAGAAATCAAAGAAAAGGTCGACCGTCGTTCTGGAAAGACTACAGAAGAAAACCCTAAATCTATCAAATCTGGAGATGCCGCCATCGTCAATCTGGTTCCTTCCAAGCCAATGTGCGTAGAATCTTTCCAAGAATTCCCACCTCTAGGACGTTTTGCTGTACGTGACATGAGGCAAACTGTTGCTGTAGGAGTCATCAAGAGTGTTAGTTTCAAAGAAGCAGGAGCTGGTAAAGTAACGAAAGCTGCCGAAAAAGCAACAAAGAAGAAGTGATTAATTATCTTTGATTATATTTCAAAGTGGTTATGACTATGATTAAATGTGATCTCAGATATTTTTAACATCTGTAAATTAATGGATACCAAATAAAAATGGTTCACAAAATTTAGCTTTGATTCATAGAAAAACTCGAGAATTATCCAAAAAAACACCTTCCTTTACTTGTTCATATAATAATTTATGACCCTAGCATCGACAAATTTTCCTGCCAAAAGTAAAATTCTAAAATCTGAATAAACCAGTGCTAATAATAAGCAATCCCATTGCTAGATCTCTTGTGTGGCAGGATTTTAATTCAACCCACCGTTTTCAATATGATGCATTGCTTCTTTGGCTTAAGATAATTACTGAAGATATTACGTAGTATTGGATGGAGTAGTCCGTTACTTTGTGATAGGTCATTTTAATGGAATGAAATAAGAAATTACTTTGTTTTCTATCATTTTGAGTTTGAAAATGTAGTAAACACTACGAAACTAAAGTCACTGTGTATCAGTAATAATAAAAAGTGATAGAAAACACAGTAATTTCTTATTTAATTCCATTATTACGTGCAATTCATTTTACACTTCAATTTCTCACGTGATGCAAAAAAATGTCATCAATTTGAAATAACAAGTATTATCAATAAATAATTGAACAATATAATTGGATTGCCTGTAAGTTGAATATATTTGCTGATAATTGAAAGGTAGTACGCAAAAAAGGGTAACATACAAAAATATTAGTTTCATATTATTGTCTATCAATTACGACTAATCTTCAATCGTGCAGACACGTGAAGGAAGTCACGGACATCAGTTGGTAAAATATGACCCTTAAAAAATATTAAGTAAGTTAAGATGTAAATTTATTCGACAACATATTTTGATCAATGATTGTTTCGGTCTTTACTTGACGGAAATTCATCTTGAAAATATGAATAAAAACAATATTCTAATTTCCACTAATATTTTATTAACACTACAATCGTTACGTAATACCATGACTTCTTCAGGTGAGTATTATAAGATACTGAGTATACCATGAATAAGAAATTCATTTTATAGTACACGGATATAACAAAAATAGAGGGGGTGAGAATTTTGACAAAGAATATAACATTATCAAACAGATTGCGTTGAACAACGGTTTCAACGTCCCGATTATTGAGAATCTTTTCACAAAAATACAATTAAAGCTGGCTTTGAAATTAGTATATCCCATAAATAATGATTCAATTGAAAGTAAATACATTTCATTGACATACTTGGGACCAAAAACAGAAAAGGTAGCTAGATATTTAAAGAAGAACCACAATTTTAGAATTTCTTATAAAACGAATAACTCCCTAGGAAAACTAATAAAAAATAATAAAGATAAAACATCTAAGAACAAGAAATCAGGTGTTTATAAGTTAACTTGCGGTACTTGCCATTTTGTATATGTTGGTCAGACAGGAAGATCGTTCCAGACGAGACTTAGGGAACATGAAAAATGTTATTGTAACAAAAAGGGAAATTCAACCTACGCAAAACACCTTCTAGACACAGGACATAGTTTTAATAGTAACTTTGAAATTTTACACTCAGAAAACAAAAGTTTTAGATTAAACTTGTTAGAAACTTTAGAAATTAATAGATATCATAAAAGAAAAATGTTATTGAATAATCAAACATCCTTTTTGAATCATTTTTTAGATTTCCACAAGAATTGTAAAACTCTCTTCACCCCCTCTATTTTTGTTATATCCATGTACTATAAAATGAATTTCTTGTTCATGGTATACTCAGTATCTTGTAATACTCACCTGAAGAAGTCATGGTATGACGTAACGATCGTAGTGTTAATAAAATATTAGCGGAAATTAGAATATTGTTTTTATTCATATTTTAAACATATTTTGAGTGTAATGGATGAAGAATGTTTCAGCAAAGATATTTTGTGAAGTTATGATAATTTAATAAAAAATTTCTCATTGCAAGCACCATCTCTATACTCAATATCAATTGTAGTAAACTATTTGCGTATAATGTGTTGCCTCCAACATTTTTTAATACGTCTATGCAACCACCAGTTTCGTTAGGTGTGTGAACCCCTTCATACACCTTTAATAAGTTAGTCTGCAACACACGAGACACAATGAATTTAATATTTTGCTGGCAATGCAATATGAGCTTACATCTCTTTGGGTTAACACCATTTCAACACCACATTAACATTAAGCTTGTTTCTGCTCATACTGGGGTGTATTTAATTTCATTCAAAGATTTATTGCTGAATTGAAACCGAAAATGGTCTCGAACGATTTCATCAAATTGCAGATAAAGTTCACTTCAAATTATTTTCTGTCCATCCGTTTGTTGTTTCGATAAGTTTTGAAAAAATAAACGAGAAATTCGCAAAGTTTTGATGTGCAAAACTAGCCAAAAGTATCCTGAAATATGAAAAAAAAAAGAAATTTTGTTTCTTCAGTATTTCAAAAAGCGAACGATATTATAGAGGACAAAGAATACATGGAGTTCATAATCATTTTCCTCCATTGGTAGATTATGAAAGCAATAAATGAACAACACATAAAAGTTGAGTTCACTGTGACACGAAATTATAACACAATGAGCAGCTACACTCTTATCGACAAATAAATTCAGCGTCTGATCCTATTCTCTTCTTCGTAAGACCATGACATCAATTATTTCCTATTTTGATCTGGAGCAATATCAACCCAAATATAAGCGGTACAGCAGTTAGAATGTAGTTAGTAGCAATTATCTGATGAAAGAAGAGCATATGGTTCTCTAAATGTGCGTCAGAAGTTGAATTTATTTGTGGATAAGCTACTCCCCGAGTTATTCTTTCCTGTCCACAGTGAACTCAAGATTATTGAGTTTTTATTATAATTTATACTTCATTGAAATTTTGCTTTTATTTTATCATTAATGTAAAAGTTTTGGAAATACTTTTCTTTCAATGAACTCCCAACTCGCACAAGCTGAAAAAGCTTCTGAGGAATCTTCACAGAAGATCTAGGAGTATCAGGATAATAGTAATAAAAAATTACATTAAAAATATTATTTTAAATGATACAGTGATAAATTTCTTTCGAAAACATTTCAAAAGTTTCCTTATAATGTATATCAGGAAACTTAATGAATTTGTGTAGTTTTCAATTTTTACAGTATAATATGAATATTTATTAACAAAAAATAATAATCTTATTCTTTGAGAACCGGACGGGATGATGTACCAAACCATGCTGCTGCCAGAAAAAATGTAGTAGCTTGGAGAGTGATGGACGAACAATAACTTTCTGACCACAAAGTTCGATCAAATGAGGAAGCTCTCTGGTGGAATAACAACCTATCAAACCAAAGAGGTTCATCGACTTTTTAATGAGCTAAATGAGACGGCAACTGGCAGGGGTACATTGAAAAGCTAACTCAACATAACAGGGAGATTAAATAATGAAATAAATTAATTCAGCTGACAATCTGTGCCAAATATCATTAATAAGGAGTATGAACTATGGTAATAGAATATTCTACAAATCGAGGCATTGTCCCAGTGATCAACAAAACCTAATCGGACTTGTTTGAGTTTCGCATTGTTACACAAATATACATATTTCACTGTGTTGATTTGTAGAACTTCTTTTACTTAACTTTCAAGCCTTTTGAGAGAAGATAACTTCCATTCCCGCAGACGCCAGACTACATAAAGTAAAAAAGGGGAACTAACTCCAAAATGTCGCTTAAAAAGTTTGACAAATCATATACCATAATAGTTGATGAGAAGGTATACTTTGAAACATTAATGGTTGAGTAAGTATATTTTAGAATTAAAAATTAATATCAGAAATCTATATTTTAATTTCTTTAATTTTTGAGTTCTTGTTGATGTACAATGGTAAATGTTTATATATCTTTGAATGAGATGTTTCTCCTAAGATATAAAGTATTAATTTTTATAATTAATCATCTAGTAAAAGTACTCAGGATATTTCTTATTTCCAATTTATATTTAAAATTATTGAAATAAACAGATAAGTGTCAGAACCTAATTTTCAAGCAATTTAATAAATGTTAAAGTTGGTTTTCCTAATAGAAAAATTTCTTATCGAATTTATGGAATAGCAATGACATTTGTTTAAGATAATCTGCTCCTAAAATATAATTTTGAAATGAGTTAGAAAATTATGAAAAAAAAAAAAATAATTTCAATAGATAATAATAAAAATAAAGGGCAGATGCTACTGATTAATACGATTTCTCAATTAATCACGAAAATAATAAGTTGGAAAATATTAAGAAAATCAAATTATTAAAACACATTTATTTTGTATAAAGAATAAAATAATATATAATAAAACACTGTCAGTATTTTATTTTCATATGTAGCTAATAGTTTTATCACAGGACGTTCACAGAAATGAGATACAATAGTGTTCACGGAAAATAAATAAACCACTTCAGAAGAAAAAAATGCTCCCATTAAACTATTTTTAAATGATTCAAAGAAGTGTTTGATAGGTGTAATATTGTTATGCACCATCATTTCAATTCTTTCTTTTAGAAGTATTGACAATTTGCACGACATCAATAATCATCTTATAGTGCGGAAAAATTGATTGCCATAGAGCAGTGTTCCATTGATACTCTTCTAGGAAACATGCAGAACTAAATTCCAGCCGTGCTTATACAATGCTTTCGATATTGGGAATATTCTAGTCCTCAGTCGTGTTCAATTAAAGAAAAACACATTATATCTAATACATAAAGATTTTCAATGAATTGATTAATCAAATTTCAGATAAAATAAGAATAATTATTAAGTCTCCAGTTTGAATATACATGAGTATAATAAAAAAAAAAAATGGATTTAGAAGTCTATAGTGGTTTTGAAAAACAGCTCAAATTAACTAGAGGAGGATGAGGATTCTATTCAAAATATAACATATAATTCTATTTATCTAGATTCTCATAATTCTTATTACAATTAGCTAACTAGAAAGTAGCAGAACTAGAGAATCATTCTACTTTCCAATCTGGAAATTAGAAAATAATGGTTGCTCATAAATATAACATTCAAATTTAATTAGAACAATCTATTGAGTGGATTTGCTCAAAGTATTTTAAGTAGTGGTATCATAAATCTTGACTGAATTAAAATAATAATATTTTAATGAGAAAATAAATGCCTTCAGAAATTTTGTATAGGAGAGTCACTATATTCAATTAACTAAATAGGCAGCTAAAATAGGCATAACGTAGGTATTATAAATAGTACAATTTCGGTATAATAATTATCACAGTAAGTTTATAATAAATAATGAAAGCCTCGAAGATATTATTGAAAAGTCCTCCAAAAGTAGTCTCTCTTGGTAAATTGCTGCACCAAATTTGAAAATAAGACATGAAATGATAAGTTAGTATATTTTGGCACAAATTGTAACTTCAAGTATACAAAATCTAATTCGATATTCGAAGAAATTTAGCTGCCAAGAAAAACAATATATAAATTAAAACGAAAATCAGGATCAATGATAATACTTGTAGTATTCAGTAGAAAATGTTAAACTATCTAACTACTTGACATTAATTTTGATAACAATAACTTCCTCCATGTAATGAATTCTTCAACAATAAATAATTCTTGAATAAATAAAAAACATAGAAAATATGTCTATGAAAATAATACATTCTTTTATAAATAAATGCAATCAGCATCAACTGGGGTTACCCATCAGTCGTAATAATCCCTTGGAATGCTTAGAGAGAATAAAATATACTAGATTTCACGAAAAGTACACTTAAATTGATAGAGCCCAAATGATTACCTCATCATGTTTTTAAAATACCTTAAAAAAATTATATGGATTCTGTTGGACTTTGGAATTCAGACAGTGCATGAATGGGGTTCTGCACTTTTTTTTGAGAGCCTTTTCGTACTTTAGCTCGAACTTCTTCTGGTTTTTCAGGCCTGACCAAAGGTTTTTTCTCAGGAGCTTTCATTTTCCAAACCACAATAGGGGACTGAAAATTAAATCTATCATACTGAAGCTGATTCCAAATTTAACGGGATTTATGATGAAATAACATATAGTTGGAAAAAAATTCGCTTGAACAGAGTTTTCTTACCGCCACTGTCCCCGCTTGCCTTGGATATTTTGTAGATGCGACATACGAAGCTTTAACAGTGAGAACTACAGCATTCATCAAATTTTTCGCTGCTTGAATCAAGGATGTGGCACTATCCAACTAGAACAACACATAAAAAACATTTTTTAATCACCATAACAATGCATAATTCGGTTTTTGAACAAGTCAATTATATTACCATGTTTTAGGTTTTCATATCACACTGCTGTTAATAAAAATTCATCAAAAATATATTTTTTCTCAGAGATTTTCAATGGAAATGCAGTCAGTCAATATTAATTTTCAAGCTGTTTGGGTTAAATCGTAGCAATCATTTTTAAAATATATGATTTTCTAAAGAGGTCAAAATATCCTCAAACATTTACTTTGAATTCTTACCCCTGAAACAATGAGTTCTCCTGATATATTCTGAACATCCGCCTTCACTTTTGAGGTTATATTCATTTGATGACAATACAATGCTATCCTTTGAAGGTATGCAAGCAAATCCTTCTTTGTAGAGCTCTCAGGACATTGCTCGGCTATTTGTCTGGTCAATTTGTCCAATTTCGTACCAGCTTCAGAAATTTTTTTAGCAGCATTAATCACGTCCATGGTTGTTTTCAAAGGTCCACGTCCTCTGAAATTATTTAGAATTTTATGAATAGAGAAAATAAGACGAAATACATTCAACTACGCTGTATTGAATTTTCTAAAATAGTATTTTACAGAACCATTTGTTCATGAAAAGAGTGAATATTTTAATTTGGAAGTTCACGAGATAATGCAGAAAATTTTGTTTTATACAAACCTAATTAATATCCTGAACATAAATCTGAAGCCAAAACAGGCCGCTCTGTTTAAATATGGATTTAATTTAATATTTCTCCATCTTCAGGCCACTTTTTTCACCAAAAAAACAATACTCTCTACACTTTTATATAGTTTAAAAATAATCTTTCAACTTATTTCTCAAAAATTCGCATCGCCTTATTTCAAAATATTTAATATTTGATGCAACAAATCGAAATTGTCGAACAGCAATATCAGCTGTTATTCTACGGAATTTCACCCATTCTCAAAGTTCAAAGAAATTTATTATTCAAAGTTAACTGTTATTCAAAGGACAACAGTTTGTTTAGTTACCACAAGGTTTTCTCCATTCAGAATACCTCCTTCATCATATTTCAGATCTGCTGGCTACTTTCATTTTAGTCTTCTGCATTTCAGGAGTTGAATTAATTGATGTGGTAGGTTTTTCTATTGAGTCTAGATTTTGTTGTGCTGTTTGTTATTTCTTTCCTTGATGACATCCATTATATAGGTTTGGAAAATCAACTTGGACGATCCAGTCGAATATTGGAATAGAAAGATACCCACGTTATGATAATGAATAATCCAGTATATAACTAGAGAAAAATGCTTTTCTCCCTACAGATGTAGGAAGTGGGGAGTTGGACACCTTATTTAGCTTCAAATGATCAGATTCAGTCGGCGCATAGAACCCAGGAGTACTGGAGTATAGTCCATGACGCTTGAAAATCAAATACAATACCATACGACATTCTTATTTCATTGTATATTGCACGTGAGGAATTTATTTGCGACAACGAATGACGTAGATAATTTCATCTCAGAAAATTAGTACTTGGGTTTTTTGCCATAACTGGTTTGAAAATAAAATAAATTCTGAAAAATGGAAACAAAATTCTAAGGGAAAATGAAAACGTATTCTAAAGAAACTCAACGCAAGTCGAAGGCTTACAAATTTAAATTAAGTGTTCAAATAGTCCACCCTGTTGTGCCAAACAGCCAAATCTATTATAAAGAGATAATCCCATATCTCTGAGCAGTTAAGTTGGATTATTTTTAACCTTAATTCAACAAGATTTGTAGCTCTATCGATCTCCTGTCCCTAAATCGAGTTTTTCAGATATCCCCAAATAAAAAAAATCATTGGGAGATAAAGCCGGTGATCTTGGTGGCCATTCGATTCTGCCATTTGTAGATTTGACACGATCCGAAAAAGGGAATATTGTGTGACTGCTCGAACATTGTGGCTTGAACAACCATCCTGTTGAAACCAGATATCATTGAAATGGATTGGGAGTTGTCGAATTCTCAGAATAATTTGATTCTGTAACAGCTCTATATATTTGGCAGCATTAAGTGGTAACCCATTGATAAAGAATAGCATGTACTTCCCCAGGATCTTAGTCCAAACATTAAGTTTTTGTGGATGCTGGGTACGCACAAAAATATTTTTATGTTTATTTTTCCTGGACCAATATTGTACCTCTAATGGGTTCTGTTTTCTCTTCAACAAAAACAACGAATCATCAGTGAATAAGATATTGTTTAAATATGAACTATTTTCATGTTATTTCCCATCATGCTTTCACAAAATTCCTTCTGTTTTATTTTGTTCTCGGAAAAAAATTCTTCGCTAGCCTGTACTTTGTAACAAACCATTTCTTTTCAAAATATTCCGAACAGTTCTATCACTCATATCAACTTGCTCAACAATTTGTCTACTTGAATAAGGTGCACTGGTTTCAACAGCAGCACACACATCTGTCTTTCTCTTCGGATGATTTTCACTCATGGAGCAATGTTGCAAATTTTACATATTTGTAAACACCCATATTTCTCAAAATTTTTAATAAAATAAGAAATAGTGGAACTTGAAGGAATTGGCCGATCTTTAAATGCAACAATAAATAAATGTATTAATTTCTTCAATTGAGTGACCACCAAAGCACCATTTCATAGTTTTAATTTTTTCTTCTACAGTAAAGATTTCTATTTACGAAGAGTCTATTTGATTTTCAACTGTTATGGACTTACACACTAACACTCCCGAGTTCTATGAGCCGACTGGATCTGATCATCCGAAAGTAAATGAGGTGTCTAACTCCCCACATCTGTGTGAGAAAGATGAGCATTGTTTTCGAGTTATACGCTGGATTATTCATTATCATAACGCATATATCTTTAGATTATTCTAATGTTCGGTTGGACATCCGAGTTCTCTGTCTTATGCATTGAATTTCCAAACTTGTATAAGGTACCTTCAAATCTCCATGTATGATTTGATTTGTCACATACCAGGGGATCACTCTTAAAATCTTTGATATGGAGTATGAGTTATAAGTAAACAGGATGTTTTTCGAATCGGGACAGTTCAAAACGTAAATATAGCTGAATAGGTTTTGTTGATCGCCGGTTATAAGCAGCAGAAATGCATATTTCAATGCTTTTGGCATGTTTTCAATGCTGTAATACCGACAAATGCAGCACAGGCACGCACCTATATCCGCCCATCATAGAGACACTAATGTTTTACTAAACAATAGCGCTATCTAATGCACGTGAATACACATGCACAGCAATATCAACATCAAGCCAATTCAAGAATCTGAATTATGGATACAATGGATTTGCTCGCCCATCTCCAGAGTTCTATTCCATATACCCATATGGGTTATATAACTGTTTTGTATGAGTCTTTTATTATTTACAGCTTTGATTCCACTCTATAAGCAAAATGAGACCTTTGAGAATTTTGTCTTTTGATCTTATTAGGTAGATGCTCTTTCCAAAGTGTGAAATTAGCCTGAATTGACTTTGTTTTATTAATTTTGCTCCAGTTGCTTAGTTGCTCCAGCCAATGGTTTTGATTTGATGTAACATTGAATGAGCATGTCATCGTCAATACTCCTTTCTCTGTCATTTCCTTGATAATTTTAGGTGTTTTTTTTAGTGTGCGAGCTTTCCAGGGATTTAAATATTTTATTTTATTGTGAACTTCCTTTATGGCGACTTCTTTAAAAGGCGATGTATTGGAAGTAACATCGAATACCCCTTTTTTCAAAATTCTCATCTGTTGCATAAAAAATAAATATTATTATCATTATTGTTGGATGTGAATACTTAAACTAGGAGTCCCACAAAAATTTGAGCTTACTTATCAATTCTCACCCACTGGAATTATGAAGTGGGGGTATATGTATCATATCTACTCAGACCTGAGACATAGTTATGGAATTACACTTTTTTGTGTTCTTTCATTTTAGATTTCAATTGAATTGTTAGCTTATTCAGAATTTTCTGGTCTGAAGAGGAGTGTGCATTTCATTCCAGTTCTGCCTTTCCTGTGCTAGATATATGTTTAACGCTAACAAATAATGTTGACATCTCATCTACTTTGTCTGGTTTTTGAGTCTAAGATACAGACTTAAATGTTCCTTGATTAAACTTCTGTATTTATTCTAATCTGTTCTTCCGTAATGCAAGTTTGAGTTTTTTTTTTTTTTTTTGTTTATTACGTAACTACTTATAGTAGCTATAATTCAAAGATTGACAGCGGCGATTTTTTTTTCATATCATAAATTTTGTTGGAAGTTCAGAAGTCCCTATTAAAATACCTGTTAGAAACCATGCTGTGAGAAATTTATGTTTGCACTTTAGCAAGATGTAATCAGCAGAACTCGTCAAAATTTTTACTATAAAATATGTTAGAATTATTTTGATATACCCATGACATTTTCATCGTGAATTTTTTCCTTTAGACTAACGGGGGATTCCATATAACTTTGTGTGTACTTCAGTATACTAATATGTGGTTTCAACTTACCGAGTGAAATCCGTCATCTCCATCATAATCATACACATATGTTTTGCTAACACTATAATATCATTGCCAGCATCATCCCATTTGGCAACCTCTTTGTCAAATTTCAATTTTTCACTTCTGAAAAATTCTACTTGTTGTAGAATTTTCTGTTTGTCCTCTTCTGGCATTTTACCCATGGCTTCTCTTGCTGTTGTTATTCCACTTATATCGGGATACTCATCAACTCCATGTTCTCCGGTATGTGCACTTGCTAACAATTACATAAAATACATCAGAAATCATACAGGAATTTAATGATTTGTTCAGGTGAATTCGATGAAACAATATTAAAGATGAAATCTGTCTTAATGTTTTTCTAAATTGATGTGTTCTTTAGCAAAAATTAATGGGGGTATTTTATACAATTTTTTGTTCAAAGCTCCGTCCTTTCCAACTAGTTGCAAATGGGAAAAATTCCTATTAAATATCTCCTCTATGGAATAAGAAGAAATTTGACAGATTGCTAATGCTAATTTAATGCCCCTTTTTGACAGTTTTTAAAATCTCTTCATGAATAAAGGATTGCTACTTAAGTTTTCAGATATACTATATGTGAATATGTCAAATGTGAATATGTCAAATCTAACACTGTTATTCTGAAGTTTGTCATTTTTAATGAACATTGTTGTCATACAGGTGCTATTCGTGTTGTTTAGAAATACTTGAAACATTCATCTTGGTCAAAAAATGGAATTAAATCGCAAGCATTTTCGTGTAATGATTTTCTATGACTTTTAGTATAAATTAAATCAAAAACAGTGTGCTGATCAACTCGATACGACTTTTAGTAATGAAGCACCACCTCGAACCACTGTCCTTGGCTGAATTTCCGAATTCGATCATGGTCGTACTTTGCTACAAGACGAATTTCTTGAAGGTCGAGCAATACTGGCTGGTTGTACCAGAAAACATCGAAAGCAAAAATTGGGTTTCACTCACATATATTCAATATTGCATGAATATTTGGCCTTCAAAAATTTGTACGTATTGGATAGTGTTTAATTTGACATATGGTAAAAAGAAGCTCGTTTCAATTGGCGCAAAGAAATGTTGTTCAATCTCAGTGCTTCAAAAGACGTCTATAAGATAGTGACAGGCTACCAATTATGGATCTATGCATTGAATTGAAAACTAAACCAATGATCGAATGTATGTATCTCAAAACTTAAGTAGCAACCCTCATACTATGTACATATTATTGTCTAAATGTGAACTTATACTTGAAGCTAGTCATAAAAAATGTGAACCCTTAATTCTCACAAAAATGTAAGGTTGTCAATTATTTTTAGTAAAACATACTAATTTCCAAAAACTTGTTTTAAATTATACAAGTTCTACAGTTCAAATAATATCACTAAAATGGAAACACTGCATGTATGAAGTGAAAAGTACATACATTTACTTCTTGTTTCTAGTGTATAATTCTCATCTAGTTCAACATCTTCTGGGTCCAAATCCTCATCAGCCTGAAATGAAACAATTATTTAAGAATTGAACAATCAATTCAATGAGTTAAGTTCAAATTTACCCTGTTCATAAGAACTGCTCTTCGAATTTCTCGAACCCCATCATAAACCAACCTGGAAGCATCTATAAAGTCATTTTCATCAACTTCTTTGGGTGGATAACTGGATAATGCCTGAACTGCTATCTGAACTCTCTGAGTAAATTTTGGCATAACTTGTTCGTTGAGCACTTTGACAGCTTCCAAAACCCTCTTAGTGTAAATACAAGGTTCATAGTTATCCATTTCTGCTATCACCACATTACAGACTCTGTTTGATCTTCCCTGTATACCACTAGCAGTTCTGTCTAGAGTATCTGAATCACCCTCCTGCAATGCTAATACACATTTGTTCACATCTTCAAGGATATGATTCTCAGAAACTGCTAAAAAGTCATCAATGGTGGTAATATCATCGACTGCTTCAGTGAGGATGCGCACTTGGTTTTCCCATAATTGTTTAAAAGCATCCATGTTTTCTTGAGCAACTTTGCTGCGAGGTCTGGCAGCCAAAATTCTAGCTGCATTTATCACTTCTGGGCAAAGATTTTCTAATTGAGCTGCAGCAAAGCGGACCATCTTGACGCCATCTTCATTGTTAGACATACTACACACTAAATTAGCAACCTCTACAAGTTTGTTAGAGTGTTCAGTGAATACAACAGCATACTCTTCTACTTCTTTTTCATTACCACTTTGAGCAGCCTTAATCAGAATTAGGAGTGGTACATTCGTTTCCAAAAAACTGAAAAAAAAAATTGCTACTATTGATAAAATGAAATCTTTATGAGTTAATATCTCACCTGTCAGAAACGTGATCAACGACGGCTTTACGAAGTTGCCTTCTCAAATCCCGTGTCTTTCTGCCCATGTTGTCAATTGCACCAGCTAATTTGTCACTTTTGTCTTTGCTGCCCATCTGTAATTTGAAATGACTAATTAATCATCAAATTTGAAAGATAAACTATGCTGTTTAATTTTTATATTACTTACATTTGACATGTATTCTGATAATAAGTCCTGGAGTGCCTGCCTCACTGCATTGCATTCTGCAACAATACGTTCCCGTCTTTCATCTCTAGTGCAACTTGAATCTGCCATAAGAGCAGCACCACTGATAATACTTTCCAAGCGTTCTTCTAGAGAAGGTCGAGTGTGGACTTCGTTATAAGCCAAGGGCTCCATTGCCATATGATCCTGATAAAAATAAATTAATCATTAAGTGAGAAAAATCTAATACAATACAGATGCATTGATATTACTTATTTAAATTTTCAAACAAAAAATGTTAAATGATTAAATTCTGATTATCTAAAACAAAAACAGAACTCTGCATTGTCCGATCAAAATACTAGGTAAAAGAATTCAACTTACATCAAACTCGTCAAGTGCTGCTGCTAATTCACCGGGGCCATCATAGGGGCTAGATGACGGTCGGGTAGTCCTACCTTGGGCAACATCGTTTATGGTGTGGACAGCTTCACAAACTTGTTTCAAAACATAATCTCTATTTGCCTTAGCAGCAGCCAATTCGGGATGACGGACATAAACTTTGGAAGCTGTCAATAACATTGTAGAATGCTTCTTAAGTACAGCCCTGGCAGCTGCCAAATCATCTCGCAGCTGAGGATCTTTTAATTCTTGCTGACGCTTAGCTGATTGATTCAGTAGTTCATTTGTATTCTGGCGAAGAGCTTTGATATTGTCTATGAGTTCTCCTTGACTTGACGCATTCTTCAATTTTTCCAAATCATTTTCAACTACATGCAAACTTTTGAGCAATAAGTGGACATCTACCATGTCAGCAAGTATCAATAGACGAGTTACTGCTGATAACAAATTTCTTGCTGCCCTAACCATATTTCCTCTTTTCAATGAAGAGCAGGGATCTTCAGAAAATTCTCTAGCTGCAATACTCATAGCATTTCCTAAAATAGAAAAAAATAATTGGATGAATAAGAATAAGAATAAGAATAAGTTTATTACATCCTCTCAGACAAAAAAACATTGTATGGGACAAGTCATATGGTTCAACAAATAATAATATATTCTCCAATAAAATTAGAAAAACCAAATGCAAAATTATTCATTAATTCAGTTTACAGTCCAAGAATTCCCCAAGACTATAAAAGCAGTTGATCATCAGCAACTTCTTAACTTCTTTTTTGAAAATCATATAAGGTAATGTCTTGAATTTGTCAGGCAAGTGATTAAAAAGTTTAATGCCATTATACAATGGTGATTTTTGGAATTTTGAAGTTCTGTGAATTGGATACTCAAGAGTGCTTTTATGTCTTGTATCATGTTTATGGAACTCACAGCATTTCTTGAGATTGTCTGAGTTCTTCTTAACAAATAATAGAGAGTTTAATATAAATATGCAGGGAAAACTCAATATTTTGTACTGAATAAACTTGGGTCTACAGGACTCCAGGGGCTCCATATTGAATATCAGGCGTATCAGTTTCTTCTGCGCAATGAAAACATCCTCCGCCAATGATGAACTCCCCCACAAAACTGTATTATAGCTCATATGAGAATAAGCCAGCGCATAATAAACCTGTAACAGGGTTTCTCTAGGTAAAGCATTTCTTAGTTTCTTTAGAGCGTAAAATGCGCTGCTAAGTTTTTTACAGACGAAATTTGCTTGTTTCTGCCAATTCAATTGTTCATCAATTAAAATGCCCAAAAACCTCACGTGATCTGATGCCTTGAGGATACCAGTCGGGAGAGTCAATTCAAACTCACCCACCGAGAACTTATTTTGAAAAAATATAAGATCGGTCTTGTTGACATTTAAAATTATTGAGTTTTGGTGGCACCACTCCATGAATGAATTAATGAGGATCCCGCATATCATCTTGAGTTCTGAGGCACTCTTTGCTGACACAAGAAATGACGTATCGTCCGCAAATAATACGATCCGAACATCCAACAAATGATCGGAGTAAGTTTTTAAGTAGTTTGGTAGATCATTAACGAACAGTATGAACAGCAGAGGCCCCAGCACAGATCCCTGTGGTACACCCATTTCCACAGGATACCTTCTCGAGTTATGATGACCCACTTGAACGAACAGCAATCGATCCCTCAGATAGTCCGATACCCAATCCAAGAAAACACCTCGAAAGCCTATATTATATAATTTACTGACGACAAAACTGAAGTCGAGACAGTCGAATGCTCGAGACTCATCAAAAAATAACCCAGCGACCGGAACCGCAGTATCTAGGCACTCGTAGACATATGTAATGAAGTCACCAGTTGCGGACTCGGTCGATCTGCCCACACGAAAGCCATGTTGCTGACTAGAAATTAAAGAAAATTTATCCAAATATTTAACCATTCGCTTATGTATCACCTTATGATGAAGTAGTCAATTACTTTGTTTTCTATCTCTTTTTAATACTGAGGATACAATGAGTTCAGTTTGGTAGTTTCTACTACATTTTCAAACTAAATAACAAATTAGGGTTTATACAAACTTGGAGAAGTGGAGAGTACCAAAGGTTCTTCTGCTCCAGTACTACACTAGGAAAGTATTTAAGATTTGTTTAATCAATTTGGTAATTGAAGTATTAATATTTCTTGAATATTAAGCTTCTATACCTAATTGAGTCTTCAGCGTCTCTAATATCAAACAGATATATTGAGATTTTAGTAAAAAATATTCATTCTAGCTCAATCTAAACGTTTTCAGAAGATTGATGAAGTTCAATCTACTGTTGTTGTAGAGTTGCAAGAAATATTTCATATAACTTAAGAAAATCTATTCTGCCCTGTGCCTTGGAAAGGTATACTTGATAGTGAATCAACAAAATAATGCTGCAAATGGAATAATAAAAGATTCCTGTCTGCAACAACTACAAATTGTTGAACAAATATTGTTTATACATAGTTTCATGATCGGTTCGTAAAAGTTTCATATTCTGATCTTGATTAAGGTGTTTATATTCTTTCTTAAACACTTCATTTTTGAGTCGCTATTTTAATGACTCAATCAAGATAAAAAATAATCCTATCAAAGTTTACATGAAATTGTGTTAAGTCAACTGTTTCCGTGAATACCCTCATTGTATCAAAACATTTCAAAGATTCATGATTTTCATTGTTGTTTTATGATAATTATATCTCCTGTTCGAACTGCATTGAGCATAATGTGCATTGGACATCACAATCACAACAAAATTAGTTGTCAATTTTAGCTTTCTATTAAATATTCTTTTAAGTTGATAGTTTCTTCCAGAATTATTAAAAGATAAATTTCGAAACTCAAATAATTAACACAACAAAAATCAGTTTCTAATCCTATCTCCCGTTAATTTGACACGAGGAAATAATATCTATAAAACTGCTAAACTCTCAAATTCTGAGTATTTACGATATTTCTGATTTTGAGAAGGTGTACAATAGAGTACATTTTACAATAACAGAGAACTTTGTACCTAATGTATGCTGCATGAACATCATCTTTGCTGATTTAGTTTTGAATACTGAATAAAAAAAAATAATCGTATATCAGCACTTAAATATGTATCACTCCATGATTTGATCAAATTGTTGCACAATTATGAACATTACCTGTTTTTCGTACTTCTTCTACAGCTGCAAGCATTTCTTGAGTAATATCCGGATTTTCATAAGCAATTTGCTCTCCCTTTTCAATGAAGTTTTCTGTTGCCTTTTCTACTGTACTCACAAGAGCACTAGCACGTTTAGATTTTCCTTTTTTCTTCTTAGAGGGACCTTTACTGTTTACTAGAGTAGTAACTTGCAATACTAAGGGTTCCAAGGTTTTTTCCACTGACATTGTCCGTATTTCCAAATTTTTAGGATCCCACTTGAGACCAAAATGGTCTCCAATTGATAGACTCATATTTCTGTATTTCGAGTTGTAAAATGTGAAAATTATTAGAAATTTTTTATTTTCTAACAGACTTGCAGAATAGAGAAGAAAACAAGATATCAGTGACAGGAAAATCGTTTGATGATTCAGGAAGTTCAATGGGAGAAGTAAACTAAAACGAATTGAATCTTGGCAAAAATAATCAGATCCAATATTTCGCCTAGTTAATAATGAAATAATTTCCCTTCTAATAAAGCGCCACTCCTAAAAACACTGCCAGAGATTAACCTCAATCTTTGACACTTCTCATTCTCAAATTAAATACAAATTATCGCCATCTTTCATTATTAACCACAGATTGAAATAGTTCATTAATTCTCTCTTTTTATGGCCTCAACTCTATGGTTATTTAGCAGTCATCAATTTTGGACTTTGGACCACCTGACGCACACAAACACACCCATGGGCGCAGCGGGATTCGAACCCGCAATCCCTGATACCATAGCGCGCATAGATTACAGTAGTAACAATAAACCCGTGATTTCTATTTATTATCTTGAGTTGTTCACGTTCAGATCACGCGTTTCGTTAATATAGTCAACTTCTTCAGATACTTACAATACAAGTGGTCGATCTTTAGCTACTAGTGGCACTAAACATGCTGGTAAACTTCGATTAATTCTGCGACTTTATCGACATTTTTGACGACGAGTCTGCCTGTGCGAGGTGCATCTTCAACATAAAGAATAATTGAATAGAATCGACGAAACCAAAATTGCACATAATTAGCTGTTACTGTGTCAGGATCATAAACACCATTCACAATTTCAACCGCCTGGCTTGCATTTTCGCCTGTATCAAACAAAAACTCTAAAATGTACTAAATTTTCTCTTTTTGAACCCTGTAACTCACAAGTCCATTTCCCTTGAAAATTTTAAATTTGTGAATTACTTCTTAAATTACTCTACCTTGAAAAAATTCATTATATGTATAACTGAATGAGTCTTCTATCCTTAATGTATCCCAGAAGAACATATATTCTGAAACATCTGCAAAATGCTTCGTATGTAATTCAATTTTTCAATCGGACTATAATATAGGATTAAAAGGAAACCTGAAGTAGTTTTATAGTTTATTGAATTATAACAAAATGAAACAGTCTTAATAATTATTAGCCATCAAGTACATATTTCAAAAAAGACAAGTAACTGAATAATATCACAATTTCGATACTAAATGATAAAAATATGATGGTTGTTTACTTTTCTGATCCCATCGGACCATTCTCACAATCGCGTGTGGAGGATGATTTATTCTGCAATGTAAACATGATTAGTAATTGAAATTCACAAGAATTAGATTGAGTCAGTCTTTACATCATAGAAACTAATTTTATATGGAACACTATGTATACATAAACACATTATTCCTCAATAAATAAGCAGACAAGCCACCTGAAAAAGCATAAATAGAGAAAACAACCTTCAAGTTTATATTTTGCCATAATTATTAACTACTACTCATAAGCTTTTGAGGAGATCCAGAGAAAAGATCGTCTGAATAACACATTATCGACTCAGTTTTGTCACTTCGAATGTAAATTCGGTTGATTACTTATTTTCATATAAACAATTTTTTTTTAAATCATGTATTTTAACGAGTTCTAACTCTTGTTAAAGAAAATGATTCATTTTTGAAAACGCCTCATATAGTTGAATTATATGTACAGGTATGGAAAAGACAGTCGGAAACATAGGAAATTCAGTGTTAATCAATAAGCAACATCGGTTCCAGTGGAGCAGTGGAAGAACCAAAACCTCGGCGCGATGCGATGACGAATAAACGAGTCTTTTCTCTCGATCGATCCGCAGTCTGCGAATCATTCGCACCTTAAACGTGAGATTCATTTGTCCGTATCGGTTCGCCCCCCAGGCATTAGATCTTGACGTGATGGGGGCGCTCTCTTGACTAGGACCCTAAATTCGTCCCGGCGAATTGGAGGGTTAAGTCTTGGTGTCTAACGTAATGCCATTTCGCGCCAGTCACTGGACCTGTATGGTGGAAGATCTCCGAATGGGGCCCTAGTTTTACTCAGGTGAAATGGAGGGCTGAGCCGGTTGATTAACTCAGTGACAAGGGAGTCTGTCGCAGCACAGGGCTTCTCCCTTAAAACTGGCGTACTCTACCCTATCGCAGTATAAATCTCCGGATTCTGTGTAATGGCCGAGTGCGTTATGTAGCATACTGCGTTACCTCGGGGGGGTGGTCTTGCCCTCAGGTGTTACTTGTACCACCTGGCCACCCCACTTGGTGTTGGACTCGAGGGGGCAGTGGTTGAAAGTCCGCATGCTGGACTAGGGGGGTATTTCATTTATCTGTTCGCAGACCCCCATTTTCGGGATATTCTCATGAAACGACTCGGGGTTTAACGGGACTTGACGGTTCGACCGGCCTGTCCTGGCCCCTGGATCTGTGCGTAACAATTTAGGGTTTGTGGATCTCGACGAAATGGCTCCGCCATTAGTGCTTGACGCCAGGATCAATCAAATGACTTCACATGGGTTCGGTGGGTCAGGACGTATAGTCCGCTAGACGGTGCTCGTACCAGGATCAATTGTAGTCGTCAATCTTGAGTTTATCTTAGTTTATGGGACTGCGTTCGGGTGGATGGATAAGAATTCCCTCCGGCGGGTGAGTTGCGTCTCAAACCAACTCGGGTACTGACCTGCTGAGCCAGTAGAGGTTGGATAGTGCTTCGCTGCTACCAGTCAGACGGTTCTGGCTTTCGAGTCGGGGCCCAAACTGGAAGCTGGTGGGTTCGGAGGGGTTCTCGCCGAGCGCGATGATATGGCGTAATCCTTATCACACTTTCTACCTCTAGGGGTGGACTGTGGAGACTGCTTGGTAGTCACTTGGAAAAGAGGCCTTCCTCAAATAGCCAATAACTATTCTGGTAGAATTCACCTGTCCGTATCGGTTGAAAATAAAGTAAATCCAAATGATCAGTGTAGTGGTGGTCAATCAATTCAAGAGACAATAAATTCATTTATTGTTGCCTTTGAAGATAGGCTGATTTCTTCAAGTTCGGCTATTTCTAAAATAATTAAAAAATTTACAACATGCAGGCACTGTAGGACTGATAAACCACCAAAAATCATTTGGTTTATGGGCATGAAATTGATAGAGCGACGGATATTAATTAATTAATTAAGGTTCAAAATAATCCAACTTTGTGCCAAAGTAGCAACTATGCCGAATCCGCTCAGAGATATGAGATTATCTCCTCTTTATAATAGATTTGGCGACTGTTTGGATCAACAAGGTGGATTATTTGAACATTTTATGTAAATTTGTCGATCTCCGATTTCTTATTTTCGTAGATTTTATTTTATTTTTGAGCCAGATATGGCGACAAAGAACCTAAGTACTCATTTTCACAGAGGAAATGATTTGTGTCATTAATCCTGGCAAATAAATTCCTCGCAGACGATGGAATAAGATTGTCGTATTTATTTTCAACCGATGTCCACGTTTGAAATGCGAATGATTCTGTTTACTGAACTGAAAGCAGTGCAGAGCCTTCTTTCGATCGAAGTTTTCCCCCACCAGCCACTACCATTGAGAGAGAACATTCGTTTATTCGTCATCGCATCTCGCTGAGGTTTTGATTCTTCCACTGCTCCACTGGAACCGACGTTGCTTATAGATTAACGCTGAATTTCCTATTTTTCCTACTGTCTTTTACATACCTGTATAAATTGAAGTGTATAGATATCTACTTTCAGATTAAGAGAAGTTGAAATTAAGTGTATTTTCAAAGGTTTGTCTTCTAAACCGCCATAATAGACTGATGGTAGTCGATTATTGGAGAACCCCTAAATTTCTTTAGATATAGGATTTGGGGACAATTGTAGACCTATTGGATCAAAAGGACACCCAGCCAAAAATATCTTTAAGAAGATATACCTCCTCCCTAAGCTGTATTTCAATTCGTGGTACCATTTCTACATAATACTTCCCTTCTGCGTCAAAGTCACTCAATCGAGCAGAAGTCTGAGTTGATTTTGTAGTTTCTTCTTGTCCCTCTTCTTCTTTTATCTGAACCTTATCTGTTTGTGTAGAAGTAGCTGTAGCTCTAGGTTCTGCTTGTTGAGGAGGGAGATTGAGTGCAACTTGTTGAACGGGGTAACCTTGGGCCCCTTCAGATGGTTGTTCAGACTGATGAAACAACCTATAAAGGTCAGCAAAACTAATTAACATGAGGACCCGTTAGTGTTCCACAGAAAGCAGAACCCTGCAAGTTCCTACATTTGTTCACTCAAGGAATTTGTGATTGGAAGTTGAAATTCGACACATTTATGGAATTAATATGGTTTTGTAAGATACAAATTTCACAAGCATTCGCATAAAAGCAAAGATGCTGTTCTTCAATATTTAAAGAAATCAAAGACCTTTCTCAAACTTTTCACATTATTTCGAAGGACAGTGAATTGATGAAATGTAATATTTTTCAACTGGCGATTTGATTTTATTTGACCTGTGAATATATTAAACAATATCCAGAATATTGGTTATTTCGGTGCAAAGATGTCAATATATGGTGAATTAGAAGTAGGGGAGGGCAAGAGAAAGAAATTTGAGTAATAGAGGGGGGGGGGGGGCAACGGCAAAAGTAAAGTACATGGACTGAACTGAACTGTGGTTCTTTATCCATGCCATTATCGAGGGATACAAGTTAAACGACAAATCAATGAAAATTTTACAAATCCATACTTGTTATAGACGAAGCTACATTTACACCAGAAGGAAACATTTTCCATAAGATATGCTTGTTCACTAGATCATTATGTACCAATGGTGAAAAAAAAATTGTGGCTATATCATAGGAATAATTTTATCAGAGTTTTTAAATGTAATGTTATTTCGCAACTTTTATACAGGCGATTTTTTGTTAAAAGATTTATTTTGGACATGATAAATGAAACTGCCTTAGAGCTGTAACCTCCGTTGATGAGGAATGGAATGAGATTTTGTGTATTTTGGGCCAAAATTGAATATAACAGTTATTAGATCTACCGATGAAAATTTCTGGTCATATTAATTTCTATCAGTCCTTTCGTAAGTATGATGACTTAAAAAAAATGATTTGATACTTGAAATTTACAGATTTTAAGCTTGAATGGAAGATCAAATTGGTAAATAGGCAAAATTCGCGGATTGAATCTTGAATAATAATATATCTGTTAGAATTATACAACAGGTAATACAGGAAGGTATAGGTATATGTCAATCTTCATTTTATTGCTTATTAGAAATGAATTTTCTTGGGTTCATACAATTTTTATTTTCAAAATCTAATGGAAATTATCAGGATTACCAAACAGAGAGGTTATATATTCGGAACCTTCAGTATCAAAGTTTTGTTTCACTGGTATTTTTGACTGATTCGACCAGTTTCACGTACCAAATATATTATTATATTATTTAGATACTCTAAATGGGCACAACTCTAATTTCAATATACACCTCAAATGGACTACATATGTATAGAACGGTAATTACTCGGCATTTACTTTTATATCTCCCCCTTAATATAGAACTTACCTTTTAAAGAGGAATACTGGAATACTATACTTTATTTTCATTTACAATGCATTTTTTTTGTAAATACTATAGATATATTCAGATAATGAATATTCGTATCCAGAAATTCATAAAACGTTACTTATATAGGAAAAATTTGGGATAATAAAACAGGTACTAAAACATGCAGAATTTCCTTAACTGTGCCAAATTTCAATTGAAGCTCAAAGATTATTTTCTTACCTCTCAGCAACACTCACTCTATATGCAGGGGGATAACGAACTTTTCTTATTATTCTATCGCTCCACAACTCAAGATGAGATAACTTGTAGGCAAACCTGCGGTTAGTACCACTCTAGAAATTAAATTGCAAAGGATAAGAGAAGGGAAAACCAGTGTGAATATGCCCAACAATTCTAGAAAAATCCCGCATTTGGTAATAGAGAAAAAAAAATAGGGCAAGATTTCTTAATACATCAAGCCAAACCTCCAATAAAAATATAATAGAAAACAAGAAACAGTGACGTCTAAAGTTAAAAATTAACCCCCAAAAATTTCAGCTTAGGTTTTGAAGTGTATATATTTAAATATCAAATTTAAAAAACAGGTCAGAGTTTTTCAGCCAAATCGATTCACTCAAATGGTTGAAATTCAAAAGAATTATATATATATCATTATCTTTTCCAACATAATCAAGAAATATTTTCGACTTGGTATTCAGTAGCGAGTCCAAGCTAGTCGACCATTTTCGGCTCAAAATTCGAAAAATATACATGAAACTAGAATACTGTCCCCTAGAACAAGCGCACAAAAAAAGAGATATTGATAAGATGTAATAACAATTTTCAAAACTGCCTGCTCAAGAAGACATTAAACTTACGAGACAAAATAACATAATGAAAATAAATAGATCATATCATGATTGATAAAAAATAAATACTAAAATAAAAAAGCTTTTTACAAATCTGAAAAAATTATCCCTTTATATTTCTTGTTACGCCACAGAAAACCAATTCTAAGAATTATTATACTTATACAGTGTGGAAACCACGTATTGAATTAAATTATTTGTGTCCATATGTTAAAATATTATAAAAAAAACACTGGGACACGTCAACTTTTAAATTCAATAGTACGTTTTTTAAACATTAATTTAAATATACAGTATGGGTGATTCGCGCAAGTCCAGCACGCTCCATCCTCTTTATTTTAAATGGAACACCGCTGTATATATATATATTTAATTTGTCAAGATAAACCAGTTCACGGAAAAAGTTGGAGAAAAATAATTTCACGTGATGATCGACTTCATAACTAGTATTAAAAACATCTGGGCACACCTTTCTAGTTCGTGAAATACGCCAGAAAAAAAAAAAAACGCGTGTTTCAATCCCATCTGTGCTTTTCTATCTCAAATGATTGAAAAGTAGGGCGTATTTACGAGAAAGTTGTGATATACTGTTAGTGTTAGTAAGAATAGTGCGAAAATTGAAGAAAATGCGAAATGATACAACATAAATAAATGGTAAATTTATAATATTTAAATTTACTGCCTATAGTAATAACGTCCAGAATATTCTGAAAACCTCTGTAAAATAATTAATTTTAGAAATTAATACTATATCCAGGAAAAACCTTCCCCACTTAATGACAACAAATATTTTAGAATTACATTTTGTTTTGTAGTTTTTGTATTTACGATCCTAATAGAAGTTTTAGACATATATATTTCTCTGTTTTGACATATTATCCATATTCGAAATGAATAATGTTGTAAAGTGTTAGGGAGCATTCTGATAAATTTCATCATCAATAATATTTCATCTGTGTATCCTCAATTAGTTTTAAATGAAGGGTTGATACAAAATCTGTAGTGTTACGGGAAAAACTAATTGTTTGGTTTAACAAAGATTAGTATTAAGTTTTAGAAGCAAGTTTTTTTTAGCTAAATTTTGAAGTTCCATGGTTTAGATTTTTGTATATAGGCAATTTTTGCTGAAACAGTCAAAATAAATTTTTTAAAAATCCTCTATACTGACTGCACCTGAAAACTTTAGGAAATAGGCGGGATAGCGCATTTAAATACAGGTTAGGTTAAAAGCTGGCGATAGATAATTGAACATAGAGAATTTTTATTGCTACAAATACAGAATGAAACACAGTTAGGGAGATTTTGAAAAATTTATTGTTATCTGACCAATATAATTGACAGATACAACAGAAAACAAGTAGAGCTGATAGCAGTTTACTTTTAATACATATTCATACATTTATATATAGCACATCCAAAGTGAGTTTGACGGTAAACAAGGGAAAGGCAGATTAGGGCTCATGCAACCGTGTGCAAAATAAAATGGTGTACTGAAATGTACATTTCTTTCAACTGAATCAAATATGTTTTTGAGGTATATAAGAAACAATGGACAAATTACAAATAATGGATTGAAAAGAACTAAAACAGAATTATTAAATAAATTTTAATAGTTAACAAGTTAGAACTAAATTACTGAAATTTCAAATAAATTATTACAACAGTGATGGAGAAATTGAAAAAAAAAATATTTAACCATTTGTAATTCAGAAGAACACCTAATCACACAAGTCCCAGCAAATTTCAATTATTGACCTTGTAAAACAAAAATGTGGAATTCTTTTACTTGCTGGTTGTGTGAAAATGTGACATATAATCTGTAATGAATGTACATTATATTTCTAAAAACATTGTTAAATATCAAAAGTTTCAGCTGAGTGAAACTTGTTTTAAACTGTCAATGAAACTTCACAACCAAGTTCCACAAATACGTTAACTTACATGAAATTTCATTTTCAACGAATAATTTTAAAAACGGACGCCACACTTTTTTCAATTGTCACCCGCTTCCTGGGTCTCATCTGCTTCTCCCTGCAAGGTAAAATTCCTTTGAAATCTACCAGTTAACGCGCTCTTGTGTAATAATCTACTTATATTCACAAGCTGCACAAGCTCACGTGCAATTATTAGTAATATGTACGTGAGGAACTCTTGTGAGCGGAATTTGTACACAAACAAAAACGATGATACCTACCTTCTTTTCTTAGAATGTTTCTTCGTTTCCGAAAATTTACACCTATTCTTGAAAGGTACACTTTAATTGCTACAAATAGTGCCTAAATTTGTATTTCAACACGTAATTATAGAGGAATTTGTCTCGGAAACATGTATAAAACAACATATATGTATCTATTGCAGAATTACCCAACCTAATGTTTGGTAGACAAAAGAACGGTCTAAAGGGAAAAGTGGGCTCTAGAGAAGATAATTTGATCTGCAGGCATCAGATATTTGGAATATTTCAACAGAAACATTGTTGCACTACATGTTCTCAACTATGTGTCCACCAATTGCTTGTTGGGATACAGTTATTAATAATTTGTAGCAAATGAGTGCTTACCGGTACGGGGGGCTTCTACAAGAGGATTCATTGTGCAAAAATGTTATTATTGCTTTGCCCGTTTCCAAAAAATGAATGATTGTTTCAGGATATAGTGATTTTGCTATCCGCCCTAAAAATTTTGTTGTCTCCTGTTAAACACAGCTAATTTTATCACCCGTAAGGAACTTGCTTCTACAAATCGTAAAATCGTGATTCAATTACGTTGTCGCTCAAATATGTGTAATAATGGGTTTTCTATAGTTTGAACAGTACTTCAACTAACCTGCGTATCACTCGTCCATAGAGTAAGGTTATCTCTAAGCAGCTGCATAATAAGTGTGCTGTCTTTATAGGAGTCTTCGTTTAAGGTGTCCAATTCGGCTATTGCATCATCGAATGCCTATAACGTCAATGAAAAAAATTAAAATCTTGCCTGGTATTAATCAAATGATTCATGATGACCAACATTACAACTCCAGAACATAAATAATGAATGATCTCATTTTTTATATTCAGTAACATCAATTTATTTTTCAATAAAAATAAAGTTATCTCTAACAATAAGCATGTACTATAATAGGTATGATGACACTAAATATTCATATACTTATGTAATGAAATAAGATTCAGAGACTTGAAAAAGAAATTAATAATATGGATAATGCAAATCTACAAAATAGAAGTTAAGCACCAATAATAGGAACACGTCTTTGTTGCGTTCCTTTTTTACTACGATAATTTCTGCATTGCTTATCCCCATATATAAGTATTATTTTAAATCATTTTACGAACTTTATTGTATCGTAGATTTACTCTATAATCGACTACATAATTTGGAAACTAAAACATTCACTCATAAGGTATCAAATGAAGTGAAGACTGCTGAACAACTCAAAGAATTACTGATTTTATTTTAATATTTAGACGAAAAACACACAAACACCATTTTAAAAGACGAGGTAGGTATAAAATGACTCACAATTTTTCAAAATAAATCACCATACCTATTACTTGCATTGTTACAACTTACAACATATCAGAAAGCAATGCCAAAGTTCCAAAAAAACCTAGTAATAATAAATAACCTCTCATTATAAAGGTATGTCAAAGCGAATCAATTTCTTTTTATTTAAATTAGTATAACTTATTGCTATTTAAAGCATTAATAGAATCAAATTAAATTTTTTGATAAATATTTAGATCTCAATAAGATAACTATTCATATTTATTAGTTTTAAGCCAGTCGGAAATATTCAGACAATCCTAATGTTTTGGAACTTTGATATTTACCATTCTAGTTAGTAGATTGATCAGGCAGAATCACATGTGGCAATTCAAAAATTCAGGTTAGAATCACTCGGTGTTAAAAAGTTGAAAAACGATCAATCGAAAGAATAAAAAAACAATTAAAAAGGAAAATAACACTACTAGAACATAACATGAATAACCTGTTTAGCTAGGTGACACGCACGGGCGGGTGAAGTTATTATTTCATAATAGAATACTGAGAAATTCAGCGCAAGCCCTAGTCTTATTGGATGGGTTGACTGCATTTTCGATTTTGCTATATCAAATGCCTCCTGGTATGCTTTCTGCGAGTCTTCAACCACTTCTAAGCGACAAAAAAGGAAGATATAGAAAAAAATTTTTTTCTTATTGCCATTGCACACTAATTGAGAAATCTCGAGAAAAATTTAATCGGATTAAAATATTCAATCAAATTGAATTCAATTTAAAAAGGAAAATAAAAATTCATCCAAGTTTTTTTTTATAGAATCGCCAATCCGAAAAATCCTGAAATTTTTTTATGTTCAATAAATTTCACCTTCTAATTCATTTATTTTCTGTAAACCACATTATCAGACAATAGTGCTATCGTCTCGCCCAAATTTTTCTATATTTTTCAACAAAGTTGAAATTGAGAAGTCGGGTATGTAGAACTAAAAGCATGGAAAAAGTGATTTCAATCAATTTTTGAAAACACTAAATTTAGCTAGGAACAATATAGTCAAAGTATATTTTTTGGGGTTTTAAGCAAATGCAGAATATGTAATACGATTATGATGATAAAAATATCCTCTTTCCGATAAGAAAAATCAAACTGGAACCAAATATATAATTTTTTCATTCCTGGTGAAACGATTCAATTAAAAAAAGAGGCGAACAACAATTTAGCACCAAATTTAGTTTCTGAACGAAACATGACGGAAAACTTCGAAAAACAGACGTAAAAAATTTCATTTTATCGTAAGTAGTACGAGGATAAGATATTTCCGTTAAGGTCTGACTTAGCAACAATTATTAAGCAAATATGACGTTTGAGTTTACCTTACATAAAAAAAAAACGTGCACGTTATTGTATTAGATCTCATGAAATGTTTTAATATGAGTGGAAGCACTTCTCCATAAAAATGCGCAACTCAATATTCCGGATTTTGATAGAAATTTTCGTCCAAATGTAATTCTGCCATCAGACTAAATAATAATGAATTGTATTAACCTGTTTGGCCAACTGACAAGCCTTGTCTGGTGAATTTAATATCTCATAATAGAAGACTGAGAAATTAAGTGCAAGACCCAATCTAATTGGATGTGTGGGCGTCATTTTGGCCTTCGAGATTTCAAAGGCATCTTGGTACGCCTTTTGTGAATAATCAACAACGGCTGAAATAGTAAAAAATACAGCTAAAATACATAAAACCAGATGCAGAACGATTCATTGCAATACTTCAGAATTCCAGAATAAAAAATTTACCAAAACTCCTAAGAATTCATATAATACAAGATTCAAAATATCGCTTTTTATGTGCTAAAATTATCCACAACATAAAGAATTTTCAATTTTTGTATAGATTTTATACCACTAGTATTATCAATTCTTATATATTTCGTATTTTAGTGTAGTATTGAATATAGAAAATCCAGATAATACACACAAAAAATCACACTTACTGTTTCTTGTGTCTCCTGTCGCGACCTCTGCTAAATACCTATAATAATCTCCTTTCATCTTGAGGTAGAAAACTTTAGATTCTGCGTTGCTAGCTTTTGGAATAAGATATTTGTCCAAGAGACCCTTTAGATAGAAAAAAAAAAAAAAGTTACATGAAAAAGTCTCTGTTGATGCAACAAGAAGAAAATCATGCGTTTTATTTTCTGGGAAGTACCAAATATTAGAAGCCCGATAGAAATGAACAAGTACCATCTGAATTCCTACTAAATGCTGATTTCTGGAAGATATTTCAGCTTAGAAATTGAAACAGGAAAAACCAAATGTTTTCCGATTTATTTAAATAAACTTTGAAATACTTAAAAAAAATTAATTGCAATATAATTGCATAATAAAAAGAGGAGTTTTTACATGATATAAGACTTATTGCAATATCTTAAATATCATACAGATTCATTCTGCTAACCTTATTACAAATTTTAATTTTATAAAAAGTTCAAAAAAGTGAAAAACTTTTTCAGTTTAGTAGACACATAGAATTTAATACCCATTACACAGCACCAAAAGGATGAAAGAGAATACAAAGAAGATATAAAATATAAATTTAAAAATATTAACATTATATATTTTTTTAAATATTTAATATATTAAAAAAATTAATATTTTATATTTTCTTTGTATTCTTTCATCCTTTTGGTAATGAGTGTAAATTCTGTGTCTACTAAACTGAAACTGTGTTTTCTCAGACATTCATTTAATCTAATTTCAATAAGCTTTTGGGAAAAATTTCAAAGTTTCAATTTAGTAGACACATAGAATTAATACTCATTACACATTAATAATATTTTATATTTTCTTTGTATTCTTTTATTCCTTTTGGTGCTGCCTAGTGAATGTTAATTCTATTCGTCTATTAAAACGAAACTGTGTTTTCAAAGATATTAATTTAATTGTAAGTTTTTGAGAAATAATGTTTATGAAATTAAATTATGTAACGAGGTTAGCAGAATAAATTGTACGATATTTATAATATTATAATTAGAGTTAGAAAAGCGTTATCATGAAATGAATGGGCATAATTGATTATTACGAACAAAATTTTTTTATTCAACTGACTATAGGTAATCTTTTGAAAATACTAAACAATAACTTTGTTTTCGCATTTATTCAACCGTTACTGTAACGTTCATACCTTATTGAATTTTATAATTAGTTACACTTCTATTTCAGCCTGGAGAAGGCTAGAATACCCTCAAATAAATTGTGCCACTTACCAATACGTCATCACAGATTTCTCTGAGTTCTTTTTCTACTTTTTCTCGGTATTCTTTGGCCATCTGTTGTTTACGTTCTGAGCCCTCAGTCTTTTGTTCAATAGATGAAATAACCCTCCATGAAGATCTTCTTGCACCGACGACATTTTTATATGCCACCGATAGGAGGTTCCTTTCTTCATTACTCAGTTCTACACCGGTTTCTGTGACGGATTTCATTGCCGACGCCATATCATCGTATCTTTCTGCCTGTTCGGCCAATTTTGCCCTTTGAACTAATTCGTCTTTGTCGGGGGCAGACATATTGCTCTAATTCTAATCTGAAACAGACCGAAAATTCCAAAGTCATTCACCGGAGATAACTTGAGACGGAGACATACTAGCGGAACGGTCCGCCATATTTAGAGTTAACAGATGCCGAGTAATCCGGGAGAATCAAGGAATAGAGAGTCTGGTTCGTGTCCAGTATATCATTACAATCTTTTTGGCCCGGAATTCCTCAGGAAAGAACTTTATTTTAGCCTATGAGGTAAACTAGACAGGAATTCCCGGAATTGATAGGCTCGTAACCGAAAAAAAAAAAAAAAAAGAAACAAAGTTGAATACCAAACGTTGCCCTTTGATTCCAGGCTGGTCGCACACCCAAGGGAGGAAACGCCCTTAAGAGAGCTGTTACTTTCACAGCTTCGGTGCAAACACGTAATATCATAGTAGATGTGAAAATTTATTGGACAAATCCTTTGCATAAAAATTCACACGAACGTGAGGATTGCGCACATTGTTTTAGTGTCATACCAATTACGTTGTGTGCACTTTCAATTGTGTACGTTTTTTGCTTGTTGTTCAACTACTTAGCGCCGAGGTTATTTGCATTAATGATAATAGAATGGACCATCATTTTCTGGAATGTTAGGAGTATACAAAGCACCAAATTTCCATACATGGTTGAAAACGATGATCGACGATCATGAAAAACCGGTCGATGATAAAGAAACTAGTCATATAAAAAAATACAATTCAGAGAATAAATGCCTTTCTGTATCTGTTCGTACGATTAATCCAAATGTATAAATTTAAGTTTCCCATGCCATCAGCATTATCAACTAGAGGAAAACTGGTAAAATATTAACGACCTCATTATGTGAAACATTAATTTTCCTGGAATTATAACGAACGAACGTCTAGAAAAAATCTGCGAACTCGTCTAATGAATTGGTTCAATCAGAGACATAATACAGAAAAATATTTGCGATTAGGGCATGTATCATAAATTCTCGCCACTTCCGAGGCACGCCTATGTTTAAACAAGAGAAAATACCACTAGAGGAGACGATGTTGGCGTTAAAATTTATATATTCGAGTATCTGAAATGAAAGCATCAAGAAGAAATCGATAGACGACTCGAGATCACATTCTGAACCTTTCCGAACCGGATGAACTCACTTTTTCGAAAATAGTCCGATAGATACAAAAGGGTGACGATGAGGTTGTTGACGTCAAGCACAGAACATTCAAACTACTCGTACTAATTTCTATAAATTGCACATAGTCTATTTCTAATGCCCGTCACTAGAGCCCCGAGACAAATCGCTTGCTTGCTCAAACGCAGACGATCGTTTTGTATGGATATCGATGTGTCATCGCTCAAACCAACGAGGGTCCGTGCGCAGACGCAAGAACGTCAGGGTTAGGGTTACGAGGTTCTTTATAGGCCCTTAGGGCATGCGCGACGGTGCCTACTTCGACCAGATTGAAAATGGAAAATGGGAAAGATCCGCAGACAAAAAATCACATCTATATCGACCAAACTCGCTGCCTAGAAAGCAGACGAAATGTAGCATTGACTTCATGGCTCTGAATTGATCAACTTGATAGGAAACGGGTTCATCAATGCAAAATGACCTTTACGAAACGAATTTTGAATGGTTTTAACAATTCACATACAAAATAAAAATGCGATACTGACTAGGAAACCGCTAAATTCGATAACGTTCAAAGAGGAAGATAAAAGAACGGAAAAACTTCCCGTTCTTGTTGATTTGAGGTTAGGAAATTTCATCTGTAATTATTAAACAGAAGTTCGGGTGATCTGATCCTTAATTTTAAACTAATAGTCGAACACAACGCTTTCCGATTATGAAAAATAGGATAAATTGCGATTAAATTAGAATTTCTCGAGTTTTCCCCCCTTTCATTCGAATTAATGATTGCAGGAGGAATCTTCGAACTTGTTTTAATAGAGTGCCAACTGACCCCTTTGAAGACACCACCCGATACAAAATTTGAACACCTGTTCAACAAACACTAAACCCCATACAAAAAAACCTGTTCTGACTCAAGGTCATTCCGACAAATGCTACACCTGAGATACTATTTTTCGGCTGTGATACTAAAGATCTATTATTTAAAAATAATAAACCAAGGGAAAATTTTCAAACGAGTACAACCATGTGAAAATTAAAACTTCAATGGTTTAATTTTTACGTGAGACGAACAATTTAGAAGATTTTGATCTTAAGAAAAAGTGTATTAGTTTGTCCAATACAACAATGTCAAGTATTCTGATTATTACATTAAATACAAAGATATGTTCTCCCATTTGTAACTAATGCGATGAAATTAGGCAAAATGATATAATTTTGAGTTAATCTCTTCCACCAAGATCGTCAGATAACAGAAAACATTACATGGACTTAATCAACCTAGATGTCGTAATTTAATCATGGAATGCATCACATTCCAATTTCACCTGAGTGCTGATTAGACACAATCTACTAGATAAATCCTACATCCACAAACCAATCAATTGCCTGCAACTAACAGATGTTGCTCTAACCAGGCAGAAATAGAAATATCCAAATGTAAACAG
The DNA here is from genome assembly GCA_034642435.1 of Megalocaria dilatata. Classification (NCBI taxonomy): domain Eukaryota; kingdom Metazoa; phylum Arthropoda; class Insecta; order Coleoptera; family Coccinellidae; genus Megalocaria; species Megalocaria dilatata. The sequence goes on along the minus strand of CM067863.1, from coordinate 45,303,027 downwards.
AAAATTAAGCAGTTTGAATATAATCGAGCCATTGCTTCAACTTGAATAATGTCAAGTTGAACTAATAAGACTTTTCCTTCAAAATGAACACAAAATTGATTCAATACTTGCTTGAAATACGAGTGTAGACATGAAAAATCCTAGAAATTATTTAGTTTATTGGCTTTTTCAATAAGATACAGTTGGAAAAACTACTTTAATGAAACAAAAAATGACATTAGTCAACAAAATACTGACATTAGTATCGAGTATTAATGAATGATTTCAATACGAAACATTTGATCGATATAAAGAAACTTAATGACCATTTAAAATCTACTGATCAATTGTAATTTTTTTGCAGCTAAAATCATTAGGTTATATTTATTTTTATAATGACACGAAATCAATGAGATATATATCACATATTGAATAAATTATTTGAGATAAACCTAAAATTCTATTGAAATTTTCGAATATTCTCAATGAACAAAAAGTTAATAACAATAGACAATTAATTCATTGAGTCAAAACAAACTTATTGTCAAGATCATCAACAATATTATAACGAAGTATTGCCTCATTTCAAAATACACAGTGAGTCATCAAGTGCAACATGAAAATTTTGATGGTTGGAATTCCTGGAATCCTCTGCAAATGCAATCTTGATCAATCTTTCGCTGGTATAATTATCAGTTTCTTGATTGAATATATAGTGCTTCAGTTAAGGAATGTTTGAACAACCTTCATAAATTGTTAAATTTAATGAACTTTCTTGAAGAACAATTATTTCATGTATATCCAGAAATTCGTGAACAGATTTGTAGGATCCTCATAAATCTCCTATTTATTTGATATGAAAAAAATATCGGAAAAATGCATTAGTAAAAAGAGATAAGAAAATGAACTAATTTATATAGGTTATGTTGACACGCCTAAAATTTCATTTCAAAAATATGAGATCATTCAAATAAATAAAAAATAGAAGTGGGTCTCAATGAGAAATTTTCCATTTTCGATGACTCAAAGCAATGTAAAAGAAATCTGGTATTAAGAGCCGGCAACATTGGAATCACATTTACTGACTGGACACCTAAAAATAGAATTACAGCGATTTTGAATCACTGTAACGTAAAATTTGTATCAGTAACGAATGATGGAAATGAACCCTTAATTTTTAATTACAATATGTAGAAAATTAAGGAACCTTCAAATTTTATTATCATTATTTCATTGTAAGGCAATATGGCGTCTGCCACACCTTTCAACAACTGCGTAGAATCTGGTTTTTCTTCCGAGTATTTCACGGAATTGATTGAAATGTGCAATAAAGTAAAAAAATTATGTTCAAATCATTCTCCACATCGAACGAACATGTATGACAAATGTCCATTTATAAATGTGCACCATAATTATGATGAAATACGGATACATTGGCTAAAAAAGCGGTTTGGTTTTATCGTAGAGTGCCAAAAAAACATAGTTTGGAAATTACTATCAATATTTTCCTCAAAAACTGAAACAATGTGATGCAAAGTTAAGATTTAATTCTGAAGGTCACGAAACTCACAACAGCAAAGGTGCACGAGAACAATTAATAAATCTTCACAGTAGAAATTTTTAACTAAACGGTAGTAAATTTGTCTTATCCGTAAAAAACACACAAATTTAATTACATAGAATAAAGAACAACAGAACTTACAACTTATTCGATAATTTAACAGGATAACAATTGATGTTTAAAGAACACACGGTCGTGTTACAAGGACTAGATCTTGACTGCGGCGCGTCAATCGATTCCGTCGGTCTACCAAAATGATAGAGCAAGCACGATGCAAGATTACCCTTCCTAACATCTATGGTAATGGCGTCTTTCTGCTATACCGACTATCCGAATTAATGAAAAACATTTATCGCGTTATGCATTAAAATTTTCCCAGACAGACCATAAAATTAGTTACTGAAAATTCACTTACGTTAATACGATATTCACAACAATATTACCGAAAAATCACCAGAGAAGCGCCTTCCGTTACGCAGCAAGCCACCACAAAATCTTTTTTCTTATTAGAATGAGATGGAACGAGTAGGAAATCCGTCGAACAAAATCCTATTGGATTTTCTTCTTCTTCTACATTTACAGCTTCTACATAAAAAATAATTTCATATGAAACGGTTTGTCAAGCGAGTACACGTATATTATATTCATTTTGAAATTGAGCCTAGTCAATTTTTTGTCGATTATCACTTATTACATCGCACTGCCAACATTTCAACGACAAAACTTTGATCAAGTGTGATTTAATGCATTTTTTGCTTTTGGAAAAGCTATCCATATCCAACATTTGTATCTAACTAGATTAACTGTTTTCTGTTAATGAGAAAATGAAATACCTTCCAAAGTATATTACACTACAGATTACAGATGATTGAATTACTCTTATCCGTAATCTGTGTATTAAACAAACAACACTAGTTGTACAATACAGGTTCAGATGTATCTATGGTTTACAACTCTGACATCAGTGATATCATCTTTTTCATTAGATTTCCTCCTTTGTCTGTTGCGTCTTTTTCATTTGTTGTCTGATGCGTTAAACAGTTGTGATTTGTTACCGTAAATAAACAAATTAATATTAACTTTAATAACTACTATATATTTTTTATATATCTATATATACACATATATTCATTGTGAATATCGCGAACACAAAAAAAAACAATTTAAGAATAAAATAATTATTTTATTCTGTTCCAAGTTCATATTTTTCCTTCAACATGTCTAGACAAAAATTGTTTGCCGTTTGTCAGGTATAATAATTTTTTTTTATGATCAATTCCTAATAATTAATTGCACATTATTACAGCGTTTACTCAAATCTAACTTTAGTGGTCTTAAAGTTGCTCAACGCAGTATTGGTATGGTACCTATAGTTATTGAACAAAGTGGAAGAGGAGAAAGATCTTATGATATTTACTCTCGTCTGTTGAAAGATAGAATTATATGCTTGATGGGACCTATCAATGATGTCATGAGTTCACTTCTTGTAGCTCAGCTTCTGTTTCTACAGTCGGAATCTACGACTAAACCAATTCATTTGTATATTAATTCCCCTGGTGGTAGTGTAACTGCAGGATTAGCTATTTATGATACAATGCAATACATGCTTCCCCCAATTGCAACTTGGTAAATTGTGTGTGTTTGAAAAAACACATTCCTGATCGATTATAATTTTTTTCACAAAATTTTATGTTGAATTTTTTAGGTGTGTAGGTCAAGCTTGCAGCATGGCTTCGTTGTTGTTAGCTGCTGGAACCAATGGAATGCGCCACTCTTTACCAAATGCTAGAATTATGATACATCAACCATCAGGAGGAGTTCAGGTACATTTTCAATAATTCGTGAATTAATCTTTTATTTATAAATTGTTATTTTTAAAGGGTCAAGCTACAGACATACAAATTCAAGCAGAAGAGATTTTGAAACTGAAAAAACAAATTAACAATCTATATGTTCAACACACTGGCATTACATTCGAAAGGATTCAGGCAACAATGGAGCGTGATCATTTTATGAGCCCTAGTGAAGCTCAATCATTCGGATTAATAGATAAAGTATTAAGTAGGCCTACTAGAACACATTCGGGAGCTGTTACACCTAAAACTATTGCCCCAGATGTGTGCGAAAAAGAAGAGAAGCAGCAATAATTTTCCTTAATATTCATTTTATTATGACCCACTTTCAAGTGTTTGACTGATTAATTTTAATAGAATATTTAAATAAACAATTTACATCTGATGAGGACTTTTTTTGATCTGTGAAGAAAACATGTTTTTGATCATTTTTATGCTCTCTTAGCCAAATTGATTTATTTTATTTTTGATTATGTCCTTTTCATGCATTCCATCATTTTCAATAAAATTTTTATACAAAAAATTTACAATGTATTCATTCACAACAATCGTTGCTTCATCAGATTTACATTTTGAACTTACCCTAAAAATTAACAACTTCACAAAATTTAAATATCAAAACAGATTTAATCTGTTAGTCTTCTACAATTTTAATTTCAAAAAAACTTTTAGAATTAAATTAATGTCTACAATAAGCACCGCTTATATTTAATAGACGTATATAATCAAAACTCAATTTACAATGTCAAATGGAATAAATAAACCAACAAATATAAAAAAGGCAATTAAAATTAATAAGTGAATATTTCACATTGTATATTGAGTTTTGATTATATATGTCTATTAATTATAAGCGGTGCTTATTGTAGGCATTAATTTAATTCTAAAAGTTTTTTGAATAAAAATTTTTTTCAAATTAAAATTGTAGAAGACTAACAGATTAAATCTGTTTTGATATTCAAATTTTGTTTTATTTCTTCTATCAAGTAAAAAGCCTTTTTCTATTTTAGTTTTAACAACTTCACATCTTATTCAAATAAGATTGAGGCAGAAACTTTAAAAAAAGAAAGGATTTAAATAACAGTCAATGTTTTTAAATTCTGTTTGTCCATTGAGAAGAATGCCTTCCAACTGCAAGTCTGCTACTTTTAATTTCACTAAAATTTGTAGTTGTTATAGTTGCATACTTTTATTTATTTCTATTTCTGAAAACTAACTGTTATTTGTTCCCCTTTTCTCAAGTGTTTGCCTAAACCTTACCTATATAAGATGTGAAGTTGTAATTTTAGAGTTGGTTCAAAATGTTGGCGAAAACTGTGGAAAAACAATTATTTATTTCATTCAATTAACCGTAATTTTCATCAAGTAAAGGATTCAATTAAATAAAACAATTAACATTTAATGAAGTAACTTTCTGATCTATGAAGGAAATAAGTTTTCAAACATTTTTAGGCTTACCTGCCCAAATTCATCCCATATTTTATTATGCCTCATTTTGAGTTTGATATCTCGTAATAGAATCTTTAAATAAACAATTTATATCTGAGGAAATGACTTTCTAATCTGTGAAGGAATCATTTTAAATAATTTATAGTCTCATGGCCAAATTTAATCCATATTTCATTATTTTCAAGCGTTTGGTTACTTTAAATCGAATTTATAAAAAAATAATTTGACACAAACTGTTTCTAATGTGTGAAGAGAACAGGTTTCAAACATTTTAAAGCTCCCCTGGCCAAATCAATCCAATATTTTATATTGAATATAGTAGTCCGCTACTTTGTGATAGTTCATTTTAATTGGAATGAAATGAGAAATTACTTTGTTTTCTACGACTTTTTATCAACTGAATTTACAGTGACTCGAGTTTCGTAGTGTTTACTACATTTTCAAACCGAATAAAACAAATTATATCTCAACTATGTTATATATATATATATATATATATTCGTTGAATGCTTCGGCAAAATTTCGAAAAGTGGGGTGTGTGCCACAGGTCCGTCTGCTCCTTTAATAGTTTTATTGTCGGAACGTGCTTTTGATGGATTCTAGGACGTCTAGTTTTCTCCTTTCGCTTCCAGCTTGCAATATTTCAAGATTGCCCAATTCTGGGAAGATATGATTGTTTTCGAAAAAATTTTTCGTAAAATTAGTTATTTTTCTGGTTCCTAAATGAAGACAGATGTTCTTTGTACCTTTTGTGAAAAGACCAGGTTTATCCTACATATACGTTACTGCATTGTTAACAACTTAATATATAGACATCAGAATTATTCAGCCGGGTGTTTTTGTGTTTTGTATAAAAAAAGAGGTTGGAAATTTTATGTAAGGGTGTGAAAGTTGTTATTATGTTACTTTTTGAAAATAATTGAGCTATTTTTTGCGAGATTGGTTCAAATATGTTAGTTTTATAAATTTTTTGTCACAAAACATTTTTTTGTTGCGAGATTAGTCTAGAATATGTCAGTTTTAAAAATTGTTTGTTGTTTTGTGAAAAAAAAATTCAAAACTAACATATTTTGGACCAATCTCGCAAAATATACTTTTTAGTAATTTGTTTTGAATTTATTTACTTACAAGATCACTTCTACCTCCCAAGCATGGAGGAATGTTTTTAAACATTTTTGCTGCCATAAATTCTTAACCTGGTTTCTAAAAATGCAGAAATTCTCAATTTCTTATAATGAAACAATAATATCTTACCTAAATGAATTCAGTGCTCTCCTAAATAAATAACTGAGACTGTATTTTGTCTACTGGCTTCAAGTTCATTGATAGTTTTTAAAAGAACCTGTAATATTATGGTTTTTGAATAGAACTCAAAAACTTTTTTTCAACTACCCTTGAAAAGATATATGTTTGGAAATATGTAGAAAAAGGTCATTAGTCTATATAAATTAATAACACTGGTCTGTTGATTCATATGCATTTATTGTGTATTATGATACATTTCATCAACTGATTTATACAGAACTATATAACGTGTAATATAATCTGAATGAAGTCACAGTGTTGGCAAAATGCTACATAATACTCCAGTGTAAACCAACATTTCAGTGTTTATTCGATTCTAAAATATGTTTCTTAATAACATCGTGATATTTGTGTCTCGGAATATTTATCAGCCTTGTTATGTTTTGTGCAACAATTTTTAATATTTTTTCTACAAGTTTTGAGCTATAAAAAGCTTCGTAGTGGCCACAATAATGTTGTTACAAGGTACATCAAATTAACAGGTGTTTTAACCTTGAATCAGTCCAGTTTTTCTAATGTCATATTCAATGAAGTCTCGATTGATATGGAAAATATTGATGAGAAATTTATAAATAAGCCTTCTTGTAAAATTTGCAGGTTTTTTTATTTCAATTCATTTACCGATGCAAAAATCACGAAATATAACATCTAGTATTTGATCTGTAGATGCAATTCCAACTAATCTTCCCAAATGTTTGGAAGCTCTTCGAAGATGTTCAGCTAAAATGACCATGTCCATGCTTTCCGCAGATTTTAAGGCTCTTGTGATTTCCACAAAATTGTCAAGTTCCTCTAAGCAATCTTCCAAGTGTTTACGATGTCTAACTTTATTCATACAAAGGTGTTCCTTAGATGGTTCCCCACAACTAAAATGAAATAGGTAGTATAAAATCTTATTTTTAATTGAATAGTTTAAAACTGAATTCCAACTAATGCTTAAAATTGTTCAGATTTCTCTTTATTATTTCTATATCACTAATTTTTCCTGTTTCCGTATTTCAAGTGTGGCGATATCATAGACTTATTATCCTAATTCATACGTCTATGGATGATTCACTATGTTACAAATTCCACAGTTTTGATTTAAATAATTTATCATTATTTTTATTAGGAAAACAAGTGCACTACCACCTGATAAAACATTGTGCTACCTTTTTTTTTGATGGTGACAGACTTTATTGTTACTTGTGTCTAATTGTCATAATTGAAATAATGAATTGAAAATAGATATTCAGATTTCTGAAAACATTCACTTTATATATATAATAATAATAATACTTGTCTAGAAAAACTATTTCTCATTTATAGCATTGTATAAAACATGTATAAGTAAATTCATCAAATAGTATATATACACAATATCATAAGTGAAAAATGAACATTTTTCTAGACAAGTATTCATTTCATATTAATCAAATATATATTTTTTTATATATATGATTGCAAGTTTTCAGAAATCTGATTTTCATTTTTTAATTATTTATTTTAATTCAATCTTTCACAAAGTAGACTCAAAACTAATAATTTACATGATTACTTTTTCTTTTACTTACATCTCTTGCAACTTGCGAGTCAAATAATTTAAAAAAGTATCGATCCCTTCTCCATTTACACATGACAATGATAAGATGTTTTCTTCATTTTCTATTGGACACAAGTCTATCTTATTGATGATTGGAATTAAAAACTTTTTATTTTGCTTGTAGTCAGAAAAGACCTCTTCTAACCCTAAATGTTTAAAATAAACTTTCATATACTCCTCAAAAGTTGATGATTGGTTTTTTTTCTTCCAGGAAGAATAATCCTGAGCAACCATCATTAAAATCACAAGATCAGCTGTATTAACCTCATCAACTGTCCGTTTCATTCCTTCATTTTCAATAGGGTCGGCAGAACTGTATCTCAGACCTGCTGTATCTGCTAAGACAATGGGGTATCCAGATATATCAAGCTTTATTTCAATGACATCTCGTGTAGTTCCCGATATAGATGTGACAATAGCTGCAGGTCTACCACCTACAAATATACTGTGAAACGGAATAAATTATCATTGGAAATACATTGATTCGTACATAAAATATTGAAGAAACTGCTTTTTCCAACATTCGGTTGCCCTAATATTACAGTTTTCACCCCATGTCTCAGTATTTCTCCTTTTCTTCCATCAGATATATGCTTTTTCATTTTGTCCTTCAATTCGATCACGTTCCTAAATACAAGTTGTTCTTGATCTTCCAAATTTTCGCTCTCTTCAAAGTCTATCATAGCTTCTAGGTGTGCAAGACACCTTGATAAATTTTCTTTCCATTGGTTATATTTATTGCTTAAATAACCTTGTGATTGTAGAAACGCCTGTAAAGGATAACCCATCTTTAAGACAGATAACAGGAAAAATGGCCGTATCAAATTTGCAAAAGTTATTGCTATTATTCAATTCAACCATACCAACTAAAAACATCATATAGCTAATTTTGGACTCAATTATCTTACCTGTTTCCTTTGTATTTCAGTTTCAGCATTCAATAAATCAGCAAGACCTTCAACTTCCATCAAATCCAATTTGCCATTATAGAAAGCTCTCTTGGTAAATTCTCCTGGTTCAGCGATACGAAAAAATGGAATTTCACTTAAGCTCTTCAAGATACCGTTGATAACTGCTACACTGCCATGAACTTGAAACTCACAACTGTCTTCTCCTGTGAAACTTTTGGGTCCTTCAAATAATTACATAGATGTAACCAAGTAACCAAGAATGTGGTGGAAATCCACGTTCATGTTTTATTTACCAGGAAACCATAACACTAGTCCTTTGTCTATTACTTCTCCATTACTGATATTTCTCAAACTTCTTAGTACAGCATGCCTTGGCTTTGGAAGATTAGTGAAGCCTCCAATATATTTCAAGGCATCTTCTGCTTTAGACCCTGTAACTCTTATAACAGCAACACCACATTTTCCTTGACCTAAAATGATCTTCAGTGGAGACTAGTTGCTTTTTGGAATATAATTAAGTATTACACACCTGAGGAAAGAGCAAATATTGTACTTTTAGAATAAAAACGTTGGAGGAACTTCAGCATCTTGTTTCCAAAGATTTATTATTTGAAAACTATTAAACCAAAAACATGAAAAAAGTATATTTACTGCAGTCAGTTTCAGCACTCAGGTAAATGTATATAGTTCAGAAAAATGAATGTCTCTTGGAACTACATATTTCATAGTTTAACTTCGAAGAAATCGTTCAACTTGAACAAATTATAGTCCAGTTTATTCGTTTGTGTTAAAAAAATTAATTAATGTGCCGATTTCTATTAAAGATTGATTCATTTGTTGCTTCGGACGAAATATAGGTTAGTTTTCATAATCCAAAGAAGACTTTTGAAATGCATCACGGTATTTTCAAAATATTCAAGAAGTTATTCAAATATAATAGAACGCAACTGTCTTAATGTATGAAAATGAAATTTTACGTAGAGTTGCTTGAAATTGGACTTAAATTTAGTATGTGATTACTCAGAATGAAGGAGACTTAAAAATCAACAATTAATTTTATTTATGTTATGTAGCAATTAAATTAAAGAATTTCTCTTGTTATTTTTAAATGAGTATTCTTTTTTTTTTGTCATCAGATTTCAATTACACAAAGATCAGATACATGCTTTTAAATAACTGGTCTATGGTTTATAACCATTTGAAGAAGTTAATATGTAACGGAACGCGTCATGTGAGCAAACTCACAGATAAATATAAGTCAACAAAATAATACACACTAACATATATAAATGGAATGAAATAAGAAACTACTTAGTTTTTTATCACTTTTTATTAACTGAATATATAGTAACTAGAGTTTTGTAGCCCTTTTGACATTTCAAAATGTCGAAAGTGGTATCATTACACCTGTACTCAGTTTCAGAGCGTTATTTGAATTATTTGAAATTATAATACATATAAGAAAATTGAAATTTCATTTACAGAATATATGAATTAGAAATACTCTGCAAGAAGTTGTAGAAAACTTTTAATCACATAGCTCTTCATGAACTGAATAGATTTAATTGGAGACCCATATGAATTCATTCTCAACAAGCACAGAGCTCACTTATAGAAGGTGACAATAGACTTATTATCCTAAGTATCCTTGTATGTATATTTGCATACTCTAGATGACGCTAGTGTATGTTTAATACCTTAGTATCTCTATGTATAGAGAATATAGATATTTGACAGATTTGTAGTCACTGGCAAAGATTATACTGATTAAAACCAACCAGTTTGAAACGTGCACATGTCTGCATTTTCCCCCTTTGATCAACAAAACCTTATCGAGTTTGTTTGAGTATGGAATTGCTATACAGATGATGTATGTTACAGTGTCTCGATTTGTAGACCTTTCTATTACCATAGCTCACACTCCTTATTAATGATAGTTATGATTCACCCTGTATATTTATTCCTCAGTTGAAAGAAAAACATCAATATAATGTATACAAATTTTATTCATCGCATAAAAATAGATTTCATATGAACAATATTAAAACAAAAAATTAGAATATCTACAAAATAAAAAGAGATTTCTTATGTTGATGAAACAAACAGTAAGTTATTATTTGTAAAGATAATAACATACAAAATAACAATATTGGGGTTGAATTGCAGAATATATTTAAAGTCAACAATTTGTATATAACATAAAAATAAATTATTCTTTTCAATGTATGTCTGAACAAGACTTGAGTATTCTGAATATGTTAGTAAAAATCAACTTCCAGATTATCTATAAAATCGCTCTTTTAACAATTAAGCATCGTCGTATATTTTAAAAGTATTAAAAAATTTATTATTAACAAATGTAACGGGAGTCGAGTGACAGATTAAATTGACTTACAGTGATATAAAATCAATAGTCATATTCCTCCACTTAAAATATTTGAAATCTTGGTAAAAACATGCCCATCTAAGAATGACGCTTGAAAAAGATGAAAAATCCCTTCTAGTTCAGGGCCAAATGGCCACCATAAAAATTATTACTCAAAATCTTGTTTCTGACTACTGGCAAGTTGTGCGATAGTGTGTTCTTGAGCAATGGCTGCTAATTCTTTTACCCATTCCTCCAACAAAACAGCACACAATGCAACATGTTCACTTTCGTTAAATTTTGGATAAATACCCTGGAATGAACTGTCTCCAGTTGATAACATCGGTAATCCAGGATCTGTAATATTGCTAGACCTTCTCACAAACATTCCACTTATCGAAGATAAATTTAAACTTCTTGTTCTTGGACTGTTTCTTTGAAAAAATTCACTTCTTTCGGAATTGCTATGTTCTATCACATGTCTTCGGGCATTTACTAAGCGAGTTTCTCTTGCTATCATAAATTTTTTTGCATATTTTATCAGATTCATTCTATCTGATCTTTTTGACATATATTCGTCAATTTTTTGTTTCAGTGAACCGATAATCTATAAAAAAAAGTTGGATTAAAAATTCTATATTCTTCTCTCAATGTTGACAGCATGAATTATGTCTACTCTTGATGAGCTAACTTTACAGGACATTTTTGACCAGAGGCCGAATTTAGAAAATTGTACCATTTACCGAATGAAATAATTCATAGAATACTGAATAAAATAAATTATTAAAAAGTTTTTATTTTTAATCAATAATGTAATCACCTTCGGTATCAACAACCTTTTGCCATCTAGTGTGCAAATTTGCAATGCCGGACCAATAAAAATGAATTGGTTTTTGAGTAAAATATCTCGAGATGGCATCATCCAAATTTATAAATTTTTTGCCACTAATAAAATTTTGTAGCGATCGGAATAAATGGAAATCCGAGGGTGCGATATCGGGCGTGTATGGTGGATGAGGCAGTACCTCCCACCCCAATTCATTAATTTTTCCAAGGTTCGTCTTGCCTTGTCATGTTGCAGAATAACGCCTTTTCTGTTGACAATCGCCGGATACTTTTCGATTGAAGATTGGTTCAATCGATCCAATTGTTGACAATAAAGATCTGTATTCCAAAATGAACATAATGAACTAATTTTTCACCTCCAGGGATCAAGCGATCAATAAACATTCTGTATGGTACTGTTGAAGCAATGCGTTGCATGAGATTATGGGGAAACCAAACACATGCTCTGCTTATTTTTACAATCTGCTGCAAATGTTCTTGGATTGTCGACCAAGGTTGGTTAAGGGTGTTTGAGAGTTCCTTGATTGTCTGATATGGGTTTGCTTCCACTTCTGCCCTTAGCATGTCGTTGTCTAATATTGTTGGTCTTCTTGATTGATAAAAATCAGAGAGATTAAAATGACCGAATCTGAACCTAGAGAACCATCTTCGGCATTTAGAAATAATTAATGCACTCGGATAGACATCGCAAATGTTTTTGGTCGCAACAGTTGACCGAAAAATGGCAATCAAATATCGACATGCACAGAAATGAAATTACTTTTTGGTCCACTTATAATTTACTTTTTTAGAGTTAGTTCAAAATGCAAACCTGACGAAGTCAATGTTGGTGAAAAGATTGTAGTTCAATTAATAAATTGTGAGGGTATTTTTATTATTTTATTCAATTTACACAAAAATGTTAAACTCCTCACTGTTTGGTGGTAAAACCAAAAAAACTTGTCTTAATTAATGAAATCATTGATCTTTATCATCTCTGTTAAGTTGAAATTAAAATGTTATTTAGATGATTTTTTACGAAATTTTTTGTGATAATTTCAACTATACGTTCTCATAAAAAAAAACCTCATCTGACAAAATGTATTAAATTATCCTGGATCATAAATGCTCTTTTCAAAACTCACCTGATAAACGGATGGCACATCAGGTTGTAGTACTAAGCTATGGTCAAGGAGGTATGTTCTTAACAGAGCCTGAGGAAAGATGGCTAATCTAGATATTAATCCTGTTAAATGGAGATTAACATAAAAGGAGTTGGATAAATAATTGTTCAATTTCTGAAGCAGCAAGGTGAGAAATGGACCAGATTTATTTTCAATGCTTCCATTTTTTATTGGTATTGGTTTCATTTCCAAATTGTCAACTGTTTTGTTCGATGAAAATCTCCAACTTTGGTCCTTTGAATTTTGTTCAGACTCTATTTTCGAATTCAAACTTTCGTAACCTGATGGCTGAAGGGAACAGCAATTTTTCTCTTCTGAAATTGAATAATAGTTATAGAGCATATGAATATTAAAAACAATTTTAAATGTTCCCCACTGCTAAAAAATGTTAAGCAGTGTGGATTATTTAGGCCTCTTTGATCGTTTGATGGAATTAGTTTTGTATTGTATCCATTTATTTGTAGGGTTTCCAAAAGATTAATTATATGACTCTTATTTTCCTAACTCTTACATGCTGAAAAAGCTTCTGAGGGATCTTCGCAGAAGATCTAGGAGTATCAGGATAATATATCAAATATCAAAATGCCTACGTTTGGACTAATTCCTATAGTACATCGAGCTAAAATAATAAAAGCATTCACATTCCAAGCTAAAAACAGAGAACAAGAGCCCAGCAGCCCTCAATGGACATATACAAGGTATGAAGACACGGCTGAAGAGTGGAAATGATCTATATATCTTATTCGATGAATTTCCATCAAGTAAGAACAGATTCAATTAAATATTTTTTTCCATAATGCTACCTCGAATCATCCATATTCACACAAATCAGTCGCGTATAATAGGATGATTAATAGATTAGTTAAAATACCTAAGAGACAGAACTTGAAAAAAATTAATCTTAAACAGCATACCTGTGCCCTTGTGCTTCTGCATAAATACATGTGCGCCATTGTAAGAGTTACTCCAACCGGCACAGACTTCTCGACAATTTGCAATTCTATTTCTAGCGTCATACAAGTAACTATCATATCTCCCGCATAAACTTTGTTGAGCATTATTTTGTGTATTTGTTTCACCAGTTGAAGGTGAATCAGTCTCGACATCACAACATGATGGCGCTAAAATCAGTAGTTTTTCGAAACTATTACAATAAGAATCTAAAATCAACAAATTTATTCTATGAGAAAACATGATGTGCAGGCATGGATGAAGGTACTGAAAGATTAATTCAAGCATCAAATCTTCAGAATTCATATCTATGATGGTTTCAAATAGTGATAGTGTCACTAAAGAAAGTTGGCGGTTATCTGTGCTTAGTCTCTCTATCAATATAGCCACCAATCTTCTACCATCGTATTCTGTTTTCAACAGGAATTCAAGTAACGAATAGAGAAGTCCAGGCTGTGTGACAGTCCTCAAAATAAGCTCTGTGTATGCCATGGAAGCCACTTGTTCCTCTATATTACTTTGTAATAAAGCTGGTCCCAATACTGGTATTAAAAAACCTTTATAAATAAAATCTTGCAGCTGTTTGCAAATCGATATATGTGCTACTTGTGCTATTGCATTGCTAAACTCAAGTGAAGTGATAAATGTGGACAAGCCTTTAATATCATTCACGTCATCGGGTGTGAATCTATACCAATCTGGAATTGCTATATCATCCAAATAATTCGGTAAAACTGAATAGAGTCCACTCAGTCCAGATGCTACAAGGACAGATATGTTGGATGTTTCCGTTATGAATGTGGACACGGTATTATTTTTCTTTGACATAGACATACAGAGGAGTATTGCATCTCTAGCTCTCATTCCGATAGAATCGTCTCTGTGCACAAAATTAACCAGTAATATGAAAATGATGAACCTACAAAATAGAACATATTGCAAATAAAAAAAGCTTACACTTTCAAAGTGTTTTATAATGACATATCAAGGTATATCTAAAATGTATTTTTCTGCAACAGATAGCTTTTAGACAAGTTTTTATTTTTAATCAATGATTAACAACAACATTTTACCAGTATGCAAATTTTCAATGCCAGATAATTGAACTGACTGGTTTTTGAGCAAAATATGTGTAGATATTTTGGACATCATTCAACTTAATTCGGAATAAATAGAAATCCAATGGAGCAATATCAGGACAATACATTGGGTTAGCCATCCCAGTCCATCATTTTTTCTATGATTCTTATTTTGCATAATTGTTTTGCAGAATAACACCTTTTGTGTGTTGACAATCGCAAGGCACTTTTCCATTGAAGATTGATTCACTGAATTTTTTAGATTAGACATCTGCATTTACGGTTTGTGTTTCAGAACTTCAAGTCAACAGCAAATATTCCAGCAAACACGATAAAGCTCCTTTATACTTTATATAAACTTGGCTTAGCTGTTTTGGATTACCAGAGCTCCATTGATCATAAAACGCTTTTGTATTGTGCGGCTGAAGCAATAAGTTCAATCGGCTTTATTTTGGGAGACTAAAACACCTGCTCTGTTTACCGTACCTATCTGCTGAAAATGTTCTTGGTCCACTAAGTTTAGTTAAGAGTGTTTGACAGTTCCTCGATTGTCAGATGAGCATTGCTATCACTTCCTCTCTCAACATGTCATATCTGAAGTTGTGGTATTCCTGATTGGTTTGTGTAAGAAAGATCAAAAATACTGAATTGGAAATTAGAAAACCACTTTTAACATTAAGGCTCTGGCCTTAGTGGTTTTAGAGCATATGGTATAATATTTGAGGAGCAGTAAAATTTTGATAGATATTCAGACTTGGATGCATTCATGATCATACCTTGTACACCTATCAGCCTTTAATTTGGTGAAATAGAAGCAATAAAATATCTTCATATTTTTACTGAAAATTTTACAAGTTATCATCACTCACCTGCTTTTTCCTTTTTCATTGAAAAAAAATAAGTCTATCAGCTCGTTGTTCTGCATTAAAAGTGTGCATAACTGATACAATAAATCAACTAAGAATTTCTCCATTTCCTTAGAAAACATTTCAGTTTGGCAAGATTTTAACAAGCTTAACAATGGCTTCAAAAAGGGTTCATGTACAAGCAAGACGTGTCGTGACTGACTCAGTAACATCTCATAGATTTTGAACTGTTCGCAACGTACTGCATTGGTGTACCTAAAATTTTCACCTTCAGATATTGAATTTTCTGAAAACTTCGACTTACTTTCCAGCTTTCGACCCCCATTTGTTTAATCTATCTAGGATATTCTCTGTTAATAAATAATCTAAACACATTGAACTATCACAAATTGGAGTTTGCAGTTTGTTCATTTTTTTTATATCGTAAAGAAGCAGAGTTGCCATTTGTTCCAAGTGATTCATTACTCCCAGTACATCATCGTGTTTAGGCAGTTGCTAGAAAAATTACATTTGACAGTTATGAAAATTTTTGTATATGTTGATGATTGATTATTTCCCTAAATTAAAGCTAGTTGCTTATGAAACATAAGAGAAGGAAGTGGGTGATAGGTTTGGATTACATAGGTGGTAAGTAGTTTCCAACAGTTCAGTGACAATATATTATATTCGCTTATTTATTCGCAAGGTATTATGTTTGATGTATTTTATAAGTTTCTGAGGACGTACTTGTACTCGTTGGATTATTTTCAAGGCTTGTTGCCAATGTTCCTTAAAGCTATCATAGCATGCTTGCGGATCACAGTCTTCCTCTACATATAATAAGGCACGAGGTTGTTTATTCAGAATAGGACGATTCCGCAACCATTCCATGTTTACAGGAGTAAATTCTTTAAATTCTACATATAATAAAATGATAAGCAGTAATCAGCAATGAACGTCTATTTGTTATTATATCACATAATTCCATTTTCAATTTTAAATGTCAAAAATCAGTAGAACCACCGTTATAAAATATAAATGACTAGACATATGAAATTCTGAAGCATGCAACCAATGTTACATGAATGTGCATATTTGTTTACGTTTTCATAGTTCTTTTCTTTAAATAACTTGAAGTTTATATGAATTCTGCTGGAATTCGGAATACTCATTTACTTAATTCATCTTGGGTAACATCTAAATATTTTTTATTATATTTCATTTAACAACTTTTAACTCCAGAATGTTTTTGTAGTTCAAAAATTTGACTTATGGTATAGGTTAGATCTTCATTTATTATTGATATGTTTTTTTCCTAAAATGCAGAGTGTAGACTTTCGAACAGCATAATCAAGAAAGTAAATGTATGTTAATTTTTGTGGGCGCAAAAAACCTCATATTAGACCTTTGAAGAATGCATAAAAAAGTACAACAATCGACTATTGAATAACATTTTGCTTATTATATATAAATAGGTATATTGCAATGTTTACATAAACATTAAAACAGTAAAGTTTTCAAAAAACGTTATAATGGAGCAGAAAATGCTATATGCCTTTCGAGGGTGGATAGCTTTTGTAGCTTTTATGGATTTAGGAACTGCAATCCGAAGTTACATCGAAAAAAGATCCTTTTTGGATAAAACCACTGCAAACGAGTATAGTGATGGTAAGTGAATGCTACTGTTACTATGCAGTTTACCAGAAAATTTATTCTAGATGAATTCACTACTTCAAGGGTGTTGGGACTTTATTCTGTACTGAAGGCTTTGGTTTTAATTCATTGTACCTTGTACATCCATTACAAACCGTGAGTACAAAATTACTTAGATTGAAAGGTAGGTGGTCAACTATTGCTGCGTCTGAGCGAATTAATTATTTAATTAATTAGGTATATTTTGTCTGTCTAAACATAGAACTAGTACCAAATATTTATTTAGTTCCATTATTTAAATTATTATTCCCAATATGTTTTATTTAAGTAAATTATTCATGGTGGACATAGTGGTTTAAATGTCAGACTTGTAAGCGGAGATTCCTGTCTGTTGCTGGTTGACATCTTGGTGAGGGAATAAATTTTCTCGCTAGAATGGCTGGCCACTATTTCACTATTGGGTCAGAAATCAACAGTGCCTTGATTACACAGTGACATAGCCTAACCTGAACACAGCTGAGCTCCTAATTTGTACAAGCTACAGCTTCTAAGGGGTCTTCACAGAAGATTCAGGAGTATCAGGATTAAATATAAAAAATATCAAATTCTTATTATAGAACAGAAAATCTCCGGACAATTTCTACTTTTTTATCTTCAGACAGCAATATTTACTACCTGCCATCATAGATTGATATTTAAAAGTGATGGATAGGATTTTTAGGATAGTCAGTATTGGAATTTGTTCACTATTTGTAACGGTATTTCTCTATGTATCAGAAACAATATATTTTCGAGCAGCAACATTGAATTTTTACGTTATTTTTCCTTGTGTTTTGAATAGTGAGTATACAGAAATTTTATAGTAACTATTTTGCATGCTTGAGGTGAGTGTATGATGGTATGAAAAGAATTGGAGAAGGTTGTATTGTCTCCCTAAGTCAGCGTTCTATACATTATGACTTATTTTACATTTATAAATTCTAAACCAAAATATTATTACAGAAAATTAAAGATCCGCAATTCCAAACTATATGATGATATAATTTCGTTTCCTCGTTAACCATGTAATAACTATTTTTATATTGAGAGGTTTTGGGGTATCGGAAAAATAGAGATTAAATAGATGTTTCTATTACTGTCTATCATTCGCATTATATACAAATTATTGGTAATTTTTTAAATATATATCTTAAAATATGCCATTTCTTGAAGTTTTTATTTTGTGGTATGAATATTACATGGCAAAATTTTAATATCTTTCTGCTTCAATACTGGTCGTAAGTTATATTCACTTAATAAACTTTGCTTCTTAAATAATTGGTTTGAAACTTCACTTGTGAAGTTCCAACTTTTTGCTCCATCTACATGCGACACAAAATTTTTCATATTGATTTTCAATGGAAAAATATCCAAGAATTCCGTTAATAATTACCTTGACAGTTGAGTCATTAATTTTACTTGAATTAATAATTATAATCTTGTTTTTTTTTGGAGTAATCATCAAAAAATTGAACAATTTTTTTTACGAAACTTTGCAGAAGCAAGGGTTTCTCTGAAAGTATAGTAAGTTTCCTAAAGTACGTCAACAGTTTGAGCAGTCTAAAGAAACGGTTATAATTGCAAGGAGAAATGATTTTTATGACAGATTTGTCAAATTTGTTCCTTCTTGAATACTTTTCATACTTTTTTGTATGACTTGAAATTTTATAGCAACTCATTGATTTAAAAATTTTCATAAAAATTTATAAAAGTATATAAGTGCTAGTTAGTAGGAGGCATAGTTCAAATTAACAGAAAAGGGCATGGCTTACTTGAATACACAGATTTTTCACCTATTTTAAGAAATGTTGGAGCTGAATATTTTAATATACTTGAACCTATATTGTCAGATCTTCAGATTATTAAGAAAGAGTTATTTGGAATAAATAAAAAACATTCAAAGCAAAAAGCTAGTGATAGGGACAAATCTTTTTTTCTTTCTTTTACAAAGCCATAAGTTTGTTACTTTTTTTAACAAGTCTAGTCGTAATTATCTGATGAATATTTCAGTTGGAATAATCATTCTCATTAAAATTTAAGGTTTGAAGCATACCTCAAATTATTTAGTAGCTTTAAGCTATTTTTCATGGAATATCTGTAATAAATATTAAAATATGTCGTACAAATTAAAATAATAAAAATAACTAAGCTTGTTTCCGAAATCCGTTGCTATTTATATTACAGTAAGTACAATAAATTTTTATTGAACACTAAAACCCAAAAAAGGGGGTCTCTGCAAATTCCAGTTTATCTGAACTCACCTCTGTTAAATATATTCAGATAAGCTGGAATTTGCAGAGACCCCCTTTTAATAATATGTAATATAAATAGCAACGGATTTCGGAAACAAGCTTAGTTATTCGAAATGTAATCTTGCCTGATGATGCTACTGTGATAGCGAAACGATTGTTGTAAACATAACAATACAAATTTGTGAAAATCAGAATAACCTTATTTAAATATTATTTAATATGGATTTTCACCAAGTAAGAACTGATTCAATTCAATATATGCTTGAATTATGATCAACTACCAAATAGCAACGGCTGAAACAGTTCAATATCTTTCATTAAATGATTCATTTCAGTATGTTTTGTGTTTTACCTTCTTTATATTGTGAAATAATAAAAAGGGTATAACAGTAATTCTGTTATACCTCGCTACAAATTTTAATGTTGAAAAATTTTACCTTTAAAATTAAATTGAGTAAATACCTCAGAAAACACTGTTTCATGTATAATAGACAAAGAATTTACACTTATAACACAGTAACAGTACAAAGAAAATGTAGAATATTGATCGAACTTACTCAACAAACATTTAGTGGAAGCAGTACTGTTTCATAACGGTATTATGAAAAACAAATTCCAATCTTAAAATGACCAAAATTAACTTGAGAAATTTTTGGAAACAAGCTCCTTAAAAAAACTCTTCAAAAATATGTAGCACATCTTCAAAAAGGCGATTTGAGAATCTTACCGATAATATTCAGTTCACTTTCATGCTAGTAAAATAAAAACAATCAATGAGATACTGAATTGTTTCAGCCGTTACTATTTGGTAGTTGATCATAATTAAAACAAATTGTAGAAATTATTATGTTTTACTACCAATAAAAAGATATATTACACATTTTCATGTTCTGATGATGGGATAGTTCATTTCCCGAAACTCGAGTCACATGACAATGTGTAATATATCTTTTTATTGGTAGTAAAACATAGTAATTTCTACAATTTGTTTTAATTACAATCAATGAGTGTTAATTCCATATGTCTACTATGAATGAAACAGTGTTTTCTTAGACATTAAAAGTTTTTAAGCAATTTTATAAAATTAAAATTTGTAGCGAGTTATAACAGAATTACTCTGTTTGATATTTAATGTCTATATTGTTTGGTTAGTATTTATTTTTTATTTGTTGATTTCCTACACAATTTGTGACGAGCTTAGGAGTTAAATATGTATTATTTTTAGTTTGATAAAGCAAGAAAGGACAATGTATTTTGTAGTAAAGAAAATAGTTGTTTGTTTCTATAAAACAACATATCCTAGGGTTCTTACGTTTGTTATAATTTTGAGTGATTTTTTGTGGCAAATTTTTTTCTGTACTATCATTTACTCAATAATGTATCTTGGGCATATGTGGATTCAGTTGTTCGAATTTTTTCACTACACAATATTAGAATTGAGAGAATAGAACGATTAGTTGCTTGGCAAAAATGATCAAATTTTCACAGTAGTCTAAAAATGCACTTGTCTCTTAGCTTCCTTTTCTTTTTCTCTACTGTGTTTGTATATTCTGAAAAATACTTCTTTTTTAGTTATCACTTTAGTGGGTCTGATATATTTTCCGATAAAACTTAAACTATGGAGTAACGAAGACATTGGGGAGGATACTACTTCATTTTTGAAGCAGAGTGCTATGGCACGAAAACGACGAAATATAAGGAAAAATATTTGATTGCATACAAATTCGCGCATTTTCATCTACCACTGTTGTTGTTATCAAGCCTACTTAAGTCTAGTCAATAAAGTGAGTTGAATTTCAATATTCGTCCAATTGTATTCCCCACCTTTTTAACATTTTTTGACAGCCATGTAAAATGTTCAATAATTTATGATTATTTGTTTCGTAGTTATTCACGTTTGAACATTTTTTCATATTTTTCCTCATATTATTGAAACTACAGATTAGATCGATCTGAAATTAGGCATTCCGAAGAAGAATAATAACACGCATATTCGTGCAAAATTTCATGAGGACAGTATGATACGAAGTTTAAAAAAAAATTGTTAGCGAATCCACGTGAAGTGCTAATTTAAACACTATAACTTTTGAAGGGGAAGAGTTGGAGCCTGAATACCTCAGTTAAGTTGGTTATTGCGCAAAATCGGACTAATGGTTTCGCAGTTATCACATTTTAAATTTTCTCTCATTTTAATTAATATTTTCCAAACTACATAGCGGATTGATCTGTAATTTGGGTTTTAGGAGGAGAATGATAACGAACACGTTCTTGCAAAATTTCATGATGATCGTATGATTACAAGATTAGAAACAAAAACAAAAGTTTTGTGAGCAGAGCAGCGTTTAGCGCTAAAGAAACCATAGTAATAATCCCACAATCGAGTTTAAGACGATGACATAAAGGCTAATGCAAAATTTCGTGAAGATCGTGTAATTAGAAGATCAAAAAAAATTTTTGTTAGCAGAGCACCACTGAGTGTTGGCGAAACCAAAGCAACTGTCTTACGATTGGGTTTAAAATAACTACAAGAAGGCTTATGCAAAATTTCGTGAGGATCGCGGGTGATATGAAGCTTCTGTCTTCACATTGATAATTTTTTATTTCGAAAAACCCCATATGTATATAAGCGTAGATATACACGCTCTCAATATGTGAAAAAAATTAGTTGTCGTACACTACAAAAGGGTTGATTTTTATAGCACAGTGTAAAATAAATTTGATGTTTTTATTTCATGACTTTCAATGTTTTATTAACAGTGTATTCAGCCCACAGCTATGAAAATATATCCATAATTGGTGATGTAGCTAAATGAAATATTGCCTCCATTAGTGTCTGCGTTATCGTTGCCACATCTTGTTTCCTGTATGCATAAGTTACCTTCTTTTCCTCATGATAGCGGAATTTTGAATTTCTTCTTATAAATTATTGTGATTACGCCGTTATCTATCTGGATGTTGCTCTAAAAGACGCATAAAATCACACTTTATTTAAAAATGTGCTAAGTAATCTGCTCGCCAAAAGTTAACGATATTGATGTTTTTAGAAGATGCATATTTTCCATATCATCTAAATATTTGTTATCAATTGCGTCGGTGAGTCGCATCAGATTCGAGGTCTTTGGTCAGGTTTTCATAGCCCACTGCGAACTGAAAAAATTACCCCCGAACAAGATTATCGGTTTTATCCAAAAACTGGATCTCGTCAGGGAAATATAAATTAGGGGTGAATCGCAATAGTCCATGTGGACGTAGTGGTAGGGTAAACAGACGCCCGCTCACTATGAATAATAATAATATCAGTTGCATAAACTTTTCATGATTATACCAACGTCCTCGGGTTCACCGCGAAGCACGTTTTTATCAAGTTTAATCATTTTTTGTCCATGTGTGCCAGAAATGCACATTTTAATGAGATACTCTTCGATCTGTATTTCGTTTTTAATAAGATCAAACGGTTTTGCGCAATTAAAAATCAAATTTTCATTACGCATAGACAAGTTTCATCAGAGAACGATGCCAACAGAGCACTTGGGATGTTTCAAGCTGGTCGAACACAAGTGCAAATAGCCAATTTCTTCAATGTTAGCCAAAGTGTGATATCACGTTTACTGGCACGGTACTTTGCCACTGGAACTGTTCGTAAAAGATCCATAATAATGGACGACGTGCTACAAAGCCAGTAGAAGGAGATTTTTAACTCTTTCGGTGAGAAGACGCCTCTAAGCACTTGGAGAATGACAAGTCAACGTCTTCGAGATGCCACAGGTATAAGCACAGTCAGAAGACGTCTCCATGAAGTCAATCTAACATCGAGACACTTGTAAAGAAGAGTTCCATCCACTCGCGAACACAAGCGTCAAAGAATGAAGTGGGCAATGGAGCGGGTACACGTGAATTCATCCAGGTTTTCATATTGGTATAATGAACATGGCTCTTCACCAAGTGACTACTCAGCAGTCTCCACAGTCCACCCCTAGAGGTAGAAAGTGTGATAAGGATTACGCCATATCAACGCGCGAAGCGAGGACCCCTCCGAAGAGATGAACCCACCAGCTTCCAGTTTGGGCCCCGACTCGAAAACCAGAACCGTCTGACTGATAGCAGCGAAGCACTATTCATCCTCTACTGGCTCTGCAGGTCAGTACCCGAGTTGTTTTGTGACGCAACTCATCCGCCGAAAGGAATTCTTATCCAAGCATCCGAACGCAGTCTTATGAATTAAGATAATCTCAAGATTGATGACTACTATTTATCCTGATACGAGCACCGTCTAACGGCTTGTACGTCCTGACTCACCGAACCCATGTGAAGTCATTTGATTGATCCTGGCGTCAAGCACTAATGGCAAAACCATTTCGTCGAGATCCACAAACCCTAAATAGTTACGCATAGATCCGGGGCCAGGACAAGCCGGTCGAACCGTCAAGTCCCGTTAAACCCCGAGTCATTTCATGAGAATATCCCGAACATGGGGGTCTGCGAACAGATAAATGAAATACCTCTCTAGTCCAGCATACGGACTTTCAACCACTGCCCCCTCGAGTCCAACACCAGTGGGGTGGCCAGGTGGTACAAGTAACACCTGACGGCAAACCACCCCCCTTAGGTAACGCAGTATGCTACATAACGCACTCGGCCATTGCACAGAAAAATCCAGAGATCCCCTGGTCTTAATCCAATCGAGCAAGCTTGGGACTAGTTACAAAGAACCCTTGATGTCCACAGACCACAGCCAGAAACGTTTCAACAGCCCGGAAGATCTTTTGCCATAACTTTGGCAGTCAATTGAGCAGGATATTCCCAATAGCTAGTGGATTGCATCCGGAGAAGATGCCAAGCAATTATTGATGTACGTGGTGATCAGGCTTTGTATTGAGAGTTTTCACAATCTTCTCTTGATCCCAATTTGTTGTCACACTGGCTGTAGAGTTACGAATTTAGTGTTTTGCCATATGGAAGAAACTCATAATAAATGATTCCTTCCCAGTCCCGCCAAATGCACGGTAAAACCTTCCTGGCCATTAGTTCTGGATTGGCTACTGTTTGAGCTGCTTCACTGCGCTTTGACCACCATCGTTTTCGCACAATATTGTCGTATGTGACCCATTCTTCATCTCCAGTCACCATCCGTTTAAGAAATGGGTCGATTTCATTCCGAATTTTTTTTTAAGCGATATTTCTGGGAATCGATGATTATTTGTATTCCCTTTTTGCATCTTTATTTCCGAAAATTGTTGATTAGTTGTACCGTCACTTTTTCAAGTTTTTAGCTATGTAAAAAGTGTTGTATAATGTTTATAGTTAGTTCAAGATTCAAACTTGACAAAGCCACTGTGTTGACAAAACAATTATCATTAATAATGAATTGTGGAAATAATATATTTTATTTTATTAAATTGAAATTAATGTCCATCAAGTAAGCATCGATTCATTAAAAAAAAAAATAATGTATATTATTTATAAGTGCATTTCTGAAGAGTTTGTGAAATGAGAAACCCTCCCCAAAAAAAAAAAAAAACAGTGGATAAAGCTTGCAAGGTTAGAGTCGGATTATAGTGAATTCCGATGACTGCATCATTTGGCCATACGAATCTGAATTTAAATGATAAGCTATCTTGTGGTTTCCTCTTCAGGGTTTCATGTTTAATGTTGAAGGCAACAATTCAGTATTCACCTCGTCTACAAATATGTGGCTGATAAGTGTTTTGCTACTCTTCTATTTCAGTTTTATTCTTTGTCAAGTTCCGAATACCAATGTAACTATTCCTCTACCTACCACCAAAAAACCGGGTGAGTGAGAATGAACTAGATGGAACTATATACTAATTTGTGAACATAGGAAGGTAGTTTTTGATATTTCATACAAATGCATATTTTAAAAAAATGCGCGGTTAAAATTTAATTATGTAGATATCACCTGGGTCATTAAGCGTTCTGTCGTTTCGCCTAAATGTCTGTAATTTGCGAATTTTTAGCCGAAAATGGTTTTTAATGACTAAATTGGACTAGCTGAGGAGGAATCCCAGGTAAAAAGTGATTCTGCCGGGCCGTTTTAAAAGCTACATTCAAGTCAAATTTAATTTTAAAATACAAAAATTAAATTTGACTTGAATGTAGCTTTTAGAACGGTGAATAATTTAGGAATTCATATAAGAAATAACAAAGATAAAACAAATGAAGACAATAAATCTGGAATCTATAAGTTGACTTGTAGTGATTGCCATATATACCATAGGGGATATATTGGTCAAACAGGAAGATCTTTCAAAAAAAGAATTCACGAACACCAGCGAAGTTATACGTCAGATATCGCACATTCAATATATGCCAGTCGTTTCAAAGAATTTTGACATAATTTCAGCAATAACTATGAAATTATTCATAATGATAATAAAAGTACCAGACTCACGATTTTGGAAGCAGTAGAAATTAGTTGGTACAAGAACCTTAAAATGTTTTTCAACGACCAATTGCGAGATCCGCAATTCGTTCTTTACTTGTTGCAAAGTCATTTTTAATGATATAATAGGGGGACCGGAAAGTAATGTCGTTTCTACGCATGTTGATATTTGGTTGTCAATTGTTAGCTCAATGTGTACTTCGAAGTCGTGTCGAAGATATTTCAAGGTTATTGTGACTTGTTCACTTCTAAATAATTAAATATTAGACTTTTTTGCTGTTTGGGGTGGAATGGTCAGCCAAATATCAGAAGAGAATTGTATGCTTTTTGAGTTTCAGCAAAGGTAGTTAGACTCACGACCAAAAACATTTGCGATGTTTATCCAAGTACACTAGACGTTCGTAAATGCCAAAGAAGATCTGGTAATTTTCATCTTTCTGACTCCTATCGATCAATAAGATCAACAACATTAGACAACGACATGCTAAGGGCAGAAGTGGAAGCAAGTCCATGTCAGACAATCGAGGAACTCTCAAACACCCTTTAACCAACCTTGGTCAACCATCCAAGATAATTTGCAGTAGAATGGAAAAATAAGCAGAGCAGGTCCGAAGAGAACAAAGCCAACCGATCCATCACATGCAACGTATTGCTTCAACGGCACCATACAGAACCGTTTTTTGATCGCTTGATCACTGGAGACAAAAAAATGTATCCTATATGATAATCAAAAACGCAAAAGGCAGTGGCCCTATCCAAATGAATCACCACGAAGTACTACAAAGCCGGGCATACATCCCAAAAAGGCGCTTCTCTGTATTTGGTGGAGTATACGCGGAATTGTTCACTTTGACGTGCTGAAACCTGGACAAACTGTTAATGCAGTTCTTTATTGTGAACAATTGGATCAAGTGAATATATCTTTAAATGAAAAATATCCGGCGATTGTCAAGAGAAAATGCGTTATTCTGGAATGCAAGATCGCCCTGTACAAGACTAATCTTGGAAAAAACTAATGAATTGGGTTGGGAGCTACTGCCTCACCACCATACTAGGCCGTTATCGCGCCCTGGGATATCCATTTATTCCGATCGCTACAAAATTTTCTTAGTGGCAAAAAATTGGAAATTTTGTATGAAGTCCAAAGTGCATTTCGAGATATTTTACGCACAAAACAATTGATTTTTATCGTAAAATAAGAAGGAACGGTTTTTTACTTGATAGAAGGATTATTACAAAATTTGAATATCAAAACAGATTCAATCTGTTAGTCTTCTACAATTTTAATTTCAAAAAATTTTTTTGAAGAAACTTTAAGAATTAAATTAATGTCTTTATAAGCACTGCTCATTTTTAATAGACGTATAAAATCAAAATTCATCATACAATATCAAATGGAATTAAGAAAAACCAACGAATATCTATAAATTGTCAATTGAAATTAAAATTTTTAATTTAAATAAATTACTTCAAAAAATCTCTGAGGATGTGCTACATGTTTTGAGATTTTTTGAAGTAATTTATTTAAATATATTGAATATTTCAAATAAATTAGTTTTTGAGAAGTTCTTGAAATTATGTTTTATATTTTTGAGAAAGAGTTATTTTTCATTAATATAGGATCAGAAAACAATGCATTTTGTAACAAACAGGGCTTCGTACGTTTGTCTGAAGAGTTCAGTACGCATGCCTGGAACGAAATAAAAAATGTTTGCTTATTTATATTTTAATTGACAATTTATATTCGTTGGTTTTTCTTAATTCCATTTGATATTGTATGATGAATTTTGATTTTATACGTCTATTAAATATGAGCAGTGCTTATAAAGACATTAATTTAATTCTTGAAGTTCCTTCAAAACAATTTTTTGAAATTAAAATTGTAGAAGACTAACAGATTAAATCTGTTTTGATATTCAAATTTTTGATTTTTATCGGTCCGGCATTGAAAATTTGCACACTAAATAGCAAAAGGTTGTTGATAACAAAGGTGATTACATTATTGATTAAATATAATATCTTGTTAATAATTTATTCGTTTGAATTTAATTCAAGAAAGCGACATTACTTTCCTGTTTTCCTTATATTTGAAATTTCCACATATTTATTGATATATAACAATTGTTTTATTACATAGGACTTTATATACCAAATTTTTTTCAACAATAGATGAATAGATATTAAATAAAATGTTATACGTTAACTTATATTTACAATGTTTATTGATATTGTGATGTATTTCATTGATACTAACTTATTTGGACTACATCATGTTAAATTCTTAACAAAATTTTGACAAAACGACGCGTCACAATACTCAATAATAAATAAGTTTAAATGAACACAAAAGCCTTTACTTGATTTGGTATGGATATACATCAAGCAAAAACTACTGGGATTCAACAAAAAATAATGATATGAAATTTGAATTCCTTCTCTAAAGGAACTATTGAATGATTATAAGTCTGCATTTTTTAATAGATGAACCTTTTGTTGACCATCGAAAAAAGCCTCCCAAAAGTGAATGGCCTTCATCCTATAAGAAAAGAGAACAGAATAAATATATTCTTGGTGAATGGTTACTTACAGGAGTTTGGGGAAATACTTCTAAAGTATATAGACGGGGTCAGCATGAGTATGAGGGATATGATGGCTTTTATAATAACCTTGCAATACCAGACTTAGGAGCAATAGGTATGTAACTTAATGGTAATAAGTATATATATAGATTTCTATTTATTATTTTGAGTTGTTCACATGACGCGTTCCGTTAAAATATTTTTCTTATATTTGGTAAAACAACCGGCCCCCTAGTTGAATATATCCAATATGGGTGAATAAGATAACTCAGTTTGTTCGTTCAATAAATTTCCTGAATTTCTTGATAGGTTCATTTCCATACTTTCGAACAGGTTCAATTTTAGACCCCTATTTTCTTTATGTAAAATTATTATTGAGAAAGGAATATCTATGTTCCATTATTCTATCTTCCGGTGACTACGGTAAGTCAAAATGTAATTGACGAAACAATAGTTGTGTAAACAATAAATTTTAGCGGAAATAAAGTGTTTTACTTTAAAGCATATACGATGAATATCCGTCAAGTAACCGAAACAATCAAGAATCTTATAGAACGGACAACTCATTAGGAGCTTTCTTCAAAAACGCAAAACCTAAAAGGAACGAATTACATCTGTCAGGCATTTATCAATTATCATAGGGAACCTGTTCAAAAATTTATATTGGCCAAACCGGAGACGTTTCCACAATAGAATGATGGAACATAGACGTTCCTTCCTCAATAATAAGTTGGATTTGATTTTGATGAACGTTTTAGGATATCACTTAAAAAAATAAGGGGCTAAAATTGAACCTGCTGAAAAGTATGAAAATAAACCGATTTAGAAATTAAATGCATACATATATATATATATATATATATATATATATATATATATATATATATATATATATATATATATATATATATATATATATATATATGTCTTTCATCTAACTAAAGTGTGTAATGGATTTCTATCAAGTAAAGGCCAGCACGATACGAAGTTTAATGGTAAAAAGTAAAGTGACTACCTTCTTGAATTTTTTCAATGGAAAAATGGTTCTTCAATTTCTACAAAAAAATTTGATTGAATAAGTCCTTACTTGGTGGAAATGCATTTTGATTAAATAATCTATATTATTTTATTTAATTCGTCAATTTCAGCTGTTATTACATTTTCTTAGACAAATTTGTCTCCAACAAGGGAAAATGTCTTCCAAAACACTCCAATTCTGAGATCACTAAGTCCCAGAACTAACTGGTAAAAATACATTTATTCTGCAAAATTCGATTTTTTTCATCAGCATAATAACCTTTCAAAGGGATACAATTATTCGAACGATTTTCTAAACTTTCGATGTCTTTCTTAAAGAAACATATGTCTTTGGTCTCAAAATAGGCTTCAATTGCGGCTATAACGTCATGATTTGAGCCAAATTTCTTTCCTTGGAGCATCGTTCTGAGACCTGTGAATAGGTAAAAATCAGATGAGGTCAGATCTGGTGAATATGAGGGGTGTGGAAGCAATTCCAACCGTAAATCGTTTAATTTCGCCAGCATTTTAATTGACCTGTGTGTATCGGTGCATTGTCTTGGTGAAACAGTGATTTTTTCTTTATCATCTGCTTAACTGTGTTATCCAATAGATTCAATAATGCAATGTAGTAGTCGCTGTTGATCGTCTGGCTCTTCGGAAGAAAGTCGATCAGTAAAATTCCGTGCATGTACCAAAATACAGAGACCTTGTCTGCTGAGTGTTGTGTCTTCGGGCGCATTGGTCGGCTTTCGCCCTGTCCTTTCCACTCGGCTGACGCTCTCTTCGACTCCGGCGTATAGTGATGAATCCAAGTGTCATCCAGTGTTATTATTGACGCAAAAATTTTGTTATCAGGAGTGAACAGCTGTAAACAGCGCTCCGAATCATCAATCCGCTGTTGTTTTTGTTTTTTAGTGAGCAAAACATTGCACCCACATAGAAAAAACTTGTTTCATACCGGAATACTCACAATTTTAATACAGTATATTTTGATATCTTTACTAGGGGACATTTCATTTCCAGACTGTGTCTTCGGTGATTGTTGGACCGCGTATAAAATCCTCATACCAACCGCAAATTGTTGTTTTTAAGGGACACTTTTCCCGGTAATACATTACAAGCCATCGCTGAGCTTGAACGATATTTTTCCCTTTAAAATACAATGTTTGATGAACACACGAGACTCGTTTTTATCCCTCGTTTAAAGAAAAACAAATGTAGCGTCACTAAACTTTCAATATCTGGACAACGACTGAACCGAATGTCATGAATTTTTTTTTCACGTATCTTTTGAAGGTTGGTACTACCGAAAAACAAAAGTGGCACGGCATTGGCGGCGCCAACTATATGTAGGTCCTGGAACTCGATGGCCCATCTGATAGTTCTGGTGCTACATCTTATAACTTGGGAGAAGCTTTTCTATTTATGCAGGATAATATTTAACTTCAGAGTTATCAAGACTGCCTTGAACACGGAAGGTGTGAAAGTACAGTGTTTTAGAAAAATCCTCGACTATTTCTATTTTTGAGTGTAGATTTATTGTATATTGAGCCTTAATGAATACAGTATTTTATAGATAAACCACTTTTGCGTCGCTGGCCGGCCGCTTATGAAGATGGAACCTATCTTCCATCAGGTAGTAACCGTCCGAATCCTTTGGAACTTAGTCACAAACTCCTGAATGGACCCATTGGAACGCATTCACGGACTGGAAAAAATGCTTTGCTCGTCTTTTTTGGTAAGGTGTTAAGTAGATGTATATATAATTCTTCCCTTCTTCAGGAAAATTTAATAAACTGCTTCATAAAAGTTGAGGAAATTCATAAATTCTTAATCATAATACGCCTTAATGCTCATAATTAGCATACTGAGTATATTTTTGTGACACTCTCTCAGCTTTATTACCATGATTTTGTAGGTCAACAGGTTGTTGAGGAGATCCTTGATGCCCAAAGAGCAGCATGTCCTCCTGAATACTTCAATATAGATATTCCTTCGTGGCATAATTTCAGCAAAATACCCGGACACACTCAACTACCTGTTTTAAGAACACGTTTCGATCAAAGGACCGGTTTGAGTCCCAACAATCCTAGACAGCAGGTAACATTATTGTATTCAAAATTGAAAAATTAATAAAATATAAATAGAAGTAATGAAGTAAAACTTCTTGCAAAACAATATTATTTGGTACAAAAGTTGACACTTCCAGAGCACACAGAAACTATGTTATTTACACTTCAGCGAAATGACAGATACTGAAAAGAAAGTCGCATGATGAAATTTCAAAATGAAGGTGTTTCCATATGAAACAATGGAATAATAAAATAGCGACATCTGTTATCAAAACCACACGAACACATTTCTACTCCTAATATATAAAATAATATGCATCCCTTTCAAAAGTCTTGTAATCCCCTCTTATTTTGAATTATAAAAATAATACATAGAAACATACTCATTGTTATAACAAAAGTAATTTGTTTAAAATTAAAAAAATATCAGAACACCTTAATTGATATAGTCCATAAAATATATAAAGTTATATAAATATATACACTAGAGGTCATTTGCAACAAATGAATTCCAGTTAACCATGGGTCAAAAAATCAAATCGAAAAATGGATGGTTACTGAGCTATAATAATAGTTTTTCGACTTTTTAGAGATTTTGTCTCTTATTACCAAAAACAATTTCATGAACTTCCCCTTGAGGTTTCTAGTGAAATAAAGACATTTATTATTATTATATTATATTATAATCATATGTAAAAACAACTATAGTCAAATCATTCGATTGATATTCTTTTTGAAGCTGAAAAATTAATGATCACTTTAGAAAAAAAATGTTTCCCCAAATCTCAGAAATAAATGATATTAAGTGGCGTTAATTTTTATTGGGAAATTTTAATGAAATAGTTGAGTATTACTCGAAAAAAAATGTAGTGAACTTGGCGTAGACAATGAGGACATTAGTTCCTTGTTTCATTAGCTTTTCAAAAAGTTACTAATGTTTCACAGAATCAAATAAGAAGAGTAAACTACGTAATGTAAACTTTGATTTTTATTACAAAAATATGCTTGCAAAATCTAGAAAAAAAAAGATTCTGTTCAAATTTCCCGCCTCGATTTCTTAGGCAGGCACGCAGTCTACGGAATACTTCAGTGACGGTGGTTACCCGTATAGAAATAGTATTTTTCATGTGTTGAACATTTGTCAAAATTCTATCCCTTAATTCTTCAGATATCACCACTGGAGTACTACTGTAAAACAACTAGGAGTCGGGACATCTGGCAGACCAGGGAATTGGTCCATCAGGATCTATTTAACGTTGTGGATAGTTTTCGTCTAGCCACTGTCGCACGTGTCTGAAACAATTGGTCGGAGAGACATCCTATTGATAAATTATTTTTCATCATGTAGTCAGCGGTAAACCGCCAATTGGGGGAGTTTAGGGCAGCGCGAATAGCAGCGGTATGGACATGAGAAGTGAAGTGATTACATTCTTGCGTTGCCCATTTCCCATTTCAGCAATAGGCGAATAGGCTTCCTATTGCTGGGTATAATTGAGCTAGTACAAACACAATGTTGCAAACGAAGATAAGAGAAACGAACTGCAGAGGCGTGTCCATCACACAACCCGTATCAGTATATTATTCGTTTTCAAAATTAAAAGTGTTACAACATAATTTTAGGCCATTTACAAGGATGTAAACTTTTGTTAACTGTTTCTGTAGTGATATATTGAATATTGTATCAACTAATGTATAATAAACAATGCAAACCTTTTAGTTAAATTATTATGCTATTTATTTATAGTTTTTATTCTATGCTTTTTCAAGTTGAATGAAATCACCCCTTACTTTGACGGAGGACTATTTTATGGAATCACAAAGCAATGGGCAGATTCACTCAGAATGGACGAAAATGGACAAATCCATCCTAATGGAAGTTTAGCATCTTCACATAATGGTCTTTTTCCGGCATACAATACTCAACGTTTACCTATGGCAAATCCTCCACCACCTTTTCATCATCAGCTATATACCAGCCAGCATGAAACAGCAAAGGTTTCCAGATTTTTCAGTAAGTATTTAGTATTTACACCATCACTGACATCTGTATTATATGAAATTTAATAAATAAATTCTTTAAGAACTTGGAAATCCAAGAGGAAATGAGAATGCTTTTTTGTTAACCTTTGGCATAATGTGGTTCCGTTGGCATAATTACATTGCGGAAACTATTAAAAACAAACGTCCTGAGTGGTCTAGTGAGGAAATCTTTAACGAGGCGAGAAAATGGGTTATCGCTACTCAACAGCACATTGTAGTTGACGAGTGGTTGCCAGCTCTTTTAAGCAAAAAATTACCGAACTACGAGAAATACGATCCTAGCATAAATCCACAGATCGATCAGTTTTTTCAGTCTGCCGCATTCAGGTTTGGACACACTCTTGTTACCCCTGGTGTTTATCTGCGGGACTACATTAGGAAAGGATGTAAACATAGATTTGATACCTGGAGGAGAGCAGCTGTTAGAACTTGTAATATATTTTGGAGACCACAAGATCCTATATTGACTGCAGCAGATAGTAATACCAATGATGTTATTGATATTGACAGGTTAATTATGGGTAAGATGAATTTAATGCATACTAGTTTTGGTCCAAATTGCATCAACTTAATGACATGAAATATCCAATCACAGGTATGTCTGTTCAGCTCTGCGAAGAAGAAGATCACACAATAGTTGAGGATCTTCGAGGTAATGTTTTTGGTCCTCTAGAATTTCCAAGACGTGATCTCATGGCTATAAATATTCAGAGAGGTAGAGACCATGGCTTACCTGGATTTAATGAAGCTAGAAAAGCTTTTGGGTTACCTACGGTCAATTTCAGTCATTTCCAAGACTTAGATCCAAATGTGAGTTCATTCATCGGTTTTTATGAGGTGACAATGACAAATTTCAAGTACATGTTAAAAGTTCAAAAGGTTGAAAATGCACTAAAGAAATACATGATAAGGTGAATTCGATTACGAAAATACAGATATTTCCTGTATTATCATTCAAAGCTATTGTATCAAGTAAAAAATAATTTTGTGTTCTTTAACAAGCCATTTTTAATATTTTGTTACTGTCATATAAACCACATAGGCAATATTTGTTTATATTTGATTGATTCCGTCTTTACTTGATAGAAACTCATATTCAATAAATAGTATATTCAATTCAATTTCCACTAACTTTTCATTATTAACAACAATTGTTTCACCATACTTCATCAGGGTTTACATCTGAACTTTTCAGATGTAGATCCTAATGAAGCCACGGTGTTGCGAACTAATTATTGTTTATTAATAAAAAGTTTGTGGAAATTTAATTCTATTTGGGTTATTAGTCAATATCAGTTATCAAATTTGATTGTGTATTGATCTTAAAATATTTTTTTTACGGACATTCACAAAATATTCTAATTCTAATATAAAAAGTTGATCACGAAAGTTTGAGAAAACCAGTAGATGCAAACAGAGAATAGAGTGAATTGATGGAATAGCTCTATTCAAAGTTTGCAGCGTTCATTTTATTGAATGGAAACAATAAAAGCTATTTATGATTCAGATCCAAAAAACATTAAAGGAACTATACAACAATTCTATAGAGGATGTGGATGTTTGGGTTGGAGGTATTTTGGAAACCAAAGATGGACCTGGACAATTATTTGAAACGATCATTATGGATCAGTTCAGAAGAATAAGGGATGGAGATCGGTTTTGGTTTGAAAATGAGGAAAATGGGCAAGTAGTTTGGCAGTTTTTTCATGTTTGTTTTATTTTCAAATTATTAAATCGCGTATGTATTATTAATATATGATATTCGCAAAATGAAAAGCGTTGCATGAATTTTTATGATTCTCTGGTTTTATTTGAAGTACATATAAGAATATCAAAATTAAGACATTCCAAAAAAACTTCTGGTGGATATTGATTTTTCGTATAATGTTGTGGGCTTCGCGAGATCAGGAGTTACTCACCCAATTATGTGTAAATGTTATAGGTTAGGTTAGTTCTATAATCAGAGTAGATTTGGTCAAATTTTCAAGGTTCTGAAGGTGATCAGAATGCACAGATAAAATTCTGTTCCTGAAAAATAACCAATACAGACTTTTTGTTACATTTGTTAGACAATACAATTTGTTCGCGTTTTTCTGCAAAAATGCTCTTTCTATGTTAGTCTTCTGTCCCTATGCATTCCCAAGTATTTAGTAGATGTCGACTATGTTATCTGCATACTATTTGATCATTGATCTGCATATTATTTGATTATCGATCTTATTCGTAGGAAAATATCAAGAACTTTTTCAATTTGATGTGTGAAGTCTACTTGCATAGACTTATTTTCATTAATTTTGATTCTCCACCTCTGTAGCCATTTTTTAATTTCATTTAAAAGATCTTTTATGTAATTAGATGCCATCTCTGGATATTTTTTGTCCGGCAAGAATAGCTTTATCGTCAGTAAATGTTCCCATGATAGTGTGCCTGTTTGTAAGCAGATCATCTGTATAAAGCAGATATAGAATTGAACCCAGTACACGACGTTGAGATAATCCAGAAGTTTTTGGGTACTTTTCATTTATACTGAAGGTTCTGAACTGTCTGTTTGATTCTTCAAATTCAACGACGTTATGTACACTAGTCCCCCAATAATGGGTTGTCCTTTAAGTCCCCTGAACTTTTCATGGATTTTTTAGAAAATAAAATTCATGACTACTCCTTGAAAAAAACGAAAACTCCAAAAATAGCCTGCATCCGAAAATAGTTTTCACATCAGAAATTGAACAAAATAAATCTATAAATTTTAGACCTCACAATTACTAGACTAAACAATAAACACAATTTACCATTAACCATCCGAAACAGATATCACTATTCGTTGTAAATCATTTTTCCCGTTTCAACATAGTGTTAGCGGCATTTCATAACATTGTACATCGATTATTAAATATTCCGCTAGGTAATTTTAATTTTTGAAAAGAAAAAATATAATAAAACAAATAACATATAACGATGGGTACCATAAATCTCTGACAGAAAGAATCATAAAATAACGTGAAACAAACAAAGAATAGCTTAAGCATAAAAAAAACACGTTATCGTAACTTATTCAGGAAATATCAGTATGCAATTGAAATCACCACTCTTAAAAGAAAATATTGAAGTCACCTTCAAAACCAAAACAACATTAGCAGATTGCTCAAAAATCTATATTATTAGAACAAGTAGAAGTTTTGGAATACATTTATCTGAACACAAAAGAAGTTTTGATAAAATAAGAATGATTCATATTTTGCGAAACACTTTTTAGAAAACAATCATTCTTTCTCGAATAATTTTGATATTTATATGTTGAAAACATAGTTCTAAAACTGAATTTAAAAGGAATGTACGAAATACAGAAGCATAAAGATAACAACTTTTTGAACAACCAGATCTACTTTTAATATTTTTGAAGGATTATTCTGAAAAGTAATTCTGGGTAGAATACCTTTCTGTTATAAACCACTAAAAATGATAATTGTACTTTTTTTCAAAAACGATAAATTCAAAACAAAAAATGTATACTTTGTAGTCTGACGAAGTTACGAAAGATGGACAAAATGTACGTTAGGACCATTAAAATAGAGTAGAAATAGGAACTTTTGTTCCATTAATGAATCAATTAGTATTAATTTCTATCTTTCAATGCAGAATCGGAAATAATATTTATCGAATTTATTTTTCAGGATGTTTACTAAACCAGATATAAAACGTATAAAAGAACTTAAAGTTTATGACATAATTATGGCGGTGACTAAAATGGATGCAGATGACATACCAGAGTTTCCTTTCAATGTGCCACACAGAAATATGAACATAGATCAGAATTGTAGGTTCTCCATAAGATTCTTAAAATATAGACGCAAATTGAGCATGGGGGTTTTAAATTTCTTCATTTTTTTCTACTGTCCAAAGACAATATTCTTATATCATTTTCAAAACAGTTAAAATTTCCCTTTGTTTTTTTGATTAAAACATTCGTTTTATATATAGAATAGCTTTAATATATTGGAGTACTTACCATTAGCAAGAACATTTAAGACGTAGTTTCACTCCATAGTTACAAAATCATCATTTGAATTTCAAAGGTTATTTAAAATTCTTTCAGCTCCCATTGTTAAAACATGCAAGTTGGAACGAAAAACATGTCGTCTACAAAATAAAAATACATTTGATTGTTGGCATTTGCCATTCTTGAATCAGACTGCCTTAGGGGAGAAATGTAAAGAAGGGAAGACATATGATTATTTCTCGAAGAGTGAGGTATCTTTTATTGCAACGTTTACAGCTCTTGGTTCTTTTCTTGTAGGTGAGTATATTTAAAAATGATTAAGTTTAGCTTAGTAAATACTCCATTAGAACACAATTATTAAGATCTTGAATAAGTTCTCGCCATTTTACCTTGGAAACTAATGTCTTATTGAAAAATCAGTAGAAAACATGTTACTGAAAGTACCAATTTTTGCTAGCTATTATTAGAATAAGATATTGTTCAAATATACACCACGGCTTCATTGACGCTCCTAATAACTATCACTCTGTGCGAGAGCACCGGCTGTATTTTTCCATTTACTTAACGAATGTTCTCTTCCAAATGATCAAATGATCTAAAGTCTGTGACTTGTTGGCCTGAGAAGATGATTTTCTGACCATAATCAGGATCGTGTTCTAAGCTTTCAAGTGCCTAGTCGATGCAATCTGTGATCGGCTTTTCTTGAATCCATACGGCTTTATAAGGATGCAACCCTATAGATCCTTACGCAATATGGTACAAGTCTGAGAAAGGCCCAGTTGTTGCGATCATCTTGAAATTGACAAATTTGGCTCATCAACAACACTGGCCGCTGCAGCTCCTCACTTCGCACGTTTCGTCTTCTTTTTGGTGGCTTATCGTCTTGTAAAAATTACTCATGTTGAAACTTTTTCACAGTGCGGCGTATAACCTGCGAAGAGTACTGATGACGCCTATCCAGTTCTCGAGTGAATAAACGTTGAATTCCTACAACTAAGCCACCACTGTGGTAATATTCTTTTGTTACTTTCGATCAATCAAGAGGAGTCAAACGCTGCATCATGAAACTGCACACTAAATATAGTAACACCTATGACAATAAAAAAAAATGTATTAGAAACCGAGAAATCTCTATTTTAAAAATGACCATATCGAAAGACCCTTTACAACAGTATTTCCAGGTGTACCACCCAATTTTATAGGCCTTTCCCTTTCTGCTGTTACAGCAGCTATTCACACATATGAAAACATGCTTCTATTTCTTTCAGTTTCAACCTATACAACATTCAGTGTCTTGCTTTTGAGGATTTTTTGACATTTACATTCGTGACGAAATTGTTGCTTACTTTGAATACAGACTTCCATTGTCTGAATATACTTTAATATGAACAAAACTTAAAACAGAAAACTACAAAGAAAATATCGTTAATATAGTTTAAATTGTGACTTTCAGGATGTTTTGTTGCCATATTTATGCTTGTACAACAGAAAAAAAGGTTGATGGTTCAAAATGCTTTCAAACAGACAGACGCCACTAGAAAATCTGTACATCGAAATACAGGAGGAATGCATTCAATGGTGTTCGGAGGTATATTTTTCGTCGAAATATTATTGTTCAGATTCAGAATTGAATGTCCCATTTATTTTTTCAGCACAAGAATGGGTTAGCAAAAAGCAACCCGTTAAAAATGTTGGCATCATATTCGACAGCCCCAGCAAACAGATTAAGATCACTTGTCAACAAGGAAACCTGCTGAGAGCTATTGACTTGGGCTTCGCCAATGTTTTCAAGATTTATTTGGTCATTGATTTGCCATTTTTAATCGTCAATAGTCGTCATAGTTATGATTTGGTAAAATAGCTCAAACTCTTTAAAAAATATATTTAATGCTCATTAAATTAAAAAGAAAGTAATGAAATGTATGCACAAATGACAAAATTCAATTTAATTCTTTTGATATTTTGATATCTTCCCTTGATTTATTCTTTGTATTGCTCAGAACATAAAAATCCATGTGCAATTCTGATTATGATTCAATTCTAATGAACTAAAATTTGTGCAGGTCCTTCAGTTTCCTACGGACAGAGAGAGAAATGATTTCAGTAAAGAACTACAAGAATTTATCAAGAAATTCCAGTTGGAATATGAGGAAATATCAATATTCAAATGGAGGGAGGCATTGAATATAATTACCACAAAGAAGGATAGACAGAAGAAGTTGGAAATGTTTTATAGGGTTGTATTTGCTCAGGTATGAAGACAGATTAAATAACTTTATTGATAAAGGAACCTTTCCTTGTTTCAAAGGGCTAACTAATTTTAGATGTTGAAAACACAGATTTAAAATTGTGGCAAATAAATAAGCATAAACCTAACAACTTCCTTTTAAACGACCAGATCAACTCTTTATACACCCTCCATTTTAATATTTCTTTTTATTTATCTGAACACAAAAGGGAGTTTTGATAAAGATAAGGAAATTGTTCAGAAAACTATCATCCTTTTTCAAATAATTTTGATATTTTATATGTTGAAAACAGAGGTCTGAAACTGAATTTATGGGAAATATACGAAATGAACGACCAGACCTACCTTTATTACACCCCTCTTTTAATATTTTTAAGGGGTTTGTTTGAAAGATTCTGAGCGGAATACCTTTCGATTATAAACCACTAAAAATAACATCTATACACTTTTTTCGAAAATTAAAAGTTTAAAAGGAACGTTACCTTTTACTCTGACGAAGTTATGGAAGATGGACGAAACGCACGTTACTACCGTTAGGATAAAGTAGAAATAGAAACATCTGTTCCATCAGTATATAATTTCTATCAAGCATCGGTCTAATCAATCTAATCTTTTTAACCTTCATCAAAACCTTTCAGAGAAAGATTAATCATTGACCGCTGAAAGGGTTATTTCAGTTTAAGATTCGTTTTTCGTTTTTTCTTGTCGATCACTTCTTAAGATAAAATAATATTAGTATTCCTCCGTCGTCAAAAGAAATGTTGATTGTTTCAATTTGCAATATTAATCAAATCAATCAATTGGTAAATACATTCTAACTCACACTTGAACATTTTTAGGCCTTCAAAATCAAACATTCCAAGAGTGAAATACTCGCTGTGAGTTCCAATGATAAAGATATTATAAATACAGAAATCACAGTTGTAGAATTCGCTGAATCATTAAACATGAAGCCTGACAATGAGTTTGTTAAGCGTATGTTTTATCTTGCCGATAAAGACAGAAATGGATTTATTTCCTTCAGAGAATTTGTTGGTCTTTTGATCATTTTTGCAGAAGGCAATGAAGAACAAAAAGCTCAGCTGTTATTTAAAATGTACGATATAAACGATACAGGGGTATTGAAAGCAGAGGACTTTGAGAGTATGATCAGGTGAGAATTATTGTATTAAATTTTTTTGTCTAGTGATACATTTCTACGAATTATTGATGGAGACTTTTATTTACGGTGATTGAATAAATTAAAATTATTTCAGCATTAAAGCGTTCTTTTTTTCCAGATGTTTCTTGGAGACTGTAGGAGGCAATATTCCTGAGAATAAGCTGATGCAAACTATACACGGGATGCTTTCTAGAGCCCATTGTGAGAATAAAAGTGAATTGGAATTTCAAGATTTCCTTAAAATTTTGGGGAGAGATATTGTTAATCTGAATAAGGCGAAGTTGGGCTTCAAAGGTTTTGAAGATGATGGCTCTTACCTTTCAACTGCTCGGAATACTATAGAAAATATATATGGGTGAGTAAGAATAAGTTAGATGGATATTTTCAAAGGTGAAACTTTTTTCCACAAAATATGAAGTCATCAAAACAAATCATATTGTTCAACTAAGCTTAGTGTTTTGTAGAAATATTTGTTCACTAAAAAAATGTTGTTTTTACCGACAATTAATTGTTCATTATATGATTAAAGTGTATGTTTTAAATTAGGACAGACATTTGTGATATTCACCAAAAACATCATCTTTAAAAACACCGTGTATTCATCAATAGCACTTTATACTCAACAATCAATTTCAGGACTGCTGACATAAATGTGCGATTCAAAGGCGAATCCAGTGAGCATGCAGATGATCTCGCTACAAATAACATGATTGACCAAGAGCAAAAGAAAATTCTGGAAAATAAAGAATATGTCAAGGAGCGTTCAGAGTCAAAAATTTCCAACAAGTTCCTCAAATATATCGAGTTAAAATCCAGAGAGATATTCTGGTTAACTCTTTACACAGTAATATTGTGGTTTATTTTTTTTGAAAGAGCTTTTTGTGAGTATTTTCTTCAATCAATCACAATTTCTATCGAGTCCTGCACTATGATTCAAAATATTAATTAGGTGAAATTTGCGGAAGTTCATGTAAGATTTCCGAGATTGTTATAGTATTTTTTTCAATTGATACTTTTATATAGAATCGCAAATTTTTTCATTTATTTATTTTTTTTGCTTTGAATTTGATTTTTTATTTGAAATTTTCTCAAATATTTTGTATTATTATGGGGTGAAAAATGTTTTCTTATTCATTACGACATGCTAAATAAGGGATACTTTACAGATTATTCTTTCCAAAGAGAACAGTCTGGACTAAGAAGAATAGCTGGTTATGGTGTTACAATTACTCGAGGTGCAGCTTCAGCTCAAATGTTCACATATTCATCTCTTCTGGTAACAATGTCAAGAAATACAATAACAATTTTGAGGGATACAGTTGCCAATAAATATTTTCCTTTCGATTCAAGCGTTGAAATACATAAATACATTGCTTGGTGGGCATTTTTCTTTACAGGTTAGTTTAGTAAACCTTATTTCTCGATTATAAATGGTGAAATAATTGATAATATTTTGCTATTTCACGATTCTTTCCAAATTAATTTCCAAAGTAATTTCCAAACCGTATATACAATGAACAAACAACAAGAACATGATTAGTACCGATGTCAATAATGTAACGTTAGTTGGCTTCTATTATAATATATATACATTTTTTT
Source organism: Megalocaria dilatata (assembly GCA_034642435.1). NCBI lineage: Eukaryota > Metazoa > Arthropoda > Insecta > Coleoptera > Coccinellidae > Megalocaria > Megalocaria dilatata. The sequence continues at coordinate 45,260,077 of CM067863.1, read as the reverse complement.
TACAGTTTTACATATCGTTGGACATGGATTCAATTTTTATCATATTTCCACCCAAACAGCAGATGATTTGACTTGCTTGTTCAGAAATTATTTCCATGCGTAAGTGTTATTTAATGTTTCAGAATGATAATAAAACAAATTTACTCTGTTTCAGAACTCATGAGCTCCCAAAATTTCATTACTGGTGTTGGCAAACAATGACCGGTGTTACTGGAATTATCTTGACCCTAATCTGGATGATGATGTATGCTTTTGCCTTGTCTTATGTTCGATCTAAGATTTATAACTGGTTTTGGTATTCACATAGCCTATATCCATTATTTTTTATATTCATGATACTACACGGTACAGGAAGGCTTATTCAGGTAATATTAAATACACATCCTTATTATCGTATAAAATTTAATGTATGTACATTTTCACAGGAACCGTTTTTCTACTATTTTTTCCTAGGACCCGTAATTCTCTTCACTATTGATTCCCTCATCAGTATAAGCCGGAAAAAAATTGAAATTCCTGTTGTGAAAGCTGATGTTTTACCATCATGTAAGTGATTAAATCTTTAATTTGTGCACCCTCCATGTTATTTGAATTGTTGAATATTTTGAATTTATATATCGTAAGTACTACTAAACAGATAAGAACAACTCTTCAAAGTTTTCCTAACATTTATTTAATCAAGTTTATTCCTGTAAGCGGCATATATGAACTTTTAATTTAATTTTTTTAAATTATAATTATTTTAATATCTGATAATGTGAATTACCACCTAGGGCTCTAAGATCGGTTTCAAGCATGTTTGGTAGTCCATTGAATGATAATAATAACTGTTCCTTATTAATAAGAAGTTATCAACAGGCATCGGATCAAGGTCCTTCACCCCATAATGAATTGATTACATTTTGATGAACAATTCCTAAAAAAAATTTCTAAGTTCCTCTAGTAAAATTGGTAATTTCCTGTGTGGGTGTTTTCTACTGGTTCATTGTGCATGAGATCATTCATGTATTCTAATTCATCCAGCCTCTGTATGAAATTCATATTTAATTTCTTTATACTTCTAGTGCGCATGCTTTGCGAGTGAACACTCTGTTTACGTCGGTCCCGAAAATATTTGATTTTCTCCCGTTTCAGTAGTTTTATAAGGTGGAAATATATCTACTTCCTGTCAATATGACCAAGGGATCAACCAGGAGTGAGGATGCTTCCAGAAAACACAATGTCGAATTACAAAAACTGAATGACAGAGTTGAAGAAATGGCGATGCGTTTTGCTAAAGATCTGGATAGTTTCAGAAATGAACTTTGTAGCAAAGTACCCCCAACGCAATGTGAACAGGGTGACTTCATGGATAAGTTTTCCTTATTCGAAAAATCCATCTTAAACTCCGTGGAGGCTATCAAGCAGGACATAGTCATGCTAAGAAATGACATAACAAAGAATGTCATGTCAAATAATGAAAATGTTGTTCTCATGCATGGTTTGAATGTTGCGGACGATGCCGATTTATGTGATGATGTGGTCGAATTATTGACAAAGAAAATTGGAGTACAGGTATCCAAATCCGGTATAAATTACTGTAATCGTTTGGGAAATGTGGAGTCAGCTGGGAAGAAAACGGTGCCCATAGTGGTTTCGTTTTGTAATCGTTGGCTTCGTGATGAAATATTTTATAAGAAGAAAAATCTGAAGGGCACAGGTATTTTGTTCACGGAACTGCTTGCCAAAGAAAATTTGGGAATGTTCAAGGAAACTAGAAAATTGTTTCAAAATTCTTGTTGGACGGTGAGGGGAAGGATTATGGTTCAACATAATGGTAAACGATTCCATGTTGATTCGTTAAAGAAACTGAAGGAAATTTCCACTGGTTTGAAACTTTAGATTTTATACTTTTAAAAGTGTTGCCTTTCCTGCAATGTTAACCATACTTCTTATATTTTTATATTGCATTTTATAATATTTTGCTGTGATGCAAAGGAAACATCAAATTTGTTTTTGTGGGAACTATTTGAGGAAAACATTTCATATGCTTTCTCTTATGTGGGGTCTACATTTTCTAGTATTAAGTTTTGTTAGTATATTTAGAACGAGTAAGGTTATGTATTTGTTTATTATTTGAACCTGAAGGATGATAATTGTCGGGGTAAAATTTCTTCGATTTTGAATGTTTATTTAATAATTTCAACGGGCAGCTTCATAACTACATTTGTATTTGGGGGCCGACGATGACTGGGAATTACAGTGATCGTATGCTGCTTTCACTGATATTTGTTTTAATTTTCCTAATTTCTGTATTGTTTATGCTGGTTATGTGTTTGTTGTTGTGCTGCATTTCTCGTCGCGCGCTGAATTTTTGGGGTTATAAACTCGATGACGGATAACAACGGTTGTACGCGTGCGGGTGCTGATTCTAATTATCTTTCTATTGCGCATCTGAATGTTCGCTCGATCAACACAGGTTTTGATGAATTAGTTTCTTATTTGGATAATTATAATTTCGATATTTTATGTCTAACCGAAACGTGGCTTAAACCAAATGATGAGACCGAACAATTTAACGTGAATGGTTTTAAATTCTTACATGTGGATAGGATCGGAGGAGGTGGTGGAGTAGCAATTTATTTAAAAAATAATTTACATTTTGGAGAAGTCAGGCTAGATGTGCAAGTTACAAACTTTGAGTTAATATGTGTGCGAGTTGATGTCTGCGGTAAGAAAATTATTATTGTAACTGTATACAGGCCTCCCTCTGGCAATATTGACAACTTTCTTGATGATCTAGAGAATATATTGACATCAGTTGTGCCGTTCTGTGATCACGTTATCTTGACGGGTGATTTCAACATAGATCTATCAACGACAACGACATCTAGTATGAAATTATTGGGACTACTAAATTGTTTTGATCTTCAACAACATATTACCGAACCTACTAGAATAAATGTGAACGCTAGTTCTTCCACCATCATTGACCTTATAATATCAGATAGATCATTTTCTGTGATAGACCATTCGTCCACGCCAATTTCACAAACCGTGTCGGATCATTTTATGGTATCCGCGAAATTCAAATTACCGAATCGAAGACGTGGTGTTCGAAAGTTTGTGGAATACAGGGATTGTGATGGCATCATCTTCGAACACTTTGAGCGAGATGCCCTGATGTTAGGATGGGATGAAATTTATTACACCAAAGATATTGAAAGAAAGCTGCAATTATTTCATGAAAAGATAAATATCCTGATGAATAAACATTCTCCAATAATAAAGAAGGAAGTTAAGGATCGACCTTTCATGCCTTGGATTACTTCCAATATCAAGTATTTGATGAAATTACGTGACAAAGCACATCGCAATTATTTGAAGGATAAAACTTTAAGCAAATTACAATATTACAGACGCATAAGGAATTATACGAAACACGCAATTGCACGCGAGAAAGCATCTTATTTCAATGAGATCTCAACGTCGACCGGAAAGAATTTTTGGTCTCATATGAGGAAGCTCAATTTGACGTCGGGTTCGTCTCCTCACATACCATCCCACTTGGCAAATGCCACAAACTTGAACAGTTTTTTTTCCAAATCTAACAGGAGCTTGTGTTCCATTTCGGAGGAAAAATTGAACCATTATAATGATAATATACACCCATCCGTTGCTTCTGAGTTGGAATTCCGGTTGATGGATGAAGCTTCTTTGTTGCGTATAATTGGTTCAATTCATACCAATGCGGTGGGAGAAGATAATCTTTCGGTTAAAGATTTGCGTTTGTGTTTGCCATTTTGCAAGGCCCCTTTACTGAACATAATAAATTCATGTATTTTAGAAAATTATTTCCCGGATATTTGGAAGAAAGCAATCATCAAACCTATACCTAAGACGAGTAGTTGTGATACCTTGGAAGATCTCAGGCCAATAAGTATCTTACCGGTTATTTCGAAAATATTGGAAAAACATGTTTATGATCAAATTTTAGCTTTCACCGATCGATTCAATATAATTCCGGAATGTCAGTCGGGATTCAGAAGGGATTACAGTACAACTTCCTGTTTGGTCAAGCTGCTTGATGACATCAGATTTAGCGTGGAGAAAAGAAGAGGCACTTGCCTTGCTTTATTAGATTTTAGCAAAGCATTTGATACTTTAGATCACAGAATGCTACTATCCAAGCTTAAATATCTCGGCTTCTCGAAAAATTCAATTATGTTCTTTCGTTCTTATCTAATGGATAGATCCCACTGTGTACTTGTGAGGAAGCAATCGGTTACGGACAAATCAGAATATCTACCACTCACCCAGGGTGTTCCTCAGGGCTCCGTTTTAGGACCCCTTTTATTTTTATTATATGTTTTTGACATGGGTGTGGATTTGTCATTCTCGGAGTTGCAACAATATGCGGATGATTCTCAACTGTATATATCTGTCGATTTTGATGATGTGTCGGGCTCTTGTCGGAGGTTCAGTTGTGATCTGCAGCGAATCAGTCAGTTTGCGTCGGACCATAATTTAAAATTGAATTCTACGAAATCCTGTGTTCTATTTTTTGGCAGCGATAGAGCTCGAATGGCGTTGCTGCAGGATACATTTAAGGTACAAATAGATGACATACCTTTACCAGTGGTTTCAGAAGCGAGGAATTTGGGAGTTTATCTTGATTCGGACTTATCTTTTCAGGGTCATATAAAGAATAAACTGAAAGTTGCGTATATTCGCCTGAAAAAGTTTTATCATCTAAAAAAATCCTTACCTAGTAAAACTAAATATCACTTGTGTAATTCCTTGATTCTTTCGCTGTTCGATTATGGAGACGTAGTATACGATAGTGCGCTGACTGTCGGTTTAGCGAAGTCGATTCAAAAGTTGCAAAACATCTGCATGCGTTTCTCATTTACCATTCCATTTAGAGATCACATAACGCCTCATTTAAAAAAATTCCAAATTTTATCGATGTCTAATCGACGCAAACGTCATACCTTGTCCTTCATTCATCGGATTCTTAGAACGGGGCAACCACCATATCTGAGACGATTATTCTGCTCACATAATCATCGATACACTACCAGAAATTTGAATAAGTTCGTCGTACCACAGCACCGAACGGAGAGTTTTCATAGATCCTTTAGTGTACATGCTGTCATGATGTGGAATGACCTACCTGATGAAGCGAAGCATTATTCTTTGAGAAAATTCAAGCAGTATATTCATGGCTTATATCTCTCCAGACAATGACTTCAATTAACTTCCGCACCATTTTTTTTTTTTTTTTTTTTTTTTTTTTTTTTTTTTTTCGTTTTTTTTTTTTTTTTTTTTTTTTTTTTTCTTCTCAATTTCTGTTGAGGTCGGTTTTATCATGATGTGCTGATTCTCCCACTTCTTAACCTATGCTCGTACGCGTTCATATAGTTGTAGTTTTGAGTATTAAACCATGTATTTGTTAACTCCGTACACCCCATCAGCGCGCGCGAATGTTTTTTTTTTTTTTTTCACTTTTTCTACCAGCAACATGCAACATGGCAGCATATTCTCGATATTGTTTATGAATTCTCAACCTATGGGCTGCATAACACAGATTCTGTGCATCGGTTTTTTAATCGTTATGCAGTCCCTATTTGTCAGATGTATTTGTAATAATTGTAAACTGATATTGTTCACTTTTGGCAAATAAATTATATTCTTCTTCTTCTTCTTCTTCTAAAATTGGTAATTTCCTGTGTGGGTGTTTTCTACTGGTTCATTGTGCATGAGATCATTCATGTATTCTAATTCATCCAGCCTCTGTATGAAATTCATATTTAATTTCTTTATACGCTCATTGATGGGTTGTATTTTTATTCTCTAGTATATTAATTAATTAGGGGGTTGTGCAGTATGCTATTTGGCTGCCTCATCTTGTTACTGTTCCGAGCGATGTTTCAGCCACCTCCAGAATTTTCATAACCGACTTTCTACTAGCTGCTCCAATTGCGTCTAATGGCATTCTTCCTCACAAATGACAGACTAAATACTCTTATTTGATACTATTGAATGTCGAGCCATAATGAAGAGTAATGAAATCGAAATAGCATCACTGCCTCTTAATTTTATATGTAAAATTTTCAAATTGTCGTTGTAGGAAAGGGACAATCATTTTTTTTTTAGCTTATTATATTTACAAATGGAATTTTCTTTTTGTGGCGAACTAATTTTTCTTCAAAATCAAAAGATTTTGTTACTGTAGATGTCTTCCTTATTCAGAAATAGTTTTTGAATTCGTAGTATATTCGTTTCAGATGTTACTACGTTGGAGTTCCAAAAACCTGATAATTTTCAATATAAATCGGGTCAGTGGGTGAGAATAGCATGTATGGCCCTGAACAAGCACGAGTACCATCCTTTCACATTAACTTCTAGTCCTAACGAAGAAACTCTTACTTTACACATTAGAGCTGTTGGACCATGGACAACTCATATCAGAACTATTTACGAAGAAGCGAATACATCAGGAAATTCTAAGAGATTACCAAAGGTAACTTTTACCATTGTTTTATATATTTCGGATTGAATATTACGATTCGAATTTAGACGCAATCAAGATAATCGGTGGATATTCTGGAGACATGGCAACATGCATTAACATGAAATTTTCTACAATAAGAGGCGAAAATATCTAAATATGTTCTTGAAGAAATTCTTCTACGCATCTCTGCGCAGTCAAACTTTCTCTATTGAAGTTCAATATGAGCTTCTAACTCCATATAATTATCGAAATCCCCCATGAAACAAATCTTTCATTATGTCGTCATTACACATGCTGAGGATCATCCGGACCTCTATGATGCTTTCATTTTAAAACAATACGTTTATCATTGATACATTGTTCGATTAGCATATTGTAAGAAGTTCTGCTGCTCAAGCTGGGCGAAATGATCTTAGATTACTTTCCGCCAGCTTTTTTCTTATTTAAAAAACAATTCGAATGTGAGTTTATTCGTTCCAGGTTTTATCTTGGGATATATTTCAATCTGAATGCATTACATTTCTGAAGAGGTCTAGAGATCGAAATATCAGCTATAAAATATTGGAGTTCTTGTTCAATTATTTTTATTTGATCCCTTATTTTGAGAATTTTGGAATAGTGGATTTTCTTGTATCTGTATGTTAAAATACATACTTATATATTATAGTTTTTTTTAATACTTTTGTATTAATATGTTTCATATCGGGATGTGAAAAGGTTTTTTCCTAAACATTTAAAAATATTTTATATTGATAATATATATATACAAGGATATCATTTTGATAGTTCCAATATTGTAGAAGTAAGAATATATAATTCTGAATTTAAAGATCTTCTTATTTTACATTCACTGAAACTAACATTTCTCACATCCAAAAGGTACGAGCTTCAGTAACTGTACAAAAGTGGTCTCTCACCACAGTGTTGACAACAAAACAGTCGTCTTAAGGAGATGTGCATCGATGCCTGCCTTGATCCGTTCTTCTGGTGTTGAAGTCTCCCTGTAATGTTTGATGGCATCTCAGACTGTTGAACACCAAGTATCTGACTAACATGCATCTGTATAACAGTTGTAGACTCAAACAAGCCCGAATAGGTTTTGTTGATCGCTGGGACATAAGCAGCAGACATGCCCATGTTTCGAATTATATTGGGTTCAATTGTCAGTGCACTGTAACTTACACTGAACTTTCTTCAGTTTATTCAATTCAATTTAATTTGTTACACTTCAGTGAGCCTAGGGTTTAATAATTTCATTTCAAACTCTTATTTCAGATTTATTTAGATGGTCCATATGGAGAAGGCCATCAGGATTGGAATAATTATGATGTATCCATATTGATAGGAGGAGGAATAGGAGTGACTCCATTTGCAAGTATTTTGAAAGATATCGCATACAGATCTGGACAGACACGATGTAAAAAGGTGAAAACATTTTCTATTTAAAAAAAAATTTTTAGGCAACTTGCTATGAAATATGTTGTTTTAACTACTTTAATATTATTTTAAAAAAGGCCCCTTCATTGAAAACGCCATGCGCAAAGAGTTTCATTACCGTCATTGCAACTTAAATTTATTTTTGGAGTTTTGTACAAGGAGAAAATCTTCTAGAAGAGTAGTTGAGTGTCGTCATACTCTGATAATAAAAAATATTGATCTTGAAATTTCTTTTGAAAGTTGAAATTTCAAAAGAATTTTTTTTATTGCGGAAAACGTGGTCATCGTTTCTTTTATTAGTTTTAAAGATGTTGGTTGAAAATGAGTCTTTTTATCCCAATTTATTTTCGAAAACTATTTCGTAAAGAAAAAAGATCGTTTTTTTATCAGTTTCATCTAAGACTTTTATATAATAGGGGAACCCAAAAGTAATGTCGTTTCTGCGCATGCCGATATTTGATTGTCATGTCATTTCTACTTCGTCGTGTCAAAGACATTTTAAGGTTATTATAACTTGTTCACTTCTAAATAAATAAATATTAGACTTATTTTTGCAATTTGGGGTGAAATGGCCAGCCAAATACCAGAAGAGCATATCCGGCATTGTATGCTTTTTGAATTTCGAAAGGGAAGTAACGAAATAGTTGCGACTAAAAATATTTACGATGTTTATCCAAGTGCATTAGACGTTCGTAATGCCAAAAATCACCACGAAGTACTGGGAAGCCCAAAAATTTTGAAGTGCAGAAACCTGTACAAACTGTTAATGGAGATCTTTATTACGAACAACTGGATCGAGTGAACCAATCTTTAATCGAAAAGTATCCGAACCTTGGAAAAAATTAATGAATTGGGGATGGAAGATACTGCCTCACCCACCATAATCGACCAATATCGCAGCCTCAGATTTCCATTCATTCCGATCGCTACATTTTCTTAATGGCTAAAATTTTGAAAATTTGCTTGAATTCAATTTAAAAAAGCGATATTACTTTCCGGTCCACCTAAAATTAAAACTGTTGTTACTTTGCGATATAAGCCACAACATCGCAGCGTTGAATATATTTTAGAACGATAGAGCAGAAGTTATCCACAGAAAGCAATTTTCAATATAATCTTATGTCCCATTCTGGTACGTCTAATCTATCATGAGCCGTAAAGCATTTTGCATATCATGATTTTTTGTCTCCAGGTATATTTCATATGGGTCTCAAGAACTCAAAAACAGTTTGAATGGATGATTGATATAATCAGAGAAGTAGAATATAAGGATACCAAAAATGTAATCAGTTGTCACATATTTATAACACAGTTTTTCGAAAAATTCGATCTTCGTATGATACTACTTTATGTTATGGAAAGACATTATCAAAGAGTGGCAAACAGATCTTTGTTCACTAATCTAAAAGCTGTTACGCACTTTGGAAGACCAAGTTTCGCAAAAATTTTCAAAACTGTGCAAACTCTTCATGAATACGTAAGTAGAGACAACCAATAAATCAAGACATATTTATACAGCGTAACTTGAACCTGAAATATCATTTCAGACTCCCAGAATTGGCGTGTTCAGCTGTGGACCTCCCTCTATGACATCATCAGTAAATGCAGCTTGTTTTGCAGTCAACTTTGAAGGTTATCACCGATTTGAACATCATTACAAGAACTTTTAATTTAACTTCAGTAATTTGATAACATATTTTTCATCTTGGATTCATTTAGTTAATGCGACAGTAAGCAAATAAAAAAATTAAAAATTCATTTATTCCAATATCAATGAAAAAATACAAAATATTCTATAATTAATAATAGAAAATTGTAGATCACCAGAGTACGCATTTGAAAGTTGGATTCATTGAACTATCAGCAGGGCATTTGTATTCTCGGGCAAAGTCTATAGAGTTGCTTAATGTGCCCAGCACCCTGTAAAAAAGATTACTTCAAATGATGAAGAAAGACTGATTATTGAATATTATCGACTAATTGATACATCGAGATTTATCTAGGAGGACTTTTCATTAGTGTTTATAAAGGTCTTATTTTTGAAAATTCGTGCAATTAAACATTTCACAAAAATTTCCTATATAAAAATTTCATACTAATAATAACTTATTAATTCTTTAACACATAACAATTTTTGTATAGGACAGGTTAACGAAATTAATAAATTCAGTTAATTTCCTAATTGTCACAGAAATGCAGTGTGAAAAGACCGATTCAGCAATAGGGAATTTTTTTTAACCTTACTTATATTAAGTGACTGTTCATTTCGAGGAATATTGAAACATTTCACAATTTGATATTTTCAACTTGAAAGTCTTTTGTATAGGAAAAAAAATTCTCCTTATTTTTTATATCGTGGGCATAAAAGCTTGAAAGTTTTACAATACTATTATACTTTCATTCTCCTTCATGTACACAAGACATCTCAAAATGAATGAACTTCTGAGAAATGACCCCATAGTAGGATATTGTATGACAAATTACTATACACCAAACTATAGTATATGCTAATAAGAATTCAAAGAAAGTGTATCTTTAACTCTACTTATTGTGTAGAAGAAGCTATTAAGCTTTGTACAGACAGTGTTTCTATGTGAATTCCACTTCTGATGTCTGTTGATGTGGATACCAAGAAACAATACGGTGTTTGGTTACAATGATGACATCCAAATACGGAATAACTAATGCACTCCGATCATCTTTTGATTTTATCAAGTCGATGCACTCCGTTTTATTAATATCATCGTAATTCTCTGCGAAAACTTGCACTAGCGGGTCACACAACCTTTCTAGCTCCTCCAATCTCTCTGCAGTAACCGCTATAGATCAATCATCAGCAAATAAAATTAATCTGGTTATTTTAGCTAATGAATTATTGTAGTTAGATAATTTAACTAGCAGTTTACTCAAATCAGTTGGAAAGTTGTATATAGATAGCAAAAACAGAAGTGGACTCAAGACAGAACCTTGTGGCACTCATAACTTTAGATTACACTCACTAGAAATGAAGTAATGAATTCTAGCAGAAGAGACCCTACCCTCTAGATAACTTCGAATTCAATTCAAAACACACCCCTAAATCCTAAATTGTACATTTTGTCTGATATGGGCTGATTCGCGAGATTATCAAATGCTGGCAAGAGCCATGAAAATAGTAATAAAGCACCACCAATATTTGTTTATGGGGTAATTAACTACGGAGACATGGTAAAAACAATCAATACTGCAGTGTAAGCTGGGAAATATGTTACAAAGTGTCTTCCTGACAACACAATCAAAATAAACTGTGACTTGCTAGATACCTACAGAACCCTGATCAAATATATGCGAGAAAACAAGTTGATACATCACACCTACCAACCTGAAAAAGAAAGAGCATTTAGAATCGTGCTGAAATATATTCACTATACTACCGATATAGAAGAAATCAAGCAAGAACTAGGCGAAAACGGGCATAAAGTTAGGATCATCATTAGCTGCAGGCACAGGGCGACCAAAAAACCTCTTTAACATTTTCTTTGTCGACTTAGAAGCAGCAGAAAGTAATAAAGAAGTCTACAAAATTCAATATCTTCAAAATAATTAAAACAAATTGTAGAAATGACTATGTTTTACTACCAAAAATTATCTATTACACATTTTCTTGTGACTCGAGTTTCGGGAAATGAACTATCCCATCATCAGACAACTGAAGACCTAACAGTGGTACAGTGGTATTTAAACAAAAGTGATAAATATTTTGAATATTTCAACAGATTCTCGGTAACACCTAATAGTGGTACAGAGGTTTACAATCGGAACGTGATAAAAAACCGGGTTAAAAAAGAGGGGCCTTCTAACAGATATCAGAATGTCGGCAATCGACAAAGAAGGTTGTTAAACAGATGATACCCATTTAAATATCTCAAATAATTTTTGGGGTTACATAGCTCCGTACAGTCATTCATTATTTTTACATTATTTTGTTGTATATCTCAAATATTTGGATTTACAAAGCTCCATACAGTCATTCATTATTTTTTACATTATTTTTATTGTGAACGAATTTGAAAATTTAAATAATCAAGTTTCTTTTCTTTTGAATCTACATGTAAAATTTTCTTTTGTCGAAAGGAATTACTGTTTTCTAAAGAATGAGTGGCAAAAGTTGAATTTTTGTTTACTTTTCATTAAATTCATTTTATGTTCGTTGAAAAAGGTTTTAAACAGATGTTACTTTTTAAATACCTCAAATATTTTCGATTACATATATTGAAGTCCTATCTTAATGAAAGACGATTCAGAGTAAGAGTTGGTAGTGAAGAATCGAACTACTTTCCAATGCAATCAGGAGTTAGTTCGTCAGGGAAGTGTCATTGGACCACTGCTGTACGCGCTGTACACCGCTGACCTGCCTACTAATCCTCAAACCATATTGGGAACTTTCGCAGATGATACAGGCATTCTAGCTGTTGACGAATTTCCACAAAATGCCACTAATAAATTACAGAAACATTTCAATGAAATTCAAAAATGACTCTACAAATGGAAAATACAAATAAATTAGTCCAAATCTGTACAAGTGAATTTCACCTTACGGAGAGGCCAGTGTTCACCTGTACATATGAATTATGTACAAATACCAGAGGTCTCAAGTAAAAAATACTTGGACATTCATTTAGATGGCAGACATACATGGAAGGAACACATAATTTAAAAAAGGAAACAAATAGACTTAAGAACACGAGAACTAAATTGACTTATATGTAGAAAATCTAAATTGGCACTGGAAAACAAGGTACTCATCTATAAAACAGTAATAAAGCCTATATGGGTGTATGGTATCGAGCTTTGTGGATGTACAAGCAAATCAAATATATCGATTATTCATAGAAGCCAATCAAAAATACTTCGAAAATGCTCCATGATAGGTCACTAATCAAACCCTACACGATGATTTACGAATCCATTATGTAAAGGATGTCATTAAAGAGAAGAACGAGAAACATCATGCTACACTGGAAAGCCATACCAACCATCTATTGCATCCATTAGTACTGCCATGATATATAAGATTAAGAAGAAAATGGCCAGTTGACTTGAGATATAGTTGAAAGGTTTTTTTCACTGGGAAAGGCCTTATAATATCATGTGAGAGACTCAAGCTTCATAATTAGCAAATTAGCTAGATCATAGTATGTGTGTATTCTGATTGCTACTAAATGTATTATATTAAAAAAAAAAAAATTGCCAGCCTTCAAACACTCTCGAGTGTTTGTGCAATAACGCAGAGTTGTACATCAATTTATGTCCAAGGCTTAATCACTTCACTTCTGAGGCATTCGATTGAAAGAAATAAAAGTAATTCCATCTGACGGCAAAGTCAGGATATGTGTGACTGATTTACTTTAAAAAGAAAAATAATCAACAGAGTGTATTATGTGAACTTATCGAGACATTTGAGTGGTGGGATTAAAGAAAATGGTTACTTCAGACATTGCGCTGATACAATGCACCAGTTTCCATATCCGTTATTTCGATGGCCAAAATCTTGAAAATATTGCTCAATTATACAAAACTTACCAACCGAGAAAGGGATGGTCGAAGATTTCTACAGTGAGCAAGTGTTAAAACCCTTCAACAGAACAAGGGGAAGAAGTGTGTTGGGTAAAAACGGAATAGGTTGATTTTTGTACCTCTGAGATTATTCTTAATTTCAAAGGTAAGGATACTAGAAAATGAAAGATTGTTTACCTGAAGATTCCAGGAGAATGAACTGCTGTTTGCAATCTAGTTTTTGCACTTTCTGGTCTTTGAATCCCACACCAAATCTACAATTTCATATTTTAAACCTTTTTTCATCTCTTGCAGCTGGATGGTTACTCACCTGTGCAAAATTCAAAAAGAATAATTGTCCTCCAGTGAGGTTCAATCCAGGTAGAAGCTCTTCAGCTTCCGGATGCTTTTTGCGCCATTTTTGGTAAGCCTTGAGGTCAAATAAATTGGTGAGAATTCCTCATATAAATTTATAAATCATGATTTTCTCATTTCCACACGATTATAATTTGAAAATTTTGAAGTAATTAATAGCGGACATATATAGGATAATTATTTTTTCAATAGTGAAATTCCCTTATAGCAGAATGACCAGAAGGTTAGGTAAATATGAATAAAAACAATATTCTAATTTCCGCTAATATTTTATTAACACTACGATCGTTACGTCATACCATGACATAACTTCTTCAGGTCAGTATTACAAGATACTGAGTATACCATGAACAAGAAATTCATTTTATAGTACATGGATATAACAAAAATAGAGGGGGTGAAGAGAGTTTTACAATTCTTTTGGGAATCTAAAAAATGATTCAAAAAAGATTCAACAAAGGGGAGTTACTTAATTCTGTTTGGTTATTCAATAATATTTTTCTTTTATGATATCTATTAATTTCAAAAGTTTCTAACAAGTTTAATCTAAAACTTTTGTTTTCTGAGTGTAAAATTTCAAAGTTACTATTAAAACTATGTCCTGTGTCTAGAAGGTGCTCTGCGTAGGTTGAATTTCCCTTTTTGTTACAATAACATTTTTCATGTTCCCTAAGTCTCGTCTGGAACGATCTTCCTGTCTGACCAACATATACAAAATGGCAAGTACCGCAAGTTAACTTATAAACACCTGATTTCTTGTTCTTAGATGTTTTATCTAAGTTTTACTCAGAAAACAAAAGTTTTAGATTAAATTTGTTAGAAACTTTAGAAATTAATAGATATCATAAAAGAAAAATATTATTGAATAACCAAACAGAATTAAGTAACTCCCCTTTGTTGAATCTTTTTTGAATCATTTTTCAGATTCCCAAAAGAATTGTAAAACTCTCTTCACCCCCTCTATTTTGTTATGTCCATGTACTATAAAATGAATTTCTTGTTCATGGTATACTCAGTATCTTGTAATACTCACCTGAAGAAGTTACGTCATGGTATGACGTAACGATCGTAGTGTTAATAAAATATTAGCGGAAATTAGAATATCGTTTTTATTCATACTTTCAAGATGAATTTCCGTCAAGTAAAGACCGAAACAATCATAGATTAGAAGGTTAGGTAATTATTTTCATTACTTACTCTGAAAGATTGTTTTAGGCCCCCATTGTCGGCAATATTTTCTCCTTGTGTCAAATACCCATTCACTCTAGCGTTGACCTCAGGGAGCATGTAGGCACCATACTGATCTATGCAAGAAAAACACGTTATATACAGTGTGGAACTACTATTTTAATGTATTAAAATCAATTACATCTTGTAATTTAAGTATTCATGTTCGTAAAACCAATTATAAATACCTTCGAAAATTCATTCGGTATTATTCATAATAGACCATACATGATATAGTTCGTTGAAATCGGGTTTTTGAGGAGCTTTTAAAAATATAAAGATATACAGGTGTTCCATTTAAAATAAAGAGGACGGACTATGTTGGACTTATGCGAATCATCCTATATATTTAAGTTTATGTTTAAGAACAGCGGTATTAAATTTAAAAATTGACGAGTCCTAGTGTTTTTTTTTTTTTAATTTTATTCCGTTAAAGGTTTCCACACTTTATAAAATTAAAAATTGTATTGTTTGCAATTTGTATTCAATTACCAATAATGCACTGAGCCCTAGTATGAAACTCGAGGACCGATGGTTCTTTCCACCAATAATCTAGATTTCCATGTTGGTCGAACAGCCGTCCTTTGTCATCAAATCCATGAGTTATCTCATGCCCAATCACAACACCTATTCCCCCAAAATTCAAAGCCTTTGGAAAATGCTTATGGTAAAATGGCGGTTGAAGAATTCCCGCAGGAAACACTGGAATAATAAATGTGAAATTTATTAACTCGATTAAAATCATATACAGGCTGCCACTGTACTAATATTACAGAAAGTATATGTACTTGAGACAATGACTTCAGTATCAGTTGAGTAGCATGTACATGTAGCATGTATAATTGTTTGGCTACAAACAATTAAATTTGAGTTAAATTTGATAATGCCCTTCCATCGAGAATAAGAAAACTTCAGATAAATAAATTCAATCCAACCATTAAAGATATTCTTAGTGAAGGTGCCTTCTGCAGAATAGAACATTTTTTGAGTTTCAAAATACTTTGAAATATTAATTTGACGTGACATGTAAAATTTTTCGATGTCTAATATTGTTATTATTTTTTGGACTATTTTCAAGTTTCAACCTTTTAAGTTTTAACGAATGCTCAGTAACTTTTGTGTTAATTTAAATTATGACTTATGCAATTTTGCAGTTATGCAATATACTCACTGATTTGGTTCTTATTTCTGCTGTAATAGGCGTTAACAATAGCTGGTGAGGTTCCCCACAGGGTTCTGTTAGCTTCTTTTCCAACTTTCCTTTGTTCGTAGCGGGTAAGATGTCTGAGAATACTCAAAGTGTTTTCAAAGAAATAGTCAGGATGTATTTCAACATCTATGTATCTTCGATTCAATTCCGATATGCTTGTGATGAAGTCTGGATAGCCGATTTTCAGATCTATATTTTTCAATTTCATCACCGCATAGTCTTTTGTAGATGAATCGATCCATGTATTTTCACTCAAAATATCTTGAAACGCTTGTTGAAGTTGTATGGTCATTTCTAAGGTCTGGAATATGAGATAAAGGGATGATTTATAATATAACCATCTTATTATGTTGGCAAGAGTGAACCTGATTATCTTATATTGCAATTGGTATGGTAATGGTTGAAAATTCATTCAGGGCATATTCAAGATTTCTCAAAATCATGATTAATAATAACTTCTGCTTCAATCATTCATCAATGATTTTCATTAAACTCACATCTTTTTTACTCTGTTCATCGAAATATTTTTCTACAAATAGTTTCCCAAGTGCCATACCCATATTAGCATTAGTCTGTTGAATACAAAATTGCCATCTGGTTGGTGGTTTTTCTTTTCCGAATAATATATAATAAAACCTAAAAATCAAATTCAAGATTGTTTTTTCAATAAGTCGTTAATTACCTTTGTTTAGCTAGTAAGAATCTTTCATCCAAATTGTTTGTTCGATGTCTTATGAATCTCCACAATAAATAGTTAGCCACAACTCTGGAAACCAAAAAATCTCATTTTCAATTTTTTTTTATGGAATATAGGAAATGACAAGAATTAATTAATGAAAACTAATTGTGAACAATATAATAGTATAAAATCTCCATATGTTTATTTGAATATAACTAATTTTTGGCATATTCAAATGAACATGTGGGAATTTTAATTTATATTATTTGATATATCGTGAATATTGGATTGAATTGTCAAATAACATTCCATACTAATGATTTAAATTTTCAAGTTCAATATTCTATGCAACTTCTTGTAGACTACTATCAGCAAATGTAAAAAATTTATTTTAATTTTAATTCAGAGTATATTAGTGTTTAATCTGAAACGCACTTATTGAAGTTGGCAATTGATAAAATTTTAAGAGGTAAATTTTCAGCAGGTGAGTGAAAACTAATAAATTGGATAGTAGAGCATACAAAAGTAGTAAGGTTCTGGCAGTAGCTTAAGTTTCAGAGCCTGCTAGCATTTAAAGAGAGTTTTGGAGCTTGACCTACCGGTCCAAAACCTGAATTTTGAGCGTAATGTTAAAAGTTGAAAATTTGAGCTGTTGACAAATTCAATAAGGTATGATAACGAATATGGGCATGGTAAATAGGAAGTTTTTCGAATCGGGACAGTGCAACATATATCTGTATTACAGGTCGATACCTAAATAAACCGGTTTTGTTGATCGTCGGGCATAAGCAGCAGATATTCATGTTTCATAGCTTTTTGGCTATTCATCAGTGCTTTTTTCTAATGCCAACGAATGCAACCTAGCCACACACCTACGCAGCATACATAACTTTCTATTTCTCGTACCATGCTCGTATTCCTTACCATATGCGTAATAAATATCCGCCGATTCAATAAATTCATTAATAGGGTATGTTTTAAAATGCAATTGAGTTACCTAGGATTTGTATTACTCAATAGATCAACTAGTCTATGTAAGTAAGCTGTACAGAAACAAGCTACTGGATCGTCAAGGCTCATAACTTTCCCCAAAACCATACCAAAATAACGTATCCAATCGAGTTGAGGGAAGAAATGAGCCAAAGCTCCTATAGTTGTTCTCAGGTAAATTCTCTCCAAATGTTTTCTATCTTCATGTGAAGTCATAATCTGTAAAGATACAACAATAAATAATTTACATGAGTGGTATTACTTAAAGTTATGAAGCAACGAAGAACATCTTAATCCAGTGGATCAAATGTTGCAGAACAAATATACAGTCGGCAATATTTTCTATTATTTAAATTTTTTCATGAAAACCTTCAGAATTTTTGAATATATTCTTTCAATTATAGAAACTGCAACTGTATTGAATAAAATAATGAATAATTTATACCTCGGCAATCTTTGTTTCGAATTTAATAATATCTTCTGTATCCTGATGAACTGTTTCTTCAGGAGCTCCAAGTAAGAGAGCAACTGTAACGATGAAGGTTCTGTAAGCTTCAATGTACTTGTAATGACGTGGATTAGTGAAGTAATCTCTTGAAGGTAATCCAAGGGTAGTTTGGTCCAACTGAAAAATTAATTTTGTTATTCATTTAAGGGAGAAAGACAAGGAAATATGAAATAATTAAAATAACAACCAGCACAATACTCACGTGAATGATGTACTCTTCTGAATTTTTTAAATCTGGACCTACCCATTCTGATATGAGAATATCGTTATTGAATAATCTCAGTTGTGCCATCAGCCAAACTATGTCAAAATCAGTCCCTCTCCAATCTTTTTTCAGAATAGGCCAGTCACCAAGTTCTTCTAGTAATTTTAAAAGGGGTGAACTGCCCCTTTCTCGAACTTTATTCTGGTTCATGCACGAGTGAAAAAAATACTTAGCTTTTGTTGTAGCATCCATGGAACTATTTTGATAGCTATCAATTGTGTAATTAAGTAGATAACCATTCTCAAAAGGTTGGTGGTCAATATACTTCAGCAAAGGCTCCTTGAAATATTTTATTTCTATATTTTTCATAACTTATTACAAGTCTTAAATTTTAAGAAAAAAAAATTATTGTTATTGTAATGAAGCTCTGAAAGAATGCGGGGGTATATGAGGGAGCTTCTACCTCTTAATTAGGGAGGCGGCGTTTCGTTCTGAGCGTGCGCACCTGAACTCTTTAGGCAGGCGTGGTGCGCATGTCTGCCTGTGACGCCAGTGACCATGTGCTGAACGCTGTACTCTGCTCTACTTAAGCCCGGCTAGGACGGATGAGTTAGGTATTGTCTGATACCAGTCGCGCCCCTTATATGCTACATCGGAAAGCTGCAGCAGAGCAGAGTAGAATTCTGAATAGGGATGTCAACTGATCTGTGGTTCATACGATTAAATGCTGATTATTTTTGGTTTATAGGATGATTTGATTTATTGTGTATAATAGTATCGGTATATGTTGGCTAATGAAATATTTAGAATTCATGTGAATTATTGATTCAGGTACCTGTTAAATTAAGCAAATTAATAGAGTTATTATGTTAGGTTTCCATGGTGAATAATATTGAAGGATGTATTTTGTTGATAAACAAAAAGAATATTTTTAATAGTCTGTCTGTACCTGTGAAGCAACAGAAAATAAAAATTCGTCGACATATCTATATCAATATAAATAATATATTGAAATAAATTAAAATATATTAAGATAAATTCTGAAATTCAAAAATAATAGTTAGCTATTAATGTATATGGATTTACACTAGCTCAATGTAATATTTTGAGTACTACAGTTCTAATTTTTATGAACTCACCTCTTTGGAATCATTTTCCAGTAACAATTCTCCAAGCACATTATCAAGATTTTCTCTGAGAATTTCAAATGTGTCATATGAATTTCTTTCAGGAGGAATGGTGTAATAGTTTTTCCAATTTCCACAGGCGTATTTATAAAAATCGTCACAAGGGTTTATTGATATATCCATATAACGTTTCATGATATTACCTATAATAATTGAAAGCAATACATTATACCCACAATGTTTTTTCTCTTACAGTTGTATTCGATAATTGAATACAGTTTCAATAATATATTTTCATGGCAAGAAAAAAAATAGAATATGAAAATCGTATTGATTTTAAGCTTTTGTAATTTAAAAGTATTGTTGGTTGAATATTAATCATTTCGATAAAATTAAATTATAATAGTTCTGGTTAGTAATGACACATCAATATTTAATATGGGTACTACTGGTTAGAATGTATCGAAAACGAGATCTTTAATTTTTATGTGAAAATATGAAATTTTAAGGTAAAGAAAAAGAGAAATGACTCTTTAAAATTTTTTTATTTATTCTTTTCGTTACCGAAACAATTAGCTCTGATTATTGAAAATAATATATATCAGACATATTCACCGAAGGCGCTATCAAAAATATATAATATACTCGCGTCACAAAAAAGACATAACAGAATATTTATAAAATAATAAAAAGGGGATTTTTACTTGACAGAAGGATTTACAAAATCTTAAATATCAAACAGATTAATTCTGCTAACCTTACAAATTTTAATTTTATGAAAAAATTAAATAAAATAAATGTCTTAAAAAACACAGTTTCAATTTAGTAGAAATATAAAATCAACACTCATTACACAGCACCAGAAGGAATTGATACGAAACAAATGATTGTATCCTTCAAGTATTTATTTAATATTATTTAATATTCTATACTTTCTTTGGATTCTTTTATTCCTTCTGATGCTATGTAATGCGCGTTAATACTATATGAATGTCTACTGAATTGAAACTGTGTTATCTAAGACATTTACTTAATTTAATTTTAAAAAGTTTTCGAGAAAAATTTTTTATAAAATTAAAATTTGTAATGAGGTTAACAGAAATAATTTCTTTGATTTTTAAGATAGAATATTTATAGATAATATAATATGGAATATACAGGTAATGGTTAGAATATACCTACATAAGAATTTGGTATAGATAATTGCTATTAAACAAATAATGTTTATTATTAATCTTTTACTATTTCTTTCAGCAATTATTTAGCTTACTTTGTAACTTTCTAATCTCTGCAGCATTCATTTCATTCTTCCAAAAAACTTGACTTCTCTCAGTCGAACCATCAACACCGTTTCCAGTTTGGGAAGCTTTATTTCTCAAAGACTGTAGATGGCTGGTATCCATATGTCTTCTTATTCGTCTATCCTACACGTTAAGAAGTCATATCTTAGATCTATCCAGATAATGATATATTATTTATTCGGAAGGATGAAGTAATTCAACGAGTAAAATAACTTCATTATCATTAAAATAATAAAAAGGGGTTTTTTACTTGATAGCAGGCTTATAACAATATCTTAAATATCATACAGATTTATTCTGTTAACCTCGCTACAAAATTTAATTATATTTTCCAGATACGAAGTTGGACTGACGAGATATCAATATTGTAATTCCAAATGGCTTTTTTCAATGACTAATTCAGAATTTTATATTCTAACTTCTAATTCTGAATTTGAAGTCATTTAAAATTACTTCTATCAAGTACTGGCTCTCATTCAAATTGGCTTTTTTTAAAGATGTGCTGTATGTTTTTGGAGTTTTTTTTAAAGAACTTTTCTTAAAGAAAGTTATTTTTGAAGAAATTCTTGATGTTATGTTGTTCATTTTTGGAAAGGAATTTTGTTTTCATAATACATTGATACAAAACAAAATTTTGTATCATTCAAGAGTTTATTTAATATTTTCAATTAATAATTCATATTTCTTTTTAATCTTTTATTCCTTTTGGTGCTGAGTAATGAGTGTTAATTCTATATGTCTACTGAATTGAATCTGTGATTTTTAAGACATTTATTTCATTTTATTCTAAAAAGTTATTGAGAAAATTTTTTTATAAAATTAATATAAAAAATGTGTAGCGAGGTTAACAGATTAAATTCATTATCATTTTTAGCTGACGAGTTTATCAACATGTACAATTTTGTCGCTTTATCATTATTGAATGAAATTTTTTTTTGTCTATATAATCAAAGAATGTGCCAAAAAAATGTTCGCCTGAAATAATAATAACTTCTAATAAACTATAATATATAATTGAAAAGATTCCAGTGGAAAATGATTTCTAGAATAATTTGTTATAGGAAAACATACCTTTTTTGGAAACTTAATCTTTTTTTCAAACCCACCATAATCGATGCCGTAATCCTGAAAAAATTAAGGTTTACTTTGAATCTAAGCAATAGTGCTCCTTACCAAGAACTGTGTTTCAAGGGCATCATACACATCATCCTGATGATTTTGGAGTTTCTCTTCACGAAAAAAATAATCAATTCCATTTTCTCGTAGTAAACTAGATGCTGGAACTAAAAATATTAATTTAATCTTAACATATTTTTTTAACAGTAATGTAAATGTAAAAATGTAAACAACCTTTTACTGTTTGAAAATCTGCGGCTTCTGCATATTTGGTAATGAAGATTATTACAATTAACAAGGGCAAAAGAATGACTGGCAAGAGAGCTAATTTCTTAAGTTTCTGCTGCCAATCTCCTTGATGCCCCACGCACCATCTACAAAGCATACTTGTTAATGTTTATCTGTCAATCAAATGGTTCCAAATGAATTGATAAAATTGAACTCACTGGACTCTTCCAGATTCATGGTGAACTGCTAGCCGACAAGAACAAAACTTAGGTTTTCTTTCCATTGATACTTCGCTCAAACCTTGTGTCGAGGAATTGACGGCAGTCCAATAATGAATTCGACCTTTATTCAATTTATGAGTGGGTCATTTTGATTTAAACAAATTCTTCATAATCTCCCACATAAAATTGTTCGAACTTACCTCCAATTCACTCGTGAAGATTTTTTAAAAGGGAAAATTCAACACTATGACACTTCTCAAACGTTTCACTGTGACAATTATTGTCAAGATGATGGATATCATGGATATTTATGATATTTGTTCGATGTTATATAGAACAGTCAAATTTGTAGCAATAATCACATTGCCAGAATTTTCTATGTAAAAGAGCCACGTTTTTTGTTTTTGACTCAGTATTTTCCATAATATAAAAAATGTGAACTGTGAAAATTGCAGGGGGGTTAAAATTTTTTTCCTCAAATTCTTTTGCATCATTTCACATGAAAATGTATAGTAATTAATATTCTAAATAGAATATTGTGAATAAAAGTTGAATATTCCTTTACAGAAAAATAATATTTTAAGATCAACACACACTTAAAATGAGTAATAATCGATGTTGATATAAATAGAGATTTATTTAAAAATTACATCCATCAAAATCTCGATGAAACAGCTGTTTATAATATACAATAGGTAACAATATATTGGAAAGGCGTAGTAAAACATCGCAAAATTGTTGATTCCTTAATGCAATCTGATATATCTACTTGTGAAAAAAAAATTCATCCTCAAGACCCTTGACTTGAAATTATTGCGACAAACGGCTCATATAGCTTTTTGGGTTGTGCGTCTTGAAGGTACGCACACTCCTAATATTTAATTATTCATCTAGCAATTACCGTTTTTCAGAAAATCGACGAAGTAGCTAGAAAAATTCAAAGAACTTGAGTTAGAAAATGAAACTATTTTCAATTTCTGCTGATGTTTATTTAATTACAACAAATGTTTCGTCGTACCACTACTTCATCAGTTGAGTATTACTACTGACTATACAATTCAAAAAGATGTGGAAACCACTTATGGAATAGAATTATTTGTGTCCTTATGTTAGAATATTATAAAACACACTGGCACACATCAACTTTCAAATTCAATAGTGGGCTTTTTACGCATAAATTTACATATACAGGGTGATTCGCGCAAGTCCAGCACAGTCCGTCCTCTTTATTTTAAATGGAACATTTAATTGCATATTTTTATTTTTTGAAAGCTAAATAAGGAATGCGGGTGTTATGAGGGAGCCTCTTACCTCTTAATTTGGGAGGCGTTTGTTCTGAGCATGCGCACCTGAACTTCAGACAGGCGTGGTGCTCATGTCTGCCTGTGACGCCAGTGACCCTGTGTTCCACGTCGGAACGGTCGTTGAACGCTGTGTGCTTTTTTCTACTTGAACCCGGCGGGAACGGTCAGTCAGGTATTGTCTTAAACTAGTCGTGTCCTCTTATGCTACGCCGGGAAGCAGAGCAGAGATCCTGGCGAGTAAGGTCGCTACACACATTTTACATTCAATCAAAAATCTTCTGAGATTGAATAATCCTATTCAACCATAGATCTAAAATAACATGTGCGCGTTCAACCAACACAAGGTGGAGTTAGTTCAACAACATATTAGTATGAATTTTTTGGAAGATATATATTCTGGTGTACCCTTAAGTACAGACTATTTGGAAGGTTAATAATAATATGCAATTTATTTGATGTCATATTCAGAAATATAATTGCCTAAAATAAGTAGGAAACTGGAAGTTTAAATTCCAATTATATGGAATCAGTTTAAAAAAAAAAATAAAAGCTCTTTTTGTTCATTAACAAATTTAGTCTTGAAATTTAGTGGAATACTGTTGAAGCAATTTTAGTTGTTTCAAATATGTTTCTATGGATCATTTAAAAAGCAGAAGAAAAATTTAAAATTTGTATATTTGATCGGCTATAAATAAATATATAAATAGATATTTTTTCAAAGTTATGAGTTTATTAGAAAGGTTGAACCTTGACGCTACAGAAACTTGAATATAAGAAAAAGTTCCAAAGTGAATAGTTGTCGAACTATTGAACCGATTTTACTAATTAATGAACTTAGCCGCGACATTTAGACCCCAACCTTCCCTAAAAGTTTCAAATCTCTACATCTTTCCGTTCGAAAGTTAGAGTGTTTCAAATGGACCCACCGGACAGAATTACTTTTGACCTCGGTTTCTTCGATAGTCAACAGATGGTCAACCGGTAAGATCGTGTCGACAATACTCTCCCAAGTAAAATCCTATTTATTAAAAACAGTAAATCAGCCACTGACTCCAAGTTCAAAAACTTGGATTGATCGAGCTGATTATCTGAAAATAGTTTGAATTTTATGATATTGCTGGCGACGAGTGAGGATAAGTCGGATTTGCGCTCCGATAAAAATAAAAAGAAAACTGAACAAGAACGTGCCCATTGTGCAAGAAAAGCAGTGCGAAAAATGCAATGAATTTGTTTAAACAACCACAGCTCCAGTTGCAATTAACAACAGATTCCAGGCTCTAAGTGAGAGCAATGCAGAGCAAGTTGGGAAATACCTTACAAAGTGTCTTCTGTACAACACAACCAAAATAAACTGTGACTTGCCAGATACCTAAGGAACTCTGATCAAATATATGCTGGATAACAATGTGATACATCACGCCTACAAACCAAAAGAAAGAACATTCCTATCTAAGTGAAAGACGATTCAGAGTGAGAGTTGGTGGTGAAGAATCGAACTACTTTCCAATACAGTCAGGAGTTCGTCAGGGAAATGTCATTGGACCACTGCTGTACATGCTGTACACGGCTGACCTACCTATAAATCTGCATACCATATTGGTAACTTTCACAGATAATACGGGCATTCTAGCTGTTGCCGAAATCCCACAGATTAATTGCAGAAACATTTGGACGAAATATATAAAAGTGGAAAATTCAAATAAACGAGTCCAAATCTGTGCAAGAGAATTTCATCTTACTGAGAGGCCAGTGTCCACCGTTATGTATGAATATTGTTCAAATACCAGTGGTCTCAAATACAAGATACTTGGGGATGCATTTAGATACCGAACACACATGGAAGGAGCACATAATCAAGAAAAGGAAGCAAATAGACTTGAAGACACGAAAACTAAATTGGCTTACAGGTAGGAAATCTAAATTGGCACTGGAGAACAAGGTACTCCTCTATAAAACAATGATAAAGCCTATATGGGTATAAGGTATCAAGCTCTGCTAATGTACAATCAAAGCAAATCAAATATATTAATAATTCAGAGAAGTCAATCAAGAATACTTCGAATGATAGCAAATGCTCCATGGTACGTCACTGATGAAATACTACAAGAAGTTAAATTTCCATCAAGTAAGGACCGATTTAATTTAAAAAAACCACACAAAGATTTACGAATGTAAAGGATGTCATTAAAGAGAAGAGCAAGAAACATGCTATACTGCAAAGCCTTACCAACCATCACTGGTACTACCTCAATATAGAAGACTAAGAAGGAAATGGCCAGCTGAATTGAGATATAGTTGAAAAAGTCTTTTCACTGGAAATGGCCTTATAATGTCATGTGAGAACCTCAAGCTCCATAGTTAACAAATAAGCTTATGTAATGCATATATTCTGATTGCTTATGAATAAATTATAGTAAAAATTTAGGTGTCTGATGTTTATTGACATGAGGAAAGAAGACAAGATCTTAAAATAAATCTATTAAGTGAAAATATACATTTTTTTAAAAATCTCTCCATGTATAAAGTTTATGGTAAAATTTCTTTCAACCGAGACATCTCCTTTAATATAACAGAAATAGTGTATCTCAGCTTGTGAAATTTCTTTATATCCATCTCATAGGTACTTCTTCTTCCATCACTTAGATTTATTTGGATAATTACAGATTTAGCATTCTTATTTACAAATTCTCTGAAAAAAAATTATCTTGAAAATGGTGTATACAAGATGTTTTTAAAGGTTACTCCTTCTTTTGAGTGGATGAAGATTAGTAATTAGTAAAAAAATTTTGTAATATTTACATCTTGAAATTTTCCTATTTACATGTCACAGCATGTAGTTTAATACTTTGGGAGTGTACAACCTTAGAATAATTTAGTGCTATAGGCAAAACACAAAAATTTTTGGGGGCTACACCCATAACGATATGTTTGGACTATTTGGACATTTCAAAAATGGTGAAAAGCACTGACGTGATCTTCACTAAATTTTCCGTTAGCCTCCTTATCGTTAATTAAACTCAATTGTAGAACAGCTGCTATAGTGTCATTATTCTGCTTTTGAATGCCACATATCATATGGATCAAATTTGTGGTTTGGAAAATATTGGGAAAAATAAGATTAACTGCGGGACGGAAAAATAAAGTGACTAGCTACAGAACCATTGGACTGATTTTGCCCATTAATGAACTCAGACAATATATTTAGTCCCTAAACCTACCCTGAAAATTTCAAGTCTCTAGCTCTGTCCATTGGAAAGTTAGTGTTTACGGATGGACAGAATTACTTGACCTGAGATCTCCCATCAGTGAAGTGAAACCATTTTCTGCTCAAAATTTGAAAATTATAGACATTTAGACAAAACCGTCGCACGCTTTTTCCTGGAGCAAGCGCGCAAAAATGATAGAATGTGAAAATGTTTTTTTAAAGGAAAAATTATATTTGGAATGTGCACTTATTGCCTATAGCCACCACTGCTATTGATCATATTTTAATGTAATAAAAAGTGGATTTTGTTTCTTGTGTCTGGTGATTCAAGATACAACTACTGAACTGGGAACAAAAAGGTCCTGGGTTCAGGCCCCCAGATAGATAAGTAGGAAAGAAATTTTCTAGTTATATGGGTTTTAGCCACCATTTCACTATCGAGTCGAAAATTAACAGTGCTGTAACTAAAGAGGCGTATGGGCGCAATAACAAAGCCCAACCAGAAGACAACTGACCTCCTAACTCCCACAAACTGAAAAGCTTCCGAGGGTCTTCACAGAAGTTCCAGGATCATGTATATGTATTATACATTATTATTATTATTAATAGTATCAAGATAATATCATATCATATCAATATAGTTATCTTTACTTCATAAAACACTATATGAATATCACTGGAATTACAATATTTACATACTAGTTCAGGGTATTGACCTCGCTGAAGTAAATACTGCGTTAATACGGTTTTATGCCAAGACCAAATCATAAATTAATATTTAATTTGAAGGGTGAGTAAATCTTTTTGGTGAATGGTTTTATTTTGATCAGATCTACATCATATTAAAAAATGATGTTTAAATACATCCTCCTATGTACAAATAAATAAGGGAATTTATCTTCAAACAATTAAACTGAGTTACTTTTTTTCCTGCTATTTCTAGAGCTGCAAATATATATTGGGTTAACAGTTTAGCCTGTTTTGAATATGCAATTCATTTGCATCTTGATCCATTATGAAAATACAATCAAATATGATTAAACTGAATAATTGTCCTTACTCGTTTAAACTCAAGTCAATTCTCCAATATAAACTCAATAAATTCCTTTTTTCTGCTTGTTGATATTTCATAATAGTGGTTTTAACTTCTTCTCTATTAGGAACTAATGGCAATTCTTCAATAAAACTTGAATTAAACCCGAATTGCCCCAATAATCCATTGAATTCCTTATCATTAGTAATAAGGAATAACTTCACAAGTTCAACATACGTGGTTATTACTTGGACGACTTTGGATTTTTCGATATTTAACTCGTGAGATACTTTATCTAAAACTTTAGACCTGTCCTGGGAAGACTGCATTACCCCTAAACCAACTAAAAATAAAAAACATATCGATTGGCTTTCAAGAATTTTTTTCAGTAGATTTACTTTTCAGAAATATATTTCGCATTTCTCCTGTGCATTCATTTAGGAATGATACAGATGGTGTAATAGCTCCCTCAGAAGTCATTATGGCACTACAATCATTATTTAATTTTTCATAATTTTATTTATTTACTTTTACATGTTACTATGTCATTTATTTTCTATGGTATATATAAAATATCATTATTCTTTTTCTTGATAAGTGATTTTTATTACATTCTAACAGAAGTAGCAGCTACTATAATAAGTTATCAACGCTTTCACAGCAATAGTTATGACGTGTAGACTGTTATAAGTGGTATGACAAATTGCCGTGCGGCGTTGCCAAATTACAGAACGATTCCTAGACACTGCAGTTGGGCACTGAGTGAGTGATTATACTCACTGAATCTACTCTATTGAAGTGAATAACTAAGTCTATTCACTTTGCGGAAAGAATCGTACTCTCTATTCAGTCATTCATACAGTAGCAGTTGCTACTCCTTTCTAATCATCCATCCCATCCTTGCCGGCTTTTGGTATTAAAACATAGTAATCTCTGAAAACTTGTTTTAATTTTATACCTAGGAATAAACTGAAAGAAGATTTAAATATTCGCGCCAAGCGTCGATAATACAGTTTTCTAAAAGCACAGGTAACGCAGTTCTCTTGAGAGTTGGTAATACAGTTTTCTCTAGTTGAATTTGTTTCATGCACCAGTCGCTACTAAAAAGCGACAAACTTATTTCACGTTTTTATACGGTAGTTTCGTATCTATTTAGCCATGTTTATCTATGTACACATTTATGACTAATTTAGTGAAGGATTTATCTTCTATAATACGAAAATATTCTATAAGTGTGGCTAGGTATAGTTTTGAAGTCTGACAACGCTGTACGGCAGTTAGCTGCATCCATAGACTTATAATCCTAATACTTCTATGGCTGCATCCCAGTTTTAACCATAGACTTATTATCCTAATTTATAATGTCTATGGTTTTAACAGTCTACATGTCATAAACCATTGCTTTAGTGTGGATACCTTCACACGAACCGTAGTTTGTTCTGTCACAAAAAGTAAGCTGATAATCTGTGATTGGTGTTATTCTCAAAGTAATTATAGTAAGAGTGTTGTCAAGATGTTTCTAACCTAGAGATTTGTATTCCTGTATTTCACTATTTAAGTTGCCGTGAATCCCTACAGTTTTCATCAAATATGCTGGTTATATATTATATCAGTATTGTATTCTTTAAATTAAATTTTTTTTTTTGTTTAGGAATTTCAAGATTGGAAGGACTTTTCTATCAGTTCATGGTATCATTTATTTTCAGAAGATACTGTCAAAAGCATTATCATTGAACTAGAACAGGATTTCATCAGAAAAATATTGAACTGTAACAATGGTGAACAATCTGAAGAAACCGTATGTCTATAATTTTATCTTTTCCTTTGTACTTAACCTATTGTTTCAGGAATGTTCAGATGTAAGTTTGGTTCCAATACAGAATGCTTTAAACGAGCTGAAGAAAAGTGTATTCATTAGAAATAATTGGCGCTCTCCTTCAGTGAGTTGACTTATATTTGCTATATTAATAATCAGTGTCAATAAAAAAAATTGAAATTTCAGGATGCTAAAGCCTTCAGTTTTGGCAACAGCCTTCAAGTTACCAATATTGATGATCTGATGCTTTTTTTTTCTGTGTCTGATAGGATAACAAGAGATTTGGAAACTGAAAAGGGTGTTCCTTTCTGTATAGTATTGAGGCCATGGCTTAATATACATCCTGCATCAGAATTTAGGTGTATTGTGGTCAACAATATATTAAGAGGTAAATGATAAAAATATATAAATAACCTTTTTTTAACATGACTGATATTAATGGAATATTTTCATATACATCATAGGTATTACTCCTAGAGATTGGCCTTCTTATTATGCACATTATAAAGAAGACGGTCCTCACATTGTGAATAAACTTCACAGCTTTTTTAAATGTAAAATTGCCAATAAATTCCGTAGGTCAAACTGTAAGTATGCATTATATAGAGCTGACTGGATTTATGGATTTGAAATTTTTAGTTATATTCGATGTAATTTATGTTCAGCCTGATGATCCTATAATTGTTGACTTTTCACCTCTGAATAATAAAACAAACTTACTAGCTTTTAATTGGAAAGAAATATATTCAATAATTAAAAAGGTAAGTTTAATTTCAATGTTCAGCTATCTGAGGAATATTATATTTGTTTGTTTTTCAGAACTCTATGGATGAAGTATCGCCAGTATTCAGATATTTAGAATCAGATATTGGAATAATGTTAAGAGCATCTGCACAGTTGAAATTTTCACAATTTGCTTAATTTCTGAATTTGTTTCAGTTGTATTGTATACTATTGATTAATTAATGTAATGATACATATTCTGTAGTTTTGGTACAGATCAGTGGAATTCATTTATTTGAGTTACTATCGTATTGAATACTTTTAAAATCAGAAAGATGGACTTGCCATGGATTCACCTCTTAGCCTACTCCTTGCTGAAATTTTTTTAGCCCTTCTTCGGAAGAAAAGTTCTAAAATCCACACAGGGAAAGCATATCATGATACAGATATGTAGATGACATATTGGTTAACTTCTGTGGAACATATTCAGAACTAGAAAACACACTGGTATATCTTGATGGATTTCAAATTTACTATGGAACTACAATTCGATAATAAAATAAATTTTCTGGCCATAACTTTAATTAAGAATAATAATGTCATTTCATTTAATGTATTCAGAAAATGCACAGGGTGAAATACAATCATCTCCAATTTTCAAACCATCCGACCTTTGTAAACTTGCTTCCTATAGATCAATTATCCATAAGCATTTTCAATTCTGTTAATAAGGGAATTACATACAATCAAACAAGTAGATAAAAACAATCATCTCGAACCAAAAATTATAAATTCTCTAGTAAGCAAAAAAGAAAAATCTCATTCTGAGACAAACTTTTAAAACATTCCCATAACATAAAACAACAACAAAAAATTTGTATAAATAATATGTTACATCAATTTTACAAAAAACTGAAATTATTTCAAAAAATAGCTTTCACACAATCACATAAAATTTCCAATCTCCTTTTTTAAAACTCAAAACAAAGACCATCACCGGTTTAATCATTCAGGAGTTTATAAATTGTCATCAGTGCGGTAGGGGATATGTAGGACCAAGCGGGAGATTATTCAAAGAACATCCAGCATCATCTAGAAACCGGAAAGATAACTCTTATTTTGCGAAACAAATCCATGTCTTCCCAGAATTAGATAATCTTGAAATACTACTTCTGGAAGCTGAAGGCAAAAAACTATACATCCTGGAATAGATAGAGGTCTTCAAGAATCAGCACAATTAGGAAATAAAACTATTAAACAAGCAGATGAACCACCCCACTGCACAAACAGAAGCTCTCGAAATTATAAGCCTTTGAAATACAATTTGTTATTCAATATGAAACTATAAGAAAAACCACGAGTCACTGTATCATTAATAATAAAAAGTGATAGAAAATTAAGTAATTTCTTGTTTTACTCCATTTTTAAAATGAATTATGACAAAGTAACAGACTGCTTAAAGTTTCACACAACCCAAAGCTCTCAATGAATATAAGCCTTTGAAATACAATTTGTTATTCAGTTTGATAATGTAGAAAATACCACGAAACTGGAGTCACCTTATCATTAATAATAAAAAAAGAATGAAAATTAAGTAATTTCTCTGCTCATTCCAATATTTAAATTATATCATGTAACACCAATAATTCATCAAGCAATTTGTTAAAAAACAAAGATGATAATAATAAAGGAAATCAGGAGTTCATAAGTTAACCTGTGGTAATTGCCAGTACATATATAACGGACAAACTGGATGATCATTGTAAACAGGAAACATGTTATATCAATAAAAGAGCTAAATTCAACGTAAGCAAATCATTTCTTAGAAACAGGAGACAATTTTTTAGGATAATCATGAAATATTACATATTGAAAATTAAAACTAGAAAACTTTTAGAAACTCTAGAGATCAATAGATATGATAAGAACAAACCTAAGCAAATACCCCCTAGATAATATCTTCGTAAAACATTTTGGAATTCCCTAATAACTTTGTACTGGCCGAATTTGCATCTGAATATTCGATCAAGTTCCTTTCTTCATCCTGCTGATTGCCAATAACAAGTTCATAATTCATAGTTCTTTTTAGATATCGACATATTCTCTTACTTAAAACAAATTTTTTATTACTATGTTTTACAACCAACAATTTTCAGATGTTTTACGACATGTAAGGTTTATATTTTTGCAACTAGATTCAGGTACAACGTAATCATACATAAAATAACCTGTAGCACGTGCTTAGGGGTCAATTGCCTGAAGATGAACGAAAGTTCGAAACTAGTTGCAAAAATGTAAACCTTACATATTTTAAATCTTCTGAAAATTGTTGGTAGTAAAACATAGTAATAAAAAATTTGTGTTAATTATGATCAACTACCAAATAGTAACGGCTGAAACAGTTCAATATATTCTTTTACTTCAGTCATCAGCGTCTGTAGAACATCTGTTGAACTGACTAACAATTGACACACATGCTGGTCTAGTGTTAACAACCAAGTATAATAATGTGTTGGTGTCTTTTATTTACATTAATAGTTTTTCCTCCCTAGTTTTCTGATATCCTGTGTCCAATGGAGCGTTTGAAGATTTTCCATCTTGTCCAAATCTGCTTAATACATTCGTGATGCAGCTACTAATTGATACAAAAGTATCCTTCATTGTTTCTTCGAACTTCGATTCCTAAATATTTTTTTATCTAGATCTATTAATTCGAATCGAGTAGTTCATCCATTCTTTCGACTTCGTCCACATGTATGATCAAATATATTACGTCATCTTAATTTTTAAGTAAATTAACTACTCACTAAAGCTGTAATTCATCATAATATTTCTCAATTTTTCATACCATATTTTTGACTCTTGCTTCAATTCACATATCCCCTTTTCAAGCTTGCAAACATAATTTTTATTACCTGCCAGCGCATATCCTTCAAGTAGCTGCATGTAGATTTATTTCTCTAAATCTCTCTCTGATTTTCCATCAGTGTCCGAATTTTAAATTCTTTTTTCCTGCTACTGCGAGTAAGTATTTTGAACATTGTCTGCTAAACAGGTGCAAATACTTCAGTCAGTGCCAAACTTTTGCTTTGTATCGCTCGACTTCTCCTTTAGAATTTCGTTTCGTTTTATATACCCATTTGCAATTATTTGCTTCTTTTGGAGCTTTAACAATGGTCCATGTTTTATTATGGAGCTTATCTCTTCATCCATAGCTTTTTCCAAGATTATCAGATCTGTAAGTGCGTCTTTCCTGGTTCTTGAATATTGTTCTGTTTCTGCAGCAAAATTTGATGCATCAAGTTAACGGACCTGGAGTTAGACCTACATTTTTTATGGTTGACCTGCATTTTGCTCCTGGCTGAATCTGTTACTGCACATTTAATTCAGCATTTGATCCACTTTCTACCTACTGTCTGCGAAGTATCAATCTTTACACGATTGTTTTAAATTGTCTGATTAGTGTTACACCTGTCAAGAAGTACACAATTTTGGAAACTGGAAAGCTGTATAGAAAACAAGCTTTAACTTAGGCTATACAGGTTTTCCAATTATTTAATTGTAAAGAAATTGTAGATTACACTGAATAAATATTACTGTTTATTTTTTTGTTGCCTTATTCAACAGCTTATATGTTTTAGATTATTTTGAATACCCTAAGAAAATATATTTATCAGCTTTAACATCTAATTTTCGATGTAATTCATTTGGAAACTGAACATAAACTTCGCATCCAAAACATGTAGAATGTAGATAACTTTTATCTGGTTTGCTTGAGTTCCATATTTCATATGATGTATTGTAACGAACTCTAGTAGAAAATCTATTTTGTAACTTAAAAAAAAATTGCGGTATCTGCAGCTTCTGTCCCAACCTTTCTTTCTAACTTTTCATCTAATAGCATGCATATGACGGTTTCTGTGAAAGACCGCTTTTTCCTTTAAGCAACGTCATTTTGCTTAAGTGAATACAGAGCTGTGTACTGAATTTTAATTCCATGAATTCCTAAATGATGAATTGAATCTGAATTGACATATTCCTGAGATCGATCTGATCTGACCCAGTTTGGAATTTTATCGTACGATTTTTATTTCTTGAGGGAATTCCAGCAAACAAGTTCCGGACTTATTTCAAAAAGTACAGAAATGTATACCTTGAATAATCATCAATAACAGTCATAAAGTAACTTTTTCTTGAACCAAGGTGCTACCAGATTCGGTAATCAAAATAGTTCAGCGGCAAGAGACGAATTATTCCAAAAATTCCTAATTTTAATACTTGCAGGTGTTAACGCGGATAATCTCGGAAACAATGATAGGTAGTCGAATAACTTTTTTATTGGAGTATGGGCACCTTGAAGACGAACAGCGGTTAGCAGTTTTTCATGCATCAAGGTTGAGAATGAAATAATAGAATAAAAATCTATTTTAATTATTAAATTTAAAACAACAATGTATGACATAAGAAGACTCAAAGATATCAATATTTTATGCTAATATAAAGTTTATTTGCTTGTATCAATAACATTTTTTTTCCACGATTTAACAGTGTCAATCCATGCAGAGGGTACTTGAAAATCTTCCAGCAATTTATTATCAACAAGTAAATCGTCCTCTGTTGATAGATTTCTATTCAAAATGCCCATAACTAAATTTTTCTTCAGCAAATTATTCTTCAAAAAAAGTAGTGGTAAAATAGCAAATTGCCATAAGCCATTTTCTTCCAGCTGAGATGAAAAGCTTGTATGTAGTAGATTTGCTTCACAGTCATCTATTAATCCCACATTGATGGATTGAAAGAACAACATCAACAACCACCTGGAAAAACGTTGAACACACATTTTACGATATACTACCAATACAAAATAATGAAAAACTGTTATTGAAAAAAACAAATTTAAGAATTTGCTAGTTATTGATCAATTTCCCTGTTTGATATTGTGTAACTAGGAAAAAAATTACTTACGAGAGTTGATAATCCGTCTTGACGGAAGTATAAGATTGTGGATGCAATGCCTTTACTAATCTATAAGTTTTGTTCGTATAAAGTTGAAGTATATGGTAGAGGATGTCATAACAGCTTTTATCTTCCTCACCATCATAAGAAGGTATTGGTTTAGCAGCATAATTTTCTGTGGCAAAACCTACAAAAAATATTCACTCAGAGAACATATCATATATATTTTTTAAGAATTAAAACAAACCATTTGTATATGCTGCAATGGCTTCTTGCAATGGAGATCCATCACTAGTTAAATACCATAAATATAAACCAAAAGCTCTTTTCCACTCCAAACCCTCAAAAACGTCAACTTCTAAGTCGGAAGGATTACCAGATAGCAATAAATATATCTTCATAACTTCTGGACTTATAAGATCAGAAATGGTATCTTTATACCAACACTGGAGCTGATGTTTCATTTGTGCCTTAAGTTTTTTTGTAAGATTGATTTGTGAGATGATCATAGCAAGTACCGGCATATCTGCTTCCATTGCTATCTCGGATGCTTCCATAATATTGAAACAAGACAGATTATGGAATATTACACGTAATTTATCTTCAGAACTTTCAATTTCCATATTCTTAGGCACTTTATCTTTCACTGAATTTTTCAACCTGAAATTGAAATATTTCATCCAAACTAACTATGTTTTTAGTTCCATTTAATTTGAGTTTGACAACTGTATTAAAAAAAAATACTAACCACGAGCTCAATCTGCTCTTGACAAAAGGAGCAGTAGTTCTTCCAGGTCCCCATAAAGCATTACACAGAGACCAAACATCCTTATATAAATATTGAGATTGACCATGTAATTCTGCCGCTTTTTGGAATATTTCATGACAGGACAACAAATATGTTCTATCTTTAGTCATCTGGAATGTTGGTATTCCTTCTTCTCCTTCTAAAGTAAAACTGCTGTATTTTCTAGCCATTTTTATGCATTCTGTGATGGCGTCCTGAAAATGATCGACAACATTTAGAGTAACTAAGAATTAATGAAATTTATTATTTAATACCTACCACAAGACTTTCATTACTTGTAGTTGTTGTGAAGGTGTTTAAAGACAATGACAAAGATGTGTCAATATCTGAATGTCTTGGAAATTTAACAGTATAATTTTTGAATCCATTGCACCATCCTACTTTGTAGGATTTTCCTCTGAACAATCCATAGTCGCTATAACATCTGCTTGCATTCAGAAGAACTGAATCGTTTGGACGAGATACTGAAAATGACCATTAAATAAATGCATATTCTTTTTGCTGTGATTTATATTCTTAATACCTATGCAGGAATAGATTTTCCACACTTTAGGTCTTTGAGGCGGTTTTCGATTGGGCAGCTTGGGCTTGACGTCTAAAATTTCAGTTTTGAACGGAGAATAATTATCCATTGAAGAAATAGTAGAGGCACATTCAGATTCTGAAAAAAATGCTGCTTTCAACACTTGAATATGTGAATTGTGGTAGAAAATATCTCTATCGTTTGGTTCATATATCGGATTAAGAAAGTCTTCTTGTCCCTCGAAGTCTATGGTCATCGATTTGTGCAGAAGATCTCCTTGCCTTTGATCTCCTTCATCGGTATATTCAGATGCCAAGTCTCCATTCACACTATCAACGACAAGCTGAAACTTTTTAAATGAAAGAAAATTGTTTCGATGTATTATGGGAAGTGAACAATTCAGTTGAAATAATCGATAATAATCTTTTGATGAAAACAATGACCACATGGAAAAAATTATTGAATTTTACTGGCAATATCTGTCTTTATTACAACTGGATAAAATAAAAATCGTTTCATTTCTGTTGAATATCGGAATTCAGATAAAAAACTTTGTAGATACACGCAATAAAAATAAATTCAACAAAAATTTTTACCAATGTTTATAGTCAATACCTACATCCGTTTCGATTTGAATTTTGTCTGTCGACTGCAGTGCTCTTCTCTCCTCGTTGATTTTATCTTTCATAAAATTCTTATTCTGTTTTAAAACACTCAATTCACAGTCTTCTTCGTCGCTTTCTGTGAAAGCGTATTTGGAAAAGTGTTCAACCATGAAAACCCAGGAGCCTGTTTCTGGTCTATAATCGACAAATTTCAAACCATGTTTTGCAGATATTTCTACCAACTGTTCCGGGAATTTTGCTGCCAACACCTGATCAACGTTATCTATTATTTCCTTTGTTTCTTTCATTCGAGGGTATACTCTGTCCAATGTAACCTGAGCACGTCTGTTCAAGCCTTCACCAATTGCTGGTTTTTTAGATTCATCAGGATACATATGGATTTCCTTGTACCTGAAATGCACTATCTCATCCAGATTCATATTCATTACATTTATTTCATCGGGAAAATAAACATTGCCATAACCACGACGACCTATGGTGAAGCCTCTTATCATACAGCGTCCATCTTCGCTTACCATATTGTCAAGGTCTTCAATGGAAGGCAAAGTGTAATATTCAGATCTGTTCAATATTATTCCACAAGGGCCGATTTTTCGGGCCGTTTCATCCATGTTAGGTATGCTATCGTTTGGTGCAATTTCTGAGGCTACCTGCAATGTCAGAGGATCTGAAAAAAAAAAAAAAAAAACCCTGAATTAGTCGCATGTAAAACAGAATTTTCCACATCAGAACAATTTTTAAAGTTGTTTTTGTGAATTTTTTTAGGTAAATGTCAAATTATTTTTGGTCAAATTTTCATGGAAAATCAAAAAATATCCTTAGATTTTATCAATGTGTATATGAAAAAATATATATGTTTTTACTCACTTTGGATGTTGCCGCTTTCTGTGCAACTAGAGGTTATGCTCATTTCAGAAATACTGTTTTTAGGTTCTTCCAATCTACTTCCAGTGATACTATTAGATTTGTTGTTACCGAGGCTGAGAATGGAGTCATTCACCGAAGCATTAATGGTTATCGACCTATTTAAGGCTTTCTTAAATGCAAATTTATCATTTATATATTTCAATTCCAATTTCTGTTTATCACTCATTCCTAATGTGAAACTATTTTCTATCTCTGAATTGCTATTATTATTTGTTCCATTAAGATTTGTAACGATAGTTCCTTGTGTTGTTACATCTGATTCTTTAAGAGATAAATCATTACAAAGAGAGTTAGTCTCGAAAATACTTTGCTTAGAGTCATCTTGTTTTTTCTTCAATACTAAACGTTTGCAGGATGTTTTGTATAGTTTATTGCTGTCTTCATCATTACCTTCCTCGAACAGATTACTCTACAAGTACATAAATAATGAGTAAAGGTTCTTATAGGGGGAACTGAACATAGATTACATAGAACTTAGCCTAGCTTATACTCACTTTTTGTGTTTTAGGTGGCCCTAGTTTAAGTTTAACCTTTATATTAGTATTTTCATCAACCTTTTTATTATTTTCCAACATTTTCTTTATTTCTATCGGATTGGTGGTATAAAGTGTAGGAGACGAAGGCTTGTCTACAGGCAAGAGACCCTTTAGGAAAGATGTATGGCCAAACTGATTGGTTGCAAGTAGAGGCAGTACTTTAGGTTCCTGATTACTTTCTGTAGCTAGGCTGAAAAACCATTAATCTTTAATGTAAACAAAATTATATTTTAAACAAGTTTTTACCCTTGTCCAGGTACTTGTGTACTTGTTTGTAGAAGGGGAAAAGTAGAGGTGGTATTTGTTCCAAAGGAAGTATTTCCAAACAGTCCTCCACCAGTACCTAAAAGTGAGCCAGATTTCGGTTGGTTATTATTGAATAAGTTTGGCTGGCCTCCTAAAATCAATTGGAGATAAACACATAGTACTGATTGAAGTCTGGAAATTTACCTAGCTGGAACGTATTCTGATTTTGTCCGAATGTTAAAGGTTTTCCAAAAGTATTAGTGCCAAAGGTGTTCTGCTGGGTGGTCTGTCCAAATGCTGGTGTTTGTCCAAAGGTTCCAGTTGTCGTTGTTTGGCCCAAATTGCCAAATACAGGTTTTGATAGCTGAAATAGATTACTTGGAGTAGTTGCAGGGGTCTGGTTAAAAGTAAATCCCCCAGAACAGCCTGTTGTAAGTGCAGGTTTATTGAAGAAGCTTCCAGTAGTATTCTGCAAATGCAACATTGGGCGTTCTTTGACTACTATTGAAATTAGTACATGTACATTCAAGGCAGCCTAATCCCATGCACCATTCTACTCTATTCAAAACTGGTACTTATCACATTTGATAGTTGTAATGGAACTCCACAAAACTGGCTGCACATTTGTCCTTTCCGTTTCAGAATACGCAAAACAATAACTACTAGGTAATAAAAATTTATCAAGTCACTGCGAATATACCTTCAACTATAATTTAATAATACGGATTTCTACTTAAGAGCACAAAAATCAATTAAAAACCTCAGTAACATATAAAGCTGAATAATATCGAGCATTAAAACCAGAGCAACCAGAAGAAATGTTTTCAATTTAGCTATTTTCAATTCATCTTCAATAATTGATCGAGTGAAGTCTAGCAAAAACTCTAATGAAAATAACAAAAGGTTTTAAGTTCGTTTTAAATACCGATCTTTTGAATCAATTTTCAGTTTGATTACACAATTAGACATTTAAATACATATCAAAATAATCCAGAGAAAAACATTGAAATTCTTGTAACTTTTTATGCTTCTCTACAAGGAATGTATGTGGCAAACACTGATACAATTCTTGTTAAAATCTACCAACAAAATGACATAATTTTTAAAAAAAGTTCACCAACAAACAATAAAAAAATGGAAATCGATCACTTCAATAAATCATAAAAGAAACTGCTTGTCAAAAGTAAAGGATGTTGATGTTTTCCGTATTTCTTAATATATTTTTCAAATACATGAACTTATAACATTTATGAATGTCTGTCTATATGTGTCAGAAATGCATATTTCTTTTCAGTCTGTATTTCGTTTTCAATGAGATCAAATGGTTGTGCGTAATTATAAATTGAATTTCATTAAATTATTAAGCAATTAAGTTTTTTTTAAGAATGATGTCAACAGAGGTCTTGGAATGCTTAAGGCTGGTCAAACACAAGTGCAAGTGGTCAATTTATTCAATGTTAGCCAAAGTATGATATCATTTTACTGGAAAGCTACTTTGCCAGACCCAGAAGTTGTTTTTTAGCACTTTTGGTGAGAAAACAGTCTCTTAGCACTTGCAGAATGACAAAAAAAGTTATAGCATATTTCACTCTTGTTCCCTAAATTATTTTGAAGTTTGTATTTATTGCTATCAAATGCTATTCTTTGCTGCATAACACTCAAATTCACATTGTAGTAACTATTGTATTAACTTATTGTTGAAGGAAATAAGAATACCAGCCTTACAATAAATTTAAAGCAACATTGAAAACGAATGTAAAAGTACTATTTCAACTGGTTCCTTTGAGTTTTGGTTATTGATTTATACAGTTCAAAGTACTCTGTAATACCTGATTATTCTGACCAAATAGATTGCTTCCAAAAGGTGCGGTTTGCTGTTGTGTCTGAGTAGTACCAAATAGTGATGTTGTACCAGTACTCCCAAATGTCTTGTTTTGATTTGTTCCAAAGGCATTAGTAGTGGCAGGAGTGTTGAATCCTCCAAATGTTGTAGCAGTAGAACTGGTAGTGCCAAATGCTGGTGGTTTACCAAATATGGAATTCGATGTGGATGGCTGTGTATTAAGACCAAAACCAGGTGTTGTCTGCTGTCCAAAAGCTGTACCACTCATTTGTCCAAATCCAGTAGATTGAGCAAATGCCGGTTTGTTTTCCGTTGTTTGACCAAACATTGAAGAAGTGCCTCCAAATGGTGTTGAATTGAATTGAGACTGGGGACCTACATTGATAACGAAAATTTAAAAAAATAAACAATGTTATTTCAAAATATACCCTTTTTTTTGTTTAAATCCAACAGTTGCAGGGGTTCAAAACTATCTATATCAAAAATTAAAAGGAGTGATCTCAAAAGTGGGACATTAAGAAAAAGCATTCGGTTAAAATACTATGTTCAAAATTTTATATAGGGACAATCCATCCTACGATTTCAAGAAAAACAGGTACTTAAGAGTAGTTCTTATAAGTCTTTACAATCCCGGAGATTGAATGGTGTGCTAATTAGATGAACTACATGGGAATAAACAATATGAACAACATTCAGTAGAAACTTTATTGTTAAATCGTTTTAGGAGGTACTCACTAAAAAAGTAATTACCTACGCAAATCACTAACATACCTTTTCTATTAGCCTGATAATCCTCTAGTCTGAGTTCTTCGAAAGATTTGTTTTCATATTCTTTCATACAAGTAATACAATGATGTTTAGTATTAATACTAGTAGTAACGCCACCTTTCTGCATGGTATCAGTGCCAGTTACTGGTGTAAACTTTATAGTGGTACCTGTCCCCATAGCGGTAGAACCAAATGCACCACTACCACTGAAGAGGTTTGAGGTGCCTGTTGATTGGAAAAGAGAACTTTGTGGCTGGGTAGATTGTCCAAAAAGAGTTGACTGTTGCTGATTCTGTGTCCCAAACCCAAAACCTGTTGGTTTTTGTTGTCCGAAGGTGTTGGAACCAAATAAGTTGGTGGTAGCTGGTTGTTGGCCAAACACATTTGACCCTTCATAGAAAGAGCTCTCTTAATAAGCACGAAATAACTTGGAAAATTTGATATTTACAGCCACATTTAAAACAATCAATCCAATATTGCTAACCATTTATCCAAAGTTTTCAAATATACTTATAAGAAACAGTGATCAACAAAATCATGTGAATTACTAACATTACAAATTAGTCGACGAATAAATTCTTCATTCAGCTACATCTGAGATTACCGATACTATTCCAAATTACTGGCAATGAATTTTCAATAAATGCAATTATTAATTATTCAATAAAACACCTTGCAAATAAGATTCTTGATTATACAGGAGGTACATATTACAGTACAGTCAAATATCATAGCAATCAATTTTTTCCGCCGATTAAGTGATATTCTAAAATTAACAATAGAATTCATTATGATGAAATAATATAGGCTTCAATACTGACTGAGAAAAATATGGCTAATATATCAATTCAATTCAAACTATCTAGAACATATTGCTGTTCTCCTAAATTAATTAAAAAATAGTGAATGATCATTCGAAAATTTTTCAAGTAGGGTTATACAGGAACAAATATTGAGTTTGAAGTAAAATTCTTGCATATGATTCAAGATTTTCAGAAAAATTATTTTCAAACCTAATAATAATATTAATATGCATTTACTGAGCAAAATTTATATAAATGGACAATAGAATAGAATGGGCAAGGCCAATCTTCCACTATTTCGCACAATTTTATAATACACTTGGGTAATAACAAAATAAATCAAATCATTTAATGAATGGGTTGAATGTTGAAACCTTATTGTCTCATATAATTCAAAAGAAATGTTATACTCAAGAAAAAGGAAACAATCTGTTTTAGTACTTTATATCTATATATGAACTACTAAAACAGAATATCTTTATCACAAGATGTTGATAATGAAATTAACTGATGAATACTGAGTCAATAATAAATTACTTCCAACTAAAATATAAGACAAATTAAGCTGCATAGAATATTAATTCAATTAAAGATACTGAATATTTTTTTCATAGTCATGAATATTTGGCTTTGAAACTAACAAAGAATATCATGAAAATTTGTATTATATAAAAATATCATAGTATACTTATGAAAATAACTAGTACGTTCAATATAAAAGAGTCCGTATTTTATCTTTTTCTCCATTAATTGAAAAATTCAATTTCACGTAATGACAGTTAAAACACATTAACATTTATTTTCTATAAATTGAAAAAATGAAACTTCCACAAGTCCCTTTCTTGATTTATAAAAGACTATTTTGTAAATAACGGTTAATTAACTAGTGTACTGCGTCCGTCTAACAAATAGTAGAAAAATCGTTTCACTTACCGAAAGTTGATTGATTAGTAGTGGCAGAACCAAAACCTGAAGAATTTGACTGTGAGAAAAATGGGAACATTGAGTTTGATGAGGTAGATGGTTGGCCAAATGAAGTGGAAGGTTGAGCCCCAAATGCTGGTGCTGGAGGTTTACCAAAAAGTTGATTATTG
Source organism: Megalocaria dilatata (assembly GCA_034642435.1). Lineage (NCBI taxonomy): Eukaryota > Metazoa > Arthropoda > Insecta > Coleoptera > Coccinellidae > Megalocaria > Megalocaria dilatata. Next base: position 45,216,211 of record CM067863.1, on the reverse strand, counting down.
CCTGTACTACCCCATGTATTTGCTGTTGAAGCTCCCAAGCCTACATATAAAATTTTTAAAGTGAGAAAATTTGTTAAAAAAAAAAACAAAATACATTACCGAATGAAGTACCAGGAGTAGAAGTACCAAAAGTACTCTTATTCAGATTAGAAAACATGGTGATAGGAAAAAAGTACGTTTTGCCACTCTAAACAATAAACAATGTCAATTTTCCATATTTTTCAATATTGTGAAATTTTCCGTTTGTAAGGTATACTAGTCAAATGAACGAATATCACACATCTATAGTTTTCAATTCATTAACAATCACAATTTGTATGATTTCGTGAAATTTTTTGCAAATAGTTCACAATTGGTGTACTACGTTTCGTTATTTTTGGATCATAAACTTTTTAATTTCAGATTACAAATTGACAGTTGACATTAAATGACTTTAGATAAACGGACTTATATTCTGACATTTACCCAATATGAAGAATTATCAAATTCTGAAAATTTGCATGTAAATATGAATACTACGATAATCAATTAAGGTCAAATTTGAGAATTTAAATATCTTTTCAAAACCCTCCTTTGTTAGCGGAATTTCCATAGTTGTCTAATATATTTTGTGTATTTTGTGATTGTCAAGTTAGCTATCCAGTTGATTATTAGAGGGTCAATTATGAAACAAGTTTTTTTTCATTATTAATTTTCTAGGATACAAATCCTAGCAATAGCACTATATTATTGTATAAATAATGAATGCTTTGAAGAGAAAATAAAGCATAAATGCATGTGTAAATATTTATAACCATAGAATTTGTACAAAGTTTGTGCAATCTATCATAAATAAAGGTATTGTTTACCATAGATAGATTAACGAGACTCTATAGATAGCACCATAGACTTATTATCCTATTTATTTATTAATATATTATTAATACGTCTATGGATGAGACACTGGGCTACCTCCACTTATAACTACGTTTTTTTTAGTTGATGCACCAGTCAATAAATAGCGCTAACCATCAACTTATACTTTTTGTTTTCGCCGCTAGGTACCGCTAGCATCCGGTAACCATAATTGTGGTTATTATGGTCATATATTTCGAAAAGAAGATATTATCGCAATCCTCGGTGGTTTTGTTCACGTTTTGTTATGGAATAACTTCGTGTACATCCCATATTTCTCTTTAGTTAAGTTTCGTGAGAGTTAAATTTAAAACAGTTTAGTGAGTCTAAACTAGTTATTTTCAAATATTATGTACAATACTGTATTTGAAAATATGTTATGATAAGAAATCGTCTTCCCAAAAGAGATCTCAAGTTATTTAAGAGATGGGTGAAAGGATCATTAATAATGAAAACTAATCAATGGGCATACTGACACATTTTGTCATTAAATATTCGATGGAGTAGTCACTTAGTTTGTTGATAGTTCATTCCAATTTTGTAATTAATGCGGGAAAAAGGATAAGGTAGTAATCTAAGTGATGTACATTTTATAGTTCTCTTGAGAGTTGGTGATACAGTTTTCTCTAGTTGAATTTATTTCATGCACCAGCCGCTACAAAAAAATCGACAAACGTGAGTCAGGTTTTACCTGGAAGCCCATGTTGATTACGTATTCGCTTGCCCTTGTTTAAAAATTATCCAAACAATGCTGGTGCGAAAGACACGAGATTGACGGGGACCCTGTTCTTGATATCATTCGCAACTCCGCCCATTGATGTATACGTTCCAAAAATAATTTCCTTGAGAACCATAGTTAAACTACTAATATGTAATTTATCGATGTTTAGAACCCTTCGTAAAACCTAGCGAACGTTAATTCAAATCTTTAAATAAATATTCTTCAGTCAAATACATGCCTATGTCTATGGAATTCGGTTGAGTTAACCGTTGTCATAGATACGTGCTTCCTGTGTTTTTCGGCAAATATTAAATTTTTCAAATTAATTCTAACTGATATTGATTCCTAATCACCATACTTACTAGATAGATAGAGGTTCATTCAACATATTCATATTATAAATCCTAGTAAACTCTAAAAAAAACTGTGAGTTATTGTTGATAACTGTTTACCGTTGTAAAAAATATAAATTTGATTCTAATTATAACAAAATATAAATACTAATAATCCAAAAAATGTCCTAGTATAGTATTCTCCATCACAATTGGTTTTTCCCTTTTTTATGTCTTCATCGGATTTCTCGTCACGTTCTGCAATTCTTATTATAATTGGCATTATGTTCTCTTTATGATGTCTACTTTGAATAACTCATTCTATCGCGCAAAGACTGACAAATTATTTTGCCATTTGCTCTGCTGAGATGATCGCTATTCAAGGAATGCTAGAAGAAGAAGCTTGAGAAAAAGCCTGATTAATTTCTAATCCAAAAGTGCCCTAGAAAAAATTTCCGACTGATTGATCTCGCTTTGATCAGAGTGTACAATGAATTTCTATCAAGTAAAGGCCAACACGATTCAAAGTTTGGTTGACCTCACCTGGGAATGACCATATTTCCATTCGATCAAACCTTTAATATATTTCTGAACATGATTTACCAATTAAATTAATTTGATTTACAAGAAGCAACAATATTGAGGGCAATGATCACAAATCTGGAGAACAAACACATCTAGACCTCTGGACAATAGTTGGAACAGATTAATTACTTAGTCCAACCTGTGCAAATAATCAGGCAGATTTAAGGATAAATGGTATGGCCCATCTCAGTTATATTGAAACAAATTTTTTACCTATCTTATCCTCTACAAGTCAATGGTCTGAAAACAAAAGTTTCCTAAATATTCTAAGAAATAATGAGTGTATTCATCAGAGGCTTCATAAAATTATATTATATCTCTATAGCAGACCAATCAAATAAAGGTAAATTGTTAGGGCAAAAACTCCATATTCTGCATACTGCTGAAGAAACACCAGCAGCTGCAAATGAAAACTTAGCAGCTCAAACTGAGGGAGCTGCGTCAACTATTGAGGAATTGTTGAAAAAAACTTTACTTTTTTCTTCATTATATTTAAATTATATCTTAGGCTTTTTCCCAAATCACTGTGTGATAATTAATAAATTGAAGATGAACAATTGACGTTTTTCTTACCGATTTATTCAAAACAAGAAGAATATAACATATTTTTTAAGAATTTTGAGCTATGTTTATAGAAAGTTCTTCGAATTAGGTTCACAGTTCACAACTCAAATCTACCTAAATGGGTTTCGTCAGAGCTGGCACTGAGGATGAAGCCAAAAACTTCAAAACATGATCATGTTTGCATCTTGTGTCCCAATGATCAACAAATCCTATTTATATATATATATATATATATATATATATATATATATATATATATAACTTGCTGAAGTTTGGTTTACTGGAAATCTGATAAGAAAAAACTTCGCGATTTTGTTTTGCGGAAATGCGCTGTTGCCAAGTTGGTCAGTTTGGATTACTGGAAATCTGATATGGAGATGGTTCGAAGTGGACAGATAGAATGCATACACAGAAGATGAAATGATCTTGGCGCCCTGCAAAACTTTGATTTTACTCCACTGGGTACACATAAATAGGATATCGAAGCTATAGAATATCACTGAGAGTATAAGGTTAAAAGAATGAAATTCTTGGATAAGTCCTTGGATCTGCATAAAAATTCACAATGTTTGAAAAGAGGCGTTATCCTCACCATTGTTACCCGTTGGATTATCCAAAGGTATTTCCTACCTGAGAGCTTAGAAGGTTATTTCGATTAGTATCTTAGTAGAAATGGATACCCAAAAACTTTGATTTAATTGATTCAAATTTTTAGATTTTTTGTAAACTGAGTGCTAATAAGAACAAAATATTTACTTTGTACTTATAATACATACAGCACATTATATAAGCTAATTATTACAATAGATTCAAGCCAAACAATGGGGATTCTAGATTACAAGAAATCTGCATTATACATTAACATTTAATACATCTTAATAATCAACAATTTGCTACGGTATTACTCAAGGTCGCATTCATACACACATAGATAAAAGAATAATAAACTTCATTCAAATGTAAAAATGACTATTCAACTGGATGATACATGAGTTCAAGACATTAAATTTGTAAAAATAAAATAAAAAGATCAATCAGGCCTTCTATTGGAACTTAGCATGATCTTATAAGTGTACGAGTTAATTCAGAATTAAATTGTCTTTTTAAAGATATTTTGGTAAATCTTCGGATGTCTACATTTATTTTCTTAGATAATGAATATAACTAATTCAGCACTCGTACAGATTTTAATGGTTTAAAGTAATAAGTGTTACTTTATGTTCACTTGTATAGGTTTCTGGAGGTCTCTTTCTAAATTTAAGAAGATAACATTGTTTAAATTCAATTTGATATATATATCAAAATTACCTGAAATTTAGAACTGGTCAGCAAGTAAATTACATATTTCTACCGATACACTCTCTTTGCTTGAACGAACTGTCAGCCTATACATCTGTAAAAATAAAAAATATGTGAGAAAATGTTTAGAGGATACAGTCCATTAAAAATGTTTTCTTGCATACTTTTAGCTCCCCTTAGAATATGACTCAACTTTTATTAGCAACTCTGACAAATTAAACTCATCTAGTTGATTGAATCGGTGTTCACTTCATGGAAAATTGTTTAAATGACGCAAAATATCAAAATAACTAGAGTGAAATACGCTATAACTTTTTGAAACACCTGGTATTATCTTGAAAGTATCCATTGATATTTCAACTGTTTTTCTGCATAATACAGATTATTATAAAGCGATAAAAATTATTTAAAATTTTTAACAACTATTGTTAAAAATATTAGGTCTAATTTTACACAATTTAAAATGATTTTGCAGTATTTGAAATTAGTGTTTAATTAGTGATGCAAAATGGAAAGACAACTTTTATCTCACGAAGAATAAAGGAGAGCAGGAGGAAATAGCTGAAGTGGGCCAGAAGTATAAAGTATAAAGTCCTCAACACATCAGCCAGTGTGATTTGTTCATTGATGACCTTGAAACTGAAGAGGTTAGAGAACGACATATTGGTCGCAAGAGAGCGACTGACCTGTACAGGTCCGTTTAATTCAGTTACATGCTGCTAAATTATATTCCTTATCTATTATTAGATCACCTGAAAATCAACAACCTCATTATAACCATGTCCAACATATGCCAGTCTGTGATTAATGTTCGAAGGGGCCCTATGACCTATTATCAAAGTACAAATTGACTGAATATTGTTTTTTTAACATTACTTAAGATTTATCAAAGTGATTGATTTTAATTTTTTTTGCTGAACTTTTTGTAAGTGGTGTTTAATAAAACAAGGATCAGCATTAGCCATATGAATTCTTGGTGTTATACAGGAAGTATCTGAAATTCAATTTTTGTTCCCTAGATTATTTTGAGGTGTCTGCGTGTATTAAATATTATTTAAATTTACACTTATTTGTTATAAATGTAACAATTTTTCATATGTCATTTTTAATAACTAATGAAATTTAAACAATATTATTTAGTGACTTGTTAACATAATAATGAATTTGAGAATGATTCATATTAAGATTTTGGTCTCCCTTACCTGTGCATTTTTGTTAGGTTCTAATCTTAAGAGACATCCTACTTGTTGTGACCGCATATGGATGATACCAGCACACACGAAGTTATCTGGGTTTGGATCAATATCTTCAAGCAGTTGCATACCAAATCCAATTATTTTAGGCTTGGCTGCTTGAAGATCCATTGGACCAGAAGCCTTGAATATTTTTTGGGAACGTTGTTGATTTGTACTGGAATTCGTTAAGAAATTAGTAAAATTAAACTTTTATACAAGCCAAATATTCACCTTCCTAGATTTTTCCACCGAGCGAAAAATGATTCGGCATTCATATCAGTTGGTTCGAAAAATTTATTCAGAGTAAGAGGTAATTTGAAAGTTATTTTTTGTGGAATATTATTGTATAAGAAACTCAAACCAATTGACGGAGTATCTAGAAAAGAAAGAAAGAATAGAATAAATAATATTTAAATTAAAAAAATCTGCAAAGTATTCTTTCAAGTTATAGTAGACTTTTTGAAACAACTTCCGCTTAAGCGCTACTTAGGTTTTCATAATCCTTTTGTAATGTGTTATATTTCTTCACTGCTAGGTGGTTTACATTCAGCTGTGCTATTGAGAGTTTGTGATGAGGGATTGTCAAGTTGATGATATTCCTGGTGTTTTAATTGTGGTAGAAATTATTTTGCTAAAGATCATTTTTATTTTCATGGATATAACTGATACAGAAAAGTATGAAGCGAGATGTGAATGCCTACAACTATCTGTTCTTTTAGCATTACATATTATTCCCCACTTTTGTAGCCTGTTGGCCAACTAAGATCTGAGTGGAGGTTGATTCCCCGAAATTTGAGATGAGGCGCATCTTGTTGACAAAAATAATGACTGGGTCTTTTCAGGATTCATTTTCGTCATGTTCGCACTGAATCATTGTTGGGCCTCCATCAATGCTGCTGCAGTATTGCTCGCAACCATCAAGATCTTGAGAGATCGATAATAGTGGTATCATCCACAAACATAACCAAGTCTCCCTGTTTGACATTCACAGGAAGGTAATTGTCATATATCAGGAAGAGTATTGAGCCCATAGTTGCTCCACTTATGACTAGTTTCCAGTGAATATTTCTTTGCCAATCTGAACTTATTGGTACCTGTCTTTCAGATAGCTGGTGATCAATACTTCTTCTGAAGGAGTTCATTTAGATATTTTATATCCGTATACTTGCTTTTCTCCGTAATCTCAATTCCTACCAAAATTTCCAGTTCCTTTTTCGAAATATCACACTCCTGCATAAAAATTTAATTCGAACAGTCCTTATTCGATGCCAATTCATTTTAATAAAAAAAAATAATATAGATTATTTCATTTAATTACGCCTATATAACCTAAAAATATCTTCTTTCACAAAGTTTTGCTGACTAATAGAGTTCTCGCAGCATAATTCATTTAGACCAGAAAGATGGGTTTTCACTTTTTGAAGTTCTTGTTCCTTGTCTTCACATTCACTTACTTTAGTGGTTATGTCATTAAAACAAATTTAGTGAATACTTAACGTTATTAATTGATTTTTCACTTACCAGTATAGTCATCCATACATTCAGCATTGATAGTTTGTTGTCTTTGTGCTCCAGCTTCTAACACTGGCTCTACTGGCTTCATCTGAATTATTAACTTGGTACTTTGTTCTTCTGACCATAACAAGTTGGGAACAAAACTTTGCAATGGAACGTTAGTCTTATTCCCATAAAAAAGACCCAGCCTTCCCAGGTTTTGCCTGAATTCACTCTTCACACCGATTTGTATCAGATCATTTTCAAAAAGGACTCCATTATTCTTACAAACAAATCTAGGAAAAAAGAGCAATTAATTGGCATCATACCATGAGGCACTACTCACTTTACATACTTCTTAAAGTTGCTAGCATTAGGTTGTGCATTGGCATTGAGCGAAGAATTTGGTTTACTGCCATAAACATCCCCCAAAACATCGAGCAGCCCTCCCGCATTAGCTGTGCTACTTGGTTGGGTAGGAGTAGACAATCCCAGAAGATCTGCTGAAGCAGCAGTGCTGCTTGTATTGTGACTTTCGTTGGTAGCATAGTTGTTACTTACAACTGGGCTCTTTGTTTCTTTTATTTCATTTTCAGGTAATCTACCAGGTTTCTTTTTCTTTAAAACAGCCAAAATTGAACTTTCTCTCTCAGGAAATGCTGGCATCTCTTCTAAAACTGTAGCTAAAACATCTGAACTAGCAATGATACTTAACTGAAGATATTCTGATGCTCTTTGCTGTAGTTCTGCATCTGCAGAACGTAGATTGCTGTGTTGTTTGAAAACCTACAAAGATCATTGATTAAGGAAAGATTGACAACTTGTTAACAGATCAATGCTATAATATTTTGGTTACACTCCATTCTGCTTTTAATGTCTCCAGAGACTGGCTAGAGGATGGTGATGTGTAACATACAAAATTGAGATACTTAGTTGAATAAATTTTTAAAATCTGATTGTAATGAGAAACATTTTTTGATTTTTATTGTTTTATTTTTGGTACTTAACTCATCGATTTTCAATTATCCAAATTAAAACAAAACAAAATAAATGACAATAAGTGCAGATAACCAAAACACATTTCAGTCAGGCAATATGATTACAGTTAAAAATATTTCTTGGGAAATTTGCTTTAGTCTACAAGTACACATACAAATAGTTATAGTTAAGTAGCAAACTGAAATGTTTTATTTGGTAAGTTAATGCTATACCATTAATTGTTTGACAGGAAGGAGAAATGTTTATGGTAATTAGTAATACTTACTTCTTGAACTTGAGTTCTTATTTCGGGAAAAAGATTGATAAATTTGACATAAGTAGATAGCAAAAGAGCACGTGTCATAGGTGAGCAAAGATGATATTTGGAATGTAAGAGTTGGAATTGTACAGTCGGGGAAGATCTTTGATCTCCAGCAATTAAATTACCAAATTCCCCCAAGATGTAACCTCCAACTTTCACCATATTTTCATGACAAGCTGGGGCTTGTAATGCCTGGAATAAAAATTTAGCAGCTTATAGAAAACAGTATGTACAAGGACATTATTTTTATACCTACTTCAAATACAGTTTTTGCTGCATAACCCTGCACTTCATCTCTGTTTATAACAATCTGTATAACTCTATACCAAACCTCTTCAGAAACATAATCTCCAGCTATTCTGATCAAGTTCAAGATGACATCCACATACCATGTGTAATCGGTAGCATATTTTTCTGCAAGAATGGCTACCTTCAAAACCATCTCCTCACGAATTGAGTAATCAGCTGTTTCTAAGTAATTCAACATTTCTTGAACGATCTCTTCAGCATTACTTTTATCACACATGGCATATAATAAGTCTACTGCTCTTTGACGAACAGACACATCTTTTTCCATTTTCATTGAAAGAATCACCACTTCTTGATGCTTTTTGACTGCTTCATGAGAGAATTCAGAAGTGGCCAAGTGGCACATGGATTCTAATGCCAGATATCTTAGATTAGTTTCTCTGTTACTCAGAAACTGACCCAATTGATTGCAAGCTCGAACCAATAAATTTGCCTCACTGAAAACAAAAACAAATTTATAATCCCACTGTACTTTCTTATAATTAATTATAATAATAAAGAATTTTTTATTCATCTTGAGCTCTTAAGACTTTTTTCATCAAGTTTATTTTTAAACGAATTAGTTTCAGTAACACTAAATAATATCATATATTTTATTGGGTGCCGTATGAACTGAAGCAAAAAGAAGTCGAACGTGGTTTTTGCATCGAATTGTCACTGGCGATGAGAAGTGGAACCATTACGATAATCTTAAACATCGGGCAACGTATCATCAATCGTCAAGCTGAATATTCATGGAGAGAAAATCACCTAGTGTATTTGGTGGGACCAGCTAGGTATGGTGTATTATGAGCTACTACAATCAAACGAAAGGATCACAGGGGACAATTGATGCGTTTGAGCTGAGCATTCCGAGAAAAACAGCCACATGTTGCGTCGGCTGTTAAAACGTACTTCTTCTTAGTGTCCCTCTCCGTCAATGGAAGTTGGATACCACCATGGCAAATTCATCTCTACTTTCGGCTGTTTTTATAAGTTATTCATAATTTAGACCAGTCCACTGGCGTATATTTCTCAACCACGACAGTTTGTTTCTTCCCAGTCCGCGCCCGACCTTAATTTTCCCCTTTATAATGAGCCGAGTGTATCGAAATTTATTGATGGTATTCACTTTGAGCGCCGATGTTTCGACTCCATACAAGAGCGTTGACCTGATGTAGCAATTCTAGAGCCTAAAACGCAGACCCAGGCTGATTCGTTAATCAGAGAGAAGCTTTCTAAGTCGCACAAAGCAGTTTCTGGCTTGTTCTATCCTTGATCTTACCTCCATGTCTGGATCCAATTTGCAATTCACCCAGTATCCAAAGAACCGAAACCTATCTACCTGTTCCAGAATTTGTCCGTCAGTCACCATAACCTTGGTCATTCTTATATTTATTTTCATTCCAAGCTCCTCACAAGTCTGACAACCACCGTTGAGGAGCAATTGTAGATCTACATCTGAGTCGCTGATCAAGACAGTACTTAGAAACGCTCAAATGGTAAGCCCTACCCCACCCGCCGTACAGCTCAGGCATTGCTCCTTCCGATTACCATCTTTTCTGATCGATGCAACATGGCCTGGCTGACCAGCACTTCTTCAATCGAGATGAAGTTAAAAAATGGATTCGCGAGGGGATCCGTCAATTGCCAGAAAGATTGGAAAAATTAGTGGCTAGTGACAGACATTACTTTAACTTTGTATAACCATACTTTAACAACGTATAACCAATTTTTCACATAAAGCTTCTATTTTTCGAAAAAAATCGCACGAACTTATTGTTTATACTCCTAATATATATATTTATTAACTCTTACACTTCAGATGTCCCCTCATTGAAGCCATATGGCAAATGTATCATTCCATTCCAAAATTTATAAACAATTATTTTATTTCGAAAATAAAATAACAAGGAATTCAAATGAAAGGTATAGGTATCAATTTAATTTATTATTATATGAATTATGAATTTGAGTTGATGAATTGAATGAAAGCTCTAATTTAGTATTAAAAATATCAGAAATCTGAAAAATTTTCGGTATATATATTGAATATATATAGTTTTTCAGACTTGTGGTAATTTTAATTATGAATGATTTAACTACATGCACTCTCTAATTTTCGAGTGAAATATTCCTTATTTTCATTAATAAAAATGGACCTACCTATCATTATGTATAATCAAACTAATAGCTTCAAAGAGAACTGCATTCTTAGCATTTGAGTGTTGAACTTTTTTCGATTTTGGAGGTTCTTGAGCTTTATTCAAAATGGTTTCCAAGCATTCATTAAGCCTACCTCTAACACCCGGATCCTCAGCTGTAAAGGTGAAAGTTAGGTTGATTGAGAAACATATTGTACTTAAAAACATTAAATTTACCTGGTGGGGTATAATTTTGTAATAAACGTAATAGTTTTACAGAAAGCCAAGGAGCAGGTACAAAATAGTAGGTATAATCCTGAAGATCAGTATAACTAGCTGTTACGATCTGTAATACAAAATGTATTGATATTGTGGTTGATAAATTTTAACATTAGCATTACCCTACTCAGTCTGGAAACTGCCAATGATACACAGCCTTTATATTCTTCAGGATTTTTTTTGACCAAAGCATCAATTAAACTGGTTGCCGCTGTTACAACACCCATATGCTGATCATTCAGCAGATGAATAATCCTCGATGTCCATTCTCCCCCAGGTATGATTTCCTGAGATGTTCTGAATAGTCTCAATAAACATAAAGCAGCACTCTGTTTCACAACATCCATAGTATCACTGAGAAAAAATCCTTTTTTCAATAAACATTACTCCATTTGAATCTAAGATCAAGTAATTACCCTGATACCAAGAGTTTAGGTATGTCATTTCCGAATGCTTCTGCCATTTCACGACTGCCAATATTTGCTATGCACTGAAGAGCTAAATTAACATGGATAGGATTCCTAGATGCTAAATCATTCTTAATACTCTGTATAATTAGTTTAATGAGCTCACTATTAGTATTAACCAACACAGATATGAAGAGATAACCCTTAAATACAATATGTTAAAACATTATTCTTTATGTTTTTTATTCTATCTTACTATTTGTTTCTCAGAGTACTTATTTGAAGAGAGCAAATTAACAGCTTCCATATGACCGAAATCGATGTCGTGTCCCAATAAAAATATGAACAGTAATTTACATACATACTTTTTCTTTTGGTAACCATCAAGTGTTTTGTCACCTTTAAATTTACTACGAATATTCGCCAATTCTTTATTTATTCTCTTGATTTCTGCTTCTTTACTTTTACCTAAAATTGATAAGAGTGAAATCAATGCAACTCTCTATAAAATAGATTCTTTTGACACTGGGATGCTGATGAAACATATTCAACAACTCACAATTTCTTATATCTGAAATGAATACGGCCAAGCCTCGCATTCCATCTCCACGCACTGCAGGCATTTTGGAGAATGCCTACGAGGTGTTTTCACTTTCAGATGAAATAAATGTAAAACCCTAAAAGAAGAAATAAATTTAAGAAATTGTTCCTGACATTAAAAATTAATATCAGAATTGATATCATAACGATATGTATATATATATATATATATTTCTCTGATCAAAAATAACTCCAAAAAATTGTTTTTCAAAGAAATTATCTAATTTACTTGAACAAATCAGTTTCGCCTTCGAATTTAATGCATATTATATAGTATAGTAAATTAAACCCTCCCCCTAAAATTACTCACACACTTCCTAAACTTAAATTGAAAAGGATTATTCTGCAGTATTGATATTCTTCAACAGTTCATTACTATTTTATAGAATTTCTAAACTGAATATTATGATTTACTGTAGAAACTCCAAATTTCCATTAACACATAAACATTTACAATTTGCCTTGTTTCTGACACCTCCTTTGCTTGGTGGAAGGACTTTTGACACATTATCGCCGGGGACAGTGACAGCCTCTGTCAATTATTATCAAGGACGTGGCAGCGTTCACATACATTTATTTTTGATTTGATGATCATATACTTATGATATTACTTACGGTATCTGTATATTTATATTAATAATTAATAGAAATATACCCATTACAGAGATAATTCCTTTCAAATGAATTATACTATTGAAAATTACTTGTATATCGATTTCATAATGTCTTTTATAATTCAAAACTTTTTAAAATGAATCATAGTGTTCACCATATACTTATCGTATAACCACTGATGAACGTAATCTGTGATAACATAAATATCACCGAATTCAGTTGCTTAGCAACCAAACGCATAAACAGTGCTTTTTCAATCAACAAACCTATTCCAGTCAAAGATGTATATTTGGGAAGACAAAGAAGTGAGATTTGATATTCCATTCACGTAAGTGCGAAATAATATTTTGAATACAGTATTAAATATAAATAATACATTCATTTCGACTAGTAAAAAATGCCAAAGTTCTTTGATAAAAGTAACTTGTCAAAAGGCTCAATCCTTCCCCTTCGATCTCCATATTTACATTTTAGCAAGAATGAATATAAAAAAAATATATTCAATAGGATTGCATATCATTTTCATACTTTCTTTCTAACCAGATAAGGAAAAATTCAGAAAAATCTCGGAATGTCTCATCACGAAATTATGCATGAAATTTTAACTCGATCAGATTTGTACTTTCGAAAATATTTGAAAAATAAAATTTCAAATGAGAATACCTCGAGAATCATTAAGCCGATTCTTTCTATTTTTGTGAACTTAACAGATATAAATATATCTGTTATGTTAGACTCCAAACTTATCCTGAAAATTTCTCTACGCCTGTTCGTTCGGAAATGAGCATTTTTACCTACAGTCGTTGTCCGGGCGCCTGATCCTCACGAAATTTGGCATAAATTTTCGTGCCGTTACTATAATAATATGGAAAGTTTAAGTGTTTACGGACGTAAAGAATAACTTTTGACCTCAGATTGTTCAGTGAATTTAAACTAGTTATTTTCTGCCCAAAATTCGAAAATAACAGACATTTGGACAAAGTTATGGCACACTATTTTCTATAATAAGCGCGCTAAAAGAAAATAAAATTCTTGGGTTCAGAAATTGTTTAAATAACATTGATTGTTTTCCCTAGGCGAAATAATTAATTTCCCTTTAAGCCATATTATATAATATTGAAGACTTTTATTTTCTAAAAATCCATTCACTATTGAAGGATAAAACATTACATTTTATCAAATTTTCAGAATTTTTTCACTAAGAATGTAAAGCACGAAGCGTTTCCACTGTTAATTGTGATGTAACCGTTTCCAATATATTTCTTTCTAAATTTATCATGTTTATAAAAGGACGGTTAGAATTGAATTTGATCACAAAATCCTTATCAGTGAATCCAATGAAATCATTTGAATTAAATTCGCAAAATAGAGACGTTTTGACAGGTTAGCGTGTAAAAATCAATATACTCTTTTATGAATTTTTTCAATTAGAATGTAACCCAAAAAAATTTAATCATATTTCAATTTTTAATACGTGTTCCTTATTTTTTCAAGGGAAATGAGACTGAGACCTGGAGAAAAAATAATAGATCGCCTAGAAAATATTGAAGATACGAAAGGTAATGCAGGAGATAGAGGAAGATTGATCGTCACCAATATAAGAATGCTGTGGCATTCCCTTACTAGTCCAAGAATCAACTTAAGTAAGCAACAACCATAAAAAAGACAATTTGAGTTTAATCAGTTTCAAATTTCAGCCATAGGATTCAACTGTATCATGTCTATAAACACGAAAGAAGTAAATTGCGTAAGAATTTAAATAATTAATTGAAGACTCTATGATGGAAATTATTTCTTTTAGAGATTGAATATTAGTGCACAAGCTTTGCATATGTTAACCTTATCAAATAAGACTAGATTTGAGTTTATATTCACCAATTTAATGCCAGGAAATTCAAGACATCTAACTACAGTTTCTGGAGTTCATAAGTATCTATGTTATCCACCATGATTTACTTAGTATAGATTAAATACAGTGCCTTTCATTTCATCAATAACTGAAAGAAATCGGGGTGTTGAATGCCTTCAAGGCTTTTTCTTATTCAATTTATTTCAGGGCATATTTATCTTCGAGATTATATAGAGAAATTAAACTGAGAGGTGCAATTGTACAGAATAAACACTTAAGAATTCTTCCTTTGGAACAAGTTTATTCCACCGTGGATGGTATTTGGAACTTATCTAGTGACCAAGGAAGTTTGGGTACCTTCATCGTTACCAACGTGAGGTGTGCCTGGTTTGCTTCCATGAATGAAGCCTTTAATATTTCCTTGCCTTTTATCCAAATCAATAGTGTAAGTAACTGTATATGTTCTCATTTCATACTTTTTTTCTCAGTATAATCAAGTTCGGCATTGATAAATTATTTTTGGAAACATGTGCAGTTAAATAGTAAAAATAACTAATACTTAATGAAGCAATAATTGAGAAAAATGTGTCGGTAACTTCTCCAGGAGACAATATTTTAATTGAGATTTCTTGGTCTGCTCAATGTCTGTTTCATGCGATTAGCTCATATATACAAGATGCTTTCAAAGCTGAGACGTTTCTAATAGAAAGTAGAACTCATTGAAAAAAACAATTTCAACAAAAATCGCCTATAAAAAATGTTCAAAGACCCTTCTATTCGAATTCGATCCATGCAATTTGAGTCCGGTTCTGTTAGTTTGGACGACGCCAGCGTGTCAATTCAAACCATAGACCTATTATCCAAATTTATACGTCTATGATTCAAACGAGGATGAGATTATGAGGGAGATGAACAGAACCGGATTTATTTTCAACAAATTTGATTTTATTCATTAACGTGGTTTCTTTTAAGAGCTATACAAACATTACAGTAGTTTATCTAGTCTTTAGATAGCTTTCTTCAATAACGATTTATTTTGGGCTCGAAATAAGCATTTGTTTCGGCAATCATCTCCTCATTCGAACCAAATTTCTATTCGGTGAGCATTTTTTTTAGAGTGGGGAATTATGTGGGTGCGGAAGAAATTTGAAATGTAATTTTGCCATAACAGCCAACGATTTGTGACAGGATGCATCATCTTGGTGAAATATACCTTATTTCTTCGAACCCTTTGGGTCATTATTTACTATCTTGCCCTTTTCAGGGTAATCGGTAAATAAAATGCTTGTTTTCTAGTGAAACCAACTCTTTCGGGGCTACCAGAGAGTGGTGCATTATCGGTGTTCATACAACCACGTTTGTATTGAGCAAACCACTAAATAATGGTCGATTTTCCTGGTGCAAGTCTGAACAACACTTATCAAGTCAAGCTTTCGTTTAACGGTGTTTTTCACTTTGTTTGTTTCGGTTTTTACTTGATTTGCATATGCAAATCATTTGCTAGAAACAGGAAATAATTATAATAACGACTATAAAACGTTATTACACATTGAAAATGAATTAATCTCTTGGAAACCCTCGAAATCAATAGATACAGCGAAAACAAATTTTATATTTATACGAAGTAAAGGATTTTATATGGAATAAATTTGATTTTTTTCATATTTCAGTTTTACTTTTTGAAGTAAGTTATTGTTAAGCCTAAAATAATTACCAATGTTCAAAAAATGTTCTTTTTACTTACAGTATTAACTTTTAAAAGTGAGTGTATTTTCCTCCCATCCCCTTTCAGCAATTAAATAGATTTCCATCTAGATTAGTTTATATTATCTGAAAGATTACAAGAAATCTATACTATATCAAATTTTTGACAATTATTAATTTGCAGATAATTATTCGTGACTCGAAGTTTGGAAAAGCTCTGGTCATCACAAGTTCTGAAGATAGTGGCGGCTATGTTCTTGGTTTTCGTTTGGATTCGGACGAAAATATGAATAAATTATATAAAGAACTAAATGCTGTATACACAACTAGCAAGAACAATCCTGTATTTGGCGTAGAATTCAAATTATCGGCTCTGTCAAATGAACAACAAAATTCAGATATTTTAACTGATGTTGAATCTGTAGAAGAACTTAAAGGTGAAATAACGAATACTATTGCTGCATATCTAGCCGATGAGGGGCAAAAGTCTGAAAAACCTGTATATTGCTCAGAGTTGGGATTATCTATTGAACAAATTAAGAATAATTTCACGATTCAAAGACTGTGGGAAGTTATTCCAGCTATGAATTGAATGGAAATTGTATTCTTCATCTTAGATAAGGATACACGAAAATATGAACTAAATAATAATAGTCACTTTAATTAAACAATTTACTAATCAAAAAATGTATAATAAATCCTTTTAATCTAATATAAAGTGATCGCAAATATGTTTTTCATTCTTATCATCAAATATTTCTGCTTCTCCTATTATATGTAATCATTATGCAGTAAAGATAGGTCAAATTAACAGATACGGGTTATAGTTTTCGAAGGTGGGTTTTTTTTTTAAGAAGTTGCATCGCATCTAAATAAACTATTCGACAAAAGTATAAGTCACCAAATCGCTTTTTGATAGTTTTCATTACATTAATGATGAAAGTAGTCCCCTTTCGTTGTACGTAGCATTCAATGTAAGGATTATGAATATTTTTAAGGAATAATGAATAGAGGGTTAGTTTTATGGTAAATGCATGTTACCCCGGAGAAGTATACTGTCCTACATTTCTGTCTGTGTCAACATAAAATTAATTAAACTCTAACACCTGCTAAGGTTATTTCAACATAAATTCCATCAGCAAATTTTTAATCTTTGAATGAGCAGGGATAAGTTAACTTTTATTATGTCAAATTTGTATGAAATCTTGATTATAATTTTAATTTTGACCAAGTATGAACTTTATAGGTAATAAATTACTCTATTTGTCATGGTTGTAAAATGGGTATATTTGAGATAAATAAATGAACAATGAAATAAATAATATGTGTATTTCGTCACAAAATTATATTTTGTTGGGTTTTCTAATATACAGTTGGTTCCAGGTAGAAAATAAGTTGGTTTATATCTCGTTAGGCATATAATTATGTCTGGGGATATTTCTTCTGCTCATACCAGGTACATTGTGTTTATTGTCCTGACTCACTGAATATCCATTGATGTTCAATAGGTCTGGAACTCGATTTAGCATTCCTGTATACCGACTGATAAAATTGGATACAATTCCCACTACTGTAATTCAAGAAAATTTACAAGTTTATTTACTTACCTTTCTATATTGGGATTATCAACATTTGTTTCAAATAAAGGATGAAGTTTTGATCTTGTCATACTGTATCTTTTGAGACTAGTCTTCGTTTGTCTTGGTCGAATATCAGTAATTTCCATTGCTTTTAATGCTGCAACTGGATCTGATACCTTGAAATATAAGTGCATGTGAGCCAAATTTTCAATGACTTTTCTTGTTACAAACAGAACGCCATTGTTCATTATAAATATAAGAAAAACAAATATTAACTTCCGCTATTTTATTGTTCTTCACGACAATTGTTTCCTCATACCATGGAAGTGAATGTTGTTTTTTGTATAATGTACTTTTTATTGATTGTTGAATTCTACTTTATCTAATATTCCAGTTGTGGGCGCCTTGTTTACTTTAATCTGAATTGACCGTTTAATATATTTCATACACGAAAGCGTCTTAAATTTCATTAAGAGGTGGTTAAAAATTAAACTTTGCTCCCCCAACAAAATGATCATGACGAAGGTGAAAGTTTTCGGAAACTCCCTACAGTACATTTGTTAAGTAGACACAAGGATAACACATTTTCAACATTAGTAGTTGAAATTTTCTCATCAAAATTTTATCAAATGTTTGATTGATTTGGTGTTTACTTGGTGGAAAATCATTTTAATTAAGAAAATATATGAGAAAGCATTTTTACTTCCACAAAAATGTTTATAATACAACAATTGTTTCACCACGATGTGGCTTCTTCAGGTATCTACAATAACTACAATATTATAAACATTTCTGTGGAATTTAAAATACTGTCTCATATATTTTTTAATCAAAATTTGATTTTTTTACTTGCTAACGATTAAAATATCCTAAATTACGAAGAAAACAGCGGTAGAAATATTAAGAGAAATTTGCAAGATAATACCTGTGGATTCAAATAAGTTATAGAATATTTCACCCTCGTTACCTTGATTATTTTGATGTGTGTGAATAAAAGTTGGTTTTAAACTTACTCTGTGATTTTCTGGAACCCTCAGATTATTGATAACTGGTAATTTTCGAAACCTTCTATTGTCTGCAAGAGAGAAGCAGGGGAGGTAAGAGAAAATCCTCTCGCTAAAAATTTCTACTCACTTTCATTATAAAATCTATTTCCTTTGGCGAAATCGCTGAAATTTTTATGAGGACTTCTTGTTCTATCATTGAAAATTGCAGTATTTCCACTGCTTTCCCTTAATTCGCCGTTGTTACTAAAAGGTAAACAATTGGTCCTATGTGAAGAAGGAAAGCGTATTTTCATTTCCAAATCAGAAGCTAGTGCAGCATTGTTTGTACCACTTAGCATTATAGACCATTCTCCTGTGAAATAACGTTGAAACACTGGTCTCTTATGAAAAATTTAAGAAAATTTCACTTGTGATTCAACCACTTTTACGATACACTGATTTTATCGATCATTACCTCATATAGTTACCGAAAAGCCAGTTAAAATTTATTATTAGTTTGTTGTTGCTTAATTTTTCATGTTTTGAAAATTAAGGTAAAAAATATATCAAAAAAGCTGAAAGAAAAAAGAAAGTAGTGGAGAGATGTGACATAAAATCAAAGAAAGAAAATATGGATATAGATTTTGAAGAAACAGAATAGTCTGTGCGTCAGTTATTTGTTTATGTTTGTCTAAAGATTTTGTACCAAAAATATCTATCTATAGTCAATCCAAAATGTGCCCATCACGTTGAGGGAGTAAATAATATGCTTGTGAAATAACCGTAGGACAAACCGTGAGAACTTTCACGAAAAGGTTCAAAGAAAATCAAGCATCATTTAAGCATAGAAATGATAATTCTGATTTTGTAAAACATTTTTTCTAGAAAAGTCATGTTTTCCCAGAATTAGATAATCTTTAAATACTACATCTGGAACCGGAAGGCAAGAAACTTGACATCCTGGAATCGATAGAGGTTTACAAAAATTAACAGACTTCCGCAGTAAAACTATTAAACGAGTAGCCGGACCTGTAGTATTCCCCACTTCTCGAAGTTCTACACACAAACCGAAGCCTTCCATAAATATATGAAACCTTCGAAATACAACTTGTTATACACCAGTTTGAAAATGTACTAAAAACTACGAAACTCGGGTTGCAGTATCCTTAATAATAAAGTGATAGAAAACGAAGTCATCTCTTAGTCTACAAATAATTGAGCTTCCTGCCTTTTGATTCTACATGTAAAATTTTTAGATGGTCTATTGTAGGAAAGGCGTGGCCATTTTCTTTCATTATTTGAGTAAATTGAACAATATTTTATTGAAAACTTTCGTTATAGATAATATTTATGATAGATTGGGCCGTTGCTTGGTAGAAATCAGTTGTAATTGTCATTATAAAATAAAACACTTGTTTACATTTTCTACTTTATTTTTGGTATTGACGTACGTTTCGTCTTTGCTAGAAAGACTTCATCAGAATACGAAGTAACAGTTGTTGTACAATGAATTTATAAGATTTTTTACAGAAGGTGTACATGTGTTTTTAATTGTTCGTCGGGTTGGTTTTCTCAAAGAATATTCCCTTCAGAATCGTGTTCACTCGATCCCTTGTAAATATTGAATAGAGGGGTGTAATAAAAATCTATTTGTTCATTTACTAGGTTATTGCTGTTTTTATGTTTATTTATTTCGTAAATTTCCCATAAGTTCAATTTTAGACCTCTATTTTCAACATGTAGAATTTCTATTTCTTTTGTGAAAGAATGGTTATTTTCAAGAAGGTGTTTAGCATAATGTGAATCTTTTTTATTTTTATCGAAACTTCTTTTATGTTCGGTTAGGCGTGTACCGAAATTTCTACCTGTTCTACCAATATAAATCTTTGGGCAATCTGGGCAAGTGAGTTTGTATACACCTGATAATTGAAGTTTATCCATACTGTTTTTATTGTTTTTGATGTATTTGCTAATAGGATTGTTTGTCTTGAAAGAGACTTTAATATTTTCTTTTTTGAGTAGGTTTTTTAGTTGAATACTAATGTTTCCGAGATATGTGAGGCTAACGTATTTGTGTTCAGATAGATCAGATGTTACTGGATAAATTTCTTTTATTGTGTTTTTGTGCATACGTTGGTTAATTAAATTATCTATTAGAGATGTATTATATCCATTGTTGTAAGCTATTTGTTTAATTATACATTTTTCTTTTTGGAAATTGACTTGGTTTAGTGGAATGTTCAATAAACGGTATATCATACTATGGAGAGCTGCTAGTTTGTGTTGGAATGGATGAAAAGAATTACGGTGTATAATGGTATCTGTTTGTGATGGTTTATGATAAATTGCGAAGTTATGTTTATTGTTTTCTCTAGTTATCGTGAGGTCAAGAAAGTTGATGGATTCATTATGTTCTATTTCTGAAGTGAAAACTATTTTTGGGTGGAGATTATTTATAAAATTCTCAAATGTTGATATTTGTCTGTTAGTACCTACGAAACATGCAATTATATCATCCACATACCTATACCAATAAAGGATGTATTTTTTGAACGGATGTTTATGAATTTTGTTTTCTAGGAAATCCATGAAGATTTCCGCGAGTAAAGAGCTTAGTGGATTTCCCATGATTAAACCTTCTTCGCTAGTATATAAAGTATTGTTAAATTTGAAGAAATTTTGGTTTATACAAATATTTAATAAGTGTATTATTTCTGATTTTATGACGGGGTTTACTTTGTTATAATTTAAAAGTTCTTCTATCAGTTTTAATGTTTCCATTGGGGGGACACTAGGAAAAAGGTTTTTAACATCCCACGAAATCAATTTTGCATTGTTAGGTAAAGTTATATCTTTAATTTTTTTAGTTAGTTCTGCTGAGTTTTTTATGGAATATTTAGATGAAAATTTGGTGTGTTTTTTTATTATTTCAATGAGGTGTCTAGATAATTTGAAGGCCGGTGCTGTACAGTATGGAACTACGGGTCTGATGGGATAATTTTCTTTATGTAATTTAATGAAAGAGTATAATTCTGGTGGTTGGGGATTACTATTAATCAATCTATATTTTTCTCTATCTGTTATAATGACTTGTGTATCTTTTAATGCATTTTTTATGGCTTTTTGAAACTTTTGAGTTGGGTCTTTGTTTAAGATGTTATATTTGGCAGAATTAATAAAATTTTCGGTTTTCTCAATGTAATCTGTCTTGTTTATTGCAATGATTGAATTGCCTTTATCGGCTTTAGTGAAAATTAGAGAGTTTGTTTTGGTTTTTGTTTTGATTGATTTGAGTGTGGAAAGGTTTCTGTTTATAGGTGTTTGGGGATTGAAAGATTTTATTATATCAGTTGCGGCAAATTTTGTTTGATTATTACAGTTTTTTAAAGCTAATTCTGTTTCTATAATTAATGTGTCGATATTTTGTTTATTTTTAATTACCATATTATGTTTAAAGCCTTTATTTAGGAGTGATATTTCTTTTGTGTTAAACTGAGTTGTGGATAAATTTATGAAATTTTCAAAAAATACATGATCTGAAAATTTGAACTTGTGGGTGGTGTTGACTGAAGTTTTATCTGTTTTTTGTGTTTTGATAAGGTTTTTAAGTTTTTTACGTTGATTCAAATATTTTTTATGAATACGTTTATCTATTTTTTCTCTAATATTTATGTCTAGACAATCAAATTCAATGGGATGGAGTTTGTAACATAGTTCTGAACATATCCTCACATATCTCGGAAACATTAGTATTCAACTAAAAAACCTACTCAAAAAAGAAAATATTAAAGTCTCTTTCAAGACAAACAATCCTATTAGCAAATACATCAAAAACAATAAAAACAGTATGGATAAACTTCAATTATCAGGTGTATACAAACTCACTTGCCCAGATTGCCCAAAGATTTATATTGGTAGAACAGGTAGAAATTTCGGTACACGCCTAACCGAACATAAAAGAAGTTTCGATAAAAATAAAAAAGATTCACATTATGCTAAACACCTTCTTGAAAATAACCATTCTTTCACAAAAGAAATAGAAATTCTACATGTTGAAAATAGAGGTCTAAAATTGAACTTATGGGAAATTTACGAAATAAATAAACATAAAAACAGCAATAACCTAGTAAATGAACAAATAGATTTTTATTACACCCCTCTATTCAATATTTACAAGGGATCGAGTGAACACGATTCTGAAGGGAATATTCTTTGAGAAAACCAACCCGACGAACAATTAAAAACACATGTACACCTTCTGTAAAAAATCTTATAAATTCATTGTACAACAACTGTTACTTCGTATTCTGATGAAGTCTTTCTAGCAAAGACGAAACGTACGTCAATACCAAAAATAAAGTAGAAAATGTAAACAAGTGTTTTATTTTATAATGACAATTATAGATAATAGAAAAGTGGTTAAACTAACCTGGTGTTAGATTTCCATTCGAAACATCTCTGTATCTGAAACGTCGATTAGATTGTCCATAACTTCCAGGTAAAGGAGGGGGGAGTATTATTCTCTTATAAAAATCATTATTTTCATTCGAAGCACTTTCGAACTCGTACTCTTCCTGCATCGTTCGATATCTTCTCCAGTCTTCAGACGAGAAATTGAATTCTTCAGCTTTATCAAGCTTCCCGTCTTTCATTTCAACCTTAGGAGTCATTGGTTTTCTCCCTAAATGATTAAGATTAAATAATAAGATAGTGACGTGAAGTTGTGCAACAGATAATTCTAAGTGCATTACTTTGTGATAAAAAAATACCTTCATTTGAAGTTTGATCTGGGAATGAAGGCTCTTCTTTCTTCTGGGATAAACAACATTCTAACCAATCATCGGTAGAAGTTTGTGTGTTTTTAGAACCTCTGATAGATGGTTCTTCATTATGGCTGCTATCAAACAAAATTGGTTCAACTTTAGGTACCGAGTCAGATCTATTTTTGTTCAAGTCATCTTCAGAGACCTGTATCCCAAATTCATTCGTACATGTAATATTAGCTATAAAATTTTCGTTGTTCTTATTCGATGATGGCTTGGTTGACTTGTCTGTGAACTCATCAGGATGTTGACATTCTGCATTTCCGTGTATCAAATTCGATGTATCTACTGGTAACTCTTTATTGTTATTCAATGATTGAATCAAAATATCCGATATTAATCGATCTAGGTCTGGATCCGCTTTAAATACTTGACTAAAATCTAAATACGTGGCTTTTTTTACCAATATCGGATTAGTAGGGTTCTTTTTCAATTTTGGACTTCTTAATAGAGGTATTTTGGATTTCGTTTTTGTTGTGATTTTATTGTGTCTCGTTCCTAAATCCACACATTCCACAATTTCCAGTATTTCTAATCTCCGATTAGTATTTCTGAATTCTGCTTTATGGTAGATTCTTTTCGGTTCACCTTCGTAAAAGTAATCGTTTTCGCTAGTGTAAAGATGAAAATGGCGTTCATTTTGATGCTTTCCGGTTGATTTTGATTTTCTGGAAGTAGGAGAGTGATCTTTTGATTTCCTCTTAGCATTTTTTGGAGTTTTATTTTCCTCTTGTTCTCCAGTTTTTGCTTTCTTTTGGCTTTTTTTGAATATTTCGATGCTAGGTAAAAGTGGTTTACGAAATTTTGCTTTATATTTTATATGTCTAGATTTTGTACTTTCGTTTACGTTTCCTTTCGAGTTTGAAATATCTAAACTACCCTTATGATGATCTACTTTATCTTGCCGATTTTTTTGCCTCCTTAAAATTTTTTGTTTCAATTTTTCAGGTAGGTAGTCGGATACCGATTTAACATCTTCAGATTCAGTTTTAATCGGGACGAAAAATGCATCTGGAGGTTTAGTGTCGAACATTTTTTTGCGACTTCTTATTGGTATTGGCGGCAAATCGCCACGTACTGGCTTGTCGTCATATTTTTTTAAACTTAATCTACTAGAAGATGTGTCTTCTAAGCTATCTGCTATGCTTACAACGTCAGAGTGATCTTCAATGTAATCTGCTTTTTCTCCTATCGAAGATTTGCTCGATATCACAGATATTCTAGAGGAATCGTATCCTTCTGCTTGCAATCTGACATCGGTTAAGTACTTGACATTTTCATTTGGTCGTTCAATGATACCATTGGATTTTTCATTTAAACCAGATATTTTCCGCACCTGTACAACATTCTGTGTGAAATTTTTGATTTATTCAGTTAGCGTAGAGCAAGATGGTACAACATTCTTAAAGATTACTGCAAAATTCTATCCTTAATGGTGGTTATATAAAAAATTAATTCAAATATTTCAAGCAAACGAATTAAAGCTTGAGAATGTATCGATCCAGCGTGTAGAATTTTTGATTTTTGTTCACGCGGAATATCGACATATTATGACTAAGGTATTTTCCCTATACAATTAATTTTCCTTTGAGTAAAGTCTGAAAGATTTCATTCAAGTATTCCTAACAATGGAATATCATTTCCTGCAAACGATGGCTCAAAGTTCGTAGATTTATTGAAGCTTTTAGGTATATAGGCGATGACCATATAAGGAAAAAATTAATTAGGCAGAATAACTAGTTTTCGAAAAGACTAAAATAGTAAAATGTGCATCGAAATCTATTTTGTACAAAATTGTGTAAATGTCACAGAATGTTTGCACCATCCTGAATATCCACGCTCTAATTTTAACTATAAGTTATCTTCTATTGGTGGTTATTCCAATACGATCGTCTTTTTTGACACCTACATGAATTGAACCGGTTGTTTTATCTTGCATTTCGTTCCCATTAGTACATCCCTTTCGAACATCTTTCATAACTTCGTTCACTATCAAATCTAACGTTTTTTGACTAAGTTTCACATTAGAAATCACATTGAGATTCGTCGTTGAGTTCGTTTGAGTCGAGGTTTCTTGTGTTACGTAGTTCACGCTGGTATTTAATGAAAAATTTTTATTTTCGTCTACATTTCTTTGGTTCATGTTTCCAGGATTGTTTTCTAAAGGTACGTTTTTATATCGAATAGATTCCTGAATTGTTAGATGAGTGTTATTGGTCGAACAGGTTGAAGCTGATAATGGCGAAATATTCGATCTGTCGTTTGAATAAGCATAATCGGAATGGCCAAATGTACTTTTTGATGGATCATTCACTGATGATCTGAAGGAAGACAAGGTCGGAACTTGTTTAGGTTTCGCACTGGAAAGTTGATAGTTAACTCCATGGTTTTCCAATCTCCTTTTAGGTGACAGGCTGACTGGGCTCTTCTTATGTGCTTCGTACAACTGATGAACTGGAGATACTTTTTTCGAACCTACGGTATGTTTTGGAGATGTTTTATATTCGTATCCAATCAACGATCTCCTGCTGTAAGATTTTGTCATATGTTCAGGAGATCCCTGCAATGAATTCAACGATGGAGTAGACAATTTTCCACAATAATGTTGCCATTCCTGGAAGGACGAGCTACCGAATACTTTCGGGTTGTTCATGAGGCGCCTCAGTAGAGTTGATTTCCTCATCATTACTGCGTTGTCTCTTTTTTTCTGTAAATTCATCTCGCTGCCGCTATGTGAATCGTACGATAATTCTCCATATTTTGAATCGCTGCTCGGGTCAGTGTCGCTTTCTTGAGATCTTGTTCTCGCCAATTTGTATCTTAATAAAAAATAAACAAAAATAAATGTCCATAATTTTACTCCGGAGTTATTTAGGATGGGTGTCCAAATTTGAGATCGAAACTATGAAGTTGTTCGGAAAGTAATTCCATTTTTTTTTCCGACAGAGGATTTAATTGTATTTTTTCGAATCCAACTTCACACTTAAGCCGCATTATCATTATATGTTTTGAGAGCTGATGTAGCAAGGCTTGTGTGTGAAAGAGTTCAATTAATTCTACGCAGTAGTTTTTGGTTGGTGCCCTGTTAAAAATGGAGAGCAATAAGCAGCATTTTCGTCATATTTTACTTTTTTACTAAAGAAAATGTAAAAAAAGGAATTATCCGATGTATATGGAGAAGTTGTGTTGACAGTACGCCAATGCCAGAACTGGTTTGCAATATTTCGATCCGGCCATTTTGATGTCGAAGATGCATCACGTTCCGGAAGGCCGGTTGAAGCTGATAAAGACACGATAAAGGCATTAGTTGATGCAAATAGTTGTATATAAAAACACGTGACATCGGTGAGAGGTTAAATTTATCGAATTGAACTCTTTATGATAACTTGAAAGGGCTGGGTTTAACCTCGAACCTCGAAATATGCGGGTTCCGCATGTTCTCACGGTGAGAAATTTGTGTCGTCGAGTTGATGTCTGTGATTCGCTTCTCAAACGTCACGAAATCGATCCATTTTTGAAGCACATCATTACTGGGGACGAAATATGGGTTCTATATATCAATAAAATAATATAACAATGTCAAACGCAAGAGTTCATGGAGCAAAAAAGATGAACCGACTTAAAGCATTTCGAAAGCCAATATCCATCAAAAAAAGATGATGCTGTCTGTTTGGTGGGATTTCAAAGGAATGTTTTTTTTAGCTATTACTGGATAAAATAACAATTAATTCGAAAGTCTACTGTCTTCAGCTGGACAAACTGAATGATGCACTTCAACAGAAAAGGCCAGAATTAATTAACAGAAAAGGTGTAGTGTTCCACCAAGATAATGCGAGACCTCATACAAGTTTGGTTACTCGCCAAAAGCTTTTACAGCCTGAATGAGATACACTGCCACACCCACCATAATCAACAGATCTGGCACCTTCGGATTATTATTTGTTCCCGTCATTGCAAATTTTTTTGGACGGTAAAACCTTTACTTCAAATTAAGAGGTCAAAAATCAGCTGGTTCAGTTTTTTGCCCGTAAAGACCAAAAACTATGGGCGTGGAATCATGCTACTAAATAAAGATGGCAAAGGTGTTGGACCAGAATGGCCAATTTATAATGAACAAAATATTTATTCATTATACGAAAATTGTCTTTCATTTTCTCCAAAATAAACGAATTTACTATCCGAACAACCCTTTAGAATGATTTCTTAATATTAAATAATAAGAGGTTTTTTACTTGATAGAAGGATTATTACAAAATCTGTTTAGATATTCAAATTTCTTAATAAAAGAAAAACGTATTCGTGACGTTAAATGATATATCAGAATTGAAATTATTGATTTGAACGAGTTTCTATTAATTACGTCTCTATGAATTTTAATGATAATTGAATGCAACATTTTGATATTGAAATGAAGCACGATAATATGTCTTTCATATTTGTTAAACTAATTGGCTTTATTTGTCAGATTCATTTTAATGTTATGAATATAAGGTGAATGTTTTCATTTCAGAGTCCATCGAACACTACGGGAATTTTTTTTGTGTCCTTGTTTAGAAGTTGTTCGGCCTCCATCAAATTTGCTCCACCCTCAGGTAAGTTTTTCCACTATAAAAACAATTACTCCATACAGTCCACAAATAATCTTTGAACCTTTATCTCAACGATTCACGTGTTGTCATTTTAAAATAACTAATTTTTCATACAAAAAATCAGCTGTTTTTTTTCGGAATTTCACCCATTCTCAAAGTGAAGTTCGGCAAAAGCGGTACATGATGAACTATCTATTTATGCTGAGACATAACCATAGACGTATTAAAAGGGATAATAAGTCTATGGAGATAACAAATGAATAGCGATGGAATTGGCGCTATTACCAAATTTCCCTTTGAAAATTAATCCGATAATTAAAATTTTTTTTTATGTAAAATGAGATATTTTGAAATGAGACAACGCGAATTGTTAAGGAATAGGTTGAAAGATTATTTTTGAATTATAAACATGAGTGGATTGTTTTCATGGTGGAAAAAGTGACCTGAAGATAAAGTAAGATGCCAAATATTATAATAACTGTGCTTAATTGTTTCTGGTAGGTCATAAACATGGAAAAAATAATAATAATGGCGTCAAATCTCAAGAACGAAGTGGCCAGCTGACACGTCCATTTCGAGAAACATTTCTGAATTTTTTCATCTTATTGTTATCAAATTTAGACACCATAATTTCTGTATTTGTAGAAGTTGATATGAAATCGCATCAATTCTAGAGGTTCTGAATTTTAATAAAGAGTGGAATAGATAACCTAATACGGAATTATTTATTTAATTGCTATACCTATCTTCCATTCGATTACAACGTTTCAATCAATATTCTAACTTAACGATGTATGAAAGTGAAGATTCCAACATCTTCTAGGGCTTGTTGCTTATAAATCCATGAAAACTTGTTGGTCACGCGATTCCGAGACTTCTACACTGACCTTTTCTGGTGAGTCAGGAAAATCGCCAAATTTTATTCATCAAATTATTGATTATTTTATGTACACTCGCTTATATATATATATATATATATATATATAGCATCTTCAGATATACGTTTATTTTAATTACACAAAGCAGTTGCGTTGGAATCAGGTTGCGAAGACATTTTCTTATCGATTTATGATAAACATTATGAAAATATATACATATTTTGACAAGTTATCATCACATCACACTAAATACATAATTAAATCAGTTCAAGAGGTATATAAAAATGGTTTTTGAAAATTGAACAAATTAATTAAAGCATAAAATTCAAAAAAGGTGAACAGCTAGTAGAATTTGCATTTTTATTAAAAATTATGTTTATGACGAAGATATCTTCCATTCTAGGATTCTACATATTCAGAGTTGTAAGGTTTGTTTGGTCATATACACACGTGCTTGAAGCCTAGGGATATT
Source organism: Megalocaria dilatata (assembly GCA_034642435.1). Lineage (NCBI taxonomy): Eukaryota > Metazoa > Arthropoda > Insecta > Coleoptera > Coccinellidae > Megalocaria > Megalocaria dilatata. The sequence goes on along the minus strand of CM067863.1, from coordinate 45,186,573 downwards.
GAAAAAAGCGCAGCATAACCGTGAATGGCGACCGCTATAGACCATGTTATTCGAATTTCTATGGCCAGAACTTGAGAACATCAATATTGAAAAGATGTAGCTACATGCCATACAGCTGATGCTACTTTCGCTTTGCTAAGGAAAAGGTTTGACGATAGGATAATCTTACAACGAGGATATATATATATATACGATTACTAATTGAAGTGCTCACTTTCTCATTACTGTTTCTGGGGCACTCAAACGTCTTCTCAAAAGAACAGGGGATGGCATATCAGTCCCAGACTTGGAACTGTTGGTACTCTTCATTCCAGAATCCATTGTTCACTATTTACGCTGAAAGCAATATGAAAAATGCAAGTATAGAAAATAATGTCTTCCTTTTGAAATGTCTTATGCCAAGAAATTATTCTATTTATAAGAGAGGATAGTCTTAGAAAATATTTCACTAAAAGTCATAAAACATTTTAATGACTGAGCAGCTCAGTCTAAGCTACTAAAACTGAAAAAAAATACAGAATGTGAAAAATTTGAATCAAGAAACATTAAATGGTTGAAACAGGGGATGAATCTAGTAAATATTTCACACTTGGTACTTCTCTATTGAAAATTGAATAGAACTTTTCCTTCGATTTAAATTAATTTCCATAATTTTACGATTTTTATGGAAACATAACTGAATAAAGGAAACATTGGTTATATTGATTTTAAACTATTATCGACCTTATTAGAAAAACTAGTTATGAAATGTAGGAAGCGAGAAATGAATGAGACAAAGCTAATAAACATACACTTTTACCAATGATTCGCTGGATCCTTTCGAAATATGTAGTTAAAAATATTGATTATGAAATTTGAAGGTACAATGTTAGAAATTAAAACAGAATCTAATTAATCGTATTTGACAAATCTATATGAGATTGATTTTCCGTCTACCGATTTGTAATTATACTCTAACTGATCCATACGAAATGAGAGCGAATTTTAAGTGAAATGATATTTCTATTGGATCACATCTGTCACTCACTACCTTGCTGAATGAAGTTGAACAATGAATTTTGCCAAAAACGAAAATCATCAGCACAGTAAAAAACGAGCTACAATAACACAGCATAAGGGTCTGCAGTAGACTGAAATTTCGCTGGACTCGAAATCGTTTCACTTATAGGCATGTCTGGAAAAAGTACATGTGCGTAGGCCAGATCGAGAAAATCGAAATTAAATTATTTAGGAATTTAGAGGCTTATACTTGAATTCAACTCGAGTATTTATAATCCGGCCAATGTTGTATGAATAATTCCTTAGGGATTAAACAACTAAAATTAGAAATATTACTTTTACCTTGTTAGGAAATGTTCCCGGCTTCGGAAATTCTGTTTGTCGATATGTCTGGATAATCTAGGTCAACAATTCATATTTCAGTGGATATCAACGTCGATCCTTGCATATCCAAAATACTGACACTCTGACTCTTAAGCGGCCCGTTAAATTATTAATTGCATCTTTATTTCTCCTTATTGAAAACAGATTGCAAACGTATGCTGAAAAATAAAATCAAAACGTGTCGACTCAGCGGAAATTATTGGTACAGAATGTCCTGTAAGTAGTGGACTTATGGACATACGTGACTTATGGAGGAAATCATTTATTTTATTGTTGTACCATGTACATAAAATTTTGAATGTTACAAAATTATTTTCATTGTAGAACTTCATTTTAAAAAGTCTACGTTTCGTGATAAATACGAAAGGTATATTCATCAATCAATAGTGGACATTTTTAGAAGAAAATGAAACAGACGTTTATGAGAAAAACACCACTTAATTATGTCACTAGAGCAAATTCTCAAAATATTTTTCTCTAGAACCATCATTAATCACATTATTGCAATGTTGATACATAATTACGAAGGGTGTTCTATGTATTTTCGGCGTAGGCATGAAAAGAAACTCTGAAAATTTTGGAAAAATTCTATTGTTCAATATAGTCTCTTAGAACTTCAATACATTTGTTAGCTGGAGAATTAAGCTTCTCTAAACCTAAATATTATTTCGGCTTCTCCTCAAACTAGGTATTAACCTTCAATTCTTCATCGTCGGAAAATTTCTTTCCACGAATATATTTTTTCACATTTGAGAATACGTAGTAGTCACTGGGGGCCACGTCTGGACTGTAAGGAGGATGAGTAATTTCCTCGAAGCCACATTACCGCTCAGCAGCCTTCGCCACGCTGGCCTTGTGAACTGGCGCGTTGTCGTTAAGCAGCAACACCCCCGCTGTGAGTTTTCCTCGCCTTTTTCCTTTAATTGCTTCTCTTAAATTACACAAAGTGATTGCGTATGATGCTTTCACTCTTTTTAGAGTATTCTATCAATAAAATATCTTTAGAATTCCAAAAGAACATTATTTTTTCAGCGGATGGGGTGATTTTAAACTTCATTGGCGGCTTTGCATCCTTTTCAATCCACTGCATGTACTCTTGTTTACTCTCAGGCTCAAAGTGATGAACCTATGTCTCCCTCGACTCGCACTTGTTAATGAGGTGCGGTGAGCATTCTCGGTACCCATCTTGCACTGACCTTTGAGAGGTTTAGATGTTCATGAAGGATAGCATGTATGCTACCCACGGATAGGTTTGTCATTTCTGCTAACATCTTGATTTTTATTCTGTTATCTTCAAGTACCAGCTTTTCCACATTCAGTGGTGCCGCTAATGGGCCCGCCCGAGTGAGGATCGTCTTCAATGTTTTCTCTGTCTCTTTTGAATTCACTTGACCACTTTTGAACGGTGAATAAGGACGGGGCACAGTCTTGGTGAAGAGCAACCATCTCTTCATGAATAATTTTTTTATTTTTTCCCTGCTTAGTGAGGAACTTTATAACGGCGCGATGCTCGATATTCTTCATCACTGTGGCGTCAGTCATTCTGGTCGTCTTTCACTGAGAATACCTTGAAAACTAATGAACGTAAATTACTAAAATTTTGTGTTTATAACCTCAGATACCCATAATCAACTTCTTTTTACAGATGCCTCAGTTTCGAGAGAACCATATTCAGTGGGATACCGTATATTTTGTCCTTCTTCAACTCTTACACTGTGGCATTTTCGAATATAAATATTGCATATTCTTTACTGTCTTTAGTTTATGAAAAGTCATTTTAATTATATAGAATATTTCCACAATTCTTTAAATTAACTACAAATATTGGATGAGTATAGTCCGTTATTTTGTGATGCTTCATTTTAAAAATTTAATAAATAAGAAATTACTTCGTTTTCCATTACTTTTTATTACTGAAGATACAGTGACTCCAGTTTCGTAGTTTTAAGTACATTTTCAAACTAACTAAGTTGTATTTCAAAGGTTTTATATTCATGAAAGACTTCGGCCTGTGCAAAAACTACAAAATGGTTCAGTTTCAGGGACAACTTGTACTGCATTCAAAAGTTTCTTATAAACTCCACCCAGTTGAATTTTACTTATTAAATGATAAAACCAAAATTACTATATCCATTATAAATTGCAAAAATATATTAATCAATCGGAAAAACTGAAGAACCTGATAACAAAACAAAACAACAGTAAAGAAAATCCATTTTTAAACAATATATCACATAACAGATCCTTAAATTATTCTAATACAGTACGGATTGGATAATTGAGCATGTTAATGGTTTTTCTGCGTTTGTAACGTAAAAAAATTGAGAATACTTTTCTGTATGTATATCTGCGTGCACTAGACGGCGCTAGTACATGATTAATACCTTACGTGTTCCTGTGCAGAACGAATATAGGTACTTGACAGATTTATAGTCCTTGGACATTACAGTGCACTGAAGAGAACCAAGTTCGAAACGTACGCATGTCTGCTACTTATGTTCCAGCGACCAACAAAACCTTATAACTTTATATTTCCAAAGCTTACACTCCTTAATAATGATACTCGACACTTTTGTCACAAATTATTAATAATTTAACGGTTTTTTTGTGAACAATTTTGGATCATTTAGAAATTACACAATACATATTTTCGAACCGATTTCACTGAATGTACCTTGAACAATTAAAAAACCCAACGTAAAAATAGCATTCACACCATCACGTAAAACTTTCAACCTCTTTTTTAATGCTAAAGGCAAAAACAACTGGCTTAACAATTCACGAGTTTATAAATTAAGTTGTCATGAGTGCGGTAGAACAAACCAGAAAATTTTTTCAAAAAAAAAAGATTTAAAGAACATCGAGTATCATTTAACAACTGAAAAGATAACTTTAATTTTCCGAAACTAATCATATCTTCCCAGAATTAGATAATATTAAGATACGACATCCTGGAATCGATAGGGATCTTGAAGAATAAGTACGATTCGGCAATAAAACTATTAAACAGACCTTTAATATACCCTACTACTCAAAGTTTTGCACAAGCCGTAGCCTTCTCATTCTATCCCATTTTTGAAAATTTTGAAATTATATAATTTTTCTAAATGATTTAAATATGAAAATATACTATATTATCAAATATCAAAGAAATAAATAAAATGACGGAAGGGTAAAAATGGAAATACATTTTAAATAATATTTATTTAGAATAATGTTCAATTTTATGCTTTATTTGTGAATAATTTTTTCTTTCTTTTGAAATTATATATTTTTTCTAAATGATTTAAATATGAAAATATACTATATTATCAAATATCAAAGAAATAAATAAAATGATGGAAGGGTAAAAATGGAAATACATTTTAAATAATATTTATTAAGAATAATGTTCAATTTTATGCTTTATTTGTGAATAATTTTTTCTACTTGTTCAGTGTTTGAAGAATAAATGATCTAGCAGAATTAAAAAGAACACTTTATAACAAACCACATTGAAATTTGGAAGAATGCGACTAACAGATATCAAGGGCATCATGGAGCACTTATATCAAGAACTTTTAATCGCCTGAGAACCTTAGTTTGGTATATACAGGGTGATGTTCATCTTAAGGGTGAAATTTCACAGTTCAATAACTCTTGGACTGATCGACCATATAATTTTAAATTTTGAAATTTTGTCACCCTTTACTATAGCCTTCCTTCAATATTTCTGGAATCGAATAAATCAGATCAGGAGTAGGAATATTTCAGACTTTTTCTATTTTCGTGAATATTGGATCAACCTGTACGTGAACATTATTACATGTTTCCGTTTTCGTAACTACAAAGAAGTAATTCATGAAAAAAATTCAAAACTTCTCTTGGTACCATCATACAGGATGATCAATAAATATTATTTCTGAAGAAAAAATATTTTAATTGGCTTGATTGATATTTCACCTTGTAGAATGTTGCTATAATTATTCAATTAATTTTGAGCTGTGACAAAAAATACGTAGGCTCAATTTCTGATCATAATTCAATCAGGTAATCTATTGATTGAAATTTTCCTGAAGATCAAAAGACATATTATTATTCCAATATTGAAAGGCTTATGTAATCTCAACAATTCACTTGAATACTATTGTTTAAGTAGAGAAATCAGATTAAGATATCAAATCATAAAAGCGTTCAGCAATGAATCGAATTTATTTGAAAAAACTTTTTATCAACAAACTGGATAACGAATAGAACAAAAAACAACCAATAAAGTGAAAATATTTGAACTCCAAATCAACGAAAAAAAAACAAAATATGTGAATGAAAAAATTTTCGTCAGTTCAGGAATTGTTCAAAATGGTATCCCCCCATTTCAATACACTTTTGAGCATGTTGATACGATCGTTGTTTCACCAGATTACGCTATCGAGTTCGGTTGAGATTTAATAATATCGCAAGCACCAATAATTCTTTGTAACAATTGCTACCTACTTTAATCTGTACCACATAGACCTTTTGCTCACAAAATCTATACATAAGAATCATTTCCCTATGTTTCTTCTCGAGAGTATTTAAAAGGCATTTCTAAATTCGTAAACAGAACAAATCGCCAAATGGAGCAGATTTGATTGTTTAATTGGCTTTTTCATTGCATCACAGATCACAGAAAAACAATGGATCCCAATTCACTGCCGATGGAATCAACAATTACCGTAGTTTTTGATCAATGGGATGTGGAAAATTTGAAAACAATTATCTGATTTTTCAATTTGAGGAAGGCAGTCGTAAAGGGTAACAAAACTGCAAAGTTCAAAATAATTCTACAGGTAAGTTCAAGATTTATTGGGATAGGTTTTAGTATTAGCTCTTCTGTGACTCATGTAAATATTCTCTTTTTCTTTTGTCTAATTGACATTGTACATTGTAGGAATGTCTTGCAGGATGAATAAAGATTATTATTATTATGAAATTTCACTCATAAGGGAATGTTTATTGTTCATCCTGTATGACGGAGCCTAGCAGAGATTTAGAATTTTTATTATGAATTAATTTTTTGTCCTTACTAAACCGAAAAAAAAAAAACAATTTGGTTCACGTGCAGGATGATCCAATATTCACGAAAATAAAAAAGTCTTAAATTTTCCTAGTCCGGATATCATTTATTCGATTTTAGAAATATTGTAGGAAGGCTATAGTAAAGGGTGACAAAATTTCAAAATATTCGGTCCATTCGTTCAAGAGTTATTGAACTGTGAAATTTCATCGATAAGATGAATATCACCCTGTATATACCAAACGAAGGCACTCAGGCGATTGAAACCTCTTGATACGAATCCAGCGTGATGACGTTAATTCATGGTATCTATTTGACGCATTCTTCTCAAGACACCCTGTATATAATAATACATAATTTAAAGATAAGACCATTTAACTCAAAAACTCAGAAATTTTGAATTTACTGAATATATCACAATTGAATTCATTGATTATTTCTATAGAATACCAGTCTTCATCACATAAGAATGGATCTTCAGTTTGGACATCGAATTCCTCAATGACATTGGGGATGACTAATCTGAGAAAAAGATGGTTTTTCTCTATAATTATCCTTTTGTACACACCTTAGGATTTATATTTGCTACTAGCGAAAATTCCATTGAACAATGTCATGCATTTCACTATATTTATTTGAATTTTATTATAAAGCAAATTTTAAAGAACAATGCACATTATTTCACTGCATTTGTTTTAAGCAGTTCATTGATTTGTGGAATGAACGACTAAATTAACACTTTTAAATTTGTTATTTCTTCTCACCTTAACGAATGTAGGTACATTCTAAGTGGCTCAATATCCTTTTTATTGCTATAAGTAAAATCACCAACAATGGTGTGTCCCAAGTGCGTACAGTGAGCCCTTATTTGATGTCTTCTACCACTAAATGGTAATATTAAAATTTTAGTTGCTGGGTAATTTTTAAAAATACCCTTTTCTAGAACAATTATCACAGATCTTGATTGCTTTGGTTTTTTATAGAAATTTTCATCACAGCACATCTTTTGAACTTCCGAATAACGTGTGTCTTCACCTATGAAATTAATGTTTCCAGTGAGCACAATAACAATATATATGATAAAATTATTTTTTTAAAGACAAACAAACCTATGGGAGTATTCACGTCAATAATATCTAGGGAAATCCATCCTCTAACTATGGCAATGTAATATTTTTTAGTCAATTTCTTGTGGAAGGCTTCAGAAACTTCTTGACATGCTCGCTTGTTCAGTGGGATACATAATACTCCGCTGGTAGAGAAATCTAAGCGATGTACAAAATAAAACTGATGATATAGAGCGTTGTTAGCCAGATGAGGGTATTTCTCTCTAAGAAATGTCTGAAGAGTGAACTAAGGAAAAAATTGATTACATTTATTATTTATGAAAAGACTCTTTTTAAAAAGAGATGATTAAACATACCTCGTTAGGTTTGTTGCTATTTATCTTCATATCATAGGTTTTGTTAACAGCTAAGAAATTTTCTGTCACTTTTAAAACTTTTGATTGTCTTCCAGGATACCACCATTTTTTAACCAACCAAAATATGTAAATTATACTTCCTAGCATATTGAAGAAAATGCTTTCAAGTCTGGATCAGTCCAAATAAATAATGTTTCAAATAGGGTCCGCTAATAGGTTTTAATTCATTTATGGTATGGTATATTTTTCTCATCAAGTCCAAACAGTCATTAGATATTATTTTGAAATTGTTTTTCCCGCAGAAAACGATGACTAAAATCACTTGTTGCCGATGTTCAATAAAAAAGAGATCATAAATGCATAGATCATAATATGTATGTTTTAAATCTTGTACATGTATGCTTGTATTTATTTATTTTCAAAATTCGAACCGATATCAGCATTATTACAGACATAGATTAACAAGACTATATTATTGTTAATCTATGCTACAACTATGCTAATCAGCTAACGGCTGATGGTAGCGGTGCCTAGCGGCGAAATCAAAAAGTATAAGTTGATGGTTAGCGCTAACTATTGACTGGTGCATCAACTAAAAACTTAATTTTAGGTGGGGGTAGGGAAGTGCTCAATCTATATATTATTGTAAATCTATGGATCAACTGATAAACAACAAAAGGTTTTAGTAATCTGTGGTGTATCACCTCGTGAAGCATAGAATAGATAAAGCCATTTATGCTTTGAATAAAGAATATTATTCATAATCATCTTAAAACATAGAATATTCTTTATACCAAGAGTATCATCTGCACATATAAAGAAAAAGAGTATCAACAATTATTATTTGAACGAAAAATCCCTAGAATTTCCCCATTTCCCTATGAATCCCTAAAATCACATTTTTTCCCTAGATCTGGGGACAAATCCCTATATAAGATAAAACATCTCTGGTTGAGAAAGGAAACGACTTAATGTTGTGTAGACAACACAAGTTACCACAGATTACGGATAGTTGTCATTTGTAATATATGCAAGTCATACAACGAAACCAAAGAAATAGTGGAAAATTCAGAATGCAAGGTTTAATAAAAATATAAGATTTGGTCCTGGCAGGGTCACGCAACTGACAATATGTGTGAGAGCGAAAGGGCGCTGGAGAATAGAGTCAGGGAGAAAACTCAACCTTTCTGCATCCCCAACACATGCTTCAACTTCATTTATTGACAAAAATAAGGTAACAGAAACCGACACCCATCTGATATCCTAAAACTTAATTAATGTGCAAACAAAGGTTATTTGAGTGAATATACCGACAACTTGGCAATAGGGACAAGGATCTTCGAGGTAGTTCAAAACAATGAGCTTTGGTCGGAAATCCCTCATTCGTATACCTACTATCTAATTAGATTTTTGTTATCTGGACGCATAATATTGTTTCGTTTTGTTGTGAAATATACTCTGTTGCAGATTCAACTAACTATTCGCTATATTATTTATATATGATGATATTGTTGTTCAGCACTGCCTTGTTGCGACATAGTCCGAGACACAGGGTTGTTGCGTCTATAATTTGATTGGGGACCCATATTTCATTCGCTCTAAACACTCTTAATTCTCAAACAAAGTTCTATTGCTAACCACCTCTGGATTCAAATGAATGAAACGAAGGTAAAGGCGCTTTCATGTACGAAATATGTTTAATGTTCCATTCAGATTAAAAGAAAACATAGTGCTCTCAAATGGAGCATAAATACAGTAGAAATAAAAAATGAAAATATAATACATTGAGCTGTCCCGTATTATACGGAGTACTCTAAAATATCCGGTAGTATACGGAGTACTCTAAAGAACCCTTACCTTTTTTATCGTGAACATCTAGTGGCGGGAGAATAGGACGTTACGTAGTGTAGACAACCCAAGTTCCACTTGAACAAGAACGAGGAAACATTGACGGGAAGTTCAGAATGCAAGGCTAAGTAAAAATAAAATAACTTTACATGTGATAACAGCTTAGTCGACTTTCCTTTATGTCTATCCTTAACTTTTAGTCATTCAGCCCTGTCAATTCTTCACTACTAAACCACTCGAAGCAATGGGTGCGAGAACATCCAAAGTAGTTGGCACAATGAAGAAACGTACTTTCTGCAGATAAAACGCGGTTTGGTCTCGTAAATAATAATTACCAAATTAAAATATGCATTTTTCATTACCTGTCACATGCCGATGTTGAAATGAATCTCTTTTGTATCTGCCGAGGAACATTTCACAAGTGGTCTTTCCATTTTCATGCTACCTTTCATTCAGTTATGCAGAACCAAATCTCCTAATTTCTGAATCTTTCTCATAACTTGAAAACGAATGGAGACTGCTTTCTAAGTCACATTCAATTGATTTGAGAGTTCTTGTTGATTTTGAGTATCATCTAAATCCAATCTAATCATGCAATTCGTGGTGTGCAAAAATTTTTCGGTGCTATCCGACGCTCTTCGTTTCTCACGTCAAAATCACCACTATTGAATTTGTTCACCCCTCGAAACACTGTGGTGTACCAAGACTATGTTCACCGTAAGCTTCGACCAGCGTTCGATAAGATTCTGCAGCAGTATTCTTCAAATGATAACAGTAAATCATTGCTGTCCGTTAATCGTAGTCAGTAGTCACAAAACTCGACATGTTTAAGGTCATGGAAAAAATATACCGGAACTTCAGTTTTGTGTGTTGAAAATCTTCGTCAGTTGTTTGGAAGGATTATGGCACTGCGGAAACGATCTTACGGTCCTTTAACTGATGGCTAGCAACATCTGTAGGGTAATTCCGGTTTCAAACTTGTATACCTGGTAACTAGATTAAACTGGTCACTAGATTTCCCGGACATAATTCCTATAGAACATGTATGCAATTATGTATCCAGAACCCTTGTCACGAGGAATAACCCAACAGCATGAACTTACTGTTGCTTTAATAGAGTAATGGGAGAATTTATCACAAGAAACAATAACTGATTTAATTATGGATATGCACCGGCGAGTTGCAATGAGGTAAAGGTGCTAACACTCAATGTTCGTTTGTTATTTCTGTGTCCATTTCTTTTATTAAAAAAGATTAATTTTTGCAATTGTAAAAAATGTAAGTGAAAATTGACGATTAGCATTAAAACTGCGTGAAGTTTGCAGTGTTAATAGCAGAAAGAAGAATGTTTTATAAGGTTGTTCGGAAAGTGATTTCGTTTTTTTCCGACAGAGGATTTAATTGTATTTTTTCAAACCCAACTGCACACTTAAGCCGCATAATTATTATATTTGAGTTTTGAGAGCTGATGTAGCAAGGCTTGTGTGTGAAAGAGTTCAATTTATTCCACTCGGTAGTTTTTGGTTGGTGTCCTTTTAAATATGGAGAGCAATAAGCAGCATTTTCGTCATAGTTTACTTTTTTACTATAGAAAAGGTGGAAATGCTGTTCAAGCCAGAAAGAAATTGAAAGATATGTATGGAGAAGATGTGTTGACAGTACGCCAGTACCAGAACTGGTTTGCAAAATTTCGATGCGGCCATTTTGATGTCGAAAATGTATCACGTTCCTAAAGGCCGGTTGAAACTGATAAAGACATGATAAAGGTATTTATTGATGCAAACCGGCGAATGACAACACGTGAAATCGATGAGAGGTTAACTTTATCGAATTCAACTGTTCATGACCACTTGAAAGGCACGGGTTTAATCTCGAAACTCGATATATGGGTTCCCCATCTTCTCACGGAGAGAAATTTGTGTCGTCGCGTTGACGTCTGTGATTCGCTTCTCAAACGTCACGAAAATGATCCATTTTTGAGGCGCATCATTACTGGGGACGAAAAAATGGATTGTACATAACAATGTCAGACGCAAGAGATCATGGAGCAAAAAAGATGAACCTGCACAAAGCGTTTTGAATGAAATATCCATCAGAAAAGGTGATGCTGTCTGTTTGGTGGGATTTTAAAGAAATCTTTTTTTTGAGCTTTTACCGGATAACACAAGAATTAATTGGGAAATCTTTTGTTATCAGCTGGACAAACTGAATCCTTCAACAGAAGTGGCCAGAATTAATCAACAGAAAAGGTGTAGTGTTCCATCAAGATGATGCGAGACCTCATACAAGTTTGGTCACTCTCCAAAAGCTTTTACAGCTTGAATGGGATACTGCTACACCCACCACATTCTCCAGATTTGGCACCTTCGGATTATTATTTGTTCCGGTGATTGTAAAATTTTTTGGACAGTCAAACCTTTACTTTAAATGAAGAAGTCAAAAAATACCTGGATCAATTTTTTTGCCAGCAAAGACCAAAAATTTTATGAGCATGGAATCATGCTACTACCAGAAAGATGGCAAAAGGTGTTGGCCAACATATAATTTAATAAAATATTTATTCATTATACGAAAATTGTCTTTCATTTTCTCAAAAAAAAACAACCCAATGCATAGTTTAATCTGATTCCACAAATTCTATGAATTCATCGATTTTATTTCCGTCATTATGAAGAAAGAAAATGGATTCTTGTACCACTATCATTACGCCTGTAGCTCAAGTGAATTTTTAAATTTGATTGATAATACTTGATCTGTATAATTTCTATTGATTTGTTTTAATTGATGAAAGACTGAAATTGTCATTTCTAGACAAATTCGAATCTAGAAATATGAATTTTTTATAGACTCGTAGATGAGTAGTCGTGAATTTGATCAAGCAAATTTCAAGTTAATATCACATATTTCCTTCTGTGATTAATTAATACGTTGCAATTATAACCTGACTGGTGCCCTTGTCTAAAAAGACATCAAATGTTGGTTTGACAGAAATTATCACTATTTTCCTAACGATATGGTAATACAAGAGAATGAACGGTATCTGAAATCGAACACAATCTCATTAAGAAAACCGTTGACCAGTCTGAAAGTATTAAATTCATTAACACTTCAAATCAAATATTTACTTTGGAGCAGAAAAATCGATCAATTTCATTCATGCTTCGAAATTCATATACACACCATAAGTTACAAGATGTGCATCAAGTATATACTCTTATTTAAGCTACTTGTGTGTTTGGTTTTCACAAAGAATTTGCCAGATGTGAAGAATTCTTCCGTTTTGATTTCCGAATATGCCAAAGTGGCCCATTGGGGCTCAGCTCGAAGTAGCCAGGGACAGAAGCTTTGGACTCAGCGGTATGTTAATATAATTTCATGTATTATATATTTATATTCCTTCCTGACAATATATCATTGATAAAATTAATGATAAAGGTTATTGAGGCAATTGCTAGAATTGGAATTGGTCATATCAGCTTTAACTTTGAAATTTCTTAAAATTGGTTTGCTTTTTTGTACTCACTAATATGACAATTTATTCTTAAATTTCACGCAATGATTTTTCCAGATCTGAGGGAAGTTTTTCTCATGGACAAAACTTGAAAAACCATCGTTCGTACGACACTTCTCAAGTCCCTGCTATAGGTGAAGTACAAGACCGTTTTAATCCAAAGCCATACTTCGTTTACGGGACTGCCTCCAAACAAAATACTGCTGTTAATGGTGATACAGTTAAAGTTCCTTCAACGACAAACTACAAATCACCAGTTTATCTACCAACAGTGCCCCCTACTGAAGTTTTACCAATACCTGTATTGCCTACAACAGAACCAAAACCTCACGAAGATCCATATACCTCTCCATATAGTTCTTACAATCCTCCGCCTAAGAATAACGAGTCAGGTGAAGATGAGAGTTACAATCCAATCCAAAACCAGCTGAATTCTCATGGCAACGATTTAGATGAAACGAACCAATATACATCAGAAGATAATTACTCAGCACAAGACAACTTGCCCCAAAAGAACAATCCATCTTCTGCTGATCATAATATGCACTCTGACGAATATTTCCATCAGTCATATTTTCCCGAACCCCAAGGGCCACCTAATCCTCATGGCGTCAAAGAATCAATTTTAGATCATCCTCTAAGCTATGGCGGCAAGGAATCACCAATGGCGAGTCCAGCCTCAGAACAATTTCCTCATTATTTATACGATGATCCACATTCCCATCACCACGTTTATCATGAAGTCGAGAAACCGAAAGAACAAAAGCGCGTTAGCAAACCTCAATACAGTTATTATTACATTGGAAGGAAATTATGGTACATTCCTTTGTATTTCAGTGTATACTTCATCATTTATGTAACTTTTTTGATATTGAAGTCTATTGCAAGACACAAAATACAGTTCAAACATGACTTAGTGGATCATCATTCAAGGGAGTCTAGACAACTGAGTGACTTCACCAGGAGGGCGAATGTAGATATTGTCCATCGTAATGTAACATTTGCTGTTGAAGAAGGAAAGAGAAAGTTCCCTCTTGTAGCCATGTAAACTTTAATCAATAAAAAAATGTTTAATTATTTGTTTATTCTATAAATGAAAACAATATTGGTTTCGAATATTTTCTCTATCTGGTATGTAAGATTGGATGGATTGGAAACATCAATATGTAATCGACGATTTTAATCCATCAGTGATGCTATGAAAAAAAAATTTCTATTGCTACAAATTTTTATTTTATTTTCCATTTGATTTTCATTACGTAATCCCGAATAATATGAATTGTTACTAAATATTTTAAGCCAACTGCCCCAGCGAGTTTGTATTCGCTGTACTTGATTCGGATTTAACTATTTTTTTTTCAATATTCGGCGGGCTTGACTTTTGGGTATTTCTGTGTTTGTTTCGATTGCATGTACTGATGTACACGGGTCTTCTTCGACTGCTTGTAGTAGGAGGTCCTCGTAAGGAAAAGAAACTCATTTTTACAAATGTGCTTTTAATATTCTTTTTCTACTCTTTCTTGCAAATATTTAACGATGCAGATCGAAGGGAGGAGGATGAAACATTTTAAACATGAATTATCGTTTCTTCAGGAGTATAGTTCTAAAATTGCAAAGAATGGCATTTATTTGGCTTTCGGATGACAGAATGAAGAATTTTGTGTTTATATTCATTATATGTAGCTTCTTCAAGAATTAATTGACAATTTCGAAATATTTAGAGAAAATGAGCTGTAGAAAGAGCACGCAAAAGTCAGTGCTTCCCAACGTTTATTATTATTTTGAAACAATATATATTGAAAAATTACTACGAAGAGTTTTTTGAATATTACAGATAATAGCTGATAATTCTTCGAAACTTCTACAGATTTTAATCTAAATAAATCTATTGGAAATATTTGGAATTAAATTTTAAACATGCACCTTATCAATTTATAGACATATCAGCACATTATTTAAATTCATTACCTAATACAATTGTTTTGAGTGGATATTAAGGAATAACAAATGTTCCACATAGAATTCAGAAAGTTCTTTTTTATTTTCCTTTTTGAAAAATAGATAGCACATTCTCAGAAAAAATAACCTAAACGATTCTAACCCACGTCTCTTCAGTCACGAGTTATTTGTGTTCTACATTTGAACTAATTAGTTCAAATGAACATGATTAAGCCAAATTATGATTAAAATGAAGATCCATCAAGTAAAGAACGAATCCATCAAATATTTCTTATTGAGTTGCAGAAATTCATATATTTCAAAGAGTAAATTGTAAAATTTTCAGGTTTTTCATAAAATTGATGGGTCTTTACTGATAAAGGTTAAATTCATAAATTTAAAATGAGATTATTCTGAAAACCATGTCATTAAATTTAATAATTATAATTTTGTAAAGGTTTTCTTGATGAACTAATTTGAACAATTAATTATTGATACAAATGTAAAAACGAAATAATTGATAAAAACATAACTAATTTTTATATATTCTTTATTTATATAGATTTTTGCATGTGTGGATTGCACGGTACTTGAATTTCAATATGCCTATAATAAGGAACTGTATTTTTAAGATAGTATTACTATTTATTACTTTAATATTAAATATCTCTATAAAGCTTTACAGAATGTTTCGACATAATGTCTGAATTAAATATAAACCCTCATCAAGTATAAACTGGATAAATTTTTTTTATTGAATGTATTATTATTTTATGAAATGATAAACTAGTATTATTTGAGATTTTGAGAATGTAATGAACCAAAAATGATTAAATTTCAATATGTTTCTCGAATCGCATCGTGAGAAAAATTTCATTCAGATACCATGGAAAATGAGGACAAATGGATGTTTCAAAACTCCCGTTTTTCAATTATCGACAAATTTTTCATTTTCAGTGTGTATTCATTCAATAAGCAGGAGTCTTCTATTGTTTATCGATGCAATTATGACAAATATCTGTTAACACCAACTAACTGATTTTATTAGCACATGCCAGGAAATCTTCCTCCAAAAATCTCAGATGAGGTAATTACAAGTTGAAGAAAAAAGTTCGGCTGAGTTGGTGCGACAAAAACAGTTGTAATGTATTGGATACGTTTATGTTTTTTGTGTTTCTCGATTTTGTTGATTGATGAGGGCTCTTGTATACCTATGACAACCAGTTCTTTTATTGCAACTACTGATTCTTCTGCACTTATCACTGTTCCAAAGTCAAGGTGAGAAATATACACAAATCTGATCAGAAAAGATTCGAATAATTTCGTGACTCCTGTAAACTGTCACAGGAATATCATCATAATTTGAATTGATTAAATTATATTTTCAGGTATGAAAGAGGATTAGAAGATTATGATGAGACATTGGGGAGACAAGAAAGAGGGATGATGGATGAAGTTCATTATGAAGATCATCACGAAGAACATGAAAAAGAACAAAAAGCTATACAAGCAGACCCATGGGCTGGATACTACGATTTCCTCATTAACGAGGGCTCTTTCAAATTTTGGGCTGTTTTCCAGGTAAAAATGTAGATCATATCATCACTGTCAGAAATAACAAAATATACAGGTCTCCCTTATGTATTAAACGTATATGTATGAGTGACCATTAAAGGAAATAATTATTTATACGAGAAAAAAATACTGAAGTTAATAATCAGAGGCCTTTTAGTTTTAAAGTAATAACATTTTTCTAAGATCGAAGTCATCGGCCAGTTCCACATTTTTTCAATTATTTCAAATAATGAATTTAAATTATGTAAACTATATTATTTTATCTTAGTGTTTTGTATGAAATATAAGTGTTTCTAAAATAGAGTTTCAGACCAGCTTTATTTAAACGTACTGGTAATACTGAATATTTACAAATGTAAAAATTGTTTTATGTTTTAATTTTTTGTTTTCATGTTGTTCATAATTTCGCATTAATATCATTTCAATAAGAAAGACCTACGTATTGTTGACAAATAATTGCCGATGTTATGTTTTTTCAAATATAATACGATTTTAAATGTATAGAATGGAACCTTTATAGATAGAGGATAATTATTTTCGAGGACTTCTATCAATAATGTATACGTACGTATGTATATATAATAATTATTATGAAATAATTTTTTATTTCAAATGGAATAGAAAACTATTTCTCTGCTCAACACTTTTCTGTTGTAAAGGTATAAAGGTGACTCTTGTTTCGTAGTGTTAAAAAATTTTCAAACTTGGCTATTTTAAATTGTGTTTAATGATTTCATATATTTGATAGAAGTTTTGTTCTGTTAAGAAGTCCAAAAAGTGGAGAATTTCACACATGCGTTTGTTCATTAAGGATATTTATACCGGGTGTAATCCGACAATGGTACTGTACGATTTCGTCATATCATTTCACTCTAAGGATTCCAAATTAAGAAATTAATTTAAAAAAAAATGGTTACTCGAAAACTCATCCCATTTTTTTAAAAATAATTAGCCTTTTTTGTAAAATTTATAGTCTTTTTATCTTAAGCATTGAAAAATAAATAAGAAATATTATGTGGTGAAAGCTATTTCAATATTATTTGCTGAAATTATTAGATAATATATCTTGTGAAATTATGTGTTTGTAGTGGTTTGGCAAATTTTTCATTTTTGTTATTTTTAAAGTGGAATTTATTCGTTTTATACTGAGCTGCTTTCTAATAATGATAATTTAGGAGTTATTATGAAATCAGTAGCGTATAACAGGATAAAGGGGAAGAAATTTGAAAACAAGTTTTTCCCATAATAAGATAATCTCCAAAGGCCACATCTGACATCGAAAGGAAAAAAATTAGACATCTTGGAATCAACAGAGATTTTTAAACGTAGAAATAATCCACTAATAGAACTCCTCAATGAAAAAAGTGACCTGCTCAATGCTCTACTTTTCGAAGTTAATAACAGAATTGAGTTTACTTCAAATATTTAAAACAATTAAACAAATTTACTTTCACATCAATTCGAAAATGCAGAAACATTACGAAATTTTCACTTCATACCTTTGAATAAGATAGTTATAGCAAACGAAGTAATTTTTTCTTATTCTATTTGAACCTCTACTGTTTCATTTATCGATTTATCTGCACAATATTTTCCTTCGTCATTCTTGAGCAAAAATTAAATTACTTAACAGTATTTAAATAAAGTGTTGTTTTTCAAACTTTCACACATAAATTTGTGCGAATGTCGAGTTAACTTACGAAATATAGTTTGATTCTTCATTATTTCAGAAACAGAAATATTTTGTTGAGAATTTCTTGTTCATCTAAGCGTATACTTTCCCATGGATTAATTTATTCAACGGTTAAATGGTTTCATTAAACTTTGTTTCAGCTCGTTACCGCTCTAATTTTGGTCTATGCCAGCTTTGCCGCAGTTTATTATGCAAAATTCAACGTAATAGCACCAGATTACACCGACGACTATGATTTAGGAATTGGAAGATCTACTAATCAGCCCTTAAGTTCCTCCCTATGGGCTGGATTATCAGCGCAAACTTTCCAGACAATTATAGATGCCATATCTTCGAGAAAATATACGTGAAAACTGCTGTTTCATATAATAAAACCTAAAAAATAAAATTAATTTCTTCATCTCCATTTCAATTATTTGTGGCAAATTGTATTGAAAGTCATAAGGTTGGACTACACAGTACGATCAATGATTTATTTAATTATTCGAATTATTTTGATATTCTTATTTCTATTATCATCAAAAATGGAATAATATGAAAATATTAAGAATGTTGGTACCTCTATAAGTAGGCGGTAACATTTTATCAAGATTAAAAGTTATTGTTTGCCAACATTTATTTAGAATCGCCAGTTCCTCATAACATGACTTCATCAGGTAACTTTGGTAACTGAGATCAACATTATCCTTCTAAAACTTAAATTTCAGGTCAATCGGATTGGCAGTTTGGAAAATAGAAATAAAAATAAAAGGAAATTTCAAATGTGAAACCAAAAAATATTATTATTTTTTAAACTTCTAATTATACCATCCCCACGAAATTTTGTACGAACATGCGCGTTATTACTCTACTCCCAAATGCCGAATTTCATATTGATCGACAGACCTGCCCCACAGAATTCCTTTTGATCTTGGATTCTTTACCAGTGGGTCCAACCTAGTCGTTTCAGATCATTTTCAAGCAAAAACTTTATGAACTTAAGTAGTAGTGCGAGGCCGCACATTATCATGCATAAAGTTTGCGTCATCTCCAAGAATAACCATAAATGGTACAACATGGTCTTCGAGAATCTGTGTCAGGTAGCTATGAGTAATCAAAGTCCCATTTTGAATAAAGACTAACTACGTGCGAGCTTCAGAAGATATGCCTCCTAATGCCATAACTGAGTTTACAACTAATGGAGCCTATAAGACAAAATCATAATTCATCAGAAAACAATACGCGATTTATTGTCCAAACCAAGTGTTGTCGTGCAAAATTCATCCTTGCAATCTGGTGTTCACGTGGAGAAGTTGCTCACTTGTTGCAAATTATTTCCAAGGGAAACTGCCACGACCATTCGGTTTCTTCAAGCACTGTAAACGAGAAAGCAATCGTCAGTATCTGCTCTAGTGCTTCCTCGTTTTACACCAGGTCTTCTAATGAGCAGCTCAGCTTCTTCGTAACATTGAAATAGTCGTTTCTCTCTGACCACAGCCATCTTCTATAGCCGCCACAATTCATGACCTAACAACAGTATTCATAGCCATTGCAATTCTTACAATGGCAACGCATCTCAATAAATCATTTGTAACAGACAGATAAAACCACTAGAACAAAATATATGCTGATAATTTGTACTGAATTCAGGTGGAATACCTTTTTTTTTCAAACACTTATCATCAAATCAACAACAACAACTTTCTATATTCCTGCAATCATGAAAAAATAATCACATACAGTTAATGAACTATCTTGCAACCGAGAAAACAAAATATTGCTAAAATAAATGCAAATTACGGAATGACTCCAATTTTATGCTCGGTAGTGTATATAAATAAAAAAGAAATAATTTCTTGAGTTTGATAAAAGTTAGTACTTAATTTAAATATAATATAATAATATGTGAGGTGAGCATACTCACCTCATAAAATCACGTTATGGCGAAACAATTGTTGTGAATCTAAAAAAAATGCTAGGGAAAATTAAAGTGAATCACTTTAAACCTTGATCAAGAATAACAATCGTCGAATAGGGACTGAAACAGGCACAATAATATGTTACAGAAGAAAATTATAAATTATTGATCGAATGTTTTGAAAAAAATGTTTTGAAATCAAGACAGATCGATGAAATCTTTCATGATTCGAAACGAAAGTACTAATTGAATCAGCAACATTTGTGAATTTTAGACGAAAACTTATTAAATATTTAAAAAGGTGAAAATGTCGAGGTAGTATGTTGAAGATGAAATATACGACAGAAGCTTGTATGCAGTGCGGTGGTAAAGCGGAGCCAATGAACTCTCTCAAGTCACTTCCTCTATAGTCTTAGCCAAGTCGACCTTTTTAGTAGTTGTTCTCTTCCAACTTCACCAATAATGCATGTTTAGCATGCGAATCGATAACTTTCTCACAACTTAAAACTATGAAACTTTTCAGCATTCTTCATCCTACTGACACTTTGGATATTTAGGATATAGAATAATTTTCATAAATAGTACCTCTTAAGGATTATTTCATTTAGTGAAAATGTATTGTTTTTTAGAATAAAACCAATATATTTAATCAAATTTTCACAAATTTTATTGTTAAGGACACGACCGGTTTCGTCAAGTGTTTAGTGTTCTTAGGAATAAAAATGGTGGAAGTTAACAGGATATTTTATTATAAAAAGTTTTCATATTACCTCTAATACTAATATATCAGTTATCAACATTTCATCATGAAATATAAACATATTAGTTCGCAGTGTCTTTGTTGACAAATGGATATTGAAAATTTTAAATTTGATATAAAATGAATATATATCCATTTTTATATGATTATCAATAAAATAACAAAAAAAATAATGCCTGACTAATGTCCTTTAACTGATCGAAATTTGTTGTATATAAATCTGTCTGAATAATTGAATGAATTATGAATTTGAGTCTATTTGTTAAAAGCTCTAATTTAAAAGTATAAATTAACATCAGAAACCTGAAAAATTTTCACCATATATATTGGAAATATATATTGATATGAAATTCATACTTGTCTTGAAAAAATTTATTCTTTTATTTTGACATTGTATCCAACGTATAAATTAAGTCATCGGTGTGAAAGCCCAAAAAAGACTACAGAAATTATATCTTAAACAAAAAACTAATCTGTCTTCTAAGTTAATATTTTCGATAATATTCTTGGATCGAAATACTGCAGCTAATTGTAAATCTCCAGATAGAGTGAAATTATATTTTTTCTTCAATTCAAAAACTCTTAATATCATAGAATAGCGGACATATACTACAATCTTCATGTCATTAAATTAAAGTTTTTCCGAGAAACATTTTTTATTATAATATTTAATTATATATATTTTCAAGGTTTCCAGGATGTTCTGATTATAAATTTAATTAATCATGAAAATTTGGTAGAAATGAAAAAAATTCAATTTTAAAATAAAGGTTATCTGAATGAAAACTTGTTCAATCCCTTTATTCTATTTTAGAAATCCTTAGCAAGCTTTGAATCTAAATATTTTAAAAGATGGACCTACCAAACCAAATGAAAAAATATAACTCTACATTTAAAATATTTTTTTCTTCAGAATCTGTGCGAATTGCGGTGTTTTGAAGAAAAATATTCGGATAATATCCCATGTCCATAATTTCGGACGCAATTAAGAAAAATGAATTGGTTGTGGCAGAATATGAATAATGATAATCCACTAGTTAAAAGTTGTGGAGAGAAGAGAGTAGTATTTCGAATCGAAAACATGGCCCATCGAGCCATCAGCATTCCCAGTGAGTAAGAAGCGCACGCTGGCAGCGGCAGTTCTTGTGGACACGTAAACCTCGCAGTACTGTATTTCTATCCGACGTTCACGATCTTCATAACATCGCGTTCTTCTTTCTATATAATGAAAACAAAGTGACATGGAAACTTATTGTGCTCCTAATGTGAAGAATCAAAAATTCAAACATTCACCGGCTTCAACAGGAGCATTCTACAATGTTCCTTATCCAAGAAACTACCGCCAATATGGGGTGAGTACCATTGGTCCAGATATTATACCATATAAGTTCGGTTATTACTTGATAATCGTTATTTTTATCAAAGAATCATTAATATTCAATTTAAAAATAGTGAAACTCTTATTCTGTGAGTTGCAACACCAGAACAGTTTAAAAAATTAAATATCTTGAATGCTATCTTAAAAGAATAATACAATTGGTATCTAAATGAAAAAAATATAATATTATAGGAGAAAATCATTAAATATAACAGATATATACAAGGTAACCCTAGGACGTTTTTTAAAAGAAAATAGATGGGAATCCTATTTTTATAGTCAATTGAAATGAACTTTTTTCAAGTTTATCGTTTGAATGACCTCCTACAAGAAATCTTATATGCTTTTCTGAACCCGCGAAGGCAACAATAGAAATAATAATTAGTTCCACTTCGAAACTACTGTTTTCGTTGGGTCAAATATTTGCTTATATGATATTTATTCGTTGTATTGTATGCAGACCATTTTGATAGTTGAGTATAAAAAATGCTAATTTTTTTCTGATTTCTGAAGATATCTGGGAATTAATTAATGATATCATAATTCATTTCATGTTGAAGAATTCGAATTTTCATTTTTAATAATTCGAACCCAGTTTATTCGTTCCATATTTATTTAAATAAATCTTTATATCAGTACTATAACGATGAAAATAATCCGTTTCGTAAAGATTTCAATGTAAATACATTGGCGTTCCATCTTGTGCTAAGATTTAATTTGTTATGCCTACCATTCTTCAGATTCTATTTGTTGGTTAAAATCAGCGTGAATAGTGTTTTTTTTTCGATCTGCATCCTGAGGTTTCAAAGAAATACGAAATAGGATACTCCTTCAAGCATACAAGTAGTATAGTGTGAACAAAACTGGGTAAAAATAGCTGGTTAAGAATGATGGGAATATTGCCTAGACTCTTGTGAATAATACGCTTGCTTTTGCAAATGGACCATTATATAATGATATGTACTCGAAGTCAATGTTTTCCGAAGAATTTCCAACTCAATTTAGTTGCGTACGTATTGTTTTTATCTTCTAATATGGGAGTGCATGCGATATTTTAATCATACACTCTACATAGGGTATAACTTCATCAAGAATAGTAGACGTTTTCACGTTAATTAGTTTAGAAGTTTATTTATTCGGAATAATAAATAATAATATCACGTATTATTTCCAAAAATCTGCGATGTGTTCAATTAACACCAAGGTTTTAAAACATTTTCCACCCTTTCTGAACATTCATCCAATTCCGTGTCAAATTTTTTCATTCTTTTGCTCGACAAATTCTAAAAACCTTACAATATATAAGAGCAATATTTACAGCATTAAGAATGGTTGGAGATTTAACTTCCTAAGAGGAATATTCTTCTTCCCAGATAATCAATATCAGAAGGATTTAGTCCTAAAGATCGCTGAAAAAAATTCCAAAAAAGCACTGACCTGAAGTCAGAAGTTCTTGAGCGCTTATTCAACAGTCCATTTCCTCTGAAATTCTAAATAGCTTACCGACCGGCCGGCCGGATAGAATCCGAGGTGGAAAGTATATTACTTTCCACCTCGGATTCTTCATCAGTGAGTTGAGCCTAGTCGTTCAAGATGATTTTCGGCTTACAATTTAAAAATAACACACATTTGGGCGGAACGATAGCACGGTGTCCTCTGGAACAAGCGCGCAACAGTTAACTTAATATAATTTTTTTATACTAACATGATTATCTTATCAGTGTAATCGCGATAAATATATTTCCTCTGTAAAATAAGTATCGTTTAGATCATCTCAGTTCGCATTGGGACTTTAATCTGAAAGATTTTTATTATAATGCAAATTGATTAGATGATGATCGACTATAAGATTTTCTGTGAAATAACTCAAAACACGGAAAAAGCAATTCTTGATTATAACATTTAGGTTAACTTACGTAGACCAAAAGTTATTTTTGGGTCATCATAGAGCATTTCAAATTCATACAGACAATAAAAAATCATTCATAATCAATAGTGACATATGAATTAGAATATTACAAATATAAGTGATGATAAATTAAGTCACCTAAAAATTATCCATACAGCTATATTACCACAAGAGAAAGTAAGTTTTTTTTGGAAACCACAAGTTTCAATGATCCTAGATTATTTTTCTGAAGCCACTAAATTGGATTGAACATATGTATAGATGATGTTTTCTGAAAGGCTATTCTTCAGATTGGTTAAAGTTTTCAACTAACGAGATCTAAATATTTGAACGAAATTCAACTTGCGTTGTCTAAGTATTACATTATGAGTGACTAACTTAATTATTATATAATTATAATTGATTGAACACTTGAACAAAAATTTGTATCAAGTTGATAAAAATCGTGAGATGTAGCTAACTAAGATTACGGTGGTATTTTATTCGTGAGGTACAGTATCCTAACCTTATGTTCAATCTATATATACTATCAAATGGACTAATGACACAAATTCCCCATCATATCGTCGATTTCCATAAGAAAATATTCTAGATTTTTCCTCTGCTAGCAGGAAGTATATCTTATGGACCAGAAACGTGATTCTTTGACATAGTTGGCTGGTAACCGTTTTGCACCAAGGTACAATTGTGAAGTTATACTTGTAATTCATCTGATAATTTTCGTACTCGCTTAAAGTAAGCAGATGACCAGCAAATCAACCTGATCTCAACCATATTATACTCAACTTGCGCATATACCACATGCAACCTTCATAATATCATAAGCCGTTAGTGTTACACTTTCAGTCAATCTAATACAGATAGAATCTCTTGCCGTATTGAGTGCTTCCGCACTATGACCATTTTTGAAAGATTATATTATTCTTTATACAGGTAGGATGCCATCATTCGTCCCAAAAAAACAAACGACAACAAAAATGTTTTCAATAAATTGAACTGAGAAGCAGAATATTCAGAAAAAATTTGTGAAATTTTCAAAATAAGAACCACGTCTAAAATAAACTTTCTCCGTTCAATGAAATAAATGAAAAGATATTTACTATTGAAAATTCATAAGAATTTGAAAGTTTCTAGAAATTAGACCACCGTGCAGTTGACCTATCCATTGGACATCGAAATCGTATGGGCATCGTGAATAGTCGAATAGAACAAGGGAATCCCCTATTGGAAATAAAAAGTAAGATCATAAAATTATATTTACCATTTGAATGAAAAACTTGGACATACACGTTTCATTCTTCTTCTAAAATCTTCAATATACATGACTAATAAAATGAATGCATTCAAGAAATAAATAAATAAAATAAATTTATTGAGTATACACTCCATAAGTTGATGATTGAATTAGATCATTCGAAAAACGGCATGTCTAATTTATATCTGAATTATATCTATAAATTTGTTCTATAGATTTTTTCTATTTTAAGATGTAATATAATAGTTTTACTTGAATTAATTATTAAGTGAATATAATTATATTCTAAATAATATATTTCTCCAAAATTCAAAATCGAATGTTATTTCTATAATAGATCTGTTTTGTTAATTCATTGGAAAAAAATGACTTAAAATAAATGTCTAATTTTAAATTTTTTTAATATGAAATTTGACCCTTCTTGAGGGCTTTTTTTATTAATAGTTTTCCTCGAGTTTATAGAATTCTGTTGAAAATTCAAAAATATAAAAGTGGTTCTAAAACTGTACCCAAATTTTAAAAAAATTCAAATAATATTCGCATCAATATTTTGAAAATTAACATTAGCAGAAGTTTATCCGAAGAAAATTTGGATTCAAAGGATAAAATCAAATTTTTTATATTGAATGATTTCAAAAAACATAGAATGGTAAAAATTTTCTTTTATTACGAATTTCTGTTTTGTTAATCATAAGTTGTATTTCAGTTATTGAAATATTCTAAATTTGTGAGAAGTTAGTTATTCTTAATTAACTGTTTGAATTTTGAAAAAAAATATTATTCGAGTTTTGTTCTGTTTTACAGATGTATGTTGTACTTTTTTGATTCGAAGAACTTTCTCTTGCCACACCTCATACTCCTTATTATTATATTATATTATATTTGGAAAAGATTATCAGCCGAATCAATTTATTTGAACAATTCGTATTTTGATGTGAATCGTGCAGAGTAAATTTATGGGCAAATGGAATGACAAAGTTATTGATTTGGTTCGGAAATATGCTTGTTTGAAATATTTCTTCTGAAACAGCTAAGAATACGAACAAAATTATGCAATATAAATAATAACGGAAGCTAAAAGCCTTCGTTCTTACTTGAAAAAAAAAACAATATTTTGGACATCGTTAATTCGATCAATTTTCTCTTTGATATTTGCGGAAAAAGTATTGGTGAATCAGAGGGAGTATTGGTGATAATTCAGAGAATAAGAATATTATGATGAAAATAATGAGAAAGTAAAATTTCCATGTTGGTAAAAAAATCCATCATATCATTTCAACTATAAAACTTGTTTCTAATTTCTATTAGTCGATAATTGGTTTGAGTGTTTTTCGATATTTGAATAAATGTAATTTAGTGGCTAAGAGATAATCTTTAGACTTTCAAAATATATTTTCATTTTTATATTGAACTTCCAGAGTTCGTGTTTCAAGGATGGAGGACGTTGAACTCGAATTTAAAAAAATATCCTCATTTGATCCGACAGTACCTACTCAGAGTGTTATCACAAACCATTAAATATGTATTTCAGTTAGTTATTGCAAATAGAAACAAAGGCCCAACATGTATAAGATTTAGTTTGTTGCTTAGCCCTGGGCAAATGTTAGAGAACCGGTCGCTTTGAACGACCATTTTATACACGATGCCGTGAACACTCTGGGAGTAAAAACCTTGCAAGGTCGCCTCTCCACCTCGAATTGAAAAAATTAATAAAAAATTGCTTCTATTAAGGCGATTATCTCTCCCAATTCATCTCCCAATCATTTGGATTTTTTATCTATTTGAACCATAGTGAAATCAATATCATTGAGATTCGTAGATTAGGGAACCAAATTGAACTTGAATTTCAAAATATATACTGGTTGTGAGAACCTTAAGAAAATGATTAATTTCTAAAAAAATGAATACCATGCCTAAAAAAAAATTTCTCCATTGAAGACATGAAAAAATGAATTGCTCGTGGAAAGTAAATAGAAGATATTGAATTAATTTGTAGTTTTTTTTCAGGAAAACCAATTTCCATTTGAAATACGTATATGTAGAGTCTGGTTAGAATAATAAGATCAAGTAATTATGTATTCACAATAACAAAAATAGAAAGATTCAAGATTCGTGATATCACACTTTCGCTAACATCGAAGAAAATGGCCACTTGCACTTGTCTTCGACCAACCAAAGGCTCTGTTGCCATCGTCCTCGGATAAAACTGTCTTGGGATAAGAAAAATTCGATTTGTAATTGCGAGAATCCCATTGAAAACGAAATACAAACTGAAGAGAAAAATCATTAAAATGTGTATTTCGGACACACATGGACAAAAAATTATTAATCCGCATAAAAACTTGCTCCACGATGAAGCAGAAGACGTTTCTATAATCGTTATAAATTTATGTAATTGAAAAAATATTTAGACGATACGAAAAACATCAATATCCTTAACTTTTGACGAGCAGATTATATCCTCGTAAGAATTTTCATGAAAAGATAGAAACTGAAAAGTTCTAGAACTCTTTTTTGCCTTATCAATAACAAAATGAGAAAACAGGAAAATTTCAGTCCTTTAAAAGGCATGACTTTCACGAAATGTAAAAGATTAGTTGAGGACAGAATAGTGGATCCTTAACTAGTTCTCATCTTTGTAGGTTGTAGCTTAAATTTTCTGGGAATTATTTATTGTCAACAAAAGCAAGTTGCGTCCAACCAAACCAATTATCTTGGCTACTTAAAATTTTTCGTCATTTAACAAGGGAGATAATTCTGGGAGAATTCAAGTAATGAATTCAGGAATGTTGTATCCGATGTACACCTAATGAATTGACCTGCATTTTTCTTGGAACTGCATCATTGTTAAGGCGAAACTATAGTTACCATGTAAACATGTCATGCAAGCAATGATGTTAACTGCAATTAAAACATTGTTCACAGAGTTCATATTTAAAAAGTATTGAACTCGACGGGCTGATATTTTGACAAAAAAAATTGAATATCAATGACATTGCTCAGAAGCTGCTGATTTCACGTCAGTGCTTTTCTAGATTTTTTTTATATTTAAAGTGAGGAAATAGTATCTAATCATAATCAGTATAATGACGTGCCTTATGATGTTATCATTAATATCCGACTTGTTTTTACCGAAGTAGTTGTTTTACGGAATGAGCAAGAAATTGTGTTTATTTCAACAGAATAACGGTGACAGTTCGTTTCACATGAAAGATCGTCGAGTCAAAATCTCAACTACTTGGATATTTACTGTTGTTCGTCGATTTGTTAGAAGGCGTTTAGTTTCGGAAGATCCTTGTGGATCTCATTTTTCTACAACTGACCTTCCGTTGTAGTGAATTAAAACGAAATTCGGATTTCAATTTTTCACTACCACTTATCGTAGAACATTGCGGTTCAACGATTGATCAGTTCTGCACAGATGAGAGATGGTGAACGAAATTTTTTATTATTTCCAAAATGCAAAAAAAAAATTGGCGAAAAAGTGGAAAAATAAGAGACATACACAAGGGAAGAGAAAATTGAAAGCTTTTGGTATGGAGAAATAGTAAGCCTTTGCAAAAAAATTGTCACGTTCCTTGATTCGATATTTCAATTCAGAGCAGAAAAAATTTTTTGTTGCACGAATCCGAAAGTTCATACTCTCAATTTTTAACAGTAATATATTAAGATGTATTCAACAACGATATCAATTTTACACCAACATGATGGCCAATGATCTTAGGGAATCTAATCAGATCATTGAAACTTTTAGGGAACGCACGTTGAATAGCAAAATAGTTTCGCAGTTATTCACGTTTGAAATTTTTCATATCGATCCGACATTGGGCATTTGAAAGAAGAATAGCAACGCCCATGTTCGTACGAAATTTCGTGAGAATCGTATGATTAGAACTTTAGAAGCAAAAAATTGTGTGAGCAGATCAGTATTTAGCTCTACCATAAACACTATAACTTTCAAACGGAAAGAGATACAAACTTAAAACTTTCAGGGTAGGTTTGGGACCTGAATATTTTGGTTGAGTTTGTCATTGGGGAAAAACAGTCCGATGGTTTTGCAGTTATTCATATTTGAAATTTCTCTTATTCCATGAATATTTTCAGGACTAAAAATCCGATTGATTTGAAATTTGGGGTTCAGAAAGAAGGATAATGATAACACACACGTTCCCACAAATTTTCATGGGGATCATTTGATTAGAAGATTCAAAACAAAAACAAATATTTTGTGAGCGTAGCAGCGTTGAACGCTAAAGAAACCATAGCAACAGTGCCAGGATAGAGTTCAAATTTGGCATTTAGATATAAAATAGTGATACAAAGGCTAATGCAAAATTTCGTGAGGATCGTATATTTAGAACAATTACAATAATATTTTATGAGCAGGACAGCGTTGAGCGCTACTGAAACCATAGTATCAGTGGTACGATTGAGTTTAAATTTAGCATTCAGATGTGAAATAAAGACAAGAAGGATAATGTAAAATATTGTGAGGATCGCGGGTGATATGAACAAGCGCGCAAAGCTCCTGACTTCACCTCGGTCTTTTTCTTCAATTTTTGAAAAGAAAAAAATCGAAATTATCGGACGGCCACATCAGCTGTTATTCTAGTAAATTTCACTCATTCTCAAAGTGAAGTTTAGCAATAGCGCCAATTTCATATAACGGGAGATACGAAGTTAAAAGTGATGAAATGCGCCCTGTTTGCAAAATTCACTCTTGGAATGAGTGAAATTTCTTAGAAAAACAGCTGATGAAGCTGTCCGATCATTTCGATATTCTTATTTTAAAATTTTGATATTTTTTAGTAGGATGGCGCGAATCATAGGAAGAAAAAGTTCAAAGATTATTTGTGAACTATTTATTAAGTGTGAAGTGAATATTTTAAAGCATTTGTTTAAAAGCATTGTTAAAAATTGGGAGTCCATAACTTCCAAAGGAAGATATGGCATTGTTTTGAATTCAGATTTATGTTCAGGAGATTAAGTTCATATGCCCGCAATATCTGGTGGACTCTGACATTTACCGAAACATTTTTCGGTTCTAATTTAAAGTTTCTCCGTCTAAAATAACTCACGTATGGAGTTTTCTTAGTTTTGTCTCAATCTACGTACGTCTATGGAAATGCTCTAAGCTACTTGGAGCGAAAAATTAATGCCAATATTATCTTGTATCTCTAATCTTCGAATATGGTTATTAGTTTTAGGTCTGATGATAATGAACTCCTTAATATTTCGGCAAATATCTTTGTATAATCTGAGCAAGATTAGGTTGCTATGAAAATGAAATGAAATTAAAATTGGAGAAGTTCAGGTATACCCACATAAATATAAATCTTTTTATTCCTATCGCTTCCGGAGCTCCATTGTTCTAAGTATACAGGAAGCAGCATTTTTTCGGAACTGAGACAAGATGAAAAATTAAGTGGATAGAATACTAATTAATAAATACATAAACCTGTTGATTCCGTTAGCGTTAATGTTTTAGAGGCGACGCTTCGTCCTGTTTGCTATTCATTCTAACATTCTGCCTGTTTGTTCCATAGACTTATTATCCTAATTTTAATATGTCTATGGTTTTTTCATCATACTAGCAGATATCAATTTCACATTAATGTATCGAGTAATCTGGTTGAATCATGCATAATATAGGACGTGGCTGATGAAACTATAAGGTTGTTGGGAAAGTAATTTCGTTCTTTCCCGACAGAGGATTTATTTGATTGTATTTTTTCGAACCCAACTTCACACTTAAGCCGCATACTCATTATATGTTTTGAGAGCTGATATAGCAAGGCTTGTGTGTAAAAAAGTTCAATTAATTCTACGCAGTCACTTTTAGTCGGTGCCTTTTTAAGTATGGAGAGCAATCAGAAGCATTTTCGTCATATTTTACTTTTTCACTATAGAAATGCTGTTCAAGCCAGAAAGAAATTAACCGATGTGTATGGAGAAGATGTGTTAACAGTATGCCAGTGCAGAACTGGTTTGTAAATTTTGATGTCGAGGATGCACCACGTTCCGGAAGGTCGGTTGAAGCCGATAAAGACACGATAAAAGCATTAGTTGATGCAAATCGGCGAATAACAACACGTGAGATCGGTGAGAGGTTAAATTTATCGAATTCAACTGTTTATGACCACTAGGCTTTAGCTTTTAAGTTAATATGGGTCAAGGAAGGATGCAATCCCAAATTCTTACGCAATAATCTTCAAGTTGACGTCTGAGAAATCCCCAGTCGTTGCGATCATCATGAAATTGACAAATATGGCTCATCGACAAGACTGACCGCTGCAACTGCAATTTTCTCCTTACTTCGCACGTTTCGCCCTATTTTGGTGACTTTTTGTCTTGTAAAGTTAACTCACGTTCAAAATTTTTGACACTGCGACGTATAATTCGCGCAGATTACCGATGACGGCGACTCAATTCTTGAGTGAATAAACGTTGAGTACCAACAACTGAGCTACTATTTTGGTTATATTTTTTATTGCTTCCAACCGATGAAACTGCACACTATACAAAATATAGTGACACCTGGAAATGAGGAAAATGTATTAGAAACCGAGAAATCTCTATTTGAAAAACTATCACCTATACTGAAAGGCCCTTTAGATCTTTATGCACATTTTGTTCGTTGCGCTAGTCTAGAAAAATGACTTGATATTAGCTCACAAAATAAAAGAACAGAAGACAAAAAAATAAAATCAAAATGGGATTTATAACATTCATGAGGCAAGACAAAGACAATGAAGATCCACACTGTTCGTTTTTGCAAGCATTCCACTGATTTTCTGACAAATTTGAAACAACAGAATTGAAGTAATATATATATATCTTATCATCAAAATTCCGTATTTGAAAAATCAACGTCTATATCACTACGTTGGAGTTCTAATAAAAACATCTTGGCCACTGAAAAATGTTGCTCATCTTTTTGTTCTTCAAGACCTGGCAGCCTTATGTATTTGCGACGAAGTTGTTGTTCCAAATAATTCAACCGATCACATTCTCACTCCATTTATTTCAATCAGAGAATTCCACTTTTCATCCAGTTTATCAATAACCATATTTGCGACAGTTTATACGAGTGTTGATAAGAAATCTTTATGGTTGCTTCAATTCTATTGATATCACCTGTTTTCCAGATCAGTATTACTCAAATCAGGCCATAATATTCCGTTAGGCTCTAATTATAATTATTATTATTACTCACAGTTACAGCTTCACCAGCAATATTTATTAACTAGAAATGATATACCAAATGAAAATGACGCTTCTTAAATGTGACATGACCTTCCGCAATGTAACTTTTGAATTAGTTACATATATAAAGAATTAACATTCGAGTCGATGCTTGATAGAAGTATTTAAATGAAATAAAATTAAGAATAAGCAAATTTAATCATAATTTTTCCCTTCCCGAAAATACATGCTTCGAATACTTTTGGACAAAGTAGGTACTTGAATTGCTGTTATTGTTTTTGATACTCCTGTTATTCAACTCATGTCTTCCTTGCGCTTGAAATTCCGCAGCGTACTAAAATGCATTAAAAAACATACCAAATGATGCATGTACCATACAAAGTTTAACTCATCGAAAAATAGACCGAATACTACATTATCTACGTATGAATGCTTAATTGTAAACTTGCTACTTCTTGTTAAATGCATCATTAACAAGTGAAAATTAACTTCATTAAGTTACAATTTAGTTGGCTTAAGAAGTGTGAAAAAACTAATAGAAATTAATCACCTTCAACCGTTAGTTTAGACAATACTTACATCGATTTGAAAAATTTTGATTTTTAGTCAACACTTTCATAGTCAACCGCGACATTCTTTGCTTAATCTCCTTTTTTCACACTTAATGATCGCCACTCTATGATTTGCATTAAGCGTAAGTTTCCTTTAGCAATTATTTGCCCGATTCTCATCCTTAACTATATTTATTTCGAGTAATGTATCTAACAAAATTACATATTACACATGCGAACTTTTAAAATGTAATACTTTTCAGTTTCTGTATTATCGTTACCGTCGATTTTATATACATATTAAGTATATGAGGCTAAATTATATTTGTACCTGAAATAATTGTGAAACTCACCGTGTTTAACACTGAATAAAATAATTAGAAGAAATGAAAATATCGTGTTAATTACTTCCAAATGTTCCATTTTGTATGTTTCATATTATCACTTTACATTATATGCGGGTAGAGATGAAATTTTGCCTTTTGTCAAATTACTTATTTTATTTGCTTTCAGTTCTTTAATTAATAACTGAATGATATGCCTTCTAATAACCTCTTCTATATTGAACAATACATTGAAATAATTTTTCAGAATGATTATTTGCAAGGAAATTATCACAGAAGACCTTTGTCACCGTATCAAGAAGTACCTCGACCTAGAAACCGTATATGTCCAATAGCTTTAGCTGTAGCTTCTTTCATCGTTTTAATAGTAGTACTAACAATAGCGGGCTTGGCCTTATATATGGGAGCTCTCCATTCTGAACTTCCTAGTCGTAAGTAAAATTTTTCTCTCAATTGTTAACATTTTCAATGAACAAATGTATATTTCAGCTTTAGTCACCTTTAGTTGTAGTATCAGAGTTCTCCGAGGGGATAGATTCGTTGGGGCTTTACAAGAAAAGGCCCATAGATATAGTGTACAATTAGAAACACTTTACAAGCGAAGTGTTCTTGGACCATCCTTAATAGAGTGTAGTGTAGATAGGTTTGGTGAAGACACTTACACCATATTCTTCAAATTAACTTTAGATAGAAAACGTTTACCCAGGTAACGATAATTGATTGGAAATGATTTCTGTATTATTCAATTGTTTTTAGATCTGCTACTCCTATAGAAAAATTGATCGGAGATGCCATTACAGCTGATTTGGTTTCTAAAAAACCAGTTTTCAAAAATATTCGTTTCAAACCAGGCAGCCTTCGTATTCAAGAGGTTAATCTGGCAGTACCTTTTACCACTAGAACATCTTCCCAAAATGAAACCAGGAAAAAAGGAGAGGTAGTTTTGAAACCCCCCGTTATGAAAAACATATCTCTTGCCATTGGCATCAATCCTAAGAAGAAATCACCGTTGGAAACGAAGAAATCATCATCCCCACAGGGATCGTTCAAAATAACCAAAACTGACGCAGATATAACAGAGAAACAAGACGTTATCACTGGAAAAACAGTCAGACTGAAATTAACAACGCAAGGACCTAGAATAACTTCAAAACAAACAACTCCAACAAATCTAAATAAAATAGCATCCACTAAAGGAGCGGAAACGAAAGACGAGAGTAGTAAAAGTATAACCGAAACGAGCAAAATCACAGTTGCTTCTTCTCAATACACAACTCTTTCACATTCCAAATTTGTCACAACTCCTACAACGACAACTCAGATAGTACCAGTTTTTTCTTTCAACTCGGACATTTTCGATAAAGAACCTTGGACACCTCTATTTGTTAACGCAAGCAAAAATCAAAAGCCAATACTGACATCTAACAATATCAAAAGTGATTTAAATAGTGAGGAAGATGTAGGACATCCAGTGTACACGAGTTATACGAATCCCAGTCTTACAATATTTCAAAAAAAAATTAATCCTTTAGGAGTTACCAATCTCACAGGACATCCAATACCTGTTAATAAAATCGTGGATATAACTGAGCCGAACATTATTCCTATGAGTAATTTCCAACCGGTTTCAATGAATATCCCTTCATCAGAAATCCCAACGCAAAGTTATGATCCGAAAAATGGGGCTCAATCATTTTTTATGGACCATAAAACGTCCTATATTTCAAACTCTATGATTCCTAAAAGGGATGACAAAATCAAGAACATTTCAACGATTTTTCATGATTTGGTGTCAACTATAGTGAATCACGATGACAAAAAACTAGGCCTACCAGCACCTATACAGGAAATTGGAACATATCATCATGCTGTGGATGATGGTGAAGATGTAAGCTTTGGACAGGGTCAAGTTGAAGTTGTAGATGATGACGAAGAATCGTTGATAAAAGCCACAACAAAAATTCCGCTCGTAACTTTACTACCTGTGAAATCAAACTCAGGTGTTGGGAAACCCCTTCGTAGAAGACCATTCCGAAAAAACCATACAGAGAATGATTATGATAGAAGAAGTTTTGGCGATGTTATTCCTCTGGGTGATATAGATATAAGCTCAGATGCAACTGGTAAAATGGCTAAGAACCCTCTGGATGATTTCAAAATTGTTGGGATGCTAAAATTTGAACCTGAAATAGATGATGGCTCAGTAGCAGATTATGTGAGAAAAGCAAAAATGGAATCTTCAACTAAGCAACTCCCGACGCAAAATCAATTAAAAAATAATTTTATCAACCATAACTTGAATTTCTCAAGTTCTGACGGTCATCAGTCTAACATTTTGACCCCGGATAAACTAAAACTTCTGTCTGAAATAAGCAAAATCTATAATATAAATGATTCTCAAAGCGTGCAAGAATCTGTCATTTCAACAAAAGCCGTGCGACCGATATACAGCCTGAATAATTTTGGATTCAAAATTCTAAGCAAATATCTAAATAATGTTTTGCTCAGCGAAAAACAGGAACCCTTATTAAACAACCACACAATACAGAACTGTAGTAAAGATAATTTTATTTGTAGTGATGGCAAATGTCTCACAAGTAGTGCTAGATGTAATCATTTGAAAGAGTGCTCCGACGGACTGGATGAGAAAAATTGTACTTGTGCTGATTTCTTAAGAACCCAATATTTAAATAAGAAAATTTGTGATGGTGTAATTGACTGCTGGGATTTTTCGGATGAGAACAATTGTGGTAAGATCCAATTACTCTCTATATACTATAATATACATTCATTATACATCCAAGACTTGTTTAAATCTGATTAGTAATGAAGTAAATAAAATGTTTGGATTTGCAGTATCTTTTGAACACTATGAAGTGTTTTATCTACAGCGTGAACGAAACCTTTTAGCAATAGCTTAAAGTGCCAAGTAGCTAAAAAGTCAGCTTCAGCTTTCATCAAATCATGAATGGTACTTGCTTACAATTGTAAATTCGTATCAAATTTATCAGTCAACATGTCTAAGGATATATTTCGGTCAGACTTTCTTACTATGTCCGTGCTCTACTGTTGTCTAATTACATCACCCTCAATATTTGATCTAACACTGTGAAGCTCTCGAAGGAAATACGGTGTTGTGAGGGAGCTTCCACGGCGTTTCGTTCTGAGCATACGCACCTGAAACTCTTCAGACAGTCGTGGTGTGCACCTCTGCGTGGTGTCCATCTCTGTCTCCGTTCCGCTTTGGAACGGTCGTTGAACGCTATGTGCCTTGCCCTATTTGAACTCGGCAGGGACAGTCAGTCAGGAATATTTAGACTAGTCGTGTCCTCTATATGATACGCCGCTCAAGTTGCAACAGAGCATGGAAACATTCTGGACGAGGAGCAAAGAAGGTGCTCGCTACACACTTCCCCTCCAGTGAGCGTCGATAAGTTCACGGAATAGGGCGTTGGGAGCTTCCATGGCGTTTCGTTCTGAACATGTGCACCTGAAACTCTTCAGACAGGCGTGGTGCGCATCTCTGCTTGTGATGCGTAGCCATGTGTTCCGCTTTGGAACGGTCGTTGAACGCTATGTGCCTTGCCCTATTTAAACTCGGTGGGGACGGTCAGTCAGGAATATTTAGACTAATCGTGTCCTCTATATGATACGCTGATCAAGCTGCAACAGAGCAAGGCAGGATTCTGGACGAGGAACGAAGAAGGTGCTCGCTACAACTGAAATGTTTGCTAGTTATTTGAAAATATTTTTCCGTGTCTCTGTTCTTCTTTAACCACGGCACTCTTAATCTTTGACCTTACAATGAAATGTTGCTTAGTTACTTGAAAATAATTTTCCATAGCTTCGTTTTTCTACGAAGCTATTTCACTGTAAGGATGAAATATATGTATTTTAAACTTCTTTTCAGAAGTAGAATAAATAAAGTGAAATGTTGGGGAATATGTACTTATACATATTCTTCTCTGTCCCTATTCTTCTTTAGGCATACCATTCTTAATATTTGACCTATCAGTGCCTTTGTTCCTCTTTAGCCACAGCACTCTTAATATATGACCTAACAGTGAAATCTTGGCCAATTACTTGAAAATATTGATCTCTGCTCTTATTATCCTTATAATAGTACTCATAATTTGACCTAACGATGAAATTTTGTAGCTAACTTTAAACTTCTTGAATATATTCTTCCAGTACTATTCTTTTTAAGCCTCAGTATTTTTAATATTTCATCTAACAGCGAAATGTATGTCAAAATATTGTTTCCTGTTCCTATTCGTTTTTAGCCACATTAATCTCAATATTTGACGTAACAGTGAAATGTTGGTCTGTTACTTGAAACTATCCTTCCAATCCTATCTTTCTCAAGCCTCATTACTCTTAATATTTGATCTTATAGCGAAATGTTGGTTGATTGCTTTTAAATATTTTTTCTGTCCCTATTCGCCTTGAGTTATAGTAGATACTCTCAATATTACCTAACAGTGACATATTGGGCGGTAAGTTGAAAATTTTCTTTCATGTCCCTATTCGTCTTTATCCAAACCCACATCACTCTCAACATTTGACTATTATAGAGAAATGTTGCCTAGATACTTAAAAATATTCTGCCTGTTCCTATTCGCGTTAAGCCTAACAGTGAGATGTTAGCTAATTACCTGAAAATATTCTTCACTGCTGCTATTCTTATTTCGGTGCAGCACGCTCACTATTTGACCTAACACTGATCGAGCAATTTTCTGATTACGAGCTGTGTATTTTAACCATTATGTTGATTTATCATTTGCGCATTATGTTGATTAATCATTTTCAGTTTAAACTACTGTTTGCCCATTTCGTATATCCAGCTTGTAAATTACTTCTGGAAATATTTTTTCAGATTGGTGTCATCCGGGACAGCACATATGTTCAAATACCAAAGCTTGCGTAGACAAGATTAAAATTTGTGATGGAATTAAAGATTGCCTTGAAGGTGATGACGAAAGGCAATGTGTTAGTATAGGAAAAAATTTAACCGAAGCAGACAAATTTTTATATCATAATGAAGGTGAAAAATGATATTCAAACATTTCATCAGAATATTTTATCTTCTTTTCAACAGGCTACCTAATGGTAAGAAAATTCGGCGAATGGGGAAAACTTTGCATTGATAATTTGAAAAATATTTCTCTTAATGATTCATCCATTTCTTTGCATATTCAAAGCTTGGGTAAAGAGTTTTGCACAGATTTGACCTACAGGTTAGTAAGAAGGTTTTCCTAAAGTGAATTAAAGTTAAAATTAATATTTTAGGAATATGTCTTCTGTTCAAATAATCAGCGAAGACGGTAGTAGAAGTGAAGATAAGTATTACGACCTAATGCACTATGAAAAAAACGATAACGAAAGTTCTTGGACATTCTCTGAAAGTACATGTACCAAAAAAAATATTTTGAAAGTAAGCTGTCAGTCTTTGGAATGTGGTTTTCGTCCTAAAATTCTTAGATACAGAGCCAGGTAAACTTGAATTTGAGTTAATATTTATATATTTTCCAAGTATTTTCTATCGATTTCATGACAAATAATGAAAATTCATGCATTTCAACAATTACTTTCATCTCAATTTATACACTTGAAGGAATATACCAATATTTTGTTCAGGATTGTAGGTGGCAAGAATGCTGGAATAGGCTCCTGGCCATGGCAAGCCGCATTGTATAAAGAAGGAGAATTTCAATGTGGAGGTTCTCTAATTTCTGATAAATGGTTGATATCAGCCGGTCACTGTTTCTACAAATCGCAAGAAGAATATTGGGTCGCTAGACTAGGAGCTCTAAGAAGAAGTACTGCCTTACCATCTCCTTACGAGCAATTAAATCCACTCCAAAAGATATTCATACATCCAGGCTATGAAAATAATGGATTCGTGAACGATATTGCTTTATTGAAACTTAAAAATTCTGTAACTTTTAGTGATTACGTACGACCAGTCTGTTTACCAAAAGCTGGAGAATCTTTGGAGGACGATGTTCAATGTACCATCTTAGGTTGGGGTCAATTGTCAGAAGTAGGAAGGATATTCCGTAAGTTGTAATCCTTCAGTAAATGTATTTATGTGATTCATTCGATATTTACAGCTGACACTTTGCAAGAGGTTCAGGTTCCTGTCATTTCAACACGGGAGTGCAGAAAAAGAACAATATTTCTACCTCTATACAACATAACAGAGGAAATGTTCTGTGCAGGATATGATAGAGGTGGTAGAGATGCTTGTCTTGGTGATTCTGGAGGGCCTTTTATTTGCCCAGAAGAAAATGGCCGATGGGTAATACATGGTAATGTTGATTTAAATAAATTATCATAGCAATATATTTTTGAAGAAAATTTCTGATCTAACATAATGAAGAGCTTGCCTATTCATTTTAATTTTACCAAGATGTCTATTAT
Organism: Megalocaria dilatata; assembly: GCA_034642435.1. Taxonomy (NCBI): domain Eukaryota; kingdom Metazoa; phylum Arthropoda; class Insecta; order Coleoptera; family Coccinellidae; genus Megalocaria; species Megalocaria dilatata. Next base: position 45,146,444 of record CM067863.1, on the reverse strand, counting down.
TTTCAGGAATCACCAGTAACGGTTATGGCTGTGCCAGAGCAAACAGACCAGGCGTATATACTAAAGTTTCCAGTTATGTAAACTGGATTCAACGTTATTTAGATCTTGAAGATACAAATTCCCTCCTGACAATAACAGAACAAAAAGAAAACAAATGTTCTGGCTATCGGTGTCCTTTAGGACAATGTCTGTTAAGGAGTCAAGTGTGCAATGGCTATACTGAATGCAATGATGGTAGCGATGAAGCTAATTGTTAGATAAAAATTAGTACCAACATTTTATATGAATTCATGGAACACAAAAGAAACTAAAGAGTTCCTTAAATTTCATTAGATTGATTCTATATGGATATATTAACAATTTTGGAATTCCTCTGAGTGAAATGACCTATATACAATCATATTTTTCATTCCTCATTACTGTACTACTCAGTATAAAAGTTCCCTTTATTTTCGAGATTCACAACAATACAGTTGACTAATAAACATTTTTCATCTGCCATTTTTCTAGATTCGGCTCAGGTAAAATATTTTAAGCGTTTAAAAATTTCACAATGTGCTAATACATTACTCCGCTTTATTTATATGTTCAACACGCCTCATACTGTATTCTCTATTTTATAATAACCAAAAGCTTCTGGTTCTTGGAATACAGGAAAATGTATTTACTCGCCCAATTTTTATGATTTAGTGCTTATTGGAATGTTTGTAACGAAAATATTTCACTATTCTTGACTATGAAAACATTAAGTTTCTACTTGATTTTCATTCATATCAAGGATTTCCACTAAATGATTATACACAATTTCTCATATTGGAAATTCCATAAATATTCTAATTTTCATAATAATAATAAGTCTATGGTATCAGCACTTGAAGATTGGATGAATAGGCGGAAGGCTATTCCAGGATTCCTAGCTTGGCTCGATGTGGGGTTACAGCATATGAGGGAACTAGAATTAGTAGAGAAGAAAAAGAAGATTTTGACTGTGAAAGAAAGTGCGACTTGATTCAAAGTCTTTTCTAGCAGTGAATACAGAAAATTAGTACAATTTCTCAAATTTTTATCACATTTTATAACATTCGTCTTAAAAACGGTGGGCTTCAGAAGGAATGATGAAGAATAATTTAAATTTATAAGTTAATTGAAGATTCTCATGATTATCTAAGATAAACTTTATCTGCTATCTTTATGCTTGTTTTTTCAAGATTTTGTAAATCGGCGGAGACTATAACTAGGAAACAAGTGGAAGCAGAAAAAAAAAGATAATCGGAGAATCTGTAACATAATTATAGAAAACTTTACACCAAAGTTAATTTCATTCGGAATGAGCCACAACGGAAAAATTGATTTTTATTGGATTTTAAACAGCTTGTACCTTTTCATCTGAGCCGAATCTAGTAAAATGGTAAATGGAGCGTGTTTTATTTGATGAGATCAATCTGTGGTTGAAATTAATGTCCAACTTGAGAGTCGCTCTGTATAGCTGGAAATAATATTTCTATTTGTAATTTTTATCGAACTGCAAGAAGAACAATTGTAAATTCCGGTTGAATCCAAACCTCCGGAATTGGTGACAAGGGAATATTCCTGCATAGTGAGAAATTCGCTGGTTCAGTGAATATTGCCAACTAAATTTATTTATTACTTTTAGTTTTGGTATGGTGAAGGGAAAAAAGATGATCGAATGCAATATTCATGGAACCATCCACATTATATGAACCTATGTGATATATAATCGAACAAAAACTAGAATTAAGATATTGAATAAAGAAATTCAGCTCTACATTGATTCTTTTTTATTCCGTGATCATTTTCTTACATCATTTTGTACATTGTTGAAAATACCAATTTTATACAGACTTAAAATGTTTGTAGAGTGTCCTATTTTTCAATAAAAGTGAAAAATTGCAGAAAGAAATTTGTCACAGATCACTTAAAATATGTTGAGTGTTTTACTTATTAATACAAGTGAAAACTTTAAAGTGAAACTTGCAGCAAACAATTTGTCACCTGTATTAATCAACTTCATTTTCACATCTTTATACACAATTTTCTAACCTAAGTACGCTCATCATGAAACATTACTGTTCTAAAATAAATGTTGATTTGTTTCTTGAAAGTATTGACTTTTTTAGTTGGTTTTGGGAAAGAAAAATGGGGCTCACATGGAAATCATTAATGAATAGAGGAATATTCTCAAAATATATACTCTGAACAAAGGGTAAAGTTCACTGATTCATAATTTCTACAAAAATTGGCTAGTTTGGACAATGCTTGGTAGAAATTATTTATAATTGACTTCTTTGATGAAATTAACGTTTCTACTCTGGCGAAGTCCGTTCATATGGAACAAACTTTGTCAGAGTGATGAAAAACATGTCAGTAGCATTAAATTAATGTAAAAATAGAAACGTATTTAATTAATGAGTCAATTCTACTAACAGAAAAAATATATGAAAACATACCTAGATATGGCCAAAAACTGTTTAAAGACAAAAAAAAATTAATTTCATTTTTAAATTCTGGTAGAGTTTTTTCAATTGAAAATTTTCTGTCCTATCAGTCAACACTTTCACGCCATTGAACTGTTATAATAAAATTAAGTAAATTTTTTCCTAAGTATCTCATTCACACAGATAAAATAATAATAAATTATTCATTGACTATATACAAACTAGCGTCTTATCTTAATTCTTACTGTTCATATAAAATTAATCAAAATCGATTTGTACACAAAATGACAACAATTGAAAATAAAATTTCAAACAGTTTATACCTTCTTCCATGTCAATAATTATAGAGAATTGATTATACGAAAAGCATATAAAAAAAATATTGAAATTAATTAGACATGCCACACCACATTGATTCGTATTTTAGCAGAAAGCATGAATACTGTATTTCTCTACTTTTGAATTGAAGCGAGTGTGGGAAAGGTTAAAAAAATATCACTATAAATTTGATAATGAGGTTCTTCATTTGAAATATACAGAGTAAGTGTTTTTGGGAATCAATTAATTGCAGAAAATATAATTAAAAGTGGAGATATAAAGTTTATCTCTCTGTATAAAATTTAAAAATCGAATATTAAGAGCATGAAGGATAATGAAGGCTAAAATTTTCTTAAGAACTCGATGGTAGTCCACCAATATGAAATAATTTTATCTAGAAAATAAAATTATCGATTGAATTATCTGAACATAGAATTTGTACTAAAATTATACAGACTAGTGTTCGAATAATTATCCGATTAGAATGTTGATATCAGCGAATGCAGCATTTTCAATTTTTTCTACTATCGACAAAAATGTCCAGAAAAATTGATGAATTCAAAACTATCATTAAAATCTATTCGTTTTCATCGACTTCACTCAAATGTGCTGTTGAACATGTTCAAATCTTCAAAAGAGGTAGCCGCACTTTGATCCAACATTTGCAACATGTCTGATAATTCATGTTGAGGAGGTTGCGGAGCCCCGGAGCTGCTGGGAGCTGAACCTGTACCATCTGGGTTTGGTCCAGTATTCTGCCAGGTGGTCCATTGATAAGGTGTATGAGGTGGTCCAGCTTGCCTACCACCTCCACTTAGTTGAGTATATGTAGGTTCATATCCACTATAAACCGGTTGTCCACTTGCTGGTCGAGCCGACTGAGGTGGTTCGGATACCAACACACCGTCGGAACGTTGTGGAGGTTGGGGAGCATAATTGGGACTCTGATAGTCACTTTGAATATGACTATGAGTAGTAGGAAGCATATGGGCGTATAATCCCGGATCTCTTCTTTGACTGTAATCAAGACCAGGCTGTTGATAGGCAACCTGCTCTGGATTCTCTGTTCCTTCAGCACCAGGATGAAGCGCTTTTGCTGTTGTGTTTGTACATACTATATACTCCACTTCATCTGTATATGGATTCAGGAAGGCAAATGCACTGGTACGAAGCCAAACCCATTCTCTGTTTTTGGCTCGGAACCTATACATCACTGATAAAACTTGGCCCTTTAGTTTTAACACTGTAAATTAAAAATTCATTAAAAACTATATATAAGATGTAAGAAAAAAACAATAACCCATCTTTCGTAATTGGAATATTTTTGGATATGCCAGTAGTTTTAATAAAATGCCTTCTCACACAAAATTTCATTTATCACACTCACAAACTAAGACTATCTGTTCGATGCTTTGATCCATTGTTAAAATTGCATAACACACCCGAGATGAACTGACAAAATAGAGCACTGTAAACCAACTAAATGACAGATGAACTCTCAAACTTGTATAAGTTTAGGCCTTTTTGAAAGGTTAATTCCCAATACTTTCTTGCAATAATATATATCCAATGAACCATGTATATGTCTTTTTGGTTATCTCGCGTTGTATAATTTATATGTATCTAAATTTCTAACTTTAATATAGTCAACCGTTTTCCAGAATATTGGTTTAAATTAATCTTTCTCTATTTTAATTATATATAATTACTGCCTTTCAACTTAACAACATCTGTGTTTTTTTAAATATTCAGAAGAAATTTTTAATATACATGTTATCCGAATGAATAGGTGATTTTGTTCATTCACGAACTCGATTTGTTCCTTTCAGTATAAAACCTCCTCTCCAAATTTCGAATCCCTAAGTCATTATTTCGAAAAAGATTGCCATTTTCAACAGCTGTAATATTATTCAGTCCATAGCAATGAAATATAGTTCAAATGTCTCACCTTGTTCAAAACTATCTTTCATATGTGTCTGATCTTCATGGTGATAAAAGTCAAAGCAACTTTTTCCAAGGAGCTCTGGAGGAGTGTAGCCAAGAAGTCCAATAACTCTCTGATCAACAAATGTGAATTTTCCATCTATCGAATGACGGGAAATAAATTCAGCAGTACTACTTGATCCACTAATATCGCTGGTGTTGGGTGTTGAGGTCACTTGGAGCCTTCCGATAGCAACCAAGCAACAATGGGAGGAATGAATTTCTTCTTCTGTTTGTCTGTCTAACTGGACACCTGGGAACATATCTGATATTTGTCTTACTTAGTTGGGCCTTAAATTAACCACCAGGGAAGCGTCATCTATTTTGACAATTTCTTTCAAAGAAAGCTTAATAATCACAAATATAAATGCGTTTCAACTCTCTTAGTGGTGTACAAATTCTTCAAAATTTCACTATTTTGCCTCTAACAAGTTGATTATGTTTTTAGAGTGAAATTTGAGATTTATTTATAGTATAAATCAAAGAAAATCTTACCAGTTGGTGGCCAGTTTTTGATGTAGCCGGTACAATGTACCACTGCATAATTTTGACCATCTCGACCAGGACCTAGGCTATTTCTTTGTTTCAATCTGTTTAAATGACCTATCGCCATGCTTTCGGGGGCTAAATTACCAACTTTCATCCTGCAGATGAATCCTCTTCTGGGGCCCATGCATAACCTCATAGATGCTGAAAGTAATCAAAGCCTCAGTTTAACCTTTCAAGAATGAATTAATTAGATTAACTAACATCTAGAGAAAAAATGAGCGCATATATGAAAGTAAAGAACAATACAATAAGTGCTCAAGAATTTTAAACTGAAATATACTGTTACATGTGACAGTATTTGTGAATTATTTATCAGTTTGTAAGTTAGATGCAACTTTTATTAACATGCAAAACATCAAAACCAAAGGTCTATAAAGACAACTTGGCACGCAAGTTACTTATGGTTGTCATGATGAACCTAATGAACAAATAAATTCTAATGTTCTAATAGTCAGGTTCAATGAGTCTCACTTAAACGGCTCTGTTAGAAGAACAATTGCAGAATTCGAAAAAAGGGAATCTTTATTCGTTTAAAAAAAAAAACCGTTGCATCTGGGAAATTACAATGTGATATGCCATCCACGCCTATGGCATCACTAGATCTTATTTCTTCGATAATGATCAAGAAAAGCATGTCACCATAACGGGAATTCGTTATCTGGCAATGTTAAACGATTATTTCTTCAAAATTGTTATTGAAAACCAACTACAGGAATTTCTATTCCAACAGTGCCCGGCTAAAGAAACCATGACGTTATCGAAAGGAAAGGTCAGGTGAGTACGTTATTTTCAGAAATGCTGCTGTTAAGTTATCCAGCAACAAAATCTTGTGATTTTACACCATATGACCTCTTTCAGCGAGTTCATCGGAAGTTTAAGATCTACGTTAATAATACAAAAATTATTTAGGATTTAAAAGTCAACATTAGAGTTATTATTCGTGAGATAATGGCTCAAATATGTTTGAATGTCATAATTAACTGGGCTGATGGGAAACACTATTGCCTATAAAATATACAGCACATTTAACTAACGATATTATCTTTAAAATATAATTTCAATTAGTTTGAATAGAATGGAAGTATTTTGGGTAAGCAGCGATGTTTATTATGTTTTATTTCACTTTAAAACCTTTAAATACTAATTGGAGCAGCCTTCATTATCGTGTTTATAATAAAACTAGTAATACTTACACTGATGTCCTTCCTTTTTAACAGTGCCAGTTTTCAGGTCCAATATTCTTCCAGTATTCTGGGGCTCCTGTGTGGAGAGTTGTTCCCGTACTTTTTCAACATCCTCAGGATGAATATTATCGTATATACATGATCCGTACCAATCACTTTGTAAATGATTCAATACGGGAGCTACCGAGTCCGATACATATATTACTCTACCCGTATCACAACTAACAACAAATAAAAAACCGTCTGCTGCCTCCAATATTAGATGCTTCAGTTCTTGATCAGTTAGAAATGAGGGTTTGTATGTTCCGTCGTTGCTCGTATTTCCTGTACCTCAAACAAAAATTGCTTATTTAATTAATTATGGTAATTTATAAAAATATATCTGCAAAATCAAAATATTGTGTAATATTAAATAAGTAATGGTAAGAAGTGTAGCTTGAATTTATACAAGTTGTTCAAGCAAACAAAGAATGATGAAGTTTTTATTTTTTATCTCTGATGTGATCACACCCTCGTTATGAACTACATTTTGCCATCTGGTCAATTTTCAATGCCGAATAAATAAAAATCAATTGGTTTGTTACAAAAATATCTGGAGAGCTTGGACATCTCCCAAGTTAAATTATTTTGACAATGCATTGAAAGAAATGGGAATCCGATATGCGAAACAACCTCTCAATGTAATAAACTTACCTGAAATTTTTATGTTTGATAGTATGGGTCTTTACTTGTCGGAAATACATCAGTACCATACTCACCTGACGAAGTCATGTTGTCATGACGAAACAATTGTTGTGAAATTAAATAAATTAGCGTAAATTAAGTTGTTTTACTTTTAATCATCTGAAATTTTTAGGCTACTCAAATAATTTAAAATCTTTACCAATTATGACTCACAATTCAGTATTTTATTATTGTTCACGTGTGAAATATATTCAATTTCTACTACTTTTTTATGTTTAGAAATTTCTGAAATTCTATGATTCTAAATATATATTTATAGTTTTTTCTGAGTTCAATTTTTAATAGAACCTTCACCTACTATGACTCAAAATTCATAATTGCCGTAACTCCTTATTTGTTAATAAACGCCGGGAAAACTTTTCAATTAAAGATTGAATGACTTACAAATCTAATTGTTCAAATCAAGTCTGCATTTAGAGTTATGAGTTAGTGAAACTCGTAACTTCCTCTGGTACTTGACGGCTCATTTCACCACAAATTGTAAAATAATTAATAATTAACCATTTACGAGTAGATCTATATAATCTTAAGATGTCTTCCAGATGATTTTGAAGCCGCGTACACAGTAGTCTGACAAATGAAAAACAAATATCGAAAACGCATAAACCACATCACTTTCCGGTCCCCAATGTGCTTCAATTATTATTGTGACAAAAAAGTTCAAAATCATTTCTGCGTAGTATCTGAAAAATAGGTAAAAAACGAACAGGTAGTATATAAGAATTATTTAAGGCAATATCAAATAAGAAAAGCTAAATTTTCGAAAGCTATATAAAGAGAATTTCATCATTTGACGTGCCCCTCAAATTTGTTCTACCCTCAGTCTACAAATAAAAGAGGGAGATATCTGCACGTGTGAACTCAAGAATGATGAACTTGTAGGGTAGGATTGCATCTGTGAAATGAATTCCTGTGAATACATTCGGCATGACAAATGCTTATGTCGAAATAAATTGAAAATTTTGGGCAGTATACTTTTATTCAATTTTAACACTATTTAACAGTTATAAGACTGATGTTGCCTATTGGTTTATTATTTCAAGTAATTGGCTGGGAAAAACATAATTCTTACTGGAATTCTCACATCACGTAAAAAGGATCTCTTAAATCCCTTAAATGACATTATGGATAGCCATTAAATCAGAAAAATTAATGAAAATATAGTGAAAATTCAAAAAATTTCAATTCTTCCTAGAAATAACTCCACTTAAAGTAACCTGAATGTCCAAATGTGACTATGTTTTTTTATTCAAAACTAATGATATAAACACAACTTTTTGAAATAGTGTCGGAAATTTAGATGAATTTTCCAAAAATTTATTAAATATTGAAAGATTCATTTTGATCAGTTGCAAATAATTTTGTTGGGGGTTTCATATCATGGTCTTATAGATCAAAAAATAGAATGAAGTAATTCAACAAAAGAATTAACTATTGTAAGATATGAAATCTTATATGAAATCCAAACGTGATCTAATTCCCAGAAATATCAGATGTTGAAAATTTTTTCTCAGCATGTCAAAGACTGCTTCTTAGGAAGCTCATTCAATTTAAAGAATACGTCAAAAATAAATAGACAAAAATTTAATTTACTTTGAGTCTACGTCATTGATACATTTTAAAGAAAACATAATTAAGCATATTGAAGAAGAGGTAAGCATAAGCAAACTTTCTTTCAAGGATTATAGTATCATAGAAGTTTGGGTAGCAAACCTCACATTTGATATTTATTTTTTCGGGCGAAAGGCGAAAAATTCTAAAATGGTGTAGAGAAGAGCGAGTATTTTGTAATATTTCAATGAAATCCCGTTCAAGTGAAATTTGTTGAAACTTAATGAAACTGCGCTACGATTGGTTATTCTACCTTCATTTCATAACGAATTCAAAGGAGCCGGATAAAAATGGTGGATCATTTACAATAACCATTAAATCATGGGCGTAGTAACAATCTCACTTCCTCATTGGCTACGAATCGAAAACTGTTGAAGCGACAAAGAAGAAATTCAATTACCATTCAACAACTGTATGTATGTAAATAACTTTGACAGCCATTGTTTTTCACAAGTTATTTATATTCCAGAGACGAATTGGCTGGTTTGAAGCAAGAAAGGAAAAGCATCATAAATTCTAGTTAAAAAGTATTTGCGATTGACTGGGCATTGTTCATTTGGTTTGACTCAATGTATTTGATGAGTATTCAGTAGTTAAGACAATGACCCTTCTCTTCGGCTCTAAAATTCACAGAACGGGTCAGAATCATTATCTCTTCACTTATACTGAGTGAGGGAGAAACCAAAAATTCTAATAATAAATAAAGCAATTAGATTGTTTCAAATAGAAAATTTGGAAATTTCGAAAACCTTCATAAAATTAAATACACTGAAATAAAAACTGTGTCAAGGAAAACCCGTTTACTCTTAATGGTAAAAATGAAAAATGAACCTTCTCTTCAATTCTAAATTTCACCGAACGGGTCAGAATCATTATACTGAATAGTAGAAGAAACAGAAAATTCTGATTTGATGAAGCAATTGCTATGTTTCAAATTCAAAATTCGATCATTTCGAAAACGTTCACAAAAATATTTATATTTAAATTAATACCATGTCAAGGAAGCCCCCTTTCCATTTAATGATAAATACAGACATATATCAGTGTGATCCTTCTCTTCAATTCTAAATTTTGCAGAAAGGATCAGAATCATTATCTCTTGTTTTATACTGAACAGGGAGAGGCTAAAAATTCTGGTTTAATAAAGGATTTAGATTGTTTAAAATTAAAAATTTTGAAAACATTCACAAAATTATTATATTAAAATCAATACTATGTCAAGGAAAATCCTTCAACATTTAATGACATATATATTATAGATAATGACCCTTCTCTTCATTTACAAATTTCACAGAATAAATCAGAATAATTATTTCTTTTTTTATACTGAATAGAGGAAAAAAGCAAAAGTTATGGTTTCATAAAGCAATTGGATTGTTTCTAATTGAAAGTAATAAAGTAAATAAAAACAACTTGGTTTAAGTTTCACTGTTTATTTGATGTCTGTTGACATATATGCTTCGGTGAAACAGTGAAACTTAAACCAAATTATTTAAATATTTTAATATTAGCCTTCTACATATTTAATTTCAAAAAATTATATTCAATTATTATAACTTCAGGAATTAAATTGAATTAATGTCGTATAAGTACCACTTATATCAAACGGCATATAAAATAAACATTCATTATAAGACATTCAAATGATATAACAAAATGCAATAAATAAAAATTGTTAACCAAAATCCTATAAATTAAATATGTTGAGTAGACAAAATTTTGTTTCTGCTGATCAATCTTATGAAAACAAATATCTTTCAAAAATGTTCAACATAATATTAAGAATTTCATCATAAAACTATCTTACTTAGATTATTCAATATTATTGGATATCTAACTAAATTACTTTCTATAAAATATCAAGATATGTAAAAACATTACTGAAAAACAAGTTTTAAGAGAGACTTTGCTTCATCAGTATTGAAATAATTCGTATTCAATAAAATATAACATCAATCAACAACAAATATTTACTTACCCTTCAACAATTTAGAAAACTTCTGGTAAATGATTACTGAAAAATTTAAATGGAGTGTAATGTTATTATAACTAAAAATAAATAATTCTGTGGTTTACCCTTGATCTAAAAGATTGAAAGACAATTTAACGGCCCCTGTTATAGCATAAGGACTATCTGTATAAAGAATGTTAAGGAAACCAAATAATTATATTAAATATGTAGAAGGCAATATTTAAATAATTTTATATACCTTGTATCAAGTATTAACCTCTATTTATGTTAAACTTGAACCAAGTTGTTTTTATTTACTTTATTGATTTAAAAATGTTTCACCAAGTGATGCGAGAAATCAATATCATCTAATTGAAAGTTTTGAGAACCCTCACAAAATTATTTATACTAAAATTAATAAAATGTCAAGGAAAACCTTTCCCTATTCAATAGCAAATGTGGACAATGACTCTTCACGTCAATGCTAAATTTGACAGAACGCGTCAGAATCATTACTTCTTCAGTGATTCTGAATTGAGGAAGAAACCAATCTTCTGGTTTGATAAAGCAATGGGATTCTTTCAAATTAGCAATCTGAAAATTTTCACAAGATAATTTATATTAAAATTGATAGTATATCTAGAAAAAACATTTTACATTTGAAGACAGAATATAAATCTATCAATGTATTATCAATTAGAATCAGCAACACTGAATTGAAAACGTCAGATGAACTAAATAAAAAGTTGACACAACCTTGTTTCGTCCTTACTTAAAGAACTCTTCAGTTAATTCTGTTACATAGAAACTCTAAATATTCCTAATATGAAAACTACAGAAGTTTTCTAAGATAATGAGCATTCATCACAATGCATCGTGTTCAAAACATAACACGAAACAAACGTAAACTATACGATATAATTTTTTAACTTCATTCAAATTTTTGGACAATTCTATACAAAGTTTATTATTTGGAAATTTTTCAGTCAGAGATATTCGATTAGCTATATGTTATACACAAAGTTGGTGTATTTAACAAATCGTTTCAATAAATATAACAATTATTGTGATTTATGATAGAGTGGGCCGTTGCTTGGTAGAAATCAGTTGTAATTGTCATTATCAAATAAAACACTTGTTTACATTTTCTACTTTATATAAAGTAGAAAATGTAAACAAGTGTTTTATTTTATAATGACAATTATTGTGATAACGGGAACAGTAAATTTGATGTATCAAGTAAAGGATGGTTTTTTAAGAAGTGGAGAATTTTAAAATGGCAAATTTGGACAGCTGTAGGTTGCTTTGAGGTTAGTTTGGTTTGGCAATTACTCATGATGGACTCGCCGGAGCAACGTTTGAAAATGTTTCAGTTGGTTAAGCGTCCATCAGAGCGATTCATTCGAGAAACTATGGATCTTTTTCGCAATACGTTTCCCTAAACGATAATACGCGTCCCGTAAGTCGTCCTAAAGTGGGCAACCAACGATATATTGATGATGGTCAGCGTAATGTTGATGATGATTGAAATGCGCCAATTCGTCATCATACTCAACAATTAAACTTAAGTTCATCCACATTTTGAGTATAAATCTTAGCTCGCAATATTCAATTCTAGATGTTGTAGATATAGTTCCAGCAGAACGATGCCAAATGTCACATAACGCGCGATACAATGAAATTACTGCGAGAAACATTTGGCGAAAGATAAGGACTTGTGCGAAAGATTCAACTTACCTCTAAGGGCCTTCATATGAGCCACAGCCATTCTGAGTATTGTCAACTTGTCTGGTTTCCTCGCTAGGGCGCTGCATGTTGGCACCATGTCCGAAAGCTCCGTTATGTAGGCTGTCATCTTATTTCTTCGCCTCCTTTCAATTTCGCAATGATTCTCCCTACAGTAAGTTTGAAGAAAAATCCATCGGTAATTATATTTTCATAAATGAAAACGAAACAAAAACGAAATTTAATAAAGTAGCTTGCAACTTCTGAAAAAAGCTCTTTGAATCCCCAAAGGGAGTGGTTATATCGAAAAACATCAAATAGTCTACAAAATCATTTTGTCAAAACATGAAGTGAAGATGCAGGAAACTGTTGAAAGTCTAAAGATATCAAAGAAAAGCGTGGGCTTCATTTTATTTATTTATAATTTACGGACAATCCATTTTAAATGATTCTGCATGAACAATTAATGTTAATTAATGTCTACAAGAAATTTGGCTTCGATGTGGCGTTTGTTAAAAATGGACCAAAAACAACAAAGAGTAGATGAGTCCGAGCGCTTTTTGGAGCTATTTAAGAGGAATAATCATAACTTTTTTGCGTCGATATGTGACAATGGTTGAAATATAGATCATTACTATAGGTCTGAATCAAAAATATCGTCAGTTGAGTGGAAAATAGCCGATGTACCTCGCCTAAAGCGACGAAAACCGCAATACACTGCTGGCAAGGTTATGGTATCCGTACTTTGGGATGAGTACGGTAATGTATGTATCGTTACAAGGCCGACTGACAAATTTCGAAGTAGAGACCCCATAATCAAAGAAAAAAGTGATCTTCTACCTAGACAATGCACCGTGCCACAAGTCGTTGATTACAATACCAAAATTGTAAGAATTACACTTCAAATTGCTTCCGCATCCACCTTATTTTCCAGTTTCAGTCCTCAGTAACTTTTATCTGCACACAGACCTGAAAAATGCTCGCCGCAAAGAGATTTGACTCGAATGAAAAGTAGATCGTCGAAACAAACTCCTATTTTGAGGCCAAAGATAAATCGTTCTTCAAGAAAGGTATCGAAAGGTTAGAGAAGCGCCGAAATGGATGGTATCGTGCTTGAAGGAGACCAAGTTGATGAATAAAGTGAAAATGGATCAAAAAGTTGTATTTTTTTTCATTACACCGAGAACTTATCAGCCGATGTGTCAGGCTTTCTTAGAAAAAAAAAACATTTCAATTTCGCCATTACTTATTCAGTCGCTTATTTTATTCAATCTCCTGCTGTGCAGTCGTGAAGTTCATATTGGTAATAGTACCTATTGTTTATCCGCGATTTTTCTGGTTCTCGGTTAAAATTCAGTGCAACAGGTCAGTAAATACATTCTTGGTAACGCTGGCACCGCTTTACACCAGAAGTATTTCCTTGTACTCTAGCAACAACCTACTTAATTCCACTGATTTGAATAAGACCGTGTGAAACTATTTATTTTACAAGGAATTACTGCTGAACTTTACATTTCTCTCCGAATTAAAACGCATATAAAAATACTGATAATACTTAATTCGAATTTCAGATGATAATAAAAATAAATGAACGAAGACTTAATGGAAAATATTTTTTGTATACGAATCTTCAAAACAGCTAATTAGTCCGTTATCGACTTAGAGGCGGAAATGATATTCGATTCGATAGTGCTTGCTTGTTTGGAGGTTAGTTTAGTTTGAATAGATTCACGGCGTAGTAACGTTGGCAAATTGTTCAAAATCGATCAACAATTCAATTCGAAAATTTTGTTCGCTGATGAAGTAACTTTTGGTTAAATTGTTTTGCCGCATATGGAGCGATAATTCACAATTCATCTTCTGAACACCGTTATAACCAAAAAGAATCACGCTTTATGGAACGGAATTTACGGAAAGACACAAATCATTTCACAAACCGGACCTGGCCACCTCGCTCCTGCGATTTTACGTCGATAAATGATATTCTTTGGGGATATGTAAAATCTTCGCAGATTAATCAGAAATAGTGAACACTTGGAAGCTCACATTCAACGTTAATGGCAAAAACAGCCTGATATAATGCGAAGAGTGTATGAAAATTGGACCGCCAGATTACGTTATGTACGTACTAGCCGAGATGGCCACATGCCTGAAATTATATTGAAAATTTAATGGCATAATATTTATTTATCAAAAACAGCCAATATCATGAATATGAAAAACATTTTTGTTTCATTTAAATATTAAGTTGTTCGCTTTTAAAAATACAGCCCCTATGATATTTGCTGCTACCTATGTACATTACAGTTTCAAGATTGCTCTTTTAATTATTGAAATATGTTAGGATTTGTTCTTTCCGTCGAATAGGCCAAACAAAATGTGCGAAGAAATATTCAATATCCGGAATAGGTAGGTATATAAATATAAAGAAAGAGCCTTATTCGAGCGACGTAGCCATGGCTAATCTGGAGTTACAATCAAGGCTATAAGTTGCGTCTTAAATGCCAGTGCATCCAAGAGTTCGACTCAAGTTAATCGGAGCGATCCAAATTGGCCTCGAAATAAAATACCGCTACAGTACTGGGGGGCCACAAGTTTCCATGGAAGACAAGATAGATAGTATTCACTTAAACGTTACCAGAGCTGCATAACATTTTGATGTTTCTGTCATATTCACTTTCAATAATTTTAATGAAACAATAAAAAAAATATATATGAAAAACCATTCATGTTAGTCATTCGCAGTGTTATTATTGAAAAAATCTCTAAAGATTAATAAAAATTTACAATTGACCAAGTCCCTTTTGATTCGACTTAGATGACATTTGACATTCCAGAACAAATCCGCTATTTGTTTATACTTTTATTTTAATGAATTTTTTGTTTTCTGACAATATAACATTTTTCATTTATCGTTTGTAACTAGACATTTCTTCAAAAATAAAATTTCTATACGGATACTAACAAAAATTCTCTATGAAATATGATTATATTTCAGAGAATTTCTTTAATACATTTGGTCACCAATTCAAGCAATTTATCATATCATTGCTCATTTACTTCAGAAACTACTTAACTACCCTCGAATAACTATTTATGTACCCTGAAATAAGAAAGTACTGTTCTTTGTAGTAAGTCTATAAAGTTAGCTAGAATTGTAGGGTCGAAGGAGGATCTTTTCCATCTATGATTATTTTCAACTTGGCCAAAAACTTTTCATGGACAATTTTTAGTGAAACGGTCTGTTTTCAAGAATTTAAAATATATATTCATATTTTAGTCATTAAACGGAAGTGGAAACGAAGGCAGATAAGAACGTTGGTTTGTAAGCAAGAAAAGTTGACTTTCGCATCTTTTCGGTGTGGCGCGGTTTGAGAGAGCAGCGTGGGAACCGGCATCAGCGAGCTCGTTTCTGCGGTCACCTCCCCCGCGGCAGGTCACGACTCGGGGAGTATACGCGGACCCCACGACCCCGCTGCTCTCGACTGGCGAGAGATGTTGCATCTGTTACGCTCCAAGATTGCGAGAGAAAGGAATTGGTGCACTACAACTACGCCACCATGCCTCAGAACGTAATATTTCAGATCACCAAATTTTTCAATTAAATCTTGAAATCATTAATTTAATTTAATTACTCTTGATGTGATAACTTTTATGAATATGTTCTATCAGGTAGCCTGACTAAAAATTCAATCGAAAGATATTAAACATAATTTATCCAGTTTATATTTGATAAAGGTTGAGATTTAATTTAAATATTAAAACACACACGTTTTGTAGCTTTTATAAAATTAATTAATATCAAATTAATAATAATAATGTCTTAAAATTACTGATCCTATAGACAAATTGTAATTATTCAACTATTGTAGAATATTCTAAACATGAAAAAACTATAAGAATAAAGATACTGATAAAAAATATAAGTTCCACTTATTTGAATATTGGATGGAGTAGTCCATTACTTTGTTATAGTTTATTTTTGAATGGAAACTGAAATTTTCAATTTGAAAATGTAATAAAAACTACGACACTCCAGTCACAGTATATACAGTTAATAAAAAAAATTAAGTAATTTCCCTACTTCTTCTATAATACACTTTTCGGTAGGGATAAAGTTTGAATTTTTAAAGAGTCTTCAGCCTTTCTTAAAATATTTGTTCAACATAAATTGATTTGTATAGTATATTTTTAAGGACGACTGAAAAGTTTGGAAAAAATTTTGAATAAACAGTTGTCCCAACCAAAAAAGTGTATCTTCATTTCATGTTCGGAACATTGTACGACAGTTGAATTACAATGTCTAAAAATAGGAACTGTTTTTCTAAGAAATTATTATTAATTTATTGATAATTAATTGTATAAAGACTACATAATGATCCTTTCTTATTTAAATTAAAAATAGAACATTTTAAAAATCAACCTAATAAATATTAAAATAAACTAGAAATAATTCACTATACAACAATCTGTATTCAAATTATCTTCCACACAACTGGGTTAAATTCTAGAAGTTGTAATTGACTCTCAAAACCAACATATAACTCAAAATATTAAAATAATGTTTATGTAAATTACTTTGATTATAGAATCGATAATATTTATATTAATAAGAATGATTATTTGAATATTTAAAATTGTAGAAAATTCGATTGTAAATTAATTAGGAAAGAAAATTTATCTTAACAATTTATATCTATGTCATGAGTCAGATGGCCTGAGAGTTATCTAAATTTTCTGTGATATAATTTCAATGTGAAACATGTGAAGATTGATAACTTTAAATTTTGTTGTAAGACTAAATCAGAATAAAAATGCTTTCAACTTCCTAACGACATAACATGCTTCTCTAAAAGGTAATGCCTTTCCTGAATAAGGACGATACAATATAAATTTTGAAAAATTAATTACTTAAACATATTATCGACTTTTTACCTCCTCTTGTCAAACACAGAACATACTGATTATAAAAATGAATTTTCAAATATACTGGTAGGTAAATTAAATATAATTTATAATCGTTTTTATCAAATATTGTAAAGGTCAAAAGTTGAAAGTTTTCAAAAGCTGCAAACTGAATAATACGTTCAGCACTCTGGCTCGAAGTACGAAGTTATTCCATTTCATAATTCGTTTTATGAATTGAAAAGGTATGTATTCTTCGTTGTGTTCATGAATGTATTATTCTTTACGTTCTTCACCGACTTCATTTAGCTCAGATTTAATAGTTACCTTGCAAAACGTTCTTTGTCCTGTATTGTATCTTCCTCCATTCTAGCGTATTTTGCACCACTTGGGTCGTCCTCATCTGATCTGAAAACGTAAGAAAAAGTTTCAGCAAGACGGAATTTCAGTATGAATATTATTATCAACATTCAATCAGGAAAAGATAAAAGTCAAACGTTGAATGAAAATATTTGATTGTCTCGCTCTCTACACGACGAAAGTTCGTCCTGAATTGAAAAATTATTTTTTTTAATTTTCGCTAATTTTTCATTTCGTACATTTTTGTTTTGTCAGATCATTACTTTTCATCAGGTAACTTTTGTTACATAGAACACCTAATTCAGTGTATAGAAAATAAAGGGTGGGAGATTTTGGCAATTATTTGAGAATTCCTATAAAAGGTTCGAAGTAGAGGTCTGCTTGACCATTAAACAAAATTTGTTTTTTGTTATATCATTCGATCTCCTAAGTTCCTAATAAATTTTGTCAATGGTTTTTGTTTTCAATACATGAAGTATCCAATTTTATATACTGTTTCTAAAAAAGAATTGTTATATTTTGAATTTTCTTTGTACTTTCAGGCATTTCCTTATTCTCATCTGGAATTCCCCTATTTTGCCAACATGTACATAAGGGCTGGCACCATAGGTTAACTAAACTTTTGATTTCTTGTTAATTTTACAATTTTCATTATATATTTTATAACATTTACTACAATCTTGATTTTAAATGAACATTAAAATGGCGAGCAGCTCATTCAATTTTACTTATTTTAGATAGTTTAATGAAAACTGTCTAATTTTTCTTTCTCAAGCTGATTGATAATTTTCTAACTAAATTACCTAAACAAAAACCTTTTTCCGATGAAAATAGCAATATCTCTATAAAATAGATAATTTATTGATATAACGTGCACTTTAAGGGACGTAACACATGTTAAATTATTATTATTAATTCTTGCTTTAAGAAATTGAGTCACTACTATTTCTCAATAATTTTCATAATCAATTATCAGTTTTGTAAGCGATATTATAGTATTACTTTCTTTTTAAATATTTAGCAATCATTTCGATTTTTCCCGTATGCAAATAAATAGTAGTTTCATAAATGCTCGTAACTTTAACGCTATTGCTTGATTGTACTTAATTTTGTGCAATAAATTTTCGATAATTGAAGTTTTAGAGGCAGTATATTTTATAATTTTGAATCAATTGAAAATGAATAGAAAACAGAGTTTTGAAAATGTAGTATAATCTATGAAACTCGGGTCACTGTATCCTCAAAATAAAATAGTCATAGTAAACAAAGTAATTTTACTTATTCAATTATTTGAATAGAGAATCACTCAAAAAATACGGAACTGTTGAAAAAATCTTCTGATTAATCGATCTCATGGTAAAAAAAAAAACACAATCTATATGCCTTAAAGTTTAGAACTACAACAGAACAATATTTCTTGTCTACCAATTCATCATTGAGATCAACAAAAAATGAGTTGATTCCAAATCGGTTACAGATGTTCTGAAACCAAGACCTGTAACTTAACTCCTACGAATCCTGATTCTTGTTGAGATTTTTCAACATGTTATAATGCCTTTAACAAGCGGAGGTGCTATCTTTTCTGGGAAAACGTACCCCAATTTTGACAGACAGGTAAAAAAAGTAACAGTTATTATATGACATACCTGAACCAAATATATAAGTGGTTAAAGTTAAGGGTAGAGCCTTTTTCCAAACTTTCGCTCATTCAGTTTGTTATACCTGTCGTATCATTCGCATATTCAGAAAATCTTAAATCTGAAATTACAAGAAACATCGTCTGTATCAAAAATCTATACACTTCAAATGCAATATCGCGGCATGAACAAAACGAAAATTTCCGGTTGAAATATTCAATTTATGGTTGACCGAATTGATCCTTGTTTAAAGGATATTATTTCCTCTAATAATAAAACAAAAAAATTCAAAAATCTTGAAAATTTCACATTTTATGTTTTGGAGCAATTTCGAAAGTCGATTAAAGATAAATCTATTGTGAAAACTTCATAAAGGAAACTTGAATTGGACCAATTAAAGTTAAGTTAAAATAAAACATTGTTAAGCATGTAAATTGTAAAATTATTTCAGTCTAAATAATGATGATTTATCTTCGAGCCCATCCACAGCCTGTCATATATATTTTGTATTGATTTTCAGGAAGTTTTCTGTTTTTCAGGTTAGAATATATTGTGTATGTAAAGAATTCAGTCAATGGATGTCCGAAATCAAAATTATGGGAATTATGGAAGTTAAAGGAATACAAATAGTACAAGCTATATTTTTCCTCGAGAACACATTTTGCGGTTGCTGTTTATAAAAATGATATTTTCACTATAGAAGCCGGATGAGGAGATCTCCATAAAAATTTATTTGAATGAGAATGATTAACTCAAAGATTTATTCAATTCTGGTATCACAATTTTTCTTATTTCTCCAGGTAGAATCAAGTGGTCAGGACATATTAAAAAAAAAAAAACTATGACGTTTTGTTCATAATAGTTGAAGTCACATAATGGCTTGCTTGAATTTTAAGTGACTCGAATTATTACATGAAATTATTCATATATTGTATATCTCAAACAAATGTTGAAAACCAATATCAACAAGTACTTATACATAACTGTGACTTGTCCTTCAGCGAAAAATATTGAAATATAATCCTGCCATAAATATTTTGCGAATAACCATGTATTCTGAACTAATAACTCGAAAGCAATAAATTTAATCTTAGATTTAAATTGCAGAAACGTGTAAATGAAATAATTTAAAAGGTGAGGTAAAATGCAATGTAGTTATGTGCAAAATTATTTTATTTCAATGCCAACAAATAATTTCTATGGATGGCACTAGCCGATATTCATTAGAAAATCATAATGAATAAGTTATAATTTAACATTTTCGGGAAAAGATTTTAGAAAAAAAATTATCTGCAAAACGTATTAATATTTCTGTTATTGACCTCAATCCGAAGTCAAAGGAAATTCTCTCTGGTCGGCCGTCCGTAAACACACTAACTTTCGAACGGAAAAAGTTAGAGCCTTGAGACTTTCAGGGAAGGTTTGGCGTATAAATGCTTCGGCTAAGTTCGTTGACGGACAAAATCAGTTTGATGATTATTCAGTTATTCATGTTCAAGTAGAATGATGACGCTCGTGTTCGTGCGAAATTTCATATTTCATATTTCTCGACAGACTTCCTTATTGGGCAAAATCTGTCTAATGGTTTCGCAGTAATTCATATTTGAAAAACTCTCTTTTATCAATATTTTCCAAACTACAAATCCGATTGATCTGAAAATTGAGGTTTAAAAAGATAATGGTAACGCGCTGATGAAACCAAAGCCACAGTCCCACGATCAAGTTTAAATTTTTTTAAATTTAGCATTTACAGGCAAAATAACAACAAGAAGGCTACTACAAAATATCGTGAAGATCGTATAATTATAAAACAAAAAAAAATTATTTTGTTAGGATCTTGGGTGATATGAACTAGCACTGACACCACGTCAGTGCTTTTTACTTTTTTATTTAAGAATAGATTAAAACATGGAGTCATTATTTGTTAGTCGGAATTATAACAGGAATTTAAGGTAGATCGGCGGTAATAAACGATAATTCAATAATTAAAGATTTTTTCACGACAAATTTGTTCATTATTCATCTATATATAAAAAAGAATTGCTAAAAGCGAATCATAATAATGTTTGATTTTTACGGAAATTTTAGCTCGGTTCAGTTTCACATTACCGTGATGCCAGCAGTGCAGCATGAAAGTTAGAAAGATCATCATACAGATATTGAAGAAAATGAAGTACTGCAAGGTATTTATAATAATTATCAGTTGTTTAGAAGCGCCTTGTTAATCACCTTATACTCGCTCATCTGATTAAAAATTCAAATGGCGATTAATATTGCCGTACAAAGATACGAAAATGCATCAGCGATAGCTGCAAAGAAGAAGCAAAACTAAGAACAGTTATACTGTAAGAGAATTAAACAAATTTAGGCATACATTATTTATTGAGCGCTAGTTCCAGGGAGCAACGTGCTATTATTTCGCCGAATGTCTGTAATTTTCGAATTTTGAGCCGAAAAAGGTCTTGAACGACTAGGTCAATAATTTTTTTTTTGCTGACGTACCCATTCATACAGAAATGGGCCTTATCGCTGAAGATGATTTTTTGATGAAAATTAGGATCAGTTTTCGAATGCTTCAGGGCCCATACAGCGAACACAAGTCGTTTTCTATGTTCTTTTACCTTCAGCTTCTAGATCAGTTGAATTTTGTACGGGTGCAGACCCGAGTCACGACGCAAAATTCAATAAGTTGAGGTGTGTCAAAGACCGAGTTCTTTCAAAAATTAAGATGTAGTCATGGGTTTTAGCTAGTTTTGAATAAAATTGAATATTTGGTAATTGGAATTACTTAATTATAAGAAAATTTCATCGATCGATTCAATGATTCAACAGTTGAAATTGCGATGAAAATATTATCTTATATAAAAAAAATTATTGTTCGATTTATTCCCAAGATTTGTTGAAATTCGGAAAGAAGTAGTATGAAAACGTGAGATTAACAGTGAAATGCCCCTAATATTGTTTTAATCAGTATGTAATCGATGAATATTTGAACAATAGTCCAATGGTCGCCTTTGTCGTTCAAATATATCTCCATTACACGTAATGAGTGATCAAAGTGCCAGCCCTAGTTCCGTTTGTTCGGACAACTGTATAAAATAAACATGACTAATCTCCCAATTCGAATAGTAAACTGGTACACGTACATAGTAGGAAATCACCAATAAAAGAGTATAAACTGCTCTGTTTACCAGGGTTGGGGTTGGTTACATGACCCCCTTTGATTCGAAACGTTGCTAATGAGTCCCTTATCGAGATATAGTAGCACGTATTACAGATTTGGAAAATCACTGCATTATACTGTCATTTCCATGCTGTTTTAGCCTCTGCAAATCCAACAGCAATTAGGGCTGTTTCACATGCCCTTTCATTATACTCCGATGAAACAAACCCAAATATTTTTCCATCAAATTTAGCAACCAATCGAAACCTAAACCGCATTCTACATCAAGGTTTATTTTTTGTAATAAAAAATGGAAAAAAAGGCTCAGTAAGTTTTTGACTAATGATTTTTTTTTAAGTTGCAAACCTCAATTTTAGATCCTTTATTATTAACGTTAGACAACGTTCGATTATTCTACCAATTGTCAAGAATTTTTGTCAAACAGTTTTATTTTCATTGGATATTCCAAAAATATTGTTCGAAACGTAAATTATTATATTTTCACGAACGTTAAAATTTGTTTTCTATTTAACATAGAGCGAAAGTATGGTGAAAGACCAATAAAGGTAGTATGATGATATAGGTTATTATTCGGCCTCTTTCCGAAATTGCATGCTTTTCTAAAATCAAACTTGAAAAAACATTACGTCGAAACTCCACTCTCTTTCATGATCAAACATAAGTAAGTTCTATGAAAAAAAAATTCCTAAGGTGTTCACTTAAGAATAATCATAAATCACCCTGAGATTCTGAGAATATACTCGATTATCCTTTTTTTCAAGTTTATCGTATAAAGAAGAGTGTGTGATAGCGCAAAATTCAATTAAACATCGAAAAATTCATTTCTAATAAGATGAAACACAAGTAATGTGAATTAAGATGTTACCATCACTGTAAACATTCTAATTAAGAACATTATAGCATTTCAATTAAAGCATACTTTATAGTGAAGAACCGTGTATCATTATGTTGAAATTTTATAATTATATAGAAGAATAATGAGATGCTTTTCAAGAACTGATAATAATAGATGATAACTGCTTCCGAGGTATTCATTGACTTCATGGTACCAATTTTTACCATTCCCATATACTTACTTGCAGATGAAATCAACCTTTTATTTGACAGTATGTATAACGATTCTATGTTCGAATACAAAATGCCTATCGTTTTGAAGAATACATTAAAAAAATAAGTGTGTGAAATATTTGATTAAAGAAAAACCAACATTATTTTAGTAGAAAAATATTATTGAAGAGTATTTTGCATTCTGTCTAATTGAAATCTTTGCAAATTAAACACCAAGATTTATTACTTGCAATTCCAAACATACCGACTCGCTGTATACACTGCATTAATTTTATAATTTTTTTTTTCGATTGTTACCCAGTTAAATAGCTTTATGCGAGAATTTTGTCGTGATTGTTTGAATAAAGAAATATTGTTATCGTTTGGTTCAAAGTTATTGAAAATGATTAAAAGTTGATATTAAAAGAACTTCAGTAGCGATAGCAATGATAACAGCTTGCAAACGACGAGGCACGCTTAGGATCAGATTTTGGATAACATACTGCACACCAGTTTGTCACGAAGCTCTCTAAAATTTTTGGGAGCCAGTACATGTCTCTATAAACGTCTCCTCATCTCATCTCGAACATGCTCTATCAGATTTAAATAATGACCTCGAAGAGGCCAAAAAATCTCATAACTTTGTCAAGATAAGTAGTAACTACCCGGGTAGTATAGGGCCGTGCATTATTATGTATAAAGGTTGCGTCTTCCCTGAGAATAACCACGAATGATAAAACAGTCTTCTAGAACCTCCGTCAGATACCAAAGAGCAGTCAATGTTCCATTTTAAATAAAATATATACCTCCCCATGCCATAACTGAATCTCCATCAAATGAAAGTACGATACACGCTTATGCCTCGCCTTGTCGTCACCACATTTTTAAAAGTCCGTCTGAGCCAATAAGACAAAATCCCAATTCATCGGAAAACACTACAAGGCTCCAATCCTTTACTATTCAAGCCAAGTTCTTGTGCACAATTCAACTTTGCAATCCGGTGTTTACGAGAAATCGACAGTCCAGTAGCCCTAGTTCGAGAAGATAATCCAGCAGCTTGAAGTCGCCTTCTAACAGTCCACTCACTCGTCTTTACATTTTCCACTTCTTGCAGATGATTTCTAAGGGAAACTGCTATCACAATTCGGTTTCTCAAAGGAACGAGAAAGCGGTTGTCTCTAGCTGTTGTAGACCTTCCTCTTCCTGAACCAGGACTTTAAGTAAGCAGACCAGTCTTTTCGTAACATTGAAATACTCGTTGCTTACTGGAGAGATTTACATAAAAGTTTCTCGCAGTTTCACGCTGTCCGCCTCAGTTCGTCCCGTAACAACACTATTTATAGCGATCTCAACACTTAGAATAACAACTCAATCAAACAATTTGCAATACAAATTAACAACTGAAACAAACCATATGCTGATAATAATATTTTATTCATTCTTTATGACAGAATACATCCGTATAGAACACCTCAGAGAAAAAAATAGTAAAGAAATGTAGCAATTCGTGGAGAGGAAAGAAAACGAAAACAAGAAAAAAAGCAACACAAATTTCAGATATCCTAGACTATACAGCCATTCGAAGTATTCATTTATACTCTAATAACAACTAGTCAGCATCAGCTCCTTAATCTCTCTCTTAAATTTTCTATACTCCAAAACTTTCAGTCTTTTAGAGAGATGGTTGAATAATTTAATACCACAATACAATGGTGAGTGCTGAAATTTAGTTGTTCAATCTTTTGGAATATAGAGGACGTCTTTATTTCTTGTATGGTAATCCGAGCATTTCTTCAGTGATTCTATATTTTTTCTAGTATACAGCAAACAATCGAAGATGAAAATGATGGTTTTTAGGAATGTAAGCTACAACTGAAAAAACGAAAGATTTCTAAAACAAATGCACATTATGGGATGACCATAATTTTATGCTCCGCAGTGTATTTATGTACGTTCAAATTATTCCGTGTTTTTTCTATTTTTACCTTCAACTCAAAAACTACTTATAGCGGTGAAAATATTTAGACTGAGCATTAAAACAGTATTATAAATTATAAGTTTTATGTATAAAAAAATTTAAACGAAACAAATACCAAAGAAGTCTAATATTTTTATCAATCAAGTTCTTGATTTCTATAGATTTTTTACATGTTTTATAATTATGTACGGTAGTTAAATCAATATTTCTGAGACACAACTAAGACATTATCATAAATAATATTAATAATTTCTATACTACAGGATGTTCTGATTTTATGTTTAAATCAAATACTAACCTTTACCAAGTATACAGTAATAATTTTTGTTTTATTTAAGAACAATTTATGTCAAACGATCAAACAGTTTTGAAGAGATCTCTTCTGCTCACCTAATTTTGGCAATTCCGAAACTATTGTAAAATAATTTCTCGCACCTTTTTCTTTTTTACATGTAGTCCGGGTTTGACAACATCTTTTTACATGATATAATCAGTAGCGACACTCGCTTAATGAAGTAATGAACGAAACAATTATTGTGAAATTAAAATATGGAGAAAATGAAAAAAAATTTCAAGTTTCAAAATGAATTTCCATCGAGTGAAGATCAGGACAATCAAACATTCTATGTAGGTAAATGTGAAAATTCCCTTTTTCCGGTACTCGATTCCATTGTTTTTATTTGGAGAAAATAATGAACTAAAAAATGTTCCAAAATAGAGTTTCTGAAAAGATTCCGAATAAATGGCTCGCGGTTTATTATTTCTCGCTTAGATACTTGGAATATTTTCCTGTTAGTATAAATTATGGCAGGTATTTGTTCCAATAACTGCAACAATGTAAGTGTTGTTATTCAAACACGTCAATGTTGAAACCTATGAAAACATTGTTTGTCGAAACCGTATGAGGGTACGAGTATATTATGCTCTATCAGCATCAACGAATGTTTTTATTTCATGTATGTTTTGAAAGAAAGTTACATGCCTGTTATATCGTTTACGATTGCTTTTTACGTTTTAATTTCTTCCAGGACAGGATTCAGCTCTTTAGATCCATTTTTGAAAGGGTTAATCCCAAAATCTGTTTTCCAATGAACATAAAAGTAGCAGTTCAACTTTAATAAGTAGAATGAAGAAACTGAAGCGAATATGATAACTTGAACATTTTTAGTTTTTTCAATTGGTTTTTAAACGGTTTGAATGTGATCTAAAAAGGCATTCACCTGAGAAAATTTACACATGTACAATATTCCGTAAATTCGTGAATATGTATATGTTTCAAATAGCAAATCTCATTTTTCACCTCTAAGTGTAAATCGATTTCACAGCACCTGAATTTTTCCACAAAGTGTCACGAAATATTTACTAATAGAAGTCGAAAACTATTCGTCGAATGGATTTTGAAAATCTTTATACTTGAACACGTAAACTGCGCGTAAAAATTTTGATAGAGACTTATTATTTTCTGAAATAATAAAGCAATATCATCCGATACATTGGGTACATATTGATGAAGAAATAAAGAATCCTTGTCTTCATTTTTGGAAATTGGCCATTATGTCACCTTACAGGTAACTTATTTCAAGATTCTGGGAAGGAAGAGTCTCCATAATTAATAAAATACCAACGTTGTCCTTTCTGGATAGATCTCTAGATGATAAAAGTATAAATATGCACGTAGCGTTGGCCTTTTTATAACTTCATTTTCTTTAGTTGTGAGTAACATCCGGTAGAGAATGGTTTATATGCCTTAATGTTAGCCGAATCAGAATAATTTTGGGAACCTAAACGGCGAAGAAGGATGGATATGACATTTTTTTGATAGATTTATGTCTGACGAGGATTATTTACAATTCTGTTGTTTGATTTCACGTGGGATAATAGTACTCGACTTCAGTCGAGTTCAAAATTTTAACCGGACAGGAACAAATTTACCCTGTTGTATATATTATCCAAAGAACTATACATGTATATAATATGACATTACTTATATAATATTCATATTATAAATGAAGGGTTCCTCATTAAGCGCTTCCTATCTTTGAATTTGAATTAAACGAATATGTAAGAGACGAAATTTTTTATTCGTTTGAAAGGCCTATCGATGCCACTATGTGTCGAATATAGCATCTTGCAAATGTCCGCCGCGTCTGCGCTGGGTGGCGAAAATCAGAAATGTCAAATTTTCCATAACTATGGCGCATTAGTCCAGCTGAATTTTACAGATGGCATGGGTTATGTTGGCTTTGAAGGCCGTAGTGATTTGTGGCTTATTCCCATCGGCCTGCGACTTGCGATTACTCCATCAGAAAAAGTCTAACAGGATAAAATTGCACAATCTCGATGGCCATTTCACGTGAGATGACCATGCCCTCAAATCGGTCATGCTGAATGTACAATGTGCACTAAGCCGTCCTGTTAAAACCGCACGTCGTTGGTGTTATATATCATCCAGTTCAGGCCAAAGAAGTTGAAAATCAACGATGATGGCCTTGCCAACGTAGTTCTCACTAGGATATGGACCGATGGCGCCTCCCGTCCAAAATCCACACCAAATCGTGATTTCTTTGGGGTGAATTGGACGCTCTTGGATCTCATGTAGATTAGTATGGTCCCAAATTCGACAATTTTGTTTGTTGACGTATACATTCATCCAGAAATGGGCTAACAGATCACTCTCACGAACAGTTCGTGATACATTCTCAAGAATGTATTATCGGATTTCCATAAAATTTGGAAGAAAAATTTGTTTTAAATTTGCAGTTTTTAACTTTACAGCGTAGGCGAAATTCATTCCAAATAAGAAGCAATTCTCGGAAGTTGCATGGCGAAATACAATAAACAATAGTGAAAAGTTTTTTGTTTGCAATAATTTTATCTTGAAATTTAGTAGGACGGATCCAGGAGAACGTAGCAAGAAATGTTCGATTAATAAATTACGAGAAGCAAAGAAAGAAATCAAGTCGACGAAAAATGAAACAAGAAGAATCTTGAGGTCATCCTCTCGTAGCGGCATTCTCCCCGGATAAAATGGCCAGCCGGTCGATGCTGGTATACCTACTTATTATTTCAAATTATAATAATAATTGGGCCTCTTTTTTTGTTCCGAACCACCGTAATGGCGATTGAGATGGGATATTATGCTTGCTTTTTACCTTTTCAGATACTATTACAATAACTATGGGATAATCGCGGTTTCTTTCTTTCGATATATTTTCTGGGAATTCTTCTAGCTTCGTAATAGGCCAATTTTATTCAAAAATTCCAGCCAACTATCCGACTGAACTATTTCCAGACGTAACAAATCGAATATTTCATTACATCAGTTTTTACTTAACGGATACAAATTCATATTGATGTCCATTCAAATAAAACACTGCTTATATACATTAAATTTTACATACAAATACTAAATTTATAATCTTTTGTTAATATTCAAATCTGCCAATTGTTACGCGCTTGTTCCAGGAGATAGCGTGCTATTGTTTCCGCCAATTGTTTCTAATTTTCGAATTTCGAGACGAAAATGCATTCAACGATTCACTGAAGAATCCGAGCTCAAAAGTATTTCTGTCATTGTGCAAAAATCGGTTTCACAGTTATTTGCATTTGGAATTTTCTTTTAATTTTCTCAATATTCTATGAACTACGAATTATTTGAAATTCCGCATTTTGAAGTAGAATAATAACGTGCAAAAAAATTGAAAACAAAAATTTTTCAGCGCTGAGCGCTACCTCCAATATTATAATTTTCTAACTCTACATAAAATTTCATTTTCATACATTAAGATAAATTTCCAGAAATTGTCGAAACCTTACTTTTTTTTTCTAACCACCTATTCAAGAACTACGATGTGATAAAAACCATGCTCATCTGAAAGAAAAATGTAATATAGGAGACAATTATTGTTGTCCAGTTCGATAAATATTAACGGATTCAACTTTAATCGGCCGGAAGAATCAAGGTAATTCCACTTCTTTCGATTATTTTCTCAATAAAAATAGTCGGATGTTTATAATACCATGTATTTTGATAGCTTCAGTAAGGGGCGATCAAATCAACAAATACCAATTGTTATTCGGCAATAAAATGACACGAAGTTTACAAACACGCTCTGCATTTGCCTCGACAATAATGAAAGTCATAAATTTATAAACTAGAAATAGTGGTGAAAACTTATTAGGCAACACGAAATAGAACGAACTGTCAAGTCTTTAACTTGGGTGAGACTCGTCGAGTTTATGGTAGTTTTGATGGTCTTACTGAATGAATGAGACGGCCAGCTGTTTGTTGAAGGTGTTTCTGGTTATTGGCCATAACATCAATCACTTTCATCATACGATTAAGTGATATATGTTTCCTCCGCTATATATTTTTCCTCCTTTACTTGTTTTCAGGATCAGTAACCTGTTTTAACAAGATCTTAAATATCAAGCAGAACGATTCTTTTACACCCCTCTACAATTTTATAGAAAATTTCTTATAAATTAACAAAAACAGTTATTCAAAATGTGATCTTGCCTGATGATGCTACTGTGATAGCGAAACAATTGTTGTGAACATATCAATAAAAATTTGTGAAAATCAGAATAACCTTATTCAAATATTATTTAATATGGATTTTCACCAAGTAAGGACTGATACAATTCAATATTTAGACATTATGAAAATCAAATTCCATTCCAAAAATGCCGAACATAAACTAAAAAAAACCTTTGAAAAAAAACCCTCTTTAAAAACTTCAAACATTATGCAGCACAGGCGTTTGTGAATCCCATAAACAATCTTCAGTCGACTTCTCTGAAAACTAAACAAAATCAATTAAAAAAAAATATTTATCGGTACCTTGCAACCTAGGCCATTAATCGGGCGATACCAACATAAATGACCGTTTGGAGTTTAGACGCCAATTAATTATTTACATTCTATGTTCGTCTATAGAATACTGCATTAAAAAAGCATTAAATACTGTTCTGAAGATGTGCTGCATATTTTTTGAAGTTTTTTGAAAGAGCTTTGTAAAGAGAGGTTTTTCGAAAGATTTTTTAAGTTTATGTTGGTCATAATGTCGTTATGAAACAGCTGTCTACTAGGTAATTCCGTTCAGTATTATATATTTTCTTAAATATCATTTTCATGGTTCACTGGAATGTTAACTAGTCTGTGAATCATATTGTTAGAATTCGATAATTTTTGGTTAATAGGGTGATTTCATTTATTACGCATAATTGCATCTGTATATGTAGACTTGTGAAGTATTAAAAATTCATATGAATTATTAAATTAGCTGATGATTGAATAGAGAAAATTAATACTATTTTCAAACTCAGTTTTGAAGGTGAATAATATTGACGGATGTAAATCATTTATGAATGAACAAAAGGAACTTAATTGTCTATCTGAACCTATAAAACGTCTGAATGTATCTACACCAATAAAAGAATTGTTATATTAATTAAGAGATGAATGTTTATTTCACTTCATTTATACGATGAATTGTCCTTCTTTTATTTATCTCTCTAGGATTAGAAATCTGTTTTATTGTTTTTATCCTCATTTTATGTACCATACTATACCAGTTGAAATGATGCATGCGACGTGGGGACATCTGTTTCCTTCCAGTTTTGCTCCGTTGGAAAATTGTTTCTTTTCATTTGGAAAAAAAAATTAAAGCTTCCATTTGACAAGTTCGATTTCTTCATAAACAAGACTAAAACTTAGTGAGTTTAGTTAGTGGTGAAGGATTTTTCTTTACTATTGAGGTGGTCTGTAGAAATCGCAAAGGACAAGTAAAATTCAGTTCAGTAATTCACTACAGGTATCATACACTCCTTTTAGAGCTCAATCAATTTTTAAATGGAGAATGATGACAGCAAAAAAAATCTCTTATGAATAAATATTTCTGATGAAGGTAAGATTTTTTATTTGTACTTGAATTTCATTTCTGCTCTCTTATCATTTTGGTATTTTGCCTCTGTTGTAATCTATCTAAATTCAGTCCATCAGTTCATTATTAACTACTTAATTTTTTTTCTAAATTCAATATTATAAGGTGAATAACGCTTCAGTTGAACCAATTCTCCTTAACAACAACAAAACTAATAAATTAGGTTGAAAGGGCAGTTCGCCAACGTTCAAGAGATTTTCTTCGTAACCTTTGAAGGAAAATTGATGAAACATAAAAATCTAGTATCGTACAATAATGATTTTTTCAGCTGTCAAGTCGAATTT
This sequence comes from Megalocaria dilatata, assembly GCA_034642435.1. Taxonomy (NCBI): domain Eukaryota; kingdom Metazoa; phylum Arthropoda; class Insecta; order Coleoptera; family Coccinellidae; genus Megalocaria; species Megalocaria dilatata. Next base: position 45,114,583 of record CM067863.1, on the reverse strand, counting down.
TATGAAAGTGGAGATATTTGATAAAAATAATAACCGTCAAAGTTTAAAGGCTCTAGTTTTTTACCGTTCGAAAATCAGCGTGTTTACGGCCGGACGGACCGGCCGGACAAGAGAAATACTTTTGACCTCGTATTCTTCATCAGTGATTTGAACCTAGTCGTATAAGACCATTTTAAACTCAAAATTTGAAAACTACAGACATTTGAGCGAAACGATAACATGCTATTCACTAAAACTAGCGCCCAGAAATGTTGTTAATGATTCTTGATTGTTTCGGTCTCTACTTGACGGAAATTCATCGTATATGATTTGAAGTAAAACACTTTATTTCAAGATTTAATCTGTTAGTCTCCTTTAATCTTAATTTCAAAAAAATTTATCAAAAATTTTCAGAATTAAAATAATGTCTTATAAGCACAACTGATATTTAATAGACGTATAAAATCAAAAATCAATGTACAATATCAAATGGAATAAATAAAACAAATTCCTTTTCAAAATAACTGTTTCGTGCCACGGTTACTTTACCGCAGTATTTGCCTATTATTTCGGTATTTTGAAATAACCAGCAATTGCAATATAATTAATCTCGATGATTAAATTCGAAAGGTTTAGTGGACTGTATTTTCGATGTAGCTGGCGAATAGTTTTACTTCAAGGGCACTTGTATGTAGTTATCTCGATGATGAACTAGGGTTGTTTATGCAATAAGATAAACCAACGAAAATGATAAGGAATTAAAGTAAAACACTCGTATAACACTATGAAACAGCGGACTCTAATTCTTGGTTTACTGTATATAAACCAAGCCAAAAGTTATGATTATTACACAAAAACCAAATGTAATGAATTTGCCAATATTTTGGCAATCGATACTATATTAACAATAATAATCGCGATATAGCTTGGACCGAAATGTCACAAGTTACGTACAACAAATTTGACTATCCAAATGATAGTGCTTAATGTAGCTAAAGCTACATGCGACAACTTCGATTATTACTCGAATAATAATGCATGATGTAGCAAGGGCTACATGCGAACACTTTGACTATTACGAATAATAATGCATGATGTAGCAAAGGCTACATGCGACCACTTTGACTATTACGAATAATAATGATTTTACAGTATTTTCAAAGACTGAACGTTAGAGATGCTCGATGCATCCCTTTTAACACAAAACGAAGGAAATTAACGAAATTGATTGGAAGGTCCATTTGGAGGTGGACTGAATGAACGAAATAAACCTTATTGGTTACAGAAAAATCATGAAATTAATGCAAGTAGAGAAGGATAGAGTCAGTTTGTAATTCCGAATGCTGCAACATGTAAAATTAACAGGCATAAATATATCAAAATTTCTAAATGACTTTCCATGTTTTCTAAGGCCATATATAATAATTATAAAAGCAATAATCTGAAGTGACAACAGTTCCAACGGCAATTCTCGAAACTGCTCTCTTCTCGAAGTATCAACTTAAAAGTCATAAGTATCGAATGACAAACTAATTTCGAACGACAGGGCCGTCTCTAATGAGACGGAACAATAACAAAACATAATTTAAGAAATATAATAAAAATAAAATAATTTTTGTATGGTTACAGAGTATTTTGTCCTTAAATTTAATAATTTTTCTGATTTTTCGTATCTCTAAACCTGAAATTTTGGAAAATGAATATATAATCCCGACAATTTGTTGAATCCGAAAAAACAATCTTAATTGTTGCCTGATGAAACAACTGCTGTGATCTAATAAAGAAAATTTAGAATTTCCATTCACTGTTTATCCTCAATATGTCCTTCCTTTGTATAATTACAGCATATTTGTCTCAACACATTAAAATTCAAAGCATCATTTAACCTGTTCCCAATTTATCATCAGTTTATCAACTTTGAATTTAGTTGGCGAAAACGTGATAATAGTGTAAATAAATGAAATAGTTTATTTAGTTATACCTTAATAATTGGACTTGAAGTGATAATAATATATGTTATTCTGTCGAAACTATTTCACGCTTATATGTAAACTTCTTCATGGAATTTCTTTTACAAAATGATGCAATGATTTATCTTCTTCTGGTTTTACTTCCATCAGACGAACAAATGAAACCAAAAATATGGAAAGAAGAGGAAATCGAGCATCAGAAAACGCATCACAACAATATAATGTAATGTTTAAGATGTAAGAGGTACAATTTGTTTCAGATAAGTAAAGCATCATCATTATTTATCGTTGCGTTACAAATAGATAAGATCCTATTGGAGTGGAAAATGTTGAATAATTTCAAAACTATATCTTGAGAACATGAAACTTTCAAACTTACTCTCCTTTTCGGGGTAATAAAAATTAAACTAAAACACAGTTTTTATGTTCAAAAGCTCTTCAACGAAACCAAAGTTAATTGGAGTACCGGCGGATATTCTATCTGAATAATTAGGAATTATGAGTTATGGTAATGGACAGTTGTTCAAATCGGGCCAATGCAACTTACATCTGTTGTTTATAACTCAAATCCACACGAATGTTTCGCGATGGATTCCAGAAATACAGTAAAAATAGACAAATGGCGAAATATTAGGAAAGTATACCTTCGAAGCTAAGTCATATTGGTACGACCTGTTCACATTGTATTCAAACTATACAACAACCGACTACCCTGAATATCTTTGAATGACTAGTTTGCAGTTCGATGTGTCATGGAAGTATATTCTGGAAATTCCAAAGATCTACGGGCATCTATTGTACTTTATTTATTACCTATTATTCTCACCTGTCGAAAATGGCACCCTGATTCGTGTTTTTAAACTAACAAGTAAATGTCCACTACTATGGATATTCCCAGCTTGAAGGTATTTAAATTTACAACTGTCAAACCTTCGAATTTATGAATCATTGAGGAATGATTTAGAAGATATTTTGTCAATGAAATGAACGAAGCTCTTCATAGTACATATATAGAAATCGTTCAAGAATGTACAAAGCTAGAATTCAATAAAAAAAAGGTTATTTACTTGATAGAAGAATTATTTAAATTGATACAGTGTGTTTTTAGACATTTATTTGATTTAATTCTGAAAGTTTTTGAATGTTTGAAATTAAATTTTGTAAGAGTTCAACAGAACAAATCTGTATGATATAAAAATTTTTTTCAGGAAGAATATTGAGCGATTGATTCTTCTTTATTACCATCAAACCAAAATTTAAAATTAAAATCGAAATATTTAATACTTAGATTTAAATATATTTCAAAGTAAATCATACATACGTCGTGAATATTTCAAGAATGATATTAATAATAAATTATTAGTTAATATTAATTTATCAACAGCCTTTATCGAATAAATCTCAAAATTAATATTTGAATCAAATTTTAATGAAAAAAGTTATTAGATAATTAATAACTACCAACCGGAAAAGTGACAAGTACTTTCGTTCGTTAATGCGATTGACGAAGAAAGTTTTATACGAAGGTTACTTTACGTATTATATATGCCTGTGCTATTACCCTGTCAAACATTTTTATCGACATAAACAAAGGAGAGTAATGTTTTTTTTGGAAAGTATATAAATACTTCTAGACGATGCTTCTACAGATTTTTCCTCTCGATTTTTTCTAATTCATGTTAATTCATTATAAAGTTTTTGAAAAAAAAATTTACAAAAATTTATTACTCCTTGATAAGGCTTTGAAAAATAGTGAACTGTCAATTTCAAAAAAAAAAACACAAAAGTCAGTAGTTCAAGAGTTACAGAGAATAAGAGGTGAAAGAGTGAAATAATTGGAATGTTCAATTGTAGGATTATTATTCTATTTATATATCACAAGAATAGAAACAATCTATGAAAATTATGATAAGTATAAATAAACCTTAATGTGAAATTTGTAGCATTTCATAAACGTCTTGTGCCAGATGAATGATAGTACAAGAGCAACGTGATCGTTTGAACCCCCTTCTCAACCAGTACCATTATCACTTTCAATTTAAAAATTTACGAATCTTTTCAACATTAAAATTTTGACATCAATTTTTTTTTAATTGTCCGAGAATATTTTTTTTTTTCATTAAAGTGATTTGTAAAATTTTACAGTGAACCTGCAGTTTTTTTATTTATTATAATACTTATAACAAATATGAAACTATTATTGATGAGAAAAACTGTAAGAAATCATTCAATTGTATAACAACATATTTAGATTTTTTTTTGTTGGTGATTTACCTTCGTCTTTTACAATAATGAGAACTGCTAGGAACTTCGGGACCAAGGGAACCAACGGGAGGTTGTACCACATGATGACTCGACTGGGGCTGTAAGTAGGTAGGAGGCGGTGCATAATGAGGGGGGCCGCCCCCTGCATAAGCGTACATGTCCACTGTAGCGCTTTGTAATCGAGATCGCACAATCAAAGTCACAGCATAATCTGACACTAATTTAAAAAAATACACTACCAACACACATTCGGGCAAACACAATTTTTTTCAACCGAATTAGAGGTAATGGAAATATTTGTATTGTTACTGTCAGATGAAAAAGTTACTCCTACAGTTCGTAAATGATGGATAATGTATACGCAGAAATGTGACATTTATGTAGAAAACAGGACAAACGCTGCGCCAAGGCAGAAGATGCGGACTGAAGTGAAAATCGTGGAGCATGGACAGAGTCCCAACCTCTCCATAGTGGTGATGGTTCGATGTCTAGAGTGGGGTCTTTCTTAACCACAGTTAAGGCAACTAATGGTCAATATGCAGGAACTGAATGATAGAGGCGAATGAAATTTTCTAACACAAAAACTGTTCTTAAATGGCTTTTGACTAATATTCTCAAACATTCTAATAAAACCCCAGATAAATGAAAAAAACCTCTGAACAATAAAATACTTAGGATTTCTTGGACTAAATTATAAATTCACATTTTTATTTAGAATGCATCTAAGCAACCACTCGAGATCAGCGCGCTTAAATAAATTCCATTTAGATTTCATCAAAACTTCATTAAAATATTGAGATTTCATTGTTGACAATTTCAATCCATTTTTTCCAGTAATATACATATATACAGAGTGAGTCTTCAAAATGTGCATTAAGCGCAACCATATATTTCCTTCATGAAATAACACACTTTCTTCTTTCATTATTTTTCCACATTCGGCTCATTTAAAAATATACAGGCTGTTGAAATTCCAAGTTGCGCTTGTTCCAGAAAACAGCATACTATTGTTTCGCGCAAATATCTATAATTTTCAAGTTTTGGACCGAATATGGTCTTTAACACTATGTGTTGGATTTACTGATGAAAAATCCGAAATCAAAAGTAATTATACAAAAAAATAAGGAGGGAATTGCTTGGAACAAAAGAAAAAAGTTAATGGACACAACCCTCATAAGGACTCAACCGTAGACACGTGTTTCGGTCTTTCGGCCCTCATCAGTACGGTGAAAAAGGTGTGACAGATGGGCTACACTTGGTGGAAAAATAAACAAGTGTGCGAAGTTTGGTTGTTGCCCTGTGAACACGGGGTCTCCTTACTGAAACCACAAATTGGCGGCTGGCTTCTGTTGTTGACTCCGTTAGTTTGTTCGTTCTTCTTTTTTTTAAATATTCTTTCGTTATTTTCTTGATTACAGATTCGATCGATCTGAAATGTAGCATCCAGAAGCAAAATGATAACGCGCATGTTAGTGCCAAATTTCGCGATTAGAAATTTCAAAACAAAAAAAATTGTCAGCGAATTAGCGTTGAGCACAATTCAACACGTAATTTTCGAACGGAAACAGAGACTATAAACTTTTAGGGTGGGTTTGGGGCCTGAATATCTCAGTTGAGTTGGTTATTGGGTAAAATCGGTGCAATGGTTTCGCAGTTTTTCACATTTGAAATTTACTCTTATTTGGATTAATATTTTCCAAAATACAAATCAGATTGATCTGAAATTTTGGGTTTAGAAGGATAATGGTAACGCACATATCATGAGGATCGTATGTTCAAAAGTTTCAAAATATAAACAAAAATTTTGTGTCTAGAGCAGCGTTGGCCGCTGAAGAAACCACAGCGGAAGTGGCAGGATCGAGTTTGAATTCAGCATTTACATGTAAAATAACCACAAGAAAGCTAAAACAAAGTATCGTGTAGATCGTATAACCAAAACAAAATAATTTTATGGGGATCGTAGGTGATATGAACTAGCGTGGAAAGCTCCTGACATCATGTCAGTTGTTTTCACGTTTTTTCTGCAATTATCAATGGTTTCCTACTTATAGACACACCGATTCATAAAATTATAACAAATTAGTATACAGAGAGCGGATCAAGTTCATCTCAATACATTATAAAAATCTTAAATCATTTTAGAAAATTAAATTAATCTTCATTGTTTCTTCTTAAACTATGTTTAGCATTGATTGTTATAAAACTTGAGGAATTGAACTATTTTGTAGACCCTTTCCCGAGCTGGAAAAGGTAAGTTATACTTACCTTGCCGCACTTTCTTCTCTTCGAGTGATGTGCGAAATTGAGATTTTCATACATTTACATCTGGCAATTTTCATCCAATCTATTCAAATATTTTATAGTTTATTCAATGTGTTCACAATGAATGGGTGTTTTTAAATAATTCATCGACAAATTTGATGAACATTAGGATATTTATGGAAAGTTTCAATATGATAATGGTCTATAATGAATTTGTGTATAATCTTATATTGGAAACAATATTAACCTGCGGTGATTGCCAAAAAGTTTACGTAGGACAGACAGGAAGAACTTTCTGACAGAAAATTGAGGAACATCTGAATAGTTTCCTCAATAAAAGAGTAATTCCACATATTCGAACCATCTGTTAGAAACGGGTCAACTTTCAAAAATAATTTTGAAATTTTACATATAGGAAGTAAAAGTTATGCCTAAAACCTGTTAAATAACCTTATTTAATATTATTTCATTGCTTTAATAGTCAAGACTAATGAAATATTTTCGTATCAAATGGAGCAATGAGCACAATAATGTTCATAATCATCGAGTGTGTAAATTATAAGTTTTCTCAAATGACTTTCATTGAATTTCGAGCATCACACTTTTGGTGATTTTATAATATACAATTACAGTAAGAATTATCTGTCTTGACCATGTAAACAAAGTGCAAGAGTGCATTAACAAATTGTGAAAACTTAAAGACTTATAACTTTTTACCGGAGCCGAACCTGGAAAAATGGTTTTATTTAACGAGTGGAATCTATAGTTGATAATAAATAAATAATCTTAAATACTCAGCTCACATAGGATCCGAAAACCCTGCGTTCCTGAAAGAAAAAAAGAGAAAAGTACTGACGTGAAGTCAGGAGATTTTGCGCTCTTGTTCATATATCCCCCACGATCCTCAGAAAATAATTTTTTTTTGCTCTTCAAATTATACGATCTTCAAGAAATTTTGATTTAGCCATCTTGGCGGTATTTTACATGTATTACTAAATTTAAACTCGATCGTGGGACTGTTGCTATGGATTCTCTAACACTCACAAAATTTTTGTGTTTGTTTTGAATCTTCTTATCAAATGATCCTCGAAAATATTTTATCGAAACATGGACGTTATCATTTTACTTCTAAACTTCAAATTCTACATCAATCGAATCAGAAGTTTAAAAATATCAACAAAAGTAAGAGAAACTGCGAAACCATCGGAAAGGGACTTGAAACTTACAAAGTAGGTTTGGGGTTTAAATATCTGGGTTAATTTCGTTAATGGGCAAAATCGGTCCAATGATTCCTCAGTTGCTCACTGCAATTTTTTTTTCTTATTTTTACAATAGATACGAAACTATTGATCAGATGGAAAATTTAGTATTTAGGTATATAACAACGCTTTTTGAATTTTTCTCATATTATTTCGGCAAAAAGTATATGAAGTTTTGTTAAATATATTTATTTTCCACCCATTCTTCCCAATGTGTAATGATGCAGATTGGAGGGTGAAGGATGGAGCCCTTCAACCATGTATTTTTCATTTTCGTAAAATTTTCGGATATTTCAGGAGAGCAGTTCTAAACTTACAAAAATTTAGTTTGTTTGGCTTCCAGAAGACAGAACACATAATTCTGTGTTTTGCGCGCTTGTTCTATGAAACAGCGTGCTAACGTTCCGCCCAAATATTTGTATTTTTCGTATTTTGCGTCTAAAAAGGTCTCAAACAACTAGGTTCGATTCACTGATGGACAATCCAAAATCAAGAGTAATTTCGGTGCTTCCGTAAACACTCTAACTTCCGAACGAAAAGAGCTGAAGATTTGAATTTTTCAGGGTAAATTTGAAGCCTTAATATATCAGCTCAGTTAATGGAAGGACAAAATCAGTTTAATGGTTTTGCAGTTATTCACATTGAAATATTTTCATTATTTTACCCAATATTTTCGAAACTAGAGATATGATCGATCTGAAATTTGGTATTTAGAAGAAAAATAATGACCTGCATTGTGAAGATCCTATAATTTGAAGATTGGAAAAAAAACTGCTTTTGTGAGCAGAGATTCGTTAAACGCTACCGGAACCATAGCAGCAAGTCTGCTATACAGTTACACGTAGGTTGATTCCAAAATTTGTGAGGATCAGTCGAATGGAGGTAAACATGTTTTTAAGGGTACATTCGGGCTTGAGCATGTATGTAAATAACGACAAGAAGGTTAAAACAAAATTTCGTGAGGGTACTAGGTGATATGAATAATCGGGCAAAAGCCCTGACTTCTCGTCAGTGTTTTTTTAGAATTTTCTATTTATAAATTTCAAGATCAGCTGTGATAAAGAGAATGGGCAACTGTTGCAAAAAAAACAAGAGATCATAGCTTTTACTTAGACAAAGTGGAAAATGCTGAATAGAACTAACGTGAACTCAGCATCCTTTGCGCGCTTGTTCATCAGTTCTTTTCCCCTGAAAATTTCAAATGTGTGAATTATTTCTTAAAGAAGCTCCACATGATGAATAAATACACAGAATCATTTGTTCTGTCATCCGAAAGTCAAATAGACGTAAATTTTTGTAATTTAAGAACTATTCTCTCGGAAAACCGGAGAATCTCATGAAAATAAAAACTACATGGTTAAAAGCCTTCCTCCTTACCCCTTCGATATGCATCATTACATATTGGCAAGAAAAAGTGACAAAATAATATATTGAAGAAACTTTCATATATTTTTTCATACTTTTTGCCGAAATCAGATGACACCAAATTCGAAAAACTGCTAACTTATTTTTTTACTCCTAATATTAATTAACATAATGGTACTTGTATAATTTTGTATAAATTTTATTTTACAACCTAAAAGCGGTATTTGAATATTAATTGCCTATTGTTCCATTAATTTGGACAAAACTGTAATAAAGTAATTAGTATTTTAATTAATTTATATTATGGAAATAATATGGATAAAAATAATAGAAATTAATGTCGTTAAATTTTGTAACGTAGTTTATGTCGTGTTACATGTTCAACTTAAAATTGTGGTTGATATTTGAAGAATTTCGGCAAAAGACAAATTGTATGGGAGAGGATAAGAGGTGGAAAAGCACGTTCGTTGCAAATATTAATGGGATGTTCCAATTACTATCAAGTTGGGACATCTATATTTGTAGCAGGCTAATACAACTAACCGAAGGCACTTCCACGCCCCCGTCTTGCCTTAAATGTGGTGTTGTCGAGATTCTATTATGATAAGCCGGTTATTTCTCAGCTTATCAGTCAATAAATAACCAATACGATTTCACGTTATGTAAGTTCAGCAGAATCGTCCCTTTATCGACTTTTACCCAGCATTTTTTTAACCTTATTTGAAATCACCTACTTAAGCCCTTATTTAAATGTCTGAAAAACATGAATCATAACCAGGAGGACCAGTTAAGTTAATTAAAAATATTACATCGGCAATTCGATACATAACAAATGATTCAAGTTAAAATTCCAATTTTCTTCTGGAAAAAAGTTACATTTATGCAGTAAATATGAATTAATTTTTTTTTGTTTTATTCTGATTTCGTAGTGACCTGTGTGAAAAATGTTCATACTAAATGATTTTCCTTCTACATCTGAAGTTTGAGTTCAGTATTGTTGAGTTTAGTTAGAGTAAGAAATATAAAATTTTATTCAATAAAACAGAACTAAAACCAGAAATTATTGTTCTCCTATCCCTTACCGGGAATGATCTTGGTAGATTCTTTCCAATTTTCGTGTTTTTCACTTTATTTTTATCTATAATTATATCCTCGTTTCAATGAAAATGAATAAATTAAAATTCAAAAAAATATTGAAATTAGTTGAACATATAGTTTTAGAAACACTGTTTCTTACGAAAACTGCGGTTAATTTAACGAGTTGAATTGTCATAGATATACATATGTCTGTGTTATGAATATTCAACTAGTAAAGAATTCAATATAAGGAAAACAAATGAAGAATGAAGATGAATTTCCGTCAAATAAAGACCGAGACAATCAAAAATTCAGTAAAGAATCGTCTATTAACAGTGAAAATAATCCATCTAAAAGATTTTCCAGTATGGATATAAAATGGACCCAAATACTGAGTACAGAAATTATTAATCGGATCATTGAAAAAACAAAGCCTAATATAATTTTCTCAGAAATTATGAAGTTGTTTGGAGAATCCATAATCCACAAATAAATGATGATAATGCCACGGATATAATGTATACGGAATTGGTAAAAATACTGTCATCAAGTATTTTTGCAAACTTGAAAGACTTGGAAATAAATTATCAAAAATTCCAAACAAATGCCATATTTTAAAACCTAAACCATAGAAGATACTACTTTAAACTACACAAGTAGTTTCTTGCATAAACAAATTCGTTTGTGTACATTTTTACGTAACCTCCATTACTAATTACTAGCGACATCTGTTCGTGGTGACTAATAACAATTCTCAGTATTTAGATTTTCTATAAGGGTCTGCTTTTCAGCAATGTGATTCGTAAATGACGTTTCCATTGAACAAAAGTGATTAGCATCAAACCAAAAACTTACCCTATACTTCCAGCACGTCGTTTTGGGATACCCTTCGTGGGATCAGCACCTTGAAACGATTGATTTTGAAATTTTCAAGCTAAACAAGATATTATGTATCATACTGAAGAGTTAAATTAACGTAATTGGATGGTTCATTTCAGTATTCATCCAACATACACAACTCGTCAAATCATTTGAATTATTTCACTTCGTAACGAATAGTCCAGTTTTGATATAATGCAAAACTGTTTCAACCGGATAGAAAAGATGATCGTCATTTTAACTGAATGGCTATTTCAATGTGCGTTGAAAAATAATATTGATTATTTATGTCTCGAGAGTAAGATACGAAGAGTGCTACATCACAAAATATACACAACGTTTAGCAACTAACCTGTCAGTGAATGTGTAACAGCTGACATTAGAAATGAAAACCATTCGTCCAATTATTTTCAACTTGCCCTTCACTAATTTAACACTGAGATTCATTCACATTAATTAATTTTGTTACTTTGTTCATTGATAACTACAATAATTACAGTATGTTTACTACGGACGGGGCGCCATGTTGAGAATTTCATTTACTACTTTTAAAGTTATGGCTTTGCCGCTTTTGGAGGTGGAAGGGGTTTAGGTAGGAAGGCAGCACAACAGAGAAATAGAAAAGATAAAAAGGTAATCCTGCGTTAAGGGAGGCTTGCGACAGGCGGTACACTAAGGCCACGCGCACCTTATATTTTCTTGACATCCCTTCATCGTAAACTGCACTGTGGCATCCAATCCACGATCTGCCATTGGTGGAACGCTCGGGTTTGACGTGGGTAACTCGGAGCTGCTTGGGTCATGATAATGAGGAATTATATATGATAAATCAATGGAGTACTCCAAGAAGCGACATCTAGTGGCATAAATACTAAACCTATCGTGTTGTTGGTTGCCGTTTGAAAATGTTGAAAACATTAGATTTTTGAAACTTTTAACTCTCAATTTTTCAAAATATTTTGATTTATAGTTCAATAAATTGATTGAATTTTCCGATTTCTTTACTGAAGAAACAGATCAGTCGAATGTAATTCCGAATGAGAAATTACATTTTCAAATTAAAGAAGGTAAGGTTTGATCAACCTTTCATACGAACGGAATAGATACCAATGATGTCGTCTCAGAATTAGATAATCTTGAAATCCTACATGTGCAAACTAAAGGCAAACAACTAAATATCTTGGAATTAATAGAGATTTAAGCACAGTAATAATAACCCATAAATCTCCCAAATAAACAGACGGATCTATAGAATTCCATGCTTCTGCAATTCGGGAAACTGAACATACCTCAAAAAATTATAATATAAAACCCTTAAATACAACTAGTAATTTATAATTTTAAAATGTAGTTACACTAAGAAACTCGGGTTACTATATTCTATATGGTAGAAAACATAATAAATTTCATATGAGTACAATTCAAATTTCCGTTTAGAAATAATATTCAATAACATTTTATTATTTTTTATTATATATATTATTTTTTATTTTGTCACAGTTTAAAATATAAATACGTGCACGATGCACTGAGCATAATAGCTATCGCAAACGCCGGTCGTTTCGCTTTGCATAGATTAACGAGGCTTTTAATCTGTCTCTTTGGTCGTCAAAAAAAAATGGCGAATACAATAGGCTATCTGACAGATTATTTTAAATCCTCTTAAGTTATTCATTGATATTTATTTGCGTACATAAATAGTGGATGTTTTAAATTCTCATAAATATTTATCGAAAAAAATTGCATTAAAAAAAGTAAAATTTATAGTCAACTAAAACTCAATTTAACGAAAGATGGCTCTGTGACGTCACTTGAAAGTAAACGGTCAAATGTCATTCATATGGAAAAGCGTTTGTTTTTCTTACAAGTTCAATTAGTTAGCTATTATTAATTAAAGAAAATTTATAAATGGTGTTTAGTGCCTAGATGTACAAATACCGCTAGAAAGACACCATAAAATCTATTTGTAAGTGTGCGCAAAAAAATACGCCAAATATGGTTGATCTCGCTCGAAGAAATCCGAATGAAATAGTGGATGATTCATCAGTTTTCTTTTACGAAGATAATTTTGATGTGAGCATTAAACTAATTATTATTTGAGAGTTTCATTGTACTGAATACGTTCATTCTATACCTTCTTTCTGTAGCAATCTGTTTAAGGTTAGAAATCTTTCTTATTTTAAATGCCTTTTCTATAGAGAAAAGGAGACTTTGAAAATAACTTGCATATTTCATTGTAGATGGAGAAAGAAATGGCTAATTACTAACAGTATAAAATGGGATAAAAAGGTTATCACTTGCAAATTTCATTGCCAGGAAAATTGCTAGAAAAGAATGAACGATGCTAATACTTCGCAACCTTAATTTGTCAACGACATAGAACATGACTCATTCAGGAATGTATGGACATTTAGTTATTTGCAAGTACGCAATATGTCAGTGAAATCCCTATTTCAACAACAGGTACATTAACATAGTAACTAAGGACACTTACAGTATATAATATGTTTTCATCATAATATTATACCAGTTTGTATTTATGGATATATTTGAATTTTAACATTTCTTCTAGGTTTCCTTGGAACCTGTCAGAAGCTCATAAGCTTCATACAGGTTTTTTTTTTGAAAGCACTGCAAACTTGTGATAAAAGTATATCTACAGAACCAGTTGTCAGTTCTGAAAATTCAGTGCAGTCCAAGGAAACTGTTCATTTTAGAAGCAGGGCAGTGCAAACTAAAATTTTGAAAAAAAGAGTTCTCTCTCCTTTTAAATGTTCAACGACACACAGCTACACTTCACTATATTTCATATTGTTACCATGTAAAACTACCTACAAGTGCTATTGCACTTATTATATAAAGAAGTAAATTGGCTTTATGGAAAAGGAGAAATCAGACATATTTGTCTTTCCTTGCAATTCCATCTTCTCTAAAGGATGTTATTTCATAGTTTGCTTAATTCATAAGCATGCTAATAAACCACATTATTACATTTGACATTATTATGTTTGAAAAAAGTTAGATTTAATAGTACTTATTCTGATCTTCATAATTTTGAACTGTCACTATCATATAGTACTAAATTATTCTTGAAAAACATTCCACTAATTGCTAATGTATTGCAAACATTAATTGTGAAGGTAAATCATCATTTGATTAAAAAGTCTATTGCATTTCGGCATAATTATTACAATATAACTTGCATAATTGTTTGGAAACAGATATCTAAAAACTTTCTAAAGCCCTGTTTCAGGCACATTCATTTGGTCAGAATTTCAAAAACGTAACACCATTAAATCTTTGATATTGTGTACACTCAACGGTTTAAGTTTAATTAATTATATTTCTCCTTGTTTTAGAGGCATCAGTTGACAGAGGTTTTAAGAATATCAAACAGGTACTTCATGGAAGTGGAGTATGCATTTTTGACGTGTATGATGATATCGGGTGATAGAACTTTCGATAGGGATAACTGTGATTTGGCAGAAGGTAGAAGCCATGTTGTTTTGACATTTCTGTTCAGTAAGCATTGACAAATTATCATGGATAGACTCATGCCTCAACAACGTTTACAAATTGTTGAAATTTATTTTCGAAATCAGTGTTCTATTCACCAAACTTATAGAGCAATTTGTTAAATTTATGGTTTACATAATCGTCCATCAGAGCAGCTTATTCGTCGAATTATAGATAGATTTCGGACAACATTTTCTCTACTCGATGCAACAAAAACAAGATAAAAAAACTGTATGTACAGAAGAAAATATTGCTGCTGAAGTCATAGTGTTAGTGATGATCCAGATTTGTCTATTCGTTGACATTCACAAGTTGGACTCTGTGCATCCACAACATGGAAAATTTTGCGTAAAGATCTTGGTTTACACCCATACAAGATCCCCCATTTCAACTGGTTGAAGAAATAAAGCGACTTGAATAAGTGTCGTTTGTTTGCCGATTGGGCCCTAGAACAGCTTGAAGTTGATCCACTTTTTTATTGAAAAATTGTGTTTAGTGATGAAGCTCACTTCTGGTTGAATGGCTATGTAAAAAAGCAAAATTGCCATATATGTAGTGAAAACAATCCTCAAGAAGTTCTGCAGGTTCCATTGCATCCTGAAAAATGCACTGTATGGTGTGCTTTACACGCTGGAGGCATCATCGGTCGATATTTCTTTAAAAACTATGCTGGAGCTAATGTTATAGTGAATGGTGTTCATTACAGATCGATGATCAATGATTATTTGTTTCAAAATTTGAATGATATCGACCCAGAAGTGTTTTGGTTCCAACAAGATGGTGCTACACGTCATGCTGCTACCGTAACAATTGATTTATTGAAAGAAACATTTGGCGATAAAATTATTTGGAGAAATGGTCCAATTAATTGGCCTCCAAGATCATGCGACATAACTCCACTGGATTATTTTCTTTGGGGTTATGTCAAGTCATTGGTTTATGCTGATAAACCAGAAACAATAGACGCTTTGGAAGCCAACATAACTCGTGTTATTGATGAAATAACGCCTGAATTACTCGAAAAAGTGGTCCAAAATTGTTCTGGTCGAATGCGGTTGCTCAGAGCAAGTCGTGGTGGACATATGCCGGAAATTATTTTTAAAACATAAATTTCATATAATTATCTTTCAAATAAAAAAAAAATTGGCTTCAATCTTAATTTAAATGTGTTTTATTTCAATTTAAAGTTCTATCACTGTAAAAAAAACACCCGATACTTTCTCATATCGATCAACAACCAACAACATAGTATCAAATAAAAAGTACAAACATTTTCCATTATTTATTTTTATTATATTTAGGTTTTGGATATAAATATTTCAATATTTTTGTAGATATCCTACTAATAAGTTGAAAGATGTAAGCATCTCAGATTCAAAACAGGAATGTTCCTAGTCACACTCGATTAAGTCCTAAGCCAGTTTAGATACTGTAGTCAGCTAAGTAATGTCTAGAAGTGAAATGTTTTATGACTGACAAATATGAGACCTGCATTGATATACCGAAGCTCCTGAAATACAAAAATGATTCAAGCACTTGAAGTGTCTCATTAAAAATCAACATAACTATTGAGGTGTTGCACCATAGATAAACGAGAATATTAACCTTATATTAAACCTTAATTTTATGTATCAAAGTTGGCAATGAAACAAACAGACCAACTACTAAGTGCAAATATCTGGGAATACTGATGTACAACAAACTGACTTTCAAGCATCACATAAAAAGCCAGAAAAAAGCAGCCATCACACGAGACAGACACTTCAGGTCACTTATATTCAGAAACTTAGGCATCAACACCAAAACATCCACTGCTATTTACAAAATAATCTGCAGACCACTGCTGTAGTATGGTCACATAATATTCTCAAATGCAACAAAAACTGCACTAAACAACCTAGTACAAGCGGAAGGAACTTCCCTTAGAAGAATAAGGAAGTTGAGACACCCGAACAATCTTCTACACAATCCTTCTAACATCATGTTATACGAGACAACAGAAGTGGAGTCAATACTGATACGACTGCAAAGGCTAAGCAGAAATTCATTGGAAACCAGAACAACAGTACCATAATAGAACCGCTAATACATCATTACAATATAGAACTAGAAAAGACAAAACTTCCAGCACTCCCACTGTTTAAACTTTTATTGTCCCTACAATAACATTTGTGTAGCAACTACTACATTCTATATATTATGAATTAAAATGTATATTACTCTTTGGAAGACTTTTATCGATAGCCATTTGATTCGAGAAAAAATAATTTTAATTTCCATATGTTTATTTAAATTTAATAATTGTTCTGATTCTTCAATAAAGTTTATCTCTCTCTCTCTCTCTCTCAGTATTATTGATTTGTATTGATTACTTTTTAGAGAAAAATGAAACTCGTCCATAATTTTCAAACGATCATTATATTAGGATAAACTTGAGACAGTGGATTCTCTTTTACGGAAGAAAAAACTGAATAATTTTGTTAATTAAAGATTCTGATTGTGATAAGATATAGTATTTTTTGCGTGTTTTAATTTTATAGTTATTTTTTGTAGGTATTTGTTCACACATCGTAGGAAAAAGTCATTCAAACAGAATAGTTGCATCACGTAGAAGCCATAGCTCCTCGGAGCTAAAGCTTCTGTGATATCATTTATTTATTCACCTTCTGTATTTCAATTTGTGAATGTGGTATTGAATTATTGTTGATGTGTAATTTACTCAGTGGATAAACATTATTATTATTTTGCAAAAATTAACTTGTAATTTCTAGAAATGCTTGTACATTTTTTAAAATTTTCAGCCAAAAATGAACTCAAACAATTGAAGGGAAGGCTTTCGATTTACAGGGCAGACTTTAAGACTAAACTAAATGGGAAGATAAAGTTCGAGAATACGCAAAATCCGCCCCTGAGAATCGAAGATATAACCATTGGAAATGATATTTTTTTGCGCACTTGTCCTAGGGAACAGTGTGTTATTGTTTTGCCCAAATGTCTAAGTTTCCATTTGAGCCGAAATTGGTCTCAAACGAGTGGGTTAATAAAATTCACATGTTCTGCGTACCACTGTTCCACAACCAGAAATGTGTTATGGTCCCTCGGAGCCCAAAGTCGAAGGAAGAGATCTTCGTGTTTTGAGGTACTATATACTGTGCTCTCCGCTCGATCTTCCCAAAACATGCTTCATCACAAAATTTAAGATAATGTTTGCCATAGTGGCAACTTCTTTGAAAAACCAGCTGGCTTCCATCAAATTGACTATTATACATATTCTATTCAACTCTACTACTTCAGGTGTAATTAATCGTTTAAACTAATTTTTTTAACAAAGCATCACCCTGTGATAAAACCATCATTCGAAGTTGAAACGTGGTTTCAACCTACTGTGATAACTCTATTAAAACTAGGATTATAAATAATAATAACTTTATTTACCCAACAGGAAGATTCCCGATTACTAAATAACATTTTTATATTTCAGCAGCACGTAAGAAAATTGTCCATTTTCACTAGACTATCCACTTTTCAGTAACAAGTAAATTGTTTACAAGTTACTTCACGCACGATTCTTCAGGTGTAAGTCGAATTTCATTATATTTTCCACTTTTATCTAACACTTATGACAATTATTTATAAATTTTCCAGGCTCGCTCCTTCGATAGGAGTATATTTTCAGTCAATTCTGTACTTTTCACTAACGCCAACGAATACTGTACTTACATATCCCACGCTTGATTTTTCCGATAAATTCATTTCACTCCACTTTTCATTTTCACAACTTGAATAGGTCACTATGTTTACTTGATATTTTAGAAATTTTCGTTCAACTCGTCACCAAAACTCGCGAAAATCGTTTTTCACGTGAGATATATGCAACCGAATACACCGAATGTAGCACCACATTAATCACGCTCACGTATCACTAGGTTTCACTGGTATCTGTTTGTGTTGGTTTATGATAAATTGCGAAGTTATGTTTATTGTTGATAACTAGAGAAAACAATAAACATAACTTCGCAATTTATCATAAACCATCACAAACAGATACCATTATACACCGTAATTCTTTTCATCCATTCCAACACAAACTAGCAGCTCTCCATAGTATGATATACCGTTTATTGAACATTCCACTAAACCAAGTCAATTTCCAAAAAGAAAAATGTATAATTAAACAAATAGCTTACAACAATGGATATAATACATCTCTAATAGATAATTTAATTAACCAACGTATGCACAAAAACACAATAAAAGAAATTTATCCAGTAACATCTGATCTATCTGAACACAAATACGTTAGCCTCACATATCTCGGAAACATTAGTATTCAACTAAAAAACCTACTCAAAAAAGAAAATATTAAAGTCTCTTTCAAGACAAACAATCCTATTAGCAAATACATCAAAAACAATAAAAACAGTATGGATAAACTTCAATTATCAGGTGTATACAAACTCACTTGCCCAGATTGCCCAAAGATTTATATTGGTAGAACAGGTAGAAATTTCGGTACACGCCTAACCGAACATAAAAGAAGTTTCGATAAAAATAAAAAAGATTCACATTATGCTAAACACCTTCTTGAAAATAACCATTCTTTCACAAAAGAAATAGAAATTCTACATGTTGAAAATAGAGGTCTAAAATTGAACTTATGGGAAATTTACGAAATAAATAGACATAAAAACAGCAATAACCTAGTAAATGAACAAATAGATTTTTATTACACCCCTCTATTCAATATTTACAAGGGATCGAGTGAACACGATTCTGAAGGGAATATTCTTTGAGAAAACCAACCCGACGAACAAATAAAAACACATGTACACCTTCTGTAAAAAATCTTATAAATTCATTGTACAACAACTGTTACTTCGTATTCTGATGAAGTCTTTCTAGCAAAGACGAAACGTACGTCAATACCAAAAATAAAGTAGAAAATGTAAACAAGTGTTTTATTTTATAATGATAATTACAACTGATTTCTACCAAGCAACGGCCCAATCTATCATAAATTTAAAATACTTCCATATACGATTGACCAGTCTCTGAATCACCCCTGACGCACCGTGTTATGTAACTGATCAGTCCAATATTCTAACATATACGGGGTGCATCCGAAAGTATACCGGTAAGTTTAATTAAGAATTTTACTTCAAATCTAGAAAAATATTATTTCGAGTTGAAATTGTACGAGGGGTATTCAATAAATTTTGTTATTAGATTTATGTCATTTAATTTATTTTCTTGATTGTTTCGGTCTTTGACGGAAATTCATCGTATATGATTTAAAGTAAAACATTTTATTTCCGCTAATATTTATTGTTTACGCAACAATTGTTTCGTCAATTACATTTTGACTTCATCAGGTGAGTATGGTACTTCAAATATTTTTATTTTTTTATAACCAATTAATAATTATTGTTGAAACATATTTCTATTATTCAAATAGTGAGTTTGAATATTGAAACAAGTTTTTGGAAATTACTATGTTATACAACAAATAGAATTAAATGTAAATATTGTAAATACATATTTTAATTTCATCTTTTTTTTTTATTTAATAGTTTCTATTTTGTATAATGAATAAATAATTACAGTTCAAACATGTTTCTGTTATTCAAATATTGAGTTTGAAGATTGAAACGAATATTTGAATCTTTTTTTCTAGGGCTAAAATTAAAACAAGTGATCAGAAATTATTGTTTTACTACCAAAAAATTGAAATGTATTTGTGTGAATGTAAGCATTTCAATGTTTTGGTAGTAAAACATAGTAATTTCTGAGCATTTTTTTAAATTTAAGTCCTAGGAAAAACTGAAAAAAGATTCAAATATTTGCGCCAATCGTCAATAATGCAGTATTCTAAAAGCAGAGGTAATGCAGTTCTCTTAAGAGTTGGTAATACAGTTTTCTCTAGTTGAATTTGTTTCGTGCACCAGTCTACAAATAAAGCGACAAACTTGATTCAGACTTTTTACCGTGAGTGTCCCATCCATATAGTCTTGTTAATGTATGCGGTAAAGTTACTATCCAATGGACTGTATCTGGTCTCCTCGGGGAGTCTTCACAAACACGTTGGCTATCACTAGCTAACTCTAAATATTTAGATGAACGTCTTCTATCAGTAGCGCAAATTCATTGAACGATCCTTTCGTTGAGTAATATTATCTTTTCTTTAATTAAATTTTGCCAAAAATTTGTTTGTGGAATCCCCCCAGAATTCAAGGTTCTTGGCAGGAATCTACTTATCTACAAACGTTTCAGATAAGCTTACCGAGCATTCTGTTAGTTCTGGATCTTGCTAAGAGATGGACTAGTTAAAAAATGTTAAATTTTTAAAAACATAAAAGAATCTGTGAAATTACTGTATTTCGGCGTACGGTAGCCCATTCGGACCGTGTACCGTATTTAGACTCAATTTATCGTAAAAATACGGTAATTACCGTACGGTTGGCAACGGAGGTGGATGTACTCTATAGCCAGGCAGAAGAAGAAAAAGAAATAATAATACATTGTCAAATGTTGTCCTCCTATGTGATATTTAAAACAGAATTCCCGAAATTTTTTTTTTTTTTTTTCCTTTATATGTGCTAGGCTTCGTAACTATCTACACAGTGTAAGTTTCTATATTATGTTATTCAAATTCATTCATTCATCTCTTTAATATTTTTCCCATTCATACACAACATACACAAACACACCCATGGGCGCAGCTGGATTCGAACCCGCAATCAATTCCCGAAATGAACAAATTGCCAGGATATAAATGAACTACAAACATTCTAACTACAATGAATGACATATGACGCTTGTGACACGATTTATGACTGGTTGTCCGATGGGCAAGCCTAAAGTTTCCCCTGAGAAGAGGGAAACAAAGAAAACTGTTTCTAGAGTACGTAAACCTCAAATAATATTCATGTAGAAGAAAAGGATGCATTAAGTCTAAATTTTCACACTTTATCAATTCATCTGGTAACATATTGAGCAGATGTTTTTTTTTTTTTATTTTATGCAAAATTATTTTAATGATTAGAAAAATCTCATAGTTTCACGTCCTCCGTTTAGGAATTTATCCCAAATGGCCGCTAAAGAAATATCTGATAATCTTACCCTGGCTCGGGAATATACTATGATTGGAAATTACGAGAATGCTGAAGTTCTCTATATTGGTACTTTACAGATGTTGAATAGGTTCATGAAGACGATAAGTGAGGCATCACGTAAAAAAACATGGGAAGAGGTGAGATTGATTCCAATTGGAATTGATCTCGTTCGTAATTTTCATCTGAATTTTAGGCACAAAAGAAGGTGTCGGTAGAATATGAGGGAGTAAAAAAGCTGAGAACAACTCTTCAAACATTGCGAATGGAAACAAAAGTTGATGTACCTATTGGAACTAGGAGGCTGTGTAGAGATGAGCAACCTGTAAGAGATAATGGGGAATCCAATCCTTTTGATGAAGATCCAGATGTTTGGCCACCACCAACACCAGTTGAACATAATAATATTAGGTGACTACACAAACAGTACTATGATTCCAGTTTAAATGCTAAAACTCGTATTAACATCTCCATTATTAGATTATTTGAAGTCGAGAACACATCAGTATTTAAAAAACAGAGTTAATATTTGTGGGATACCAGTCTAATATGGTTGAAAACATCAGGCTGCCCACATATGTTTGTATTTTATTTTAATATCTAATGCACTCATTGAATCACCCCTGTATCTTCAAAATTGGTTCATGTTTAATTTATCAGATCTATGCACCTAAAAACTACTGGTAGCAACTGAAAGGATTATCAAGTGCCAGAGCATATTTGATGTTTCAATTACAAATATTATCTCTAAAATTCTTATGTGAATATTATCTCTGAAATTCTACTTTGAGAGGATGTGAAGTTCAAAATATCAATACATTTATTAGATGTTAGATATTAACAAAAATTTGATGATAAATATGAAATAGAATATCGTTTCCCTTAAAAAAATATCTTAGTTATCAATAATAAAATGTTATTTATATTCGTTTTATTATAAAAACTTGATGAATTTTGTTGAGAAGAAAGTCTCAAAAAATTTAGAGTGGAGTTAATCATACTCGAAACCATTTCAATAAATATGTTTCTGGCATAAAAAATTACGAATATAACATTTTTACTACAGAATTATATAAGAATCTAGTGAAAAAATGCACGAATATTCCAAAAAAGTATAATCTTAGATTATTTGCAAAAGTATGTTGAATAAAATTAATTTAATTTACCTTCAAAGTTTCTAAGTTTTAATATCTCTCAAAGAATTCATTCATATATAACTTCATTTTTTGTAAAACTGAAATATTTTATTCTTGCATTACACGATTTGAAGGAATATATTGGTATATAACAATACTCATTTTGAATGAAATGAGGACAAATAATTGTACACCTACATTTTCAATTTATTTTTAAAATTTTATACAGAAAGGTTTATACTGTCAGTTTAATTTCTCAGGAGTAATGGACCTTCAAAATCGAAATTCTCTAAAGTAAAAAAAGTTGAAACTAAAAAGAGAGAGTCGAGAGCTTCATCAACTCTAGGAAATAGATCTGAAATAGTTAAATCGAGAACAACCAGAAAAGATGAACGTCCATCCTCTTCGAAATTTGAAAGAACAGCAGATGGTTTGAAAATTGACAGGGAACGAGATCAAGAAACTGCCGAGAAGAATGATAAAAGCGAAGAACAAGAAGAAAAGAAATTTGAATGTCACGGTATGGATAGAGAGCTGGCAGATACACTAGAGAGAGATATAGTTCAGAAAAACCCTAATATTAGGTGGGATGATATAGCAGATTTGCATGAAGCTAAAAGGCTCTTAGAAGAAGCGGTTGTCTTGCCAATGTTGATGCCACAATTTTTTACTGGTAATATTATTTTTGAGTCGATTTTTTTGAAAAGTATGTTCCGAATTATTGAATAACTCGAAATAAGAAACCATTATTTTAATTTATTCACATACATAGTAAATATGGAAACTTTGTGTATGCCAATTGTAGACTCCATTTTGAATGAAATAACTAATATTTGTTGCTGATAAAATGTAGAAGATTAATTCTGATTTGTTAAATGTTTAGAGGTTTACACTCGTGTCTAGTAAAGATAGAAATTTAAAACAAGTTTTTAGAAATTGCTGTTTTACTACCAAAAATTGAGATGTTTACAAATCTTTGTGACTGCAGTTTCAAGTAGAACATATTAATTTTTCTGGCTGTAGAACAGTTTATTTCAAGAACTTGTTTTAATTATGATCAACTGGTAAATAGTAATATCTGATAAACAGTTCAATACATATACACAAATTTTGTAATATTATTTTTAAAAACTAGAAAGTTTAGTGTTTATTTAAAATATTTAATGCTAAATTGCTGTAAAGTAGAAAAAAATTAACTTCTGTATGGAAATAAAGTAGAAGGATTGATTTTTTTGAAAGGTAACCATCTTAATATAATATGAAAAATTTAGTTATTTAAAAAAAATTGATATGAAAATATAATTTTATCAGATAGTGAATTCAAGTTTCTTTTAATATGTACATATGCAAACAAAAAAATATACAAAATCACTTTTTGAAAACAAACTTGCAATGATGGAAATTACAGTGGTAACACATGAGTTATCAATATTTTGTTGAATAAGTTTTTCTTAGAACAAAGTAAACCTTTTATCTTCATTGTAGGCATAAGACGTCCATGGAAAGGAATACTTATGGTTGGTCCACCTGGTACAGGTAAAACTATGTTAGCTAAGGCAGTGGCTACAGAATGCAGTACAACTTTTTTCAATGTATCTTCCTCGACTCTTACATCGAAATACCGCGGTGAATCTGAAAAAATGGTCAGGTTACTGTTTGAAATGGCCCGATTTTATGCACCAAGCACAATTTTCATTGATGAAATCGATTCTCTCTGCTCACGTAGAGGATCGGAATCAGAGCATGAAGCTTCAAGAAGAGTCAAGTCTGAACTGCTGGTCCAGATGGACGGTGTTACTGTTAATAATGAAGAGCCCGGAAAAGTTGTTATGGTTTTAGCTGCAACAAATTTTCCTTGGGACATAGATGAGGCCCTCAGGAGAAGATTGGAAAAGCGAATTTTTATTCCTCTACCCAGTTTAGAAGGAAGGGAAGCATTACTAAAAATTAACTTGAGGGAGGTTAAATTGGATCCAGAGGTTATTATTTCATTTATACTTAGTCATTTCTGAACACTGATGTTATTATATCTTTACTCCTAAATATACCCACTTTCAGGCTCCTCAATTTTGAATAAAAGTATATGAAAATATTTATCGTGATCTCAGTTTCGGAGAACTTATAATTGGATTATTTCATATAATACAAAAGGTAAATGGCGATATCCTCAGGACTGTCTTGTAGGTATCTTTAGAAGACCTCTTAGAGTCTTCTGCCAACTCCTCATTACCAAGCTACTAGTTTGTAATGGGCTGGAGAGCATCTAAACTGGTTGTTCGCTCAAAGGGTAAATGTCCTTTTTAATAGAGACGCGGTTTGGTTCTGTGAGTAGTGATGATTACCATGTAGGAGTTCGAGGGGAACCAGGACATCCTAAGAGATTACTGGATGCTATTCAAGTTGCTCATGTACCGAGAAGAATGAAAAACGTCATCAATCTTGCTATTATTTCCCTCCATGATGAATTAAAAGAATGATTCATTTTTATAGATGATGGCTGCATCTCACTAGAGCTGTCCAACAAATCTTAGAATATGGAAATATTACTATATTGAACTGTTCGTCAAAGTCCCCTTACATAAATCCTATAAAATGTCTATGGGATTATGAATCTAGAACCATTTTCAAGCGAATTTTTTATCAAATACTTATCAGCAACTTATTGGTAGTGCAATAGAGGAATGCAAGAATCCTAAGAAAAAATAAATCGATACAAGATGTAAACCTGACGAAGCCACAGCAATATTTTTTATTGTTTGATTTTATTCAAAATTAATTTCCATCAACTAAGATTCGATTTAATTGAATAGTCACAAGCGTGCATATTAGATTTGCAGAACTTATAATAAGAAGTAGATAATGTTACATAGAATATTAATTTTTTGTTATCTGTGTCTATTTGCTCTTTACCTTCAGAACCCTAGTTTCATACACTGGTAGATTTTATATAATATTTAACATGTCGAGTTTTGTACCTACGGACTAAAATTTGTGGACAGCAATAGCTTTCTGTTATCAGTTGAAGAAAACCCCTGCAAAATCGCATCGAACAGTGAACATGCTCTTGGTAAAACATAGTATTTCGAGTGGTTCAAAAAAGTATAAAAGTAGTGATTTTGATGTCGGAAACGTAGAGAGTGGGACAGGAATTGCAAGTTTATTGGATCAAAATGATACTCAAACTCAACAAGAACTCGCGGATCCGTTGAATATGATGCAGAAACCAGTTCGCTTTAAAGCGAATTTGATATTTTTCACTACTTACGGAGCTCAAGTTCTACAGCTTTACTTTTTTCTTTTGCGTGTTCTTCAATGAAAACCTCAAAAATATTGATAATGATCTTGTATTTTGCTTCAAATTATCTCAAATTGTCACTTGTAGATTAGAATAATCACCCAACCCCCATTGAAAATAATGTTTTTGTTGCTTCAGGTGGATTTGGCAGATATTGCACAGAAATTGGATGGGTTTTCAGGTGCTGATATTACAAATGTATGTAGAGACGCTTCGATGATGTCCATGCGTCGAAAAATATTTGGTTTGCGACCTGATCAAATTAGGCAACTTCCTAAAGAAGAACTTGATCTGCCTGTTACCGTTAGAGATTTTCATGAAGCACTTATGAAAAATAACAAAAGTGTTTCCAGTGAAGATCTTGAAAAATATGAAAAATGGATGAATGATTTTGGTTCATCATGATTTTAATCCTTGCTATTAAATTATTCAAATATTTCGTTTTTTTCTGTTAGTAAAATCTTTTTATATTATTCTATTAATGTTACAATAACTAGATGACGATATTTTAGCTAATTATAATAAAATTTTCCTTGAAATCTGTAATTTTTTATTCGTTAGTTGATTATTGAGTTGCTCTTGCATTGAAATTTTCCATTTGATATAATGCATTGATGTTAAATAACAGATAAATTTTTGTCCATTGTTTCATACTGGATGGGATTTAACATTTTTCTTTTAAGCACACAACTCAATTTTTCGAACCAAAAGAATTTATCTGGTCTGTTCCGAAAGTGAGTAAAATAAAAATAATTCATTATTGTTCACAGATTGTTTTTTAGAAACTATACAAGCTCTAAAATCGTTACCTTGATGATAATTATAAAATTGTTGAAATAATAAAATTATTATAGAAAATATTATATTTCATTTTTTAAGTTTATACATTGTATATTTTCTAATATATATCTGAATAAATTATAATATAAATTCCAATTGATCTAAAATTTTGTATTAGCATCCTCAAGTAGTTATTTTAATATGGAAAAGAATAAAATGCACGCAAATCTCATTTCTATAACCAATTTCTAGCTGAATGATTTTCAAGGAATACAAAATTGAAATAACGAAGATAGAAAAATTTTGAATTATCACTATTCTGAATTTCCATCAGATGCGTTAGTGTGAGCAGTTTTAGGTACGATAATCTAATATCTAATTGACTGGTAAAATCATAAACTGCTAGATCTTAGTTTGAATCACTAAATGAAAATAATGATACTTGTATATTTTGAAAAGTGTTAATTAATCATGGTAAGATTTACATTGGTTCTTTAAAACAGTTCAGTAAGTGGTTATTATGATAGACTGGCTAATGTCAGTGACTACGTTCACGTGGAATTGAGATTAACGAATGAAATTCAAATTTAACATACAGTTGTTTAATTTTGGTATTCGATTATTTAGAATGAAAGACTCATAATTTAAGAATTCATTTTATTTATATTATGTTATTATGTACTACATTAAAGAAACTTTCTCATTAATTTTGAATATCCTTTTTTCCCGTCATCAAATTTTTATGAAACAGCCTAAATGTTGCTCCAGGTCTTTAATGATCTCTCTGTAAATACACATGCAAATGTGTCAAGAAATTTCGGGAGATTAGCTGTAATAAACAGGCAGCCAAAAATTATTAAAATTTATTTTCTGTGTTCTATTGTTCTTCTTTCATCATTTCTAGTTGATTGCCGTCAAATTTGTTATTATGTTTCGACAAGACAATGCTTGTTATTTTTAAATATTTTGTCTCATCATCAGATTTCGATGTAAACTACAATTGATCAACACTTTTCACCTATAAAAAACGTATGAAAATCCGTTGAGAGGTTTTTGAAATTAGCGATGACAAATACACGGGCAAAATAAATTTTCAAAAATCTTTTTTATTTGTTGTGTTACATTTTTTTCATCATTCTCGATCGATTTCCGGAAAATATATTCAATGTAAAGACATTTCGAATCTGCTTTTCTGTTATATGTATAGATATGTACGTACTTATCTTTCTATTTTCTTGTTTTAGATATAATAAAATTTTATGCGCTCCTTTGAATGAAACCACAACTCCAACATACACAATATCTAGGATTGACGTCAGTTTTATGAAGTATACAGCTGATTTTTATTAGTGACGAACGATATATGTAGAAATAAAACAGAATAATAATCATATAATGGCGGCTAATGCTATTTTGAATTTCGCGGGCAATGACATCGTTCCTGACAAATAAGCGCGTTGACATGTCTACTCCGAAAAAGTAGCGCCACAGTGGCGTAAGCTGGAGACATGGAAAAGTAGTGCTGAATTAATTGTGATATATTTTGTGATTGTTTTCTGATTATATGTAGAATATATCATATATTTCAGTGTAAATTCGTAATTAAGGTGAGTAAGAATGCACTCATAGATGAGGAGGTGAAAAGAATGTTGAAAGTAGCATGCAAGATGGTGGCGTAGGAATTGAAATTACAGCCATAACCTCCATTCGTGTTATTGAAGTAGATACGGAATTAAGTTGTGTGTCAGTTGTGTCCTATCATTTTGGATTATACCAAATGTTTTGTGGCCGTATTTAATGAGTGGATATAAAGAGCAATTGCGTGAGTAATTTATTATGTATTTAACAGGACGTGGGTGCAAAATATGGTCTGAAAATGAAAGAAAGCATCCATCGATGAGTCTAACGGCGGGGTGTTGGCATTGGCAACCATCGGCCGTACTGGATCGCAGCCGTTTTTCTTAACATGGCTGCAACGCAGGCCGAAAAGCAGCAAAATGACGTGAATAGTGAAAAAGTGCAGCCGGATCAGCATCATAACGTGCGGAATTCCTTGTTGCAAAATGGGACCGATAAAAGTGGTGTTCGCGCGAGTGGCAGTGTGGTGATTTCGAAGGCGAAAAATACCGGTGGAAAAAATCTAGCCATCGAAATGAGTCAATACCGACAGGACGGCAATAGTGGTGGATCGACGCATAATACGAGTGTGGGGCCCTCAGTCAGTGACAACAGCGATTCAGAGCCAGCGTCAGCCTCCGGACCACCTCCGTCGGCGGGAGACTCTGGCCCATTTTCGGGAGAAGGCCCACAGTCTGCTGACGGCTACGGCTTTCCGTACTCTAGGGACGCAGTGCATAATAGTGGGGAAGGTTTACACGCGTTTGGCCCGCGGCACTCTTTTGGGACACCAAAACAGCCGGCCGCGAACTTTTCCCAATCGCCCCGTTTCGTTTCGGGACAGGCAATTTCGCAACAAACGGGGCCCACCCCGACGCTCAATCAGTTGCTGCAAAGTTCTAATCCCATGCCACACAGATACCAAAACAGCTACGATCAGCCCTACAACCAAGCTTGGTCCCAGAAACCGATGGGGCCCTATAGTGGGGCCCCCTCGTTAGCTCCTACCGCAACTCCAACCTATAGGACACAAGGCACGGTGAGTCTCTTTCATTAAAATATTTTGAAGCCTGAAGACCGCGAAATTATAACCTTTGCCGCAGTCTAAATGGCTCATCTTGTGTTCAGTTGCCATTATTAAGCTCTGCACGTGTTTTTTGTTTATGTGTATTACATCTCTCGACAAAGTCGACAAAAGTGCACCAAAACATGCAAGCTTGTCCTTGAACTTGCCTAAACATACGATTAAAGACCGCCCACTTTGTTATTATGCAATCAGCTGACGTGTCACAAATCTGACGTAGAGCGTATCCTACATCAAAAATTTTCAAATTTCTCATTCTATTTTCTTCATAAATTTTTCATTCTTTGCCGTAAACCGTTACCCTTCTCTCACGTGATCCCTTTCGCGATTCACTTGAGTTCATTCACATTAGTTTGAAGGATAATATACAAATGAAAAATTTTTTTTCCTGAATTGATGCTTTCCAGATAAAAATCCACTGATAGTTGTAGGTTATATTTATTGCTTGTTCATAATAATTGTGTTCAATAGCTATTTAATTTTTCAATTCGCCGAAGAAAAGCTCGAAACTGGCTGGAAAATTGTTGACATAATATGAATTTCTTTTGAAAACTACTTTTTACAAAACAATGCAGGTAATCAGTATTTTTATATATTTTTTATTTTTGTATTATTCGGTGATTCCTTCTCAACTTTTTCAGTGACACATCTTAAAATTACTTTCTGATGGTTGAATGTCTCTATATTCTGGTTTCTGGGCATTGTTTTGCAGTTTGTACAACTGTAATACAGAGAGAACTTTCTGAAGGAAAGCTCACTGATGATATTATTTGACTTTCAAATAAAGAAGACAATATTTGTTTTATTACTTCACATCTACAATACTACTCCAATTTTCATTTCAATATCGACGTTTATATTTATACAATTCAGTGAAAATCGTTATTCATTCCCCCATAGTGAATCCTTATTTGTTCCATTACATTTATGTATAATCAATCATTATTCGTCAATATATTTTTAAAGCAGAAAATTCACTGACAATCGCGGATATGCCCTCCAAACATTCCGTAACACGTACCCAGGTTTTTTTTTATTTTCGGTCATATCATTTGTTCATACTTAATTCGTGCTCTTTACACCTTATTTTGTAGATTTCATTTCTCATGTAATATTCTGGATGAGTCCGAATTATCGATATTTCCAGAAATCTTATCGATATGTATTTGCAACTCCCTCGCAAGTGAATAAATGATGTAGTTTATCTCTACATTAATTATTATTTCTTCAATTTCTGATGATATGAGAAAATATAAGATACAGCTGATTTCAAGGTTGATCAGTTAACTGATTGGGTAATTATGGTATCTTTTGTCGTATGCAAAATAATATATGAGGTAACATTACATAGGTACATAATTTTTAATTGAATCGTTAGCTATGAGAAATAGAAAATTTTCAGATTATGCAATTCTTGACATATTTGTGTAGTGTTTATTGAATTTATAGATATTTTTTCTTGATTTTGTATTCTAAGTATGGATAAAATGAATTAGTTTTTTATTTTCCTTGAAGAGTCGTTGAGATGAGCTGCCGTTGCCGTGCTGTGTTATTTGAAAAGAGTCATCAATTAATTAAAATATAATCTGATTCAAAGCTTATTTTATTCAAATATTGGATGGAGTAGTTCGTTACTTTGTGATAGTTCATTTTAATGGAATGAACTATCACAAAGTAATTTCTTATTTCATTCCTTATTTTATTCATTAAAAAGAATAAATGAGGACCTAAAATCTAAAGATGTTAAATCGGAAGTTTCTATGTTGTGATTGCCAAAAAGTTTATATATTACGAACATGCAGAACATTCCATAAAAGAAGACAACATCTGAAAAATTACTTAAATCATAAAATTAGTCGAAATTCGAGATTTAGAATATTGAAAATTGAAAACTTACACTTTGAACTTTTTGAAGTCGTCAATAGAGATAAATAGGTATAATAATTTAAAATCTTACTTGACGGAAAAACAGCTATATTAAACCCTTGTATATTTGATTAGTACTTCTAGGAATTTCTTTAGACCCTTGTTGAAAGATGTAAACCTATACCACTATTTGAAGAGAATATTTCCTGAAACAAGTTTAGTTTGTTAAAACGTAATTTGTAAAGAATTTACTTCGCAAAGAAACAATTGTCAAATTTATATTAATAACTAGAAATTTCGAATTATATTATTTTATATATTCTTAAACTTTTTCCACGTTGTACCATTCGAGAAAGTAAAGATTATATTTGAAAAATTACTATTCAAAAAGAAATTTACGAAATATATGCATTAATATGTTTATAATAGGATAGGTTTGCTAAGAAATTCATTCAAAGCGAGGTTCATTCTACCAGATTGTAGCATGAATATTATTGGAAAATCATAGGAATTTTGCGAATCGTTTACTATATATATTACTCATAAATCTACTTCTACTAATATTTATACTCATATGTATGAATTTTGAGTATTACTTCATCAACGTTGTTTGCATTAAAAATATAATGAGAACCTTCACAATATATAATCTCTATACAATATTATACGAGTTTATTATATTCATCATAATTAAAATGAGTTTTTAAAAATAATCATGTTTTAGTACTTCAAAATTTTCAGGAACCCTTGAAAAAACAAACCCAAAGCAGAAAAAAAAAATACATCAAAACCAATAAAATCTGTAAAAAAAGTTCAATATGATGATCTTACCGTAACCAAAGTTGATAAATCAGATGCCCAATTATCCTCCCGAAATCAAAATACATGCAGATAATGGGTGACTTCAATAAAAAGCGAAATGTCAGAATAGAAATTCCAGTCGAGCCGACAGCTAAAATTCAAAAACTGTTGGAAACCAATTTGTCATATATTTCTTGTACTATTTGATTCACATAAAATAATTATTTCATTCACATTAAATATTTATTTTAGGACGAGAACATTCAAATTGAAGAAAATAAGTGAAAATATTTTTAAATTTGAATGCAAACTTCAATACATATTACAGTCTATGTAGATATCTTCAGTCAAATGTTTTATTTAAATTCAAGGATATTATCAATTAAAAACGGCATTTATATGTTAGACACAAACGGCGGTGGTGTAGCTCTATTCGTCAAGAAAATGACAAAAATAACGTTTGTTTATATTGTGAGTGTAAAAGCTGATTCTGAATGTCCTTTAATAAATGGAATGACGAGCGATATTAGATGCAAATCATATATTAATTGTTGGTAGTATATAAAACAAACGTTTCAAACTTGACACGTTATGTTAATGAACAAGAAATGAATTTTTTTTGTGTTTTTATCGCAAAATTGTTTTTTTTTATACTTCGGTGAAACAAGTGCAAAAGTGGCCAAGTCTTTCAAGATTAGATATTTATATCTTTTAAACCGCTAAATAAAATCGTCTATTATTTAATGCGAAAGACTCGATCCCAAACCTGCATATTCAACATGCAATAGCAATTATATAGGTCAGACCCGACGTTCATTCAAAACTATACACAATAAACATAAAATGAATTTCACAAAAAATAAGCAAACTTGCATATTTGCAACCGATAGCCTTGAAAATGGTTACCCTTTTTCTTACAATAGACGATTTAAAAATCTTACATGTACAATCAAAGGGTAGGAATGTCAGGTATTTGGAGTCTGTTGAAATTTTTAAATTAGTCCACAATAAAAACAATATAATTATATTTGGAAAAAATATTGATGTAATAATAATGTGAGTAACATCGTTAGAAATAATTTAATAAATTATTTTGCAAACTTCTAAGCATTTTTTTTTTAACACTGAAGTTAATTTCTATATGTTATTACTTTTTATATTTAGTTCATCTTCATTCAATTGAAAGTGTTATTTGCAAATTATGTGTTTGTTGAAACAACTGATGTAGGTCGACTTATTAATTGATATTCATATTATTCTGATGCTCCTAGATCTTATATAATAATATCGTCAATATTAATAACTCAATAATATATGATTTTTATTTAAATTGAGATTAAATTTTTAATCTCGATTAATTTTGGATGCTCTTATGAAGATCCAAAGGTAAAATAATTAACAGAATAGCTAGAATAATAGAAGTTATACGATAATAGTCCCTGCTCACTTTATTAGACTTACACCAAAAAACACCGTTTCTCTGTATTTGAGGGTGTATAGCCATATTTATACATATAATTGGGTTTATTATTCTGTCTGTAATGAGACTTTTCGTTGAAATATCAGTAAGGATATTATTCGGTCAATTTTTCTACTGGTGCAAGTTGTGTTTTCGTAGTAAATTTCATTGAAAACAAGTTTTTTACTTTCACCTCTGGTATATTCTCGAAGAGTGTTTCCAGGGTGATTATCATGTTACTAATAGTTTTTTTTTACCTTCCGATAATTTTTTTTTAGATGGGAGGAGTAAAGGAGAATAATCGTCTGCTGTTGCGCTGTTAGTTAATACAACATTGAGTTAAAGAGATATTGTGAATCTGTTGCAAGTTAACCAAACTCGTTGAATTTGCTCGAAAGGGTCGTTTTAGAAAACCTTCAATATCTGGTTCTGAAATACAGGACTAGTCATTCTGAATTTAATAACAAATTTTAAGATTCAGGCTGTTCTGTATTTTTGTCTACGAACGGAGAAATTCGTATGGATGTGGTTCCGATGGTGAAAACCAATTGAAAAACCAGAATTGACACCAGCCATGATTGTGGTTGCATTAAATACTATCTGAAAGTGATGGAAAATAATTCTTTTTGATTCTTCACAATGGTTATTGAACATTATTAATAACGGTAGTAGCTCTTTAGATCCAAAAAAAAAACAGTATCTAATAAATTGAGCATGGACTATAGTTCAAAACTAAATTAGACATCTGATCCGTTGCCAACCTCAGATAAATAATATGGCATACAATGAACGAAAAAAAATTCTAGGTCTGCACTTATAGTAACCCAATTTGTTGTTCTTTTCATGAAAAGCAGTGTCGGAAACTGAAATGACCATTTAATGGGACCGTCGGTCTTAAAAAGTTTCAGCTTGATGTTCAAACATAATTCAACCGCTCTCGGCTGTTCATTTAACAACATTCAATTTCTCGTAACTAATTATGAAATTTATGAATGTGGAGTTTACGACATGGTAAGAAATAACTGGTTAGTCCTACAAACTAGGTTATACTATGATTAGTATCTCACTATGGCCATACTAGGGAAAAATATCACTTGTGGGTATATTTTTCATGTATTGGCTTGTTGAATATTATTTAATAATGTCGTACTTAAGTTTATTATTTATTATACAATATATTGTTTAAATATAACAATAAAGAGTAAAAATTTACGAATTTATGTAATGTTTAAAAATTGTGGCTTCGTCAGCAAACTGTGACAAAGTAATATCACATATTATTTAGGTATGGTTTAGGCAAAAATTTGAAAAGGGGATACCGTAAACAGTAAAATATATTGGGTCAATTATCGGAATTATCTGAGACTAAATAAAAATGTACAGAAGAGAGGATACAAATAACTGTAAAATAAAATAAATGGAGGTTTATACTTAATAGAAGGTATATGAAATTATTCAAATATTTTAATATTTACAGATATATTCTGTTAGCTTTCTACATATTTAATTTCAAGAAATTATATTTAATATTATTATTTAATATTATAACTTCAGGAATTAAATAAATGTCATATAAGTACCACTTATATCAAACGACATATAAAATAAACATTCATTATAAGACATCCAAATGATATAACAAAATCCAATAAATATAAATTATATACTTTGAGTAGACAAAATTTTGATTGTGTAGATCCCTCTTATGGAAACAGATATCTTTCAAAAATGTTCAACCTAATCTTTAAAAATTTCATCATAAAACTATCTTACTTAAAATATTCAATATTATTGGATATCTATCTAAGTTACTTTTTAGAAAATCTCAAGATATGTAAAAACATTACTAAATAACGGGTTTTAAGAGAGACTTTGCTTCGTCAGTACTCAATTATAATATTATATATAATTTTTTGAAATTAAATATGTAGCAGACTAACAGAATATATCTGTAAATATTAACATATTTGAATAACTGTAAAATATGTTGTGGTCAATTATCAGAAATATTCATGAGGAAAGATCTGTCGACATCTCTTTGCTCATTCAGTAGATATTTAAGGGTTTTGTACCTGTTGATCTCAGCTGGTACATTATAAGACTTGCACAATAAGACCAATGGTTTCTTATATTAGTTCTTCTAACGTAAAATTGCTCAAGGCTTCAATTTCGGTCATCCAAATGAAGGAAAAAATTTACGCTGATTCAAATTAAAAATAGTTTTCAATTTATAGACAAAATTGAGGATTTTAAATTATGGAAAAATTTTCAATTCAATGTATATTTCCAAGCAATTCACCTAGAAACAATAGATATAAAAAACTTTTGATTATAAATAACAGTGATCTAGTAACGAGCAATGACATTTTATGGAATATAGTCTGGAAATTTGTCTACAACAAAGGTATTTTCAATTTAACGATACTATTTACCCTTCAAATGGAGGTTATGGGAAATCCAATTAGTCCGATTTTAACAGAAATTTTTATGGATAATTTAGTAAGAAAAATGAACTTAAATCCCTTATTGGTATAGATATGTAGATGATATCATTTGTTTCATTAATTAATCTATGATCCATAGATTAATTAACGATATATTATTATAGAATTGAATGTCCTTAAACAAATTGCATCCGATAACGGTTATAACCCAATTATGATTGAAGTTTCAACCAAAAAACAAACAAAATGTCATTGAATCTTGTGTCTTTTTTATAAAAACTTGACTGAAAATACATTTATATTCCTTAGGTAAATAGCATATCGTCTAATTTTTCCAAGTATTTCAAAGAAAAATTTCATTTTAATGTAGCTTTTAGAATAAATGAACTAATTTTAGAATATCAATAAATATTTTCCTTCAAGAATAATGTTTGAGCTTGTGATATTTTGAAAATTGTATCACTACTGTTAATTTTTTTTTAAACGTAAATTAAAATAAATAATCAATAATTACATGAATTATAAGGTTTCACTTGGTGTAAGCTCAAATATATAATTAAAAATTAATATAAATTTACCCAGTGAAAATGATTATGGATTAAATTTTGAATTTACGTAGAGATTGTTAAGAAGAAGAATTCAGATGCATCTGTGACTAGTGAAAAATCTGTTGAAACACAAGTTTTGTGGAAATTACTTAGTATTTACTACCAAAAATTGTTGTTATATGATTTCATGTTACGGCAGTTTCGAACTCTCGGTTATCGTCTGACGAAGTGAATACTTTTTATTGAGTACAGAGTATTAATTTCTAATGCAAATTGGATGATAACTGTAAGACCGGCTATGAGTTAAATGTTACATGATGTTTAAAAACGTATCTGTTGATAACCTTAAAATAAAAATTTAATTGAATCTATTCATGATGAAAATTTATTTTAATTAGATAAAATAAAAAAAAATTATATTATTTCATTTCATTTACTTAAAATAAAATTAGAGCATAGAGGGCTATCTGAAGATTAATGAAATACGTATGATAGGTTATATTTTGAATTAAGAGTTGTATCATGTCCATAGTTTTTTTTTAGGGTTTTCACACCAATGTATAAATTCATTCAGATTGTATACAATCATAAAAATAAATCGACCCTTCCGCATAATAATGACTACATATAAAATGAACCAGAGACAACAGATGTGGACTGACATTTATAAGCGTGCGTGAGACCGCCTACTGAATAACTTAAGTTTGGGATCACTAAAGGAACCAGGCTCAAGATTTCAAGTAATTTCCCCCTAACATTTGTTCAAATTAATAGTATTCTTAGTTGAATATTTTTTTTGATGGTTATGTAATATTCGGTATTACAATTCAGATTCAGTATTCACCTTTATCAGGTATATACTCAATAACTTATAATAATTTATATATCAAGTGAAAAAATCGTTGATCATGTAGCCTTTTAAGTGCATATTTGAAACGTTAAAAGCTGTGCGAATATTTAGCATTTGAGGTGAGTAGTTTTCATATTGGTTGATTTGGTATAATTCATTTCAAAGGAACTGAAAAGGTTGAAAATATTTCAACGAAACAATGTTGACCCGCCTATACCTGAATAAGTTCATTTCTTTATTCTATAAAATTTTTGCGCGTTTATTTAATGATCAGAGCAATGAATGCTAGTTAATTGAAAAAATTTAAATAGGAATTATGTTAATTTCATATTAATAATTTTTTGTGAATGTTACATATTATTCTGTATTCAAGTTTAAATTAAAAGTTGTTTTGTCAGATTACTTTATCAGTTGAATATGTTAATAAAGAGTAAAAATAAGTTCATGGAGTTTTGATAACACATGTTGCAACAAGTTTATTATTCCATTGTTTCATCTGACAACAACTTCATTTTGAAGTGTCATCCTTAGACTTTCTTTCACTATCTGCCATTTCGCTGAAGTGTAAACAACAAAGTTTCTGTGTGCTCTGAAAATGTCAACTTTTGTACCGAGTAATGTGTTACTGCGTTGGATTTTACTTCGTTACCTCAATATGAAGAAAAAGACTGTCGAAAGTCATCGTATTTTAGTGGATGACATGTTCTGTTTGAACGAATGTGTCAGAAGCGGTTTGACCAGTTTAAAAGTGGCAATTTTGATTAGGAAGACGAAGAACGACCCGGCGCGCCATCAGAGTAAAGTTCTTTTCATTACGTCACAGGGAAGATTTTTTAATAGTACCAGAGTACGTTTCTTCCATACATAAACCGAAATCCGTCAAAGTACAAGACATACGTTTTTACCGTACTAGATATACGAGATATACCGGGTGCCCCAACCAAAATTTGACCCCCCTCAGAACTCAGAAACGAAGAATTTTCAAAGATAAAAAAAAAACGAGTTAACTTATGGTTTGAGGGGTACGAATTTCCATCATTTGTTTGTTCTGAAAAAACACCCCCATGAAGGTGGCATCAACCCCCAACATTTTTTGAATAGGGAAGAGATGTCGAGTGTTTGTTAGTTTGAAAGTAATTTACATTCTTCACATAACCCAGTTAAAATTTTCAAAATCGGTTCACTAAATAATGTAATATTGAAGTTACCGTCCAAAGATTATGTTGAACCGCCCAAACTCAAGAATCTGAGATTTGAAGAATCCAAAAATAATTTTCAAGTTCTCTATTAGGGAGAAAGAATTTCTATGACGACATTTTTCCGAAGAAACCACCAATAACCCCCAATTTTTTGTTTAGTAGGAAAGAGATGGCGGATGTGTTTTAGTTAAGAAGCTTTTTTGTTCTCTTAACATCCTAGTTGAAATTTTCCAATTCGGTAAATATTTTAAGCAATTTGATATTGAACAATATCAAAGGGTAACTCAAACAGAAACCCAATATATTCAAATACATCAGATCTGTAACTAATGATAGGGAACACCCAGAATAAAATTTAAACCATTTGAAGAACTAACGTGTGTAATAGTTCAAAATGACCACCACCAACCTGTCTTCTAATAAATTCAATTAAGTTGTTCCGTCAAGATTCCCATCGATTAATATTGGTTCAACGATTAATTTGTTCACAAAACTGAGTCCAACTGTCAGGATCATCTTCATTCAATTGTTGCACCAGCCTTATCTTGTGAGGGTGAAATTTATGAGCTTTCACAATTCGATGAACGCTAGAGTACGGAAGATTAAATGCTCGTGCTAAAGTTCTTATAGATTGCCCATTACTGCCATTTAAATAGCTTCATTTCGGACTGGACGCTCAACTTCGTGTTTCTTATTCTGAATGGAACCAGTAGTTTCCAATTTATTCATCAAATGCTTAACATCTGGTGATTTACATTTCTTTCTGGATGATTGTTATTAAAATAACTTTCAGTTAATCTAAATTATTCTTCATTCCGATAGTATAATTTGAGAAATTCTACTCTTCCTTCCATTTTCGCTCAAGTAAGTAATCTCAAACCCAATTATGATGCAGAAACGAAAGATTGAAACACGTTTGAAAAAGAACCTTCAAGAAAATAGTATACATTGTAATGGATTTCATGCGTTTCACACATTTTCCCATCGTGTAAATTTCAACTGCGATGTTTAGAGAACAGAAATAACTTCTCAACTAAACCACATCCAACATCTCCTCCCTATTCAAAAAATATTGGGGGTCATAGAAATTCTTTCTCCTTAATAGAGAACTTGAAAATTATTTTTGGATTCTTCAAAACTGTTAGGTTCTTGAGTTTGAGCGATTCAACTGTCTGTTCAACATCACGTTTTGACGGTAATTTCAATATTACACTATTTAGAATAAAATAATAAGGAACGGTTTTT
Source organism: Megalocaria dilatata (assembly GCA_034642435.1). Taxonomy (NCBI): domain Eukaryota; kingdom Metazoa; phylum Arthropoda; class Insecta; order Coleoptera; family Coccinellidae; genus Megalocaria; species Megalocaria dilatata. Next base: position 45,074,578 of record CM067863.1, on the reverse strand, counting down.
TACTTGATAGAAGGATTATTATAAAATTTGAATATCAAAATAGGTTTAATCTGTTAGTCTTCTACAATTTTAATTTCAAAAAATTTACTTAAGAAACTTTAAGAATTAAATCAATGTCTTAATATCAAGTAAAAAACCGTTCCTTATTATTTTATTCTATATATAATATATAATTATATCAGGTTTTTAAATAAAGAAATTAATTAAACAGTGTTGAATGTTTTTAACTAAGACCATTAAAGTGTCTTATAAACTTTGTGTGATTTTTTGTGAGCATAGAACATAGAGTACCTTGGATATTAGATCTAACTATGTGAATGTGAGACAATAATGTCAATTGAAAGATATAAAAATATGGTAAGATGTTTACGCAACGTATTACTTGGTAATTCATTTCATTTCAAAATTTGGTTTCTTCATTTAGAAAGTGGTTGGTGTTTTCACGTTTATTCGTGTAGAATTGTCAGTTGAAGAAGACTGTAATATTTTCTTTCAAGATTAGTATTTTAATGGCATATTTCTTCTGTAATTATGTGAGAATAGCGTATTTATACTTTGATGAATTATAACATGATGCTTATATACGAGTATTTCTTGTAAGGTTTAATTGAGCTTGGTTTATTATTTTATCGGCAGAAATGTATGGTACCCATTGCTACGTGCTCTACGTGCTATTTCTTCTATGAATTTTTTTTCTTTTTGGAATTATATTCTTTAATCGGTGTAGCATGTATGAAATGTCGCTCACTTATGTTGAGATGGTTGGAAGGATTTATTTAGAATGAGTTGTGTTATATATGTGTGAAATCCTTCCACCCATTTCAACATACGACATTCAATTGTGAAAGCTATTTTAATACTGTTTTTTGAAATTATTCGAGTGCTATTCTGTAAAATTGGTCCAAAATATGTTAGCTTAGCATATATCCCATTTCAAGAATATAGAACAATAATTAGTAATTTGCCAAGCTAACAGATATTGGATCAATTTCATAAACGATGGCTCAAATCATTTCATAAAATATTCAGTAATAAAATAGCTTTCATTCCGTCTCAAAAAATTCCTAATTTATTCTTTAATGTTAAAGACAAAAACAACTGAATTATAATAACTCAAGTAGCTATTTATGACAACTTTAATTTTGCAAAACATTTTTACCCAACCAAATATGTTTTCCCAGAATAGAATAATCTCGAAATCCTACATCTAAATCCGAAAGGCAAAAAACTAGACATCTTGGAATCAATAAAGATTTGTGAACACAGCAGAATTCGCCCTTTGAATTCCCGGAAGTTTTTAGAAAATAATATAAATCCATAGATCCAATTTGTAATTCGCAGTTTGAAAATATGGTAATACTATGAAACTGGTCTATTCGATAAAAATGTTGGAAAGGAAAGTACTTTTCATATTCCATTATATTATTTATTATATATTATAATTTTATTTGATTTTGTTCTGTTACGTTGTTAAAATGCAGACAAGTTTAAATGATTCATAGCTGAGACAATACTTAAGTGCTCGCACTTTTTTTGTAGCTGTCGTCGCCGTACGGTGGTTCTACTCCAACGACAGGTTACGGCGAGACAGGGCGTACAGGTTGGCCCGGTCATTCGGTGCCATCCCAGCACCCACCAAGTAGTCCTGGTCCACCAAGTTCTGGCGCTACACCAGCTAGTCAGCCCTCGCCACAGCCCGCGGCACCGAGCCATTCTCCAGGTCCAGGGTCTGGCCTACCACCCAGTCCACAGCATCAGGGATTTCCGAAAAGGCCCCCTCAGCCTACCACACCCAACGCCCATGGACCAGATGCAGCTGTAAGTATTGATTAATCTTGAATTTATCACTTGCTGAAGGTTGTTAAAAGTCTGGGAAAAAATATTTTCCATTATCAATATGAATCAGTAAAGTTTTAAATATTTTAGTGTTTCACATTTGAAACTTTTCTTATTTTCGCAATACTGATCTGATCAAAATAAAATTTGGTAATTAGGTATATAATAATGATACATTTGGTGAGGATCGGTCATCCGACGTCTGACAACTGGATACTAATTTCCCAAAGAAAAGGCCTGAAGACTTGAAATTTTCGTTGAAGGCTCCGACCCTAAATAAACAGTTATGGATCAATGATTTGTCTCATTTATAAACTTATTCCATTCCACTCCATATTTGATACGTATTATCAATTATTTTCAAAAATGGACACAATCGGCTCAATGGTTCTAGAGTTATACTGATGTGAAATTTTATTTTTCGAATATTTTCGACAATATTTATCCGATCAAATTCAAATTTATTATTTAAATCGTTAAATAACGACACCAAGGCTCATGCTTAAATTCGTGAATATAAGAAACATTTATGCGCGCTAGTTCCAGGATACTAACGTTTCGCCCAAATGTCTGTCATTTTCAAATTTTGAGCCGAAAATTATTCTAAACGATTAACTGGAAGAATTTCAGGTCATAAGTAATTCTGTGCGTCAGAGCTTTGAAACATTCAAGGAAAGTTTGGGGTCTTAATGCCGCGACTAAGTTCGTTAAAGGGCAAAATTGGTCCAATAGTTTCGCAGTTATTCATGTTTGAAAAATTTTCGAATTATGCAATAATTTCTAAACTACAAATTCGATCGATCCGAAAATTCAGCATTTAGAAGTAGAATAATAACGGGCATGTTCGTGATTATCGTATGATTTTGAAAAAAAATTGTGTGCGGGCCAGCGTAAAGCACTAATTTAAACACTGTAACTTTCGAACGGAAATATAAAGAAACTTGAAGCTTTCGGGGTAGGTTTTGGGCCCGAATATTCCGGTCGAGTACGTTATTGGACAAAATCAGTCCAATCGTTTCGCAGTTATTTATTTGAAATTTCCTCTTATTTTTATTATTTTATCCAAACTACAGATACGATTGATCTGAAATTTGGGATCTAATAGGGTGAGTTGACCGCCGGAGAAAGCATAGCAGCAGTTCCACGATCGAGTTTAAATTTATCATGGACATGGAAACATAACGACAATTGGGCTTATACAAAAATTCGTATACTTAAAAAACGAAAAAAAATTTTTTTGGTGAAGATCGTGGGTGATATGCATTTCATGTCAGTGCTTTCACCTATTTTTATTCAATTTATGTAGCTTCTTTAAGAATCAATCCTCAGGTTGGAAACTTTCAAGGGAAATGTACTGTTAAATAACATTTCTAGATTTCAGCATTTAAACTCTTGGTGATAAATGAAAATAATTCAAGTTGCCAGTCAGTCTCAGAATATCGATGTGAGAGAGTGAGGAAAATGTTCTACTTTGTTTCATTGGTTTATTTCGTTGGTAAAAGTTTTGTCGACGATTAAGGAAGTTCCTTATCGCAGTTCGAAGTTAGTTTACTGTTTTACGATAATGTGATGCAGTTAAATCGTCATTACATACTCATTACAATGTATTCAGAACGGTTTATTCATACCTGAGCGTGATGAAAAGTTATCTGATCGGGAAGGTCAATGATATCTATTGATTTCATTATGTATTAGATGAAATTACGTTTCTCCCAAACCTTGACTGAAATATGGAATGATTTATTGATTGAGAAATGTCCGAGTGTATCAATAAACTCTTTTATATTTAGAAATATTGATTTGGCTTATCCGTTACTATCTTGTAGTTTATCATAATTAAAATAAGTTTCCAGAAATTACTACGTTTTACTACCCTATAACTATAAAACCAATAGCTGCGAACAAAGGTTTCATTTATTATGTGGTAGACAATTCGGTGAATCAAATATACATATACCCATCATAAAGACTGAAAAATTCATTTCTTCATCGTACACGGTGACAGGTGAAAAAGTGCCCTTTCAGAATTTGATTTCAATATTACTTTTTAACTACGAAATATATATTGTAAATATTGTTGTTTTTATTATTATTATTATCATTATTACTTAATGCAAGAGCTCCATTCCAAGCATACATAAATCGGAAGTTTAAGTCATCTTGCAATAGCAAATACGTAGGACATACCGTTCATTCAAAACTAGATTCAACGAACATAAAATAAATTTCACCAAAAACAAGCAAACTTTGTAAAAAAGCCCTTTTTTTTTTCTACAATAGATAATATAAAAATATTTCATGTATTATCCAAAGTCAGGAAGCTGATGCAGTTGGAGTCTGTTGAAATTTTCTAATTATCCATAAGTATTGAATGAACAATGGACTCTTTCTCAACTCGGAAGTGTGCAGAAAAGTAACTCGAGAGTACTAAGGGAAGTATCATAATAGACACTAATTACCCACACAGTATTTAGTGCATAATTCCAAAAAAAAAACATTCATCCGACTGAAGTGAATGTAGAAAATGGAGAAAATGTATTCGAAGCTGTTCTTCAAGTTGGTGTTTTTTAGCTGCTAGCCTTGATTTATCACCGAATATTATATGTGCATGTCTCAGACATAGAAATGTTGCATCCATTTCTTTGACAAAATGTATAAGTTATAAAAGAGCGGTTAGATGCCCCCTCAGTGGTTATTTTGCCGATGTTTGCTATAACAGTGTGCACAAAATAATAGATTTATTTCGCTTGTCATGTGATCTGACGAGGCTTATTTTACTACAGACGGTATAAACTACAATCATAAAGAAGATGTCTGCCACTGCAAAATCCATATGCCTTTAAACCAAGACGCTCTCAGCAAAGTTTTAGTGTCTTTGTATTGCGTTGGATTTTAAACAATGATTTGACACCACTACATATTATAAGCGTTTGAATGCAGGATTGTATAGAATTTTTTTGGAACACAACCTTTAGGAGTTCATTGATGACTCATAACTAGCCATTGTCGAAGACATGTGGTATCAGCACGATGGTGTACCACCACAAAGAGAAAGACAAGTAGTTGCTTGGTTAAATTAACATTTTCTGAATATATGGCTAGATGGGATACCAATAGGGTGGCCACCTCGTTCGCCGGATCTTAATTCTTTGGATTATTATTTGTGGAGGCGTATGAAAGCAGTTTGCCTAAAAGGAAAAATGGCAAAGGTGAAAAGTGTTTTATTTGATGGGACGAATCCATGAGTGAAATCAATGTACTGCATGGGATTATACTCTTGTTACCTAGAATTTTTCTATATTAATAATATATAAATATGATGAGGAATAAGGACAATGAGGTATTAATGGGGCATAAAATATTGCCACTCAACAAATTCGTCCCCGATGATCATCTGTCTATCCTTTTTTATTTAATCCTGTACGTTTAAATCGCCAGATGGTCCAGTTGAAATTTGCGGGTTACCCCTCTACATCAGAACCTACTTACTCTACCTGCCACTGACCTTTCTCAAGCAATAAATTATGTAAGAGTCGTTCTGAACCTTTCTCTGAATTTGATGGCTCATTCGTAAACGGAATGTCTTGTGGAACCGAATGATTCATTTAAGATATATTGAAATCTGATTGAGGACGCTTCCTCGTCGTAAACTATTTAACTTCAGTTGCTTCTTTGAATGGGAATTTAGCGTTCAAATTATCGGAAGAGATAATTTGAGACTTCAATAAGGGCTAATGTATTTTTAATCTTACAATTGACAGGTGAAGTATTTATCATCTATATACTCTATTGAAAGAATAGTGTTCGTGGCAAGTGCAAAGTTGAAAAAAGAGATTTTTTGTGTAGGTTTTCGCTTTTTTACTTACAATCTGAAAGTAACGGAATTTGGTAGACAGTTAGGGAGAAGTCGATATTGTGCCCGATTTTTATTGATCCGAATAATTTCTAAACAGAAATATCTCGAAAAAACTGAAGAAAAAGGCCAATTTTCGAGATGAAATTATCTGTAAATTCCGAACAATTAGAAAATTCCGCAAAAAAGTCAAACGTAGGCGGCGGATTTGGAATTTTAAAAATGAGATTTTGTTCGATCATTTCGGTGATTCTTCAACAAAGTTGAAGGGTAAACAGTGATTGAAAATTGAAAACGGAAGTCGCTCGTATCTTATCGTTAATGCTTTTCTGCAGATTTCGGTACGTGAATATCTCAAAAAATATTCTAAAGTCTCGGGAAACAGATCGAGCTCTTATCGTTCTTGAACTATACTGGAAAATCAGTCTTTTTTTATGTTAACTTATCGGTAATTGTTAGACTTATTGTTATGTTTCATATGAATTATACCTCGTACAAATATTAGATAAGGATTATGCAGGTTCTCGCACTATAAATATTATGTATTGTTGCCTAACATCTGTCGCTTACGGTTTATTGAAAAATGATAATATGTACTGACTGTCAAAATTAGCCGGATTGTGTTTATTTTATGGATTTCGCTACTTATAAACTGATCCACACGGAATTAAACTGAATAATTAAATAAAAATCATAAATTCAATTTAAAAAAAAATGGTGTACAGCATCATCGATTTGAAATCGCACTCCGCGCGCTTGTCCATTTCCTCTGAACATTTCAAATCTGTGAAGAGAGCTACATATTGATTTTTTGTTTTGCTATCCGAAATTGCATTTTTTGCAATATTAGAACTGCTCTCGTGAAGAAACGGAAAATCTCATGAAAATGATACATGGTCAAAAAGGTCCCATCCCTCTCCCTTCTATCTGCATCGTTAGAAATTGGCAAGAAAGAGTGGAAATAGAATATGTTGAACAAAATTTCATATAATTTTCGCCGAAATCAGACCAGAATGAAAATAAAAAAAGACTCGTAATTTATCTTCGCTCAATTATTTTATTTAAAATTCTTCTTAGTTTTGAAAATGGGTTAAAACTCGAAACATATAAGCCAACAACAAAAAAATTAAACTTTTGTGGAACTAGAGCCATGTGGATTTATTCACCTTATTAATATCCAAAATATTTTATTAGGTGGTTTGCGAGAAATCAATATATTTACGTGTATAATACCGGCATCAAGATTTATGCCAAATTTCGTCAGCTGTTAGGGCCAGATGATGGCGCCGCAGTAGCGGTCTTACGGTCCCTAAACTGATGGCTAGCACCATCTACAGGAAAATTTGGGCTTCATACTTCTACACCTAGCAAGGTTGATAAAGATGGATATATTTGTGTTAACTTATGTTGTGTATTTTTGAAAAAGATTTAGTTTTCATAAATATAAGACCAGAAACTGAACATGTTTTCAAATGTTTGTCAAGGGCAAAACATACGTACCACGTGCCTTTCTGACGAGTTCAGGTGCGTATGTTTGGAACGAAACATTCGATATTATTTATTTTCAATTTTAATTAATAATTTATTTTTTGGGTTTTTTTATTTCATTTGATATTGTATAGTGAATTTTGATTTTTATACATCTATTAAATACAAGCAGTGCTCATTTGAGACATTAATTTAGTTCCAAAAGTAAAAAACAAAACAAAATTTGAATATCAAAACAAATTGTTTTGATATTCAAATTTTGTTATATTTCTTCTATCAAGTAAAAAGCCTTTCTATTTTAAAAAACAAAACATTTTGTCACAAGCAAAGCTGCGTTACCGCTTGTCTGAAGAGTTCAGTGCGCATACTTGGAACGAAAATTTCCAATATTTATTCATTTATTTATTAATTTTAATTGATAATTTCTATTTGTTAGGTTTTTTTTATTCCATTTGATATTGTATAATGAGTTTTGATTTTATACGTCTATTAAATATAAGCAGTGCTTATATGACATTAATTTAATTCTAAAAGTTTTTGAATAAAATTTTTTGAAATTAAAATTGTAGAAGACTAACAGATTAAATCTGTTCTGATATTCAAAGTTTAAGAAGAATTCACTTAAGGGACGGGATTTTTTTAATTGAGGTTGTTAACAGTAAATTATACCTGTTGACGTTATTTGCTTATTTTCAAAGGAACTTGTTATTAACAGATGTCACCAATGGGGATTAATGAAGTTTCAACTTATCATTTGTTATCGCCAGATGTTTTTTATGAGCCGAAGAGATCTCCAGATGTTCGAGTAGGTCCAACTTATTGCTTTTGTTACCCGAGTGTAGAATTTCGGTTTTACCGAAATCTATGATGTGGTTTTCTTTTCTGCAATGAGCAGAAAAACCAGTACTTGATTCATTTTGCAGTATAGATTTTTTTTATGTTCGTCTACTCTAATTTTGATCAAACGACCAGTTTGACCTATGTAAAAAGCAGGGCACTCACTACAATACAATTTGTATATGCCACTTTAGTACCCATATTAGCAATAGACTGTGAAAAAACATCAACACCATATGTACAAATAAGAAAAATCTAGGGTCAATTTTGGTTAAAAACAAAAATTGTCTGAATATGGGAGAAAAAAGTGGCATATACAAATTGCATTGTAGTGAGTGCCCTGCCTTTCACATAGGTCAAATTGGTCGTTCAATCAACATTACAGTAGACGAACATACAAAAATTTATACTGCAGAATAAAACAACTACTGGATTTCTGCTCATTGCATAAAGGAAAACCACTTTATAGATTGCGTTAAAACCGAAATTCTACACTCAGGTAACAAAAGCAAAAAGTTGGACCTATTCGAATATCTGGAGATCTCTTCGGCTTATATAAAACTTCTGGCCATAACAAATGATGAGTTGGAATTTCATTTATCTTCATTGCTGACATGTCAATAACAAGTTTCTTTGAAAATAAGCAAATAACGCCAAGAGGTATAACTTACTGTTAACTACCTCAAATAAAAAAATCTCATCACTTCCATCTGTTGTCCGAAAATATATAAATTGCAATGTTGAGTAAATTCTCCTTAGTTTTGAAAATGGGTTAAAACCAGAAACATTTGTGGCAACAACAAAAAATTTAAACTTTTGTGAATCTCAAGCGTTTACCTTATTAATATTAAACACGTAAATTCCATATTGCATTTCGATCGGATATTTAGTTTCGGAACTATCTTGAATATAAAAAGTCAATTGCGGAACCATTGCATCGATTTTGGTTTTTAACGAGCACAACTGAGATATTTAGACTCGAAACGTTACCCTGAAAGTTTCAAGTCTCTAGCTTTTTCCGTTCGAAAATGTAGTGTTGGCGGACGGCCGGACCGGCATTGGGGACAACGATAGCATGCTGTTGCCTAGAACAAGCGCGTTATCTGCGTCATAGTAATATTTTTGATCGAACAATATTCGACAATCATCTGTTAGATTGAGATCTGAAAATTTCCCGATATTTATCGGTCTCTCATGTTCTACAACTGAAATAGAATGGCAATCCTTTGCGAAGCAACAAATAACGGATCAATAGTGAACGTGCTCGGAATCCAGTGGATCCCTTAAACGGTCAGCTGTTTTAAAATTCCTGAATATATAGGCAAGTGGGACGTTTTACAATTCGCCTTGAATTTTTCTACTCGAGCGTATTCGAGAAACAGTTATGTTGGTTCTAAACGTATGCAGCCAAATGTCATTAATTCGGATCTTTAATGGATAACATCGGCACTATAACAGAATCAATGATCTGCCTTTCAAATCATCCTCTATCATAAAATTATACCGCGGTAATTACAAAAGTTGATTTTGCCTAAATAAATTTCTCTGAATGATTGACGAAACTCATTAATTTGAGTCATACTTGGTAGAGGTTATTGAAATATAAAAATTAAAATCGGAAAAACCCTGAAAACTTTTCAAATATAGAGGTGGATCAAAATTCACTCCCCTCTACAAATAAACATAAGACTAATTGAAATGATCCATTACTTCGAAGAGGGTTTATTTCAATATCTTAAATATCCAGCAGAATAATTCTATATATAAATTTTAATTTAAAAAAATTTCTCAAATCTTTAAAAATATTAAATTAAATGTCTCAAACATATAGAATGCACAAACATTGCACAGCATCAAAAAGAGAATACACAGAAAATATAGAATATCGATCGAAATTACCTAGCAAACTTAAGCCTCAACAACTGTTTCAAACCGACCTTATGAACCAAACAAAAATTTTATTCCAAAAAATCCCAACATAAATTGAAAAAAAAAGCGTGTAAAACTCCTCTTTCAAAAAAACTCCTCTGAAAAACTTTCCAAAAATATGCAGCACATCTTCAGAACAGCTTTTTTAGGTCAACATGGTCTGAATTTTTTTCTAGTTGGGAGTGGGTACAAATAAAAAAATTCCTTAATAACATAGGCATAAACATATCTTTCAGAACTAATAATTCATTAGGAATTTTAAAAACTCAAAAACCAAAATGAACAAATCATATTAATAAATAGAAATCAACATATAAAAGTGTATTATTCAAAAATTTTCAATATTAGTAGCGAAGTTTTACACTAATACTTGAAAGAGTTTAATTGTTTCTTTTACCTGAAACTCGCTGGAACCAGTCAAGATTTCAAGCGAGAATAAATTAAAAGAGTGAAAAATTTATATTTTGCATATTCATCCTCCTAATTATTGCGCGCTTGTTGCATGCTATCATGTAAAATTTTCGAAATATTTTATTGATTCGGTCTTTACTTGGTGGAAACTCATTTTAATTAAAAAAATGTATATGAGACAGTAATTTATTTCCACAAAAATGTTTGTACTACTACAGCAATTGTTTCACCACGATGTGGCTTCTTCAGGTATTACATTGTACTGTCTGACATGAGATGAAAACTAAGAATATAATTTGATAGGCTTTTAGGTCAAACAGAAAAATGTAAGAACTTCTGTAGCCAGTATTCCCTCCTCTAGCAGGCATAACACCTCGCAAACGAAGAAGTATGCTTCGGATCAGATAGTTAACCCTAATTTCAATAAGCGAATGACGGTTGGTGAAAATTAATATATTCAGATCTAAGTAATCGTGTAGCTATTTAAAATATGTTTATACATGGTCAATTTTTTCCGAAAGTATGAATTTCGTATTCCAAACTAATGGTGAACAAAACCTGTTGGTAACCCTTTTAGCTATTATATGACGATAGAAAAGGAAACAAAGTCGTTTCATCGATATGAGTCATTCTGAATGCTTATCGAAGGAAAGCTTCCGAATCAGAAATAGTCGTGCTGTATTTTTAGTTTACTCTTGTCTGAAAACTACGTTATCGCTGGAATTAACTTCCGGATGACCTGCAAATTTCTGCTTGAACTTGAACTTTTCCGTTCAAGGATGTTCTCGTTCATTCCGTAAACCTTCTTTTTTGTTTTGTAATTTCAATCGAATCGTGAATCTAACGACCAACACCAATATAAACTGTTTCGTACTGATGCGAAAAATTTTCCCAACTGATTGTACAATTCCTTCATTTATAAATACGAACTCAAAATGCTCAAAATTAATTAAACTCAAAGAACGATTTCATCTGGTGTTTATCATTTGGTGTTGTGCAGTGAAAGTGCTGGCAAATCGTTATTCAAGACACGCCAAGATATTATTTAACGATCTATTACGAGCTATATTGATGCCTAATGAGAAATGCGTCCAGTTAATTTTTGACACTGTTTTAAGACTAGTCAAATCCTTATTTCTCCTCTGAAATCGATATAGTAACAGTGGTAACGTAACGTGACATTCTGGTCGTTGCTGAAGGTTCATAATTTACATATTTCGAAACATATCAGGTTTAGAAGTATGAAACCAAATTTTTTTTGAGAAAATTGCGTAGCTGTGGTATGAAAATGAAAAAAAAATCATTCACATTAATCTTCATTACTATTTATACATTTTTCCCACCTCTCCGGCAGTTTATGAATGCTACGCTAAAAAACAGTTCCTCTTTTCAAGTGAACCAGTTATCGGGCCCATTTTGTACATTTTCATACAAATTGAAGCGTTGTTCGACGAGAGCGTGTCTTATTGATGCGAATAGATGATTATCAGAAGGACCTAAGTCTGGAGAATAAGCCGCATGCGCTAGTATTGCCCAACTGAATACCTCGATCGTTTCCCTGACCTGTTTTGGTGGTGTATATGATAGGGCATTATTATGGAGCAAAAAACTTTGTGTTGTCTTTTTCCATATTCCGGTCGTTTATCACGTGATGTTCGATTAGAATCGATCGAATTTGCTATTTGTAATGATCAGTGTTGAAGGTTTCACCAGGTTTTAGCATCTCATAATATGTCGATTACACCCTTCTGATCATACCAAATACGAGCATTGTCTTCTTTCCAAAGCGATTAGGTGTTGCAGTGGACGCCGATGATTCGCCTAGATTCACCCTTGATTTGCGATGTTTAAGATTATCTAAATATACATTTTTCATCACGTCACTATTCGATGGAGAAATAATTTTTTTCGTACTGGTCGAGTGGAAGTTTCATGCTGCCTTTCACCCAGTTCATCCGGAACCCATTTTCCCTCGTTATGAACCGTTTTTATAATTTTCTTTGATATGAGCAGATTTGAAATTTTCACCCCATAATTCGGCCGCATATTGTGCCAATACACAACCATAACTCACACTCTTTATTGCTGATATTTGGTACAGATCGGTCGAATTAATTTATTTGAATAAACAACTAAAAAAAAATTTTTTTAAAAAGCCGAATTCATCTTTTTTACTTGAGATAAGTCGGATTATGTCGTCTTATTACAGATTCTTAATCATGATTTAGCATTTCTACCGCACCTCTAAGGATCATCCTGTATGATCTACATTTGGTCGAAAATTTAATTCGTTTTAATTGAAAGCAAAGAGATTTGACAAAGAACTTTTGACGCCATTTAAAGGGCAGTGTTCTTCTGACTTGAGGAGAAAGTTAGTGAAGTTCAGGTAGTTCATCACGATATTCTATAATAATGATTAACTTTGGGAAATTGGCTGCAATACTCTGTAAATTCTGCTCGCTTAAGTTGGGAAATGAATGAATTATTAATAAATAATCATTGCAACACTATATACTCGGTGCTTATGTGGGTTTACTGTGACCTATTTGCCTATCGATTTTCAGTGTAATGATTTGGTTATCTGGATTCAGTTACATCGAACGTAGACCTTTGAAAATAATATTTGTTGTTTTTCGTACTATGGTGTAATAACAAAGTTTTGTTTATTATTTCAGAAAAAATATCCCAGTAAATGCATATTCAACCTTCATTACTATTATTATTATTATTATTATTATTAATAGTTTTGAATCGAGGACTGTCCTATTGGATTCAAATAATAAACAATGTTATTTAGTTGTGGTTCAAAATTAAAAGGAATGAACAGAGCAAATAAATATGAATTCCAAACAAAAAAAAATCTCTCAACAAATAGATGTGAATTGAGTTCATAATGGGACACCGAGAAAATATTAGTTTTTGCCAAACAGTATTCACTGTAGGGGCATTCACAAAGTGAGTTCCAGCTGTTGAAGATCCTATTCGGTAGAAGCACCTCCTCATTGATGTACTGTAACGCTGCACGCTGCTTCAACTTGAAGTTATTACCCCGTAAACCAATCACTAGATAGAGTGAAAAGGTCTGAAAGCTGCATAGTCTACTTTATATTGGAATAGTTTTTTCAATTAACCCGAATGAATTTTACATTTGTGGCATTCATTAGAAATTTTATACATCGTAATAATGTCTATCAACAGATTCAGTTTGCTGAATGGCAGACCGATACAGAGGTTAAACCTTGAACTAACGCGTTTTCTTCAGGAGCATAATCTGCACACGCGAATTATCCTAGTATGACCGCTAACTGAGGAACTTGTTTTTATTACACCTGTTCAAGCCATTGAACGAGGGATGAGATGAATGAATATTCAGTAGTCCTTAGTCTCTTATTCATTTTATATTTAGCTATGGTATTATCAAATTTCATTCATAAGAATTTTCTCAATTACTCGATAACGTTGTAACAATTGGAACGGGACCTCTCATACTCTCACTTGAAAACCAAAAAGCTGCACAACATGATGACAGATTTAAAAAGTCGGATAATAAAAGTATGACGATGTGGCAGATTGGCAATAAAATTGAGGGAAAGGTCTGAGAATTGTGAGATATCCGGCGACGTAAAAGATGTTGCTGAGATGTTTAATGTTCATTTTGATGAGGCAGTTGCGAATGATTTAGACAAAATACCTGATACTACGATTGACTGACTATAGTTGTTTCATAAACACAAATAACAAATATTTCTACTTGAAATCAACTAATCCAGGTGAGATAAAATCACTAATGAGAAATATAAGAAATAAAATGAGTTAAATTATCACGCAGTGCGGTATGCAACATCTTGTCATTATCATTACAAATTACATTACATTATCAATAATTTGATAATTTTTGATAAAACCTCCACTCAAGGGTGGCTAACCTGAAGTTCTTGATAACTATAGAACAATTATTTATCTATTAGCGAGCTTTTCAAAGATATTTGAACTCCTTATGTGTACCAGTATCTTTAATTTCTTTCGATCATATATTTTCACAAGATACAAGGGGCGTTCAATGTATTCTCGGTATGGGCATGAAAGAAAATTTTCAATGTAGTCCCCTAGAACTTCAATACATTTGTTAGATCGAGAAATAAGCTTCTCTAACCTTGTAAAAAATATTACTCCGGCTTCTCCTCAAAATAGGTATTAATTGCTACCTTCAATTCTTCATCGTCAGAAAATCGCTTTCCACGAAGATATTTGTTCACATTTGGCAATGGATAGTAGTCACTGGGGGCCAAGTCTGGACCCTACGGAGGATGAGTAATTTCTTCGAAGCCACATTCCCGCCCAGCAGCCTTCGCTACGCGGGCCTTGTGAACCGACGCATTCTCCTGAAGCAGCAACATCTCCGCTGTGAGTTTTCTTCGCCTTTAGAATTCCAAAAGATCCTAGCCATCATTTTTCCAGCGGATGGGGTGACTTTAAACTTCTTTAGGAGCTGTGCACCCGTATTAATCCACTCCATGGACTCTTGTTTACTCTCAGAATCATAGTGATGAACCCACGTCTCATCCCCAGTAACCAGTGGGTTGAGAAAAGTCGATGGGTCTTCTCCGCAGAGCTCTAAATACTCCTTACATCACTCGAATGCGACTCGCACTTGCTTCTGAGGTGCAATGGACATTCTGTACTGACCTTTGAGAGATTGAGATAGCCATGAAGGATAGCATGTATGCTACCCACGGATAGGTTTGTCATCTCTGCTAATATCTTGATTTTTATTCTGGCATCTTCAAGTAGCAGCTTTTCCACTTTTTTTTCAAATTTTCTTCGGCGGTGCCGCTAATGGACCCGCTCGAGCGAGGGTGCTTTCTCTGCCTCTTTTCATTTCATTTGACCAATTTTGAACGATGGATAACGACGGGGCTTTCTTGGTGAACAGCAACCATATTCATGAATGATTTTTTGACTTTTTCTCTGGCCCTCGTTTATGAAATTTATGCGATTTTGATAAAATATATTGTTTCATTCCAATATACAATGGATTTTCATAATTTAAATAGGTTTTCTGAAATTAATATGTTCTACTACCATAAAATATTTTGCAACTGCAGTTTCTGTGAATCAATTTCAAGTGATTCGCCAAGAAAGATAATCTTGATGCGTCTGAAAAAATTAGTCATTAGTTGAAGCGAAAAAGAAAGAAATTCAAATGGGAAAACCTACATTGAGATGATCTATCTGCCTTTTCCGATCGTAGCATCGTTAAAAATATCATAATTCCTTTTTGATTATGTACTGCTGTATGCCATTGCCGTGTCATAACACATCGTGCGCTATAATTCAGTATGAACGACCTTGTATCGGATTAAATAAACTGCCAATCTTATCAATTATGTTTCGATTTTATTTATGAATGAACAATGTGGATGTTTAAGGATTGATACTTAATCTGCACTACGATTACGTTTGTATGGTGGATCCTCGTGATTATTTATTTCAGTTCAATGCAATAATAATGTTTTGACATTTTTGTCATTATCGTACGAATTGTAAAGCATAGACAAATTCCTAAGCAGCCATAGAACTCTCACTGCTTGCGTCTTGTTTCCTTTTTTGATATGATTCATTCAACAAATTAATACGCATGCGTTTACAGCGTATATTAATTACATATCAATTTTTTGAATTAATCATTTGGTACAGGTAACAGTTTCACTTAGAGATAACCTGTACATATTAAAGGACATATACATTTATCCTTTAGTAGAGTTTCATATTTTATGGACGAAGATATTGATATTGAACTTTAAATAGATTCAATGCATTCATTAATTGTTGTAAGATAGCTACCGCTAGAAAACTACATTTCTAATTACTTCAGTCGACACAATTGGTATTTTAATTTACGTCTATAGTAAATGTTTTTCCCATTGAAAATTTTCCTCAAATTTTTCAGTCGACCTTGATAACCTACAAATTAAAACATAGCACTTCTTGGATTAATGTTAAAGTTTTTACATCCTCTTATGTGATGAGTAGATTCTGAGAATTTGTAGTTTCATTTATCAAGGACGGCTAACCAGTTTATAAAAATTCAAACGTCATCCCTACCGAAAAGTGTATTATATCTGACGTCAGTGCTGCTTTCATCTAATTTCTATATTGAATTTAAATATTAACCTCTGTCTTTACGAACTGAATAAATAATTTTTTTTATTTACGAAGGTAGTTGATTTCATAGTGTGCTCAGCTGTTATTCATTTGTGTATAAATATTATTTTTGTTGGTCGAGTATTTATCGCAGAGAGATTTCTTATGTATTTCCTCGTAGCCAGTGACTTGTTTATTTCAGGGTAGAAAAATACAAGTGCTGAACGGCCCGTTTCAGAAACGAAGTTCCTGTTAAACTGAGAATAGATTATCGTGGCGTTTCGAACGTTCCCTTGTGTTTTGCTGGCGTAGACGTTTATTCACAACGTTGCCGGATTTCAGCCGGTCCCCTGTTCGTTATTGATTAGAGGTAGCAAGAAGTGGCAACCGCGATTGCTACAGTACGCTGCACTGGAGGGTTGACGTTGCACTCATAACCTCCGATGTCCTTTACTGAGCGACGTTGCCGGTACTTCTTATTCTTCTCCGTGTTTGGGAAATTATTATAGAAATTGTGAGCCTCGAGTCGTACTTAGTAAGGAGTTTTACAAAATTCTAAGTTAAACTTATAATATTCTAAAGACCTTAACAATATATTATGCAGATAAATTAAATAAAATGAATATTATTTCCACGATTCATTAATTTAAATATTGTTTAGCCAACGCTGCGAATGAAAATGAAATTTTTTCCGTTATTTCAGGAAAACAGTTGTAAAATTGCAAAAACGACAATTTTTCGACTGGTTTAATACAGAACTAGAAAATTCTGCGTTTTTATTCATCATGCTCAGCTTCTTTACGCAGTTATTTTCATACCGCACACTTCATGCCAGTGCTTTTCTCTGTTTTTACGTGCTTGTTCAAGTATACAGCGTACTATCGTTTTGCTCCAATATCTGTAATTCTCGAATTTTGAGCCGAAAATGGTGACTAGGTTTGACTCACTGATGAAGAATCCGGGGTCATTCTGTACGGCCGGTCCGTCCCTGAACAATTATCGAACGAAAAGAGGTAGATACTTGAAACGTTCAGGATAGGTTTGGGGCTGAAATATTTCGGTTGAGTTCGTTAACGAGCATAATGGATTCAATAGTTCCGCAGTTATCCACATTTGAAATTTTTATCGATTTTTAAAAATATCTTCGAAACTACATATCTGATCGATCTGAAATTTGGTATTTAGAGAAAGAATAATGATGCTAATTTTCGTGCAATATATTTTGAGGATGGTATAATGAAAGAAAGTACATTTCGAGTATAAATTTAGCATTTGTACGTAAAATTAGAAGAAGGCTACTGCAAAATTTCGTGAGGATCGTAGGATAACAAGCGAACAAAGCTGTTCCCCATTTATTTTAGGAGTTTCTGCATTTGTATCCACTCCTAATTTTGCATTTTATATATAACTGCTTTCTTCCGCAACTCAAAAAGAGAAAGTGCATCCACATATCATTAAGCTGGAATATTTCCCCTAATGTCACTGAGGAAACTTTTTGTTTGAAATAAATGAAATCATTTTAATGTCCCATTAACATATAGGGATAAGATATTTCAATATTCTGTGCTTCATTCTCCAAAGAGACGAACGTGAAAATACAAGTTTGGTTTAAACTCACAAACAAGAACGAAAAGGGGAAGGTAACGTAATAAAGTCCTATGCTCTTCAAATCTTACTTTTCCTAAAAACTAATCTTATATTATAAAAAAATCTCCCTTCCTTACGAGGAGGCGAGTTTATTCACAAGTTTGAGTTGACATATATAAAAACGATCGTCGAACTTTGCAGAGTGCTATTAGGCCGCAGTTCATTATTTAATCATGGCAAAAATTTTTGTACTACATTTTATTGCCGTTAAATCATCTGATGAATGCACACACATAAATCTGCCAAGTATTTTTTCTTCGATTTAGAATCATCGAAATATTAACTCGTATTCATGAAATTGAAATATTGCACAATTTCAATGTGGCGTTTCTATAAGCGAAAGTACTCTTAGACAATCTCAGCTCACCAAAAGAAGTTGAAGCCACGCTTCGATTTCTCAGTGAAACTCATATAAGCAGTCCTTTGTGACTCGATTTAACTTTTCAATTTCCTTCTCATTTTTTTTTTCACAACTTTCATATCCGAATCAATCTTGCCAATATTTCCGTTGTAACATTACCTTAATTACGATACATATTCTGTTCATTTAATCACTTTTGTCAAATGACCTAAGATGCCGAGATACGTTAATTGAAATTAATTAATAAATAAATGAATTATATGAAATCACTCAATTACTGTGAACACATCAATTAAACTCTATGACTTTTCTAAATTGTGAAAGAAAAACAAGTGCGGCAACCAGGGTATTTCTCGATTCGAAGCCTTTGTTAGCCCTGGAGCGGATTTAGAAAAATAGTGCAATTTCACAAATTGAATATTTCGAAAACGGAACGTTTTAAGAGAAATGATGTAAATATGAATGAAGAACAACTCGAATTTCTAAAATGATTGAATATTCTTATGATGACTTAGGACAATATTTATCTGCTCACTTTATGCTAATTTGTTATTGTTTTATGAACTAGGAAATAAGTGGATGTTGGAAAAGTGATAACTGGAGGATATACGTCATAGTTTTAGAAAACTTCACAACAGATTGAATTTCTTTCGGAATTTCATTGTTAAAGCTACAAAAAAAAAGATTTCTTTTGGAATTTCAACATCCTGTAATTTTTCATCTGAGCCGATTACGGAAAAATGGTAAAAAAAGGTGTTTCATTTGATGGGAGGAATCGATGGTTTAAAGAAGAGAAGACTTAATTTGGTGTATATAGATTCTTGATTTAAAAAATAATGTCTCCAACTATTGAAGTGTTTCAGTCGTAACTATTTGGTACTTGGTCATAATAAGAACATGTTTTCGGAAATACTAAAATTTTAGAAAATCCTATTGAAAAATATGCTTTTAAATTCACCAAAAATGTGAAGAAATATATATCAGAACCACTTATTATAAAGAAATGAATATTAATCCCAAGAAACAACGTAAAATAAAATGACTTGGTAAATTTCAATAGGAACGAACATGCTGCGGTGCCACACAAATTGAGTGGTCAAATCTTGAATCGATTCAAGTTGAACCGTGTAGAATTTCTAATTAAGAAAATGTACAAAAGTATATTAAATCGCCGAAATCCAAAAAGTTTTCGTATTTATCTTCATAAATTCACGTACGAGTGTTCGTATCTGAATAGTAAATTTGAACTCGATCGGATTTCTACTTTCGAAAATATTTGAAAGGCAAAATTTCAAATCAGAATAATTCAGGAACCTCTGAGCCCAGATTTCGAACAAATAATTGGACTCGAAACCCTGAACATTTCAAGTCTCTAGGTCTTATCGTCCCCCTGGACAGTAGATCGTTCCGAATGCATTAATTTTTAATTATTATTAGTACACACTAAAATAGAAAATTTCATTTTGATCGGATCGCTTGTTTAGGGTACAATAAGAAATAATTGAATGTTAGTGCCTTTTGCTTGATGTAAATCCATATCAAATGACCTGAAAACAATTACTCAATAAATAAAATATTGGAAGGACACTGTTTGAAGTTCTGAAAATTAATAACTCACGATGCTCGCAAAATGTTGCATTTGGCGCTCAAAGCTGCTGTGCACACAAAAGTTTTGTTTTTATTTTGAATCTTCTACTAACACGATCCTCATAAAATTTTGCAGGAAAACCCAAATTTCAGACCGGGATTTGTAGTTAAAAGATTAATGGAAATATGAGAATGTTTCAAATGTGAGTGTCAACGGGCGGACCCCTTTTAAAACCAAATGTCTGTAATTTTCGATTTTTAATCTTGAACGACTAGGATCGATTCATTGACGAACAATTTGAGGTCAAAAGTAATTCTGTCCGGTAGGTCCGTCCGTAAACATTTTTTTCTTTCGAACGGAAAAGGCTAGAGATTTGAAATTTTCAGGCTGGGTGTTAATGCGACAAATCGGTCTAATGGTTCCGGAATCTCATTTGAGATTTTCTCCTCAGTTTTTCCAACATTTTCGAAACTACGGATTCGAGATCCGATCGATCTGAAATTTGTTATTTCGGAAATGAATAAAGACGCGCAAATTCGTGCAGAGTTTCGTGAGGATCGTATAATTAGAATATTCGGTGGGCAGTACGTATCAGGATAATGATAATAATAAAAAAAAAGATACGAACAAACGTGCAAAAGCTCCTGACTACACGTCAGTACATTTCTTCAATTTTGAATAAGCGATTTTGAGTCGCTTGTGTTTGTATTTTTTAATTATTGTAATTCCTAATATAACTGAATGTCTGAGAGTAATATGAACAGATTAGGTTTATTCTCAAGTGTTTTCAATTTCGCAAATAATTAGTTGTAGTTATTAGGCGAACCGTCAAAGCGCGTCGCGATAAATCAAAGCGGAGCTGGAATATTGCCGAATTCCATTGTGCAGGCCCTTCCTCAAGCACCATTTCAATGTTGGACGACTATATTAAATCGGGTTTAATGTTTTATGTGACCATCAGTTGCGACCTTGACCCTCATTTATCTAATTGAGTTATAACGTTTAAATTTCGATGAAGCTGCCCACGTGGACTTCGGGCAAAATTTTTGTTCCATTCATTCATTAACTACCTGCATTTTGCTTCCGTCCGTCTTCGATATAAGAATTAGCAAATGCAACAATTTATGTTAATGTTGTTCTTTTATATATAATGATTATTAATAATCGGATGTATTCCGACTATATTAATGAATTAACTTAGTCAAATTTCTGACAATGAAAACAGTCATTTCTTCGGTTACTCTTTATTTAAATGGAGTTCTTAAATTGTTTCTTTTCAAGATATGCAGCGATTTCTTCCTCATTCAAATATACCATTTTTAAATTTACGATAATTTTAACAATAGCACCTTGTTTACACGTTCAACACGTATAATTCTTAGTGTGAGCTATATCTGAATAACCAAAGGCTATCTTATCTATACTTATTTTCTGAGTTATTTCGGATTATTCAATTATAAATTTGATGAAAAAAAAAGAAGATATTCCTGGAATTTTCAATATAAGAATGAGTGATGATGAAATTGTGTATAATCCTATAGTGGAAACAATTGGATAGTGAATGAAAATGTAGTGTTCAAATATTAGAAAAAAATGAACTATTTTCTTTTCAAATGCTACAATAAGCACCAAATCATGGAAATTGAGTGAACAAGTTTTCATTAAATCGGAAGCTTTTGGTTATTTTTGAATTACAGATTACAGTAGGAGTTTTATTGAAAGTGTAAATAAAGTGAAGGAGTGTATTAGTTTATTACGAAATCTTTAAATGCTCATAATAATCTAAATGAGCCGTATCTGGAAAAATGGCAAACGAAAAGTGTTTTTTTCGCTTGAAATCAAAGGACTACGTAAAGACTCCCTCTATGGAGGTGAAGGAAAAAAGTAAAATTATAAAAGCACTTAACAAAAATAACATTAGCTCATTCGTATATTTAAAAAAAAATTCCGCCTGACATTCGTCTAATTTTCCTTGGAAAAATTAAAAACTTTTTCTATTTAATCATTGTGACAATGAACATTGTAATTTTCATGTATCCTTCATCAAACTATCACCGTAATCTGTGATCACTTCGCCATAGTTCTCTTGAGTCCATACGACTTTATAGAGATGCAACCTCAGATCCTTACGCAATATTCTCTAAACCCCACTTGTTGCCATCGTCGTGAAATAGACAAATTTGGCTCATTGACAACACTGGCCGCTTCAGCTGCACTTCACGTGTTTCGTCTTTTTGGTGGATTATTGTCTTGTAAAGCCAACTCGCTTTCATAGCTTTTCATGATGCGGCGTATAATCTGCGCAGATCCGATTCTCTAGTGAATAAACAATAAATACCCACAATTGAACTACCACCACATTGGTATTTTTTTCATAACTTCCAACCAATCTAAAGGAATCGAACGCTGCATGATGAAATTACACTCTATACTAAATATAGTAACACCTGGAAATAGGAAAAATTTTATTAGAAACCGAAAAACTCCCTTTGAAGCACTATCATCTATATTTAAAGACCCTTCAACATAATTTCCGTCAGAAAAATGTGTCATGCTTCTAGCAAATGATTTCGATATGTTGCATTTTGTTCTTCATTAATATAAAATTGTGTTGAATAACAATTTGGAATTTCCTATTAATTGTAAAATATTTTTTATTCACCTCTGTACTTTTTGTTAACTCGGTTTAGTACTTAACATCACGTTTTTGGATTGTACATAAAAAAAATTCAGTTTAAATACCCACTTGAAGAAAAAATTGTTGTGAAAATAAGTTAAAATTGTTTTGATTTGCAAATTTCAAGATGAATTTCCGTCAAGTTAAGACCGAGACAATAAAAAAATGGGATTATAAATGCTTATTTTGCCGTAATAACGATGTTTTCGAGTGGAAAAAACAATATAATTTTAATGAGATATTGAATGTTGCGCACTTGTATTTTAGCAACACCAACTGAAAAATCTCGTAGTATTAGCGAAAGAACGATCAAATCGCCAATGTGTGGTACTTTATTTCCAGATATAATGTTAACAGTTTCCTAGAAATAATAAAAAAAAAATTGTTGCCGTTGTTTTTCTGATCTCGTAGCAATGTTTGACCGAACTTTACCTACTACGAAATAAGTTATTTTCCAGTAGTTGCATTCGAATTGCTTTGGCAACACTGTTACTCAATGATTTCAGTCTATTTCACCTCCATGTTTCAACATAATACGTTAAACCTCTTGCAACTTGACGAGTGATATGGTATTTCAATTCGTTTGGAATGTTTAACTAGTCACAAAGAGATACTTCAACCCTAGTGATAATCGCATGTGGATATCTCTTCCAATTTCTTCTTTCAGTGTTCAAGCAGGTTCAATGGTGACTAAAATGTCACTCCTGTTAAGTCTACCTGAAGTTATTCTTCGGAAAATATTTTACCTCGGCTTAGAAGATTCAGGCTACCAAGAAATAATTGTTTTGTTTCAGGATCTGAGTGGCGGTAACAGCAACGACAGTTCCGGCGGTCCAATTCCTGGAACGCCAAATTCGCAAGGTATGAGGCCCACCCCTTCTCCAACAGGCTCAACGGGGTCTAGGTCAATGTCACCGGCTGTCGGTACGTATTAAATAATTATTCGAGCTATTATAAAGTGCTAATAACCTTGTCTATGTTTTTAGGTCAACAGAACATTCCTATGCCTCCACGGCCATCGAGTGGACCCTCTGATAGTGGACCCCCAACTCGAATTAGTCATTCTCCCATAGGCACAGCGTCAGGCAGCTACCCAACTACACATCAAGCACCACATCCTTCTCACGGTTACAAAACACATCCAGGAATGACATCCTCAGTCCCTCCTAGTGCGCAGCAAATGTCACTTTATCAACCCAATCAGCAATATCCTCAGGGGGGAGGATACCCTCCTTGGTCTCAACAATACCCCGGACAAGGATACGGTCCGCCAGTATCGCAAGCGCCTCCTTCGAACAGCATGTCACCTCAACAGTATCAAAGTAGGCAACCAAACCATATGCCAAATTCTCAATTTCAGCCTTATCAACAGGGATGGCCAACACCGCCTCCAAGTTCGAAGGGTAATGGTCCGCCTCAAGCCCCAACATCGCCACGACCTCCACACTACCTCAAACACCATTTGCAACACAAGATGGGTTTCGGCGCGATATCCGGCACACCACCCAGTCCTGGTCCTCCCCAAACTTATCACATGGGTCCACCACCTCCTGGTCATCACCATACGGGTATGGGACCACCAAATAATCCCAGTATGGGCCCGCCAAATATACCATCGTCTGGTAGCCAACCGATGCCGAATAGTCATCCTCAACACGAAGGTCCTATGCCTCCACCCAGTTCTACCCCAAATTCCTCCCATTCGATTCCACCCGATATGATGGATAATGGAATAACCACAACTGCCCAGAGTGGTATGGCTTCCCATGTATCCACAGCTTCTTCTGGTTCTGTGACATCGGTTGTTACTACTGGTCCTGATGGTGCTCCAATTGACGAGGGAAGTCAACAGTCTACACTTTCTAACGCTTCGGCCGCCTCTGGGGAAGATCCGCAATGTACAACACCCAAGTCTGGTAGGAAAAACGATATGGGAAGCCATTATAGCCATCCTACGACGCCTCAAAGTACAGTACCTTCACCGGGGGCAGCGAGTATGAACTCTATACATGAAGATTACAGTGAAATAAGCAGTCCTAATTGGCCCAGGACACCTGCTAGCCCTGTAAGTGACATTTAATTTACCTGCAAAATTAACCATATTGACTATACAAACTTCTAAAGCATCTTGGATCATTCTCTAATGACCTGTTGATAGCATTTTGATTATCAGATGAATTGTATTTGCAGTAAACACTGGCCCCTGTGATAAATTATAGGCAAAAAATAAAGGAACATTAAATTATTATTCAGTGAAACGAAGTTTCAGTCCTGCAAGGAAGGACGTACCTTGTATGAAACCTGATTCGGCACCAAGGGTTTTAAGTACAAAAAAATTAACAGTCGTTAGATATTGGAATGTCATCTATTATATAAAAAGTTTATAAAGCACTCGCTTAGCAACAGAAACTGTAGCTCCCTCGTATATTCATACTTGAATAAATTGTACTGATTTATAATACTATTTAAGTAAATTTAAAAATAAAACGATTTCAATTTCCGCTAATGTTTATTTAATTACAACAATTGTTTCGTGATACCAGGAGTGAGTATTACCACTTAGTAGTAAAACTCACCTAATGAAGTCATGCTATGACCGAACAATTGTTGTAATTAAATGAACATTAGCAGAAATTGAAAATCGTTTTATTTTCAGATTCAAGATGAATTTCTGTCAAGTAAAGACGGGGAACAATCAATTATTTGATACGAACTGATACCAGTCTTTGGTATTTTGAACTATCACTTGACGAAATCGCAGAATAACGGGACAATTGTTGTAATTAAATAGACGTTAACGGAAATGGAAAATCGTTTTATTTCCAAATTAAAGATTAATTTCCGCCAAGTATACACCGAAACATTCAAATATTTATGTCATTTTGAAAAATTCGATCTTCAATCAAAACGTAATTCATAGAAACCCAATTTTTGACTTCAAGAGCATCTTTCCACATGATACTCTATTAGTTTCAACTTATTTCCATAAATGAACGATAATTTATTGAGTTTATACTCGATAAAGGTAAACATTTTATTTAAATATGAAAACGTAATATCCTGTAACCTTCAAAGAATTAATTAATTCAAAAATTTGATAATATCTTTGGAACACAGTTTCAGTTTTATAAAAATATCGAATTTAACTATCGTTCAATATTCTGAAACGCAAGACAACTATAGAAATAAAATAATTAATAAAAAATATAATTTTTCCCTTGGAGGTACTGTGTTTGTGACATCATTTTTTTCCTTTTTACAATTTTCAGTGCGCCTATAATTTCATCGCAGTTTCTGTATTTTTCGAATTCTAATTAAATAATGAGCGCCAGGTCAATGATTCGTGATCAATTTTATTCTATCTGGTTCTTTGATCGTACGGTAATTTTCGAAAGAAACAATATGTCCGTTAGACATTTTCATTTTAAAAATAGAGCATCGTTACATATTAGAAAGCATGAATATAGCGTATTTGACCGACAGGCTATTGCTTGATAAATAGCGCTTTAAAAGCGTGGCACACGCTATTCTCATTTTAGTTTTTGTAAGAGGAAAGTCAGACAGTTGACAGTGATATGACATTCAAGGGTAGATTTTAATCAACGAGGGCGCCAAGCTTCTTACGTCAAGTGAGTGCTATTATGAGTTTTTCGCTTGAATTCCTGATTGATTCAATCAACAACCAGTTTTATTATCATTTATTAAATTGAATTTCTAACCATATGGGAAGTGAGTATATAGATGAAGTCCCGACATTTATAAAAAAAAAATTTTTAACTGTGTAAAGGAAAATATTTTATCAGGATCTGATTCCAAATCATAAGAAGAATATCAAGTTACCATCTAACAGAAATTTAAAGTCAAGAACCAAATTAATAATAGGAAAATTTTCAGAACTATTATAAAAAGGATTAATATTAAATTTAACACAATGCTTAAAATTAGTGACGTGCGTGAAAAATATACCTGCAATTGTAGGTAAATTCTACAAAAATGATCAAATCTCAAGACATCAAATCCTTATATGAGCTTAACACAAGCTAATACATACTTCTGAGAACTCAACGGTTAACCCCGTTACTTAAAAATCTGTATACAATTTAATAATTACAAACATCACAGTGAAAGTTCATAAAAAACAGACGTAAATAGTACGGTATAAAATAAAGCATAAAATATATTGCGCGCATACGTGATTCAGACTTTATTTCATACCGTATTGTTTACGTTTGTTTTGTATGAATATTCACGTAGATGTTTGGAAAAGTTTCATTGTGTTTGTATTTTGCCATTTGAGGGCAGCTTGTAAATTCAAATTTAAAATATTCAGATTTCTAAGTAACACAGTCAACCGATCAATTTCTGGAAAATGAAACAAGATCGTCTCGACTTTCTTGTACTTAGCTCATCTAAGATATATACATTTTATGAAAACGTCTGCATGGTAAGAACCTGTAAGAAATCTGATTAATCGCTTTCAGCAAATAGTGTGTTTCTGCATAAATATTCATTTAGGTTTGTAATTAAAAAAAACAAGCGCGCCAACAGTCAACGTATTCACAGGAATCTCATGTAATCAGTTTCGTTATACTCTACATATATAAAATAATACAGGTTGTTTACAAAGATGAGTGCTCTTTTGCGCGCTTGTTGCAATGAACAGCGCGCTATCGTTTCCCAAATATCTGTAATTGTTCGAATTTTTGAGCCAAAAACGTTCTTAAACGACTAGGTTGGAGTTACTGATGAAGAATCCGAGGTCAAAAATAATTCTGTCCGCCAGTCGTACTTAACACTTTTACTTTATATAAAATATTCAAGAGGACAAAGTTATAAACCTGTAAAGATGAATTCGAACTATAGACATATCAAAATTTGAAGTTCGGTTATTTCAAATTAAAATCGAGTTCAGTGTAAACATAAACAATCAAGTGATAATAACGACTGCGTTCGTTTTGTAATTTCGGCAAATTTATTCAAATATTAAATATTGAAAGATATCCATTGGGAAAACCTTCGATATCAGCGAATGTAATGTTTAGTGAGTGGTAAGATGTAATCAAAAACTAATGTAAATAAATTGGATGAATTTTAATAGTGACTATTGTGTTCCAATTTCTTAACTTTTTTGTTACGGCTTTTTTCAAACGTTAGCCTGTTTCCTTCAGGGGTGTAAATCACCAGAACTAAATATTTCATAAAAAGTCATAAGAACATTAGAAAGATTTGGGTAATTGAATTTGCCAATTATTTTGATTACTAAAAAATTAAAAATCTAACTAGTCAATATAAAGTGAAATATGTTAGTCCCGATTTAACGGGACACGTATAGGGTCGTATTACCTCCCTCTATTTAAATAAATATGCGCCATCTTCCGGCAAAGTAACAAAAGATTCAAAATCAATTGAATGTTTACGTTGAAATCGTAATCTTTATCGGGTGTGTGAATTGACGCATACTGTCAAACGAGGCCGCATGCTCTATGGGGTCGTGAGAACTAACAGAACCGGTCTTGAATTGCACAGAATCGAACTCGAATTAAAATTCTGCTAAGTGCTAAATACGCACAACGGTCTTCGCAACTAAATGAAATTTTAGCGTCTTCTGTTGTTTGGGTTGTTCACAATGCTCCATTTTGTCAGTCCTTCTCTAGTGTTTTGTGATTTTTATAACGGATGAAAGTGTCCAACAAAGAATCTTAAATTTTGAATGGAAAATTGAATTTTGTGTGCGTAGACGCTGAGAAGTTACAAAAGACTTATAATTAGTGAACAGTACAGTACATTCAAAAGCGATCGAGAGATGTAGTAAAAGATTTGATCCGGACTTGAAATAAAAAAAGTAGAGAAAATGGTGACCGGAAATCGTCGCTAAGTTTAAGAGAGATAGTCCCTGAAATTCTCCAAATAATTGATATCATTTTAAACTATCGTTTGTGTGAAACGCGTTGCTGCTCGACTAGTGTCGACAGACCTCAATTTTCTGCAAGAACTCAATCGGGTAAAGTCAATGAAGACATGCTAAAACGAGTCAGTTCCGACTCCACATTCTTAAAACGCAACATCTTGCATGCGTTTCTCCGTTCAATTTTTGAATTGTTCAAAACGTTGAACGTTTTAAATTTCGCAGGGTATTGATGATTCTTTTCACATCATAGATTCGATCTTGAAAATCAGAATGAATATTTCTATACGCGAATCAGACCAGGATTACGTTCTGATTTGTAGGTTGAACCGTTGAACGGAATCATGTTGCATTCGCGTTATAAACCAACAAGTAACTGTATAATGAATACGAATCAACCGCGATGTGATTTGTTGAGAAAGACGTTTTGACTGGAAGCAGATTTAATCTGAGACCGTTAACCATCTAAGACGTTCGTTCTCTTGTGGTTAATTCCAAGCACTCATCAGTTTTACGCTGGAAGTCTCTGATATACATCGAGAAAATTTTATTTGACCGTTATTTGTTTGAAGCGACTTTCTAGCACGAATAAAAAGAAGTTCAATATATAGGCTGCTTTCAAAGGTGAGTCTTTTTTGCGCTTTTGTTCCAGGAAACAGCGCGCTATCGTTTGGCCCAAATGTCTGTTATTTTCAAACTTTGAGCGGAATATGGTTTCAAACAATTGGGTTGGACTCATTGATCAAGAGTCCTAGGTCAAAAGTAATTATTTTCTGCTGGCCGTCCGTAAACACGATAGCTTTCGAATAGAAACAGCTAGAGACTTAAAACTTTCAGGGGGCAGGTTAATATATAGGGTAAGTTTGTTAACGAGTAAATTGATGTTTCGCAGTTATTCTCATTTGAAATTTTCATAGTTACCGTGTGTCCAAATTGCGTCTATATGCGGGGTGGGTTCGAACCCAGGCAGGCACAAAGTCAAATCACAGAATAGAGAAATAATACAGAAGGAACAACACTCTCCGATGATTTCAATGACCTTTAAAAACTAAAAGGAATGTGAGAATCATAGAATCCAACATCCAACAATTCTATGGTGGTGAAATTCTCAGAATTGTGCGGCAAATTTTAAATTAAATTTTGTCCTTATTCGGTAACTATTTAACTTTCATATTGTATTTGAATTATGTAATCGTTGTATTTTTATGATCCCAGTTTACTATCGTCTTGCTGAAATGTTTATAATTTTCGAATTTTGAGCCGAAAATGGTCTCGAACGACTAGGTTGGTCTCGCCGATGAAAAAATACCAAGTCCAAAGTAATTGTATTCGATAATATCCGACAATAAATACTGTAAACGATCAAGTTGAATTCACTGATGAAGAATCCGTAGTTTTGCCCGACCAGAAGCTATTCAGATCGATCGGATCTATAGTTTGGAAAATATCGATAAAAAAGAAAAGAAAATTTCGAATGTGAATAACTGCGTAACCATTGACTGATTTTACAAAATAACAAACTAGACCGAGATACTCGGGCTCAAAACGTTTCGAATCTCGATCTCGCTCCGTTCGAGAGTAAGAATGTTTTTAAAAGTAGCGCTCAACGCTGCTCCGCAACGAAATTTCGTACGAACATACGCATTATTATTCCACTTCAATGTGGATGGATCGATTTTGCCCATTAACAAACTTAACTGAGATGTTTAGCACCCCCGACCTACTCTTTCTGTTCGAGTTAGAGTGTTTAGAAAAGACCACCGGACAGAATTACCGTAGATCTCGGATTCTTCATCAGTAACGCCAACATAGTCGTTCAAGACCATTTTCGGCTCAAAATTCGCAAATTTCCGACATTTGGCGAAAGGATAGAACGCTGTTTCCCGAAACAAACACTTACAACTTAAAAGTCTATCTCTGTATATATTTCGAAGTGATGTCCGGATAGAACAAACATCTAAAAGTAACAACGGACGAAATATCAAGAATATTATAGTCTCAGGCGGGTTTCTTTCAATCAATTCAAGTACATTGTGTGTTGAACTTCGTTACTACATTTTGAAACTGAATGATTGAAAGGTTTATTTCCTTCACTGACGTCAAGTCAGATCCTCAAGAAATTTTGTATTAGCTTTCTTGTCGTTATTTTACTCCTAAGTGCTAAATTTAAACTCAATAGTACTACAATTTCGATAGCGCTCAATGCTACTCTACTAGCAAAATATTTCGTTTTTAATATTATACGATCCTATGCATAATCTACATCTAAATGCTAAATTTAAACTCTATCGTGAGACTATTGCTATGGTTTCTTTCGCACTCGACGCTGCTCCGCTTACAAATTGTTTGTTTTTGTTTTGAGTCTTCTAATTCTGATTACCCCCGTGAAATTGCCGGAACATGTGCGTTATCATTATTCTTCTAAACCCCAAATTTCAGCTCAATCGCATTTTTAGTTTGAAAAATATCAATAAAAATATAAAAAAAATTCAAATGTGAATAACTGCAAAACCATTGAACTGATTCTGCCAAATAACGAACTCGACCGAGATACTCAGCCTCCAAACCTACCCCGAACGTTTCTAGTCTCTATCTCTTTCCGTTCGAAAGTTATAGTGCTTAAGGTAGCACTCAACGCTGATATTACGCTCGACAAATATTTTGTCTTTGAACTTCTGATCCTACGATCCTCACGAAATTTCGCACGAACATGGACGTCATTATTCCATTTCTAAGTCCCGAATTTCAGATTAATTATATGTGTAGTCTCGAAAATATTCAGAAAAATATGAAAAACTTTCAAACTATGGAACCGATTTTGCCAATTATCGAACTTAGCCCAGATATTTAGACCGCAAAGTTTCAAGTCTCTAGGTCTTTCCGTTCGACATTTATCGTGTTTACAGATGGACCGGTCGGACAGTTACTTTTAACTTCGGATTCTTCATCAGTGTCGATCATTTCGGTTCAAAATTCGAAAATAACAGACGTTTGGGCGAAACTATAGCACACTGTTCCCTGCAACAAGCGCGGAAAAATTAGGAGGATGAATGTGGGATGATATATGATTAATTACATCAAGTTTCGTAGACATCCAGTAATAAATTTTCAGAATGTTAAAATTCAAGAAAAAACTGATTAGATGTCGGTAACTTAAACATATTAATATTACAGTTTAACGAGTTTTATTGCCTTTCAACACCTAAAATTTGTTGGTGTCGAATCAATCAAGATTTCAAGTGAAAAATAAAAGTTTGATAGTTTGACATTCTAACACGGAACATCCGTACCCTAGAAAGTAATATCGAGTATGTTCTAATTATAGAGACTCTTTAGAATGATGACAGTAACATTGTTATTATCTATTTTGATGAATTTTAGATTCTTCCGTTTTAATTCTTGAATATTACAAAATCCTTGAATCTTTGATAATTATAATAATAATGATTCACGTACAGACTGTCCTAGAAGTTGACATCAAGTCATAATAGTTATAAAAAAATGTTTTCAAAATTAGTATTTAAAAAAAAATATTTTGGATTTTTTTGAAATGCATATAATTTCAAAAATGGTGTTCTGTGAGAGAACATGAAATTTAATGAATGATTTAGGTAAACCTAAAATTTTCAGTTCAGTTTCTCCCAAGATATGGAACAAAGTATGCGATATATTTATATATATTGATTGTGTTTATTTATCATACAAAAAAAATCAGATGATGATGGGCGGGAGTTATACACGCTTTTCTGGGGAATAAGGTATATTTTTTATATTTGAAATTATATGGAGTATTTTTGGGAGTAGAATTTTTTTCATAAGGTCCATTTGAAACAGCAGTCTTGGCTTAATTTTGCTAGGTAATTTCGGCCAATATTTTATATTTTCTTTAGATTCCTTTATATTTTTGTGTTGTGTGATGTTTGATGATCCAATATGTCTACTCGAATAGAACTAGCGTTTCTAAGATATTTCTATTTAATTTTCGAGAAATTTTTTGAATTTAATATTCTTGAGAATCCTTGTGCTTAATATTTAAAATATTTTATATTTTTTTATATTACTATACTATTTGGGACTCGGCCTATCACCTGCTTTCAGCTTGACTTCGACTTCTGGGACCCCTGTGCAACTACATACTATACACATACACTCATGCTCAAAATATAGGGATATTATAAGTACTCGGAAATTAAAACTTTCAGTTTCATACAGGGTTGAGCAGTGTTTTATATAATATATTATTCACACTTCATGCCCATTTTATAATGAATAATTTCAAGTGACCTCCAAACTATTTTGATTTAAAAATATAATAATGCGGAAAGAATGCGATTTCTGAAATGAAGTGAAAGATAAGAACTTTTGAAACCGGTTTGTTATCATTTGGAGAACTATTGTGAAGAGACAAGTTATTTACAAATGGTTTTTTAAAAATATGCCAAGACGTTCCACGCCAATAAAAAGATTATCCAGCTGTTCTTGAGGAATTTTATTCCTCAGGTTTGCTGAAGTGTTTGACAAAATTGTTCACAATTCTGAAAATGGTTTAGATCCCTAAGAATTCGTTTCTGAAGCATATCCCATGCATGTTCCATTGGGTTTAGGTCCGGCGATTTAGGTCAGTATAAAACTGGAACGCGTTCTTCCAGGAAGTTCCTTGTGTTTCTTGCTGTGTGCACAGGAGTATTATCATGCATGAGATAAATATCTGCTACAAAAAAGTTCTGTACGGAAGCACCACAGGTACATATAATCGTTGGCTGTCAAAAAGCGATGTAACAAACGAAACTAGTGCAGTTCTGTGAAATTCTACCCCAGACGATTGTTGTGTCGCCCCTGTAGCTGTGCACTTACTGTACATGCTCAATTCGTACTGTGGCATCGAAATTCATCGGTAAATGTCACTCTATTGAATCTGGTCCCGCATCACATGTTTTTAAGCCTATGCTATGTCGAATGGCTCGATATCCTCGGTTTTGGGGATGACGCCTCCATGGCCGCCTATTATGGTAGATAGATTAGCTTTCCTCAATCTCCTGTAGATGGTATATTTCTAAAAACGTACATTATGAACCATGAACAACGAACTCTTTCAATAAGATGAGGTCGCAACTTTATTTCTTCGTGCCTCTAATTGAAAATATCGGTCCATTCGAGAGATTGTTATCCTTGATCGACCAGATCCCTTAAGCTACCACTTTCACGATATCGATTATAGAGACGAGAAATAACACTTCGAGTTGTCTCTAAAGCAGTGGCAACATCAACTTGACGCGTTCCTACCTCAATAATTATCAAGGCTCGTAACATATCGCTTTAAAATTTAATTAGATCGGTCCTTACTTCGTGGAAATTAGTTTTATTCAATATCGTATTTTGCTGAGTGACATGTTTTTAATAACGATTTGCAAACACTTTCACATCGGTTTTACAAAATCCGTATCTTAATTTCAGGATTCGCATTATTATGTTTTTCTTTATCGAAATAAATTCAGGACCTGATAAAATTTATCTTTTTAACATGGACATGAATAATAAATATTATATATAAAACATTGTCCAACCCTTTTTAAAATTCATAATGAAATTCCGAGAGTTTGAGCAAGTGTGTATGTACTATGATCATTACTTTGTTGTTACATATCTGTATTTGTAATAATTGTCCGTATTTACAGGTTTTCAACAGCCATGTACCACCACAGGACACCTACCGCTCTAAGGTTATATATTGATTTAATCACACTTTCTTATGCATGCCCGACAGCTTGTCTATCGATTCTTTCTAGTTCTATTGAAAAATTCACAAACAAAAACTAAACACGGGAGAAGCAGGTGCAGTTAGATATCTGGTGAAATAAAAAAAAAACTAAAAAATTTTGTTCTCAGATTTGTTGGTCTTTTTTTTTATTCCCAATAGAAAGTTAAAGTTAAATATGTTTGCTATTGAAGTTTTAGACAAATTCATTTAGTTCTGCAAGTTAATTTTCTTCTGATGAACATTTTTCAATTTTATGAACAAACTATAAACTAATTACCTAACACTGTTATTGTACATTGAATGAGAATTAATTATGTAAGTCTTATCGAATAATAAGGAAAAAAAGATTTTGAAAACAATTGGTCCACATGTACGTCGAAATTGAATACCTAACGTTAAAACATAAATATTACATATTGATAAACTGATTGTTTTTAAAAGTTGCCGAATTGTAAAAGTATGATAAAAGAATTGTTTACTATTTTATGGGAGTGCTTTATTTTTCTCTCTTTTTTGAAATTTATAAGTTGTAAACGAAATTAATAGGATATATTACTTCCTAGAACATCAATTACAGTCATGCAACGACTCTGCATACTGTCGATCAAGTTTTTCAAGTGACCTTGATCGATTTCGCTTCAAAGCTGTGCTAAAATCTGTGCGAAAGGCTGATGAAAATCCAACGTTGTTGTAGCTGGTTGCAAGCATGCTCAATCGGATTGTGGTTAGGCCACAGGTGCGGTAGAACAAAGTGCCAAGTACCAGGATGTTCTGTGGCATTATAGATAATTCTGTCACGATGAAGAAGGACATTATCGTCTGAAAAATTGACCTATTAGCATCTAGAAGCAGGAGTACAACATTGTTGACGACTTGGTAGAAGCAAATCTGTGCGTCATATACGTGAATTAAAATAAATGCAACCCCAATCAGCAATTGTACCATTTCTGCAAGGATGTCTACCCGTAGAGGACCATTGAGTATCTGTCAAAACGTGCAACAACGGCTTCTGCATGCTCCCGATATCCCGGTTCCAAGTAAAAAAATGCTTTTAGGACTTCATGAGGTTAATCTACATTCACGTCGACTATTGAGACGAGTTCACTCACATCAACTCAAAGAAGTGTTAGGGTGGACATGGGACAACAGAGCACGTGAATTGGAATGAAGGTCCGTTTTATTTACAGATAACTAAAGATATGGACGGTTTTTCGATAGTCGACGTGTTCATGTATGTACCCTTCCTCTGGTAACCAAAAACCGTTCAGAGGTGGTACATTTTGGTGTTGGGAATGGCATTTGTTTCAATGAAGGTACAGAATTATGGATGCTTGATCAGACTATGACTTGGTAGATTTGCGTCGGCCAAATCATCAACAATTTTCTACATTAGTTTCATGCTGCTATTGAGCTCAATTGTCTTTTTTTAGATGATAATGTTCTCTCTCATTTTGCCAAAAGTATCGATGATGCCATATGCATAGAACATCATGGTATACAACACTTGTCTGCCACCACTATCGCCCAATCTCAATCCAATTGAGCCCGAATTGAACCAGCTACACCGAGCGTAGGATTTGAATCAGAACCCAGGTAGCTTTTAACGCAGCTTTGGAGAGAAAACGATCAAGGTCACTTCAACAACCTGATTGAAGTATGCAGAGGCGTTGTAAGGCTGTAATTGGAGCTCGAGGAAGTCGTATATTTTATTAATTTTTAATTTTTTCGAATTCTGTAACAAAATTAAATTTTCCTAAATGCACAATTTTGTTAACAACATTTTTAGATGGAGGGACAAATAGGCCACTAGTCATATAAAATGGAAAACATTTCATGATACATGAACGCTTGATGACCAGAAAGGGGGCTTCTGTTAATAACAATCTTGCAATATTAAATTTCGAGCTAAGTATTTATTAATATATGGTATTAGGAAAGAATGAAAACTTAAAAAAATATTAGGTAAATTTAAACCACATGTATATTGTCTA
The DNA here is from genome assembly GCA_034642435.1 of Megalocaria dilatata. Classification (NCBI taxonomy): domain Eukaryota; kingdom Metazoa; phylum Arthropoda; class Insecta; order Coleoptera; family Coccinellidae; genus Megalocaria; species Megalocaria dilatata. The sequence goes on along the minus strand of CM067863.1, from coordinate 45,038,153 downwards.
TCATTGCCGAAAAAATAAAATAAATAGCTTTATTTGTCGAAAATTGTTCACGTGTTAAAGAAATACACTGCTTTTAATTTTTAAATTAAATTCGACGTCCCCGGTAGATACCAAGTGTTACTATGTTTCTTAGAAATCAATAAACAATTATGGTATAAAATTGGCGAAATTTTTGTTCATTTTACATCGCATATAAGGATGAAATCCACAATTGTGATAATTTTTCAGAAAACGGATAGCCTCAGCAAATTGTACGAAATGGACGACAGCCCTGATAGGAGGGGTTGGCTAGACAAACTTCTTGCATTTATGGACGAACGAAGAACTCCAATAACAACCTGTCCAACCATCTCAAAAAACCCATTAGATCTGTTCAGGCTATACGTTTACGTTAAAGAGCGGGGAGGGTTTATGGAAGTGACTAAAAACAAGACGTGGAAGGATATAGCGGGATTATTGGGCATCGGTGCTTCTTCAAGTGCAGCTTACACCCTGCGTAAACATTACACAAAAAATCTTTTGGCCTACGAATGTCAGTTCGATAGAGGTGGTATTGATCCGCAGCCTATCATAAACCAAGTGGAGGCGAGCTCGAAGAAAAAAAGCGCCAAGGCTGCCTCGGTTCCTTCGCCAGGCTCCTCAAACTCGCAAGATTCGTTTCCTCCTCCGGGATCTGGAGGTGGTTCTTTAGATGGTTATGGTTATGGTTATCCACCAGGACCAAACCAAGAGTACAGTACGGGACAGAGACCTTCGTCGCAGGCCAACGCACCATCACCTCATGCTGGTTAGTAGTACTACATGTAAAATTAATTTTTTCGATTTCCTTTATTGGTTAACTCGATACCATTTATTTATAGCCTACGATTATGTAAAATTCTTGAAATATTATTTAATGGCGTTACCGCAATTTTGACATAATTTGTACGATTATTAAGTGAACGCGTTTTGGAATAACAGATTGCGTAAGGAATCATCTTTATAGTCATAGTTTTGGTGCACTTGACCTAGGAAGCCACGTCATTTTGGTCGAAAACAAAGAACGTTTTCTGCTGTTCTGAACAATTTCCATGAAAGTAAATTTGACGAAATTTTAAACTACTCAAACTGGTTAATAGTTGCACGGAATCTGGGTATAGAGGGTGAGTCTTTAAATTGTACATTAATTTTAGTTTCTCTCATTGAATAAAGATATTTTTCCGCCCATATTCTATGGGACGTGCTATCGTTTTGCCAAAAAATGGTCTCGAACACGACTAGATTCGACTGCCGATGAAAAAATCCGAGATCTAAAACTATTTGATTGATTCGGTCTTTACTTGTTGGAAATTCATTTTAATTAAAAAATATATATGAGATGTAATACCTGAAGAAGCCACATCGTGGCGAAACAATTGTTTGTAGTAGTACAAACATTTTTGTGGAAATAAAATACTGTCTCATATATATTTTTTTTAATTAAAATAATTCTGTTCGACCGATCCGACAATAAATTTTGCAACTTCCGAGAGGAAATAACTAAAGACTTGAGACAGTCAGGGTAGGTTTGGGACCTAAATATCTCGGTTAAGTCAGTCAACAGCCAAAATCGGTCCGATGGTTCCGCGATTATTCACATTTGAAACTGTTACTTATTTTTCCAATAGTTACGAAACTACCATTCCGATCGAGATTAAATTAATTATTTAGGTGTATAATAACCGCACAAAGATATATGCCAAATTTCGTGGGGATCGAAAAGACGACTGGAAGAAAATATGCTCATTTCCTCTCATTAAAATTTTATTTTTACAATATTCTCTAAATAACAAATCCGAGTTCAAATTTAGAATTTAAATGTGAAATAACGACACAAAGGCTCATGCATAATTTCGTGCAGATAAATTACGGGATTTTCTCGATTTTTTTTCTTATCTGATTTCAGCAACAAGTTGAAAATTTATTGAAGATTCGTTCAATATATTCTATTCCCACTCTTTCTTGTAAATATGTAAGGATCGAAGAGGGAAGGATGGGGCCTTTTTACCATATTTTCTAATTTTATGAGATTTTCTGTTTCTTCATGATATAACATTTCTAAAATTTTCAGAAATGTCGTTTATTTAACTTCCGGATGACAGAACACATAATTCTATGTTTATATTCATCTAATGTAGCTTCCTAAAGAAGAAATGCAAAAATTTGAAATTTAGAAACAAGGTTGGAAAAAAATTTAATTTTAGGCAAAATGGATTGTTGAACAAGCACGCAAAAGCTTCCTACTTCACGCCAATGCCTTTCACCGTTTTTTTCGAATTCGACTCAGATGAAAAGATACAGGGTGTTTTTTATATTACAAATTCAATTGTAGCTTTAACATGAAATTTTCCATATTTATAATACATATTTTCCAATGATCACTTTTTCCAAATTCCACTAGTTTCCTAACCTGCCAATTCTTAAAACCATAATAAATTAGCAGAAAGAGAGCAAATAAAGTTTGTCTTAAGTCATTAATGATTTCAGAAAATCAAATTGTTCTTTGTTCATTTTTTCATCGTTTCTCCTAAAACCCTAAAATAACTAAAATTGTGTTCGAGGTATTCAACGTTGAGTATTAAATATCTGAGAAAAATTCGAGAAATTTCACTAATTTTCTATATCTGGTCCTGAGCTAGAAAATATCTCGAATCAAGCTATATCCACGTTGCCGCACTAGCGTCTCTTTCACACTTATAGATAATGTATTCTATTTCCGTGACATATGCCAAAGCTTGAAACACAGTTTGACAAGTATACATGACGACGTCGCATGGAAGCATAGACTTAATCCAGAGAGTTCATGAAGTTTAATGTGCTGTCAGTGATCCAGTATTTTCATATAATTCATTTATAAAATTAAGAAGAAAATTAGGATATTAATGGAATTTTCAATGAGAAAATCGGCAATGGTGAGATTGTGTATAATGTTGTAGTGGAAACAATGGGATATTAATTGAAAATCAAGTGGAAATTTATTCTTTCAATAATGGAGAATAGTGAATTAATTTCGTTACAAATATTGCAATAAGCACAAATTCAAATGAGTTGAGTGAGTAAAAAAGTTTGCTTAAAATATTTTCATTGAATTTCGAGCATCGATGATACAGATTAAAGTAAGAGTTTTGAACAATTGCAGGTATGTATATTATTAGCACATTGTGAAATCTTAAAACGCTTATAACATTTTACCTAAGTTGAATCTGGAAAAATGCCAAATTAAAAATCGGTTTGATTTGATGAAAGGAATCAATGTTTAAAAATAATATACTAAAGTCTCACCCTGTATAATCTGGCAATAGTCTCTCGTCACTTCTTCTTTTGCTCAGTATAAAAGGGATGGGAAAGTAAAATCTCACATGAAATAAGGAGTTTCATGAATATCTATGGTTCGATATAAGCGACTTTTTGAATTTCCGGCGTAACAGCCATTGAAACTCGTGAATTTAAACGAAAATGTGCTACTCAAGCAAAATTTTCACTCAGCAAAGACCATTACTTAAACCAAATGAAGACAAAAATGGATAAACATGATGGAAACTACACCATTACTTTTAATGATTAAGAATAGGTTTACTGAATTATATTGTGAGATAATTCCAAATGTTCAATTCGACGAAAGAAATCGTTGATAAAATCCATGTTGGACGATTGGAGAATCAAAGTGCGTAAGGTCATGAATATTTGGCTATGAAAAGGCTGTTCAGGCGTTGGGTTCTGCAATTGCTCACACTCTACCATTAACGTAACCGTGTGACCACTTCACATAAGTGTTTGGCGATGTTCAACCGCAAGCTGAAGTTTTCGCATCGTTTCTTAACCGTGTATCCATTACAACACACCGGAGACTAAGGAACGTTCAAAGAAGTGGACTTTTCCGGTAGAACGTGCACCAAGGAAACTCAAGGTGTCATTCACATTGATTATCTTGAAAAGAGTGAAACCAACACCGGTGAATACTCTTCAAAGCTGTTAGACAGATTCGACATTAATTTAAAGAAAAAACGCATTTAGAAAAGGAGGTAAATGTTCTTCCACAAGTATAATACACGACTGAATACGTGATAGTCGTCATGGCAAATACCCATAACTTGAGCTACGTACTGCTACCTCATCCGGCATATTCTCAGGAATGAACACTCTGCAAACCTATCAATAGGCAGGGTTATAAAAATTTGAAAAACGCTGAACTAAATGTATCCAGCTAAAAAAAGTTTATGACGAGAAATAAAACACTTTTTTTTTCCACAATAATATCTTTCGTTCAAAAAGTCACTCATCAAACTGCCCTCGTATCATTGAAAATAATTTGGCGTTCTAGTTAGAGGCATAATTTTATTTTTGATTTACAATAAGTAAAAAAATGAGACGTGAAGTGCATATTACCATCATGGCAAAAAAATTAATTTTCTTTAGGTTTATCGTTTTCTTTGGAATATGGTATCTTTATGAGGAGTTCTATATAAAGGAGTGATTGGTTGTCTTTGCTGAATAAAATATTTTCGGAGGCTGAACTCTTGAAAAATTTTTTTCCTGCATATATTTTGTTTAGTAATTTCGAGATTAATTTAGTTCAAGGATATTCTTCGCTTAGACTTGCTGATGAAAATTTTAATGACAGCCGCGTAAATACGATCACTCTGCTTTATTTTTCTTCCGTTCAACTCATATATTCTCTATATGTGGGCATCTGAATAAGCCTTTGAAAAAGTACCATCTTTTGATCAACATAGGGACCGGACAATGAAGCTATGTCATCAACTGTGTAAACTAATAAAATTTTCCCAATTCAATTTATGATTACACCTGATCGTCGTTTTGTTTTAAATAAGAAAGCATTTAATTTGGATGATTTGAGATAGACAACATAATCATTTCATTCGCAATTCCCGTCTTGAATATTCGAAAATATGGCCACATTCTTCTCATATGCCGCTTATCTCAGTTTTTTTAATTGACGCAGATTATGCATAATTACAATATGTTCACCGATTATAGTACTGAAACCGTTCTTTCCTATAAATAACTTCGATGTAGTTACGAAGGATTTTTCTGATCCTAATGTTCAGTTCAAGTATTCATTTAGATGATACACATCTAATAATCTACCAAAATGACGAAGACATACGGAATGTTTCATATGGTATGGTTAGAGTATTGTTTTTTATTCATTTGCATGAGTATGAAATAACGGAAAATAATATCTGAATAGAGCACAGGTGAAAGTACGCTCATTGCGCTTTTTCTGCAATAAATTAGTAAAAAATTATCGCGAGTCCAAATCGTAATATTTCTCTTTTCACTTGTATGTTTTGACTGGTTATTTCTGATGGCTTTTTTGATTCTTCTTAGCCTAACATTTTGTCGATTTAATCTTCATTCAATAAATTTGCTTACATTGTTTCTTTTCTTCCGACATTATTAAATTTATTCAGTTTGTTTGATTTTCCGTTTTGGGCTGTTTAAAGCAATTTCAGATATACCTAATTAATTGTTTTATTCTGTCTTTCCTATTTAATTGTTAAATTTTCGATATTTTCAAAGCTCAAGATTGTGTTTATTCTGATGTAGTCTAAAACTGAGAGAAAACATATATTCGTCCTTAGGTTTTGATGAAATCATTTTTCAACAATTGGACAATCTGACAATAACCTATCCTCTTATTTAGGAAGTTTAAAATCCGGATGAATAATTGACAATGTTATCGTGCATAGAATTCTTCCGAATATAAAATGTCCTTAGGAATGGTTTTGAAAGGTCCAACTCGCATAAACAAATCAGAAATTAATATTCAAATATTGTAGGAAAGTGGAAATGGAGCCATCATATCAATATTTGCAATGGCAAATTTTTTCTTACTCGTAAAGTGCTGTAATAAATGTTGGATTTTGTTTAGAATTGTCTTTGGCTGGGAAATTGTCCTGTTGTTGCAATTGTCGATTTAGTTTCTCAGGATACCTTATTATCTTATAGGTGGCGGTAATATGAATCATTTGAACAATTCAGGTGCCCCAGGAGGCCCTAGCCCTGCTGGCGGGGCTGGTGACAACGTTAATGTTTCTAACCCATTCGATGACGTTTCGCCAAGTTCTAATCCCAGAGGAGGCCCCTTCGCTGGTGGCCAGCACCCACCTTATCCCGCTGGTGCGCCCCCTAGACAGCAGGGTCAAAATTATAGCGGTGGTCAAGGAGGTGAGCAACCTCATTTTCCTGAACTGAATATCATTAAATATTTCTGGTGTAAATTTAAATCCTGTCTTCCATTTTCTAGAATGAAATGATTATTATATTTTTTTTCAATTCTCCTTTTTTATTCACTAATATTTCGTTTTCATTTCATTTTCTAAGAACAAGGAAGATACTGAACTCTTCTGGAATGGAGTCCGGCCAGATGTGACAAAAATTGGATATGCTCTGATTATCACTTTTCCAAATTTTAGGCTAATGAATTCATTAGGTAGTCTGAATATATCCAATTGGACGAAACCTCTTCTGGCGATTTCCTTCCAGAGGCCTGGGTCCAAAAATTTTGAAATTGTTATTATTGTTTCTGTTTTTCTTTTTTGAAATAGGTTATAATCAGTATCCTAATCCAGCAGCTGGACCTGGTGGCAGCCCATCTGATCAGTATTCACCATATACAGCGAGTCCTGGTTATCCACCAGCTGTTCGACCATCTCCCTACCCCCCATACTCTGGAGGTGACTTTGGTGCTCCACCTCCGAGTCCTGGAAGCAGTCAAACTCCTCCTACCAGTTCTCAGGATCATTATAATAGATATGGCATGAGTAATACTCCGAGCGGAGGCTTCCAACCTAGACCTTCTTATGGTGCTACGCCAAATTCTGGGGGCCCAGCAACTTCCCAGCCACCTGCAGGTCCATATGCACCACAGCAAGACTACTACAGACCTGATCAGGTGAGTTCCATACCTAGAGAATTATTTAGAGTTGTCTTCAAAAATACGATGAATGCAAAAGCAAACAAATACTTCCCTAACAACCCATTCCACACCCTAAGGATTAACTTATGTTTTCCTCCACATAAATAACATAGAGACACATCCATCATATGTATATATTTATTTCTATAATAATCTGCCTGTTAACATTAAAAGAAGCACAAATATAAAAGTCTCAAAAAAAGTCAAGAACCATTTAACATATGTAGAACCCTATGCCATAAATAATTACTGTGGTAGACTTCTGCAAAATTTAAATATCCAAACAGATTTATTCTGTTAGTCTCCTATAAATTTTAATTTCAAAAATTTTCAATCAAAAACTTTTAGAATTGAATAAACGTCTTTTAAGCACTGCTTGTATTTAATAGACGTAAAATCATTATACAATATGAAATGGAATAAAAAATCCAACAAATATAAATTGTCAATTAAAATTAATAAACAAATATTTGAGGGAGACGATATTTTCTTTCTGATCTTTTATTTATGAAAACTGAATCCTTTTCAAAAATGCATAAATATAAGATCAGAAACAAAATTGTCCCCCTCAAATATTCATTTATTAATTTTAATCGACAGTTTATATTTGTTGGATTTTTTTATTCCATTTGATACTGTATAATGAGTTTTCATTTTATATGTCTAATAAATATAACAAGTGCTTATAGGCAATTAATTTAATTCTATAAGTTTTTGAGTAAAATTTTTTGAAATTAAAATTTAAAGGATGCTAACAGAATAAATCTGTTTTGATATTTGAATTTTGTAATGATCCTTCTATCAAGTAAAAATCTCTTATTATTTTACAATAATTTTGATTTTTTTTTTTTTTTTTTTTTTTCATTTTATGTTGTAATACTGTACTACTGTAGCATCTCTTTGAAGTAAATTTATTATTATACTTCAAGATAGTAGTAGTAATCAACTTTATTGATAGTAATTAAATACCAAAGTCTTCCTGTCAGTTACATTACTTCAAAAAACAAGATCTCTATTGAAGGCTTGTTGTTGACTCATTATTGGTATATAATGATCAGAATATTTGTGGAAGGAGCAGAGCTCTCTCTCGTATCATTGAATTAAACTGTAGGAATTATTTATTCTCTGTAATTCTGATTGTGGTAACCCTTCAATCACTATAATGAACCCAACCATACGTAGTGTAGTTCTACCAACAACTATAGCTGACCCTCCAAGAACTCATCCACGATATGTCACTATGGCCTTGTAATAATTGAGCTAAGTTTATCCCAGAATAACTTTGTTAAGTGACGCCAGACCCTAACTGGCTATGATCAAATCATGGTTCAATAGGCTGCAATACCACTAAGAGAGGTTACCTCTTTTAATTCAGTAGTGCATAAACAAATCATAATATACCACACTCTTTCACAAGTCTTTTGGAAGTGTTCATCTCTTCATTGTTCTTGGTATATGAATCAATTCTGTTCTTTAGTTGAACATTTTCCCACAAAATATTTCCATCCCATCGAGGCGGGGTGTACTAAAATTTGGTTTCTTCAAAAGTTGATGTTATTTTTATGTTTATTTTTTTATATATTTTCCATATATTAAATTTGAACTGATTTGAACTTGTCAAATATTGACATTTGAAATTGAATGATTATTTTCTAAAACATTATGGGGACCATTCAGTCCTTCTATAAATGATTCTTTTTCCTTGTTTTGTATTTGCCATCACCTTGTAAAAAAGTAATCTATAAGCAGCGCATGCTAATAATTTTCAAAATAAAAATTCAACTTGTGTCTTTCGTTACTCATCATTGTTAATTGATTACGCCTACAATTTAACGATGAATTAATATACCTAATTTTGATCTTGATTAAGTATCGACTCGTTACAGTAATTATATATTTTATTGCAGCCTGGTGCTCCGAATTCGACGTCTTATCAGCAACCAAAAAATATGCCTCCACCTGGTCCACAGCCACCAAGGCGGCATCCAGATTTTGCAAAGGATCAACAATCATATTCTCAGTATGGCCAGAATCGGCCCCAAATGTACAGTAAGTAACATCAACAATGTCAATGTTGACGAAATACCTGATTTGAATGAATAGCATAGTTTTTGATGGATTATACAATTTAATTATGCACATCAGCTGATAAGTTCTCGATTATCGAAGAAAACAACTTTTTTTTTTTATAAAAATCCACTTTATTCATCAATATAGTCTTGTTCACGAGTTATACGATTCTTCAGCGCTTCTCTCTTCTTCTGTTGGGCGAGGTTCACTGGTTGCTTTATACACAACTGACAATCTGTTTAATTAATGATATATAGTAATGGATCAATATTTCATCCATCCTTATGTATTGGTACAAAAATCTCGTTTATTCTGCTTAAACAGCTCCACACACAGTGCTCAGAATCATCCACTCGTTTTTTGCAACCACTTGGAAGCCAGCTTTCTCATAGACAAATTTTTCATGTAATATAAAAGCCTTTTGACATCTTCAAAGTGTCTGCTTTTTCATTCCTCTTCATTTTACTCTTTACCAAAACGATTTTGTGAATTTTATGGATGTTTTCTGGTTTCTCTTTTAGGTGATTGGAGAGTGATGCAATCTCAATGTTCGTACAGCCATGTTTAAATTCAACATACTAATCAGTAATGGTCGTTTTCCCCGATCTGGATGGCAATCTTTTGTTTGAACGGTGTTTTTTCCAGTCAAAAAGCACTCTTCTGTCATCAAGAAATTACTTTTTTTTTTCCCATTGTTTCGAAAATCACAAAAGTTATCTGAGTAAAACTACCGTAACTTTTGAATCAAACGTTAGATCGTCCGGAAACTTTTGCAGCTTCATTTTGAAAGTTAATACTTATAACAAAAGACATGAATTCTATATTTGCACCGCCACTATCAAAACAGAGACACATCAGCCAACATAATGCTGCATACAACCTCAGATTATGCTTAGTAAATCTCGCCCACAAATAAATTATTTTCATTTTATATTTTGACAAATTAAATGAAGATCTTCATCTGTATTTCTTATGTAATAAGAAAAATGTTATGTTTACCATCACCTTTTCATTGAAAAGAAGGTATCAGTACTTTCGTAAATATTGGGAAAATAAAGTTTCAAATAAATCTAGAATCATTAGAACGATTTGGCCCAAACTACCTTGAAAACTAAAAATATTTAGCTTATTTCATTTGAAAGTTGGAGTATTTACAGACGGCCAGTTGACGGGACAGAATTAATTACGCCTTCGAAATGTTTATCAGTCAATTATTATCATTATATATATTAGTTAGTCTAACTTCATTGTCCATTTTTGGCTCAAAATTTTGCCCTAGACTAAGCACTGGTCAAACTGAATTATTTTCATCAGAAATAATAATAATAATAATAACAGTTTTTATTGACTACAGTCAATGGACATCAGAAATATTTATATAGAATTATTATTCTGTATTGAATAATCTATTCTATAGATTGCCCACGAATATGCATATAGGTACAGAAAAAATTCAGTGACATTCAAAAAAAGTTTTCGAATAAATATGCAAAAAAAAAATCAATTTATTCATATTTTATATTTAAAATTTGTGCTTATAATCAAATAATGGAAGCAGAACTTACCGAACACAAATTTAAAAAACCAAAAACTACTTCTTGAAGAAGCTTCATATAATGAAGAAAAATCATGTTGTGCCACCTGCATTCGAACTCTGGTTTGAAATTTCAAAGTACACCATGTTTACATGAAACACACATATATATGTTGATTTTTATTTATTATCTTGTGCTGTTCACATGATGCATTTCATTAACCTAGTTATGCTTGCAGACAACTTGTCTGAAATTTCGTAACATACAGTATATAAATATTTTCTATTTTGAAATTAGGATACAATAAAATATTTTTATTACTTTTGGTGAAACCAGCGGGTCCCTAGTTGAATAGATCCAATAAAGATGACTTAGATAGCTCAGTTTGTTCATTCAATAAATTTCCCTAATTTCTAAATCGGTTTATTCAGAATCCCGACACGTGTCTCGGTCTTTCGACCATCTTCAAAGGAGTACTGAAACGTTTGTCAATTATCATGGGGTAACTGCTCAAAAATTTATATTGGACAAACCGGAAGATGTTTCGTAACTACAATAAATAAACACAGACGTTCCTTCATCAATAAGTTGGATTCTACATACGCGGAACATCTAATAAAAGAGAAACATTATTTTGAAGAACGTTTTAGGATTTTGCCTAAAGAAAATAAGGATCTAAAACTGAAACTTTTGAAAAGTATGGAAATAAACCGATTTAGAAATTTGGGGAATTTATTGAATGAACAAACTGAGTTATCTATTCAACCAGGGACCCGGTGGTTTTACGAAAAGTAATGAAAATATTTTATTGTATCCTCATTTCACAACAGATTATATTTACGTGTTATTTAAATTCACCTTTATTATTATTTTTATTATTCACTTCGTTAGTGTTTACGGGCGGACTAGGCCGGTTCGACAGAATTACTTTTTAACTCGGATTATTCATCAATGAGTCCAACTTGGTCATTTAAGACCATCATCTACTCGGAATTCGAAAATTGCAGACTTTTGCGCAAAACGATAGCATGTTGTTTCCTAGAAAAAGCGCACAAAAGCGGGAAAACTTTGGTAAAAAGGTTTAAGGAACGTTACGCTTCATTCAAGCCAACCGTATTTATCCAGAATTAGATAATCCCGAAAACCTACATCACAAACTGAAAGGCAAAAATCTTTGAATCAGTAGAGATTCACTTTTTATTAAAAAAAATAAATATCCTTTATAATATAAAATCTTTTGATACAGCTTGTAATAAATCTCTTTAAAAATGTACATCACTGTATGTTTGATAGAACAAGCGCGCAAAAATGATGGTAAAGGAAATATTTTTCTTATTGCATTTGAAACGAACTATCACAAAGTAACAGACTACTCCATCCAATATTTGATATGTAACGTTAATTCTAATTTTGCAGATTGGCCAAATAATAGTCAGTTTAGGCCATCTCAGTATAGTGGGTCAAGTGGTTCCCCACCTTCTCAGCAGTGGCAAGGTGGACGACCAAGTGGACAGTGGGATAGATATCCACCACCAAATCAACCTTATCCGCAAGGTCCACCTGGTCAGCAATGGAATGCAATGTCAGGACAGGTTCCAGGTCAAACGCCGCCCATGAGAACACCAATAGGTCCAAGATCAGGAAAACCATTTTCACCATCTATGATGCCCTCTAAAAGTAATCAACAACCTCAGATGGGCACTTCCTACACCCCAAATCAGGTACCAAAAAGAGAAATCACTTTCCCACCTGATAGTGTCGAAGCTACTGTACCAGTGGTGTACAGAAGGAAGAAGTTGTGCAAGCAGGATTTGGGTCCCGTCGATGCGTGGAGAATAATGATGAGTTTACGCTCAGGACTTGTAGCAGAAAGTACTTTTGCAATTGATATGTTAAATATATTGTTATATGATGACTCTTCGATACAATATTTTGGACTCAACCAGTGGCCTAGCTTATTGGATTTACTCCTGGAACATTTCAGGTCAGTTATTTTATCTTATTCATTCATAATACATGAAACCTGAATATTTGTTTTGCACTTACAATACACTTTTTCACTTTTCCTACAACTTACAACACTTACTCTCCAACTACCTAATCAATATATATGATAGAATTTGAGTTCTTGGTGCTCAATCTGACCATTTACACTAACTAGTATTGGTAATATAAATGTAAAATTCATCTTGAATTGAAAATTTAAAAAAGCTTTTAACTACAGCTAATTTTTAATCACTTTTTAGCAACTAAAATTAATTATAAACCAAAAACGTACTGAGTATACATTTTACCTCAAATTAAATATATTCCTACAAAATATCAAGTCATAATAGTGTACCATATAGATCAATAAAGATACCTCTGAGCAAATACGATTTCGGAAAATCATTCAAACGTTTATTCATGAAAAATCTACGGAACAATATTAAATAAAAACAAGCAATAGCTTTACTATATCTTCAAATCACGAATCTATATGAAACAAATTATATTTCAGTAACTTGGGTAGGATAAGAAAAAGGTGAAAAACACTGGAACGAAATCAGGAGCTTCTGCGTGCTAGTTCATATCACCCACAATCCTCACAAAATTATTTTTTTTTTCTTTTTAGTAAGGTAGGATCTCATTCACCTAAAGTAAAATATTGGCAAACATTTCTTAACTTCATGAAGAAGGCCTGGATGCCAGACTTTATCAAAGGCTTAACTTACATCTAGGAAAACATATGCGCAGTACTTTTTGTGATCCAGCTTTATTTATCTCATGACTTATTCTGTGAGTGGAGTGATTCGTTCTAAATCTGAACTGATCTCTGTTGAGATCAGCTTTTAATATTGAAAGCAAGAGTTTTTCAAGAATTTTTTGATAAAACAGGCAAAAGGCTAAATAGGTCGATATGAGGTTACAGCGTCTCTGGGTCTTTAGCTGGTTTTAAAATGAGAATTATATCAGCAATTTTCAGTTGTTCTGGCCAATAATTTTACTTCAATATTGCATTGAATATGTATGTCATTGTCAATACGTCCTACTTTGGTATTTCTACTGCATCATCGTTGAGTTTAAATACTAGAGCTAGGTATTCAGCAAAATGTTTTAGCTTTCTCTTAATCAGTTCTTGCCCATTGAAGAGTTGACTCATTCAAATTGTGTAAGGGAGGTATGTGCATTTTTGGCTTCCTCGAATTTTTGATCGGTATCCACACTGAATTATCATATCTATTCAGACCAGTGACATAGTTATCGAATGAAAATTCTTTGTGTTCTCTCATTTTGGATTTTAATTGATTTGCTATTTTATTAAGAAATTTCTTGTCTGAAGGAGAATGTCTGGTGCCAAGCCCTTCTCGCTTTTCTTTTCTGTACTAGGAGTTTTTTTATTTCTTCTGGTATGTTAAATATTCTTTTCTTTGCTTCAGAAATAGGGGTAGCTTCTTCATCGGATTGTTTGAGGGTACTAACAAAAGTTGTGAGTGCTTCATCTATTTCAGTTGGGTTCTCCAGACTAACTTCTAGATTGATATGTTCCTCGATGAATCTTCTGTATTTATTCCAGTCTGTATTTTGTTATGTAATTTTGATATTGATTGTTTGTGAACAATAGAACTGCTTATGGTAGATATTATAGGTAAGTGATCAGATGATAGATCATAGCTTGAAATAATATCCATGTAAGTGGGAGAGATATATCATTTACGATGGAAAAAATCCAGCAAATCGGGGGTTTTGTTAGGATCTGTGGGCCAATAAGTAGCACTCCCAGTTGATAGGATAGAGTAATTATTTTCCTGTATAAGGTTGGCCAGTTCTCTACCTTTTGTTGTTAATCGTGATCCAAACAGAGTGTGTTGCTGTTGCTTGCTGTGTAATCACCTCCTGCAACGAAAATTTTTAATATTATGCCAGGGTGAGCAGTATACAGCAGCAACAATCAGATCATATGGGGGTGTTTGAACTTTTATGATAGTGGCTTGTATATGATCATATTCGTATTTTGGCAGTTCTGTGTGATGGATGGTGTTCTTGATTAGTATTGCAGTACCAGCAAGGGCAGTATTGTTCGGTTGATTTTTACAATAAGTGGTGTAATTTGCTATATTAAGGTAGGATGTTTGGGTAAAATGTGTTTCACTTATAAGGAGAATATCTATGGAGTTCTGATGTAGGAAATATTCGATTTCATTTTTGTGCTGTAGAAGGCCATTGGCGTTCGACTGTGCTACTTTTAGGAATTTAGTGAACTTTGCTTAATGACAGTGGTGAGCATGTTTAGTATCGTGCTATTTTGTTGAATCAATTGCTGAAAAATGGTTTTAAAATCCTCTAAAAATCTGTTCATAATGGTATTCATGTCATTTGATGGTTCATTATATGTGTTTTTTGTCGCAACTGCGTAGCTTCTAGACTGGTGTTGTTGTCGTAGATGTTGAGTATTTGTAGTTTCTGTAGTAGTTGTAGGACCATTTGCATGATGTTGACTCCACTGCTGTAATATAATCTTGGGATTCATTTGTGTATATTTATTGTTCTGTATATTAAGTCTGTTATTTGCATTATTTTTCTTCATGAGGCTATGATAGAATTCATAACCTCTATAGTTGGCTGAATGGGCTCCTTCACATAATCCACATTTAACTGGGGTGTCTCTATTTTTTTTGCAGGCTGTAGTGTCGTGAGAATCTCCTCACACAAACATATGGTCTATTACAATATGTTTTGGAAAGTCCATATTGCTGGCATCTTGTACATCGTGTAATTCCATTGATTTTTCTAGGGGGGCTCTATTTGTATGGCTCTATTCTGCAGATATCGGACTTTATAGATATCTTCTTTATTAATTTATAAACTTTATAAACTTTCTTTACAAAGTAAAACAATAAATTGATTGATATTTTTCATACATATTTTTTTTACATAAAACATTCTTTTCACATACATGGCAATACAGAATATTTTAATTAATATAAAATTTGTGAATTTAGGAAAGGACTTTCAGACATATTTGATGGCCCTTTCCCAAAGCCAGAAGCTGATGTTCCAGAAGAGGCTGACATGGGAGCTGTTGTAGAACCCATCGAGCCTGATCATAAGACTGTTCTTCTGAAGAATACAAATAATTATTCGACGATATCACGTAGGGGAGATCCGATCAAAATCGAGAAGAGTGAAGATTTGTTCGTCAGAGACCACAGGAAATCTTGGGATGTTCATGGCGACACTGATGCTTCAGATTTGTTTAAAGAAATAGAGACCGATCCATGGAATATTCATGCTGACCATCTCTTGCCTCCTTTTCAGGCTGAATTTGGAAACATACCTTTTCATATGAATTTAAAACACTATGAAGATTCCTTCAAAAAAGAAGAAGAAACCTACAGGTAAATAATTAATTGATAATTTTCAATTCCTCCTACCGGTTTGCCTCTCGAAACAAATACAACGGCACACTTAATGTGATTGTCTAAATTCTGTTCATCACCAAGTTGGCACAACTCTCTTCTAGACTCGTGTGGAACTTGAGCGTCAGCTGTTATTTACTTTGTTTAAAGTGCTCAATTTTACTTCGAATGTGTTTTTTGATTTTTACAGTGGACCAAAGTATTGAACAAAGAATCTACCTTGCATTCCAAATTCGTGTGTAGAAGCGCTGAAAATGTAACATAAGGCTGCATTCAAATGTTTGATATGTGGTGGAACATTTTCCTCGTCAACGTCATTAACCTTACTTAAAATTGCTATGTTGAAGCAAATGGTAACCGAAAAAAGTCGTTTAAGTGATTGAGAAAGATAGCTGTTGAAATTTCTGTCTCACCAATCAAATAATAATAACTGTTCTTTATTGGGCCATCGACCTAAGTCCTTCAGCCTATAATAAATTCGATTCATTTGGATGTACAGTAATAATTACAAAAAAAAACAGAGAAAGTTTAGTAAGTTTGATAGCTTCTCAGTTTCTGCTGCAATGTGTAAGTTGGGAATTTACTATGTGGGTGTTTTACCGGCTCGTTGTGTCTGAGATCACTTATATCTTCCAATTCATCCAGCCTCTGTATAAAATCCATGTTCAAATTCTTAATCGCTCATTGATGGGTTGTATTCTTGTTCTCTAGTATAATAATTGATTGGGGGGGTTGTGCAATAAGTTATTCAGGTGCCTCATCTTGGTTATTGTTTTGACAGAAGATGTTTCAGCCACCTCCAGAATTTTCATCACCGACCCATGGATTTGTAAATGATTGAAGGTGTTTTCGTGTCAATTCCTTGATACTTGCATGTCAGACATCTGAAGTGTTTGGCTCTGTTGATATTTTTTCTTTATATTGTTACCGAGCTGTTTGTTGTCTATTTGAATTCTTAGGTATTTTAGTGATGGACGTTGTTTCACTGTTTTATTGTTTATTGAAATAGTTGGGGATTCTTGATTAATGTTGTGGTTGTGACTTCTCTGGATTGACTTTTAATCTCCATTGGACAAACCATGTTGTAATTTTGTTTATGTATTACTGTAGTTTATCCATACAGTTTTTTAATGTTTTCTCATGTGAAATTGCCGTCGTGTCATCTGCGTATTGTAGTGTATATTGTTTTGCATTATGAATTTTCGGAATCTCACAGCAATATATGTTGTATGGAAATGAAGACACAACGGTGAACCCTGCATTGGAGTAAAGAAGCTGGATGATGTCTCAGTAATTTTTACTTTCAATTTTCTATTTTCTAAATGTGATCTCGTTATATGGCCAAGGTATAAAAGTGTGTCTTTGTTGAACAATTTGTATAGAAAACCTTTTATCCACATACTATCAAATGCTTTATCGATATCCATAAAAACTGCTGCCGTTTTTCTATTGTTTAGTTGTGCGTTCTGTAAATTTGAGAGGAATATTGTGAGGGGGTGAACTGTGGCTTTTTTCCTGCGGAAACCAACTGGAATTGTTTTTCAAGTTTGAATTTAATTATTTTCTCTAATAGCTTTCCTAGTACTGGCAAAAATGTTATTGGACTTCAGTTTTTACTTTTTTACCATCTTTTTTAGGTATTGCTATGAGGTCCCAGTTTTCCATATTTCTGGGAAGATTTGATTATTTAGACACCATTCGTACATCTTCGTTATGTGTTCATGTATGAGTTGATTCAATTGTTTGACGACACTCCATGGTATGTTATCTGCTCCTGGTGCACTGTCTTTGGTGTTATGTAAGGTTCCATAATACGTGGCTTCCTCTTTTTCTACTGAATCCTTGTCCTCCTCAGAATTGTTATAATTTTTATACCAATTCTCTATTATTGTTTCCGTTTTGGTATCAAATTTACTGTCCTTTTCATAATTGAATGCCTGTTTGAAATTTTGTGCAAATATTTCTGCCTTTTCATTGTTGGTGTTGTATTCTTTATATTGGCCTCTTCAGTTGGATTATCTAAGTCTAACGTGATCAGCATTGCTAGGTGATCCGAGCCCAGGTGGTCTGGTATGAGTTCTACATTTTTGATGTTATTTGTTAGATTTGTAGAATATATCAGTAAGTCTTGTGTACTATCAATATTATTGTTCATTAAAAATGTTGGTGGTGTACCATTCTGAAGAAATTTATGAATTTGTTTTTTTTAATTCTGGTCGGGGTTGAAGTTTACTATAATTATTGAATATTTATAAAGAGCTGCTTTAGTAAATAATGTTTCCTCAATTTTCGACTGTGGATGTATGTATATTAAATAAGATATTTAATTTGTCATCCTTAAAAGGTATTGTGAAGTGCAATGTTTCAGTGAGTTTGTTATTCAAGCTAGGAGAGTTGCTATTACCCATTTTTGAACTGGGTTGGTACTGCACTATACTACCTCCCCGTGTATTTTTGACAGTGTGTCTGTCCTACATAATGTATAACTTCCTAGTCTCTGTATGCTATGTTATGTTATGTTCTTTTTCATTTTGGCTTTCACAAACATTGCACACTGTATCTCGTTCTCTTCTATGAAATTGTTGATGAGTTATTTTTTGCGTATATATTTTATTGTAGAGCATTTTAATTTTTGAGTTGAATTTGCTGGTTTATATTATTGTCTACAGGTTCTGTTGGTGACGGTTCATTTGGATTCTCTGCATCAAACATTAGTATATAAGCTCGGTTGCCTGAAAAGACAGCTGTATTGTCGATTTTATATTGTGACAAGAATCTTTTTTAAAATTTATTCAGTAGTTGGTGTATTTTGGTTTCACGAATCAATTTAAACGATTGTTTGAGCGTAAAACACGTGTCTATCTTTGTGAACGAATGTCTAACTGAAAAGTCAATAAATCTCATAGAGCAACCGCTTATTCAATCAGTGATATTAATATTTTGTTTTTTGAGAAGCTATCTTCAGATAGATCTAGAATCCAAAGATAAGTATATCAAAAAAGAATTATTCAGTGCTCACATTTAAGTTGTCCAAATAAATCTTATTGGTCACAGAAGCACACAAAAAAACTTGGTTTGGGAAGATAATTTTTTGTTTGCTTCTGTGATCGTAGGGTTTATTTGGATGACCTAAAAGTTAGAGCCAGCACATAAGGAAATTGAATAATTTTAAGAATTCAATTGAATCGGTCCTTAATTGATGGAAAGTCATTTTAAATTGAATGAAATGAAGAATAATTATGATATTACGGTTCGAAGAACAGAAAAATCTCTATTTGAATGGCACGATATTATAAATTTCTATCAAAAGTGATTGAAATTTTATTTTGTTTCAATTCCAGGCCTCCTACACCACCACCCGATGAAGCTCCACCACCTACCTCGAAACCGGATCGTAAACGTAGGACAAAGACTTTAAATGATGTGATATCTCGAATAAAGAAGGACTCAATTAGCATGGATTCTGCAACCGCGATCTTATCTATGGAAATTAGCGACACGCATAATACAGAGACAATTGACAATGTAAAGAGTGAAGAATTAGCGTGCGATAAAGCGAGTGTAGACCTGAGCGTGAGTGTGAATGGCGAACTGAAAAATAATGAAAATGAGATAGGTGGTCAAGTGCGAGACAGGGGTGTCTCTTTCAAAAGACGACGCTCGTCGGATGTTGAGGACGAGGCTTATACACGTGACGAGGCCAGTCTGGTTCTTCTCACCGAAAGCCAGGACAATTTGGGTAAAAGATGTGTTTGCATGTCAAATATCTTACGCAGTTTGACATTTGTTCCGGGGAATGAGGCCGAATTTTCAAAGAATGCTATATTCTTAAAACTGGCAGGTAAATTACTGCTGCTTCATCATTCCCATCCGCCAAGGACGCAAAAAACGAGGAATTACGATCGAGAGGTGAGTCAAATTTGCTATCAATTAAATGAGAGAAATATAAAGAGAAAAAAAGCTCATCGAAACACATTTGAAAATTTTCTTATAAATTGCTTGGAATTGATTAACGAAAAATGAAATTAATTTCTATAAGAAACTAAAATATATGTTTTAACATCACATAGAAATTTTCCCATTAGCAGGGTGTATTTAAAGGTGGTAGAACTCTTCAAAATAAACCAGTTCACCAAACACAGAATTACTTTTGGTCTGGCATTCTTCGTCGGTGAGTGCAACCTAGTTGTTTGGGATCATTTTCAGCCCAAAATTCTAAAATAAAACACATTTGGGCGAAACGATAGCACGCCGTTCCTTAGAAAAAGCGTGCAAAAAGACTAACCTTTAGAAAAAACAGTCTATAGATAATGTGAATATTTAAATACGTAATTTGTAAAGATAAATATTTATTGCAATGTTTTATAGTGACAGAATGAATCCTACAATTCACTAATAATTTTTATATATCACTTGACTGACATCATATTCATATGGTAGTTAGATAAAAGTATAAAGAATAAAGAAAAAATATTTGCAGCGTACTCGAGAGTAAATGAATGAAGCATTTTAATCTGATGCGATTATTTTATTATTTAAAATTTTCAGGAGGATGCAGACTTTGGTGATTCTTGTAGCAGTTTACAAGGTGAAGGAGAATGGTGGTGGGATTTCTTACAACAGATAAGAGAAAATATCCTTGTATCAATAGCAAATATTGCCGGACAGATTGACGTATCCCAATTTTCAGAGGAAATAGCAAGGCCATTACTTGATGGACTCCTACACTGGGCAATCTGTCCTTCAGCCTCGGGACAAGATCCGTTTCCATCAGCAGGACCTTCTTCACTTCTATCACCTCAGCGACTTGCCTTGGAAGCTCTGTGCAAATTGTGCGTCACTAATTGTAATGTGGATCTTGTTATAGCTACTCCACCTTTCTCAAGATTGGAAAAACTGTGCGCTGTTTTAACAAAACACCTGTGCCGATCTGAAGATCAAGTTTTACGCGAGTTCTCCATTAACCTCCTTCACTATTTAGCTGCAGCAGACAGCAGTCTTGCTCGTGTCGTGGCCTCTCAAACGCCGTGCGTTTCTTTATTGGTAGCATTCATAGAGCATGCTGAACAGAGTGCATTAGGAGTGGCCAATCAACATGGTATTGGTGCGTTACGGGATAACCCTGATTCCATGGGTACCAGTTTGGACATGTTACGGCGTGCGGCTGCTACTCTTGTGTTTTTGGCTCAGCATCCTGATAACCGTGCTTTATTAGTGCAACAGGAAGCGCGACTGTTGGCCTTAGTTATGAGTCAAATTTTGGATCAGCAGGTGGCACTGCTTTTATCCAAAGTACTGTTTCAAATTTCGCGCAGCTAATCCCACCCTGTAGATACTCATGGATGGTGGTGTACAGAGCCTGTATAGGACTAGAAGGTCGCGTGAGTGCGGATGAAAGAATCAAATGGGGCCTAGGGCTCCAATGGACCCTCCGATAGCTAATTAAAAATAATTAGTGTAATCCGTAATTAATTGTACCATTTTGTAAATTAAGCAAGATACGTCTTTCTGGAAATATTAACATCCGTGTTACTTATGTATTTATTTTATATCAGAGTACAGTAGTTCCCCCCGAGTTGCCTGGTATGGTGGTCATTATCCCCTTTAATTTCCTGCGCACTCACTTGTCTTATTTCGTAATGGTATTACTGTGCGAATGCTTTATACATGTCTGATACTGAATTAATTAAATAAATGTACAAAGGAAGTACCGAAATGGTGTTTTTATACAAGTTTTAATTTTCTATGTATATTTAGAAATGTTTTATACATCCCATTTTAGCTGTTATACTAAAGAAGAATCTTTAACGAACAAGTAAGGACTGTAAAAATAGATGCGGCTTGCATCCCTTAGAGAAGCAGTCATGCTCTAGAACTCGAATGTAGTTTAAAATATGTGGTGATATTTTTCTGGCTGTAGGTATAATTCATCTTATGTATGATTGCATATTGTAAATTAAGTAAATGCTGAATACATTCAAACCACTTTTATTAACCCCATGTTTTGGAAGTGGAAACTTATGACGACACAATATCCACAAAATAAAGAACAATTATGTGACTAACGAGATTTTTTTATTCATTCATTATATCCTACTTTTGTTACATTGTTATTATGTATTACTATTATCTTATTTAATGTTGATAATCACATGTCTGCTTCATTTTGTCCGATTGCTCTTTCATTCTAAATTATCGTATTTTTATTTTTGATAAATTTTAGCATGGCTCGCCAACAATTTTTCTTTTTTCCATTAATTGTATTCAGTGATATGAATACAGTTCTCTTTGAAACTGAAGAAAGTTTCAGCTGAAATAGAAGTTTGATACAAAATCTACAAGTACGTAAGCTTGTTATGAATGATTATCTTCGTTAACGCAGGACGTTTATATTATGTTTGAAAATTTCTTATAGATTATTATTGGTGAAATGATGGTTACTTTAGAGATCAGTTGTATGTATAAATTACGTAATATATATATATGACACACTCACGGTTACTCTATTGGAAATGATCCACATAAAAAATCGAGAAAGAGAGATTAACAAGAAAACGGACACAAATAACCTAAGACCCATATACTCCTACTTACTAGAGTATGCCCACACACCATTTTTCGACGGTCCTCCTGTGGATGAGTAATCGTGAGTGCGTCAGTTTGCAATCTGGGAGATCGAAGACTGTTTTTGAAATATGCGGTTTAGATGTTTCGGAATAATTTGACTTACCTACTAAAAAAGTTTTTATCTCACTGTTTACCTTTGACTGTGCGTTATGCGTTATTTTGTGTGGATTTTAGTTCTCAACTGAGCCGTTGCTAGGTCAGCAGGCCGTAAACGTGTCTGGACAGGAAAGCATGACATGCCGCTGCGAGGGGGGCTGAATCTGAATAAAATTCAGATTTCATTGGAATCAAACTGACCACAAGAAAATGATATATCGGAATTGCATCATCTTATATGGTGGTCCGAAAGTTCAGGATTTTCAAACATATTCGGTTTCAATTTCTCTATCGGTGCTATTTTTCGAATGAGGCGCTTGGCTCCTGGCGCCGGACGCCTCACCCCTGGCGTTACTCCGTCGTCGGAGCGTACCCCCAGGGCCGTTCAGACTTGTCTCCGATGATGTCATACCTCTGACAACGCCCTGATTAGGTCACTACGGCCTTTCCAGCCCCCTCCTCCTCGCAGCGGCATGTCATGCTTTCCTGTCCAGACACGTTTACGGCGTGCATGCTTTTTTTTCCTGTCCAGACACGATCCGGATCCCCTACGCCATGGACCCATCACATTTCCGGAAAAACTCCCGACCGCAATCGACGACTTCCCAGAACTCGCATACCTAATACATATTTCCTGGAATTCTCACCGACTCTCAATTCCTGGAATTCTACCTGCCTACACGTCTACGGCTTGTGACGTCACTTCCGATCTAGAACCGGCTTACGCGATTTTGACAGTTCACTTGTGATCCAGTAACGGCCTTATATGTCTACTATCATTCAAACATAAAATTATATAGTCACTTGTAATTGCAGTTGCCCTAAAGAAGAGTATGAAATTTTATCCTTTTAATATTTGGTCGACATCCCATATCAAACATACTACATACATAAATACTACGATATATTATTGATCCCACATCTCCTCGGATCCCGATATACCCTACACGCTACCTAAGACCTCCATGCTAAATGTCTTTGACGAGTAGTTTCATATCTGATAACATTTCTCAAGCCCGAATCATCCCGCAGGTTTTCCGATCCCACATATACTCCGCAGTCATGTACGGCCAACGCTTTCAATCCCTGCGTTGTTGCCAGCTTTCCAGGATTAATAGCGACAATTAAGATGTATAAAAGGGCTCAAAAATAGGTGCGATTGTTAGAAAAATCGTTGCATTTGTATAAGTTGCGTTTCGAAGTGAATAGAATGTCATGAAGCAAAGTGATGATGAAAACTGAGTATGAGATATTCTTCTAGAAATTTGTTATTTCAATATACAGGGTGTCGCATTAAAAAATAAACAAAGGTCTTTTCGCTTGGACATGACAATTTTATCCTCGTCGAGGACAAAATTCAAATTTAAGGAGTTGGAGTTGACGCGCAAAAGGATTTCATCCTCCAACTCCTTAAATTTTAACAGGGAAGGTGTGTTGTGCGATATCTTGTTGAAAAGGTCCTCCCTCTCCTTCTGAGTAAGATGTTTTTTGAGATTAGATCATTCGTTGGCGTAATATTCGACTTTAATAATGAAATATCGCCCAATTAACCTGGAGCATGAAATGATAGCCAATGTCAATGCGATAAGGCAGAATTCCTGCTTCCCGCTAAAATTGTCCCTCTACCGGTCTGTTTGAGTAATGCAGCGGTTGCCATCTAGTAGAACAAACTTATATTTCTACTGTATTTGGTAGGTTAATTTGGTGTAGAACTCTGTAACGGTATGAAATTATTGCAGATATAGGTTGCCGATATACTTTTTACAAAGGTAGAATTACTAGAATCAATTCTAAAGTACCTAATTTTCATTACTAAATCACAGTCAATTTCAGTTCTTTGAACGACTCGGTAGATTTTTTGGTAGATTCTGAAAGTTGTGCAGTAGATTTTCGGTAGATTTTTGGCGGATAGTTAGTAGATTCCTTGAAAAAAAGGTGGTAACGGTGTTGAGCTGTCTAGATGGCCTAAGTTGCCAGGGACATATAAAGATGAAAGAATAAATGAAAACGTAAATTCCTTCGTTTTAAAAAGCTTAGAAATCGTACATTTGAACCTTTCATTGGAGAATTTTATTCAACGATTTTTACTGTATAATACTAACCATCTAATAATATATACTCCTAGATAATTATACAAAGGCAGTAAATTTTCGATTTGTTTCTTCAATACTCATTAGCAATTTCGTAAATTGAATTCTGCCCGGTTTTTTCAAAAAAACATCCAATCTTATATTTTTTACATTTATAGTGGATGCGCTAGTAGAAGGATTGATTTTTCTATTTATTTACTTCTCAAATTAAATTAAAAGAATCAAACAAAGATGGATATTTTGAAAGATTTTTTTCATTAGTATGGATACCACAATAAAACCTGAAACCTAAATTTCTATTAATTTAAAGAGATTTCACCAGAAAACCTCCCAAATTTCCCGTTCCTATATGCATATTTAAAACATTAAATGCAAATTCAAATCAAAAAACCTTATTGATTTTTCCAGGGGGGAAGACTATGGATCATGTGAGGTTTTTTCAGTCAACTGGGGAACCAAATTGAAAATTTCTCCAGAAGACATCCAGAATTGTATGTCACGATTTCAATAAATAAAAACCAAAGAATATTAATATTCGATTCCAAAAAACATAACTCATGATTTGCATAACCACTTTAAATAACAAAATCGAAATTTTAACTGATTCAATTGAGTCCAAAGAAGAAAATATAGAATTTCCGGGATTACATGTTATATTTCTAACAAAAAAAGGTTTGCGCGCTAGTTCATATCTATATATATATATCATATATATATATATATATTTATTATTGAAATAACAGACAAAAATTAATTGGAAATATATATATATATATATATATATATATATATATATATATATATATATATATATATATATATATATATATTTCCAATTAATTTTTGTCTGTTATTTCAATAATAAAGAACAGTATCGCCCACCAATATATTTTTATATGTCAAAACAATAGCATATTATATTTCGATCGCATTCAATCGTTTCATTATTTCTAGATTATTCTTTATCATTCTAGAATAATGATTCATCCTAGACATGAAATTTATATTCGACCAGTTAATTATGACAAAGCTTTTTTTAAACAAATATGCCAACTGTGATAACATAAATCACTATACGCCTTCACACCATAGCGTGAAGAACAGGGGATTTTATCTGCTTGATATGTTGGCATGCGTGAAAGTATTATAAGCAAATTTTACAAACCGGTAATATATATATGGAAATAATTTGCTCAATCCGTCAATGTTGTTGAGAAGTTTGCCAGCGTTTGTTCATCAGCGAACACGATAACAATGTAAGTTTAACATTTCTAATTACCTTGTTTGTGCTCTTCAATATAGCGTTGACGGTTTTATTCTATTCGAATATGCAAACATTTTTTAAAAGTATTCTACACAAAGAAATCTATACATGCACTCATTTTCATATCCTATTGAGGGAATTGAAAAATAAATTCATTTAAAAACTATATCAACATAATTTTTGACGTGATTATTATTATTATTATTTTGACGTAATATTATGCAATACACACAAAAATGTGAACTTTTCAATGTTGCTCTTGAAATAATTAATTCGAGAACCCTATTATATTATATAAATAGATATGTATATAATTTGATGAAATTTCCAAAGGAATTAGAAGAGAAAAATTATTTGTTGTATCTGTATCATAGACGTATTAGGATAATAAATCTATGATCTGTATACATTAATTTCTATTATGATAGAATTAGGTTTGTATGATATTAGAAAGGTAATAAATGAGTTGTCGCTCAACGTTGAAGTTCGCAAAACAAAATGATAATAAGGCTGACATTTATTCACAGCAAAGTTCGAAGTTGAAACTATTATTGCGCATCGCCTTCTTATAGCGTCACTGGGAGGAAGTGTTGTATTTTAGTTTCCCTGCCTAAAGTAAAAATGTATCAAATTGATTGTATGTTCTATTCAACATTCAGAAATTATTAAATATAACTCAAAAATATTTTTATGAAATATCGAAAAAAATTTCAGGTTATATACGTTTCGAAGTACATAGAATTGATTAATTAAATGATTTAAACGCTGCAAATTTCAATGATCAACTTATCATTCAATTCTAATTTAAAGTTTAAGTATTGGCTGTATTAGAGCCTACAGAATATTTTTCAAATGCTATTTTATTTTAATATGAAAGTGTGAAATTCTTGAAGAAAGCCCATTTACAAAAAAAAACTTGAAAATCTGCTCAAAGTTAAGGAAAATTGTAAAATATGTACTGAATTATCATATTTCGTTATTTCATTGATGCTTGCCCTAAGAGCAGGATTATTTAGAATCGCATTTAAAAAATTACTATGAAGTTATAGAAAAATTCGTGTTCATATTATTATCCTGATACTCCTAGATCTTCTGTGAAGATGCCTCAGAAGGTTTTTCTCAGCTGGTTGTCGATTTTCCCAGTGTTTTAATCTCGGAATTCTTAGCAGAAGATGAACAGTAAATGAAAAATCTGATCTCAAGGTTATACGGAGTTTGAAAGCAAAAATTATCTTGATATTTTTTAAATATTATTATCCTGATAGTCCTAGATCTTCTGTGAAGATCCCTGAGAGGCTTTTGCAGCTTGTACGAATTAGGAGTTCAGTTGTGTTCTGGGGTAGGCTTTGTTACTGCGATCTTGCGCCACTTTAGGTCACAGCACGGTTAATTTTTGACCCAACAGTGAAATAGTGGCCGATACCCGTCCAACTAGAAAATTTCTTTTCCGCCTGAACAAGATTCGAACCCGGACCTTCCGGTCACGAGTCCTATGCTCTACCACTGAGTTGTCCGCACTCATATGTCTAAAGATGTGGTGAAAGGTGGCAATTTAAATATTTCCAAAAATTTTAAACAGAATAATTCACTGAAACCTCTACAAAATTTAATTTTGAAAAAATTTCTTGGAAAAAAAAATTCAAGAATTAAATCTAAATGTCTTAGAAACACTGTTTCTATTTAAGTAGATATTTAGAATTCTCAAACATCACACAACTCTCAAAAGGATAAAGGAATTCGTAGAAAATTGAAAATATTGACCGAAATTATCTAGGAAATTTTATTCCACAATATGTTTCGTACGAATTAAGTAAATTTAAAAAATACGTAGTACATTCTACAGAACAGAGTTTGAAACTCCCGTCCATCGTCTATGAAAATTTTTTGAAATCAAATTTTATTAAAGTTTCACAGAAGTACCACGTTTAATAAGAGGTGTCATTTTGATGTTGAAAGAACGATTATATTGTAAGAGAAAACAATGCATGTTTATTGCATTGTGAAGAGGAAGGTTTGCCATTAACAATGGAAAATATGGATATCAGCCAAGTGGCCATGGTTGCAGCACCATATCATTTTCATGAAATTTTCCGTGATCAATTCCCACATTTAGGGCTGTATATCCTCGATAACTTCATGAATTCCATCTTTAAGCTCTTGAATCGATTGTGGAGCATTGAAATAGACCTTATCTTTTTCGTGGGCCCAAAGCAAAGGTCTATAGGTGTTAAATCACAACATTTCGGTGGCCAATTGTGATCACCTCTTTGATAAATAACACGGCCATGAATCTTTTCTTGCAAAACTGCGATTATTTCGTTGCTTGTGTGACACGTAGTGCCGTCTTGTTGAAAATAAACGTCGTCCAGATCAGTATCTTCCAATTCCGGCCATAAAAATCATAATCATAGCTTCGTAGCGCAATCCATTCACCGAAACAGTGGTACCAGCCTCATTTTCGAATAAGTAAGGTCCAATCACACCGCCAGCCCCAAAACTGCAATAAACAGTGACAGGTTGAGGATGGAGAGGCTTTTCAACAATCATTCTTGGGTTTTCCGAGCCCCAAATGCGACAATTCTGCTTATTAAAGTAGCCTCCGAGGTGAAAATGGGCCTCATCACTGAAGATGATTTTTCGATGAAAATCCGGATTATTTTGATGCATTTCAAAGACTCAATTAGCGAAGATATGACATTACTGGTGATCGACCGACTTGAGTTCTAGTGTTAATTGAACTTTAAAGGCCTTAAAAGCTGATTCTTTATGCAAAATACGGAGTAATATCGTTTGTGAAATGCCTAATTCTAAATATCGACGAGAAATCGACAAACCTGGGTTTTCGTCAACACTACGGGTTACAGCAGCAATATTCTCAGTTGTTCTTGAGCGACGTACACGGTTTCGATTCATCACATCACTAACTTGTCCCAACAGCTCAAATCCACCTGTTTCACTGTAGCCGGCCGAGAAGCTGTTCCCCGACGACCCAAAAATGCTTTAGTTTTGCGAACTGTGACTGCATAATTTACACCATATTTGTAGTGAATTTTAACGATTTCAATGCGTTATTCAAGCGTATATCGTTCCATTGTTAGTAGTGGCGTAGTTTTTACTTGTCAAGTGTCAAAATATGACAGCTTCAAAAGTGACATTGGTCCAGATAGCGGGCTATTCAAAATGAAACTTCTTATTGGAGAACCCTTCATTTAAAATTTTTTAGAATCCTCTTCCAAAAAACTTTGAATATATTTCTAAAAATGTTTCTTAAATAAGCTTTCCCTTATTCGATTTGTGCCTACCCGAATAGAAGAGTTATTCATTAATATTAGATAAAAAAATACTATGTGGTGAAGAGTGGAGATTTTCAACATTCCCAAAGAAATTTTGTTCAACTAAAGAAGAATGTCAATTTTCAATATTTTCAAAAATGGAGCTATTCAAATGAATTTTTACATAAAGCTATCATCAGTTAGTGTTGTAGAACGTTCACGCCTTTCTACGATGAAATATTTCTTTTGAAGTTCCCTTGAATTAGAAAAAGTTTCGTTAAACACATACAACCAGATAAAATATTTTCAGTGAAAATGTCGAATTCTGGGATAAATTTGAAAGTTTACTGTATGGATGGCGAAAACTCCGAAGTGAAGAGATTCTCCGTGGACAGCCACGCCGTAACAAACTTTGTTTTCATGGAGGAGAAACTGATGACCGTATTTCCAGGTCTAAGAAATGGCGGTTTCAAAATAAATTGGAAAGGTAAGTACATACAGTTCATTGACATCTTACGTAATAACAACTATTACGTTCTCGTTTAGACTGATATTTTGTTTTGTCTGGATGATTGTAAAATCCAAAGCTTAGTGCAACTGTACAGCTGAAATATTCTTGGTCGAATTCGAATCTTTATGTTCGTTCGTCAATTTGTAAGCAGGATACCTAATTGTCGAAAAAAATTACCTTGACATTTTATAATATTAAATAGTTATTCTGATTTTCACAAATATTTATTGTTTTTATAATAAAATTGTTTCGCTATCACAGTAACATCTTCAGATAGGTGGTATCTTACATTTTGATTTGTTTTCGAAATCGGTTTCTATTTATGTTAGAGTACTTTTACTTTCTATACGTAAAAGTTCAAAGTGATGGTTGAAAGTATGTCCTGTTTCTAAAAAATGGTTCGAATATGTGGAATCACTTTTGTTACAGAGAAAACTCTTCAAATGTTCACAAATTCTATGTCGGAAAATTAATAAAATTAATTTTCATGATTTAAGTTACCAGAATCAATAATTCACATGAATTCTCAGTATTTCATAAGCCAAAATAGAGGTGTCACAGAAATCAACGTGAAGCCAGAACTGGGTGACGAGCCAAGTCGTACTGGTTATCAGAAAAATATAAAAATAAATCTATGTGGCATGCTTTCAAAATGATAGTCTTTAAAAAATATTCTAAAAATTCTACACCCTGTGACGGACTTTTTACTCCTATTGCCACAAATCTTCACTTTTTCCAAATATTTTTTTTGTTATGTAAACCGGAATATTCTCTTGATTGTAATCAAAATTTCAAAACCAACTGCTCCAGTTTTGATGAAAAAGAGACATTTTTCCAAAAACATTTTCAAAATAAAAATGTTGTCCACTGTAAACTGACTGTACTGGAAAAAAAATTGTACTACGCGAGTTTGGAAAGTGACGTCAAAATTTGGCGCATATAGTAAGGATTTCACGATAGTATAACACTTGGTAAATTTTTGCTGAAATTGTAGAGTACCCGTTTTTAACAAATTTATCTACCTTAGTTAAAAATTATTCTAATGTGCCATTTTAAGGTGCTTTTGAAGTGGATTCCTTAAGTTTTTAATTAAATTAAGATTTACAAAGAAGTTCCACTGAACATTTACGGCAACATGTGGTACCAACAGGAATTCCTCAATCAAGAATACCCAGATAGGTGGATTGGGCGGGATGGTACGATTTCGTGGCCTGCCCATTTCCCCAATTTGAACCCACTAGACTTGTTTTACTGGGGTACGATAAAAAAGAAAGTGTATTCCAAACCGATCTAAGCCAAGAATTGAACGAGCTGCACCGAAGACTTGCAGAAGATACGCTCGTCTTATTACGAGATCGTTTTTCAGGAGATGTAGAGCTTGCCCTGCAGCTGATGGTAAACATTTCGAAGATTTGCTGTGAGAATTCTCTAACTGTGGCAGCATAATGTGCTACTGGTTTTATTTAAATGAAACAATTATACATTCAGGTAACAAAAGCTAAAAATTGGTCCTATTCCAATATCTGGAGATCTCTTCGGCCCATAAAAAACATTTGGGGATAACAAATAATAAGTTAAAATTTCATCTATCCCCATTACTGACACCTGTTAATAACTAGTTCCTTTGAAAAATAAGCAAATATCGTCAACAAGTATAACTTATTGTTAACAACCTCAAATATTAAAAAACCCGTCACTTCCATCTGTTGTCCGAAAAATATATAAATTGTAATGTTAAGTAAATTCTCCTTAGTTTTGAAAATGGGTTGAAACCTGAAACAAATACAGTCAACAACATAAATTATACTTTTGTCAAACTTAGGCCAAGTGTATTTGTTTACCTTATTAATATCCAATATGTGTCATAAAATGGTTTGCGATAAATCAATATAAATAAAATATTACCTTTTTGTCTGCAAATAATTTCACAAGCATTTTCAATTCAGTGTTCACACAAAGATTTTTTGTATCATCCAAAGATGGAAATGGCAAAAATTACAATCTGGGAAGGTTAAAGCCAAGAAGGTGCACCTTCATTTCGTATTTACAACTCAAGCGAATTATTTGAAATAGATTGTAAATTTATTTTCTTAGCGGGAACTAATTGTATTCATTTTTCAGATGCTGATGGAGATCTAATTTCTATATCGAATGATGAAGACTTTATAACAGCTTTAACAGAAATGAATTACAACCCAAAAGTTTTGTATATCACTTCTACATCGAAAATAAACTCCGGTAAGTTAATAGCAATTTTAATAGAACACATAGTATGTAAAATCCCGAATTCGAAAGTATATCTTTCAGTCTCATTTGAAACATTTCTGGAACTATTGATGAAAAACGGCTTAAAATGAAGTTTAATCTTTTCAACTTCAGGGATTCCAAAATGTATCCATTAAATTATTACAGTCTTAAGTGCAAGGCTGTTTTTGAAAACCACAGAGCCCTACTATGGCTTTTCTAAAATCAAATTTTCCATATTTAAACATCTCCATATTCGGAACATTCCGCGTAAAGAAAATATTAAATCACAAGTCTTTGAATTGATTGATTACATGAAATTCACAACTCGGAAATAATAAAAAACGAAATAATTACAAATCGCGAATGGTAAAAAGTAATATAAAACATTCTTGATTTTTATTTGCAGATGCACCTCGTCAGTTTAGAGTGATTTGCGATGTTTGTCAAAGAGGAATAAGTGGTTATCGCTATAAATGCATCGAGTGTCCAAATTATGACTTATGTTCAACCTGTGAAGTCAACGGTAACCATTCTGAGCACATGGTCCTACGTTTCCCTAACAGCAATACATCTTTTGCTAATATCGATCGCAAAATGGTGTACAATGCTGCAAAAGCTTTGAAAAAATCTGTGTTTCAGGCACAAAGATGTGCTAGAAATTCATTCAGAGGTGGGGAAAAAGAGAAACCTTCTCATGGTGAAGAAACGAGGACTAATTCACAAAACCCTTCATATGGATGTCCTTTTGCTGCCGCTGATGTAGACTTATTAACCCAAAACATGTAAATGACTAAATCTTGTTTTTATCTGCAAATCTATAACTATCTCTCCTAATCTCTTGAGTTATTTCAGTAATTGTACAAGAATTGATACAAAATATTATTTCTATTTGTTTACAGAGGTCCCTTTGTCGAGTTGTTTACGAGAGGAGCTGCAACATCGTCCAACGATCAAGGAACTCAGAACTCTATGGCTGATTTGATTCGTTCAGTGGTTGAAAAATTTACAGGATCCGTAATCTCTGAACCAAATGCTGCATCTGGTTCAACAGATGCTTCATCTGACTCTCAAAAGACATCGGAGGATCAACCAAATGCAGAGAATAAAGAGAAGCAAAACAATTCAACTGAAAATAAGCAACCACAAGCACAACAGGCAACGGCACCTCCTGCTGTAAATTGTAATACTAACAGTCAAGATATGGAATGGACTCTCGTTAGTGATAATGACGATAGCAATTCTCAGGCGAGTGCTCGTTCAAAAACACCTACGATTCAACCACCTAAACCACCACAAGGTATTCAGCTCGTGTCATTTTCCACATACTCATTTCAAATATGACCGACCTTTTTTTTTTATTATGAGGTTAAACAATATATCTGGCTTAAACTGATTTTTTTTTCAGATCCTAGACTGATGAGGGGCTTGGCGCAGCTTCACGAAATGGGCTTTTCAAACGAGAACAATTTCCTGAATTACATGCTTGAATTGCATGATTATAATGTTGGAAGCGTGGTGAAGGCTATCCTCCAATTGAAATAATTTTATAGTTTTACATGTTTAATATGAGTAATCCAACATACAACAACCTTTGCTCTGTATTTTAAATTTAAAGTCCTTAAAAACATTTTAAACCATAAGGGAGAATTATGATTTTTGAGAAACTGGGATCAATAAGATAAATGAAAAGATGGGTCATTGGTTGTTCGTGTTCGACAGCTCATGGCTGAAGACATTTCGAAAGAATTGTCATGAAAAAAATTTATTTGTGGAGGCATATATCAAAATATTTTAAAACATTCCTTATTATAGACATTATATATATTGGGGTATTTTATAAATAAATTTATATTTCAAGATTTTTTGTAATTATACCTTTTACAGTGATAGCAAACTTTTTTTCTCCTAATAAAGCAGCCCAATTAAAGATTGAAACAAAATCGTTGTTGATAAAATGAAGAACTGTGCATTCAAAAGGAAAGGTTCAACTCCTTACCAAAATACCTATTTAAGAAATTTTTTTTACATTTACCTTTATTAGCAATCAGAATACATTTATTCTATAGGCCAATGTGATGACTTTAGAGCTGCGTGCTCTCAGATGACGCGATGAGGGTTTCTCCAGTGGGTAGTCCTCTTCAATCCTCCATCAGATCTGCGGGCCAGTTCCTTTTGAATTTTCTGCCATCTTGTGGATCGAGTAATGGTCCGAGAGAAGTATTCTTGTGATGGTGATTTATACTTTTTTCTTTGATGATGTCCTTCACATATGGCACCTTAAGGTCATCCTGTAAGGTCTGATTAGTAACATGGAGCATTTTTTATCATATGTAGTATCTTTGACTGGCTTCTCTGTATGATGGCCATGTTTGACTTGCTGGTGCAGCCCCACAATTCTATTCCATACATCCATATTGATCTGATGACAGTTTAGTATATTAAAATTTTGTTCTCCAGCGATAAATTGGACTTTCTTCCTATTATCCAATATAGATCTTTCATGCTCAAATCAATTTGTTTCCGTTTTTTGCCAACATACTCTTTCCAGGTGAGTCTCCTGTCCAAATGCATTCTCAAGTATTTGGTAGATGTGGACTCTTTTATCTGTACACTGCTAATGAAAACAGGAGGGCATTGGTCTCTTTTCAGTGAGAAGTTCAGTTTTGTTGACTTAGTCTCATTAATTTTAATTCTCCACTTTTGCAGCCATTTTTTTTCAATTTCATTTAGATGATCTTATAGGTAGCTAGATGCCAATGCTGCTGGATCCTTATGTCTGGCAAGAATAGCTGTATCATCAGCAAATGTTTCCCATGATGGTGTGCCTGTTTGTAGGTAGATCTGCTGTATAAAGCAGATAGAGAAATGGACCCAGCACACTACCCTGTGGTACTCCAGATGTTATTGGGTACTTTTCAGATACTTTGACATTTATCCTGGTCCTAAATTCTCTTTCACTCAGAAGTTGGAAATAGGCAATAGGGAAAAACTTTTTTATTTTGAACAGCAATCCTGGATGCCAGACCTCATGAAATGCCTAAGCAATGTCCAATACAGTGGTTTTAGCAACTCATAATAGATTACACCCAATCAACAAACACGGAGTATTGTCTTCTTTTCAAAGTAATTTGGTCTTGATGTGAATGTCGATGGTTCGCCCAGTTTATTACGACGCTTGGGATTCTCAAAATGTATTCATTTTTCATCACCTGTCGCGATTGAATGGAGCATTTCAGAAGGGTTTTCGATTTTCTTGCTGCCCTTTATTCAGTGGATGTGGAACCCAATTTTCCACTTCCTGAATTTTTGCCATAGCTTACAAACGAATGGAGGCATCTTCCTATGCCACATTCAATTGATCCACAAATTATTGTTGAATTTGAATATCATCTTCATCCAATAAGACCTTGCAATTCGTTGTCTGCGAATTTTTTCGGTGATTTCCAAGCTCTCTGTCTCTCACATCAAAACAATCGCTTTTGAGTTTTTTGAAACCACTCGAAACGATGTGTTCTACCAAAAGCATATTTACCATAAGATTCCATAAGAATTCGATGCTATCCGGCAGCAGTTTTCTTCAAATGATAATAGAATACCAATGCTGTTGTGTGTGGAAAATCTTGATTAGTTGTTAGAGAGATGATGGAGCTGCAGAAGCGATCTTACAGTCTCTTCACTGATGATATATATGGAAATTCCGGTTTCATAACTCTACACCTGGTAAAAATAAATTTGGAAAAAGATGATCACCTAATACAACTGGCGGATGCGCATAACGTTGCCAAGCTTTTTATCATTCATTATTTATAGCGAAAAATCAATAAACAACAAAATTTTCAATTCAAAATTACAGATGAAAATACACTTTTGGTACAGCTATGCAGCATTTCTGGAATATTTGAACAACTTGGTCCATTTTTAAATAACTGAAACAGTGTTCAAACTTAAATAGAATTCATATCAGAAAAAAAAATCAGACCTCACAATATCAATTTTGCAATAGGTTTCAGAAAATTCACCTTCCTTGGTATGGGTTCATATAAACTCCAACCACACACATATTCACAAAAAATTTCGATCGAATCTGTAGTTTCAAAAATAATGGAAAAATATGGAAATTTTTCAAACGTGAATAACTGCGAAGTTTATTAAACCGATTTTACCCATTAACGAACTCTGCCGTGGTATTTGGACTCCAAATTTTACCTGAAACTTTCAAGGCTCTCGCTCTTTCCGTTCCAAGTATAGCTGAACATCGCTTCAATTTGTATGAAAATGGCTCCATAACTGGTTCGCTTGAAAAGAACTATTTTTTTGGCATTGTATTCTTAGACTGCAGAAGAGTTGGGAAAAATGTATAAACAGATTATTTTGAATTAATCTTTTTTCTCATTTTCAAACAACAAACATGCAATAAAAATATCCGATTATTACTTCTGGTAGAAGAAATTATTCAAGAGTACATTCAAGTTCATTATTGATTAAAATCTACAAAAATTGTTAAACACCTAGTGGTATGTTAATTTTGCTGGTGACTGTAATACCTGTAGTTTAAACTAGCATAATCACTACTCTGCACTATGTCAACATTATATAACACTTGTATTCTTGTTATCATCAGTGCTTTGTACCTAACCGTGCAAAAATACTTCGTAACTTTTGTTGAGTGTTTTTCAATTCCCTAAAGGTGTAGTAATACTCTCAAAGTGCTTAATTTACACAAACAAATTTTTGCTATCATTTGATTTTAATTATGATAAACTACCGAATAATGAGTTAAACAGTTGGATATGTGAAATAAATAAGTTTGTTTTTAATACCAAATCAATTTTGTGCGCTTGTTCTAGGAATCAAAGTGCTATTATTTTGCCCAAATGTCTGTGATTTTTCGAATTTCGAGCCGAAAATAGTTTCAAAAGACTAGGCTGAATCCAATGATGAATAATCCTAAGTTAGAAGTATTAGGATAGGAAAGTAATGTGCTTTCTTAAATTAAATTCAAACGAATACATAATTAACAAGTTTTTATTTTTAATCAATAATGTAATCACCTTCGTTATCAACAACCTTTTGCCATCTAGTGTGCAAATTTTCAATGCTGGACTCATAAAAATCAATTGGTTTTTGAGTAAAATATCTCAAGATGGCATTTTCGACATCAAAATTTTCGAATTTTTTGTCACTATAAGAAAATGTTGTAGCGATCGGAATAAATAAAAATCCGAGGGTGCGATATCGCGCGAGTATGATGGGTGAGGCAGTACCTCCCACCATAATTCATTAATTTTTTCCAAGGTTTGTCTTGCACACTGTGGTCTTGCATTGTCATGTTACAGAATATCGCCTTTTCTGTTGACAATCACCGAATACTTTTCGATTAAAGATTTGTTCACAATAAAGATCTGGATTGACAATTTGTCCAGGTTTCAGCACTTCAAAATGAACAATTCCGCATACACTCCACACACACACAAAAGCGCCTTTTTGGGATGTAAACCCGGCTTGGCAGTACTTAATGGTGATTTATTTGGAGAGAGTCACTGCTTTTTGGATTATCAAATAGGACACATTTTACATCTCTAGTAATCAAGCAAAAAACGGTTCTGTAGGGTACCATTGAAGCAATACGTTGTATGTGATGGATCGGTTGGCTTTGTTCTCTTCGGACGACAGATTATGGGGGACCCAAACACCTGCTCTACTTATTTTCCATTCTACTGCGAATGTTTAAGAATGGTTAAGGGTGTTTGAGAGTTCCTCGATTGTGAGCTGACAAGTGACAATTAAAAACGACATTACTGTACGGTCCCCCTATTAACTCTATCTGCCCATAAACACTTTCAAACAAAAAGACTTAGAGACTTGAAACTGTATATATAGTTATTCAATTTGAATTTTTTTTCTTTTTTTTCAACAGTTCCAAAACTACATATCGAATTGAAATGAAGTTTGTTATTTAGGTGTATAATAGATTTGTTTATGAAACACACGTCCGACACACGACTGGAGGTAAGAATACTAATTTCTGAGCGATGAGACCTAGAGACTTGAGAATTTCAGACTATGTTTAAGTCTAAATATATCAGGTATGTTACAAAATTGACAGAATCAGCTGGATGGTACCTGAATTTTTCTCATTTGAAACAATACTTTTCAAATATTTTGGAAAGTACAAATTCTATTGATTTCAAATTTAGTATTTAGAGGTGAAATAACAAAATGTAGACTCACTCATAATTTTATTAAGATAAATTACGACAATTGATTTCATATCTGATTTGGCCAAAAATATGGAGTTTCGTTCAATTAATTTTTTTTCCATTCTTTCTTGCCAATATGTGATGATGCAGATCGAAGGATGGAGCTTTTTAAACATATATTTTTAATTTTCATAAGATTTTCCGTTTGCAAGAGAACAGTTCTAAAAATGCGGTAACTATAGGGAAATTACGATTTCATACTTTTCACTTGGTATACAGATGAGAAAATTAAATACAAAATACTGAATTACGTAAAATAATAATTTTTCGTTAATTTTGTTTTGAAAATAGAGTAAAATAATTTATATAGAGCACTTCCAGAAGAGGTCACAAATATTCAGACATAGTTAAATGAATCATGTTTATTTTAATATCAAATAAAAAATGAATATTTATTTTTCTAAATATAAAGATCAAAATCTATTCTATTAGAAGTATAAAAATTCGAACTATCTCCATGCTTACGAACAAATACACCGCACTTAAAGTAGCCTTCCTTAACCCAATGAAGCATTTGGGAACTAGAATGTGGTCCATGAACTTGGTCATCATCCTGCTTCCATTTGAACTCCCACATTACCTCTTTATTTGCATCTTCTGCTTCAGATTTTGAGCCTGACGCTTTTGTCGTTGGATTGAAATCATCAGCAAACATATCATCATTTGCTTCCAATGGCGTCATTTTATTTTTCAACTGAAACAAAACGAGATCTAGTTGCAATCATTTCAGAAGAAAGAATTCCTGAATGTCAAAAAAGTACTGGGAATAAGCCAATGAAAAATTAAATATGTTTTATTCAGCCAGACTTACTGTACAGTCCCTTCTCAAATAATAAACCTGCCCCAAACAAAAACATCGAAACATTTTTTATGAGAATTTTCAGAAATCAATTTCAGTACCTCGTGCGAATTCACTTTTATTATGTCCTCTAACAACGTAATTTGCGTTTTGCAAAGAAAAGATTTTTGGAACCATATCAAGGGAATACCTTGGTTGTTGGTAAGATTAATTGACTTTTTAGTCATAAATTTATAATAACAACATTGCAACTCCGGTCTTTTGGCTCTAGTCGAGTGCCAAAATGTTTTATGATCAAACGATCATTTGAAATTTCATTTGCAATGGAAAGTTCAAAACAAATTCTTTGTTCAATATTTTTATCTGCTGTGAATATCACAAACACACATGTTATGATAAAATAGAGTACCGTAAACAAACTAAATGACAGATGACTGTCATGTTTTTATAGGGAATAGTTGTGTCAATTTAGGGACAAAAAGAATTTTGATAATTCTTCTACAAAGGCTTTTTAAATAATAATTTCCCTGTACTTTCTTCAAATTATGTACTTAACACAAAACATCATGTTGGATATTGTACTCTAAATAGATATGATAACTTACTCTTCTTGAAATGCTTTCATATGTTTCCTGGTAAATATTCATATTACCCATTGCAGTTAAATTATCATTTGCCAAAGCGGTCAATTTGATGACATCCTGGTTTTCAACCAATGTTCCAGCCTTTTTCCTTCTTAATCGTTCAACGCTTGATAATTTCTTGTTATCACCTATATAGGAATCAAAATATGTTTAATAATGTTTAATTTTAAGTGGCACATCATAAAACTTCATTCTGTACCTCCAAGCCTATTAAGGGCTTTATTGACGGTTTCACCCGGTTTCATGTAATCCAGCATTTCTTTACAATTTCTAGTTTCATCAAAAGCTTCTGTATCAGAACTATCACTATCTTCTCCAAGTCCAACTGTAGTTTCAGTTAAATTATACTGACTGTTTGGATTACTTTTAATTTTCTGCCAGTCAACATTATCCAGCCAGTTATCCCGTATTTCTTTTTCATTCTTCCAAATGAAGTGACCCTGTGTGTCAAAGTGGCCATCCTCCATTTCTTCCTTCAGATTAAAAGCAGTCATTCGCTGACTTCCTTCTTGCCGTGGTATAGCATCTTCTTCACCTGAAAGTTTTTTATAACGTTGCACTATATTCAATTATCAAAATAATATCATTAAAAATGGCATTTGAACACTCGGTCCTTACTTGGCGGGAATTCATCTTAATTACCATTGAAAGTAAATACCTTAATTTTTCTAACATTTTTTTGGTTCATTATAATATTGGACCAGTTAATTACTACACTCATCTGACGAAACAAGTGTTGTGAACCTGATAAATGTACAGAAATCAAAATATTATACATTAAATAGTCAGAGATGTTTACAAGTAATATTACAGCCAACTTCATTATAAAACTTATGTGCCTTACAAATTATATCATTTAATGTTGTTTTGTATACATCCTGTTAGTATAGAGAGTTTTAAACATGACACTTATTGATATACTGATACCCTGATACTTTTTGATCTTCTGTGGAGATCCCTCAGAAGCTTGTGTGAGTTAGGAGTTCAGCTGTGTCCTTACGCACACTATTAATTTATGACCCCACAGGTGGCCGGCCATCCTAGCGAGAAAAATTCTTCCCCCGTCAAGATGCAAACCCGTATTGAAGAGTAATCTCCGTGTACGAATCAGGCGTTTGAATCACCATAGCACCAATGTTTGATTTTAAAAAAATTACATGATACAGACTGCTGTCGATCTACTGTAACATATTATACAAATCAATAATAAAACCTTCTATATCATCTGCATGTAACTCTCCTTGGTCTTCTTTTTCATCTTCTTCATCGGAGTCCAAAGAGTGTCTGTTGTCTTTATATTGAGAAGTACCAATTTGCCTCTTATTTCTTTCTGGATCCACGCCAATCTCATCAAATTTTCTTTTAGACATAATAACAGGAATGAGAGACAATTATTTAGTTAATAATACAGCAAAGAAGTGAGGTACGCTGAAGCTTTCAAATATTTTTGAAGATATACGTACAGGTTATATCAAGATCATAGAAGAAAGCTATCTACGATCAAAATACACAAGTAAGTTGATAAATTAAATTCGTCCACCTCGCACAGAATGTCACATTTTATGCATAGACTACTACTATAAAATGTTGATATCTGTTTCTAAAAATATCTCAGAAATGCTCACAAAACGTTAACTATTTTCGAAACATTCGTGAGATACACCTCTAGATCTTTTTCTGTGGTATATTCACAGATTACAGGTCCGTAATATGTTAGTTTATTATTTTCTATGTATTAGGCTTCATTTTACTCTTTAGTTGTTTCTTGTGAATTTCGATAAAAATAATTGAAATTACAATTTATATGCATGACAAATTAATATATTTGTATCCAAAAGTTCATCAAATTGTCTATCAATAGGTATAAAACAAAAATCTATTAATATTTTCTGAATTTGCTTCATCCGCATTTCAAATGAATTCTGGATTCTCTAGTTTTGTTGTTTTGATTATAATGAACTGACTAATACTGAAACAAGTTTTTTGGAAATTATAATGTAACATTTTATTTAATTCAAATATTCATAATTTTTGTCACTTTGGTTTCTAAGTATTACTTTATCTTCAAACTGAATCCTCAATTCACACAAAAATATCAATTGAGTTTTTTTGTAAAAAAAAACTTGTTTTAATTGTGATCAAGTACCAAATATTAATGGCTGAAAGAGTTCAATATTATTTCTTTTAGATATGGAACCAAGTTCTCCAAAAATATCCGTGGAAATCGGACTCGGTGATTCCAATGTTGTTGAGGAGCAAAGCATCAACCCAAAAAATGATCTGTCATCATCTAATAAGCCTATAGTTGATGTTTCTGTTACTCACAAACGGTCAGAAATGCATCTTCTACCTCCTGAAGAGCTTCAGCAGATGGAGGCTAATGATGAGCAGAGCAACGTTCCTGGTGAAGAAGTTGAATTTTCTCATTCAGAGCAGAATGTTAAAACTGGAGTCTCAAAGTTAACCAGTCCTAAAGCTGAGGAGAGCGAGCTTCCTAACACTAAATACCCAAAAGATTCTAATGTTATAAAGAGTTCCATTTCGAACTCTGCCCAGAGTGCTAATTCTAGCATTATTGGGAGCAAGACTCCTAATAATGAAGAGAGTGACAATTTAAAAGTAGACGAGAGTGCAAATTCAAAGTCTGACAAGTGTACATGTTTGAAGCCTGACAAGTGTACGTGTTTCAAACTTGATCAGGATGCAACTTTAAATTTTGGAAAAGGTAAAACTTCAGAATTTGACGAAGGAGCAAGCACTTCAAAAGAGAATACATCTTCAGATAATCTTGTTGAATGTCAAGGTAAGGTCATAGAAAAAGAAGAAAGCAACATTACTTTTTTCATTTTCATAATATTTAAGCCCAAAAAACCTTTTAAATCCTCACCCAAAATCCCGACTCAGGATAAGGACATTCTCTAATGGTTGATTTAACCGTTTTCGAAAGTGAAACTACCAAGTGCAATTTTTTTTTTTTTTTTTGAAATGGTTTATTTAATGAAAGATATATACATAATAGACTTACATTAGTGATCCTCTAAACAGTACCCTAAACTGGTATCGAGGATAAAAACATAAACACCATAAAATCTAATTCGGACTAACAGTGCTCGAGTTTATCGATTTATTCCTATTTATATTCTCGAAATCCAGTAATACCGAATCTCAACACCAAAAACAAAATTACAAGAAAACCCCCACAAACTGAATTTCAATTACATCCTATCAACTAATTACATCACATTTTTTAGTACTACCCTAATTCCAAGTATGTATTCATATGATTGGAAAAATTACCAATACTATTGTTGCAAAAAGTCATGAGGGATTCTGAGAAAAGTATTGATGAATACTCCAATACTATTGTTGCAAAAAGCACTGATGAAAGTAGTGATGTGAATTTCTAGTGAATCCTGTATGCCCTATTCCTTATCCTGGAAGACACAATATTAGAAAGACCCTTTTTGTTTATATTTTTTTTTTGCTTGTTTTAATTGTTAAATCATTACAGAAATACCATCTATTAGGGAAAATGATGTAAATAATGAGCAAAATGAAAATACCGAATTTGTTCATGTGAATGAAAAAGATGATAATAAAGAAGATTCTGCAAAAGGTAGGATTATGTGTTTTAAAATATGTAGCTAAGCTTAGATATAGTGAGTGTAATATTTTATATCCCAAAAAGAGGTGCTTCTGTGTGTTTGGTGTAGTATACGCGGAATTGTTCATTTTGAAGTGCTGAAACCTGGACAAACTGTTAATGCAGGTCTTTATTGTGAACAATTATTCCGCAACACGACAATGCAAGACCGCACTGTGCAGAATGAACCTTGGAAAAAATTAAATGAGGTGGGAGCCTCACCCATCATACGTGCCCAATATTGTACCCTTGGATTTCCATTTATTTCAATGGCTACAAAATTTTTTAGTGGAATAAAAATTGGAAAATTTGGATGATGTAGAAAATGCCATCTCGAGATGTTTTAATCAAAAAAGCAATTGATTTTTAGCTGTTTTGCATTGTAGTGTTGCAGAATGAAGCCTTTTCTGTTGATAATCGCCGGATACTTTTCGATTAAAGATTGGTTCACTCGATCCAATTATTCAGAATAAAGATCTGCATTAACAGTTTGTCCAGGCTTCAGGACTTCAAAATGAACAATTCCTCGTATACTCCACAACACTAACACACAAAAGCGCCCTTTTGAGATGTAAACCCAGCTTCACAGTACTTTGGAGAGAGCCACTAACTTTTGTGTTTTGGGTTATCATATAGGACCCATTCTTCGTCTTCAGTGATCAAGTGATCAAAAATATGGTGTTGTTTAAGCAATACATTGCATGTGATATTGATTGGTCGGCTCTGTTCTCTTTGGATTGATTATGGGGGACCAAAACACCTCTCAAATTTGAAAAAAAAAAGTCTAATATTTAATTAATTAGAAGTGAACAAGTCA
The DNA here is from genome assembly GCA_034642435.1 of Megalocaria dilatata. NCBI lineage: Eukaryota > Metazoa > Arthropoda > Insecta > Coleoptera > Coccinellidae > Megalocaria > Megalocaria dilatata. The sequence continues at coordinate 44,993,918 of CM067863.1, read as the reverse complement.
CAATAAAATGTCTTTGAGACCATTTCGAAGTACACAATGAGCTGACAAATGACAATCAAATATGTACATGTGCAGAGACGACATTACTTTCAGGTCCTCCTATTATTTATTTGTTCGATAAGGAAAACCCAATTACAGGGGTTCAGAAAACTAACAATATTTGATCAAAACATAAGTTAACTAATTACATACTCTAAAATATTCTTGACAAGTATGTCACGAAGCTCTCTACATTGTTTGAGAGTCTGCACATATCTGAAAGAGGCAGTCCAGTAGCCCTAGTTGGAGAAGATAATTCTGAATAAATTTTTTTGGACCCATTAAAAGAGTTATTAACATGAGTTGAATGAAAGAGAGTGGTATTGATCCTAATTGTTATTAAGTACTGAATATGAGCAAAATAAAACATTTTTGTCGTTTTGTTATCGAGTTATACATTGACAAACACCTCCAAGGAGAAGAGACTTTATAGTTTATATGAAAGCCTTATGTCAAGTAAATTTTTTTTTGTAGTGGCCAAAATAGTTACGAGTATCGATTAAATTAAGTTTAGTAGTTTGGTAGTTTCCTCAACTATCTGCTGAAATAAGAATAATCATTAAAATTTTTTGACTTGTCTAATTACTGTTCTTTAATTGTGAGTCAATTGAATTTTTTTTAGCAGGAGATGAATTACTTGAGGATCCTATAGGAGGAGATGAAAATGATTCTGAGAATATTGAATCAATGTCAGAAGGTGCGGATGAAGAATTATGTATTATACCAGATACACAAAGGGTTTTATCTCGCGCAGAAAAAATTGCTGCTTGTAATTTACCTCCCTTGAAGAATCTCCCAAGCACAACAGGTGATGACGAAGGAGACAGTAGCCAAAGCATAGAAGCTCAAGAAGCTACATTAACTGTTATTAAATACAAAGATAAAAATCCGCAGACTTGCTATAAATGTGGTTGGGTTAGTATTTTATTTTTCTGTGTTGCTTCTGAATTTTATGTGTTGGTTTCCCATGTTCTGTCCTTGTTTTTTCAGACAAACCTTACTGATTCAAATGAACAATACTACAAATATAAAATGTTCTGAGTCAATACATACAATACTTTTGTTACATGTGGAAACCAATACTATACAGGTTCGGAAAATCACGTTGGAAATACGATATTCCATGCATAAGACAGAGAGAACTCCGATGTCCCGTCAAACATTGGAATAATCAAAATATATGCGCGTTATGATAATGAATAATCCAGTGTATAACTCGAAAAGAATTCTCTTCTCTCTCTCTCTAATGTGGGAAGTGGGGAGTTGGACACCTCATTCAGTTTTGCATATCCTCAAATTCAGTTAGTTGCTGTATGGAACTTAGAAGTACTGGAGTGTAGTCCATAACGCTTGAAAATCAAATACAATATGATACCACATTCCTATTTCATTGCATATTGCATGTGAGGAATTCATTTGCGACAATGAATGACGTAAATAATTTCATCTCTGTACTTTGGTTATTTTTTTTGCCATAAATGATTTGAAAATTAAATCTAAAAAAATCGAATTTTAAAAAAACTTAACACAAGTCAAAGGCTTACAAATTTATAAGTGTTAAAATAGTCCACCCTGTTGTGCCAAACAACAGCCAAATTTATTATAAAGAGATAATCTCATATCTCTGATTAGATTAAGCATAGTGGGTATTTTGGCACAAAGTTGGATTATTTTTAAACTTAATTCAACAAGATTTGTAGCTATATCGATCTCGTGTCCATAAATAGAGTTTTTCAGATATCCTCAAATAAAAAAATCAATGGAAGATAAATCCGTCTTAGTGGTCATTTGTAGAAATGACATAATCTGAAAAAGTGGTTCTGAGATATTGTGTAACTGTATTTTATTTCCACAAAAATGTTTGTAATAGAACAATTGTTTCACCACGATATGACTTCATCAGGTACCTACATTCTTCTGAAACAATTGTTGTATTACAAACATTTTAGTGGAAATAAAATACTGTCTCTTATATATTTTTTAATTGAAATGAGTTTCCACCAAGTAAAGATCGAATCAATCAAAAATTTATTAAATAATAAATTATCCATTATCATAACACTCGTATCTTTGGATTATTCCGATGTTCGACTGGACATCAGAGTTCTTTACCTCATGAATTGAATATCGTATTTCCAAAACGTGATTTTCCAAACCTGTATACAGTACAAATAATTCTTTTTTCAACATTTTGTACAAATTGTGATTTAGGTTCGTACTCCCAAGTACGAGTTCAAAAAAGAGGAAAAACAACAATATCTGTGCAATGATGAGTGTTTGGAAGATTTTAAAAATACAGAGAAAGGAAATATTATCTTGAATTGGGATACTGAAATAAGAGTAAAAGATCTAACACCTAAAAATGCCAGTGGCCCATTTAAGAGGACATGTGCTAGCTGCAAGGGACAAATCTATGATGAAGAAACCAATTTAACCTGGGAGATAATGGATTTCTGTAATGAAATTTGTCTTAGTAAGTACAGGTTCCTTTAAATCTGAAAATTAATATACTTTCACATCAGGAGTGTTTTAGCTAAGTATCAGAAAGAAATAGGGTCCAAATGTTCTAACTGTCGTGGAGATGTTAAAGCAAATTCCCTTGGAAAATATTGTGTTAGGTTTGGAAATGATATTCGCCAATTTTGCACAAGTCACTGTTTAGAAAATCATAAGAAGAGCCTTAAAGTATGTTCATATTGTCAACTTGATATGTCGACAGGATCTGAAGGTATAAATACAGCTTGAATGCAATTTAAGGAACCCATGTTTCATTTTGTTGTAGGTTTTCTAGCTGTAGGAGAGAAAGGACAAATTAAAGATTTCTGCTCAAAAAAATGTATGGAAAATTATGATACATTGACCAATAACAGACCTCCCAAAGTAATTGAAGGCACAAAATGTTGTGTTTGTAAACTGAGCAAGCCTATAACCAATTCTTTTGAACATAATGGATCGGATAACTATTTTTGCAGTGAACGTTGTTTTGTGGCTTTCAGTTTTGTTAACAGTATAGAAGCTGATAAATGTGCAATGTGTCAAAGAAATTATTCAAAAGAAACACTTGAACAACACACTATGTTCTATGAAAACACTCAACAAAGTTTTTGTTCCAACAGTTGTCAGAATATTTATATAATAGCACACAGAAAAATTGTTCCGTGCACATGGTGTAAAGTAAAGAAGTATAATTTTGATATGATAAGGAGATTTAATACAAATGGACCTTTATTGAATATGTGCAGTGTAAATTGCTTGAATTTATACCAGGTGTCCTTAAATGCTGTTGCTTCCAAAAAGTATGTATCCAGAAACAACTTAATTTTTTAAAGATTTACAAGAATGTTTTGTGGGAACTGAATTTAAAAAATTCTCTCTCATTCACATGGATGAGAATTCAAACTGACTGTCTTGAAAGAAAAATGACGTAGTCTAGTTTGGATTCTCATGATTACCAAAATTTTTCATTTCTGAAGCTAGAGAAAGTACACAACTAATTTGAAACAATTATTATTATTAGTTTTATCGATTGAAAATTAAGAGAGATTGCTTATTTTAAATAGTTAATATCTGCTTTATGAGGCATTTATGTCTAAAAATTAATTACAGTATTTTTAAAAGTTGCTTTTTTTTTCAGAACACAATGTGACTTTTGCAAAAAGAACCTTCAAGCTATGTACCACCTTACGATGTCAGATGCTACAATCAGGAATTTTTGTACTTATGATTGTGTTATGCATTTCCAAAGTCAGTTCAACAAATCACCAATCACCCTTGCTGAAGATGCCTTTCCAGTACCCACTGGCGCCCCTAAGCGTACCAGCAAGAGGCTCAGTAAAGGAAATGAAGCACTCACCAGAGCAGTCGATGCATCTTTACCTGTAATAAGTCGAGTTCAAAGTTTAGCTAATAGTAATGGACCTATGCCATCTCCTGCGAGAACTACTAGATCTAAATCTTCAATTGCACCAACTCCAGCTTCTGTAGTAACTCCAACACCTGTGTCCCTGCAAAATAATATCGAGTTACCAGTTCAGGTAAAATAAAATTCATATATCACACCATATTAGAAAATATTGACTTTCCTGCAATATTTATAATTTCCTCTAGGGGGTAACCAGAATTAAGGTTAATATAAACTGCTCCAAGAATATTAGGGATATACGTTTTATTTAAATTTAATTTAATGAATTTACTCATGTTTGAATAATTTTTGCATGTTCTTAAATCATATTTATTTTTGAGGTATGTAGCAATTTTCTAAGAAATACCTTCAGTATATTTCAAGCAAATGTATTAAAAAAATTTTTTTCTATTGGGATATACCATATTTAAAAAACAATTTATCTATCAACATAGGATCGTAGTCATTATTAATAGCTATTTGTTTACTGATGCTGAGTTCAGAAATATAATTTTCTTAATTCATGGAAATATTAACTAATTTGTGGATCGTATAATTAAAGCTGATAATTTTTGTTTTATAGGATGATTTGATTTATTGTGTATAATAGTATCCGTATATGTTTGTGAAATATTGAAAATTCATGTGAATTATTTATTCTAGTAACTGTTGAATCAAGAAAATTAATAGTGTTATTATGTTCGGTTTCCATGGTAAATAATTTTGAAGGATGTCTGTACCTGTGAAGAAACAGAAAATAACGTCTACATATCTATATCAATATAAAAAATATTTCATAAGGGGACGATAATATATTATTTAATAATATATAATAATATTATATATCATAATTTTCTGTTGGTAGAGATTGGTGTTGAAAGTTTTTAAGTTCTTTTATGGCTGGCGTAAAATATTTTAACGTTAAATCTGGACACGCTCTATATTTAATTGGATTAATATTAATGTGTGTAAATTTAGTTTTATTATTATGCATTCATTACTATTTATGCTGCATTCAAATATTTCTTTGCACATCTTTTTTAGGTGAAACATCATATAATCTTCAAACCTTCTCCAATTCCAAACCAACGGAATGTGGCCACTATGTGTCGCCCCCGCATGTGTAACAAAGGTATGAATGCCTTACCTAAGATGGAGCATTCTCAAGTCCAAACGGAAAAAAGGGAGGCAGAAAAAGTTTTGATACCTGTTCCTATTCCAATATTTGTCCCCCTCCCTATGCATATGTTTTCTGCACCTGTCCCAATGCCAGTTCCTATTCCAATTCCAGTGCCTGTTCCAGTATTCATTCCAACTACAAGGAACTCTGCCAATGGTATCATGAAGGAAATAAAGGTGAGAATTCTTAAACCAAATTCAAAATATACCTACTCCTGAGAGCTTAGCATTTTTAGTTGCAGATAAATCCACCAAAATCTGTTTCTTGACAAAGGGCTGGTTGGTAAATCTTTGCATATGCTGACTCTTCAGTGTTGTTGTAAATGGCCTAAGATTTTCAATAATTTATTTGCTCACCAACCAGTCAAATGTTTAAATGAATTTTAATTTACGATTTAATTTTTTGACAATTGTAATACAAATTATTTCCAAAATCACAAAACCATTGAATGTTTTCTTTCCAAGTGGTCTTTTCTTATATGATAACGAATATGAAGCATGGTAAATGGGAAGGTTTTCTAATTGGCACAGTGCAACATATTATTATTTGTTATCATATTCGTAACAAATATCCGCCGATTCAATTAAATAATTTGGTCTTTTCTTATATTAATGTAAAATTCTTCACAGAAAATTCAAGTGAAGATTCCAACAAATCCTTATGAAGCTGAGCTTCTGATGATGGCAGAAATGGTGGCTGATGATAAAAAGGAAGAAAACACGGATTCTGAAAGTGACGTTGAAGATACAGTTGCAGACGACACAGGTGGTGGAAGTTTCAGTCCGGAACCTCAGGATGGTAGCAATACGTTTGGAGATGACATGTTACAAATGGCCCTCAAGATGGCAACAGAATTAGACGAACCTGCTGTTGATTTGGAAGGTGCATTGACCGCAAATACAATTACAGCCTCTCAAACACAAGATGAAGTACATCCTGAACAGGGAACGGAAGAGGTTTCACCAGAACAGTTGCATCTATTGGATAGAGGACAAAGAGGGCGCAAGAGACGTAAGTATAAGTACAGGTTGTTACATCTAAATCTTTTTTTGGCAGCTTTAAATAAATATGATGATAAATGTTTGTCGGGTAAGTTCGTTCAATATTCTATGTATGCTTTGCTGAATTCTTTCATCTCTTTTTGATACTGTGTGATTAGTGTTAATTTGTATGTCTATAAAAAAGGAACAGTGTTTTCTAAGACAATAAATTAATTTTTAAGCAATTATATGAAATTAAAATTAGTAGTGAGATCTAACAGAATTACTCTGTTTGATACTTAAGATAATATATGTGAGTTATTAAAGTTGGTTTTAAAAGAAATGGACATGTTGAACATTATCGCCATCAAGTATTGTGAATACAACAGTAATCAGCCACCGACTATGTATGTAAAAACCCGGATAGATCGAGCTAATTACTTAGACAGAAGCTGTACAAAGTAATTATTCCGGAGGGAATATTTTGGAAAAAAAATTTTCACCATTAATTAATCGGGAGAATCGAATAAAAATTCAGCAAAAAGATATTTCTTATCTGTCCAGATGGATAAGATGAACACATATTATAATTCAATATAACATGAGTTTAAGACTAGTTCCATGTGAACCAGCAGATGTTAATATACAGGAAAAGATAAATAACATTAAATAATCAAATTATACTCAATTGTACAGAATGATCCACAAGCAATGAAGAATTTTTTTTTTTAGTTTAACACTGTATTATCAATTTTTTAAGCATTTATTTATCAGTAATCAGAAAACAAATTCTATGAGCCAATTTTTTGACAATTTAACTTGAATAGAGGATATAACGTGAAGAGATTCTCCCCATTGGGAGAATCTCTCCATTTTCTTTTCAGTCATCTTGTTTGTTTGCAATCAGAATACACTTATTCTATAGGCTAATGTGATGGCTTAAGAGCTGCGTGCTCTCAGATGACGTGGTGACGGCTTTTCCAGTGAGTAGTCCTCTTCAATCCTCCATCAGATCTGCTGGCCAGTTCCTTTTGAATCTTCTGCCATCTTGTGGATCAAGTAATAGTTGGAGAGAAGTATTCTTGTGGTGGTGATGGACTTAAAAGGAACTGACCAGCAGTTCTGACGGAGGATGGAGAAGCCCTCATCTGAGAGCACGTAGCTCTTAAGCTATCACATTAGTCCATAGAGTAAATTTATTTAATAAATAAAAAATTTATATATATATATATAGTTGTAAGTTCAAAAATAGCGGACATTGAATATTAAAAAAAATTAACAAATATAGAATCCAAAAATGTATCTTTATTGTTTTCCACTATTCCAGCAATGCGTGGTTCTCCAAGACAAGGTACAATATCTAAAAGAGGCCGAAGAAGTTTATCGCAGCATGTGGATATGCCAATGATGCAACAACCTCCACCTCCACCAGAACCTCAAGAAAAGCCAGATGCTAATATGTGTCTTAAATATACATTCGGCGTTAATGCCTGGAAGCAATGGGTGACTTTCAAGAATGCAGAACTGGAGAAGTCTTCTAGAAGGGTCAAATTATTTAAAACTGAAATTTTGCAGCTAACTGCAGACGAACTTAATTATTCTTTGTGTTTGTTTGTTAAGGAAGTTCGAAAACCTAATGGTGCTGAATATGCACCTGACACGATTTATTACCTTTGTCTCGGTAAGTTCATTTCATGTTGAAATATATCTGTTTAATAATTATGGCCCAATTTCCAGGAATTCAGCAATATCTATTTGAAAACGGTAGGATTGACAATATATTTTGTGATGCATATTACGAGAAATTTACTGATTGTTTGGATGAAGTAGCGAAAAGATTCTCAGTTCTATATAATGATTCACATTATATTGTCACAAGAGTAGAGGAAGAACATTTATGGGAAAGCAAGCAACTAGGTGCCCACTCTCCACATGTCCTTCTCAGCACACTGATGTTTTTCAATACAAAACATTTCAATCTTACGGTAAATAATCATCAATCTACCTTGATGTGCTGCTATAATTTTACATGTCTTTATATCCTCACAGAATACTTTGTTAATTTTTTTTATTTAAATATCTCTTTCTAATACAGGGGGTGGCGGTGAAGTCAGAGGTTTTCAAAAAATTCATAAAATCGTCAATTTTTATGTGGAAGAATTTTTATTTATACTTTGGGGTACGTCAGTTTATAGCATTTACGATACTCGATGGTGAAAAACATCTAACATGTGGTGGCCATGATCAACAATGCATCTGAAAGTGTTCTTGGAAGTTAACCTCTCTCCATCATCGCTCTATCGATTGGTTTTCACACGAATTGCTTCCTTCTAATTTTGCAGAGTTCGAGGCTTATGCCTGTATACACGCGATTTCTGGAGTCTTCACAAGAAATATTCAAATTTCGACAGGTTGGGGATCTAGGTAGCCTCAGAATGTCCCCAAACTGGGACATCACAACATTGCGATTGGTCTATGTCGTAGACATTGATCTTGTCAACATAGCACGCTGAGTTCACAGTTACAGCTCTTTCATTTGCGTATTCAAAAAAGTATGGGCCAATAACGCAAGTGTTAAAAATTGTGCAACAAACTGTAACTTTTAGGCTATGCAGCGGTCTTTTATGTAATTCTTTCTGATTTTTCTTGTGTCCAATAAGAGCAGTTCTGTTGGTTCATCATGTCGTTCAGATGGAAATGAGCATCATCAACATGAAGATAATGAGGATCTCATTTTGATCAAATAGTGTTTTCATCTCACATGCAAAGGTTATCGTTGTTCGTAATCCCTTGGCCGCTTTTTGTTCATCAAAATACCTCGTTTATGAAGTGCCCAACGAAGAATGGTCTTTCATGGAGGAATACTTCGATTCTGGTCAATATTGAGGTGGCGAAGGAATTCACACTGAACTGCCATGAGAGACTTGTTATTGCAGATGGAGCATTCGTACACAGATACATGATGTTCCAACAACCACAGCTCCATAGCTTTGACTGATAAAGAAATGCTATTTATTATTATTTATAGTGAGCGGGCGTCTGTCCACCTTACCACTGCGTCCGCGCCAACTATTGTGGTTCACCCCTAATTTATATTTTCCCGATGAGTTCCAGTTTTTGGATAAAACCGACAAGTTTCCTCAAGGCATAGGCTACATTCATCACAGTGACCTATCATAATTCCGACAAGTGTTCTGAGTTTGGCCCTATCCACCTAGCACTAGGTCCGTTATCTATTGGTTTGAAGCTGTTCCAAGGAACGCCTTCGAATGTTTCAGGCCAGAAAGACTCTAGTCTTGAGCCCATTCTGCCTGTTATCGTCCGCTTTGCCACGTCATGTGGTATTCCCAGGAATGGTTCCTACCAGAGGCAGCGTGGCTCCAGCGAACGCCAGCCGATCTGCCTCTTCGTTACCCAAATAGAGTGATTCTTTTCTGCATACCGAGCCTATTTTGAGCCGTTCGGAAACTCCAACCTGTTTTCGATGTACAATAGCTGGTTAAATACAAATGCTAATAACCTAACAATACCAGCCCCATCCCGATGAGCTCATCAGGGGAAGTACTAGCCGCTTCAAAAATGTCCGTTTTCACTGCCTCATCTTGAATTAAATACACTCATGAATTTTTTTTTGTACCAAAATATTGCTACACAATTGTAAAATTCGTAAGTTAATAAGTTTCAGAAATTTGTTTGTGTTCTAGACGGTAGATGAACATATGCAATTATCATTTTCACATATCATGAAGCACTGGAAAAGAAATCCCAATCAAGCAGGTGCTTCAAAAATTCCAGGCTCAAGAAATGTGCTACTAAGATTTTACCCGCCTCAAAGTGCCATCCGTAAGTGTTTGGATTTTATTGAAAATACTGTTAGTATGTTAAAATTCGACGATTAATACTATCATTTGCTTTCAGAAAATAACTCTAGAAAAAAGAAAGTATATGAACAACAAGAAAATGAAGAAAATCCACTGAGGTGTCCAGTAAAATTGTATGAATTTTATTTATCAAAATGGTAAGTTATATGATTTAAAATATTTTTTTAGTGTGTTTTATTATTTGGAAATTATAAATAAAGTGATCAATAAAGACAAAGTTTCAACCTCCCCTTTCAAATTTCCACAATTTACATTCTGAAATCAATAAATTTGATGATTAATCTGCCAACTTTGCTGATAAAGTATTATATAAAAAATTTTATTTATTTGTCATCATTTGAGCAAAATTTTTATGCAATTCAGGGAACTGAATGAAAATTATATCACTTGATAATGACGAAATATACCAGGTGGCCAATTTTTATTTGGAGGGGGACATCTTCTGATTGCAAATTGGTGGGTGTGCGATCATCCCCCTAAATAGAGGGTGGCAACTTCTTTAAGAATCTCAAATGGCAATAGAGATAGAGTGATATATCATATTGAAAGTTTTGCAATTCTTTTCATGAAAATGGTAAAAAAAATTCTGTTTGGTGTTTGTTTCGATCTAAAAAAACTCATTGGAAGTGATAAGATAAGCAATCTATGAATAATACTGTGATATGCTGCTATTTTCTGGTGAATAGGATAGTGATATCTGTATATGGAAGTTTACGAAACATATTAAAGTCATACAAATCATCTTTTCTCAAAATTTTAAGATCAATACTACAATTATTTACTTTCTCAGAGGTGAATTTAATGTTAGGATGGATTTTATTAATGAACTTATTAAAATTGCATAGTCTTATATCTGTTCCCTTAAAGCAACGAATGATATCATCTACATATCTGAACCAATAAAAAGAACATTTGTTCAAGGGATTTAATTCTTCTTTCTAAATTATCGATAAAAATTTTTGCTAAAATCGGACATTTGGATTTAAGTAATTTTCACAGTTAGTTCAAAATGTAAACTTGAAGAAGTGTTGGCTACACAATTGTCGTTAATTAATAAATTGTGGAATTCTTTTTTATTATTTTATTTAATTAAAATGGATTTCCATCAAGTAGGAACCGATTCAATCAAATTTTTATTTAAGAAATTTGTAATCAAAAGATACCTTCCTCCTGATTAAAATTAACCTGTGCTTTCCGGAAAAACTCATACTTAGAAAAAAAATCCGGCTAATGTATTTTATGTAGGTCACCTCTAGTATATCTGTTCCATCTAAAAAGTTTTCTGCCAACGTTCTTTTCTTTTCTTTAATAGGTGGTTCGTGAGTTATAAACAGTTGGATTTAGAACATCTTGAAAAAGAAATAATAAGACATGATTTGAAATTTGTAAGCAGCGTTCTATGTAGTAACAATGATTTATGTTTTCAGCCCAGAAAGTGTTAAAACCAGAAATGATGTTTTTTATCTTCAACCAGAGAGATCGTGTGTACCTGATAGCCCTGTATGGTACTCAACAATGCCATTACCAAGAGATGCATTAGAAAAAATGTTACACAGAGTTAAAATGGTGAAAGAAATAAATGTAGCTCTTCTGACCAGTTAGTTTTTGAAACAGACAACATAAATGAAGTTTTCTTTATTATATATATTTGGCACCATTAATTCCTTTTTTTTTTGGAATATATAAAATGCATTGTGTGAATTCTGCTTATATATATCCCTCATACCTTCATTCATTGTAATAACCGAGTAAACACAATTATTTATTCTTAATGATTCATATTTTTATGAAATCAAAATTACACAAAAATGTATTAATGTTAAGAGAATTCAAAGTTTATGTTTCCGTTCCCAAATAAAGTATGTTGTAGGAGTAAAATATAATAGATAAAAATTTTTATTGTATATATACTATAATTAAGGATTTATTGTAATAACGATACATTTTATTCCTATAACCCTTATGTACTTTATGTGATAAATCATCTGTAATGGAAATTTTCTTAAAAAACAATTTATTAATTTTCTTATTTTGTCAGAATCATTTCAGTATTCCCAGAATTCCTTGTCTTATCATTCATCCCTCTAACAGTTTCACAAAAATTTGTTACAGTTGATTCTATTAGTCTGCGGACTAATTGTCTGATTCAAATTTAATGGAACATTTATAATGCTCCACACTAGTCATTATTGAACGTCCTAGTTTTGGATTCTAAAAAATTTTCCTGAACACCTACTTGTCATTGTAACAAAAAGTACTAAAAAACTATCAATTTTCGTGATTATAATTAAATTATCAATGAATCCATTGATTTCAGACTTATTTGAATTGGAAGAAAAATAAATAAGTATACTCTAATCGGAAATAATGAATCTTTCAATAAAATTTGTTTCTTACGTACAATAACGTTGGTTTGTGTAAAATTTTCAATTTGGATAATAAATAAATAATAAAAAACTTAAAAATTAGAAGGATTATAGATATTATATATATATATATATATATATATATATATATATATATATATATATTTGGCAAAAAACTACAAAATTTTGAATTGAAAATCGCATTTGACATTTAATAAGAAGCATAGAAAACTACAAATATTGGTGCGAAATGAAATTCAAGAAGGCCAAAAAAGTAATCGTTAAGTTGTGACGTATAGAATACGAACATGCCCTAGTACGAAATACAGAATAGATAAAATATATATTTATATACACATATATATATATATATATATATAAAATAAAGTAGGGTCACCTTAAGTTGGGAGTAATTTATTGATGTTCTTTGAACATTTAACGTTTTGTTTTCATTGATTAAGTTTTCGCGTCCCCAATATAAATATTTGTTACGATAATATGAGTTTAGTTGGATGTTCTCATTTACAAGTGTACAAGAAGAATCAAAAAAACAAGGAATCATTCAAATGGATTCACGCAGTTTTCGTAGTTGGAACAACAAATAAATGTAGAAAAACCAGAATTTGTAATGCGTATTGTCGTATATGCAAGAAACGGGCTCCTTATCTCCATGCCTGTTTAGAATGCGTCTTTTTTGGTTGCCAAAAACATATAAGAGAACATACAAGAAGTCAGAAACATACTCTCAGCATGGATTTAATATATGGACAGATTCACTGCAATTCATGTGGAGACTACATATACGATAGTGATATGGAGACTTTAATGAGAGAAAACAAGATGCAGTCAGGTACATTTAGAAAGAGATTATTTGAATCATCTGGTTGGGATCCAACACAGGAAGAAAGAACATATTTGAGCAGCAAGACTAAGAAAATTTGTATCAGTCCCGAATCTACCATAGGCCTTCGTGGATTGATAAACCTTGGATCTACATGTTTCATGAATTGTATTGTTCAAGTACTAATGCATACACCATTGCTAAGGGACTACTTTTTGACTGAATGTCATAAATGTAAAGGTAAACCTGGGACTTGTTCAGTTTGTGAAATTTCAGAACTCTTTCAAGAATTTTATCGAGGTGCAACAGTTCCCTTAGCCTTAGATCAATTACTTTGTTTAATTTGGACTCATGCAAAGCACTTGGCTAATTATAAACAGCAAGATGCTCACGAATTCTTCATTGCAACTTTAGATGTGTTACACCATCATTGTTCTGAGTCAATGCCTCACCCTAAAACTAAAACAAATAATAATAAATGTCCTTGTATTATTGATCAAATATTTACTGGTGGTTTACGTAAAGATGTGGTGTGTCAAAAATGTAATAGTGTTTCGACTACTGTGGATCCTATTTCAATTATTTCTTTAGATGTTAGGCCAATTACATATGATGGCGAACAACCCTCACTCATCGATTGCCTAGAACATTATACAATGGTGGAATATTTAGGGGGCAACAATAAAACAATGTGTTCAAAATGCCAGTCTCTACAAGAATCTACAATACAATACACAATTAAGACATTACCAATAGTAGCAAGTTTTCAGTTGAAACGTTTTGAATTTTCCAAGAAAATGGAGAAGATATCCACTTCCATTACTTTTCCCGAAATGTTAGATATGACTCCTTTCATTGGTGGATCAAAAAAAGAGTCGCCCTTCCCTTCTGACAATCGTTATACATTATTTGCAGTTATCAATCACTTAGGAAATTCGATGAATGAGGGTCATTATATAGCTTATGTTAGACAACAGCAGGATTTCTGGTATAAGTGTGATGATCATGTTATTACAAGAGCAAACTTGCAAGAGGTTCTTAGTTCAGAAGGTTATTTGCTTTTTTATCACAAGCATGTTTTAAGCTATGAATAAACGGCCTAGCATTCATTCATCAAGTGCTTTTATTCAAACAGCTAATATTATTTTGTGTGTTCTTTTCAGTCGCTCGTAGGTGCATAATTTGATCCACAACTACCTATAATTTGCTTTAATTCCAGGGAAATGTTTTGTTTTATTTAGTTTCTCTCGATAAGTTTTGACTCGTATAGAACTTCAAGTCTACATTATTTTAAATGTTTACTAAGAATCGAAGCAAAATATATTTGTAGATCTAATTCTGTGATCCATGAGATCAAGTATTCTGAAAATATGTTAATTTTAGTCATTTAATTTATACCTTGTTGCTTAGTCCTTTGTTATCCTAGAATTTTTAATCGACTTCAAAGAGATGGTTTGGTTTTTTGACATGAATACTTACTATTCCTCCTACAAATAACTTGTAAATTTGAAGTTGCTATGGCTTTTTGAAAATTAATCACTGATCCATATAATTATGGGGAATAATGTATTATGCTCAAAAATATTAAGAATATCAGGGAATCTTTATAGTGAAAATGTAATGATTTGGTGTGGCATTAGTTTATCTATGAAATGTAGCAGATTCATTTCTTCAAATTTGGTGTAATGCAGTGCGAGAACACTTTAAAAATAAAGTAATATTTATTACAATAATTCTCAAACAAATAAGAGAATATAGTTTTAATTTATAACTTTAATTCGATAGACTGATTATACATATGTATATTTTATGTAACTGCCATCTTGTTCCTTTGGTACAGTACGACAAATATTTCTAATTCTTTCAGTACACTGAAGGTATTAGTTGCTGTTAATTCTTTGTTTTTACATATACAATTACTTCTTTATCATAATTGTATGTGTAAATTCATTGTGTCTGATCTTAAGTAGACCTTACACAAGCAGTAAAATCAGTACTATTAAATAACCAGTGAATACATTTGATTATTTGTTATGTAATAGTTTTGATGAAAATATCTAAAATACATCAATTTGTAAGGTGTACCTAACAAATCGATAGGTTTAGTATCACATATTTGAAGGTATACATTTTCAGGTATTCCACTACTGCACTTCATATATATGAAGAATTTAAGCATACCTGTGTGATTTCAATGTTGAGGGTTATCGAAGTACTCATAAATAATCTAAAAAAAAAATGATTCAATATAATCTCTTTCTATATAATTAATTCATTGTATTTGGAAAGATGTTAGGTATTAGTTATTGAGGTTGAAACTTACATGTTTTCAGGGTCCATATGAACTTTGTAATGTTTTTATGGTACCTGTTCAGTATTCCTTAACATTCACGCCTTGATATTATTTCATTTATCATATGCATTTATAATTGTTTCTGTTCCATTGTAATTGTTTTTCAATATAGAGAATGCTTATGCATATCGATAAATGTGGCTAAACTCAGCAAAGAAAATATTTTTAGTGACAAGATTATCACTTAACAATGGAACATATTCTACATCCGCGAAAATTAAATAAATCAATTAATGTTTTCTTGAAAATATAAATATGAAGTTGAATATTTCCTCAGTGAGCTGAATCATTTAAATGAAATACCTATGGCTGTAAAAGTTTTATTATATTTTTTGTGTTTGTATGTATAGCAAAATATTCCAGTATGATTGTCAAGAGAAAACATTCAGTGATACCTTATATATTTACAAGATTTTAATTTATGTACCAACAAGTTTTATTTATGAAAAAAAAAAAGTTTAACACGATGCTTGTTTCCTTTATTTTCACTATTTGTACCTCTGCAATTCTAATAACGATGGTTGTGGTTATATTTGTTTCAATATTCTCTAACCACATCTCCAATTCTTTATTGTGACTACTAGTTGGCTATTTATAAGATAGTCAAAAATTCATGGTAAGACATGGTGTGTAGACTACTCAGGTAATATATTTAGCACTGAACGTACTAAACATGGTTTATTGCAAATCGAATATAAAATTGATATCCTGAAATAGTAACAATGACAAGAGAATAAATTTTAATGTTTAGACCAAAATATTTCAGTACAATGTTTAAAAATTGGGTATTCCACATGGATAACCTCCATATGAATAGTTTCACCCTAAAGGTTGGAAAAATACAAATATTTCTGAAATTTCGTGACACTTTTTTTAAGCCAATGTTCAATCTTGAATGACATAGTTTGTGGTGAGAAGATGAAAACGGTGCACATATTACACTCTTATTCAAAAGCTATTAATCATTTCGTTTGTGCCAATATGCACCGATTCTTCTGGTGTGTTCTCTATTACTATTACTTATAACTCAGGAATAACATTTTGCAGAACAATACAAGAAAATTCTTAACATTTTCCCTTCGTTTACATCGAAATCTATATAGTTAAATCGAAAATTCGGAGAGGGATGTTAGATTTTTTGTTCATTTGACCAAAATATATTGTGCAAAATTTCGATTTTTTACATGAATGAAATCGAAATTATCTAAACTAAAAATTTCTGAGATTAATCAAAGACTGAAGAATTATTCAAATTTATTTCATTACATTAATATAGCGAATGACAAAAAAAGCAAATATTCATATATATTTATCCGATTCTAATAATATTTCAATTAATATGCCTGAGTAAGGTCGTTAAATGTTGAAAGAGCATTCAATTGTCAAAAGTATATATATATATTTGTGGTGCAACCTTTGTATAGTTTGTCGTCAATCCTTTATTTATCAATTTATCGAAATGATTTTCAGCTTATGTTATAAATCAGTATAGCTTCACTATCGAAAAGTATATGTAAGCTAACACGCGCACGTAACGTCTTTTAGGGTTAAAAGCATATATTTTCCATCGAATAATTTCTTAATATTAGTATACATATACTATTCCATAGACTTATTATTCTAATAAAATAAATTTAATACGTCTATGTACTATTCTATTACATTTCTTCTCCGTTAAAAAACTTTGGTACGCCTATGGAAAGGGCTATGGTAGATAATTTATTTTGCAATATAGGAAGGCAGTGGCGAGGTCAGGCATTGTTAGATATTGCCGGAATCATTATTCGACGCTGAAAAAACAAGAATTGCCAGTTTAATGTCAGTGGGAGACCTTTACCAATTCTAATATACACTTTCACTTTCTTTAGAATGCACGATTTTACAGTAGCAAAGCAGTCTAGTTTTCTTATGATAAAAATGCAATGAAAGGAATTTTTTCAAGGATATGGGTGCGATAAAATTATTGTTCCGTAAAAAGAAAATATAATTATTCAAACAGATTATTTAGATTTGAAATCATTGAAATTCGTTCATTATTTGCAATAACTATTGAATATCTTTGTTTTAAGCAGAATGTTATCAAGTGTCATATAAAAATGAGTAATTTATTCTTTTTGTCTGTATTTCGGGAATTTTAATCGTTTGAAACTATTTTAGTTTCAAACGATTATCTTCGACCTACTGATGAATACTTCTAGGTTTAGGCTTAAATGGGCAAGTCAGGTTCGTAAATAGGCAAAATTTGCGTATTGAATCCGGATATGACTATTAGGAATTTTCATTCCTTTAGAAATTAGATCTATCCAAGCGAAAGGTGAATGTTAGATGTAGAATATTAATGTTAATACAAAATTTCGTGAGAATCAGAGCACTAGAATCATAGAAAACATATTTCAATTATATTTCGGCTAAAATATTAACTTTATAGTTATTCTACCAAAAGAGATAACAAGGTTTATTTAGAAACTGCAAGACTTCACGCTCATATAATCATTTTGCTGAAGTTGCTATTTGAAAATCTATAGATAACGCTTTCTGGTAGGTTATAATGTACGCGAACGCTAAATAAATAAAGTTGGTGCTTTTACCAAAGACATATCAGGATAATAAGTCTACGGCTTTTACAAATAATAATAATGATAAGACCCGAACTAATGACTAGAGTACTTTGAGCTGGAAATTCTCATTAATTATAACGATTTATTTATCAGTAAGTATGTCTTTCAACTAACTGGTTTTCAGCTAACGATTTTCCAGATATTTTAATTCCAAAATTTACTTTAAAAGAGCATTAAATCGATCTCGAGTTAAAATTAATGTGTAAGAAATCTTAATTGAATATCATTAATCGATTTCTAATAGAAAAAAATGACTAAACCCAATACTAACTAATCTGGAAAGATATTTTGCCAGCTTGTTCCCGGAAACAACTAGCATTTCGCCCAAATGTATGTAATTTTCGAATTCTGAGTCGCACATGGCCTTAAACGACTAGGTTGGACTGACTGATGAAGAATCCGAGGCCAAAAGTAATTTTATCCGGTCGATCTGTCCGTAAACTTTCAGAAAAGGTTAAGTCTCTAAAAAACTCGGCTAAGTTCAAATAAAATGATATAGCAAAATTTGAATATTAAAACAAATTAATATATGTTTATCTTCTACAATTTTAATTTAAAAAATTTTTTTAAATTAATTAATTGTAGAAGATAAACATATATTAATTTGTTTTAATATTCAAATTTTGTCATATTTCTTCTATCAAGTAAAAGGCCTTTCTATTTTATTTAAAATGATATAGATTATTTATACAATTTATTATTAACGAGAATTGTTTCGCCAACACTGTGGAGCTTTGTTAAGTTTACATCTTGAACTATTTCAAGATGTAAACAAAATTGATGCTCAAATACTTGACAACAATGTGTTGAATAATTATAAACGTTTTTATGAGTTCTATGAAATTTGTGAATCTTAGTTGATAAAGTTTAAATTAACAAATTGAAAATCAGAAAATTTTTCTTATCCATTAGAGAACTCGTGAGTTTCAATTCAAAATATTCAGATGATGATCGAAGTAAAGATCGAAACGACGTCATCTCTACCTATGTTTTGGTTAATCTAATGTTAGTAATTCATTTTTTTTTGACTCTTATTGCTTATACAACGGTAGATAGATTCTTTATGTGTATTTGTATTCGAGCAAATTTGTCGTTATTTGTGTTTATATAAATAAAACATCTCTGCATAATTATCGAACGCAGCGAAACATCGAACAGTGAAAGAAACAATCAATACAATTTCTCTATGATACGTCATATGGACACGTCAATTCGAATTCAACTTGCAAGAAATCAGCTGTTCCGCCAACTAAATGTCAGAATAGAAGGACAATATTAGTAAACATTGTTTTCGTATCTTTTAAGGACAAATCGGACTTTCCCTTATTTTCACAATTGACATTGAGCCATTTTGACTTTAGTTTCAGTGACAAACGAAAAGACGATCGTATTTCGGAACCGAAACGAACGATGTGAAAATGTAAACAAGCCGGAGTCCTTTTATTTTCGACGATGAATTATAAAATTTTCGTGGGCGGACCTTCCGAATGATAAAATTGAATTTCTGAGCCGGCAAATTGTGGATGGTGGTGCAACCAGCTGATCAATCTGAATAATACAAGTGGTTCGTATTCCTTCCAATTCGCAACTTCATAGTCGAACTTGAGCTGTCGTTCCTATCGCAAGTGTAGAAAGCGAATGAATTTTCGATAAGTGTCAGTTTATCGGTGTTTCTCGACTGTATCGCACCTGTACTCGCGATGTTGACGTATTCGAAAATCCAATCTATGCTTGAAGAATGCGGACAGTCGCATCTTCTGAATTTTTTTAATGAATTGAGTGAAGCGGAACAACAGCAGCTTTTGAGCCAGATTTCCACCATCAATTTCCAAGAAGCCAACGATCTTTTCGGGAAAGCGATGAAGAGTCTCGACGACGATTTGCAAGAAATTGATTCCCTGATGGAGCCAGTTCCCGAATCACAATTCGAAGCGGAAGACACTTGCGATCCTATTAAATTGGAAAATTACAGGAATAGAGGGCTGGAGGAGATTTCCAAGGGCCATGTCGGAGTCTTGTTGATGGCTGGAGGACAAGGAACTAGACTAGGTGTCAGTTACCCCAAAGGTATGTACTCAGTTGGTTTACCATCTGGAAAAGCTTTGTTCCAAATTCAGGCCGAAAGAATTAGACGCCTCCAGAAGTTGGCTGAGAGGAATACTGGAAAATCTGGTACTATCCCATGGTACATTATGACCAGTGGTCGCACGCATGCAGAAACTCAGGAATATCTAGAAAAGTACGAATATTTCGGGTTGGACAAAAACAATGTTGTTCTATTCGAACAAGGACTCTTGCCGTGTTTTAACTACGATGGAAAGATCATTTTGGACCAGGTAAACGTCATCTCCATGGCTCCCGATGGAAACGGCGGTATCTACAAAGCCTTACACCAAAACGGCATTCTGGAAGATATGAACAGACGCGGAGTTAAATACGTTCACGCACATAGTGTAGATAATATTTTAGTGAAAGTGGCCGATCCCGTTTTCGTCGGATACTGCCTAGAAAAAGACGCGGATTGTGGGGCTAAGGTGGTTAGGAAAGCGTCCCCAACAGAAGCCGTTGGTGTCGTCTGCAAAGTAGCCGGACATTTCCAAGTGGTTGAATATAGCGAGATCAGCGAGGAAACTGCACATAAAACAAACAAAAATGGCGATCTTCTCTTCAACGCCGGCAACATTTGTAACCACTTCTTCACGGTCAAATTCCTCGGTGATGTAGCGCGCAAACACGAAAAATTCATGAAGGTTCACGTAGCGAAAAAGAAAATCCCGTTCGTTGACGAGCAGGGCCTAAGGAACACCCCCAAATCCCCTAACGGAATCAAGATCGAGAAATTTGTGTTCGACGTTTTCCAATTCACGGATAATTTTGTGACGTGGGAAGTTCCCAGGAACACCGAATTCAGCGCCCTGAAGAACCCCGACGAAGCAGGTAGGGATTGTCCTTCGACAGCCAGAAGAGACATATTGAACCTTCACAAGATTTTGGTTGAAAGGGCTGGAGGTATTGTTGATGGTGAGATTGAAATTTCCCCTCTTTTATCCTACAGTGGCGAAGACTTAGAATCGAAAGTGAAAGGCAAAGTGTTTGATTCTTACATGACTGTTCTTATCCAATCAGATGAGGAAATTGTTAAGCAGAAGACCAATGGAGTAATCAACGGCCATAACTGATCGGTAGATATTAATAAACCGACTTTTACTTGACTGATTCGTTCTTGCTAAATTATTTCAAATGAATACACAGGCAGCCTCTAAAAGTTGCATTCTTTTACTCCAACATTACCATTACTCTTACATAATTCGCTACTCTTTTAGTTTGTGACCAACATTTGTATATACTGCAACCTGAAGTCATTGGACTTAATAAATTGTCTATTTTTTATTGAAGTAATTTTAAATCTTTATTTTTTAACGCGACGATCCTGAATAGAATAGTAAAATAAATCAAATTCCTGCAATTAAAAATGTGATATTCCTGCAATTTTTGAGTTGTTGCTCTTATTTACTGAAACTTGAGAAAATGCAGGCAGTTCATTTGAAACTACCTAGAAATCTATTTTTTTCATCAGATTAATTTATCCTCTTTGGTGTCTCATTATACAAAAAATTCAACACTTATTGTGCTCGTATCGAATTCAAATTCGAAGGGTAGTCGAATGTTCTGAATGTATATATGGTTAAGCATATATTTTTTTGAATTTCAGTACTTATTTGTTTATATTCGAAACATTTAATATAACTAGTAACATTAAAATGGTGATTGGTATATCAAATTGTATATGTAAAATTTTCTTAAATAAATTAAATGATTTATATCCAGTCATAATCTTTTTTAAACAATACCTGACCAAGTTCATAATAAAGTTGATTATTTCCGTATGTTGGCTTTCTTCTCTCAACAAATGGTGGATGGTGGATGCTTTGATCGAAACTTCTCTCCACTGCCACCTAGACAGAACAGTCGTTTATTCGTCATCGCATCGCGCTGAGGTTTTCATTCTTCCACTGCTCCACTGGACCGTATAAATTTCACATGAATAGTTTGATTGGTTTTTGAGATATTTTTTCAATACCAACACAAGTTTAAGGTTAATTTAATTTTAGATTAAGTTGTTATCATCCTTATTTTAGTACTCAATTTCTGTATGAAATTTCTGAAATTATCTCCAACATTTTGTGAGGAAAGCTTCACGAAAAAAACAGAAGGATTTTTAATTGAATCAGTTTTTACTTGATAAAAATTCATATCAACTAAGGTTGTTATTCTGATTTTCACGAATTTTTTATTTTTATTATAATACAACAATTTTTTCGCTAACACAGTAGTCTCTTCAGGTAGATGGTACCTTACATTTTTGAATAACTGTGTTAGCGAAACAATTGTTGCATTATAATAAAAATAAAAAATTTTTGAAAATCAGAATAATCTTATTTAATATTATAGAATAGAAGGAATTTGCGAATTCCAATGAAATAACTAATTTGTTAAATTCTCAAAAATGTTTGCGCACTAGTTCCAGGGAACAGCGCCTTATCGTTTCGCCCAAATGTTTGAAATTTTTTAATTTTGAGCCGAAAATAGTTTCACTGAGTAATAATCCGTCCGTAAACACGCTATCTTTCGAATGGATAGAACCTTGAAACTTTCAGTATAGGTTTAGGGTCTAAATAATAATAATATTATCTCGGCTATGTTCAGTAATGGGCAAAATTGGTTCCATAGTTTCTCAGTTATTCACTTTTGAGAAATTTTCATAGTTCTTCTAATATATTCGAAACTACAGATTCGATCGATCTGAAATTCCGCATGTGTGTGCGAAATTTTTAGAGAGCTGCTTTAAACACTATAACTTTCGAACGGAAAGAGATAGAGACTTGAAACGTTCGAGATAGGGTTTGGGTGTGAATATCTCGGTTGATTTCTTTATTGCGCAAAATCAGTGCAATGATTTCGCAGTTATTCATATTTGAAAAATCTCAGAACTGTGAGGCGAATTCGAAATTTTATTTTGTAATTTTTCGATAATTTCTTTCCATATTGTATTTGAATTATGGAATCGTGTAATTTTATCAATAGTTCTGAATCTACTGAATGGAATTTCGGAATGATTTACCGTCCAGACTAGAGATAAAAATGCCAATTTTCGAACGATGAGACCTAGAGACCAGAAAATTTCAAGGTGAGTTTGGAGTCTAAATATATCAGCTATGTTCAAAAACTAGCAAAATGAGCTCGATGGTTCTTGAACTTTTCTCATTTGAAACATTGTTTTTCAAATATTTTTGAATGCACAAATCGGATCGAGCTTTAAATAATATTTAGACGTGAAATAACACCACGAAGACCTGGCATAATTTCATGAAGATAAATTAAAAGAAATTTTTGGAATTTCTCCTATATGATTACGGAAAAAAGTACGAAAATTATTTGTTTTGTTGAATATATAATTTTTCCACACTTTCTTGAGAATATGTAACGATGCAGTACGGGAGAATGGAGTTTTTCATCCTCGTATTTTTCATTTGATGAGATCTTCCGTTTCTTCAGGAGAGCAGTTCTAAAATTGCAGAAAATTACGTTTGTTGGTTTGGCACTTGGATGGCAGAACACATAATTCTGAGTTTTCATTCATCATTTTCAACTTCAATAAGATGTAATTAACAAATTTAAAATTTTCAGGGTAAATTGTCTATTGAACAAACGCGCAAAAGCTCTTGACTACACGTCAGTGACTTTCTCGAATTTTTTAGATTACAGATAAAAATGCCAATTTCTGTAGGATGAGACTTAGAGACTTAAAAATTTCACTGTAAATTTGGAGTATAAATATATCAGTTATATTCAAAAACTAACAAAGTGGGCTCGAATGTTCCTGAGTTATTCACAATTGAAATATTGTTTTTCAAATATTTTCGAATGAACAAATGAGGTCGAGCTCAAATTAATATTTAAATGTGGAATAATGACATGATGACTGAGAATAATTTCGTGAAGATAAATTACAATTTTTAAAAAAATTTTTCCTATATGATTTCGACAAAAAATTTCGACGTTTATTCGGTTTTCGAATGACAGAACACAATAATTCTGTATTTTTATTCATCATATGCAGGAATAATTCACAAATTTAAAATTTTCAGGAGAAATTGACTATTGAACAAGCTACCAACTTCGCGTCAGTGCTGTTCTAGAATTTTTTTAGGAAACAATGATTTGAAGTTAATTAATTGTACACTAAATATTTAATCTGACAAAACATAAGACCTTACAACAAGCCATTTTATCGGCAGAATCGAGAGATTTATAGCCGAATTTTTAATACCACTTTAACAGAAAAATGAAAATCAAACTCGTTTCTGAAAACCCTTGATGAATCTTATCATTTTCAACAAAATCATCGATTATATTGATAATTATCAAAAGTGACTGGTTTAAATTGATTATATGATCAGAATTCACAGAAGTCTATCTACAACTCCAAGAATTGTTTAATGAAATTCAATCTTTTGATATAAACTGTATCTATGGGTAATTATTGGATATTAAACTTTCATCCTTTAATTCCCGAAATATTTACGTAATATAAATATAAACTTTCGACCTATTGAATAGCGCAAATTTATTGAAATATAGTTCGTTCTCAAAATGGATTGAGTTTTTAGATGTATTCGACTTGTCAGACCGGTGCATTATGGCCTTTAGTATTTATTGTCTGACATTCTTGTCGCGAATTGCTGAATATTAAGAAGGTGGGAGACAGTAAACAACTTCGTATTTTGAAATAAAGCCGAAGAACCTGATTTACCTTCCTATAGAGCAGCATTACAAGAATGAAACTGATACGAGTCTTTGCATAAATATTTATCAAGATCCTTGTAATTTGAAATGACAGTTCACACCCCTTATAAAAGGATATAAGAGATTATTATATCTAAGAGGAAATGTTTTTCTTATTCTGGTTGAATTTAAATGAATTTTCTCTCCGAACCCCATGTATATAAAAAGGTGACGTCAAGAGATAACATTTGTATTTTCAATAGCATCAATATTATATGGTGCTATTCTGTAACATCTTCAACAAAAATAATTTAACTGAATCGTTCCTCACTTGATGGAAATTAATTTTATTAGGTAAAATAAAGAAAAATATTGCCGAAAATCTATTAAATGAACAACAATTATTTCGCCAACACCGCGGTTTCGTCAGGTTTACATTTTGAACCAAATCTAAAAAAGTAACATATTTGCAAAACAATTGTTGTTCGTTTTATAAATTTGTGGAAATATTCTTTATTATTTCTATTAATTCACCAAAAATGATCATCCGTTCTCCATTCTTCAGTTACATCATTCACTTTTACACAATTTCTCTCAACTCGCGAACTTTTGATTGCAGAACGTTCCGGTAAATTCTGAATTAAGCATACCAAAACTGATATACATGCCATATTCTTTAATGACAACACGTCAAGTTTGATACTCGAAAGAATATCAATTAAAAGAACTCCTGATTCGCCGATGTTCGTGAAAAACTTAGAGGATTATCCTCTGACATTTCATGAACTGTGAAAATTTCGAGGTTTATGATTTTAAAAGCACGAAACCAAAAATTTAGTTTTTGGTTCATTATTTTCGAATGTTCTTAGATGATAAATAAACCTTTGAGATTGACCGAATAAATAACATTCACAGTTTATACCACATCCTGATAAGTTGATGAGAATTGAAAAGTACTGAAGCAAAGTAGCGCATTTCTTCATATCACCCACGATCATAACGAAATTTTGCATTAGCCATTTGGTCGTTATTTTGCATGTAGATGCCAAATTTAAACTCGATAATAAATACCAAAATTCAGGTCCATCGGATCTGTTGTTTCAGTATTATACAAAATGAGACAATCATTCGAACAAGAATAACTGCGGAACCATTAGACCGATTTTGCTCATTAATGAACTCAACCGGGTTATTCAGGCTCCAAACCTACCCTAAAAGTTTCAAGTCTCTAGCTCTTTCCGTTCAAAAGTTAAAGCTTTACGAACGGACCGGCCGAACAGAATTTTTGACGTCGGATTCTTCATCAGTGAGTCCAAATTAGTCGTTTGAGAGAACATATTCGTCTCAAAATAAGAAAACTACAGACATTTGGGCCAAACTACAGCACGTAGTTTCCTAGAATAAGCGCACAAACATTTCTCAAAAACTTTTTATTGTATCAGTCTCTAACTGAAAATACCAATCATCTTCAAAATGACCTGTTTCACAAAATATCGCCAATAAAAAATTAAACAAATAAGAAATATAGAACGACTCACATTTGTCCTCAGCTTCAACCTGGATCTGAAATAAACAATTAATGATACTTGAAAATGATGAAGCCATCGAAACCGGTTGTGTAAATTTTCTTTTTGAATTAACCTCTGAAAATAAAATATAATTCAGAATTATTTCAATATTCAAAACAGAATCTCACAAATTAACAATGGTTATCAATATTGTCCACATATTGAAAAATAAAACACTCTATTTTATCAAATGTTCACAATTGACTCACTAAGAACACGATACACCCCCGGTTTCGATTGTTACATCATTGTTAAGTGTAAATAAATACAGAATGCCTCAATATATGTAAGGTATTATTTTATAGTGAAGGGAAAATTCTTAGTGAATGAATAGTGAAAATTTAAAATACCTTACAAACTTTGTGTAATTTCTGTGACGAACAAAGGGTTTTGATATTTAAAAATTCACTTTATTCTAAGTTTGTTGATAGAAAGCCATGTAGTTTTAGTCGGGTAAGATATATTTTTATTAATTACTTTTATTTTTTGGATGCGAAGTTGGGTTGACGAGCTATCGATGTGGTAGTTCCAAATGGCCCCTTTGAAGATGTGCTGCATGTTTTTGGAAATTTTTTTGAAGAAATTTTTTTTGAGAGAGAATTATTTTTTTAAAGAATTCTTGGGATTATGTTGTGCATTTTTGGAAAGGAATTTGGTTTTCATAATACATTGATACGAAACAAAGTTTTGTATCCTTCAAGTATTTATTTAATATTTTCAATTAATAATTTATATTTGTATTCTTTTATTCCTTTTGGTGCTGTTTAATGAGTGTTAATTCTATATGTCTACTAAATTGAAACTGTGTTTTCTAAGACATGTATTATTAAATTAAATTCCAAAAAGTTTTTGAGAAAAAATTTTCTAAAATTAAAATGAAATTTTTTAGTAGGCAGAATAAATCTGTATTATATAAGAGGTATTGTACCTTCTATGAAGTAAAAATACCCCTTCTCATTATTTTATTTGATAAATATCCTGTTTTGATTTTCCATTATTATATAATGTGGTTTTAGCTGAAATGACAAAATAATAGTGGAATATAAATCAGGACCACACTTAAATATTGCCGTGTTCCCTGTTCAAAAATAATCATACTCATGATTTTGGTATTAATATATATTTCTTCTGTATGTAAAGATTCAAATATCCTGCTAATCAAAAATATTACAGGTACCAAATGAGTTTTAAAATTATTATAAATGAATGTGTTTGAAAATCACAATAATAAAAATAATTTTTCTCCGTTTTTTGAGTAATATTCTTCTATCAATCATATGATTCGCGAAGCTTTATGTAACCATAATTTCGATTAAAATGAATTTAATGGGTAATATAAGATGCAAATATCCTAAAAAAAATTATAATTCAGAAGCCCCCTTAAAATTATGGTCCCATTAAACTTGATTACCTTCCATTAGTTATTGTGCTTTTTTTAATGTTTTACTTGAATTTACAAAAATCAATATACAAGGCGATTTATTTAAAAATAATGGCATATTTTTATCCAGGGTCGGATCAGGATCAGGGTCAGTAGTGTGTCAGTAACGTAAAAATTCATTCGATTAAGTTCACCTGTTGAAGAATCATGGAGTATCAATTGGCCTGTGTTAGGATTTTGTATCGGCTTTATGCCTTCTGCTGTAAGGTGATGTTTACTCGTGGCATTTATGGAATGAAAAGCGAAAATTATTTATTGAAATATCCGGACTTCTCAATAAATTCGCTACAGCCTGGACTATAAAAGATCCAAAGCTACAAGAAGCTAAAACAGGACTTGAAAAAGACTGGTGAAAGAAGAATATACATATATTTTGTGACCTCGAGCTGGAGGGTCAAAGAGATGGAACATAGGTATATTTTACGTGCTGGTATTTACCATCCTCATGCTAATGACCTCTGAGTGCCTTCGCATCAGATGCATAGATACAGAGGATTTTGAAAATCATTCTATAATAAAAATATTGAATAAGAAAATGAATAGCATATCTTCTAGATTAAATAGAAAACTTCGAATCGTGCTGGCCTTTACTTGATAGAAATTCATTGTACACTTTAGTTAAATGAAACACACACATATATATATATATATATATATATATATATATATATATATATATATATATATATATATATATATATATATATATATATATATATATATATATATATATATATATATATGTAGATTTCTATTTATTATCTTGAGTTGTTATGATGCATCACTTCTAGAACAGAATATTTGCATCCAGGAGGAAGAAGAAGGTGAAGAAAATGAAGACATTACATTAGAAGCTCCATTCGATAATTATGAATCCGACGAATAATTTTTCCTAATTATTTTTTTCATTAATAGACTACATAATTTACACAGCTTTCATCATTTTCGATAAGATCACAGTAAATCGTGAAATAGACACGTTAATAAAAATGCGACAAGCACATACCTCATAGCTTGTGTAGAGACATTTTTTGTAGAGAATTGGATGATTTATAATTTTCCTCTGAATTATTTTTGCTGTAAAACTCACCGTTTAGCTGGAAAACGCAAAAACTCATTTTTGCAAAACATTCATCGTCGATAAAAATTTTTGCACAGGGGGATGATGGAGGCTTTTCACAATTAATTTATAATATATTTGGAACATTCATACCAATTTTTAGCTCTATGGGAATTGTTGTAACCTTCAATGTCTTATTTGACCTGACTATCAGAATACTCTGCATTGAAAACATACGATTTCTTGCATGGATATTCAATCACATTTAGACTTTTATGTATTTCGTAGGAATACGCCTCAAATCTTCATAATATAGGATTTGAGTTAAGTGTTACAAAACCTACTGTTCGTACGCTTGGAGAATCTTATAACCAATTTTGTTACATTCGAAGCAGTATTTCAACATAGATTTCGTACCAATCCCGTTGTTCTCCTTGAAAGTTTAATTCTCAGGTTTATTTTCACCTCTCGTTAATTTAAATATCGATAGGAATTCCACTTCCGTTTTGGTTCCTTATTAACCCAAATAATGAAACCCTTTTGTCAAAATTTTCGCACTCCAAGTTCTTAGAATTCAAATATGAAAATTAAAAATCTTTTTTACTATCCGGAACTTTTGAATCGAAATTCGTTAAACTTGGTACAAAAATAGGTTATAACTCGGTATTGATTCAGCAATCTTAAATCAAGAGGTTCGGGTTGAAAAATGTTTACCTCAAAATGTATCACTGCGTTCAAATGGCATTTTTTTTCTACGATTGCAAGATTATAAGTTATGAAGATATCGTAACATATGGTATAATTACATAAATTCAACATATTTTAAATTGGGAAATAATAGGGGGATCGGAAAGTAATGTCTTTTGGACGCATGTCGGTATTTGATTGTTATTTGTCAGCTTAAAATCGATTAATTCTCAAACACCCTTGGTCGACCATCTAAGAACATTTGCAGTAGATTGGAAAAATAATCAGAGCAGGTGTTTGGGACTCCCATAATCTGTCCGAAGCGAACAAAGCCAACCAATCCATCACATGCAAGGTATTACTTCAACGGCACCATACAGAACCGTTTTTTGATTGTTTCATCACTGGAGACGAAAAATGAGTCCTATATAATCCAAAACACGAAAGGCAGTGGCTCTCTCCAAATGATTACCGCGAAGCACTGTGAAGTTGAGTTTACATCCCAAAAAGGCGCTTCTGTGTGTTTGGCGGAGACTATGCGGATTTGTTCATTTCGAATTGCTGAAACTTAGACAAACTTTTAATGCAGATATTTATTTTGAACAATTGGATCAACTGAACCAATCTTTAATCGAAAAGTATCCGGCGATTGTGCAAGACGAACCTCCGAAAAAAATTATGAATTGGGGTGGAGGTATTGCCTCATCCACCATACTCGCCCGATATCGCACAACATTTTCTTTGAGGTAAAAAATTTGGAAGATGTCCAAAATGCCATCTCGAGATATTTACTCAAAAACCAATTGATCTTTATCGGTCCGACATTGAAAATGTTTTCTAAGACATTTATTTAATTGAATTTCAAAAAGTTTTTGAGAAAAATCCCCTTTTTATTACATTACTTATGTATATATTATATTACATTTCGTTCAGAGTAAGCAGAATTCAATAGTTGTTTTTGCTCAGAAATTCGTTTACAATGATAACCTTATGACACAAATTTTTCGGCACTAGTCAAGTGACAACGCGTTTTATGCATAAACAGTTGTTTAAAATGATTCGAATCCATTCTTGAGATGAATTTTTTCGGTTATCTCTCTTAGACCTAAACGACGACTTCCATTCACTGTTTCCTTTAGTTTAACGATGTTAAGTTCAGTTGAAGACGCTTATGGCCGACCAGAGCGAGGCAAATCTTCCACCGACCAATTGGTCGGTGGAAGATTTGCCTCATTCAAAATTTTGAATGCTCTGAACTGTTCTTAATAATGCCGATTCACCATTATTCTTATATAACATTTTTCAGCGCTTTCGCTCAAGAAATTGCACAATGCAAAATTTAGGACGGGTTCTTTGTTTCATATTTTTATCTTTTGTAAAAATAGCAGGATGTAGATTAGATGAATTTACAAAGTGGAGAACTTTATACAAACTAAATAATAGATGACACTCAAACTCCCCGTAACTATAGAGGTAAGTTGTGACAACTTAGGAACAAAAAGAATTTCGAAAAAGTGGACTTCTTAAACGGTCAATTTCCGGTACTTTTTGATTGAATGTATACCTAAATTTACTATTTCAACTCTACTTGGAGAATGATACTATTATTTTCAATTTAAAACACCCCCATCTAATCTTATTAATTTAAATTGATCATTTTAATTATGTTCCACAAATTTTCAGTTTGAAACCTCTTTAAAATATGCAACATTTCAAATATGGACAGGTAAACGTATTTATATTATTTACAGTTACCGCCTGATATCTGTCTTTAAATAAAATAAAATAACTAGAGGTTTATACTTGATAGAAGGTAAATAAAATTATTTAAATATGTTAATATTAGCCTTCTACATATTTACTTTCAAAAAATTATATTTAATAATTATAACTTCAGGAATTAAATTAAATTAATGTCATATAAGTACCACTTATATCAAATGACATATAAAATAAGCATTCATTATAAGACATTGAAATGATATAACAAAATCCAATAAATAAAAGTTGTTAACCAAAATATTTAATTTATAGGATTTTGGTTAAAAATTTTTATTTATTGGATTTTGTTGTATCATTTGGACGTGTTATAATGAATGTTTATTTTATATGTCGTTTGATATAAGTCGTACTTATATGACATTAATTTAATTTAATTCCTGAAGTTATAATTATTAAATATAATTTTTTCAAATGAAATATGCAGAAGGCTAATATTAAAATATTTTAATAATGTCTTTAAATAGTTGAATTGCGTCTTAAAGGAAATGGCGTTCTTTCTTTTCATATAGAGTTTATCTTTCCATTGTGAGTTTTATACTTAGATTATTTTCAATTGAAAATTCTTTGCTTATCTAATCATTTCAATTTATCATTAATGATAATGTCCATTCATTTGCAATTTAGATAAGGGAAACAATACGTAAAAATACCTGCATTATCCGTTTTCCTCAAAATTGATGATTCAATTTTTCATATGATTAGATTGATCTATTCTTGTTTCCAACTAATATGTATTCAACGATTAGATATTGTCATAAAAATTGACTTCGTGAATTTTTCCTATCGTATTTTATCTTAGAAAGGGAAATTCCCATTTTCGCACTAAAAAGTATATCAATACAAATAGATATTATCTCATGAAAAATAACACTCGGAAATTTTCATAAGCCAGCACGGAAGGGCCCTATTTGATGTTCACTGTTAGTCTGATATTTAAAAAAATCAAATCATTCTTACTCCTTACAAAAAACATTTCATAACGAATCCCGTAAAATATTCGGCTTCAGTTTCATCAGATGAAAGTGAAGCTTTTTAGGAATAGGCAGTAACTCAAAATGAATTAATGATGATTTAATAGATGGCTGAAGTTATGATAATGCGTCGAAGGAAATGAACTTAAATTGAAGGGTAAAACAAATTCTTTCATGTTACACCTCTAGAGTTTAGTGCAAAAAAAAACATTTGCTTCATATGAAGCTTTCAAACATTTAGCTATGAATAAATTATTAACAAGTTTTTATTTTTAATCAACAATGTAATCTTCTTCGTTATCAACAACCTTTTGCCATCTAGTGAGCAAATTTTCAATGCCGGACCGATAAAAATAAATTAGTTTTTGAGTACAATACCTCGAGATGGCATCTTGGACATCATCCAAATTTACAAATTTTTTGCCACTAAGAAAATGTTGCGATCGTAATAAATAGAAATCCGAGTGTGCGATATCGAGCGAGTATGGTGGATGAGGCAGTACCTTCCACCCCAATTAATCAATTTTTCCAAAGTTCGTCTTACACCGTGCGGTCTTGCAGAATAAGGCATTTTCTATTGACAATCGCCGGATACTTTTCGATTAAATATTGGTTCGCTCGATCCACTTGTTCACAATAAAGATCTGCATTAACAGTTTGTCCACGTTTCAGCACTTCAAAATGAACAATTTCGCGTATACTCCACCAAACACACAGAAGCGCATCGTTGGGATTGTAAACCCGGCTTCGCAGTACTTCGTGGTGATTCATTTAGAGAGAGCCACCGCATTTTGCATTTGTATTATTATGTAGGACCCATTTTTCGTTTCCAGTGATCAAGCGACCAAAAACCGGTTCTGTATGGTGCCGTTGAAGCAATACGTTGCATGTGATGGATGAGTTGGCTTTATTCCCTTCGGAGAGATTATGGGGGGGACCCAGAGCAGGTGTTTACCTGCTCTGCTTATTTTTCCAATCTGCTGCAAATGTTCTTGGATGGTTGTTTAAGGGTGTTTGAAAGTTCCCCGATTGTTTGACATTGATTTACTTCCACTTCTGCCTTTAGCATGTCGCTGTCTAATGTTGTTGGTCTTCCTGATCGATACGAGTCAGAGTGATCAAAATTACCGGATCTGAATCTACCGAACCATCTTTGGCATTTACGAACGTCTAATGCACTTGGATAAACATCGCAAATGTTTTTGGTCGCAACTGTTGCGTAACTACCCTTGCGAAAATCAAAAAACATACAATGCCGGATATGCTCTTCTGGTACTTGGCTGGTCATTTCACACCAAATTGCATAAAAAAGTCTAATATTTAATTATTTAGAAGTGAACAAGTCACAATAACATTAAAATGTCTTTGAAGTACAAGTCTTCGAAGTACAAAATGAGCTGGACACATGAAAATCAAATATCGACATGCGTAGAAACGAAATTACTTTCCGGTCCCCCTATTATATTACCTGTGATAGACCATTTGAAGTCTGATTTGGGTTTTAATAAATTTAACACACCGTAATGCACCACTTCATATGAAAAAAACGACGACATGAAAATTAAATACCACAAGAAAGTAGGTAACACTTTCAGGAAAATAGTTTTTCACAACTATTTTTAAATAAAGCTTGAATTTTCATGAAAAATAGAGAGAACTTATTACAATATGTATCAATTAAAACAAATTTGTAGAAATTACTATGAAACTGAATAAAATAAAATTCCATCAAGTAAGGACCGATTGAATTAAAATCTTTCTGAAAACTTGTTTCAAATAAAAAATGATATTTTGAATGAGTTATTAGGTGTTTATAATTCCCGTATATTTATTATAAATATAACAATTGTTTTGCTATGGTAATTCAAAAATTAAGAATGGAATAAATAGGAAAATCTTCGTTTTCTATCTTTTTTTTATTACTGACGATATAATGACTCAAAGTTAGTAGTTTTTACTATATTTTCAAACAAGTTATAGAAGGCTTCGGTTTGAGTAATAAAACTGCCAGAAGTGGAGAATGCCAAAGGTCCGTCTGCTCGTTTAAGGGGGCGTCCATAAATTACGTGAGGTGTTTTTTTAAATTTTCTGTGTTTGTTTAATATTTCATACCGAAATGCAATTTTCTTCATTCATTGGAATTTTAACTAGTCTGAACATCATGTTGTTGAAAGTTGTTTATTTTTGATTACTAGAGTGGTTTGATTTATTGTGTATAATTGTATATCTGTATGTGTGCTTGTGAAAATTTGATGTCAATTATTATTACT
Organism: Megalocaria dilatata; assembly: GCA_034642435.1. Taxonomy (NCBI): domain Eukaryota; kingdom Metazoa; phylum Arthropoda; class Insecta; order Coleoptera; family Coccinellidae; genus Megalocaria; species Megalocaria dilatata. The sequence goes on along the minus strand of CM067863.1, from coordinate 44,959,194 downwards.
GAGTGTTAAGTCTAGAAAATTTATATCATTGTCAGATTCATTTTTTATGGTGAATAATATTTACGGATGTTTATTCGTATATTATTCACCATGAAAATTTAATCCGACAATAATAATTTCTTTCCAAACATAACCATCGGCAAATCTAACAATTCACATCAATTTTCCATTTTCCACAAACCCACATCTACAGGTACAATTATACAGAAAAAATCAATCCAAGCAAAAAATATCAGCTTTCAAAACATGATTTACAGACTAGTTAACAGTCTAGAGAATGAAGAAAATTATATTTCCTAACTAAATATTATTAAACAAATAGCTACTAATAATAACTACAATCCAATATTGATAGATGAGTTGGTGATGAATAAAAAACTTAGAATAGCATCAATTACGGCATTACACATGGTATATCCAAACGTAAAACAGAAATTTAAGTATAATTCATCAAAATATACAGGTGGTATTGCTACATATCTTGAAAACATATATAACTTAAGAACTTCATTTAAGACAAATTTAAACCTCTGTGAATTCATTAAAAACAATAAAGATATTGTAAAGAAAGATGATAAATCTGGAGTTTTCAAGTTAGTTTGTGATGATTGCCAATCAGTTTACATAGGACGAACTGGTGGAACTTTCCAAAAAATGGTTCAAGCACATTGAAAAAAAAAATTTAAACCCCAGTTTCTAATAAAATGAATGTGTTCCGAAAAATGTTTAGTTATTCAAAATGAAAAATCTGAGGAGGCTACTGTGATAGCCAAACAATTGTTATATATATATATATATATAATAAATATGTCTACATTAGAAAAACCTTATTTAAAATATCTTTGTTAATAATACTGATTTAATTGAATATTTGAAACAGTTCAATTTGAAAACGATCATTTTTGTAATAGAAAATATGTCGTTTTACCATATGAAATTTAAAAGAGTAAACTGGATTATTTGGAGATTCTAATATTTCAAATTGAAAAACTCATTGAGAATAAAGCAAATTTAACGAATTCACAAATACTCTTCAAAACACCCACATATTGGATGCTACTTTATCCATGCGCCATAAAAACCCACACATGTTTGAAATATACATAAATAAGAATGTTAGTTTTTTAAGTTTATGGTAGTTACTATTTTTATGTACCAAACACAAGAACTAAAGTAGAAAGTTTTGGGGCAAAATTTGAGAATTCCCAATCTGGTATGAAAAATCTGATCATGATCAATTTAATATGTATTTAGGGCTTCATTTTCCAGTAAAATTTGCTTTTGCATGAAACGGTAATGAACTATATTAATTATTATATATATTAGATAAGTGCAATTGAATCAGATAAAGAATGGATAAGTAGAGAGGAACAGTAAAAAGGATCTTGGAAAAAAAATACTTACCTAATTCAGATAAACAATTTATTGAATCAAAGAGCGATGGTCTACATATATCATAAAAGTTTTATACTTCAATTCTTTTATTTATAAACATATCACAAATAGAACCATTTTCAGTCAGGTACTGTTCTTACCAAAATATAAATTTTAAGCGGCTTTTCTACTACTCATTTAAACATACAACTTTTTTGTTTTCTCAAACGCTTCAACTATAGAATTGCTAAAAATAAAAGTGACGGAATTAAATTTACTGCAAAAAAAGATCGGGGAGAAAATTTTACATTAAAGAGGTATAATGGAAAGTGAATTGATAAATCTATTTGTATCTACTTACAGGAATAATTGTCTATACCAAATATAGGCCCCAACATGGCCTGCATCAACATATTTAACTGTTACTCCGGGCCACAAATCTTCCAATCTTGAAGTACCCTGCCTAGGAATGTAGCCATCAGCTTTGGCACAAATAGCAATAATAAGAGAAGTATCTACAGGAACTGAGAAATTTTTTAGATGAGTGCACTCATCCATTACTCCTTTCATGAACCAAAGGGCTTCTTTATCTCTGTTTTTCATTTCAGCTACATACTTGGATCTTAAAGAGATTGCACTTGTATCCTTTAATATGTTAAGTATTGACAAATCTTTACTTAGAAAAAACTTAGAAGATTTTGAATGCTTGTATGAAATGGCAGGGCAATTCGTTGTGGGCTCTTCTTTGATCAAATTCAGTATTTTGTGCGGTGTAACGTAAGTCAACTCCTTTTCAGAAAGTCCTAATAAAGCGAATGCATTTTCTAAAAGAGAACATTTTACGTAATACACAATTTCTAAATAATACAAATAATGGGATGCTCAAGATTACTGTCAATAACTTCAATCCATCACAGATTCAAGACAATCATAATTTCTCTCCAAACATTAAAACCTACACAATTACTTTTCTGAAAGTAATATTAATTTCGTCTTGATGGAGAAAAGAGCTACTAGGGATAAAACCCAGTACCAAGAAGATACTTGGTGAGGGTGCCAAGTTATACCAGGTCTAGTAGAAAAAAATCCATAGACCTGAAACTTTCGCATTTGAAATTTTTATATTTGATATTTTTCAAACTACAAATTTGTTTGATCTTAAATTTGGGGTTTCGAACGAAAATAATAACGTGCAACATTTCATGAGGATTGTATGGTTTGAAGCTTTCATAACAAAAACAATTATTTTGTGAACGGAGCAGCGTTGAGCATTAATGAAATCATAGCATAGTCCCACAATAGAGTTTGAATTTAGCATTAAGGTGCAAAATAATGACACAAAGTTTTGTGAGGATCGTATAATCAGAAAATTAAAAAAATATATATTTTGTACGCAGAGCTGGGCGCTACCGAAACCATAGCAACACTGGTATAATTGAGTTTAAATTTAGCATTTAGACGTAAAATAACAACAGAAAAACTTATACAAAATTTCATGAGGATCATGGGCGATATGAACAAGTGCTTTTCACCATTTTTTTGTTATGCAGAGCCTGTAGCCAGTCCAAGGCAAAATTTTTTTTAAAATCTGATAGAACTTGGCCCCTTGATTCTTGATGTTGAGTTTAGAGATATGAATCCATCAAAATATAGGATGAAACTGTTTAAATTGAATATTATCAAATCAATACAGTTTTCATAGTTTCAAATTTACATACCTCTTGGAGCAAAGCTACATTCAAAAGGATTATCAACAATTTTACATATTTTCGAGAGGATGGTCTGGTATGCTTTATCAGCCATATACTCTTCTTGCAACAAGTCCCAGTCTATGGATTCACTCATAACACCCTGTAAACATTTGTTTGAAACGTCATATTATCACTTGTAAGAGCATTTTTCAATTGCAAAAACGAAATTGGAGACATCTGTAATACGACACAGTGGCACCTGAAATATTAAGAGTGGTCAAAATGAAAAACTAATTTTAGCAACTTTTGGTAAAACTAAGACAATATTTTTCATTGCCACTGATATCGATGAAGTACGTGAAATAAACAAAGGAACACATTCACAACAAATATATGATGCGGAGAAAATATAAAATAAACTTATATACCTCTGTAAAAACTGTTGAAGCAGTGGACCAGGAGAGACAAGGCACTAGAACTATTGGACCAGGCCAATTCGAAGCAGCTAAAGATGCCATCTGGTTGAAATAATGAAAAAATGCTACAAATAAGTGAGAGTTTGGATGTTCATAAGGAATATAATGTTAAATTATGCTATAAAAAAATCTTCCTTTTAACTGTTTGATGATGAATAATGATTAAGATGAATATTAGTATCAGTATATTGGAGCATCATTCTGACTTGGAAAATACTTCACTTTGAAATGGATGAGCAAACTGCATTTTATATTGAAACAATCAAGATTAATACTTACATGTCCACCCATTGAAATACCAGTAACACCAAGTGGACCAAGTCCCAGCTGAACACACCAATTTAAAAGAGTTATACATTCTAAGACTAAACATCCTCCCATAATGAAAATATCTGAAACATATCTTAGACTTGATCTAATTTGATCGGCAGGCTTTCGAAGCCCGTAAAATGGGTTTTCTAGAATAATAGCCCCAATTCCCTTTTGGAGCAGGGGTTTAGCCATAATATTTCTTCTTCTCCAGAAGAACTAAACAAGAATTATGAATTATAATATGTTAGATTGAACAAATAAATGTCATCATCTTACATGATCACCCGTACCAGCCAAATGTATACAAACGGGTTTAAAATTACTAGACGGCCACTTAGTAGGCAGTATTAATTGAAAATAAGCAGTTCGTATGTCAGGGGTTATTAAAGATGGCATATATAATGCTAATGGACTTGTAAAGCTGCCTTCGATGATTTGGTACCCAGATCTCTGTTCTTTCTGAAAGCACAGAAAGGCTTTTATTATTTTTAGTATAGTTTTGATTTGTCGAATCTCACATTTATTATTTTTATGGGGTAGTTACTTGGTACTAGATTGAAGCAACGTTCTCTTGTTGAAATAACTTTCCTAAAATCGAATAGTCTGGAAAAAATAATGGAATTAAATAAGTAATGAAGAAATCAACAAAATAATTTGTCTTTACGTCTTCAAGTTCTCTGATGAGCCCCAACCTTTCGCAAAGAATTTTGTGAGGAGAATTTTTCTGTACATCACGTCTAAGCGACTAATAGGCGTTTTGGACATTTTCAAATTTTAATTGACGTGAGAAAACAATCAACTATAAGTTACTAATGCAATTGGTTATACGAAGAAATCAGTGAAAAACTGCATAATTTTAATTTTACTGATAAAATGAGATGTATACCTAATGTAATATCATTATTTCTCGTTAATAAAGATATCACATCTGATCAGACTTTTGCCAGACAGATCACAGAATCACGGACCAAAGATTTTTTACAAAATTACTTAGGCAAGTGAACAATGGATAAATATTCCTATTCGTATTTAGTTTTAGTTGATAAGAAGTTCTTTGGAAAAAAAACAGAATCAAACCATATATAATGTGGTGTAGTTACATAATATTAAAATATTTTATTAGGGACTAATGAAATAATTGGTAGTTCAAATTTTCCAAGGTCTACATTGGCGTTCCTTCTTCTTCTTCATTCTCGCCCCCAACTTTGGGCTCATCCGAGGTTATGATTGGCGTTCCTGAATTTGACCGGGGAGAACCGTTGCCAACCATACGGTATTAACCGTATTTGTACGGGAAATTGAATCTATTTAGATGATGGTATGCGGTCCGAATGGGTTACCGTACGCCGAAATACGGTAATTTCACAGATTCTTATGTTTTTCGAATTGCAACATTCTTTAACTAGTGTCATCTTTCAACTTTCATCCAGAACTAACAGAATGCTCGGTATCATTAACGTTTGTTGATACGTAGATTACTGCCAAGAACCCTGAATTATAGAGGGATTCTATAAACGTAAATTTTGTCTATGCCTATTTAAGGTAACTGCAAATTTCTTATCGGAGTTAATAGTGATAACATTGAATTTTTTCAGGTCAGCGCATATCAAGACTATATATTATTGTTAATCATAGATTAACATTAATAGTCTTGTTGATCTATGGGTCAGCAGCAAAAGGCAATGCAACTTCAAGCAATTGCAATATTCCGTTGAGTAGAGGCACATAAAATGTTACATCTTTCACAAATACTAGTCTACCACTAGCTAATTTTAAATATTTAGATGAACGTCTTCTATCAGTAGAGCAATTGCAACATTCATTGAACGATTCTTTCGTTAAGTTATATTACCTTTTCCTTAATTATATTTTGCCAAAAATTGCAAATTTAAATCAAAATTTTCACTCAGAAAAGGTAGTACTGCGGTATTTGCATAAAATGATGGAGGATGCTTATAGAAGTTTTCTGTTATGCTACATGGAAAGACAATACGTAACAAAAACTGCAATATCTGAAATAGATCCATCAAATAAAACTTGGTTTCTACCAAAGAAAAATGTTTATGTTAGCATAGAGGTAATGAATGAAATTTCAAAGCCAGTTATTAGAAATGTTTTTTGGAAGATACCAGCTTTTCTACTCATGTCTCTGTGTGGAAATTAGAAAACGGTATGGTTGCCGCCAGATTACCATTTTACTACTGGAAAAAAAAAGTAGTCAACGAGAATATTGAGATATTCTGGGGAAAAATGCAGAAATATGATAATGAGCATTATATACGTTATAATTCTGCTGCATAGCATTGCCTTTATTCATCTAAAAATTAGCGGGTAGATTCCTCTCGCAGAGATAGCCTCACCGAGAGAAGCCAGTAGCGAATTGTTAAAAGCACCCTCAACCTTTAGAAACACTGTTAGTGCTATCTCTCGATTATCGATGGTTTAATATTTGCAATTTTTGTGAGTAACTGTTTAATATATTCTACTATTATTATTATAACATAAATTTCAAGTTTCCAAGTAATGATCGAAACGCGTCATGAGTCACATTTTTAGTGAATAAATTGTGAAAATTTTGATGAAGTATTATTGTTTTATTCTGCAATATACAATGAATTTCCATAAAATACATGTCATCAATATTATACAAGTGTGAAATAATCATGATACAGTTATCAGTTCTTCATTCAAATCATTAGAGGATAATTAGTGAACTATTTAGTACAGGAAGTTACTTATTACTTCAACGAAGATATACTGAACTGTTCTACTCTGAATAAGAATGAAATGAAGACTATAAACATTTACATTCATAAGTTGCATTTGTGTAAACACCCGTTTTTATTACTAGCAAACTGAATGTTAATATTGACCAGTTAAATTCTTTATTATAAATATAGTAAAATTTAATACATTTTGTTATAAACCAAAGAATATTCACAAATTCTTTTGAAGTCACAAAACTAAATATAACATAAAATAAGTCATATTAACAAAATTCAAGCGAATATTTAAGGGGTACAAAAGTAATGCTCGAAAATATTATTGCAATTTTATTCAATTTAAAATTAAGGAGTCCTGAAGAAGCCAGTTTTGGCAATTCATACTCACAGTACTTTAATTTAAGACCTATTTAAATTACTTATTTACATCGACAAAACTGCACATAAAGTTGTAGCAATGTCCTCCCTCACTTTCAATATTTTTGATAATATCATTTATTTAAATAAATCTTGGAGATTTCTTTTTAATTAAGAAGGGATTTTCTGTTTATAGTTACACTGATTAATCTTGAATCTTTCGAGTTACATAGAACTAATGTATTTCATTACACAAAAGAATAAAATATGAAGAAAATTATATCATTTGAAATATGTAATTTTAGTCCGCATAACTTTTGTGATACAATTTATTAAATGAAATAAAAAGGAATATTTCCGCAATTTATTAATTAACGACAATTGCTTCACCAACGCTGTGGCGAGTTTGAAGATATCAAATCTGGTTATGAAATACAATTTCACTTTGAAGAAAATCCCTGTTTTGAGAACACAGTAACTTCAAATCACGTTCTAATATAATGGAGTTCAAGAATAATTATTATTTACAGGTCCTCACTAAGTACTCGAAAAAAATGGAAGGATGATATTACCAAGAATGTTGACAATAATTCTAAATGTGGTCATAAACGTAGTTTGGAATTCAAAACTTTCTTTGGCTGGTTCTTTGTTAATGTTGATTCTGTTAGTGATGAATAGCCGAAATATTCAAAGGTGACTTGGGGCCAAACCCTTTGCAGCATTATCTAGTATCAGATATAGGATAATATTGGTGCAGAATATGATGAAGATTCTGAAAGCAGCGATGTAGAAGAAATACAAAATGAATATCATTTATTTAAAGAATTCTAGCATATTTCTATTTGATTAAGAAGGGCTTTTTCTGTTTATAAGTTATTTGTTGAATCTTATGAGTTACATAAAACTAATAACTTTCATTACAAAAACAATAAAATATGGAGAAAAATATGTCATTGCAAATACTATGTAATTTTAGTACCGCATATTCAAGGAGTTTTTAAATAAAATAATATTTCCAAAATTCATTAATTAATGACAATTGTTTCGACAACATTGTGACTTCTTCAAGTTTATATTTTGAACAGTTCAAAATGCAAACTGAAGAGGCCACAGTATTGGCGAAACAATTGTTGTTAATTAATAAATTCTGGAAATATTCTTTATTACTTTATTCAATAACTTCTATACCAAAAGTTATGCGGTACTAGAATTATATAGTATTCCAAATTATATATTTCTCTCCATGTTTTATTGTTTCGTGTAATAAAATTTATTAGTTCTATAAAACTTGAAAGATTTAAGGAAAAACTAATGTAACTAAAAACAGAAAAATCCCTTCTCAATTAAATAGAAATATGTTAGCATAATTTAAACAAATGATAATAAAATCAATGATCTTCATTTCTTCTACATCACTGCTTTCATATTCTTCATCATTTTCTGCGCCAATATTATCATCCCTATCTGGTACTAAATAATGCTACAGAGGGTTTGGCCACAAGCCGTCTTTGAATATTTCGGCTATGTCATCGATAACAGGATCAACATTATCAAAGAAAGATTTGGACCACGGTACTTTGTAAATTTGAAGACCTGTTAACTATAACGACTCTTAAACTCCATTATATTAGAATGTTATTTGAGGTTATCGAATTCCAAATGAAATTCTTATTTGATCACTGTGTTCTCAAAAAAGGGATTTTCTTCAAAGTGAACCTGTATTTCATATTTGGATTTGATATTTTCCAACTCACCACAATGTTCATGATGCAATTGTTGTTAATTAATAAATTGTGGAAATATTCTTTAGTATTTTATTTAATAACTTTTATTCTAGAAGTTATGTGGTACTAAAATTACATAATATTTCAAATGATATATTTTTCTCCATAATTTATTGTTTTGTGTAATGAAATTTATTAGTTCCACATAATTCGAAAGATTTAAGGAAAAACAATGTAACTATAAACAGAAAATCCCTTCTTAATCCAATAGAAATATGCTACAATTCTTTAAAAAAATTATAATAAAATCAATGATCTTCATTTTGTATTTCTTCTACTTCGCTGCTTTCAGAATCTTCATCATTGTCTGCACCAATATTATCATCCATATCTGGTACTAGATAATACTGCAGAGGATTTGGCCACAAATCGTCTTTGAATACTTCTGCTATGTCATCACTAACAGGATCAACATTATCAAAGAACCAGCCAAAGAAAGATTTGGATTCCAAACGACGTTTACGACCACTTTTACCAGAATTGTTGTCAACATTCTTGGTAATATCATCCTTCCATTTTATTTGAGTACTTTGTGAATTTGGAGGACCTGTTAATTATAATGATTCTTGAACTCTATTAAGTAGAATGTGATTTGAAGTTACCCGATTCCAAATGAAATTCTTTTTTGATCACTGTGTTCTCAAAAAAGGGATTTGCTTCAAAGTGAAATTGTATTTCATATCCGGATTTGATATCTTCAAACTCGACAACATCTATCCTGTTCAAAAACTGAAGGCATTCTTCTTCCTTCTCGTCTACAAGTGAACTGAGATCTGGATGGTTCATTATCTGAATAATTCAGGAAAATAAGAATTCAAATATTGAACTTAGGGATGTAAACAACATACACAGACTAAAATGTCATTAGTGGAAAAAGGATACAGCTGTAAACCAGAAGTTAGGTACGTCCTTGATGATTTCATTTCTTTTAACAAAGTGGGGTTTTTTAAGCTCGTTGAATTTTTGTTCTATTTTGAGTATTTCTTCACTTGCTTTTATACTGAGATTGTCGATTTCATTTTGGCAAATATCAAGAGCTTCCATGTTTTTCTGCGTTGCTGCATCTAGATCAGAACCACCGACAGAGCCTTCAATTGATACACATCCCTTTTTCATTTTTTTTGAAGCGTCAGACATTTCATCAACAATAAATGGAAAATTCTTGCTGCCCGAGGATGAAAATCGTTCAGTGGAAGGTTGGAAACATAGAATAAAATAATTTATGTTGATCTATGGTTGGAAAACGCCACAGAATGTAAATATTATCATCCATAACATTTACCACACATAGAAATTGATATCAATTTTTTATGAAATTTTATGCTCACTTTCCTCACGATATATAAAATCACAATTGTTAATAATAAATTGTGTGTAAATAATCTATTTGCTTTTATTTAATCAAAATGAATTTCCATTAAGTAAGGATCGATTCAATTAATTTTTTTTAGAATATCCCTTTTTAATTAAATAGAAATATGCTACAATTCTTTAAATAAATGATAATATAATCAATGATCTTAATTTTGTATTTCTTCAACATCGCTGTCTGCAGGATCTTCATCATTTTCTGCAATAAGGTTATCATCCATATGTGGTACTAGATAATACTGTTGAGGGTAGGACCACAAATCGTCCTTAAATATTTCGGCTATGTCATCATTAACAGGATCAACATTATCAAAGAACCAGCCAAAGAAAGATTTGGTTTCCAAACGATCTTTACGACCACTTTTACCAGAATTATTATCAACATTCTTGGTAATATCATCCTTCCATTTTATTTGAGTACTTTGTGAATTTGGACGACCTGTTAATTATAATGTTGATAAATAGGTAGAAAATATACATACACTACATATTTAATATAACCAGTCTTTATGAAGCTGACAAATGTTTCAACACACAGTGCCATCATCTGAGCCAGTTATAAACTGAACTACATCAAAAACATCGTCAAATGTAATCGTGCTTTCTATATTGTGTACAAGGGAAATTGAGATTTTTATGCTTTATTCTGAATTGTTCGATTAGTAGGACCAACTTAGTTGCAGGGAGCAGACGGCCCCCTCCCAAAAAATAGCAACCAAGTTGGTCAGACTAATCCAACAATTTTAATTTAGAATATAACATAAAATACTCAAAGTCTGTATGGGACAAAGTCAAAAATTCTGGATCTTATAAACTTAAATGTGATGACTGCAATAATGCCTTATATAGATACTATATTGGCTGCAGTTTCTATCAGAGATTTGAAGAGTGTTTGAGAACTACAGGTTACAATTTACAAATTTTAATTCAGAATATAGCATAAAAAACTCAAAGTCTGTACGGGATAAATTAAAAAATTCTGGAGTTGACAAACTTGAAAGGTGATGACTCAATGCCTTATATATAGGCCAAATTGGCCGCAGTTTTTATGAAGAGATTTGAAGAGCATATGAGAATGTATCGGTTGAATAAATATGATTCAAATTATGCAAATCATCTTAACGAACATAATCATAAATTCACAAAACTAAATTTTTAATATACAACCTAAAAGTTTAAAATTAAATATATTGAAATGGCTAAAAATTAGAAAATATTCAAATGAAAATAAAATTCTCGTTCTGAACAATCAGCTAGATTCGTATAATTCTCCTATCATAAATAATTTCACTTATAACAACCCCAGATGCCCCTGGAACTTGAATGCCAAGAAAATAACTTACGCTATTTGAACTGCTAAATACACATACACATGTAGACACTATTTAAATATATGGTGTTTTTCATGTAGTTCAGTTTATAACTTGCTTAAATGATAGCTCTGTGTATTGAAAAATTTCTCAGCTCCATGATGACTAATTATATTAAATATATAGTGTAAATTGGAAATTATATTTTATTTTCCCACTATTTATCATTTATGATGAATTTACATGTGTTAAATACCAAAACTATAGATTAATTATAATCATTCTTCCATTTTATTTGAGTAATTAGTGAATTTGAAGGACCTATTATTTATAATGATTCTTGAACACCATTATATTAGAATGTGATTTGAAGTTACCGGATTCCAAATGAAATTCTTTTTTGATCACTGTGTTCTCAAAAAAGGGATTTTCCTCAAAGTGAAATTGTATTTCATAACCGGATATTATATCCTCAAATTCAACAACATCTATCCTGTACAAAAACTGAAGACATTCTTCTTCCTTCTCGTCTACAAGTGAACTGAGATCTGGATGATTCATTATCTGACTAATTTAGGAAAATAAGAATTTTAAATTTAGGTATATCAGCCACATAAAAAGAATAAAATGTGATTAATGGAAAAAGGATACAGTTGTAATCCAGAAGTTAGGTACGTCCTTGATGATTTCATTTCTTTTATCAAAGTGGGGTTTTTTAAGCTCGTTGAATTTTTGTTCTATTCTGATTATTTCTTCACATTCTTTTATACTGAGATTGTTGATTTCACTCTGACAAATATCAAGAGCTTCCATGTTTCTGGGCCTTGCTGCATCTAGCTGGTTCTGATAACCACTGACATTGCCTTCAATTGAAACAAATCCATTTTGCATCTTTTTTGAAACGTCAGACATTTCTTTAACAATAAATGGAAAATTTTTGCTGTCCAAAAGATGAAAATTCGCTCAGTCAAAGGTTAGAAAATTTAAAAACAATACTTTAGTGATTTTAAGGTTGGAAAAAGCCACAAAATGTAATTACCGTCACAGATAACCCTTACAATGACAACCCATAGTATGAATTCCTTCTTTCTTCTTGTTTCCCTTTCATCATAGATAAATAAGAATATATTCTTTTATCTATGCCTTTCAGTGAAAGGCTTTCACAAACTAAATTTTCGTTGTGTATTCTATGCCTCTTGTCACTTGATTATTTTCCTCCAATTGATTTGAGGAATTTATTTACATAGGAAAGACAACACCACCGTCACCAACCGTACTGTAATTACCGTATTTGTACGGTAAATTGAGTCTAAATACGGTATACGGTCCGAATAGGCTACTGTACGCCGAAGTACAGTAATTTCACATTCTTTAACTAGTGCTGTCTCGGCAAGATCCAGAACTAACAGAATGCTCGGTTAGCTTATAGCTTATCTCCAACGTTACATAGGTAAGATGCTTTATAAAACATATTTCTCTTATAATGTAAACATTAAGAACATTTGTAGGAAAAGCCTTAAGCGCTTAGGAATTTATTTTGCTACAGCAGAACAGGCAAACTGGTTTGTCGATAATCACAATCTTCAGTCAAATGAGTATGATGTGTACGTTCCAACTCGCATGGTTACATCCATGGGAATCGTTCGTGATATTGGCTCAGAGGTAACCGAAGAAGACATCGTCCAATATGGCATGGGTATGGCCCCTAGCTCCCCAAATATTAGAGTTGCAGATTCAAACGAACTATTAAAGTAAACGATGTGTCAACACAAGTTCCCTCTGGTACCTGTTTAATCACCTTCCAAGGTATGTCACTACCCAAATATTCTGAAATCTTTAATATACGTACAGAAGTCTCCATATAATTCTCCAGTGATCCAATGTCGAAAATGTTTACGATTTAGTCACGTTCAGTCACAATGTAGAGGTAACTACAGGTATGTAACATGTCGTGACTCTCACGACCCTTCTATTAATTGCAATTCATCATTTAAATGTGTATTCTGCAAAGACTTTCACCCCTCTAATGATAAATCCTGTTCCAAATACCTAAGATAAGTTAGGATTAGAGAATTGATGGCTCTTCATAACTTATCACTATTTGAAGCTAATCAGGCAACCAGAAAACAACAGGCCCCTCTCCCATCAGAGTTTCCATTACCTCCTACTTGAATCACTCAAAATTACTTGTCTCTCTCCTTCTCTACTCAAACCCGTAGAGCTCTCTCTCTCCGCACAATTAGTAAAACAACACCATTGAAGAGGAAAGAAAGATCATCTGGTTATGATAAGGAGGCTCATGCCCAAGCTCTCTTTACATATTCTCCAACTGATACTAACTGTCTTATCACTGACCCATCCTCATCTCCCATCCTTCCTCCCCAAAAGTTTGTAATCACTGACTCAATTCTTCAAACACCTCTTCCCTATCCTCTAACGACGAAGATTCTGTTCTTAATGCTTCACTAAATTCATAGTTTATAATGATCAATTGTATACAATGCTTGATTGGAGTATGGAGGTTTCCAATTGAGGCTGTCAAAATTTTTAATTTTTTTTTTAATAATAATACTTAATTCAATACTTAAAACTTATATATTTTGACCACCCACTTTGTATAATGTGTATTCCTATATAAGGTATTTCAAAATATTGATGTTCCCAATAAGGATATTACATTGGAATATATGCTCCTTTTTATATAATTTGGTCGATCTGAAAAATATGATTAAGGGCCATAACTCTGACGTTGTGCTACTTAATGAGACATTTCTGCATCCTAGTTCCAGTGTGCAACTTGGTGGCTATTCGTTGCTTAGACAGGATAGAAATGATGGATATGGAGGAATTGCTGCTGCCGTAAGATGTGATTTGCCTTATAGCGCAGTGCCTCTGAGAAACCTAAAACTTCCAAGTGGTGTTCAAGTGTTAGCAGTTGAGGTCAAGTCTCTCCTTATCTTCTGTATATACTCTCCTTCTAATATTAGACTAACCATTTCACATTTTTATTCATTAGCTCATCATTTCTCTGATCAGTTTATTTTGATTGATGATTTAAATACCCAAAACCCCCTCGGGGGATCGGGAGTGAGACATCACGGTGGCGCCACGAGTGTTTCATACAGTCAGGCGACTATGTAATCTTGAATGAGGTACTCCCACAACATTGACTCCCCAGGTACTAACCTTAGTGCTCCTGATGTTGCATTCTGTTCAGCAACGATTGCATCATGGACTGTCATTCCGGATAGCAGTATGAGTGACCACTTCCTGATCTTGGGGCCGTGCCTGCTAGCGGGCGGTTGAGCTCACCCAGATTGTTCACTACCCGGAAATATAACTTAAAAAGAGCAGATTGGCCAGGGTTCACATCCTATCTAAGTGATCAGGCATCCAGGGTTGATTTTAATGAAACTGACCTGGAGAAACTTCTTAGGTTGCTCACTCAGGCTGTGGATAGGTATATCCCCAAATTTAAGCCTTCCACATATGGCGGTTTCAGGGTACACTGGTGGGATGATGAAGCGGTTGAAAAGAAAAGGGCGGTGTTTAGAAGATATCGTTTGGATCCCACCTTTACTAATTTTATTGCCGTTAAACAGGCAAGAGCTATATGTAGAGGGATAATAAGATGTAAGAAAAACACCTCCTTCAGGACTTTCTGTGAAAGTATTAATTTTATAAAATCTCATAAAATGTGGAAAGTCATTAAAAAGTTTTCAGGTGGGTCATCGTCATCCCCTCCCCTCTCTCCCTCTAAGGATTGTTTGCTAGAGATCTTAAGAAACCTTGGAAGAACTGGACCTAATATCATTCCTAATTTAACCTTGGGAGAGTTCTGTGAGCCTTTTTTATTGGAAGAACTTCTTTTGGCCTTTTCAAATAAGAGAGATTCTGCACCAGGATTGGATGGTATATCATATGCCATGTTTCACCATAGCCCTATGTCATTCAAACTGCTCTTACTGCGATCATTCAAACCTAATACTAAGCTCTGGAATGGTCCCTGAAGTATGCAAGGAGACATTAATACTTCCCTTCTTCAAGAAAGAAAAGTCTCCTGATCTTCCTTCAAGCTACAGGCCTATCGCACTCTCACCATGCATTACAAAAGTCCTGTAAAAACTTCTGAAAAATCGAGTTGAAAAACACGTTGGTGATCGTATCGGGCCTGCTCGCCCTCTTTTCGGTTTTCGTAGAGGTCGTTCAGTAAATGATTGTTTTGCATTTCTTGCGGGATTTGTTTATGGTGCGTTTGCAAGAGGGGAAAAAGTGATGGCAGTCTTCCTTGACGTTAAGGGCGCGTATGATCATGTCCTTCCCTCCGTGCTCCTGGTTGACCTTGAGGCGGCGTCGGTTCCTACTGCCATAATTCATGTGAATATGCAATTACTAACAAGTCGCAAACTATATATCACTTTCCCTTCGGTGGGGTCTATTCTGGGTCCGGTGGTTTCGTCCTGTGGACTGGCACAGGGTTCAGTAACATCTCCTCCCTATTAAAACTTATATTCCCTCATTCCCCCTGACACCTTGTCCCCCAATACCTTCCCCCTACAGTTTTCCGACGATTTTGTATTGCTGATCAGCGGTACTGATTTACATCAGATTGCAGAACAACTGTCAGGCGATCAAGACATGGTCAACACCTGGATGTCAAGTAGGAATCTATCGCTCTCTCCCGAAAAGTCGTCAGCGATGATTTTTGCAAAGTCTAGAATCCCAGCCAATCTTCCTGACATTTCCTGCTATGACCAAGTTATTCCTTGGAAAATATCAACCTGTTATCTTGGTGTCCATTTAGAAAGTAACTTCCGTTGGAATAAACATATTGAGTTGACCTGTGCGAAGACACTGGGAGTAACACTAAACGTGATGAAGGCTTTAGGAAAGACGAAATGGGGCTGTCATCCTACTGTTCTCCTTCAGGTTTATAGGGTGTTGGCCCTGAAAAATAATGATGAGTCTAATGAAAGTCCTTCCGCAAAAACTCTCTCAAAAGATTATGTACAACTCGGTGGACATCTAAGTATGAAGCAGTATAAAATTTTTTAGAATTATTTGATTACGTCGTTCAAAGTTTAGAGGAGATATCAAATTGGAAAGATTCTGGAGATGCGAATACATTGAGAAACACACTGAATGATTCCGACTATCTAGTCGCACTTCAAGTCGTGAATCAAATATTTTGTTATGCCTTATCCCTTTGCCGATTCCTACAAAAATCTGGAATCGGCCTCAGAAAAGTTGTAACTATGATGGAAAATACTATTTCTTGCCTGAAAATCATACGTCAAGATGCCAAAACACATTTCGACTCAATCTTCAATAAAGCTCAGGTAAAAGTTAGAATATAAAATGTGTTTGTCAGTTTTTTTATTTTCTTGCATATTTCAGGCTCTTACCTCAAGTATTGGAACCAACTTTAAGGTAAAAAGAATTGTTTCACGCCAAAAAAAGAGGGCAAATCCTATCATTTTGCAAGATTCAGAAGCACCAGCAGTGGACTATTTCAGGGTTACCATTTACATTCCATTCATTGATTATTTCATCAGTCAGTTAGAGGAAAGATTTACAAACCATAAACGAATTTTCCAGGGGTTTATGTATCTACTGACAGGAGAAAAAATAACTGATGCTGACGAGTATGACAAACTTTTAGGTTTCTATATACCTGATGTAACCAGATGTATTTCAAAAACTGAAATTAAAATGTGGCACATTCATCTGATTAATCATCCAGCTTTGGCTCACCTGGAAATATGTAATCCACACACTTTTCCTATTGTGTACAAGCTATTACTGATATTCTGTACAATACCAGTTTCTACAGCCACTCCAGAGAGATCATTCTCAACATTGAAAAGAATAAAAAACTATCTCCGAAATTCTACTTCTGAAAACAGGCTCAACAGTGTAGCAATGATGTCTACTCATAGGGACTTGTCTATTTCCGAAGATGAAATTATTGATGAACTTTCAAAAAGACCTAGGCGACTAGATTTTGTTTTATAAAAGTATATCCTCCGAATAACCAATTTTTTTGAAACTCATCCATAATTTTCAAATGATCATCATATTATCAGGAAAAACTTGAAACAGTGGATTCTCTCTTAGGGAAGAAAAAAACTAAATTTTGTTCTGATTGTGATAAGATATAGTATTTTTTGCGTGTTTTCATTTTATGGTTATTTTTTTGTAGGTATTTGTTCAGCCATCGTAGGAAAAAGTCATTCAAACAGAATAGTTGCATCACGTAGAAGCCATAGCTCCTCGGAGCTAAAGCTTCTGTGATATCATTTATTTATTCACCTTCTGTATTTCAATTTGTGAATGTGGTATTGAATTATTGTTGATGTGTAATTTACTCAGTGGATAAATATTATTATTATTTTGCAAAAATTAACTTGTAATTTCTAGAAATGCTTGTACATTTTTTAAAATTTTCAGCCAAAAATGAACTCAAACAATTGAAGGGAAGGCTTTCGATTTACAGGGCAGACTTTAAGACTAAATGGGAAGATAAAGTTCGAGAATACGCAAAATCCGCTCATGAGACTCGAAGATATAATCATTGAAAATGATATTTTTTTGCGCACTTGTCCTAGGGAACAGTGTGTTATTGTTTTGCCCAAATGTCTAAGTTTCCATTTGAGCCGAAATTGGTCTCAAACGAGTTGGTTAATAAAATTCACATGTTCCACAACCAGAAATGTGTTATGGTCCCTCGGAGCCCAAAGTCGAAGGAAGAGATCTTCGTGTTTTGAGGTACTATATACTGTGCTCTCCGCTCGATCTTCCCAAAACATGCTTCATCACAAAATTTAAGATAATGTTTGCCATAGTGGCAACTTCTTTGAAAAACCAGCTGGCTTCCATCAAATTGACTATTATACATATTCTATTCAACTCTACTACTTCAGGTGTAATTAATCGTTTAAACTAATTTTTTTTAACAAAGCATCACCCTGTGATAAAACCATCATTCGAAGTTGAAACGTGGTTTCAACCTACTGTGATAACTCTATTAAAACTAGGATTATAAATAATAATAACTTTATTTACCCAACGGGAAGATTCCCGATTACTAAATAACATTTTTATATTTCAGCAGCACGTAAGAAAATTGTCCATTTTCACTAGACTATCCACTTTTCAGTAACAAGTAAATTGTTTACAAGTTACTTCACGCACGATTCTTCAGGTGTAAGTCGAATTTCATTATATTTTCCACTTTTATCTAACTCTTATGACAATTATTTATAAATTTTCCAGGCTCGCTCCTTCGATAGGAGTATATTGACTACCCCTCGTACAATTTCAACTCGAAATAATATGACAAAATAAAATACTTCCATATACGATTGACCAGTCTCTGAATCACCCCTGACGCACCGTGTTATGTAACTGACCAGTCCAATATTCTAACAACATATACGGGGTGCATCCGAAAGTATACCGGTAAGTTTAATTAAGATTTTTACTTCAAATCTAGAAAATATTATTTCGAGTTGAAATTGTACGAGGGGTAGTCAATAAATTTTGTTATTGGATTTACGTCATTTAATTTATTTTCTTTATTGTTTCTGTCTTTACTTGACGGAAATTCATCGTTTATGACGTAAAACACTTTATTTTCGCTAATATTTATTGTTTACACAACAATTGTTTCGTCAATTACATTTTGTCTTCATCAGTCGAGTATGGTACTTTTACAAACTCGGTTTAGGATGGAAATAAACCGTGTTAGACATTTGAGGAATTTATTGAATGAACAAAGTGAGTTATCTAATTCACCTTTATTGGATCTATTTAACAAGGGACTCGGTGGTTTTACCAAAAGTAATAAAAATATTTTATTGTACCCTTACCTCAAAACAGAAAATATTTACTGTATATTACCAAATTTCAGACTAGTTGTTTGTAAGGACCTGAAGAAGTTAACTATGTTAACGAAACACATCATGTGAACATATCAAAATAAATAGAAATCAATATATGAATTGATTCTGAAAATTCCCAAAACAAACCTTCATGTTGTCACGTTTCTTTTTGCTCAAAATTGTATTTAAGGAGACCGATTTTCTAAAGTACCATACTGACCTGATGAAGTCAAAATGTAATTGACGAAACAATTGTTGTGTAAACAATAAATATTAGCGAAAATAAAGTGTTTTACGTCATAAACGATGAATTTCCGTCAAGTAAAGACAGAAACAATCAAGAAAATAAATTAAATGACGTAAATCCAATAACAAAATTTATTGAATACCCCTCGTACAATTTCAACTCGAAATAATATGACAAAATAAAATACTTCCATAAACGATTGACCAGTCTCTGAATCACCCCTGACGCACCGTGTTATGTAACTGATCAGTCCAATATTCTAACAACATATACGGGGTGCATCCGAAAGTATACCGGTAAGTTTAATTAAGAATTTTACTTCAAATCTAGAAAAATATTATTTCGAGTTGAAATTGTACGAGGGGTATTCAAAAATTTTGTTACGGGATTTACGTCATTTAATTTATTTTCTTGATTGTTTCTGTCTTTACTTGACGGAGATTCATCGTTTATGATTTAAAGTAAAACACTTTATGTTTATGTAATATTTATTGTTTACACAACAATTGTTTTGTCAATTACATTTTGTCTTCATCAGGTGAGTATGGTACTTTAGAGAATCGGTCTCCTTAAATACAATTTTGAGCAAAAAGAAACGTGATAACATGAAGGTTTGTTTTGGGAATTTTCAGAATCATATATATATATATATATATATATATATATATATATATATATATATATATATATATATATATATTGATTTTTATTTATTTCGAGTTGTTCACATGATGTATTTCGTTAACATAGTTACCTTCTTCAGATCCTTACAAACAACTAGTCTGAAATTTGGTAATATACAGTAAATATTTTCTGTTTTGAGGTAAGGGTACAATAATATATTTTAATTACTTTTGGTAAAACCACCGGGTCCCTTGTTAAATACATCCAATAAAGGTGAATTAGATAACTCACTTTGTTCATTCAATAAATTCCCCGAATATCTAACACAGTTTATTTCCATCCTAAACCGAGTTTTCTAAAGTACCATACTCACCTGATGAAGACAAAATGTAATTGACAAAACAATTGTTGTGTAAACAATAAATATTAGCGGACATAAAGTGTTTTACTTTAAATCATAAACGATGAATTTCCGTCAAGTAAAGACAGAAACAATCAAGAAAATAAATTAAATGACGTAAATCCAATAACAAAATTTATTGAATACCCCTCGTACAATTTCAACTCGAAATAATATGACAAAATAAAATACTTCCATAAACGATTGACCAGTCTCTGAATCACCCCTGACGCACCGTGTTATGTAACTGATCAGTCCAATATTCTAACAACATATACGGGGTGCATCCGAAAGTATACCGGTAAGTTTAATTAAGAATTTTACTTCAAATCTAGAAAAATATTATTTCGAGTTGAAATTGTACGAGGGGTATTCAAAAATTTTGTTACGGGATTTACGTCATTTAATTTATTTTCTTGATTGTTTCTGTCTTTACTTGACGGAGATTCATCGTTTATGATTTAAAGTAAAACACTTTATGTTTATGTAATATTTATTGTTTACACAACAATTGTTTTGTCAATTACATTTTGTCTTCATCAGGTGAGTATGGTACTTTAGAGAATCGGTCTCCTTAAATACAATTTTGAGCAAAAAGAAACGTGATAACATGAAGGTTTGTTTTGGGAATTTTCAGAATCATATATATATATATATATATATATATATATATATATATATATATATATATATATATATATATATATTGATTTTTATTTATTTCGAGTTGTTCACATGATGTATTTCGTTAACATAGTTACCTTCTTCAGATCCTTACAAACAACTAGTCTGAAATTTGGTAATATACAGTAAATATTTTCTGTTTTGAGGTAAGGGTACAATAATATATTTTAATTACTTTTGGTAAAACCACCGGGTCCCTTGTTAAATACATCCAATAAAGGTGAATTAGATAACTCACTTTGTTCATTCAATAAATTCCCCGAATATCTAACACAGTTTATTTCCATCCTAAACCGAGTTTTCTAAAGTACCATACTCACCTGATGAAGACAAAATGTAATTGACAAAACAATTGTTGTGTAAACAATAAATATTAGCGGACATAAAGTGTTTTACTTTAAATCATAAACGATGAATTTCCGTCAAGTAAAGACAGAAACAATCAAGAAAATAAATTAAATGACGTAAATCCCGTAACAAAATTTATTGAATACCCCTCGTACAATTTCAACTCGAAATAATATTTTTCTAGATTTGAAGTAAAAATCTTAATTAAACTTACCGGTATACTTTCGGATGCACCCCGTATATGTTGTTAGAATATTGGACTGGTCAGTTACATAACACGGTGCGTCAGGGGTGATTCAGAGACTGGTCAATCGTATATGGAAGTATTTTATTTTGTCATATTATTTCGAGTTGAAATTGTACGAGGGGTAGTCAATATACTCCTATCGAAGGAGCGAGCCTGGAAAATTTATAAATAATTGTCATAAGAGTTAGATAAAAGTGGAAAATATAATGAAATTCGACTTACACCTGAAGAATCGTGCGTGAAGTAACTTGTAAACAATTTACTTGTTACTGAAAAGTGGATAGTCTAGTGAAAATGGACAATTTTCTTACGTGCTGCTGAAATATAAAAATGTTATTTAGTAATCGGGAATCTTCCCGTTGGGTAAATAAAGTTATTATTATTTATAATCCTAGTTTTAATAGAGTTATCACAGTAGGTTGAAACCACGTTTCAACTTCGAATGATGGTTTTATCACAGGGTGATGCTTTGTTAAAAAAAATTAGTTTAAACGATTAATTACACCTGAAGTAGTAGAGTTGAATAGAATATGTATAATAGTCAATTTGATGGAAGCCAGCTGGTTTTTCAAAGAAGTTGCCACTATGGCAAACATTATCTTAAATTTTGTGATGAAGCATGTTTTGGGAAGATCGAGCGGAGAGCACAGTATATAGTACCTCAAAACACGAAGATCTCTTCCTTCGACTTTGGTCTCCGAGGGACCATAACACATTTCTGGTTGTGGAACATGTGAATTTTATTAACCAACTCGTTTGAGACCAATTTCGGCTCAAATGGAAACTTAGACATTTGGGCAAAACAATAACACACTGTTCCCTAGGACAAGTGCGCAAAAAAATATCATTTTCAATGATTATATCTTCGAGTCTCATGAGCGGATTTTGCGTATTCTCGAACTTTATCTTCCCATTTAGTCTTAAAGTCTGCCCTGTAAATCGAAAGCCTTCCCTTCAATTGTTTGAGTTCATTTTTGGCTGAAAATTTTAAAAAATGTACAAGCATTTCTAGAAATTACAAGTTAATTTTTGCAAAATAATAATAATATTTATCCACTGAGTAAATTACACATCAACAATAATTCAATACCACATTCACAAATTGAAATACAGAAGGTGAATAAATAAATGATATCACAGAAGCTTTAGCTCCGAGGAGCTATGGCTTCTACGTGATGCAACTATTCTGTTTGAATGACTTTTTCCTACGATGGCTGAACAAATACCTACAAAAAAATAACCATAAAATGAAAACACGCAAAAAATACTATATCTTATCACAATCAGAACAAAATTTAGTTTTTTTCTTCCCTAAGAGAGAATCCACTGTTTCAAGTTTTTCCTGATAATATGATGATCATTTGAAAATTATGGACGAGTTCATTTTTCTCTGAAAAGTAATCAATAATATTGAGAGAGAGATTAACTTTATTGAACAATCAGAACAATTATTAAATTTAAATAAACATATGGAAATTGAAATTATTTTTTCTCGAATCAAATGGCTATCGATTGAAGTCTTCCAAAGAGTAATAAACATTTTAATTCATAATATATAAGATATAGTAGTTGCTACACAGATGTTATTGTAGGGACATTAAATGTTCAAACAGTGGGAGTGCTGGTAGTTTTGCCCTTTTTAGTTCTATATTGTAATGATGTATTAGCGGTTCTATGATGGTCCTATTGTTCTGGTTTCCAATGAATTTCTGCTTAGTCTTTGCAATCTGATTAGTATTGGCTTCACTTCTGTTGTCTCGTATAACATGATGTTAGAAGGATTCTGTAGAAGATTGTTTGGGTGTCTCAACTTCCTTATTTTTCTAAGAGAAATTCCTTCCGCTTGTACTAGGTTGTTTAGTGCAGTTTTTGTTGCATTTGAGAATATTATGTGACCATACTTCAGCAGTGGTCTGCAGATCATTTTGTAAATAGTAGTGGATGTTTTGATGTTGATGCCTAAGTTTCTGAATGTAAGTGTCCGGCTCGTGTGATGGCTGCTTATTTTTTTTATGGTTTTTATGTGATGCTTGAAAGTCAGTTTATTGTCAGTATTCCCAGATATTTGCACTGTAGTTGGTCTGATTGTTTCATTGCCAATTTTGATACATAAAATTAAGGTTACAGGGATCGATAATCTTTCTAATGTTACGTTGTGTGAACAACCCAAATTACACCTAAAGAGAGCAAGGAAACAGTGGCGGGAGGTTCAAATATTCAAAACACAGTAACACCAGAAGAATATATTTATATTAGTAATATTGAATAGCAACAACCCTCAATGAATGGAAACAAACATTTATCAACCTGTGGTTGAATCTACTCCACACAGTGGTTCACAAAGCTCCACAGTGAACCTAAAGGCGCCCCGGATCTAAATGACTTATTTGGACACATCGTTAGGTCAGAAACTCGCTCAAATCAGATATCATTCTTATGCAGCAGAAGGGGTTAGAAAAGACAGGATACAACCAGCATGCACCTACAACTGCACTTCCGGTAACCTGTGTAGAACCTAACCGTTACAAGGCGTAAGTTTAAATGGACAGTAAGGTAAGGGTAACTGTGGCATGCCCAGAAGATCTCATTAAAGAGGGGATCTAACATAATTCGAGTCGACCAGAATAGTTACTATCAAATGGACTGTATCTGGCCTCCATGGGGAGGCTTCACAAACACGTTGGCTATCATTAGCTAACTCTAAATATTTAGATGAACGTCTTCTATCAGAGCAAATTCATCATTCATTGAATGATTCTTTCGTTAAGTTATATTACCTTTTCCTTAATTATATTTTGCCAAAAATTCCAAATTTAAATCAAAATTTTCAGTCAGAAAGAGTAGTATTGTCATATTTGCATAAAATGATGGAGGATGCTTATAGAAGTTTTCTGTTATGCTACATGGAAAGACAATACATAACAAAAACTGCAATATCTGAAATAGATCCATCAAATAAAACTTGGTTTCTACCAAGAAAAATGTTTATGTTGGCATAGAGGTAATAAATGAAATTTCGAAGCAAACTATTTCAGGAATGTCCGAGTTATTAGAAATGTTTTTTGGAAGATGCCAGCTTTTCTACTCATGTCTCTGTGTGGAAGTTAGAAAACCCTATGGTTGCTACCAGATTATCATTTTACTACTAAAAAAAAAAGATGTCAACGAGAGTATAATATTCTGGGAAAAAATGCAGAAATATGATAATGAACAAGTAGGTTTTGAATTTCTGAATTTGTCAAAGTTCGTACTGAATTTACTATCTATTCAACACTTAAATGCTGAATGTGAAAGAGTGTTCAGTAAAATAAACTTAGTAAAAACGAGATCAAGAAATAAGTCAATAACAAAAACCATACACAGTCGTCTATTAACTTCGCAGTGTGTGAAAAAAGATGGAAATTGCGTTAATTTTACACCTTCCTAAGTGGACATGTATTCTTCCACTTCTACTATCGATGTTGATGAAGTTTGTTGTTGAAACTTAGATTATATATTTTTGTACAATAAATATAATCATTATACATATATATTGTTTACTGAATATCCTGATATTGAGGGGCTAGTACAAGTTTGTAGGTTAGGTTTGACCACAGAATAGTAAGAATTTTATGTCAAAGATTGGGATAACAAACAACATGGTTGGGTGTTTAACATTTCCCCTCAAAATTTTATGTTAATTACTTCTCAAAGAAGCTACGTATGATGATTGGAAAAACAGAATTGTGTTCTGTCATCCAAAAGTCAAATAAACGTATTTTTTTTTTTTGCAATTTTAGAACTGTTCTCCTGAAGAAACGAAAAATCTCGTGAAAGTGAAAAATACAAGGTTCAAAAGATCCACCCTTCTAATCTGCATCTATAGGCAAGAAAAAGTGGGAAAATAATATATTAAACAAAACTTTTCGTACTTTTTGTCGAAATCATATAGGACCACCATTTCACTGTTGGGTCGAAAATGAACAGTGTTGTGCCTAAGGTGGGCCTAACTAAAAAAAACAACTCGCACAAGCAGAAAACTTCTGAGGAATCTTCACAGAAGAGCTAGGAATCTCAGAATAATTGAAAAATATTATTTGGAATTACCGCACATTTCTAAGGTTTCCACTACCATAAAATCATACAGGGTTCCTTGAAACAAAGAAAAATAAATTTTGAGATGTGTAGATGTAATCAGTTCCCGGGCACATATAAAGGGATGGAAAAAGAAGAAGATTGAAACAAAGCACCAATAATTAAAAATTTCATTTAGTTTAATTTCATTCAACTAGATATAAAAATCAATTATTTGGCGAAAAAATTCAAAAGAGGTTTTATTCTGCGCCTGGTTTCTAACCCACCGGCGCATCACAGATTGCAGTAAACAGCTTCGCTCACCAAGCCAATGATGCATTTGGTAGCTTTGTCGGTTTCCTGCTACATATATTTATTATTATTATTGTACTACATTAAGAGTGGAGGTTACACCAATACATTCAAAAAAGTAACGAAAAAAGCATACTGTCAGTTTTTAATTTTGAAAATTAATTATTCACGATCCCCACGAATTTTGTGTTGGCCTTCCTGACATTATTCCTATCGAATTGTAAATTTAAACTCAATAGTACGGCTGTTGCTATGGTTTTGGGTAGCGCTAAACTCTGCTCTGCTCATTTTTTTTGTAATCTTTTGATTATATGATTTTCACGAAATTTCGCATTAGTCTTTGTGTCGTTATTTTACAACTAAATGGTGAATTTAGTAATTTGTGATATGATAACAGTTGACTTTTGCCAGACAGATCAAAGAATCACACATAGATAAACATTATAGTCTTGTCTCTTTATTAGACGAAAAATAAACATTAATCAAGTCTTTGGAATCTCAGAATACGAAAAGTTTAAAAAAATTCTAAGGCAAGTGGACATGGGATAAATATTCCTCTTCCTATTCAGTTTTAATTGATAAGAATATTTTTGAAAAAAAACTGAAATAAACTGTATATAATGTGGTGTAGTTCCATAACATAAAAATATTTTACGCTATTTTGAATTGGGGACTAATGAAATAATTGGTAGTTCAAATTTCCTAAGTAGTGGGTGATGAACTTTTTTTGGCAGCATACTTCAACCAAACATAAATAAGTTTCATCTACTAAACTATACTTAACGTAAAATATTCAGTTTTAAATTTCTGAACATGCTAACCCTAAAACTGAACATAAGACGATTTGATTTATCGGATAATCCTCTTGTTGAGAAGGCAACTATTATGTGTGAGCCAAGTATAACATACAATGATCTCAAAGAAAAGGTCATGAAGGCTTGTAAATTGAGTATATCTGCGTATAAAATAATAAAGTTAAGGAATAGTGAACACGTGATGATTCCTTATTCAATGATGTTGGACAATGTAGCCGAAAATTACTTTGTAGATGTAACAAATCTGAACCGAGCACCTAATACTGGCATGAACCTGTTACAAGATGCTTACATCAACTCCATACATTCTAAATTAAACAACATGGAATGCCGTATTCAGCAGGCGGAGAACCTTTTACCTCAATTAGAATGCAAAAGACATGCACATCTTGAGGAAACTGTGAGCCACCTATCGAATAAAGTTTTATTTTTAAACAGAAGGTTCGATGAAATTGCACCCCAACAGTGGCGATCAAAAACGCCATATGCAATGGCATGAGAAACTACCACAGAAGCAAGTCTTGAGGGAAAATGAAAAGTTCTTGTATTGTTTGTGAATATTTTCAATTTAAATGTCGGATAACACATATATTTAAATACATAACATATGCAGGTGTTGAATGATATGTGTCTTTCAGTATTTATTACAGCTTTAACTCTTTAAGTGGTCTACATAAAATGTATGTATTTAGTAAAACTATACAAATTCATTATTGTCATGCTAAGTTAAAATACCTTATGTAAAAGTTGTAAATACAGGAAAATTAATAGTTTGTATATATTGAATGGATGAAAACACTTGGAGGATAAAAACATTTAGAACTTTGTCAATAATTATTGCTAGATTAATTATATTATTAATATATTTGTGTAGTTATAAATAAAAACGAAAAATAGTTGATTATTTAAATTGTACCTGTTTATTTCCATACAAGATGCTTTATCTACATTTCCAATTACATAATAACTTCAAACACTACTTACAATTTTTGTGTTTGTATTTCATTTCATTCTTTATTTATGTCATTTTAATCACTGTCACTAAGGACTCCAAAATTGTATATAAAAATATCAAAACAGAAGTTTCAGTCTTGATATGATTTTATTATTCAGAAATAAGGCAATTTAGATCTTCACATGGTTAATACACGCTTAACACCAAAATAGCCTCATATCGATAAAATTGTTGAAATTCAGAGTGAGAACAATAAAAAATGTCTTACATATTAACATGACTTCAGTATCAGTATTTCCCACTGATATTTTATTCTGTCAGTTTCTCAATATGCGAGATTTATTCCAAAATTATTAGTTGTAAATCTCGGAAACACTTTTGCCATTAAATTTACAAATAACATCTAGGATATGGGGTACTGAAATTACATAGTATTTCAAATGATATATTTTTCTCCATATTTTATTGTTTTCTGTAATGAAATTTATTAACTCTATGTAACACCAAATAAGGATCGATTCAATTAAATTAATTTTTTTAGAAAATTCATCTTAAATCAAATAGAAATATGCTACAATTCTTTAAATAAATGATAATACAATCAATGATTTTCATTTTGTATTTCTTCTACATCACTGCCTTCTGGATCTTCAACATTATCATCGATATCTGATACTAGATAATACTGCAGAGGGTTTAGCCACAAGTCGTCTTTGAATATTTCGGCGATATCATCACTAATAGGATCAACATTATCAAAGAACCAACTGAAGAAAGAATTTGATTCCAAAGGACCTTTACGACCACTTTTTCCAGAATTATTATCAACATTCTTCGTAATATCATTCTTCCAATTTATTTGAGTACTTTGTGAATTTGGAACCCCTGTTAATTATAATGATGATAAATAGGGGGAAAATAAGATATAATTTCCAATTTAAACTATATATTGGATATAATCAGTCTTTATGAAGCTGACAAATGTTTCAACACAAAGTGTCATCATCTGACCGCCTTATAAACTGAATTACATTAAAAACATCGTCTCCTTAAGTAGTGTTTACATGTGTATTTCAGAGTTAATACAAATAGCTTCATTTATTTTCTGGGAATTGTGTCAGTATCCATGCTCGAAGGGCATCTGGGGTTGTTGTAATGGATATTATTTATGATAGGCCAATTATACAAACCTACTTGGTCATTTAGAATGAGAATTTTATCTGTTTCCTAATTTTTAGCGATTTCAATAAATTTAATTTCGAACCTTTGGGTTGGATATCCACAATTTCGGATTTTTTTGTGAATTTTATGATTATGCGTGATAAGATAGTATGCTTAATTTGAATCACGTTTAGTCAACCGATAACTTTTCAAATGCTCTTCAAATCTCTGATAGATTTAGTTTCCTTCAAAAACAAAATACAAAAGTCGCATTCAAAACAAACAATTACCTAGCTTCATTCATAAAAAACTCAAAGATCATATGGGAGAAATTAAAAAAATTTGGAGTTTACAAAACTTTAATGTAACGACTGCAATGCCTTATATATACAAGTATGGAAAAGAAAGTCGGAAACATAGGAAATTCAATGTTAATGTATAAACAACGTCGGTTCCAGTGGAACAGTGGAAGAATCAAAACCTCAGCGCAATGTGATGACGAATAAACCACTGTTCTTTCTCAATGCCAATTTCAAGAGGGAGGGGATGTTTCGATCGAAACAGGGCTCTTCACTGCTCATTTTGATAGAAGCATCCCCCCTCATTCTCATTGAGAGAAAACAGTCGTTTAATCATCATGGGATAGCGCTGAGGTTTTGATTCTTCCACTGCCCCACTGGACAGACACCGACCTATAGATTAACATTGAATTTCCTGTTTCCAAATGTCTTCCATACCTGTATATATAAGCCAGACCGGCTGCAGTTTCTATCAGAGATTTAATGATGATTAATGAGCATTCGAGTAGTTATTGGTTGAATAAACGTGATTCAAATTATGCAAACCATCTCACGGAACATAATCATTAATTCAAACAAATTTTGAATATCTAACATAAAGGCTTGAAATTAAATATATTAGAATCGCTACAAATTAGGAAACAATAAAGGTAAAAATCTCATTCTGAACGATAAGGTTCAGCCTATCATAAATGATCTCACATATAACAACTCCAGATGCACCTGGAACATGGATGCTGACAGAATTTCCACAAAATTAGTTAAATTATTTGAATTCTTAAATATACATGTAAACACTATGTACGTAGACAATAGTTTGGATGTAATTAGTTTATAACTTGCTCAGATGATGGCACTGTGTGTTGAAACATTTGTCAGCTTCATAAAGAATGATTATATTAAATATTTAGCGTAAATAGGAAATTATACTTTATTTTCCCCCTATTTATCCTTTATGATGAATCTACACGTATTAACGACCAAAACTATAGAAAAATTATAATTATTCTTCCATTTTTTTTGAGTACTTTGTGAATTTGGAAGACCTGTTAATTATAATGATTCTTGAACACCATTATATTAGAATGTGATTTGAAGTTACCGGATTCCCAATGAAATTCTTTTTTGATCACTGTGTTCTCAAAAAAGGGATTTTCTTCGAAGTGAAATTGTATTTCATATCCGGAGTTTATATCTTCAAATTTGACAACATCTATCCTGTTCAAAAACTGAAGACATTCTTTTTCCTTCTCATCTACTAGTGAACTTAGATCTGGATGGTTCATTATCTAAATAATTCAGGAAAATAAGAATTCAATCAGACCTTGGAAAGAAATTTGTGAGCAGACCACATTACCTCCTTCAGCCTGTTGCCTACAAGATCAGAACAAAAGAAAGTAACTAACCAAACCCCTAATGGGTGCAATAAGGAGCCTTCCTGATGGAGGCGATAGATAGCACCATCAACTCACACTTAAAAAAAAATTTTCTCAAAAATTGTGTACACTCTTTCAAGAAAAATAATATGTATATAAAGAATGTACTTTATACTGGCAGAAAGAGGCAAGTCGTTAGCCAATTGCTAGAGCAATAAACATTTTTTTCTCTCTCTCTCTAAGAATTCAAATATTAAATTTTGGGATGTCAACAACATAAACAGAATAGAATGTCATTAGTGGAAAAAGGATACAGCTTTAAACCAGAAGTTAGGTAAGTCCTTGGTGATTTCATTTCTATTAACAAAGTGAGGTTTTTTAAGCTCGTTGAATTTTTGTTCTACTTCGAGTATTTCTTCACTTGCTTTTAAACTGAGATTGTCGATTTCACTCTGACAAAGATCAAGAGCTTCCATGTTTTTCCGCATTGCTGTATCTATATTAGAATAACCGCCAAAGCTTTTAGATACATATCTCCTTTTCATCTTTTTTGAAGCGTCGGACATTTCAACAATAAGTGGAAAATTTTTGCTGTCTAAAGATGAAAATCATAAACTTATTATCCTGATGAAAATCGTTCAATGGAACGTTGGAAACATAAAAAAAAACTAATATGTAGTTGACTATGACATATGGTTGGAAAACGCCACAGAATGTAAATACCATAGACTTAATATCCTAATACGTCTCTGGACCATAGACGTATTAAAAATAAGAAAATAGGTTTATGGTGAATACTAACCACAGCTTTGTTGTACTAACACAGATAACTAGTGTAGTCGATTGATCTATATTTTCCGTTCGATCCGCCTCGAAAAAATCAATTTTTTTTAATAATTTTCTATAATTTTAGGTGGGATCTACTTTTCGTTTAAATTCCGTCTTTGGTCACCCCCATTTGGTCATCCATACGCGGCATACGCGTAGGGCGGTGCCCGTTTGGCGAGCGCGGGAAAAGTCCAGAAATTATCATCCGCTCGTTTCGTCACGACGGAAAGTCATCCGCGAAATATACGGTCTTTAGCGGGTAGCGGGTCTATCGGACCTTCGGTCCGAACGGGTATTTTCGCGACGGGCTTCGCCCGTCGCGAGATATATTCGTTTTTTCCGACGGTCCGAAAATTCTCGGATGGTCTCCGTACTTTACTTCGCGGATCGCCCCTATACGTACACCACAGAAACGTTTGGAGTCGCGGTGGGCAGGGCTGGTTGGAGTGCGCGGGAAAATTCCCGAAATTTATCCGCCCTTATCTCGGGAACGGAGGGTCATCCCGGAACGGGAACGGTACAATTACAATTATCCATTGAATTCTATGCTTACTTAACATTATTCCATTTATGTTATTCAAATTAAAAATTGAGAGAGTTAAAATAAAAAACAAATAAACGTCATTTTTGCAGTTTTAGAACTGCTCTCCTGAAGCAACGAAAAATTTCGTGAAAGTGAAAAATACAAGGTGTCGCACCCAAACATCGAGCTTCATTTTGAATACATCTTTGCGCAAATGGTTTAAATGTTTTATGGTTGATTTTTAGCTCCTGGGCGATGCTACAACTACTAACCTGCCAGTCAACTCTCTGTGATTTCATCGACATTTTCGACGACGGGCCTGCCTGTGCGAGGTGCATCTTTAACATAAAAATACCTGTTACAGTATCAGGACCATAAACACCATTCACAATTGCAGTCGCCTGGCTTCTTGAAAGAAAAACTGTAAAATGCACCGATTTTCTCTTCGTTGACTTTCATCTTCAACACAACTGAACAGACCAAATAAAAAACAGCAAAATCATTTTGTCAGTGTGAAATGTCACTTTGACAAGCATAAATCTGAAATTGTCTGATCGATACTTTACAAGATATTGATCACTATAGCCATCTACTGAATAAATAATGATTCCTTTTTTCACCTTTTATATCATAATTTATTCACATGAAACAAAATTTTGTCTCCTTTGAATATTTATTTATTAATTTTAATTACTTTCGTATATCTATTGGGTTATTTATTTCATTTGACATTGTATATTGAGTTTTGTTTATAAACGTCTATTAAATGTGAGCGGTGCTTGTTTTAGACATTAATTTAATTCTAAAAGTTTCTTGAATAAAAAATTCTTTTGGAAATTAAAATTGTAGAAGATAAACATATTTCAATTTGTTTTGATATTCAAATTTTGTTATATTTCTTCTATCAAGTAAAAAGCCTTTCTATTTTATTTTATATATAATATATAACTATATTTTGGCTTCAATAAATCTCATTATAGAATGTCAATGATTTTAAGTAAACTTAAAATAACTCACTTTGTTCTTTGATTTTGTTAGAACATAGATCAATCTTGAATATATAGCTGATCTGTAGTTCGAAGCTGAAGTCTTTTAACATGTGAGTGATGTAGGTTATGTTTTTGATTTTGATATTTGTAATATTGAAAACAAAGGGCTGATGAAGGGATTATCTAGAACTATATTTGTTTTTTGAAGATATAGTGCACATTTTTTAGAGATTTTTGAAATAATTTGTTCGAATATTTAAATATATTAAATATTTCAAATAAATTATATTATTTGGGAAGTTCTTTAAGTGTGTTCATGTTTTTATAAGGCAAGTAGTATTTTTTAAAGTTAAGACCAGAAACAAAATTTTGTCTCCTTTGAATATTTATTTATTAATTTTAATTACTTTCGTATATCTATTGGGTTATTTATTTCATTTGACATTGTATATTGAGTTTTGTTTATAAACGTCTATTAAATGTGAGCGGTGCTTGTTTTAGACATTAATTTAATTCTAAAAGTTTCTTGAATAAAAAATTCTTTTGGAAATTAAAATTGTAGAAGATAAACATATTTCAATTTGTTTTGATATTCAAATTTTATTTTATTCAAGTAATGATCGAAACGCGTCGTGTATCACATTTTTAGTGAATAAATTGTGAAAATTTTGATAAAGCATATTGTTTTATTCTCCAATACAATGGATTTCCATAAAATAAATAAGTCATCAATATTATACAAGAATAAAATAATCATGATACAGTTATCAGTCTGTAGAGATGGAAACACGACTCTTCATTCGAACAATAATTAGTGAAGTATTTAGTACAGGAAGTTGCTTATTATTTCAATGAAAATATACTGAACTGCACTACTCTGAATAAGATTGAAATGAAGACTATAAAACATTCAACTTCTTAATTTGTGTTTCTGTAAACACCCGTTTTATTGCTAGCGAACAGAATGTTGATATTGATCAGTTAAATTCTTTATTATAAATATAGTTTAATTTAATACATTTTGTCATTAACAAATAGACCTAGGAATGTTCACAAATTCTTTTGGAGTAACAAAACTAAAAATAACATTGAATAACATAAAATAAAGAATGCACACATATTAACAAAATTCAAGAGAATATTTAAGGGGCACAAAAGTAATGCTCGAAAATATTATTGCAATTTTATTCAATTTAAAATGAAGGGGGTCCTGAAAAAGCCAGGTTTGGCAATTCATACTTACAGTACTTTAATTTAAGACCTATTTAAATTACTTATTTACATCGACAAAACTGCACATAAAGTCGTAGCAATGTTCCTCCCTCACTTTCAATTTATTTTTTTTAATAGATATTATTTGGTTTCCCTTGAATTTCGATAAATAATAAAATTTGGTTAAATTAACCATTAATAGTTATCTCTTATAATCAAAGATAAAATAGATGAATGCATCCTAAAAACAATTATATAGCTATTTTTCATAAATTTTTGCTTGTTTCTGATATGTTTGATCACAGGGCTTTGGTCAAACATCGCATTTCATCTGAAGTCTAACAGATAAAGATAAATCAGTTAGTAGTCTGCAGCTTCTGCATACTGTAATAATAATAATAATAATATCAACAGTGCGTTTCATAAATTTTCATTAAAATTCAAATACTAATAAAAAAATGAAATGCTTTTGAGCATATGTATTAAGTTTATTTCTGAAAAATTATAAGATTTCTAGCCTTCAAAATACCAATATTAAAAAAAAATATTATAAATAACTTTAGTTTTTAATTACAAATAAAATTTGGAACCTCCATTAACTGTATAATAATACTTTATAATTGAAATTAATGATCACAATAAAAGATATTCTGACTATGAGCATTTAAATAATCTTTGTAAAAAACAATAACCTCAAAAGGATTGGTGTTATAATACCAAATAATTACCATAACTGCTGGATTGCATTCATTATAAAGACTGAGCCACAAGTAGAGGGAGATGTATCAACAGAAGATTCTCCAACTCAAAGCAATATGCTTGGGTCAAAAATGCCCCGTAGGTATTATTTGTTTTTGATAAACAGGGTGGTTTACACTTTTCAACTTAAAACCCTGTATTACAGAAGAAAAACCATGTAACTGAGCATATTTGTCTGAATCATGTTACCTTGAAGTGAAGAAAATGGCAATTTATATGTAGGACAGCTCGAGTGAATGCGAAAGACGAAATGGAAGTTAGGGAACAACAGAGCTGACTGAGAACAATTTGAATATTTTACATTTACGAGAAAATTTACAGTAAGAGGTACTAAAAGATTAGAAATGTAGCAATTGCTATACAAGTAGTTCCAATTGTCCAATTTTACTCTTCATCAACCGAATTTGTACTAAAGTGCAACCACTTGATATAGCCAAGACTATTTAACAAAACAACTAACAACTTGAAACTAAATATCTTGCTATACACGTGTGCACTATCTTTTCTTGTTAAGGAAGGCTTTTTTGTGCAAAACAGGAGTATGAGACTGGGACGAAGGTCGTTTCCTATTCCCCTCCTGTGAGCCATTACAACACGAGCACATTTTTTTCACGCTACGTCTAGCGCCTCGCCCGCTCGGAGAATCCAGGTCGTCTTCATAGTGTAACTCTTCACAACTTTCTTCTTCTCTAGCTAAATCAGTTTTTGATATGGAAACACGCACAAATTTGAATTCTTCATCTTCATCACAACTTGAACTTTTGATCACAAAGGATTTTGGACTACGTGCAATTTTTCCCAATTCACTACACATTGTGTCTTCTGAACTTGAAACTTCGCCTCCAGTTGTCCACGTCTCTACCTGTTTATGTCTGTCTGTTTTTTTCCTATTGCTATATTTGAATTTATATTTATTCATGTGCGTAGGGTTATCGTTGAATTCCGGTGATATTGGAGAGTTCAGAGTTACATCTGACATAGAAGCGCAATTCTGAAGCAATGTGGTGTCTTCGCAAGACGATCCTGATTCGTTGCTACTTTGGCCATTTGTTATTTGTCTAGACTGTTCATACTGCAGCTCGCATTCAGTTTGATATTGCACGGAATCAAATAAAAAATCGGTTCTCAGAGAACTGGAATTGTCATCATCACTAAATAGGGTTATTGTTTTATCTTTCATATCTTGATGATGCAAAGTCTTTTTTCCTATATCCTGAGCAGTCTGGTCGAATGAAGGTGAATGGTTTGAATCAAACAGAAGATCAGCCTCAGGAAAAAGGTCACTGGTGCTAGGTTCGTCAACACCTAAATCTTCACATTCTTCAGATAAAGACTTCTGCAATCGAAGTTCCCGATCTAAAGCAGCTTGTTTACGCTGAAGACATAATTGATGAAGTTCCTTATCCCCTCTTATATTTGTCGTAATTTTTTTAATTTTATTGGGAAAATACACAGGAGTTGTTTGAAACGATTTTACCTCATCTTTCTGCTGAAATTAAAATATTGTATAAATATATAATATAATGAACAGAGTAAGACAAGGTAAAACAAAGCTTAATTTAAATGTTTGATCTAATCTGTTTTTACTTGATAGATATTCATTTTTAATTATATACCAAATAATACAATTTAAATTTACAATTTCAATATATTTGACACTATTCCATTTCGTTTTCATAGCCGTTTTAGATGTATGAATTTGATTGGGAATAAAGAGTATCATTGATCAGAAAGAACCAGGAAATTGTTATTTAAATGAACCGCTATTAACAGATCCGATTTAGTGTTATTTTTGTGATGAGGCATTATCGTTATCATTACTTTGTGTTGCCCCCATCTATATTCCATATTTGCTGTTGATAGTGATAAGAGTTAACGGTTTCTCACAAGATTTTAGCAGCTCATAATTGATTATATTCTCATAATATCACCAAATACAAGCATTATCTTCTTTCTAACGCGTGAATTAGGACGCTTAGGATTCTTAAATAATAAGGGGACTGGAAATGTCGTTTTTGCGCATGTTGATATTTGATTGTCATTTGTACTTCAAAGTCATGTCAAAGACATTTTAAGGTTATTGAGATTTGTTCACTTCTAAATAACTAAATTTTAGACTTTTTTTTTTGCAATTTGGGGTGTGAAATGGGCAGCCAAATACCAGAAGAGCATATCCGGCATTGTATGCTTTTTGAGTTTCGCAAGGGTAGTAACAATACAGTTGAGACCAAAAAATTTTCGATGTTTATCCAAGTGCATTAGACGTTCGTAAATGCCAAAAATGGTTCTCTAGGTTAAGATCCAGCAATTTTGATCATCATTCTGTGTGTTTGGTAGAGTATACACGGAATTGTTAATATTTAAGTGCTGAAATCTAGACAAACTCTTAATGCAGATAGATCTTTATTGTGAACAATTGGATCGAGCGAACCAATCTTTAATCTAAAAGTATCCGGGAACTGTCAACAGAAGAGGCGTTATTCTTTAACACAATGCAAGAAGAACCTTGGAAAACCCACCATACTCGTCCGATATCGCACCCTCGGATTTCCATTTATTCCGATCGCTACAACATTTTCTTAGTGGCAAAAAATTTGAAAATTTAGATGATGTACAAAATGCTATTATCTCGAGATAGTTTAATCAAAAATCAATTGTTTTTTTTTAAATATCATACAGATTTCTTCTGTTAACCTCCTGAAAATTTTAATTAAAAAAAAAAAAAATTTATTTTAGAATTAAATAAAATAAATATCTTAGAAACATTGTTTCAATTTAGTAGACATTAAGAATTAATACTCATTACACAATAGCAAAAGGGAATAAAAGAATTGAAAGAAATATAAATTATTAATTAAAATTACTAAATAAATACTTTCCTTTTGGTGCTGTGTAATGAGTGTCAATTCTAAATGTATACAGTGTTTCTAAGATATTTACTTAATTTACTTCTGAAAGTTTTCGAATATTTTTTTAAATTAAAATTTGTAAGAGGTTAACGTATGATATTTAAAATTTTGTAATAATCCTTATATCAAGAAAAAACCTTTTTTTATTATTCAATTGATTATTTACGGCCCGGCATAGAAAATTTGCACACTAGATTGCAAAAGGTTGTTGATAATGACGGTGATTACATTATTGACTGAAAATAAAAACTTGTTAATAATTGATTCGTTTGAATTTAATTTAAAAAAGCGACATTACTTCCCGGTCACCCTAATATATCCATTTTTCATCATCTATTAGGATTGAATGGAGGAATGACTTTCTTACGAGTCTGTCGAGCAGCTTTTCACAAGTCGTTTCCAGATTTTCTTGGTAGCTTTCATTCAATTCATGCGGCCCCCTTTTTTTTTCCCACTTTCTGAATATTTCCCATATCTTTCAAACCAATGAAGACGACTTTCTGCGTCACATTCCATTCTTGTCAAGTTCGAGTATAACCTTGATCCAAAAAGCCTTGCAATTCATTGTCTACAACCTTTCCAGTGGTTTCCCATGCTATTCGTTTCTCACGTCATAATCACCACTTTTGAATTTTTTAACCATTCGTTAAAATGTGTTTTACCAAAAGCATGTTAACCATAAGCTTGGAGAAGCATTCGATGCGATCTGGCTGCAAATTTCTTTAAATGATAACAGAAAATCAATGCTGCCCGCAACACCTAGTTGGTAGGCACAAAACACAACATGTTGCAAGGTTATAGGCGCTGCAGAAGCGGTTTTAAGGTCCCTAAACTCATGAATGGCGCAATCTATAGGAAATTCCGGTTTCATACTTTTACACTTGCCAAGTGTAAATTTGGAAAAAATTAACACAATTTTGTATTAGTTACAATTTTCTGATATTTTTTGATCATAGTGTATTCATCTGAATAATTTTAATGAATTTGATTTGGTGATTGACAAAAACTTCATATAAAATAAACAGCCAGTACATCCCAAAAATGACCTCAATCAATAATTTGAAATGGGACATAACTTCAGTTATAAATTAGAAATTTTGGATATTGAAAATAAATGATACAGTGTGTACCTTTCACAGTTAAATTTGTATAAGTGCCATAAATTCACGTCTCTAGGCAAGAACATCACTCACATTTGAATAGATAAAAAAAAAATTGAAGTAGTATCAAATCTCGAATTTTAGCCATATTTGAAGATAAAAAGAAACAAAACATCTAACCTTTTCCAAACAATTATCCTTGGCTTAAAAAGCTCATGAAACACTTGATAACAAAATTAAGATACCTTTTCTCCATTGTGTAGAAAGCCTCCCTTCAAGTTGATTTCATTATTAACAGGGGTATTGTCTGACGATTTTCTGTACCTTGGAGGTGTCTGGGATAACATGGGACCATTAGAAGTACAGGTAGTTACTAATACTGATTGCACTCGTTTAACTGTCTTGGAAGCATCATCTAAAAAAAAAAGGAATATACAACTACTATTAAAACAAGCGATATTTATTGACAGATAAACTGACTAGTTTCTAGAAATTAGAACAGATGTCATCTTATTAAATTAAAATGAAGATTGTTAGTAAGTTACAAGATATGGCAACTTAGGAAAATTGGCAGAAAAGTTGGATATGTGTATAGAATATTGAATAACTCTGAACCATCAGACCAATTTTGCCCATTCATGACCTTGACCGAGATATTTAAGGCTCCATACCTACCCTGAAAGTTTCAAGTCTCTACCACTTGGAATGAAATGAACTCTCACAAAGTAACGGACTACTCCATCCAATATCTCTACCACTTTTTGTTCGAAAGTTACAGTGTTTACAGACAACATGCAATGATTAAAAATGTAATACAAACCTTTACTTTTATCTGGAGAGATATTAAGCGTTATAATACTGGGTTGTGCAGTTGTGTTTTCTTCACATTCATTTTTTATATGGGAAGTTTGAGAAATAACTGGGGTCGCTATTGGTGCTGCAATTGTCGATTTCTGATAAGTATAAACCTTCCCATGAGTACTATTTGTTTGAACGCCACTGTCGTTCAATTTAATACTGTTTGTAGATTGTATATTGATGTTACTATCGCCTTGGGAGCAAGTATCTGTAACATTTACCCCATCGTTTCTTGGCTGAGCAATTGCCAGCAATAATTCAGTGTTTACTCTGTTATCAGAATCCTCCATCTTCTTTAGAGTCAAAGGTTGCCCTAGAGTAACTGCTGTTAAATTGTGCGCATTCTGTGGCAAAATCATCTGAGATTGGCCACTAACTCCAGCTAAATTCTGGGAAGAGATACCGGACAAAGGTTGTAACGTAGAGTATTTAACCGTTGGCACTCCTGGTTTCCTATTCTGATTGAGAAAACTCTGGAAAAGTAGCATGTTGGGTCCAGACCTAGCAGGGACTGTTGCTAGAATTTTACTGCCACCAGAGACGACAGCTATCTGCTGACCACCTTTAACCATCGATACTGGCATTATATAATTCCCAGGTACCAAAACTGCTGTGTTCTGGAGCTTCAACGCTTCCCCCACACTGGAATCTGCAATAATTAAATTTCTTGGGGTGGCATTTGTACTAGATTCTGTTGACAGTAAAGTTCTTGTACCAGTTGTACTGTCATTAGATTCCGTTGTTTGGTTTTGTGGTTGATCATCATCCTTGACCGACAACTGCACCACCCCACACGAACTATCTTCACTTCCTATCGTTCTCTGATCCTCTAAATCAGATTCC
The DNA here is from genome assembly GCA_034642435.1 of Megalocaria dilatata. NCBI lineage: Eukaryota > Metazoa > Arthropoda > Insecta > Coleoptera > Coccinellidae > Megalocaria > Megalocaria dilatata. The sequence continues at coordinate 44,918,371 of CM067863.1, read as the reverse complement.
GATATAGCACTTCCAGAAGTGCTTGGTTTCTTCGAACCAGAACTCTTTTTCCTTTTGGAATTATGATTGGGGTTTGTTGGTGGATTGGAACGCCTTCTAGGAGCAGGCTTATTATTCAAGTCTGGGGAATTACGAAGTTGTTCGGCATATTCGGCAAGAATGTCGAATATTCTCTGGGTAGTATGTTCATCCTCTTGAGGCTTTTGTTGAGGTTTCGGAATAGGCGAAGCTTTCGACGTATGAGTTGCGGCATTCTTCAGACTTTTACCTATGGAAAAAAGTAATCTTAGTAAATTATAACGCAAACTAGTGGATGAATATTGAAGAATAAATTGACATAAAAAATAACATTACAAGATATCGGCTATTTATTGACCAGAACGATTTAAAGTTATAGAAACTCAAATTTTAGGAATGCTTCATCTTCGTATGACTTTTTCCACAAATCAGGGCCATCTCACAATCAAGTCATCAACGTGTCTAATGGATTCGGATGTGTTGAACATTGTTATCATCTCACTCAAGTACTTTAAGAATCTTTGGTTTCTTCAATTGTAATATAGTTTATTATATGTATGAGATGATTCTATCTTTTATCTAGCCATTGCAAATTGTTTTACTTGTGTTACCATCGAAATAGCTGCTGTTGTTGCGGCACGAATTGTGGCGGGTATAGAAGTCTCTCCAGTGCAATGTTACGAAGAGACTGGTTTATTACTACAACTGCTAGTGACGACCGCTTTCTCGTTTCTTGTGTTTTGAGAAACCGAACGGTTCCATTCGATATCATCTGCAAGAATTGTGAAATATAAACGTCAGTGAGTGGACAGTTAGGAGGCAGCTTCATGCTGCTGGAATATCTTCTCGATCTAAGTCAACCATACCGTCGCTTTCACGTGAACGCATTGTTTTCGGGCGAATCGCGATTTTGTCTTATGGGCTCAGACAGGCGTGTAAGACTGACAAGTGGACAGTGTAGTTAACAAATAATCTTTGAACCTTTTTCTCAGCGATTTGTGTTGTCTTTTTGGAAGCTATCTAATTTTTAATGCAAAAAATCGATATTATGGAACAGCTGCTGTTTTAGGGAATTTCACTTAATCTAAAAGTGAAGTTTAACAATAGCGTCAATTTCATAGATGTTTATTTTGTACCTCTCGTCACAAATAGCTCATCTGTCAAATTGGCGCTATTGCCAAACTTCATTTTGAGAATGAATGAAATTCTGTAGAATAATAACTGATACAGTTGTCTGATATTTTCAATTTTTTTGCATTAAGTATTATATATTTTGCAAAAAAAGGACAATATAAATCATTGAGAAGAAGGTTCGAGGATTATTTCTTCGCTATATAAAAGTGTGGAGTGAATGTTCTCAGGGTAAAAATGTGACCTGAAGATGAAACATTCTTAAAATTTGGAGGCTCATAACTTCCTAACTAAGACAGAGCGCCCTCTTTTGACTTCAGATTTATGTTCAGGAGAGTAACTAGGAACCAAATTTTCCGCAATATCGGGTAGACTCCGAACTACAGACATTTATTGAAAAAGACTCGAACAAAGATTTTAGCATGGTGCAGAATTACTTCCAAACTGGTATAAAAAACTACTAATCAACTTCTAATTCTGTTGGTAAATGTGACATGAGAGGACTTGGACTCATTTACTTTTATTTTCCATTTTTTCATCCAACTATCAGACAAATTCAAGTGTTCTTGGAGATCACTTGCCAGGATTGGGTCCGTATCTGTAGCAAAAATAGCTGTCGCCCGTGGATTTCCCAACGGTAGTCTTCTGAGTTGTTGGCAAGTCATTCGTATATAGTAAATATAGGAACAGACCTAAAATGCTTCCTTGTGGTACACCAGAGTGGACCCTTCTTCAGTCAGAAGCTTCCACGCCTACCTTAAAAAAATTCCCGTTGATGCAAGTAGGTCTTTATCAATTTAATGTATGAAGAAAGATGTTGTTTCACTTTGTAAAGAAGGCCGGGATGCCATACTTTGTCAAATGCTTGGCTGACGTCTAAAAAGGTAGCTGTGCAATATTACTGATTTTCCAGAGGTTGATTGATCACATTCACTATGCGATGACATTGTTGGGTGGTAGAGTGGCCCTGTCTAAATCCAAACTGGTGATTTGGAATCCAATTTTGGTGTTTCTATTCTATCAAGGATTAGGCGTTCAAGTAGTTTTGCTATTGTTGACATCAAACTTATTGGGCAGTAGGATGTGACATCTGTATGGTTTTTGCCTGGTTTTGGCAAAGAGCTAGCTCTTCGTTTTTCAGCTATTAGTTTTTTTTATTTCTAACGGCATATAACTATGACTTATTTCCGTTGTATTTGTAGGAGTGGCTGATCTGGCGGCTTGTAGTATGGTTTATGAAATCATCACATTCTTTCTCTTTTTCTTCAGGTTCTTTCAGACTTGTTGGCAGCGTTAAGGTATCTTGATGATTTGTCGATAAGTATCCCAATTTGTTTTCATGTTATGCAGTTGGGGTTTAGCTGCTTTTCTTATAGGTGTAGCTATTATTGGACTATGATCATAGGTCATAACTTGAAACTAAATCTATGTATGCATGTCGTTTATTAAGAAATCAGTAGGTCTGGTACTTTATTGGGGTCAGTTGGCCAATGAGTAGAACCAGTTGAAAGGAAGAAGTTATTTTTCTGCATGACATGAGCTAGCTCACGTCCCTTTGTTGTTATGAGTCGGGAACCCCATAAGGTATGTTTACTGTTGTAATCACCTCCAGCATTGAATCTTGAGCCCAGTGTTTGGAAAAAGTTTTCGAATTGTTCCTTCTTCAGGTTGTGTCGAGGTGGACAGTACACAGCAGTGATTGTAACACTGTTGAGTCATAACAGTTACAGATGTTGCCTGTATGTGGTCTTCTTCGTACTTCAACAACTCAACAACTGCTTGATGGATTCTTTAATCAGTGTTGCTGAGCCACCACGAGTTCTACTGTCAAGATGGTTAGTATGGTAAAGTATGTAATCTGGTATGTTGAAGTAGCTTCTAACTGTAAGATGAGTTTCACTGATTAACATATCTATATGATTTATTTCAGGAATATTTTAATTTCCTCCTTATGACTTGAAATGCGTTCCATTGTGCAATTCGTAAGAACTTTCAATCATCAAGATGTATTTCGGACAAGTAAAGACCGATACAATCAAAAATTCGTAAGAACTTCGCCATTTCTTATTTAATTTTTTTGATCAGAGCGGTCATCATATTGAGGATCATACTATTTTGTTGTATTAGTTGGTTGAAAAGGTTTCTGAATTCATTCAGAAATTTTTTTAGGACTCCTGCTGTGTCAGATGATTTTGCCACATCAGAGTAGCTCCTCTCATTTGAAAAAGAAGTGGATTGTGTTAGGTTTTTTGTGTATATTAGTAGTCCTGCTGATTTTGGTCTTGCTGATTTTTGACCGTAGTTTTTCTTCATAACTTTTCTAAATTTTTGTATTCTTCGCATCCCCTGTAGTTGGCTGGGTGATTTACTCCACATAAGACACGTTTAGGTGGCGTTTCTTTCGATTTTTACAGTTGGTGGTGATATGATCTCCCCCACATTGATGTATGGTTGTTGCAGTATGTTTTCGAGTGTCCATACTGTTGATACCTCATGAACACATTTATTTAAAATTATTTTGAAGAAAATAAAATATTGAGAAACACATCATGTCTTAAACTCATACTATTAAATAGAAATCAACATATAAGTGTATTATTTAATTAAGTGTACTACTAATTAAGTTGGATGGTACAGAGAAGGCGGAGTATATAAATTTTATTATATTTAAGTTACCAAATGTAATGCATTGTGGTAAAAAAGTTTGAATGAAGAATAACAAAACAGATTTCATGCTAAAGAATTAATTTTTGCGATATATTTTTTTAGTTTCAACTTTCAATTTTCAGAAGATTGATTAATCCAGCTGAAAAAGCCGAGAGGTAGCACCTGATTTTTATACCAAGTTGGATGAATATATGTTAAGTAGAGCTATGGGATGATTTTTTCAGATTCTATTTATCTATGAAATCGAAAACAAACGTTAAAGATTATAGAAGATTATTTTTTGAGAAAATAATAAACTCAAAAATCTGCTTACCCTTCGAAGAACTTTTTGAAGACACTTTTGGCAATGTTGGTGTAGGAGCTGGAGTCACACAAGGACTAGAGCTTCCTTGACTGGTAACACTTAATGCAGGAGAAGCAGCTGGCTGAAGATTACAATAACTACTAACAACAACTACTGGAGACAACTGAGTAAACTTCTGACCCTGATTAAGATATGTTACGCTGATACCCTGGGATGAATTTTCTGGTTCACTTTGGGTAGAAGACTCTATAGGTGTGGTTCCTGTATTGCTTCTCTCTTTGATCTGCTTATACACCATGTCAAACTCTCTGAGTTGTTCCAACGTTGTCGAACTAAGGCTTGCTTGTGTGTTTGTACTAGTACGGATAACGTTTGTAGGAATTTGTATGACAGGTTTCACTATTCGTGCATTCTGCACAAGTGCAGGCCGTGTAACAGTGATCTTCTCCACATCTTCATTGTTTCCTTCATTTTCTGCTTGAACTTCTGTAGTTTTTTTACTTTGCAAGGCTGCTGTCAAAAGGGCGCTCATTTTACTGTGAATAACCGTATCTTTGACCAAAGATATCTGATCTGGATTCGATGTTGCAATTCGAAATACTTGACGACCAGGAGGTATTAAATTTATAGTCTGACCTACTGGTACCTGTCTTGTATAAATGACACTACCTTGAATTGGTTGAATATTAACTGTAGCGTTTTTTGAAGGTGTTGTTTTCTTACTGATATCTACTGTGTTGGAATTCTCTCCAGTACTTGCTGCATCTGATGATTCTGTATTATTTGGTTGGTAAACAGTTTTACCAAACGCTTGTTGGAACTTTGGAAGGGTTGCCGATTTACAAATGAACTGAAGAATAGCCCCCGGAGCTGGTGTTGAAGTTGGCACAGTTGCGCCTTTAACAGTGGTTTGTACATTCTTCACTGTAGTTGCATTTGCTACACTTGATTGCTCTGCAGATGATTCCGACCTCGGTGAGCTTGTTACCTAAATAGGTTATTGAATTAATGAATGAGTAATTCAGCATCTCAATTATTATTCATTTAATGATGAAAAGGGATTGAATTTAATTGATGTAAGCCAATTACTATATTCGAATTATCATCAAATTCCTTCAATACATTTTCACAATGAAAATTCAAAATTTTGCTTGCTACCTTTCAGGTTTATTATAATTCTTCTACTGAAACAGAAATATTAAATTTGTTATCAAGAATTTTCCAAAATAAACAAGGCGTTAAAAAAACCCAACAAATTACATACAAAGGTGTATTATTTTCTCCTCAATCTACACACATTTAGAGATATTATAAACACTCAGAAATTAACAGTTTGAATTTCAGATAGAATCGAGCAGTGTTTGATTGTGCATTTTAAAAATATTATTTACAATACATGTCCATGTTATTATAAAGGACAATTTTGTCTAGTCTGCGAAAATGATAATAGTGCAGAAAGAATGCGATTCTTGGAATGAAGTGAAAGATACAAAATTGTAAAACCGGTGCGAATATTAATGATGATAAATCTAAAACATCGTTTTTTGCCGGGAATAATATTATGCTGCTGTTCTTGAGGAATTTCATTCCAGTATTGCTGAAGTGTTCAAATAAATTGTTCATCATTTTGAAAATCATGAACATCTCTGAAGCATTCTACTCATGTTTTATTGAATTTAGATCAGGTAATTGAGGGGGGCCAATTTAAAACCTGGACATTATGTTCTTCTAGGAAGTTTCATCAGATTCTTGCTGTCTGCCCAAAGGCATTATCATGTGTGAAACAAATATCTGGCTCAAAAAATATCTGTACAGAAGAATCAAAGATTCTGCACACAAGCAAAATTCCACCCCAGCCCATGGTCGTGACACCCCTATAGCCATGCACTTCCTGTAAATGCGGAATTCCTTCTCAGGATTCGTCGGTAAATAAAACATTTCCCTATTGAACTTAGTCCCACGTCATAGGTTCTTGAACCCATGCTAGTCGAATGAAAGAGATTGCCACTTTCATGATTATTCCAGAGGCAAACGAGAAATAACGTTTTGAGTAGTGTCCAAAGCAGTGGCATCATCAACCGGACACATTTTTTTCTCAAGCGTTACTACAGTTCGCAGCATAGCGTTTCGTGCCAAGTGATATCTTTGCATGTTTTCAATGATGATTTCAATGTACAATAGCTAAACACCAAATGATAACCCACCAGTATTAGCATTTCATATCTTTCACTTTCGTTTCGCTAGATTTTGAGGACCATATTGTATTTCACTTTACTTATTTTTTCTATTAGGGGGACCCGAAAGAAATGTCGATTTCTTAAATTAAATTCAAACATATAAATTATTAAAAAGTTTTTATTTTTAATCAACAACGTAATCACCTTCGTTATCAACAACCTTTTGCCATCTACTGTGCAAATTTTCAATGCCGGATATATAAAAATCAATTGTTTTTTGAGTAAAATATTTTTTCGAAGGTTCGTCTTGCACAGTGCAGTCTTGCATTGTCGTGTTGCAGAATATTGCCTTTTCTGTTGACAATCATCGGATACTTTTCGAGATTGGTTCGTTCACTCGATCCAATTGTTCACAAAGATCTGCATTAACAGTTTGCTCAGGTTTCAGCACTTCAAAATGAACAATTTCACGTATACTCCATCAAATACACAGAAGCTTCTCTTTTTGGGATATAAACCCGGCTTCGCATTACTTCGTGTTGATTCATTGGGAGAGAGCCACTGTCTAATTCACTTGGATTGGTTGGCTTTATTCTCTTCAGACAGATTATGGGGGCTCAAACACCTGCTCTACCTATTTTTCCAATCTGCTGCAAATGTTCTTAGATGGTCGACCAAGGTTGGTTAAGGGTGTTTGAGAGTTCCTTGACTGTTCTCGATTGTGAGCTGACAAATGACAATCAAATATCGACATGCTCAGAAACGACATAACTTTTTGGTCCCCCTGTTATAACTCTACAGGTGAAGAATTGAATGCGAATTCATTAATATTTTTATTGATCACTTGAAAATAATAAGCTAAAATGAGTACCTTATGAACAGAGAATGTGTTAATAGCCTGGCTTTCTCAATCAGATAATTAAACGACTATTTGTTAAATGTATTTGAAAATTCAAGGATAGAAATTTTTTTTAATATTGTTACAATTTCCAGAAAATTTTCCTGAATTTTTTATGGTATGCAAGCTGAGTTTTTACGTTATACATTCATTACGACCATAGTTTCTTCTCATGCAATGAAACACTGTTCTATGGAACATTGTGCATTTTGCTCAAATGTTGGGCAAAACAATAGCATAGTGTTCCTTGAAACAAACGCGCAAAAAAGAAAAAAAAACGACCTGCAAATAAAAGATTTCAATTGCCTTACAGGAAGAAAATCCAAGCTCTCACTAGATAACAAAATACTCATATACAAAACGCTCATAAAATCCATATTGGTATGTGGAATAGAATATGATATATCGCATTCTACCACAAGCAGTTTATTTAAAGGTTCAGTACTCAAATAAGCTTATACAATTTGTATATTTTGATTACTAACTAATATATGGTGACAATATGAATAAATTTGTTGCAAATGGGAATTTTCACAAATATGACACTCAGAAAAGTGATGAGCCGTTAGTACCGTACCACCGACTGAGAACCAGTCTGCAAAGTATCAACTAAGATTGTAAACTGTCTCAAGACATCATAAAGCTAGATAGAAAATCCTTTAAGCGCGACTTTTACTAAGCAAAACGTTATACAAGATTAAAGAATTCTGATCTGTTATTCATTGTAGTTATTGTTTGACGACTTGTACATTCTTTGTAATGTATTTTTGGGAAATATATATATTATTATTATCATTATTATTTGATGGATTGGGTCTTTACTTGATGGAAATTGAACGACAATTGTATCGTCACACTGTGGCTTAATCATGTTCCACATTTGAACTGATACTGTGTGAAAACTTACATAGGTTCTTGTATATGTATTGACAGGTATTACAGCAAAAGGGACTAAAAGTAGAAAGTAATAGTAATAGTCCGTGCGGACGCAGTGGTAGGATGGACAGAAGCCCGCTCACTATAAATAATAAAAAGTAGAAAGACAGTTATTTGGGTATTTCCAATTAAGTTTAAAGAGAAACCGACTGTGGCAATAACAGTTAATGGGGTTATCGTTGGTTTTTCCAAACTACATGAAGATATTCAATAGAGGTGACCTATTGGTACCCACTTGCTCATTCAGGAGAATCTTCTGGGAATTATATTGGTATATTTCAAACGTTGGAAAAACCAATCACAACCCTTTTATTGCCATTATCAGTTTCTCTTTCAACTGAATTGGGAATACCCAAATAACTGTCTTTCTACTTTTAGTCTCATTTGCTGTAATACCTACCAATACATATACGGGTATGGAAAAGATAGTCGGAAACAGGAAATTCAGTGTTAATCATGACGTCCAGTGGAGCAGTGGAAATATCAAAAACCTCAACGTGATGGGATGACTTATAAATTACTGTCTCAATGGCAGTGCGAAGTATTGATTTTCCATCGAAAGGCTCTGCAGTCTGCTTTCATTCCTCTCTACCATTGAGAGAGAGCAGTCGTGTATTCGTCATCGCATCGCGCTCAGGCTTTGATTCTGCCACTGCTCCACTGGACGTGTTTCTGTCTTTTCCATACCTGTATAAGAAACTATGTAAATTTTCACACAGTATCAATTCAAATGTAGAACATGATTAAGTGTGGCGAAACATTTGTCGTACAACAATAAAAAGTTTGTGGAAATTGAATTTTATTTATTACTAGTTAATGAATGGTGGTAAAAAAAAACCTTAAAAACTGACCCTGTATACAATATTAGAGAGAATAATTTACTAATCAAAGTAGTTTTTGTAAAACTTACCTGTTCACTGGTTTGGGCCGAACTGGTTATCATTTTTGGAACAGACTGATTTGTAGGCCTGATGATCTGATGGGACACTATATTGATCAAAGGTGTAGGTCTGGTTTTCACACAGTTATTACTTTGTCCTGGCCGTATCACTTGCTGCGATAAGATGTTTATTAACGTGGAAGGCTGTGAAGTGGATGGTTTTATAGTACTACTAACAGATGTCACTGTAGAAGTAACCATAGTTTCGGAATTATCTGCTTGTTCTCCTTGCGGTTTTTCAACTCTGGGTTGACCTATTCTTTGTATATGGGGTGTTATTTGAGTACTGGTCTGGGCATTTACGACTGGGACAGTAGGGTTTGGCCTTCCCCCTGCCATTTGAACCACATTAACAACCATGTTTGTATTGGCTGGCCTAATCAATTCGGTATCATGCAATCCTGGTACTTTTGATAGTACAGACCTAACGTAATTATTATTGATGACAGATAAACGTTCTAAAAGCACTTTAGGATTTTTCATTTCAATAATGTTCTCCTTTTCCTCATTTGAAGAAACTCCAACTAACTCCGTTTTTGCATCACTAATGTCAATCGGGACCTTTTCTTTACTTTCTGGAATTTCAACACACGGTTTAAGAGTGCTTTCTTCAATTTGATCCTTGTCCGACACATCAGTACGAACTTGACGTTCTAAATAATTTTTACACACATCAGCAGGCAATCGGTTGAGTATAACTCTAATATCTCTTATCGAGACATTTTTCTTTGGTTTAATTTTGCTATCTACATCTAAACCAGTCTTGTCTAAAGCATTACCAGTCTTTGACTTTCTATTCTTCTTTGAAGAACATCCTTTTTTAGATTTCCTTCCCCTTTTCAGAGGCAAGTCACTTAAATTATTGTTATTGTTAAACTTTTTCAGATAATAATCTACATTTTTAAAAGCTCCTTTAATTGTATCATACAATAAATTATTTCTAGATAATTCGATATAACACCTATTATACTGATCATCTGAGTCAAGCTCAACTTGACTATCAGATCCTGTATCAGGATAAGATTCATATTTAGGTTCTTTCCTCAAATAGCACTTCCTTTTTCGTTTTTTTCCCGTTTCTTTATATTTCAGTTCTTTTGTTGACAACAATAAATTATTATTGTTATTATTTTTATATTCACAGTGGGAGGTCCCTGGCACATTTATATCTTCTTGCACAAATCTATTCTCCTTATTCATACTAGAAAGTTTCATTCTATCATAAGAATCAATCTTATTGAGAATATTGTGAAGAATCGGATTAGTGGAAGAAAAGCAATCAAATTCTGAATCAGAATTAATCAAAGTATCTGCATAACTTTCATTTGTATCATCGATAGATATAATAGATTCATCATCTTTGTAAAATAAAAAATTTATTTTAAGTTCTTCCTCGGTCCTTTTAGGTTTTTCTTGTAATTTTGTTTTTTTAGAGTAGCATTTCATACTCTCCTTGTCCCATTTAGTTTCTTCCACTTCAATAATTTTCACTTGTACATAATGACTGGGGGTTTCAACTTGTGGTTCTTCTAAATCCAAATCTTGGAATAAATTGGGAACTTCATTTGACTGAGGGTTTTCAGTACATTTTTCTTTAGAGGCATTTGGAAAATTCCGCAAAGTTTCTTCAAGACTATTTGAGGGACAAGTTGAAACTTTTTCACGTCCCTGGGATAACATATCCTCAGGTGTAACATCAATAATTCCTTCTTGTAACCGGACCTTTTTTTCGGAAAAATCCAAAAATTCATCAGGTTTATTATTTACACAAGCGCTAGGGCATATGTTTTGTTCCTCTATCGCCATTTTCGCCAAATCTGTAGAGCACTGTTGAACTGTTACAGTCGCAACTTCCTTGGTGGTTACAGGTTCTGTTTTGAGGACACATCTGCTCGAGGTCACTGAAGAATGGTTTGAAGAACTGCAGCTTGTCGGGTTCAGATGGGGTTCTGAACTGTTGCAGTTGTTGGGGTTGCCAATGATCACGTTTGGGGACAGCTTGTTTATCGGACCGTTGTCTATTGCCACTTGCCCCCCAACTTGCTGCAATGTGGCAACTTGTCCGTTTTTTGAATTAGAGTCGTTAACTGAAGAAGCACTGAAGTTACTGAACATAGTTTGAGTTGCCGAGCTGAATTCATTAGTTGCTGTCGATGTTCTACCCGGATTATATGGCTTCAACTGAGATGGATTGGAATAAGTCTTCATGTTAGGTCCAAGATTTGGATTCTGTTTTATCAGATTATTCTTGAACTGTACTTTCTTGTTTGTGGGAATTGGTTCTTTCATAGCTACACCACATTCAGGGGGAAGATTTTTATTAATTTCTTTAGTGATATTTGATTTTTCTAAACTAGTGCTATACTGAGAATTTTGTTTTATTGGTAAGAAATCATGAGCTGTATGTGAAGTCTTAACTGGGTTTATCTGGAGTTCCTTTTGTTTACTTAAAATGGACTGTTCTAAACTGGTGCTATTAAATTGAGAATGAAGTTTAATTGGTATTCGATTTTGAGTTGTATATATAGATTTCTCTGTATTAATCTCTTTATGTTTGATAAGACCTAATGGTTCCATCTCAGTATTGTTCTGCTGAGGATGTAATTTTATTGGTGTGAAAGGTTTCTCAATACCAATACCATTGTTAGAAAATGAAGAGAATGGTAAATCTTGCTTAATGGAATTCATTCCAATAATACTGTTAACAGGAGATGATGAAGATGAAGAAGTCGTTTCTTGTCCAAATGAATTTATCGATAGAATACTGTTAACAGGAACCTGACATGAAATTGCTGGTCCAGCAGAGAATGTTAATTTCGAGGAACTTGGTGTGGCAGAATCTGAAGATTCATTTCGCATCAATTTTTCAGGTACATGAGTTTCTGTGGTGATTCGAGATCGCTTCAGATTTGGCCGGAACATCCTAAGACTTTTCAATGTGTTAGGGTCAGACTTTCGTGGTCCAAAAGGTAAACAGTGTAATTCGCTGGCACTGTCACTACTCATACTATAAAATCTAGAATCTTGAGAGCCTGTATCTTCACTAATGTTACTTATTTGATCTTCATCAAATTCATTATCTAAATAATGCTCATACCCTCTTTCGATGCCAGCATACTCATCCAAAGGTTCCTTTTTCACACTAGCAAAGATAGAGTAATCGATATCTAAAAATTTCAATTCTGTTACCAAATTCTTAGTCCTTTCTGGATCATTCAAATATATTAAACACAGCCTTTGAAGATCTGGCCAATTTAACAGCCAACTGAATACTTGATATCTGGGACTTGATAAAAGAACAACTAAATCATCACATAACTCTCTAGTTATTCCCAGTTTCTCTTCTGTTAATGCTTCATTCAGAGCTGTGTTAGTATTTAATGGCACATTTACCTGTGGCTTACACATAAACTCACCACATTCATTACATACCCAAGTTACATCATCTGAAGGAAGAACTGGAGGATGTAATTTACATTTCCACACCTGACCAGTGTCTAAAACCTCAAAGCCTGAGAGTTTTGCTAATTCTTCTATTTTTTTCATCCTCTCATGGGTGGGTTGTAGACTGAAAGCCGTCATTATGCATTCTCTACTAACATTGATGTCACTTTTCAGCACTTCAGCCAAATTTGTGAATCCATCAGCTAATTGTTTTGTTGTTTCCGAAATTTTTTCTTTATCATTATCAGTCTTCTGTCTTTCCAGAAGGTTCATGTCAGTAGTGAGTGCCCGTATATATAGTTCTATTATGAAAGCTTTCATCTTTGCTTCAAACTGTAAAAAAAAAAAAATTTTAAGAAAAGATTATATTCAATTCTTGAAAATATTATAAATTAAATGCTAAGTAAAAATCAAAAATACATTTGACTGGAGGACATTGTTCTAAAGTCAGTATGTAGTTATTATAATTATAGTTAATTATTGCGATTTTCACCTCTAGAATATAAATCTAAAATTGAAATTTCAACCTTTTCCAAAAATTACAGACCGGCAAAGGGTCAAAAACTCCTTCAAAAAGTAAGGCTACACCCACAGAAACACTCAATAAGAATGCTGTACTCATATAATCAGAATTCATTAACTTTGCACCATAAAGACAATTCAAAAAAATGCACAGACCAAGGCTACCACCAGTTAACTTGATTATTAATTCTATATATATATATTAGGCCTCACTACAAATTTTAATTTTATAAAAAAATTTTCCTCAAAAACTTTTTAGAATTAAATTCAACAAATGTCTTAGAAAACAGTTTCAATTTAGTAGACATATAGAATTGACACTCATTACACAGCACTAAAAGGAATAAAAGAATACAAAGAATCATAAATTATTAACTAAAAATATTAAATAAATACTTGAAGGATACATCCACACTCTAAAATCGAAGAGACTATATTCACAAAAGCTGCATTATACAAATACGCCATGATCATAGGGGATTTCAATCCTAACAGGCAGAAAAACAAACAACTTAATAAATTCCTGCAGAACGGAACATTCTCCAAACGTCTGACAAATCCTACCTTCCTCATGGATAACAATCCAGACAGTACTCCAGACCTGATTCTCTACTCCACTAACCTGACGAGCAACATCATGAATGTCGAACTTGTTCCAGACCTGGGATCAAATCACCTAGCAATGGTAATTACCCTTGATTTAATGCGAACACCAGAAGAAGTGCCTAGGATGATAAAATACAATTTTCGCAAGTGCAACATCAAAAAAGTCGATAAAGAAATGATGAACATCATAAATGAAAACAAGAACGTAAATATAAACGAAGACTACATCACAGCATTCAACAACACCCTATCAAACAGCATAACAAGGCACTCACCCATTGTTAAACATAACCCGACCCTTCATGAACTTCCTCCCTACATAATAAAGTTAATCAAGATGAAACGTAAAATGTACAGAGAATATTTGCTTCAACCCAATCCGAACATTAAAAGGAACATCAATGAAATTAACAAGAGCATTCAAACAATGATTCAACAATATAGACAACATACATGGATAAACGCTTGCTATGAAATTAATAAGACATCGGGAAGAACATTCTATCAGCAGGTTAACAAGCTTTCCAAATACAAGAAATTTAATAGTATATCAACCTTAAAGGACTCACTGAAGGAATACAACACGGATAAAGAAAAAGTAGAAAAGTTTGCTGACCACTTCAAAGGCTCCTTTAACTATGACAAGAACTCTAAATTTGACAAATCTCACGAAGCGCATATTAACTCCTGGTATGACAACTATTTTAGCAACCATCAAACTACAACTGCAAATGATAACATCAAAATAGAGGAGGAGGTCTATTATGAAATTCTTCACAAAAACAAGAATAGTGCTCCAGGAGTGGATTCTATCCCATGGAATGTTGTGAAAAGGTTGAATGAAGATATACACTCGGAAATTATAAAGATCTATGAATATTGTCTCAACTCTGGATTATTCCCCAAGATTTGGAAAACGGGCATCATAATTACCATCCCCAAACATAACACAGACCATCACAAAGTAGAAAATTATAGGCCAATAACACTACTGCCAGTATTGGGAAAACTATTTGAGAAGATCATCAAAATGAGACTGGAGGAACAACTGAAAGATGCCATACCCAAGCAACAATTCGGATTTCGCCCCAGAAAATCGACTATCCACCCAATGACCATCTTTATTTCCAACACTCAAAATGCACAACTCAATCGGAAGAAAACAGCTGCGATTTGCTTAGATATCAATAAGGCATTTGATAGCATATGGCATAAAGGTTTGCTTTTCAAACTCCAAAAACTGAACACTCCTAAATACCTAATAGAAATAATCAAGGGCTTCTTAGAAGAGAGAATACTTGCAATTAAAATAAACGAGACAATCTCCACTTGTTTTTCCCCTGAACAGGGCACCCCACAGGGATCACCACTCAGTCCATTCCTCTATAACATATACTGCAGCGACATATATAACGGATCCAGCCGAGCCCAATATCATCTACAGTACGCAGACGACACAATAGTCGTTTCACATGAGAAAAGCGAAAGTAAATGCATGGAAGGTTTACAACTATACATGGACAATATGGTTACTTGGTTTCACAAATGGCGGCTTCAACCAAATCCTGGCAAATCCAATTTGATAATATTCAATCATAAAATACGTCCAAACCCACCAACACTAAAGATTGAAAACAACATCATTTCACCAGCACCCTCAATTAAATACTTGGGAATACATGTAGACAACAAAGCTAACATGAAACTGAATTCAAATATCGCCAAAAAAAAATCAATAAATCGAGCAAAACACTTCAGATGCCTTACATATAAAGACCAAGGAATTAGTTTAAAAAACTCGGTCAAAATTTACAAAAGTATTTGTAGACCCATCCTAGAATATGGGCACCCCCTGTACATAAATGTGGCAGATTCTGTATTACGAAACATTGAAGTAGGAGAAAGATCGGCACTAAGAATCATAACACGATTAAGACACCCACTCAACAAACTGCACAATCCGCCAAACGAGCTACTCTACGAAAAAGCTAACATACAACCAATTAAAGAAAGACTGATGGATCTAAATAGAAAATTCTCAGAAAGACTCAAAGACCTAGAGGATGTTGCAAGTATGATGCACAATGAGCCAGTAACCACCCCCCCAAGAAAATTCCCAATTCGAAGCGTGGTGGACAGACTTCATGAACTACAATAGAATATACTTAATTCATAAATTTCATATGCAATGTATAATTTATGTAATTTTTTTTTTTTTCTTTTTTTGTCACAAAGTTGTATAATCCACCAGGCTGAAGGACTTAGGTCGATGGCCATTGACTGTAGTCAATAAAAACTGTTATTATTATTATTACTTGAAGGATACCACAATTTTGCTTTGTATCAATGTATTATGAAAACCAAATTCATTTCCAAAAATGCACAACATAACTTAAAGAATTTTCTTAAAAATGACTTTCATTAAAAAAGTTCTTTCAAAAAAATTCCAAAAACATGCAGCACATCCTCAAAAAAGCTATTTGGAATTACCACATCGATATCTCATCGGTCCAACTTCGTATCTAAAAAATAAAAGTAATTATTGAAAATATATCTTACCCGACTAAAACCACATACATGTCTTTGTCTAAACAAACTTAGAATAAAGTAAATTAAAAAAAAAAAAAATCAAAACCCTACGTATTCTATGTTCTTCACAGAAATGACTCAAAGTTTGTAAAGTATTTTTATTAACATTTGTAGTGAGGTTAACAGAAAATGCATCTGTAAGAATTTAAGAGGTCTTTAATACTAGAATTACGGATTACAAAAAGATAAACCTGTAATACATTCACATACAGTGCTGATCCATAGAATCAGCAGTATTTTCAATGCTTTGAAACACCTAATACGATGACAGGTAAAGATTTTATTAGTAACCAACCCTTTTCTGTTGACAATCGCCGGATAATTATCGAGTAAAGATGGGTTCGCTCGATCCAATTGTTCACAATAAAGATCTGCATTAACAGTTTGTCCAGGCTTCAGCACTTCAAAATGAACAATTCCACGTATACTCTACCAAACACAGGCGCCTTTTTGGGATGATCAAAATTACCGGATCTGAACCATCTTCGGCATTTACGAACATCTAATGCACTTGGATAAACATCGTAAATGTTTTTGGTTGCAACTGTTACGTTAATACCCTTACGAAACTCAAAAAGCATACAATTTGCAAAAAAAAAGTATAATATTTAATTATTTAGAAGTGAACAAGTCACAATAACCTTAAAATGTCGTTCGACACGACTTTGAAGCATAAATGACAATCAAATATCATCATGCGCAGAAACGACATTACTTTCTGGTCCCCCTATTATATTATATTATTTCCAAACAGACCTATAAAAATTAGTTTCATACTTCTACACCTCATAATGTACTGAAGCTTGTAACTTTAGAGTAAAAATCAAACATAGAGAAACTCTTTAATTCAAATATCCTTGTTTTGCAGTTGGTTGCAACAGTATCTTGAAATTAGATAGAAAAACAACAAGCGCCCAAAATTGACAGTAAATGTGCAGTAAACAACACATTGTAGTGGCATGGATCACTGTTCCCTAATATGTAAAAATCAAATCGGAAAAAACAAAGTATAAATTAATGTAAGTGAATTATAACATATCTAAATTAAAACTGGATTACTTTTATAATTTTTGAAAAAGTACCCTTCAAGTTATGAGATCTTTGCAGTAGAATTCGCACAAAAATGAGTTTAAACTTAAACGACAAATCGTTTAACACATCAGTGTTGGTGCGGTTTGAGCTGTGCAAGGGTGCACACATTTGATTTATTTATTCAAGTTATTCAGATCAGAGATTTATATTCATTAATCATAGGAGAACAAAAAAGAGTTGTTAATTTCTGTGGCATTAATTAATTTGGAGTTTTTAAACATCTCACAACTTCTAAGCCTATGGACTGAAAGCTTACCTGTGGTAAGTTAGGTTTTCATTTCCACATTTTACACACTACAAATTTTGTAATTTTTTTTAAATGGTTACAATTGACAGTATATACCTAAAAACCACAAAACTTGCATAAAACAGCGTCTATTATGAAAGTAAAAATAAAATGAAACAACTAAATACAATTGCACCTTTAGATCTCGCAAATCATAACCGTAAATAAATGGTTTTGCCAAATTCACAGAACATTTTTCAAGTACCAAATCATCAGTGTCACAATAAGGAGGAATGTTTACAATTACATATTTTGCAGAGCTGGCAACACCGAAGTGTTGTTAAACAAAAATGTTACAGTAATATCGACAAATGGTCTAAAGCATCTCTTTAATTATTTCTCAAAAAAAAAAAATAATAATAATAATAATATTATGACATATGTCCAAGAAGAAGCTTAATCATGCTTAGATGAAACCGATTAATGTAATCAGTTTATCATGCAAATTTCCACGATAAGTTCTCAGGTTGAAATTTCAATGTTCATCATTTTAATTCTTTCCTAATGTTTAAAATGAAACCTACCTGCTCTTGAAAAACTTCACAGAAAACATATATATGAGCAGCTGTCTCAGCCAGTCTTATAATACTTCTCACAGATTCGACGACGTCTTTCAGGAAGGAGTCTGTGTTATTTAACGTTACGTAAGCTGACAGTAATTCCCTCAGAATAGTTCTTATTTCTTCTATGGGTTTCAGGATGGTGCTGGAGATGTACACTTGAGAAGCAAGAATGGCTATACGATGACAGTGTTTCCAGACCTTAGAAATTTTTACTCTTTTCTTTGAGAAGCGTTTTATGAGATTCAATCCTTCTTCTGCACTCAGACCTTTAAGCTGTAAACAAATAGGCATCAATCAACATGGAAATTTTTTCTTACTAATGGTGAAGAAGTTTTAAAATTTATATCATTGTAACTCATGAAACTTAGTTTTAAATGATCTGTAATAAAAATATCAACAAACTTATAGACTGATTGATGTTCAACTTACCATGTCCAAAAGCGAATCATTTTCTTTGAATTTGTACAGGAGTGCAACATATATATCAAATATAAACCAGACCTGGGTTTCAGTTGCATTCAAGTTGAAATTTTCGGATTGAGAGAGTCGATAGCACTTCATAAAAGCCTTTACTAAATTGAGGGCAAGGTCCTCACATTGAGATTCGCATAATTTCTTCAAACGTACAGAAGTGAGATATGCAGTTTCAACGCAGAAAAATTCAATTTCTGAAAAGAAAATTATATTTACATTCAATTACTTAGCCGAAAGTCTCATTTATTTTCAAATGTAATAGAATCGTATACCAATGGCTCAAAAATTTTCAGAGACTGATTCAACCAAATGAACTGGAACTACCTTCAGAGTAATAAGTAAACATAGAGATGCTTTAAAGTATTTGTTGACATCACTGTAACATTTCTGTTTATAAACACTTACAATAATAGTTACCACCTCAGAGAAATATGTAATTCTGTATCGCTGATGAGAGTTTGATAATTGAGGAATGTTCTGTGAATCTGTCTTGTTACTGTTATGATTTACAAAGTCTAGAGGTGCACTCCTTGTTAATTTCATATTTATCCTCATAATCCACATTCTTTTGTGCAAGTTGGGTGGCTTTTATGTACAATAATTGCTACTTATCTTTTGAGATATGGCAACACTGAAGTGAATATGTCATAATATCTTAAATATCATACAGATTTATTCTGTTAACATCGCTAATTTCATAAAAAAAATTCCTCGGAAACTTTTTAGAATTAAATCAAATAAATGTCTTAGAAAACAAACTTTAAATTAAGTAGACATATAGAATTTAACACTCATTACACAGCACCAAAAGAAATGAAAGCATTCAAAGAAAAATTAAATTATTAATCGAAAATATTAAATAAACACTTGAAGGATACAAAATTTCGTTTCGTATCAATATATTATGAAAACCAAATTCTCTTCCAAAAATGCACAAGATAACTACAACTTTCTTGAAAAAAAAACTCCAAAAAGATGTAGCACATCTTCAAATATCCATTTGGAATTACAACATCGATATCTTGTCAGTCCAACTTAGTATCCAAAAAATAAAAATATATATTATCCGACTAAAACCATGTCTTCCTCCAAACAAACTTAGAATAAATCTGTAATACATTTAAGATATCGTAATAAGCCTTCTATCAAGTAAAAATCCCCTTTTTATTATTTTATTGAATATGTCATATTTGACACTGTCATCGTAAAGTATGACAATTTTAATGGTGAGAGTACTCTAAACATGTTGTCATAGGAGTGGTATTTGCAGTGTTTACAGATACTTGAAACATTAATCTTGGTCAAAAAATTTAATTGAATTGGATTAAACAAACGGCAGTGTTCCGATCAACCCGCTTTGACTTTTGCTGATGAAGCACCATCTTGAGCTATCACGTTTCACTGTTTTTCATTCAAACATGGTTTCACTTCTCTATACGACTAAGGTCGACCAAAAGCGAGTGTAATTCCAAAAATCATTGATGCTGAGCAAGAACTGATATTGCAAGATCGCCGTGTGGCATACCCCAAGATTGAAGCATACTTGAATATTAATTCCACAGACAATCAATAAATTCAAGAAATGGTCCAGAATCATCTCAAGACATATTTGCCAAACAAATGTGAGATCCGTTAACATCCACATCTTTCTAGCTGATAAAGATGCAAACAAATGCTTCCATTAATCACAAACTTTCTACAACTTGCTTAAGATACTCCTTGCCTATGGAGAACCTCTTTTGTACCATTCGATCACTCACAGATGCCTTGAAGCTTTGGTACCAAACTTGTAAACAATTTGTTAACTCTTTCAACGATTCAAATGATTACATTTTTTCTCATACATATTTTAGGCCACTTGTTGAGTAGAAAAGTAAATTGTGACAAAAGATAAGAGATCCACTTTTAATTAGGCCCAGAAGGAAACTACGCAATATTTACCTTTGGGTCCGATTTCTGCATTTGGAGTCCTGACAAGATATTCTAAAGTAGGATCACTCCATGGATTGTTGATAACATCAAGTAGTTTTTGACATCTCATATAAAATGCGTTATTGATTTTTGTCAGTTGATTTTGAGTTGATTTCACTTCCCTCAGAAGAGGTTCCTCATAATGACCTGAAATTATAAAATAATTGATCAATTAATACATCAACGAAGTACATACAAAACTTTCACATTTCACATAAGAAAATATTCAATATTTAAAAAAAGGCTTCAAAACATACATAAAAATAAATCAAATATTAGACATTCATTATTTTGAAAACTTTGTACTTATCTTAGTTTACAAGAGTATACAAATCTTTGACAATATATCGATTCTGAATGCATTTGCACAATTCTATATTTTGGTGGGTCTAGTGAGAAGAAAGTATGTAGGTATGAATATGAAACTTAATTAACATCTAAATATTTCTTTTAAACTTGTCCAAAGATACACTGAACTCAAGACTCTATCAGGTAACTATGGTAAATTTGACTATACCCTACCTTTGAATTTCTTCCATTCTCCAGTTAATACTATATTAAGAGTGTGTAATTTTGCCCAGTCTATTATTTGCACTATATACTGTATATCAGAGTTTTCGAATTTACACAGAGCTAGATTTTGCCATACTTCCACCACACTCTCTGCTTTCTTTGTGAAGGATTCATTTTTGTTGTTTAATGTATACTCAAATTTCTGAAAAGAAAAAATATCTTTAGTATGCATTTAAACTATGTATAAATATATATATATATACTACTTCAAACTAGTAACAACATACCATAATGTTTTTAAGCTAACTGAAGCAACAAATGCTAGCAAGGTATTTGATGGCATTACTTAAATGATTACTATGTACTAAAAGCTAGAGTGATTTCACTACAAATACACCATTCCCACCACTTGAGGCAAATACTCAACACCATTATTAATTTGATCAAGTTACCATATTAGGAACTGAAGAAAAATATTAATGTCAGCATTGAAATAATAACACATATTATGTGAGGCAAATAGTTCATGCAAGAAATTCATTAATTGGAATAGATGCAAATATTTGAAAATTGAATTGAGGAACTGTCATGAAATCAACTATATCTAAGATAAAACCAATGTCTAAAAAATCATTCACGAAATTCACAGGAATCAAACTTCATTTCAGAACTAAAAATTCCAAACACTAAGTCATCTCTCACTTAAATCCACAACATGTTTTCTCAATATTTACGTCGAAAAATATTTGCATGCATTTCAATTTTGGGGAAGTAGGCAATTGGTAAAAGACCAATGTTTTCGACAGCAACTCTTCATGTTTATATCACTCCATGAAATCACTCTGGCCCTAAAATAGAAAAGATAGCAAAAATATGATAGATACGTGCTTTAAAAGGCGTAAAAATGGATTTTCCAGCGGCTACATTATTCATCTTGTTGAAATTATTTAAACAAACAAGCAGTCAGGATAAATCAGAATTGAACTGCCGGCCTTATCAACTTGACATTTATCCATTGAATCACTTGAATTTGAAATATCGGTGAAGTTTCTAGCCCTCCTGAAGGAATCCAGAGAAATCCGCTGATCTTTAAAAGAGTAGACGAAATCCTCTATTTTCTCAGCACTATGAGAACATGGCGGCCATGCGAAAACCAAACTAAACACTTTTTCACAATATACATGCGACAGAAAAAATTAACTAATGAAATATAGACACGAATATTGAGTTTTTCACCTTGTAGACATTTATGAAGTTTCTTTCAGGCTCATTGTTTACGTTCGTACTACACATAACTTTATCATCTCCCTGCGTCGCCATATTTACACCAATATCTTCTTCATACGCAAACGTAGATTGAAGTACGCATGTACATACATCGAATTATTTTATGGAGTATATTTAAAAATATTTCCATTCAAACTACTAATAGTTTGACAAATTAAAATGTAATTATGATAAGTCTTGAGAGCAAATCTAAGCATCTTGATGGCATCTCTGTGACTCTTTTTCCTTTCATTTTTCAGTATGACTTGGGTTTGAATTACAGCAGCGAGCTGTCATGGAAATGCACAGCACGGTTTATGTCAAACCATAGAATTGAAGATAATTTTATTTTTTAAAGGGATAGGTATAAACGTGTAAATTGCACATAAAATTATTATCCAATTGTTCAACGTTAATTGGTTTCTATTTGTAGTTAGGTTGCCTATATCACCATAATTCGAAAACAATCAGTCATAAAGTCATACATACAGGATTGTTGTACAGTAGATCGTGCGGATAATAATTTTCTGCAGATAGAGAAATATAAAGTAATATAATCTTCTACATGCAGAAAATTAAACATCTTGAACACGATACACTTGTACTATTTTTTAAAGAATGATTGTACTTTAAAAGATGCTTATACATTAACACATTGGTGTCTGCACTGATTCGATTTTGATTGGAACTTTAGCAGAAGTTCATTTTTCCTTTTTATATAACACTTGATGCAAAATTTAAGTAGGATAATATTAAAACTTCATTTTTTAAATACAAATTCTGTGGATTCAAGAATTTTTATTTGTTCATATCTGTGGTTTATATAACCTCCAAAGTTGCAAGTGATAACTTTTCACCATTGAGTAAAGTACTCTTCATTCAAAGCATAGGCAAATTATTATAGGAGTTTGCAAATGTAGTTGATCTATGATTCAAAATATTTCATATTATTGCGGATAATAGTATTATCTGTATTCTATGATTTAATAAAAGGGAAATAAGCGCAATTATGATAATCTACTTTCTCTTATAATTTCTCTATAAGCGCAGTAATTAACCTCAGATTCCTTTGACTACAGTTGCGTATGTGATAATTTGGAAATACAGTTAATAATTATGAAATGAGTCTTTCACATGGCCATAGTTGTTAAGGACATAACAGAGAATGGTATTTAAAACCTCACGTATGAACCAACACCACCTAAACAACGTTGTTTAGGTGGTGTTGTATGAACTATTTGGATCATTATCTATGTTAAGGAATATACACTCGCATAATATCCACCACAGACTGCTTCTGCCATTGAGTTTCACTAATCACTATAATAAAATATGTACTCTTTAACTATTTGATTGTTGAGGATACAGGTACAAAAGTTTCGTAGTGTAATAACAACCAGTTCGAAAATGTAGTAACACTACGAAACTCAGGTCACAGTATACTGAGCAATAAAATATTGATAGGAAACAGAGAAAATTCTTATTTATTGCTTTTTAAAATAAACTATTGGAAAGTAACAGAATACTTGAATATTCAACAAAATAAATAAATAATATTTTATTACTCAATATTTATATAGGGTCCCAGTAAACATGGGTAAGGGAAACAAAGGTAGAGCACCCCATAAGTTATCCCAATCGCTCCAATGTAGGTATTTCATAAAATTTTACGTAGTTATGAAGTTTTTCAGGGTCTCTGATTTACAAGACAAATGGTCACAAAAAGATGAATTATTGGGATCAATGATTTTTTTTCTGAATTATCTGATCAGATCTAATAATATTGTGCTTTAAAAACTTGTTGAAATTCGAAAATGGTTGAAAATTCAGTTTTCAGCAATTAAAAAATGTTTACATAGGAAATTTTTACCGAACTTCTTGAACCTTCATAATGGTACCATCTTTCTACATTTTAATTAAATTGAGCTATCTCAACGGCATTATAATTGAAATTTGATAAAAATCATAATGAGTCATAAGATGTCATTGTTGGAATTTTTTTTTAAGATAACAGAAATTTGGTCCAACAAAACAATTTTTGTTCACAAGATTATGGGACTGAATGATGCGATCAACTTGCCACTATCCATAGATAAACTTCATACCATAGACGTATTAAAATTAGGATAAGTCTATGCTTCATACCATATATAAATAAGAATGAAACATACATAATAGCATAGATTAACAATAATATGGTCTTATTGATCTATGCATAATAGTTTGTCTATGCCACTATCTATGATACAGCAGGCAGGAAGAATTGACATACATGATTTTTATATGTATGTGTTTGTGTGTTTACAGAAAACCATAGAATATGTAGAATGTTGTCATATATTTTATAATTATGATTACGGGAATCCTCTGAATTGAATTTAATTTTCACATCTGCAAATAATAGGTAAAAATAATGAGATATACCACTAATAACGGATCCTTAATTTCGACGAACTATTAACATAGAAGCATTGCTTAAAATATAAGTATTCTTTAAACAATGATCGAAGTTTATATGGACGGAACGTTTTCACGCATCCAAAATTGTCGCAGGCAACCCATTATGCACAATTTTAGGACATGGGTGTCTTTCCCTATTTTTGATGGCTGCGCCAAGGCACCAAATATCATTTAGCCGTAATGAAAAAAGTTTGCCAGGTAACTATTTGATGATAGCCCATTCATAAATTCACAATTGAAAAGAGTTTGCGTATTAAAATAAAAATGTTTGCGCATGAATAAAAATTTGGCGCATGGCGTTTGTATTCCATAATCTAAAATCTGTTGTTGACTAAAGTAAGCCGAGCAAGAGTAGGTGGTGAAATTTTGATTTGATAATTGCTGTAGGCTTATA
The DNA here is from genome assembly GCA_034642435.1 of Megalocaria dilatata. NCBI lineage: Eukaryota > Metazoa > Arthropoda > Insecta > Coleoptera > Coccinellidae > Megalocaria > Megalocaria dilatata. The sequence continues at coordinate 44,893,120 of CM067863.1, read as the reverse complement.
CCAAATATTTTATTCAACAAAAATAACGTTCCAGTTGAGTTTAAAAGAAGAGAAGTTATAAGAAATACTCTATATTCCGCTGTAATTGTCGGAGTAATAACTGTTTCTAGAAGCCATTTTTATGACGTATTCACATTGTTTATTACTGCATTGAAAATGGACAGAATGAGAGATCGAGATTATTCCCCTTATGGGCGAAGAAGTATGTCAATATCGCCTGATTACAGAAGGGATTCGCCTGATTATAGGCCCAGTAGATCGCCTTCTAGATCTCCGCACCAAAGAAGACATAATGGATACAGAAATTCACCCTATCATCCAGCCAAGAAAAACTGTAAGTAAATAGTTAAATAATTTAGTTACTTTCAGGAAGAATTTCCCTGCACTTACTCGAATTAAGTGATTCTCAGAGATTTTTGAAATCTTCTTCATGAAGAAAAATAAATTGTTTATGTACATTGTCATGAAAGAAGTAGAACTTATTGCAATAAATGGGAAATGCAGAAGAATAACTTATTCAAATTATATCTTTCCTAGCAAACTATCATTCGACTTTGTCTTGAACAACTGGTTTCTATAGGATATATTGTGATTTGTCATTAATATAAAAAATACTAATCATTTTGAAGTAAAAATAAAATACAGGATCTAATAATGAAAGTAGTAGTGTAGTATTTGTAGTATAACCTAACAATTTATTTTTTATCATATCCATGTGATTTAATATTACCTGATATACCCGACTGTTGATGAGCTAATAAATCATTTTGGTTGTTTCAATATGATTCATTTTGATAGGGAAATGTGTAGGATTATATAAACTTGTAACTTTTTTAAAATTTTTAGTAAGCATACTAGGAACATTAGATATATCTCTTTATTTGTTTCGTTAACCCAAATAAATTGTCAAAAATTCACCATTTAGGAACTTATGCAGTCCTTATTTGGGATACATTATCTCATGTAATTTTAAATTATGTTTTGAAGTGCAAGTCATTAGTAACAATGATTGTTTTTTTATAGATACTAAATATCTTATACTATTTTTATTTGAAAAATTTTCTTGTATATGAATTGCATGTATATTTGAATAACTAGATTCCTTTCATTCAGAATTCTAAATGAATTCCAATAGTAATATTTTTAGAAAAGTTTTCACTAATACACAATTGATTACCTCTTTTGTGTTATTACTGATTGTAGAACATTCCGATAAAAAAATCAGGCTGAGTATTATAAATTAAAAACATTGATTTTTTAAAGTAATTTCATTCCTAAATCGAATTTTTAGAGCTAATTGATTCTTATGAGAAGTTTGGAGGATCATTCCTGTATAGTACTGAATTTCTGCATAGTTTTGAAAGGTTTCCCTCTAGAAGTTTCGAAAAGTCTTCTTAATGGTGTACAGTAGCGGACCAATCTTTTATTCAATTAATTCAAACTTTGAAGCCTAAACAGTGAACATTTTATTTCTTCTTGAAACACGAATTTAAAAAAAAAACCTTTTTTTTTTCTAATATATTAAAACAAAATCTACACCTCAAAATTCATTCTTGTTAAGTAAGACTACGCAGTTTCAGTTTCATTCACTTAGTATGTTGTCTAAATCTAGAAATATACTTACTGGATTTCAGAGCTTTAAATATGAATTGATAGCAAATTTGGGTCGCCCTTCATACTGGAAAAATATTGTGAAGGCTATTTTTTTGTGTTCTACTTCCTGATAAAATATGAAAAAAAAATTAACAGGTTATTCCTTGAACTTTCCTAAGGCTATTTTAATTTTCTATAATTTTTAAAAAGCTTTTTTTTTAATATTGATAATACGAAAAATTAAATGTTGAAAATAGAAATCTACAAGTACTTAAAAATGATTACCTCCAGCTACTCCTCAGTTACTGGTCACCAAGAAATGCCATGTGATCTGTGTTGGATGCACCAACACATCTTGCTGGTGAGTTTGTAATACATGCAAAGATGGCTGGATTGGTCAGTCAAGGTGGACCTCTCGATCTCCAGACTTTGTGTCATTTCCTACGGGGCTATTTAAAGTCATTAGTTCATCTGTTCCAATTGAAAAATGTATGAGATTTGTGAAATGGTTTGAATGTAACTCAGTATGAAATGATCATGATTTTTCTGAAAATGCTGAGTTTTTTTTCCTTTTTATTCGACTACTTTTCAAAAATCATCAGAAGAAATATCGTTCTTAGAATAGTCCAGAAAACTTGATTTGTATCATACAATTACCAGGTGAAGAAGTATTTAACCGGAATTTCGCTATATATGATGCTAGCCATCAGACATCCATGAGCATGAGCAATTAACCAGCTACAATTTTTCACAAGTCACCCTATATTTTATTTTCAGACTTGAAAACTGCATTCTGTTCTCACTTAATATTTCAATATAATTTTTTGAACACAACACTTTTTTGTTTGAGCAAATTAATTTTTTTTCTGAGCAGCCTGAGTACAAATGTAGAGATTTCATTGAAATGAATTTTATTCAACTTCTTTATATGGAAAGATGTAGTTTTTGGAAAAATATTCAATTGAAAAAAGGAAAAATTATAATATTTTTTGTAGTTAATCATAGAATTATAAAAAAATGGACAGTGTTTCTAGTACTCATTTTTCACATAAAAACATATTCACAGCTATCCTGAATGAGTTCCATAAAACTCGAAGTGTTTATTATATTTAAAGTCCATTCTCATCTAAAATGGCGTCTAGAGTGTAAATAACGGTCATTTTGAAATATTTTTAGTAAACATTAATTAATGGAAGATACACAGGAATATTTCTAAATTAACTAGTAATAAATAAAACTCAATTTCTACAAACTTTTTATTATTGAACGACAAATTTTTCTCCACACTATGGCTTAATCATCAAATGGGGCTAAAATTAGGAAGACAGTTATTTGGGTATTCTCAATTAGGTTGAAAGAAAACTAAAAGTAATGATGAACCTTCAGAATTTTTCCAAAGAACTCGATATAATCAAACAAATAGCATTTAACAATGGTTTCAACCCAACCCTTATAGGTAAAATGATAAACAATAAACTGAAAAAGATAGCATTAACGTTTTTCCCACAATAGACCCCATTCCAAAAAATTCAAACGAATTTCATATATAAATAGAATATAAAACATATATAAATAGAAAAAAAAAACACATTGCTAATTATTTTAGGAAAAATTTTAATTACACAGCAGCTTTCAAAAAAATCGGCTTTATTAAAGTTTCGAAATGTAATACAGATAAGTAGCAATGTCCCGATTCGAAAAACTTCCCATTTACCATTCTAAAAATCGTGTTATTTCAATAACGAATATGAAATTATCCATTTCAAGAGTAAAGGGTGTATATTAACATTCTTAGGATCACTTGAAATAAACCAATATAATTCTCAGAAGACTCCTTAACAAGCAAGCAGATACCAATAGGTCACTTCTATTGAATATCTTAATGTAGTTTGGTAAAACCAATAACTTTTATTGCCATTGTGGGTTTCTTTTTCAACCTAATTGGGAATACGCAAATAACTGTCTTCCTACTTTTAGTCCCATTTCCCACCTGTCAATACATATATAAGAACCTATGTGAGTTTTCACACAGTATCAGTTCAAATGTAGAACATGATTAAGCTACTACTACGAAAAAATTGTCGTTCAACAATAAAAAGTTTGTGGAAATTGAATTTTATTTATTACTAGTTGAAAATGAATTTCCGTCAAGTAAAGACCGAATCTATCAAATACTTAAAATATGTTCTTAGAAATATCCCCAAATGGTATACAAACGTAAGTTTCAAAAATACTTTGAAAAAGCCGACATTGCAGTAGCAGAAAAATACAAGTTTTATTTCTAATGCTACAAAAAATAATTTTTTTCTATAAATTTTTGATAAGGTAGATACTCTGTGAATTATAGGGAGTTCCAAAGGTAGGTCGGTTTATTTGGGAGGTTAATTACAGTACATTCTAGACATTCTACGACGTCCAGTTTTTGGCGTTCGGTATCAGACATCCTCTTTGGTTAGAGAGATATGATCATGTCTTTTCAGAATTGAATAATTGTGAAATACTATATCTGAAATCGGTAAACGAAACGGACATCTTGGAATCAATAGATCTTTAAGTACAGCATTACACCTCCTAAATGAACAAGCTGATCTCTGGAATTCCCCACTTCTGGAAGTTCTCAAGAAAATGAACACCCTTCAATATAAAACCATTACACACAATTCGTAATTTACAGTTTGAAAATATGGTAACGCTACCAAACTCGGATCACTGTGTACCTATTTGAAAAAAAGTGACAGGAAACTATGTATTTTTCTTATTCCATTTGAAATGAACTATCACAACTGTTTTATCCAATACTCTTCATACCTTTCATCTTGTGTAGCTAATTATTCTTATTCTTAATCTGCATCGATTTATTTGAACATATCTTATGTCCTTCTTCTCAGGAATATAATATATACTCCAGATATAACAGCATTACTTGTTGTCAAGAATAGCCATTTCTACTCATCATCCCCTTACCACAATATTTCTAGACAAGTGATGATATTTAAATAATTCTGTGAAGAAAAATCTTGTAATCCTGAAAAATCAAACAGTTTCGTAAATAAACATACTAGTTTTCATATAAGCAAACAACCAAGTTATGCTTTATGCTTTATGACGCTTTTTGTAATTCAAATGGTCACTTTAACCTACAGTTGGCAATACGCATATCCAGTAGCTAGAATAACCGCCATTTCACAATGTAGTGCAGGTTTATACACAGAAATTCATTTAACGGATATTCGAATTGCGTATAAAAAATAATTAATGAACGGTCGTTAAAATGGTAGCCTCCACTACACCAAACATATGTGCAAGATGTCCAATATTTAGAAAATATCGTAATTGTGGTAAAAAGATATTTTCACGGAGCTCATATAAAAATATCAAATATTTAACATTTGGAAGAGGAAAATGGAACAAATGTAAGGCAGCTTATTCAAGCAAACAGTTACCTTACCTGTCAATCCTGTTCATCATCGAACACAAGATATCCAAAGTTACCTTATAACCTTGCACACCTTATCCTGAATTAGATTTCCCTGTTTTCATGAATAATTCTTTGGTAAGACTAGACCTTGATCCTGCATCATTATTTAACAGTTCATTATAAATGTCTAAATGAGTTGTAGTTTTTTCTCTTGTGAATTGATATACATATTTTCAGATCATGATCACAATGAAGGTAGATCCAGAGGCAGTGACTATGAAAGTGATAGGGAATATAGAAGAGAAAGAGAGTCTTCATACGAAGACAGAAGTCATTCAAGAAGTCCAGATGGTAGAGATAATAGAAATAGATATCACAGAAACAGGGACCATCGTAGAGGAAGAAACAGAAGATCCAGAAGCGATTCCAGGTGGGAAAGGAAATCAGAGGAAGGCAAAAATCGTGAAAGGGACAGGTCATATAGAGATGATGATAGTGACAGGTAATGAATATGTTCATATTCTTAGAAACATTGAAAACTGATACTTATGAAGAACAATAACATGAAATTTGATGTGCTATCTGTTGTCTTAAATGACTATGTCACTGATGAATCCTAAGTCAAAAGTAATTCTGTCCGGCCTGTACACATGCTAACTTTCGAATGGAAAGAACTAGAGCCTTGAACCTTTCAGGGAAAGTTTGGGTTCTAAATATCTCAGCTAAGTTTGTTGATGGCTACAATAGATTCAATAGTTTAAAAGTTATTCATTATAAATATTTGATCCATTTGAAATTCGGCATTTAGAAGCAGAATAAAAACAATGTGCATATTCGTTGAAGAGAAAATTTTGTGAGGGGATCAGCGTTGAGAGTTACCTCCAATCCAATGGTTTCGAAATTTTCACATTTGTAATTTTATTTTTTTTTCAATATTTTTTAAACTCCAAATGAAAGCATTTGAAGTAACTGAAATAACAGAACTGGCCTTGAAATTTCACAGCATAGAATTCAACTTTATAGGCTCATATCTTTGTGTCCTTTTGATGAGTTCTACCTTCTGTGAAAAGACTCACTTTTGAAAACACCCTGTCTTCGTTAAATGATGGGTTCATACCTAAGCATCTATCATCTCATCTAAGTATCTGGGTATTTTGAGTGAAAAGTGGTCTCAAGCGAATAAAATTGCGACTATGGATGCAGAATTCATTATTTGTAGAAACAAATTGAGACTCAAAATCTGCTGGGGTTAAATAAAATAAGAATTTGATAAAAAAGGATCTTCAAGCAGGTGGTAGCAAAAGTAGAAATTTCACTTATGTATTACGTTTCCGAACTATTAATTGGAAGGTCCAAACGAGTGATCAATAAGAAAATTCTGAGAAACATTAGACTGTTGAATAAATGCGTTAATAATTTTTCAAGAAATGACGCCTGTAAAGTATTGAATATGTGACAGTATTTTACGTGTGTATTAAATTTAATGCTTATATATAGTGTTCCTTATATTGTTTTTTATTGATTGAACGTCATAGAGGTTGGAAGAAACATAAAAATATACACTTTCTGTTTTCAGTGAAAGAAGTCCTAATGGAGCTGTATTAGGAGCTAGCGGAGCAGAAATAATTGGGTATAAAAGTCAGCCACCAAACAACACAATTATGATAAGAGGTCTTGCACAACACATAACGGAAAATGATGTAAGCAATTAATTATTGATTTTGTTGAATGATATTCAGTTGAAATTATGTTAACTGCATTTTTTGGTATATATGTTTTGCTTCAAAATAAAAATGAATATCTAAATGTTTTGCTAAATGCTAGTTTATTTTTCAAATATTTGTTGAAGTCTAAGAAGGTTTTTATGCGGAGAAAAATTGCTTGGAAAATGTAAATGTTAATTTTTTCCAGATTCGACAGGACATAATGTTATGTGGTCTGATGCCGAAAGATATAAGGCTGATTCGCAAAAAAGATACAGGTATGTCACTGTTCTAGTCAATTAAGTAAGGTTGTCCTTAGGCCGTTTATTGTGCATTGTTAAGGTGAAATTAGGGTAATACCATTGGTGTCTATTGTGCTGTTTAGGTGCCTCTAGAGGTTTCGCCTTTGTCGAGTTTACAACACTTGCTGAAGCCACAAGATGGATGGACATGAAACAGGTATCTTACTATAAAGAAGAGTCAATGTAAAAAATAAAGCTAAATTATTTATCCATTCGATAAGTATAATTTACAACTTTTTTTATTAGTTCCAATAAAAATTTGATATTCTTCGTTTCTTCAAGTCACAGTTTAATGGGATATGTGAACCTTTTTGGGCATCATTAAAATTGAAGAAAGTATTTTGCATCATCTGAGATATTTACTATTGTGTTGAATAATCCTGATAAAAATAATTTTTGATTAATTGCATGACACTCATGGTTCACTTATCATTTACTTCTTTTTTTTTTTTTTGAGAAGCTTGAATCGTTGATGTTTTACTTTTATAAAACCGATTCTCTAGACAACGAAGGTCTCTTCTTAAGAGGGGTTGCTAGTTTTACGTTCATTCTTTAATATGGATCCTCTTTCTTTTATTTACAGGGGGTGCTTATGCTACAAGATCAGTATAGAGCAATAATGCAGTACAGTATACCAAAAGATATGAGTTTTGGATATGAAAAGCCCCCAAATCATAAAGCATCAGCCGACTGGTTCTGCATAAAAGTAAGTTACATTAACTGAATATATTCATTGAAATTAAAATCGATTTCATTTCAAGTGTGGCGCACAAAATTTTAGAAGACGTGATAATTGCTTTAAATGTCATGCATCTCGAATGGAGAGTGAAGAGGGTGGCAGTGGCAGTGATGAAATTTGTACCTATGCAACAAAGAGTGAGTAATATTTGTTCATTAAAGAGCTTTCGATTGCTTTATCAAATGTAATCTTAAATTTGAAGTAAGAATTCATTCTTGAGGAAAGAACTGACTATCCAATTCTATTGAAAGTAAATATCAAACGGTTAATTAAACAGGATATATCGAAAAATTACCATTTTTTTTATTATAATTCATTTATTACCAATTAGAATACACACATCCTATAAGCTAATTTGCCAACTATGGAGCTTGAGGCTCTCACATGATATTATAAGACCTTTTCCAGTAAAAAAAAACCTCTTCAACTATATCTCAAGTCAGCTGGCGATTTCCTTCTCAGTCTTCCATATTGAGGCAGTACTAATGGATGTAATAGATGGTTGATATGGCTTTCTAGTTTAGCATGATGTTTCTCACTCCTCTCTTTTACATAAGGTATCTTCGTGTAGGGTTTGATTAGTGATGTACCATGGATTTGCTGTCCTTCAAAGTATTCTGGATTGACTTCTCTGAATTATTAATATATTTGATTTGCTTGTACATTCCCAGAGCTTGATACCATATAGTATACCCATCATTATCATTGTTTTATAGATGAGTATCTTGTTTTCCAATGCCAATTTAGACTTCCTACCTATAAGCCAATTTAGTTCTCGTGTTTTTAAGTCTATTTGCTTCCTCAATTACCAGGTGTAAAAGTATGACACCGGATTTTTTTTTAAATATTACATTGTTTTAGCAAGATAAAAATATTTCATTCTCCTTTGTTATTAGCTGGACCGGAAAGTAATGTCGCTTTTTTAAATTCAAACGAATGAATTATTAACAAGTTTTTAGATACTGAATTGTTTCAGCCGTTACCATTTGGTAGTTGATCATAATTAAAACAAATTGTAGAAATTACTATATTTTACTACCAATAAAAAGAGTTGTCTGATGATGGGATTGTTCATTTCCCGAAACTCGAGTCTCAAGAAAATGTGTTTATTGGTAGTAAAACATGGTAATTTCTACAATTTGTCTTAATTTTAACAAGTTTTTATTTCTAATCAATAAAGTAACCACCTTTGTTATCAACAACCTTTTGCCATCTAGTGTGCAAATTTTCAATGCTGGATCAATAAAAATCAATTGGATATGGGGCGAGTATGGTGGATGAAGCTGTACCTCTCACCCCAATTCATTAATTTCTTCCAAAGTTCGTCGTGCACAGTGCGATCTTGCATTGTCGTATTGAAGAATATCGCCTTTTCTGTCGAGAATCGCCGGATACTTTTCGATTAAAGATTGGTGCACTCAATCCAATTGTTCATAATAAAGATCTGCATTAACAGTTTGTCCAGGTTTCAGCACTCAAAATGAACAATTCCGCATATACAACACCAAACACACCAAAGAACCAATTTGGGATGTTATCAAATAACCAGATCTGAACCCAAAGGTTTTTTGCCATTTACGAACGTCTAAGGCACTTGGATAAACATCGCAAAAGTTTTTGGCCGCAACTGATAGGTTACTACCCTTGCGAAACTCAAAAAGCATACAATGCCAGATATGCTCTTCTGGTATTTGAATGACCATTTCACCCCAAATTGCAAAAAAAAGTTTAAATATTTAAAACAAGTTGTAGAAATTACTATTTATGTTTTACCACCAATAAATTGATATTTTAAACATTTAATTCCCGAAATTCGAGTCACAATTAAAAGTGTAAAATATCAATTTATTGATAGTAAAACATAGTAATTTCTACAACTTGTTTTAATTATGATCAACTATCAAATAGTAACGGCTGAAACAGTTCAGTTTAAATATTTAATTATTTAGAAGTGAACAAGTCACAATAACCTTCAAAAATCTTTGACACGACTTCGAAGTACAAATGAAATCAAATAACGACATTATTTCGGGTCCCCCGATCATTTATACATTTTTCCTACTTCTCAGACAGTTTATGAATGTCTGGCGGAAAAAAACAGCTCTCCCTTTGAAGCAAATCGGTTATTAAGCCATTTACACCCTTCTGATCCTACTAAACACAGAGGATATTGTCTTATTCTCAAAGCGATTTGGTCTTGCAGTGGATGTCGATGGTTCATCTGGATTCACCCATGATTTATATGACGCTTAGTACTCTCAAAATACATCCATTTTTCATCAGTCACGGTTCGATGGAAAAATGACTTTCTTTTGTGTCTGTCTAACAGCATTTCATAAGTGGGTTTTTTTATTTTCTCACTCCTTCTTTCACTTCATGAGGCACCCATTTTCCTCCCACTATCTGATTTTCCCATAGCTTTCAAATGAATGGAGACTGTTTTCTCCGTCACATTCTATTGATCCACGAGTTCTTGTCAAGTTTGAGTATATCATTTTCATCAAATAAGTTCTGCAGTCCATTGCCTGTGAAACTTTTCGTGGTTTCCCACGCTCTTCATTAAAGTAACCTATGTAACAGATTGAGATTTTAAATTTTCAGAAATTTTGTCCCCTTCAATATGTTATATAATTTTGATTAAATGGTTTATATCAATGAGTTCTTCCTCTTGTTAAAAAAAAAATGGTATCAACATTCAAAACGCCCGCCCCCGTATTTAATAAATATTTTTGTTATATATTGTAAAAGGTCTAGAATTTTCTGAGTTTAATTTTAAAATAAGAAAAACCTTTACCAATTATGAATCAAAATTCATAATATTTCTTATTATAATTTTGTTGAAATATTGATAACATATTAATTTATATAATCAATACTACATGAAGCTTATTTGCAGCAATAATGTTAAGAAACTTAGATGCTCTGACTACGGAAGACTCTGTGATGAGTGTTTTGAAAAGTGTTGTACCTGATTTGGTGAATGGAATTGCTGCAGTTACTATTGGAAGGGATCCTCTCACTTCTACTTCTAGGGGTATATGCTATTTAGGCTTAGAAAGCACCATTGATTCCTTAACACTTTATGGCGCTCTGAGCAATTTATCTAGTCCTCTTGTAATCGATGGGAAGACAGGTATATTCTTTAAATTTTTCTCTTTATTAACTCTTTAATGTCTGAATTTTTCAGTTATCCTGTCATATTGTAAGTACCAAATGGGTGACAATAAAAGAGCTTATTCAGAAGCTGAAAATGTGGCATTCCCTAATGCTGCCGTTCCAAGCACTTATGCCATGACAGACGTGAATAGTTTAGCAGAATATGCTGCCAATCGTTATGCAAAAACACCACAGGAGTATATTCATTACCTCATGTATTATAAAGAGTATTTCACCCAACAAATCAGTGCTGGTAATTCCATAACTCTTCATCAGGATAATCAAATGGATGCAGCTAATGCCGCTGCAGCAGTTGCACAGTCTGCTATCCAACAAGTAAATGCCACCAAATCTATGTATGATACAACTCAAAGGGCAATTCCTACTGGTGTTGACGGAAAGAGATACCGTAAGTACTTTCTTCAACTAACTCCTTCAAATACCCTTTATTTTGATTTTTGACACTCTAGTTTCTGGTGTAATGGGGAAAACGCAACTTTTCGTTATCAAATTTTACTTTATCTTTCAACGTAATTTCCTACAAGAGTGATATAATCATTAAAACGCTTCTCTTATCTTTCAATATATTTCTTGAAGAATGATTTATCTTTGGCGTCAATATAAGCGTTTGTTTCAGCTTCTTCAAACCATGTATGACAGAAAATAAAATTCTTTATGTTTATTCATCATGAAATTTTCAGGGAAAATGGACTGATGAACAAGTGCACAAAAACTTCTGACTTCACATCAGTGCTATTCACCATTTTTTGTTATTATTTGTATCAAATATGACGGATTTTATTGAATGGATATACTTTGTCAAATCTCAATATGTTTTAAATGATTTTGTTCCCAAGATTCTGATGAATGAATGAAGATCTGACTGTTTTCTATTTTTCTTTGCAGCTGTACCGGATATTTCTAAATATGTCTTGGATAAAGCAAGCAACTATCAGTTCGATCCAAGTACAGGTTTATATTTCGATCCACAAACAGGCTACTATTGGAATCCTCTGCTTCAAGTTTATTTGTATTGGAACCCAGATAAACTGACATATGTTAGAGCTGACAGTATGGAACAATACACTTCTAGTCAGCAAGTTCAAGTACAAACTTCAAATGCCCAAGCTACAACAACTGGAGAGCAAGAAAATAAAAAGGTAAAACCAGAAAAACAAGATAAAGTTAAAGTAGCAAAGAAGATCGCAAAAGACATGGAACGATGGGCAAAAACGTTGAATCAAAAGAAGGAAATTTGCGCTTCAAAAGCAAACTATGACATGCACAATAGTAATGGAACTAGTGCATCAGCAGATATTGGCTTTTCTGTTTTGGAAAAGAAAGGTTAGTTATTGGTGGAGTAGATACAATTCTTTCGTTCTGAGGAAAACCTTGTTCGAAATTAATTCATTAATGTTTTCGTTACAAATTTAAGGATCGTTTTAAATCTCTATTTTTAATAGGAACATTACAAATGTTGACAGTTGATAAAATTTTAGAAGTTATAGATAAAATTGATCATTCTGACACACCACTAGTCAAATTTACATGTTCAATATTAGGATTTAGAAATTAATTTCAACAATTTGTGAATGAGACTAGAAAGTGAATCCCTTCATGATGAATTTCCAAGCCAAACAGACCTCAAAACAAATGATTTGTCAAATTAGATGTAACAGAAATCAAGGTGCCTATATAAAACTTTGAAAGCGCCGAGTTTGAACAAAATGTGGATAAAATATAACCTATTGCGAACTTATACGTGTGTCCACGTAAATTCGGGAGTAACTTGTTTCAATTTATCTCGCGATAAATTAATCCAACATTTTTGTTTCGTTTTGAATTCCCACTGCCTGTTCAATCTATGAGTATTCACTGTATAGAATTAATGGATATTTGTATATGTCTTTCTCAAAACTTGAATAACATCCCACCTAATGCTGAATTTTGGATTACCACTTATTGAATAATTTCTTTGTTTTTCTAGTCAATATGAATAATACCGTATATCAGAAAGAAATACAAGAAGAAGCAGTCCCATTGCCACATGGGCCTTTAGTAGCTGCTTATGGAGGAGAAAGTGAATCTTCAGGTAAATATTATATATTTTCTTAAGAATCGAATGACTGAATGTTTGAAACATTTTTTCAGGAGACGAAGAACATTTTGATGAGAATGAACTATTAGATTTCAAAAAACTCATATGTAACTTATGTAAAAGACAGCTTGGTTCAGCAGAAGCGCTCACCAAACATGCTCAATTGTCAAATCTTCATAAACAGAATTTAGAAGCAATAAGAAAATTGAGAAAATCTGAGGCTTCAGAAAAAATCGTATATAGAGACAGAGCAAAAGAAAGGAGGATGAAATACGGAAATCCCGACGAGCCTCGTCCCAGTAAGCTCAAAGAAAAATTCCTCAAATCTAAAGAATTGGCCGATTTGCCAGTAGCAGCTTCAGTTCTTGAACCAATTGGGGCCGAGAACGTCGGTAATAAACTTTTACAAAAAATGGGTTGGACCGAAGGTCAAGGTTTAGGAAAATTAAATCAGGGAAGGACAACGATAATACAGGTAAAATATTATACATTAGAAGTTTCACACCGAGAAAGAATAATTTCTTCAACAGAATGACGATATTTAATCTTTGCTATGGTTAACAATGTCAACATTCTGTCAAATTTTACATAAAGACTCATTTTGTTTCGTGCTAAGCCAGTTATCTACCAAGTTTAGATCTTCTTATAACTGAAAGCAGTTAGATTTAGTGGAGATTTTCTTGAATATGTTGAAATCCTTGGCAAATATTAGGCAAGATTAGGCTTTCTATGCAATTTGGTAGGATATTAGTAAAAAGAGTAAAGAGAAGGGGATCAAGAGTACTTCCTTGTGGTACACCAGATATTGGAAAAAAAGTTCAGAGTAAACGCTGCCAATTTTGACGTGGATGGCACGTCATGAAAAACACAGTAAAAAATTTACATGCCTGATTGGAGAAATCTAGATTTAATTGTTTCATGAGTATATTGTGGTCAAAAGCTTAGGAGCAATCGGTGTATATAGTATCGAGTTAACTTTGGTTGTTTACAGCATCAAAGGCATGGTTTTTAAAGATGCACAGCCTCACAGCTATAAGAATGCCGTTGCTCAACAATCTTATCCATGATATTGTTTAGGCTTCAAAAATTTTTGCTAAGGCATTTAAGAGACAATAGTCTCTTAGTCAATAGTCAATAGTTTGTGATATCATTTTTACAGCCACCCTTGAAAATTTGGATTATGATTGATGTTTTGAGATGTGCAGAAAAGTAATTATTTCTAACAATGGTTCAATATAAGAGCAATTGGTTTAGCAAGGATATCAGTATATTCCTTGTATATGTAAGATAGAATTTTGTCAATGCCTGTGGATATTTGGACTTTAATTTTATAATGTAACATAAGACTGGTCTCACTGACCTCACTCAAGTGGTTTTCAAGCTGATAAACACAATCATTGAGGTCTTTTGGTGTAAAAAGGGAGGGAACAGACTTGAAAGAAGCAAACCCTTCAGAGACATATTTAGAGTCGCAAAGTTAAGTTGATCTAATACTGGCTGTATTTCAGTGTTGTTTGAATCTTGCATTTCTGCGTTGTTGAATTCGGTAATCTAGTGGCCCCCTTTTAATCAGGCCTATCACCACTTTTCTTCATTTGAGGTAGCATTGTTTTAATTATGTCCTATAAACAACTTTACTGCCTTATCTAGATGGCCGTCCACACATCCTTTTTTCAGCAAGGTAACACAGGTCTCCATATTGCTTGGCGAACTATAAATTTTCTCCAAGAAGCAGACTTTAATTTTTAGTTGTAGCCACCCCATTTATTGGATTTAAATCCCATCAAACACGTATGAAATAAGGTCCATTTTACACCATCCTTCGCAGACTTTGCCACAGTTAATCCACAAGTTCAAGTTATTTAGAACAGGGTGCCTTTAGAAGACATCGACCATCTCAAAATTTGTTTATGCCTAGACGTGTTTTCTAAGTTATAACCATGTAAAATTCAATTTTACAAATATTTTCGAAGTTACAAATCCAATCTAGTAACTACACAAGTTTAAATCAAAAGAAGCTGAAGTTTGATATCTTCAAATAATATATGTAGAAGGAAAGCGATAAAATTTGAATATCAAAATCTGCATATCAAGCGGTAATAAACGATACGGAAAATTAAATTAGAGGGCAAAATCGTTCCAATGGTTCTCATCAGTTATTTAAATTTGAAATTTTTTCTTATTTCTTCCATTATTTTTGAGAATAAATATCGGATCAGTATGAAATTTGGTGTTTGCAAGAAGACTAATAAAGCACATGTTCTTGTGAAATTTCGTGAGAATAATATAATCAGAAGGCCTCAAAAAACATTTATAGCATAGCAGCGTTGGCCGCTACCGGAACCATAGCAACAGTCCTACGACTGAGTTTATATTCAGCATGTAAAATAACAACAAGAAGGTTAATGCAAAATTTCGTCAACAAGCTGACAAAAATTTTTGATTTCAAGTCAGTACTTTTCAAGAATTTTTCATTAAATTTCTAATTATACCTACGTTTTTCTCTTGGTAGATATAATAAAGCTGATTCCCTAACTTTTGAATTGATTTTCAGGCTGAACATCGTAGTAATTCTGCAGGGCTAGGAAATTCATTGCCAGGTTATAATGCAGTAGCCGGAGAGTCATATAAAGATTGTGTGAAGAAAATGATGTATGCAAGATATCAGGAATTGACAGAAAAAGAAAACTCAACATAGTTGTGGATTAATTATGAGGCACCACTTTGTTGAATTAAAAAAAACTGTTGAGAAAAACTTTTAGAATGTTCAATTATCTAAAGTGATTATTCAAAACAAGGTCATAACATCAATGAAAATCTTTTCCTTTTGATACCATGTTATTTTTTAAATGCTATACTTGGAATAATTTATTTATTTTTGCTTAAACTACTATTTTCCTTTAATTTAATTGCTTGTATAAAGACAAAACGGTGATCAAATCTTCAATATTTCATTCCTTCAGTTTTTTTATCACGAATTAATAATTCAATCTATATGATATTATATTAATTTCTAATTATTTATAATGTTTCATAATTAATTGAATGGTTGTGTGTGCCAAACTTGTTCAAACGATCCAGTAAAGACAAACATCTACCTGAAAGTTTTTTAAATTTTGAAATAAATTCTCTTTGTTGTAAATATATTTCGCGAATTTATATATTTGATTTGAGTGTTTTGGTTTAATTATATATCTATAATTTTGAAAAATATATCATTTGAAAGTTTTTGTTTTTCTGAATATTATCATTATACATACAAAAATTAGAAATTCATTTTCAAGTGCAACAGGAGATAAACAAAGGCAATCGCAATCGCTTTCTTGAACTAAAAAACATATATTGAGTGTTTTGAAATAATAGAAAGGGGAGTTTTTACTTGATAGAAGGCTTTTACAATATCTTAAATATCACACAGATTAATTCTGCTAACCTCACTACAAATTTAAATTTTATAAAAAAATTTCACAAAAACTTTTTGAAATTAAATAAATGTCTCAGAAAACCTACTTTCAATTTAGTAGACATATAGAATTAACACTCATTACACAGCACCAGAAAGAATTAAAAAATTTAAAGGAAATATAGAATATTAATTTAAAATATTGAATAAATAGTTGCAGGATACAAATTTTGTTACGAAACAAAGTTGTTTCAATAATTGGTTGACAAAAAAGTGTTTTCACTTAAATTCCCGAAAATAATTAAATATATTGATTTCTCGCAAACCACTTGAAAGATTTTGGATATTAATAAGCTAAACAAATACACTTGGCTTAAGTTTCACAAAATTTTAATTTATGTCGTTGAGATATATATTTTGGGTTTCAACCCATTTTCAAAACTCTTTAGCATTATCAGTGTATCATGCTTTGTTTCAGTGGTTTTATCTATCTATTGCAAATTGTTTTATTGAGTTGTGTTGCCATTGTAAGTGTTAAAATATTTATAAATACTGTTGTTGGGGTACGAATTGTGACGGCCAGAGAAGATGACCGCGGTCAGAGCGAAACTGCGACTAACTTTACTGTAAGTCTCTACACTCACAAGAATTTCAACATTACGAAGAGACTGCTCTGCTCACTAGAAGACTTGGTCCAATTGGGATGAGATGGTGAGACATATGACGGTTCCCAGAAATTCTAGAGAGCTTCGCAACATACTGGTGTAGAAATTAGGACAATATTCCTCAGTATGTGAAACAAAGCATGCTATGTCGTTTGCAAGCTATTATCACTGCCATAGGAGGGAATATTCACTACTGAAGTTTCGAAATTTTTTTTGTCTGACCTACAAACATATATAAAATTTTCAGTTTTCATCATTTTAAATATACTTTGAACAACATAATACATTTTTTTTTGTTCAGGTAAATCATAAAATTGAATGCAAATTATGGGATGACCCTAATTTTATGCTCGGCAGCGTATCATGGCAACCTAGGAACTTTGAAATTTAAACTGAAATATAACTGAATTCCGAATTGAAATGTAACTGAAATTTAAACTTGACGAAGCCACAGTGTTGGCGAAACAATTGTTATTAAATTAATAAATTGTAGAAATAATCTTTATTATTTTATTCAATTAAAATGAATAGTTGAGACATAGTTTGTTTATTCAGTTTGAAAATGTAGTATCACTACGAAACTCAAGTCACATATATTCAATAAAAAAAGTGTTAGAAAACAAAATAATTTTCTTATTCTATTTGTAAATATTGTTGATTTTCCCATAATATTTTAAGGTGTAGTGAATTTTAATAGCTAAGCAGAATATTAGAATGGATCCATCCGTGTTTTGTGGAAAAAGATGCGTACGCTCATGTTTATTACACTTTTTTGGTAATCTGACGTGAACTTACACCATATACCTAAATAACACATAAAAAGTATTTGTATTTTATGTACCTAGTTTATCTTATCGATAGTTCGCTTATGTCAATAATATTGGATTTTATCAACAAAAAGGGTGTTGGCGAAAATATATAAATACATAGTGCTTGTAATGAAAAAAACATCTTCATACTCTTTGGTTCGGTTGGATATACAATTTACATTCTCTCTGCTTAGTCAGATCTTCTTCTTACCAAAGCTGTCAGATTGAAAATATATTAGTAATACTTTATAAATAGGAATATTCAAATTTTGCTACTAAGATACTTTAATTGAAAAATAAAAAACACAACTGTTTCGAAAATGTGTGCAAAAATGGCATTTCAACATCAAGCTGGTACAGCAATGGAATGTTTAAGCGTAAGTATTGAATAGTACATAAGAAAATGAAAACGGTTGTGCAATGGAAAAAAATAGGTTTCCAAGAAATGTACAACTTTTTTCTGCAGGATTTTAACTATCAGGGTCTTCTTTTAAACATTTTGAAAATCTTTAGATTCCAATAACACTACACAAGGAAGTTGATGGTGACACAATGCGTTGTGGCTTCAAAATAGGTGGTGGCATTGACCAAGATTTTCATAAGAGTCCTCAGGGATATACAGATAACGTGAGTCATTCGGTATTTATATTGATCTGTGTAAGACTAAAATTTTTATGTATTGCAATATATGTCATGTACCCATGATTGAAGAAAATTCATTAGATCATTGATACGAGAAAGATGTAGCGTCTGTTGTAGTGGAATAAATACAGAGATCCCCGCAGCAAATATCCATTAATTAAAGACTGAAATTATATTATTCGCTTTGTGATTATTTGTTACTGATGTTTGTCACGTGATTCGGCAGGCCAACTAAGGAAAATGTTGATGATTCTTAGCTGTATTTTTATGTATAAATTTGTTAGAGAAAAAAATTTTTTCTCTGTGAAATCCTATGATTAGAATTGGTGTGTATTTTGCACTTTAAAGGGTTACTCTCACTTTCAAAATGATGAAAATGTTTTTTCAGAGGATGTGCTTAGTTGAATAAGAATATTTTTCAATGTGTTAAGTAATACAATATTTACAAAATCACTGAACTGAGAGTTTTGAAATCGTTTTTTTCCTACTGAAATAGCTCTATTTCAAATTGGGATATTTTTAGAGTTTGAATTTTGTTTATATGAGTATTGAAGTAGAAAATTCATAGATTTTAAATTGAAATGTACGGAAACAAAAAATTGTCCCTAAAAATTTATGTTTGGTAAAAAAGAGGACCCGTATTACAGGGCAGTTTAATGGATTAAGTTCTAACATCTAACGAGAGCACACAAAATCTTGTAAAGTATCAACACCTCAATTTTGTTTCTTTAAATCTATGCAGCTGCTGAAAAAGTAAGAAAGTTTCTTTGTAATCTCAAAATCTACAAGCAATAAAATATCTGAAGGATCATAAGTGGGGAAGGTTATCGTTTACATATTTTACCCACATTTTAGAAAGTAATTTCACAAAAATTTTGAAAATAATGAGTTTGAGTTCCTAATGACAGTTTTTTCACAAAGTACTAAATTTTTAATGTTTGTTATAAGAACTAGTTATTTTTAATTGATGGGTACATGATTGATAGGGATATAGGCCACTACCAAATATTACATGTTTTTTTTTTAATACAGGGTATTTACGTTACTGAAGTTCATGAATCAAGCCCTGCGTCAAAGAGTGGACTGAGAGTGCACGACAAAATTTTGCAGTGTAATGGATATGATTTCACCATGGTAACGCATAAAAAGGCTGTGAGTTATATAAAGAAACATCCCGTCCTCAACTTGTTAGTAGCACGCAAAGGGGTCACTTCAACATAAACTTGGTGCATTAAAATATCAAGTACTTAGTGTACTTTTAGCCAAAGTCAAAAAATTTAATTAATTGCCGTTATGCCGCTTTACATCTAGTGAATTTGTACATTCTGTTTCATTATATCACTCCGTTTATGTGAAAGTGAAAATTGCAAATACTCAGTTTTAACTTTATTTTCTATTCAACGTCCTGTGTCACAAATGCATCACTTTACTAATTATTAGATAAGTATTTTATTTCATCATTCTCAACTGAGAAACTCTTCATGAAAAATTATACTTAGTGCAAATATTTCCATTTTTTGACACAATTTCGATTCACGTTATTTTCATACTCGTTGTAAACTTGAAATTTAGGAACAATAACAGTATTATTTCTTACAAATGTCATAAAATACTGATTTTAACTTAGATATAAAAAAATTTGGTTCTATTTTTACTGTATTAGAAGACAGCTTAATTGAAAGCAGCATGATAATATATAAAATACAAGACAAAAAGGGGAAGAAAACAAATAGCAAATACCAAATATTCCGAGTACTGAACAAATGTCTATCGTTTTTTGCAACGGGTTAACAAAAAAATCAATTGGTTTGGCTTAATATCTCTGCATTTGTTCAGATTTCGAAGATTTTTTTTGAATCAATCAGTTTTTAAATTCCATTGTAATTTCAACAGTTTTATTATAATTTCTTCTATTTGTAGTCTTTTTAATAGAGTGAAAGTTTCGCTGTGTGTTAGATGTAATGAATTATGTATATTGAAAATGTATTTTAGAAAATATTTGTCATTTAGAATTTAAGAAAAATGTTATACTATGTTTTTACTATCATCGTCAAAGCAGTCAGTAGTTGACATCTTATATGATCGATAATTTTCCTTCCTTTCACTGGATTCTGAAAACAAGAAACTCATCTATATGTATTCTAATATTTTCGGGAATTCATCATCTCTCATCGTAATTGAGATAAGAAAATGTTTACTCACACTATATAATTTTGTTTTTCATTCCAAAGTTCAAATTTGTATATTTTAAATATGTATATAATTGAAGTGAAGACTATGTGATATTCTAAGATTGGTGTTTCATTTCAGATAACAAATACTTATTGTTTCTGAAAGTCAAAATATATCCAGATAATTCCTAAAGGAAAAAATTTTATAAATTTTGCATTAAATCAAATGTCAAGAATTATTGAAATTCCAAACAGAACAAGCATCGTTAGATCTCAAATAAAAGGAACTGCAGTGCTCTAGTATTGAAAAAGTTTAATGAAATTCACTGATATTTAATATGTATTACAAGTTCACTCAGATATTCAGGTTTTGTATTGACAATTCCCATCAATTTTTCTAATAAACATTATTCATGTAATAGGGGGATCGAAAAGTAATGTCGTTTTGCGCATATTTGTCATTTTAATCGATTGTCATAATAATTAAGTATTAGACTTGAAATGGCCAGCCAAATACCAGAAGAGTAATGAAGACGGCATTGAATGATTTTTGAGTTTCGCAAGGGTAGTAACGCAACAGTTGCGACCAAAAACATATGCGATGTTTATCGGAGTGCATTAGACGTTTTTAAATGCCAAAGATAATTCTCAAGGTTCAGATCCGGTAATTTTGATCGTCCCCAAAAAGGCGCTTCTGAGTGTTTGGTTACACAGAATTGTTCACCCTGAGGTGCTAAAACCTGGACCAACTGTTAATGCAGATCTTTATTGTGAACAATTGGATTGAGAGAACCGAGCTTTAATCGGCGATTACACTGGTCGACAACTTTTTTGTAACACAAAACAGACCTTTATTTTTGTATGGAAATGCACTTCTAATAATAGGAAAAATATTCCTAATACGTACCACTTTTCAATAGCTCAATAAGACCATTTTACATTAGTAAGTAGTCAATTTTATGAGGGCATGGTTTAAATGGATGCATTTTATAACAGGAAAAGTACCTTAACTGTGTTGTTCACAATATTAGACATAAAATTTAGACTAAAAATCATTCATCTGTTGAGTTTCGAAGTGAGTGGTTCCTTGTGTGTAGATAAGAATGTGTTTTATGAACGAAAATGTCGAGACAGTTGCAGTTGCAAAATCACAAATCCAGGCCATTTTCTGAAAATGTTAAGAATTCTGCTTCCGATATTTTGGTGTTTTAATTGGAGATCAAGAAAAGTAGTGGGCTCCCCATGAGTGCCGTGTTAGTTGTAGCGTATCATTGGTGCAGTGGATGAATGGGAAGAGAACAAGTTCCTATGGTATGGCGCAAACCCACTAATCATTAAGAGGATTGCTATTTTTGCCTGATAAAGACTGAAGGTTATTCCAAAAAGGAAAGGCACAAGATCGACTATCCAAATTTGCAGTCTACAATACGACCTGTTCCTCATAATGCAGATTTATCAGTGCCGATCGCCGATCGATGTTGTTTTGGAAGATATTGGAGACAACGTATCATCAGGTAGCTCTGAAGAACAGTGCACTGACCTTACTTTTACTCCAGGTCCCAGTTCCGGTGAGCCACATTTAATTGTTCAAAGTGAGTTAAATGATTTGGGGTTATCAAAGCAACAGTCAGAACTTCTTGGTTCCTGTATTAAGGAATGGAACTTATTAGGCAACGAAACGATAATTACGAATTTCAGAAAAAGAAATGCTCCGTTTTCTACATTCTACGGTAGATGGCAGATATATTATAAGAATTTTAGTGGGACCTCAGGGAGGATTTGCGCAATATTGCTGTTTTCTTTTTCTATGGTACGGTTGTGCAGTAAATTAGGCCAAAAAAAAGTGTATTTCAACCGGGATCTCAAATTGTCAAGTTTAGATCTCTTGTAGACCCCAAAAATGTTCTTCTTCTCTCTTCAAATTAAACTTGGCTCATGAAATACTTTGTGAAGGCTATGAATAAAGATGGTAGGGATTCAAATACTTAAATTATGTCTTTCCCAATTTAAGTGATGTCAAATTAAAGGAAGGTATTTTTATTGGACCACAAATCAAAAAATGGCTGGACGACATTAATTTTATAGAGAATCTTACCAGGAAGAAACTCAGAGCCAGTGGCGGCTTGTTCTATGCGACAGGTGAGGCAGTACCTCACCAAGTAAATTTTGGAAATTACACGTTGTAGCAATTCGGCTACAATTATAATTTTAAAATGCCTGAGCCCAGTCGGTTTACCTGGATCGTGAGTCTGACCTAACAATTCCACAAAATGAAAAGACAACTCCTAGACAAACAAGTCACTCGTTTTATTTACCACAAGTATTTTCTCACGAATTACATATATACATTTAGAGGAAATATACAATCTGACACTAGAGTAAGTTTGAATAATATTATTACCGATAAAATTTGAAAAATATACAGAAAATTGGAGTTTCTCAATGGTATTATTAATATATACAAAATTTAGAGTTTCTCAATGTTACTTCCGTGGTTGATTTAAAATGCAGGTTGATGTTTTGGCAATAAGAACAGGTGGTGGTTTTGTAGGTTGTTTCAAGCAGGCCGATATTATGTGGTTCTTTGAACTCAATAGTATCAACGTCTTTGGGCAACCAGTGTACGTATAACTATTCCACACCAAGAAAACTTCCAAACTCCAGGAACAAATAACGAGAAAAATAATCGAAGAGAAATCCAGAAAAAATAATCCAAAAAAATCTAGGAAAAGATTATCTAATAAAACTCCTTCTTTGATAGTTTTTACTTTTAATCTTCAAGAAAATCTAATTTCCAGAAAATAAATTTTATGAAATTCAGATCGTAATCAACTTTACTCTGCAATCGTGTACCGTAAAGAAAGAATTCCTTCATATCAACGCGCACATGACAACACATTGACGAACAGATATCTCAATTTCTTCATTCACCGGTCTTCTCGATAAAATTGTGATACCAGCGAATACATTAGACGTGTAGAACGCTACAACGTATTAATCGAATATTTTATTAATCCATTTCATCCTCAATTTCACATCATACGGTACGGCACGGGATCTCTGTTCCATAATATTGATGCCCAATATCACGATTCTTGTATATTCATCTCACTTCCTCTTTAAGAATTAAACGGCTCGAGGCATGCCTCACGCGCTTCCTTGTCTAGCGCGTTATCTATATCGACGCGATGAGAAATCTAGAATGTTCCTACGCCTTTGAAACCCGGTTTCTAAAGATAGATTCGAGGCATGCCTCGATCTGCGTTCGTCTCCCCGAGAAGAGCCAAAGGGCAAACTGCAATTATTCTGCACTATTCGGGTTAATCGGGAAGCGCGAAATTAAGTTAGTTTTCGCATTTTTGTGGTTTGGTGATGACGTTTGATGTGTCTTGACTGTCTCGTGTAAGTTTGTCTCCGTGCTCGTGTAAACTTTTTTCGAAAAGACTGTTCATTTTGTTAATCGACTTAATTACTATCAGGAGGCGAAATGGATTTAGCGGGACCGAGTGAGTCGTCTCAGATTCCCAAGGTAAATAAAAATATTTGAAGTACTCGTGATTTTGTAAATTTTTTAACGAATCAGCAACATTTTTCGAGTCATTCCTATGAGGATAAATTAAACATAATTAAAGAAGTAATTGAAGCGACCTGTTCCAGATCTAAGTAAATGTCTTGTGACTATAGGTGTGGTTGGAAAATCAAATAGGGAGTTTCAAAATAATACGTATGAAAAGTACGACAGTATAACTTTAAATGAATTATTTTGTTGGCCGTGCATTTTATTCGCAGCAACTAATACAAATTCCGACAGAGTATGGTCAAAAAGTGGTTATAGCGATTTGAAAAATTTGTCTCGGGGGTATATTGCTACACAATAAAAGTGCTCAACATATTTAATCGAATTGCAAGCTCAACCTTATGAGGAATCAAGATCAGTTTTTAAATTATTTCAAGTTAAAAACAGCAGAGTTATTTTCATTCAAAAAACGTGTTTCCGTTCTGTCCCACCCTGTATGTAAACGTAGAAGGCTGTAAATTTCAGGGAGAGGTTCATTATTTTCTTTCAAATGTTATGGCGTTTATCTCTTACGTTTCACGAACGAAAGTCCGAAAATATTATCCTCCGGTTTAATGAATAAACTATGCACGTTTTCCACCTAAAAATACTTTCCAGAGCTACAACAACAAAAAAGAATAAATGGCATTTTTCCTAATGATCGAAAAATGTGGATTCGGCAGATAGAACTTCCACGAATGGAGTCCTAAAACAAATATTTGGTTAAAATGTTTGCGCGGTTATTTTCCTTCGAAATTCTCAACGGGCCTCGTCAAATTTTACATTCATCCATCTGATTCAATCTGGAAGCTCCATTTGTGTGTCTAGAAACTTCATCTGCATTTTTTTCTAATTACCTCAATTGGCCAAGCTTATCTTCTCATTCGTGAATAAAACGTACTTGAAATTAGGGGCAATCTGACGTAACCGAAATGTACGATATTGCAACTGGTTTTGGGAATTATAGTTTTCTCATTTAAGCAATTCTTTCTACTTTATTATTTAATGCAAAAGATACAACCCCAAGTATGCATCAATCGGGAGTTTACGAGTTAAAATGTTCCACTTGCAACACAAATATACAAGTGTGGCGCAATGAACATTGTAGCGGTTCAGAAAAAAGTTTTTCTTATATTTTAACCTATTGAATCACGTCCTGAAATAAACTGCTTCACAGATAATAGCTGGTTTAATTCTCCGAAGCATCTTCAGATTTTAATCTAAATAAATCTCTTGAAAACAATTAGAATTGAATTTTATAACACGCCTTAGATAACATTGTATCACTTTATAGAGATATATATTATCAGTGCATGTGGTGGTAATTAACTAATAAAGAATCAAAGGAAACATAAAGCATTGACCAAAATTATTTAAAGGCATCACCTAATAGATATTTTTCGAGTGGATATTAAGGAATAACAAGTTCAATCACCAAAAAGTGTTCCACTTAGAATTCAAAAAGGTCTTTCTTATTTTCATTAAAAAAAAAACAGTTAGCACATTTTCCAGAAAAAAGAACCTGAAAAATTCTAACCCACGTCTTGTCAGTTAGGAGAATGTGATATGTATTTTTTAAAAAGGAAAATGAAAAATACTTTTGAATTCTATGTGGAACATTTTTTAGTGATTGAACTTGTTATTCCTTAAATCATCACACTAATAATGGCAATTTTTCTCATTAACAAAGCCATTCAACCAAAAATATAACTCGTCTGAAAAGATGATATTTTCGGTCAAAATCAGGGTCGTGTTCCAAGTACTTAAGGGCCCAGTCAACAAACTGTCGATGCAATCTGTGATAATTTGACTTTAGTTCTTGAGTCAGTACGACTTTATAAGGATGCAACCTTAGATCCTTACGCAATCTTCAAGTTGAGGCCGTAGTGAAATCGACAAATTTGGCTCATTGACAACACTGACTTCTGCAGCTTCAATGTCCTCCACACTTTGCACGTTTCGTCTTGTAAAGTTAAATCACGTTCAAACATTTTCACCGGTCATTCTGTATATTGAGCGTACAACCATCAAATATTTAATTTTATTAATTGAACAGAATATCGATCAATGAGGGGGAATCGTTTTCTCACTGTTATGTTTAAAAGGTACCCTCGTCCATTAAAAAGGCAAAACAAATGCATGCTTGTTTATACCTCTAGATTGTAAGAGCCGAAGATGCAGACCGTGGTGTATACAGCCTGGGGCCCTGTAAAATTTCGAGCCAGTTTCATATTCATCAAAGTCATGGACAAAATAGGTTATCCTTTCTCGTCTAAATAAAAGCAACTCTCGTTCTACAATTCCCACATCTATGAAAACTAATAATAGCTTTAAATGTAATTAGATTCTTCGTTTAGAACGTGGCAGATATTCGGGGCGCAAAATCGTGGGTTTCGTAAACGAGAAGAACTATGTTTTTAAGTGGGTGATATCCAAATAACAGTTCCTACAACGACGCTCGCAGCTGAATTATTAATTGCAGTGACGTCCTTTTGGATTATTTTAGACTTTACTTCATTTCTGAGGTTACTCCTTATTCCATCACTTATATTTTTTGGGTTATTAAGACCTTAAAGTTCGGATTCCATAAGAAAATTTAACTTTAAGGACATTTCCTTAACGGATCATTATCATTTTTTATAAACAATTTTATATTAGTTTCGTTTAGTACTTCACTTTTTTGTGAAGTTTATTTTCTTATAAGTCAGCAATCTCCAAAGCTTTTTTATTTCGGAGATATATAATCAAACAATCTTCGACTCGAGTCAGTTAAACAAAATTTTAATTTTAAATATTATACAGATTTATTCTGCTAACCCTACTAAAAATTTTAATTTTATAGAAAATTTTTTCTCAAAAACTTAATTTAATGTACTTTTATAAAAGCATAATGAATGAGAGCACTTAATTCTGTGTTCTGTCATCCTAAAGTCAAATAAACGTCAATTTTTACAATATTAGAACAGCTTTCCTGAAGAAACGAAAGATTTCATGAAAATGAAAGATAAATAGTTGAAAGGCTCTCTTCTGTCTACATCGTTATACAGTGACAATAAAGAATGCAAAAGGAAAATACTGAACAAAATTTCATATACTTTTCATATTTTTTGCCAAAATTATATAATAGAATCTTTCGAGCAATTCTCGTTATTTATTTTCTCAAAATTATGCACGAGCCTTCCTGTCGTTATCTCATCTAAATAAAATAGTAAATTTGAATTCGATCGGATTTGTGTTTTGGAAAGTAAAATTTCAAGTTTCAAGCCTTCCTGTCGTTATCTCATCTAAATAAAAAAGTAAATTTGAATTCGATCGGATTTGTGTTTTGGAAAGTAAAATTTCAAGTTTCAAGGAACCATAAAGACGATTCTGTCCATTTTTGAACATAACTTATATATTCAGTCTCCAAAATCTTAGGAAATTTGGACGAAATGATAGCACGCTGCTCTCTAGAACAAGCACGCAAAAAGAATTTTGTGCGTTAATAAGACATTACATTTCGATGTTGAAAAAGACCGTTGAAACGGAAGATTTGCTTGAAGAGTACACCAGGAAAATCGACCATAAACGAAGTAGTCGTGCGAACACGTGTTGGTGTCAATAAGGGGAGAACTGAAACTCTTAAGATATCAAAGGAACATGTAGGCTTTATTTTGCATGAATATTTGTCTATGACAAAGCTGGTTTCGAAGTGGTTGCTGCGTTTGCTAACAGCGGACCAAAAACAACAACTGAGCGACGAAACATAGATCGATTACTATGCTTCGAATTGAAAATGATGCTCAGCTGAGTGGACAGCAGCCAAGGTTGCCAAAAGCGTAACAAACTGCTGGCAAGGTTACGGGATTCGTACTGTATTTCCTTTATCGACTATCTTGAAAAGAGCAAAACAGTCAATAGCGATCGCTACTTAGCCCAACTGACCGATCGAATGAAGAAATTACAAAGAAACAGCCCTATGAGCAAAGGAAAACAGTAATCTTTCACCAACACAATGTACGGTGTCACAAATCGTTGGCTACGAATGCCAAAACTTCAAATTGCCTCTGCGCCCACCTATTCTCCAGATCTGACCACCAATGACTTTTACCTGTTCGAAGACCTACAGAAATTCCCGTCATGAGGAGAAACAAATGCCTATTTTGGGAGGTCAAACATAAATTGTACTTCAAGAAAGGCATCGAAATGTTAGAGAAGCGGTGGACTAGTTGAATCGCTCTTGAAGAAGACTATGATGACGAATGGAGTTAAATTTGACGAAAAAAAGTTTTTTCTTCATTAAACCGATGTGTTATTAGAAGACAGTGTATCTCTTTATAATGCAGAAGAAGGATAATGTGCCACCACTGGAACGCTCATAGCCCTGCTAGCAGAGGCTCCGCGATGCCAATTGAAGTCTTGTAGAATGTAGCCACCTTTCACCCACATGTAGTGCTAAGTTCATCATATTATGGTCACTTTTTCTAAGAGAGTTATGAGAACGGCTAGCCTGATGATCATGATTGCCCTGCGGCAATACATCAGTTACATCTTTGGCACAAAAATTGCTTAGAATACCAGCACTTCCTCCACTACTGCTTCAGTTCGATCAACTTACTCCAGTTCCTGATTATACCAACTGCATTGACCGCCCATTCAATGCGGACACATATCGCGTTATATAATTAATAGTTATCTACATAATTATCTAGATGTGTATGCTTCACAACCGTCGATTAGAATCGCGCCTTTGTTATTTCGTGTCTGAAACAAATCTTGCCTCATTTCATTTGATGAGCCTTCTTCCAGATCAAAAGTTATACTCGCATACATAGGACACATCTAATCGGATCCACACTTGGGCCAGTACTTTTTAACATTATTTACTTGAATCGGTCCCAACTTGATAGAAATTCATCATAATCAAATAAAATTATTATTTCCACAATTTCTATAAATTTATTTAATTTTTAACATTACTATCCCTAGGCTAAAATTATCCAAGACTTTAATTTCACTCAAAATTTGAATATTAAAACAAATTGATATATGTTTATCTTCTACAATTTTAATTTCAAAAAAATTTTTATTCAAAAAACTTTTAGAATTAAATTAATGTCTAAAACAAGCACCGCTTACATTTAATAGACGTATATAATCAAAACTCAATATATAATGTCAAATGGAAATAAATAAACCCACAGATATACGAAAGTTATTAAAATTAATGAATAAATATTTAAAGGAGACAAAATTTTGTTTCTGGTCTTACCTTTAATAACAACAATTGCCTTTTAAAAACATGAACACACTTAAAGGACTTCTCAAAGAATATAATTTATTTGAAATATTTAATATATTTAAATATTCGAATAAGTTGATTCAGAAATCTCTAAAAAAATGCTCTATATCTTCAAAAACCAAATATAATTCTAAGCAATCCCGTCTTCAGCCCTCAGTAATATTCAAAATATCAAGATCAAAAAACATATCCTACATCACAAACAACTCAACACGTGCACAAGGACTAATGCTTGGAAACACAGATCAACTTAATAAATCAAGATTGATCTATGTTCTAACAAAATCAAAGAACAGTGTGAGTTATTTTTAAGGCTTATTTAAATTCATTGACATTTCCATAATGAGATTTATTGAAGCCAAAATATAATTATATATTATATATAAAATAAAATAGAAAGGCTTTTTACTTGATAGAAGAAATATAACAAAATTTGAATATTAAAACAAATTAAAATATGTTTTTTTCAAAAAACTTTTGGAATTAAATTAAAGTCTAAAACAAGCACCGCTTACATTTAATAGACGTATATAATCATATATATATATATATATATATATATATATATATATATATATATATATATATATATATATATATATAAACATATATCAATTTGTTTTAATATTCAAATTTTGTTATATTTCTTCTATCAAGTAAAAAGCCTTTCTATTTTAATTTCACTCATCTAAATAGAAACAAAATTTCAAGGTAAACATTCAATTAAAAGTAGTTTGGAACTTAAAGGCAAAATTATATATATTTTTTTAGTCAAAAATTTTACATTTATTTCATTTGATGTACATTCTGTCAAGAAAGTACCGGGAATTATCGATTTATATCTGGCGGGGCAATGAGGCAGGTAAATTTTTTTTTTCCTAGGTTGGTACCACTGTCCTTAATTACTATGCCAAGCTTGAGCGGGATCTGTCAACTAGTGTGTTTGCAACAGCTGATTAAATCAGTCGATGTCAGAGTGCGTGCCGATTTTTACTATGGGTGATTACGTTGAGCAAAGAATTTGTTTAAAGTTTTGTGTTGCAAATGAATTTTCGTGTGCCGATGCATTGAAAATGTTGCAAAAAGCCTTTGGTGCTATCAAAAACTCGTGCATATCAGTGGTACAGAGCCTTCAAGGACGGTCGTGAAGTGGTCGCCCATCGACGGCTTCGATCGAAGATAACGTCGATAAAATTAAGGAAAGGGTGCTGGAAAACCGTCGTACCAGCTTGAGAGAGATAGCACATGATCTTAAGATATCCCACGAGTCCGCACGTACGATTTTGATTGATATTTTGGGCATGAGAAAGGTGGCCGCACGACTCGTACCGAAAGACCTGAATTTTCTTCAAAAACGTTATCGCGAACAGGTTGCTTCAGACATGCTGGATCGCTGCAATTCCGATTCTGCATTCATGGAACGCATTATAACTGGTGATGAGACCTGGGTCTACGAGTACGATATGCAAACAAGCCAGCAATCATCGGAATGGGTGGCAAAAAATGAGCCGAAACCGAAAAAACCACGCCAAAGCCGCTCGAAAATGAAGGTGATGCTCATTGTTTTCTTCGATATCCGTGGCGTGGTGCACTACGAATTCGTTCCAGAGGGTCAGACGGTAAACAAGGAGTATTACCTAGGCGTTATGAAACGTTTGCGTGAGCGTATCCGTAAGAAGCGGCCAAATTTGTGGGCGAACAACTCATGGATTTTGCATGACGATAACGCGCCTTCTCACCGAGCTACGATTGTGACTGACTTTCTCGCCAAAAACTCAACAACGTGCTTCAGCAACCACCGTATTCGCCGGATTTGGCTCCCTGCGACTTTTTCCTCTTCCCAAAACTAAAATTGCCCCTTCGTGGCACCCGTTTTGAGTCGATTTAAGCCATAAAACAAAATTCGGCGCGAGAGCTAAAGTCCATCCCGGAAAGCGCCTATAAAAAATGTTTCGATAATTGGAAGTGCCGTTGGCATAGATGTATTGGAGCAAATGGAGCCTATTTTGAAGGCGACCCAATAAATTTTGACGATTAAATGTAAAAATGTTGTTTTAATTGAAAATTGCCGGTACTTTCTTGACAGAGTAGTAAAAATGTATTTCATAGCGCTCCTTCTATAGAAACGATGGACATAAAAAAGGTGAAAAGCACTGACGAGAAGTCAGGAGCTCTCGCGTTCATATTATACACAATCCTCACAAAATAATTTGTTTTGGTCTTCCAATTCTTCTTCACGAAATTTTCTATTAGCCTCCTTGTCGTTATTTTTTATTCAAACGCTAAATTTAAACTCGTTAGTGGGACTGCTGCTATGGTTTGTTTAGTGCTGAACGCTGCTCCGCTCATCTAATTTTTGTCTTTGTTTTGAATCTTTTAATCATACGATCCTCATGAAAATTTGCAAGAATATGTTCGTTATAATTATTCTTCTAAATCCAAAATTTCAGATCAATCGGCTTTGTAGTTTGGAAATTTTGATAATGATAATAGAAAATTCCAAAAGTAAATAACTGCGAAAATAATTGACCTGATTTTACCCAGTAATGAACCCTACCGAGATACTCAGGCCCTGAACGTATTCCGAAAGTTTAAAGTCTCTCTTTCTGTTCGAAAGTTACACTGTTTAAGGTAGTGCTCAACGCTGATATAACACGATATATATATTTTTTAAATTTCGTATGATACGACCCTGACGAAATTTTGTTCGAGAATGCGAGTTGTTATTCTACTTCTAAATGCTGAATTTCAGATCGATCCCATCTGTAATTTCGAAAATATTGGGCAGAAAATGATGAATTTTCAAACGTGAACAACTGCGAAACAATAATAATAATAATAACCGTTCTTTATTGACCACAGTCAAAGGCCATCGACCGGAGTCCTTCAGCCCTATTGCGAATCTCTCTAGCTCTCTCCGTTCGTAAGTTAGTGTGTTTACGACCGATCGGACATAATTACTTTTGACCTTGAATTCTTCATAAGTGAGTTCAACTTAGTCAGTTAAGAGCATTTTCGGTACGATATTAGAAAATAACAGACATTTGGGCGAAACGATAGTATGCTGTTTTTTTTAACAAGGGCGCAAAAATCTGTAGTCTTTGAGGAGAAAAATTTCCAATGTCTACGGGCATTTCATCCTGTAAACCTTAAATATTTTCCGCTAGGTTCTTTCCATAAATATTGTGTTCTTCATAAAGAAATTGCAAATACATACTTCATAATCAACTAAATGTAATTTAATAACAGTTTGTTCAATGAACATTCCAAACACAAACGCTCGAGATTAAAATGACATATTTCAGCTAACTGCCGAAATCAGAGAAGCATCATTCACGAATTCCTCTCCACTTCAAAGAAAATTGAAAATTGTAAAGAATACAACCCTCCAGTCATACGACGCTAAAATTTTCCTGCTAATTCTTTCTTTGACGAAGCGGAATCTTGTCAAAATTTCAACGGGAAACGTATAGCATTTGAGGAGATCGGGCCTGAAAGAAGGCTACATTGAACTCGACTTTATACAATCGACTCTAAAGAGCGCAAAATGAGTGGACCATTTGAAAAGTTTTGAAGTTATTAGAAAGGCTGAACCTTGACATTTACGAATGAAAAACAAAATCATTCAAATGACCGCCACGACTGGTTACAATACCCCATCCGATCAACCCAATTTTTCAGTACATTGTCGATTGTTTGGGGCACATTTACATGAATGGCAACTTCGATTTGGTATTTCAAGGCATCAATCGTTTCTGGATGGTTAACGAAACACTTATCCTTAACGGCCCTCCACAAAAAAGAATACTCCGAGGTGAAAATGAGCTTCATCCCTAAAGATGATTTTTCTGGGAAAATGCTCATCTTCGGCCATGCGGCCCATTGAGCGGAGTGGAAACGTCTCGGATGGTCACGAGGATTCATTTCTTGCACTAGTTCATACCGAGGTCATCATGTAAAATTCTCCCCATAGAAGTGCGAGAAATGTTCAGCTCCTGAGCACAACGACGAGTTGATGTTGATGGATGTTCAGTCGTATTCTGAGCTACAGCAACAATGTTTTCAGGTGTGCTCACTGGACGAGAACGTGAACGGATTGTTTTATCAAATAACGTTTCAGTTTTCACGAACAATTCGATTCATAAAATTGCCGTGAAGGCATTTCATTTCTATTGAATTTTCCACATAAATTTCTAACAGTTTGTATAAAAGATCCACCAGTTTGGAAGTGAGTTATTAATATTTTCCATTTTTGTTCGAGCGTCAATCGACCAATTTCGTTAATGATAAATACAAAACTAACTTTCTGCTAACACACGAATGACGGAAGTGTTGCCAGACTTGAAATAACCACTACTTCAAAATGTAAACTCTACATGGCCCACCCCTTACTATCAGCTCACATAAATGGCTTTATTCATTTCAATAAATTGGTCTATAGGTGTCTTTAGGGATGAAGTGAATAATGCGGATGAAGCGTGTTATTGGGTTCTTCGGAAAGTAATTTCGTTTTTTTTTTTTTGGGAAAATGGAAGACAATTTTCGTATATCCGAAGGTGCCAGATCTGGAGAATATGGTGAGTGTGGCAGTGTATCCCTTTCAAGCTGTAGGAGCCTTTGGCGAGTGACCAAACTTGTATGAGGTCTCGTATTATCTTGGTGGAACACTACACCTTTTTGTGTTGAAGTGCATCATTCAGTTTGTCCAGCTAACGATAGTAGACTTTCGAATTAATTGTTTTGTTATCCGGTGAAAGTTCAAAAAACGACTCCTTTAAAGCAAACCAAACAGACAGCATCACCTTTCTTTGATGGATATTGGCTTTCGACATACCTTGAGCCGGCAAATTTGCCTCTGTGATCTACAAATCCTTGTCGAGTTTGTTTGAGTATAGAATTGTTATACAAATGTATGTTACACTGTCTCGATTTCAGGAACTTTCTATTACCATGTATCAGGATAAGATATTAAATATGTAACACTATGCAATTCAGAAACGGCAAAAAACAAAGCTACAGCAAAATATAATTGTAAATATCCTCCTTTGCTTTTTCTTTGTCATGAAAGTGAGCGAATAGTAATCATTAGATATTCGACAAGTATAAAGAATACGCTCAAGGGCGATAAAGTTATGAATTCCAAGTCTCTGGTCTGACTCAAAGTCAACGGCGAGCATCAACTTTTAATTAAACCTAACTCGGGACGACTAGATCAAAGATGCGGCAAAACCTTATTTATAAAAAATTCAAGCCGGTACAGTACAGAATTAATTTATTTTCTTATTCTGCAGCTCCAATAATGCTATTAGGTTTATCTTTGAGTTTTAATCGGGTGTTTTGTATTCGTATTTGTTCCGATGTTATAATATGGTTTTCTAAAAGGCAGCCTTTCAGAAAACCGCTCTTCTAATATTCTATTTTCTATTGTTTATTTTGGAATCCCTTAAATTACTTTAAATGGTAAAGGTAAAATCTAACAATCGTTTTGCTGTTCTTACAAGATGTCGGGAATGAATGGATAAAAAAAAGGTACAGATCGAGTGGAGGACGCTGAGGTGGTTCAGAAAAATGTTTCATGTTCAGTAGAAGTCCCTCAGTCCTCGAGATATTCGACATTTTCGAAATTAAAAAAAATACTTCGTCCATATTTTTGGTGGCAAGACCAAGTGCGTTCCTATTGTAGTTTTATGTCGTAAAGCGGAAAGAAGTTTTTTTCTAGATATTGAAGGATATTTTTATATTGATTATATATTCTGATATTTATTGAAAATTTACTATAAAGAGTTTTTTGAAAATATTCAAAAAACAGATAATAGCTGAATTAATTCTCCGCAACCTCTACAGACTTTAATCTCAATAAATCTCCTGAAAACATTTATTATTATTTAGAATTAAAACTCTTCATAGTAATTTTTTTCTGTATTACCACACAGGCAAATTCATTCGGTTAATGCGGTTGTTAATTTTTGCCCGGCGCGGACGAGCATTATTGTCGATTAACGTAAAATTGGCGTCAATGTCTACCGCAAAAGAAACAATTATTGGTTCTACAATCAAATTACTAACCTTACCGCTGTCAAGGTTGCGTTAATGAGGATAATAAAATATGTCTGTAAAGGCATTAAGACAAATGCCTTCCCAAACGCACACAGAGCCGCCACCCAAAAGAATCATACCGTTAACCCCATTCCCGCCTTACCAATTTTACCATCTGTACACATTCAAGTTCACATGTTTGAGAACCTAACGGTATTTTACAGCCTGGTGCTCCCTACTCAATCGCAGGTATGTGGCGGATCTTCTTGCCGTAAAATTGAAAATGTGCCGGAATGAGCTATAAATTCGGGATGGTGTGAAGAAGGGAGTTCGTCGTGCAGTTAACCGTATTAGCCGATCTTGTGCGATGGTTATAGCTCTTGTCTTCCACCCCCATGAGTATATGCAGCACTTCCACTAATACGATAACGATTTCACGCTCTACAAACTATATTTCGCCAAGCCCGGAGACGTTTAGCAATTTATTGTTAAGTTAGACCTTCGTTTAACCAACACACTAATTGTTCAAGTTGCACGGCTTCTAAACTCATGTTAAACTCGTGACAATTAATCCACAAGAGATACTACACACAACCAGATCGATTGCAATAGTACATTATCACCACAAAAAAGAAGATGATACACCTACAAGAAATGAGTTTTTTGTGTTTTTTTTTTTCAAATATTTCGTGTATTCGGAAACGATTATTTGATATAGGGACGCTTAGACATGGAGTCTGCATATCTTTATATACTTCCCTAACGAGTTACCTTTCTTTTTACACGGGGTGTTTTTGAGAAGATTGTGTGAAAAGTTATAGAAAATAAAGTAATTTTCCAACTCCATTTGAAATGAACTATCACAGAATAACAGATTACTCCATTCAAAAATTATCTATTGTTAGATATAAATGTAATTATAGCGTTCTATAGAAATAACTAGAATATTATGATATCAATAAAATGATTTACTCGTATAAAGTGCATCTGAAAATCTGTAGATGGCACACGAAAGTAATCGATATTTAATTTCAGTTTGAAACCTTCGATTATTTTTATAAATTCCGATAAGCAAGAAAATGATCGTTCAACTTTATATCGAGGGGACTATTTCTAGACACACACGTATCTGGAGTTGAGAAGAAAGTATTTTAAACCGTGTTCCTGTTCGTCGTCGGATTCTAAAAGCACCTACAAATTGACGTCCACAAGCGACATGTGTGTTCTTCCGATAAAAGCAATCGAGAATTGACGAGAGCCAGGAACAAATTCTCGGTCCAAATTCAATTAAACTTAGGTGTCGTCTACGAAACTGAACTACGTTTCAGATAACATGTTTTAGTATATGTATTATAATGAAATACTGAGTTCCTCCAATTATTCACGAGTTTTTTAAATTCCTTTTCAGCATTTACCATATCTTCTTTACGCGCGCTTCTTCTACGGAACAGCGTGCTACCGTTTTGTCCAAATGCCAGTAATTTCCAATTTTGAGCCGAAAATAGCCTCAAACGACTATCTTTGTCACATTGATGAAGAATCCGAGGTCGGAAGTAATTCTGTGTCCGACCAATTCTAACTTTCGAACAGAAAGACCTAGAGATTTGAAAATTTTACAGCGGGTTTCATAAAACTTTACTCATCGCAAGCCTGTTGATCACGGAGAGTGAACGATATGCGTCAGTATGGATACATATTCGTATGCTATTGTTTCTCTAAGATTCGTTCGCGTTACGATGTCAATGTGTGGATTTGATTTGCAATTATGGACTTCGATTTGTTGCTCTTACAGTGGGTTTCACAGAACTTTAGTAATCGGATCAGATCTGTTGATCACGGAGCTCTTTTAACAATTTATCTAGTTCTATGTTCCCAAATCGATGATCACAGATTTAGTCACTATGTCAAACTATGACAGATTAACAACTGTTGATCATCGATCAAGTACAAATTGGGCTCCACTAAATATTTTGTGCTCTAATCTAACCTAGAATCTGTGCTAAATCACAGATCAAGTTGATTTGTCGATTTTGGTGAATCATCTTCATTAAATAGTTAAAAGTGAAGTGTATTGTTTATTTCTTTCAAGTGCTAAATTGTGAAATGCTTTTCGAAATCAGTTTTTCGTCATCACCAAAAGAAGATTTAAGTGAAATTCTAAGAGCCCGAATTAATGGAGAGATGCAAGATATCTTGATTTTAAAATACGTTTTTGTTTCAACAAAAGTGCCGTGATGGATTTATTACATAGAATTGGGCCAGAAATTGAACCACGCAGTAAAAGGAATGAATCGATCGATGCGAGTCTACAATTAGTCTACGATTTGATGAAACTGGTGGTTTCCATAAGACGATGGGATACCATATCCACATTGCAGAATCATCGGTATGTAGAATTGTTAGAATATTCTCCAAAATACAAATTCGATCTAGTACAAATGTGCTATTTACAAGTGAAATAACGACACGAAGATTCATACAGATAAAATACCAGAATTTTGTGAATGTGATTTCGGCAAAAAGTATGAAAATTATATGAAGTTGTGTTCAATATATTTTTTTCACACTCTTGACAATATGTAACGATACAGATTGAAAGGAGAATGAATCCTTTTAACCATGTGAGTATTTCATTTTCATGGAATTTGCGTTTCTTGAATATATAAAGTTTATTTGGATTTTAGATGACAGAACACAGAATAATGTGTTTATATTCATTATTCTTTAAGAAATGGTTTGAAATTTCCTGTGAAAGGACGGCCGAACAAGAGCGCAAAAGCTTCAGATTTCACGTCAGTTCTTTTTATTACATTTTTCTTTAATAGTGTTCATTCTTTGAATAAAATTCATCCAGATCAGCCACTAGCTCAGGAATTAGGAGTTTTATCTACTCCCAATCATCTCCGCTAAAAA
The DNA here is from genome assembly GCA_034642435.1 of Megalocaria dilatata. Lineage (NCBI taxonomy): Eukaryota > Metazoa > Arthropoda > Insecta > Coleoptera > Coccinellidae > Megalocaria > Megalocaria dilatata. The sequence continues at coordinate 44,854,635 of CM067863.1, read as the reverse complement.
TTAGTACCCGGTAGAAATTAGTGTTTTTTGTTATAAGTAAACAATTTTTCTCATCCAAAACTCCTGAATATCGAATTTCAAATGTATCTACCAGTTTTTGACGAAATAATCGTTGAAATACAGGTGTTTGTTAGTCATGATGAAAGGAATCTTACTCTCCGATGGTTCATTTTAGGACGTGGGATGTTGATATGAAGTTTATTCCATATTTTGACTTTAATAATGAGTTTGAATTATGGTTATAAAAGGTTCTACAAATCGAGACAGTTTAACATACATCTGTATGACAATTCCATACATATTGGGCAAACCAGCATGTTAAATAAAGTCTTGAAATTCGTGCAAAAATAATGGATTTTTCCCCGAGCTATTATATATAGGTTTACATGAGGATTTTGATTCTGTAATGAATAAAATCGGCCTCAAACGATACGTATCATTTCAATCATGTTACTCATTCCATGAATTATGTAACAATTTCCCTGTAACAGTTTGTGACAATTGTGATTTTAATTAAAAACTGCGTTTTCATGAACGTTTATTTTCTGAGTTTATATCAGTTATTGATTCAGTCCTTTGAATTTCGTAATGAATTGCGTGAGCTATCGTAGTTATTATATTTTCTGAGCCGATTCTTCGCATTTCAATCATTACTCAATATAATATGTCTCTACGTTCTTCATACATAGACACGATTTTATCATTAACATTATCTTTTTCCAATAAGTAATACTGGCTCAACACACCTTCTTCTTGGACTCTTATTTCATCTCCTTATACAGAACACACGTCTTACATAACATATTCCATTTCTAAGCCCCTCTTACACGGTCAATATTATTGCGTAAATTTTGATACTATGATATTGGTCAATATATTGATCGTCTTTGTATTAAATTGAAACAATAATAAGTCTCAAGCGTTCTGAAGAGGATAAGAATCGCCCGAGTTAATGGGATTTGCTCGAATTATTTATGAATTGTAAACATAAGACTTCATCACGATCAAAATTCCAACAATTTGCGACGAATATAACGCGTCTTAATAATTCCCGAATTAATAATAAGAAGGGGATTTTTTATACTTCATATAAGGTTTTTTCAATACCTCAAATATCAAAGAGAGCGATTCTGTAATACACTACTACTACTTACCACTAAATGTTTGATGGATTCGATCTTTACTTGATGAAAATTCATTTTCGAATAGTTATAAATAAAATACAATTTCCGCAAACTTTTTTATTTTTATTTGGGTATTCCCAATAGAGAAACCGACAATGACAATAAAAGTTATTGGTTATAGAGGTGTTTGATTATATTGATTTCTTTGGAAACATTCTGGGGCTTCATCGCTTCTTTTAGTAATCTATAGATAAAGCTATTATAGGCTGACATTTTTTGATTGAGGGGAAGATAAGAAGTTTTATGTATGGTGATATCTCTGTGCTTAGGTTTGAGGAATATGCTGAATTCATGTGAATTATTTAATTTAGACCTAAATATCACAAGATTAATAATAACATTCAGCAATGGTTTTAACTCAACCTTTAAAGAAAAAATGATGAATAATAAACAGTAGCATTAACTCACGTTTATCCTACCACAAAATAACCCCTTTCCAAAAAACTTCATACGATTTTCATATATAAGTAGAATTTCCGAAGACACTGCCAATTATTTCAAGAAAAATTTTAATTACACGGCAGCTTTCAGAACTATTAATAACATAGATAAATACATTAGAATAAATAATAAATATAAATCAAACAAAGATAATGAATCAGGAGTCTATAAGTTAACTTGAAAGGATTGTCCAATTGTTTATATTGGTCAGACCGGCTGATCGTTCAGAAAGAGAATCCACAAACATCCAAAGAGCTACACTTCAAATTCCACACAATTCACATATGCCAACCATTCAATAGAATTTGAACATAATTTCAATAACGAATATGAAATTATTGCTAAATGGGGCGAATATAGGGGAATAGCTGTATTATATTCGTTGGCATTAGAGCATTGCACTGATGAGTAGGCAAAAAGCTATGAAACATGCATCTTTGTTGCTTATGCCCAGCGATAAACAAAATATATTCGGCTTTATTAAACCTTCGAAATGTAATACAGATAAGTTGCAATGTCCCGATTCGAAAAACTTCCCATTTACCATACTCAAATTCGTGTTGATATATTCGTAATAAATATCCGCCGATTCAATTAGTTCTTTCTGTTCTAGATACACGTGGTCGTATAAGCATGGGAAATATTTTTATTAATCATTTTTATCCTGCTGACATGAAAGTTTACTGAGTATTATCGGTGAGTTATTTCAAATGCCTTTTTGAAAATGTGTTACATAGTTTTGACGGGGTTTTTGAAAGAGCTTTTCTAAAGAGAGGTTGTTTCGAAGAATTTATTGATTTTATGTTGTACATTTTTAGAGTGGAATTTGTTTTTTCATAATGCCGATATATATATATATATATATATATTTCTGTGGAATAACCTAATTTTTGCATATGCCATATATTATCTGAAAATAAGTCCTTTTCGCTGAATGTTTGATGGAAGATGGTATGTATATTTTTTATTGATTATTTTATTTTTTTTCAAATAACTACTAACTGAAAAGACGCGGTTAAGATATTTTCAGGTTCTTTTTCTGGATTTTCTGCTATCTATTTTTCGAAAGGGAAAATAAAAAAATACCTTTTTGAATTCTACGTGGAACATATTTTGGCGATTGCACTTGTTATTCCTTAATACCTACTCGAAACAATTGTATTAGGTGATGAATTTAAACAATTTAGTCAATAGCTTATGCTTCCTTCGATTCTTTATCTGTTAATTACCACCACATGTGCTGATAATTGATATGTCTATGTTTAATATTCAATTCTAAATGTTTTCGAGAGATTTATTTAGATTAAGATCTGAAGAGGTTCCGGAAAGTGTTTTCTGAGGCAGTTATTTGATTTAGTTTCAAAAGTTTTTAAGAAATTTCATGAAATTAAAAATTACTATTACTCTGTTTGATGTTTAAAATATCCTGGGATTAATAGTTAAGTTTAATCCATGCACCCGACGACAAACAAGTCGTGGGCCAAAACGATTATATTTTCAAAGATAATTTTCATCAACCCTGAAATATTAGCCGACAAATAGGCAATTTGAATGAAATCCAAAGAATGTGAGAGTTGCAAAGGAAAACGTGCAGAAGAATGGCAATTTTTCGTAGAAGAATCAGTGTTATAGATCACAGTTGTCACAAGTCGTTAATACGTGCGGCGAATGTAGAGATATAGGTAGGTGGATTTCCCGCGACAACCATCCATCTTCAGGGACAACCCAAACGCTTAGGCCTTGCTCTTTATCGTGCTTCTAGAATGCTTATCACGACCGGCAGAAAGGAAGGACCAGGAACTCCTTATCAGGATCACTGTTGATTCCTGAGACACGTCCCCAGCATAGGCTAGACCCGATGTCTCTGACTCCTTAGGGATCACATTAACACTTTATTGTTATCGCTGAATGTCGCATGAATTGCTAATGTCCCCTATTTTTGAAACCGCAACCGCTTCGAGCCATTGTTAACGACTTAGCGAGGAAAATTGAAAATTTTCTTTCTTTTACACACCTATTTCAGGTATCATTATAGTTCCTGCTCGATATTTGATACATCTTCGAATACTTTTTCTAAATTTACGAATTTTTCATAATTTTTATGTAGAATAAAAAAAATCACTCTTTATTTGATAAGAGTACACACTGATCCAAGTTTCTTCGTTTTCCTAAATTTTCATACTGTGAATTAGGAGTTCTCTTAAGGCGAAACGTACGTACAAAAATAAATTTTATGTATATTAATTTCAATATCACTTTTTTGTAGATTTTTTCGATTAAAAACATTTTGATATTTGATCGTCTCTGTTTCTAGTTAACAGAAATTCATCTTCAAACATTAGAAATAGGAGACAATTATTAATTTTCACCATTTTTAAATTTTTATTGGGAGTACAAACAAGTAGTACGGTTTTTTTGTCGAAAATTGGAGCTCTCTTGTGAAAAATTGGTTATACATTAAGAGTAAAAATATTGTCCGTTGATAGCCACTTTTTTCCCATCTTTCTGGAAATTGACGAATCGCATTGCGGAAAAACGCGCTCTTTGGCAGCTATCCATTCGAGAAGTGCTGGTCAGCCAGGTCATGTTGCATCGATCGGATCAGATGGTAATCGGAAGGAGCGATATCTAGGCTGTTCGGCGGATGGGGTATGCCTTCCTATTTGAGCGTTTCTAAGTACGTTTTAACGGGCGGCGCAATATATGACCATACAATTTAATCAATTATCGTCGGTAGACCTCTCTTGCAATCATTTAATTCGATTGTAGCAGCTCATAATACACCACACCTTGTTGTTTCCACCAAATACACATCATGATCTTCTCGCCATGAATATTTGGCTTGACAGTTGATGATGAGGCATCCATACGTTGCCTGACGTTTCGGATTATTGTAATGGATCCACTTTTCATCGCCAGTCACAATTCAATGCAAAAACCCCTTTCTTTTTTGCTGTTGGGCAGTTGTTCACACGTGAAAAAACCGTGTTCGACGTCTCTTGACTTCAGTTCATAGGGCACACAATTTCCTTCCTTTCGGATCATTTCCATTGCTTTTAAACGAAATGGGTGGTTGAGTGTCTCCAGTGTTTTTGCTAGTTCATATTGCGTTTGTGATGGATCTTCATCGAGCCTTGCCCCTTATTCTTCATCCTCAATATTTGGTGGCATTTCGAGTCATTCTTCGTTTTCAAAATCAAAATTGCAGCTTTTAAATCGGGCAAAACACTTCTGACACGTTCATTCAGCTAGAGCATGGTCACTATAAAGATCTACTAAAATACGATGACTGTCGACAGCCTTTTTTTTCATATTGTCAAATTCACCGAAAAAACACATTATCCGGTACAACAGTTGACATTTTCAGAGCACACACAAACTATATTGCTTACATTTCAACGAAATGACAGTTACTAAAAAGGAAGCCTAATGATGACATTTCAAAATGAAAGGGAATAATAAACTAGTAGTGACTTCTTTTATCAAAACTATAGGAATGTATTTCTATTTTCATTTATTGTTTCGTTATAGCATGGCCTCAGCAGAAGAGTGTACTTATTCTCTTATTTTTTTTTAATCATACTATTTATCTCAATATGATCTGTCTGTATGTATGGATGAAAAGTATGATTGTAAACCAATTTTCACCCACTACCCCATTTCCGACCTATTTTGCATTAATCATAATAAAAAAAGTTTAACTCGTTTAAATGCTTATGTAATGACACCGTCGCCTTCACCATTTTGCAAGAAAAATAGTTTGCGCCCGAACAAATTGAAGAAATTTTAAACAAGATTTTAGAAATTACCATGTTTTGCTACCAACAAATTGAGATGTTTATATATTTTTGTGACTGCGGTTTCCTATTACTTCATCTTCAGACAATAGTTGATTCAAAATTAATGGATTTCTCAAAATAAATTGTCAAAATTAATGTTTTACTACCAAAATTTTTTTAAAGTTTTAGTGGCTGCAGTCCAGAAGTATTGCTTAATATTCATACAACCATTTTCTGAAGATGAATTGTTAAATCATAAACTCCTGATTGATCTATGTTTGGGGTTAGGTCTTTTGCATCAAATCATAAAGCTGAAATTTGAACGCAACATTATTATCTAATTTCGAAAGACTGGAAAAGAATCCAGTTTTGCGTAAATTATTTCTCCGTTTTTAACCAAGTTTTCGACAACGGGCTTGCCTGTGAATCTTCATCATCAAAAATACCTGAACGGAATCGACGACTCTAAAATTGCACGTAATTAGCTGTTAAAGTACAGGGAGCATAAACAGCATTCACACTTTTAGCCTCCTGGCTTGCATTTCCTCCTTTATCAAAGAAAAACTGCAAAATGTACCGAATTTTCTTTTGGTTATCTTCCATTTTCAACACCCTGTAACTCACAACCAAACAAAAAACAGTTAAATAATTTTTTTAGTGTGAAATGTCACTTTGGAAATGAGAAAAATCTGAAATTGTTTGATCGATACTTTACGAGATATCTATTACTATAACCATCTACCGAAAAAATAATGGATTTAATTTTCTCCAACCTTATATATTATATCCTTGAAAGAATATCACGTTTTTGTACAATCTAAAAAAATGATTTTTAACGTTCAGTTTCAATGAATTTTCCAATTTCTATTTACTCCTTGACGGACGAGTAGCTGGCAAATCGACAGGGAGTGAAATGAAAAGGAATTTGAGGACAGGAGGGGTCATCAGAAAAGAGCATGTATTACGGCTTGTATCTGTAGGTTTTGTACGTGAAGGGCCACCGAAATGGACGTCTGTTCACTTGTCTACGTGATGGACATACTGACGCGCGACACCGAAAACTAGTTCCGATTTCAGAATAACCTTATCGAAACCTCCCCTTTACGCTTAATTGATTCCATACATCTTGCAACTTCAACTTGTCGTCATCTTGGATCGATATCTCTGACAGGGTATCACTTGCGCCCTTTATTTCGGCTTATATATATTTTGAGGGAACCCTCTGGAATATACAGGGTATTTTCAAATAACATTTTTATCAATTTGAGAAAAATATTTGATTGATTTGATCTTTACTTACGGAAAATCCAATGACTTCGTCAGGTTTCACGTTTGAATTGATTCAAGAAGGGAAATACAATGATGTATTTCCCCTGTCTTAAATATATTTGGACAAGACAAGATGGAAATAAAATATGAAATAACATTAATAAGGAGTATGAGCTATGACAACAGAAAGTTCTTCGAATCGGACATCTACATAACAGTTCTTAAACTCAAACAAGCCCGAATAGGTTTCGTTGATCGTTGGGACAACGGCAACAATTGCCTTCAATAATCAAGTATAAACCTCCATTTATTTTAATTTATTCATAATATATAATTATTTGGTTTCCTTAACATTCGTTATACAGATGGTTCGTGTGCTATAACAGAGGCCGTTAAATTGCCTTTCAATCTTTTAGATCAATGGTAAACCACAGAATTATTTATTTGAGTAAACATTACACTCCATTTAAATTTTCAGTATTCATTTACCAGAAGCTTTCTGAATTGTTAAAAGGCGAGAAAACATTTTTTGTTGATTGATGTTATATTTTATTGAATATGAATATGATTGAGTACTGACGAAGCAAAGTCTCTCTAAAACTTGTTTTTTAGTAATGTTTTTACATATCTTGAGATTTTCTAAAAAGTAACTTAGTTCGATATCCAAATATATTGAATATTCTAAGTAAGATAGTTTTATGATGAAATTTTCAAGATTATGTTAAACATTTTTGAAAGATATCTGTTTTCATAAGAGGGATGAGCAGAAACATAATTTTTTATACTCAAAATATTTAATTTATAGGGTTTTTTGTTAACAATTTATATATATTGGATTTTATTATATCATTTGGGTGTCTTATAATGAATGTTTATTTTATATGTCGTTTGATATAATTGGTACTTATATGACATTAATTTAATTCCTGAAGTTATAATATTAAATATAATTTTTTGAAATTAAATATGTAGAAGGCTAACAGTATATATATGTAAATATTAAAATATTCAAATATAACTGCTTTAAAATTGAATATCGAATGCTACACGAACTTCTTGCAAAAAGTCATGAGAGATCGTTATTGTCTGGTTGTTTCTATAAAACATACTTTAACATCATCCACATACCTATATTAATGAATAATGCATTTCTGCAAGGGGTGTTTACGAAGAATTTAATCCTTTTTTGATAGAAATTCATTTTGATTGTATAAAATAATGAAGAATATTTCCAAAATTTGTGTGGAATTGCGTTTGTTATTGAGGAAACTCTTCAAATATGTACAAATTCTATGTCTGAAAGTTCTTCCAGCCTGTCCTATGTAAACCTTTGAGCACTCATTACAGGTTAACTTATAAACTCCCGATTTATCATCTTCATGTGTAACGTCTTTATGATTTTCAATGAATTTACTCAGGTTTGAATAAGTTTTGAATGAATTTCTTGAATCATATTTATTTTTGAGGCATGTAGCAATTTTCTCACCTTCAGTACATTTTAAGGAAATGTATTTAAAATTTTCTTTTGTATTTGGGTATACCATATTTAAAGCTATTTTATTATTTTTAAAATAATTTATCTATCAGCGTAGGAACGTAGTCATTATTAATAGCTATTTGTTTAATGATGTTTAGTTCAGAAATTTTTTTTTTAAAAATTGTTTTTAAAAGGCAATTGTTGTTATTAAAGGTAAGACCAGAAACAAAATTTTGTCTCCTTTAAATATTTATTTATTAATTTTAATGACTTTCGTATATCTGTTGGGTTTATTTATTCCATTTGACATTATATATTGAGTTTTGATTATATACGTCTATTAAATATAAGCGGTGCTTGTTTTAGACATTAATTTAATTCTAAAAGTTTTTTGAATAAAAAAAAAATTTTTTTTGAAATTAAAATTGTAGAAGATAAACATATTTCAATTTGTTTTAATATTCAAATTTTGTTATATTTCTTCTATCAAGTAAAAAGCCTTTCTATTTCATTTTAGTTCAGAAATATAATTTTCTCGATTAATGGGGATAAGTGAAGACTGATTCAATCAAGCATTTGAAAAATGTTTACTTCACATAAATATTTAATCAAAATAATGTTGTATGCCTTATGCTCCGATGAAGTCCGTTTTAGTATGGAAGAAACGTATGTTCGTGAAAATAATGTAAAAATATAAAAATGTGTTTCATTATATCGTCGTTATTGGAATATCTTCCGTTGTGAACTCTGTAACTAGCTCAAAATTAAAAGTATTCAAATGTTAGTTGTAGGAAATTTCATTCGTTGACCGCAATCGTTTATTTCCATGTTAACTGGCAAAGAACAGGCATGAAGCGACAAATTATTCAATGAAACTGGATATAATTTACGATTCTCCTCGATTGAGAAAGTTCACACAATGTAATGAACGAAATGCTATTTATTCCCACCCACCTACTTAAATCCTTTCGCCAATTTGTAAACATCTTCCTCACAGTTTGTTGTTGTTTCAGTACCGTTTGCAGAATAATGTTTATACGCTTTGGCCTATGTAGAGCTTTATAACGATATAGAATCGATGAGAACAAAGTCTATAGTCCATCATCTGAAATTGTAAATTATCATGAAATTATAGTTTTTCTGTTTAGTGTATTTGATCATCTGAGATTCGAGTTTCACATAGCATGAATAGAGCGCTCGTTATCACCGTTTTCCATTTCTTTTTAGAGATTTTTTTCAGATTAAAATCTGTAGAGGTTTCGGATAATTAATCCAGCTATTATCTGTATTATTTGAAAAGTCTACAATAAATAGTTTTCGAATCGTTTCATCTAAATTAAAACGTTCTTTCCAATTTGATTTTTCGTCTCCGTTAATACTTCGAAGTTAAAACCTTCCATAATAATAATAATAATGAGCGAAATACAGCCGGAATTACTGCATAGAGTGATTGAAAATTGGAACGAACGGGTGCATCAGTGTCAACGAAGCCGAGGTGAACATTTCAACGATATCTTATTCTGAACATGACTGCATTGTTTAAGCTTCAAAATAAAGCAAGAATTAAGTTGATATATCAGAGCTTTGCTGTTTTATTTAAAATTAAAATCCTTTTATTGTTAATGAACGGCTCTTCATAAAAATATTTGTATTCGATGAAAATTTGATGACATAATTTGAATCAGCATTCAATATAATGATATAAATAATCTGCCTAAGAGTTTCTGAAGATGAAAATTAGTTACTGAAGTTAGCGTTTCGGTGTAGGTTTATTATTTTGTAGAGGAATCTTTGAAAGAGCGTAATAAAAATATTTTACTAAGCTTCCCTGCAGTTTTCATCAGGAAATAATACATTTTTGTGTGAAATCAGATTTTTCACTTGGGTTTGGATTCAATGACCCTCGCGCAACATTTTTGAAATGAGTTAATTTAGACAAAAGTTTCCGGCAATGAAAGCCGATGTGGACGTAGTAATTTGGCGACTTTAGTGGCCGTGACGAATAGTACAGTTCGCAATTTAGTTTCCCTGTGTCCAGCAAAACTAATTATTTTTCAAGGAATGGAAACGTGCCAGCAGGAAAGAAACAAAAACCTAATTACGGGAACGAGCGACCTGATGACAACACATTACAGTGACGTCCTTAAGGACTCGTCAAGTTTCCTGCTGCAAATGGTAGTTTGTTTCTCACGCTCCTTTCCTCTAAATTACCTACAAGACACGTGAGCCTCTTTATGGCGCTGATCTTTCACATTTATAAAGGGAGGAGAGGCGAATGTTCTTTTCTTCTACGCTCAGATTTGATGGAGGATCTCTAATATTCTCAAGAACATATTGATAAATCATCAAACATGATCATCCCTGTTTCTCTAGTTAGTTATCCTAAGAATATCTCTAAATTTTTCCATCCAATAAATTTTAAAACTTCTGAGGCAGGAAATGATTACATCCTTATTCGAGCCAAATCTTTTTCTAGATAAATTTTTTTTAGGTAGGTGGACAGGTAAAAATCACTGGAAGTCAAGTCTGGAGAATAGGTGAGTGTGAAATAAATTCGAAGTGTATTTCGTGCAATTTTTGCCATTATAGCTAACGAGTTCTGACACAGTTCATTGTCTTGGTGAAAGATTACTTTTTTCTTCGTATAAAGGGTTGTTTCACAGAAATATCATCGCTTAGTCGATCCAGTTGGGCCATATAACAATCGCTTTTGAGGTCTTGCTCTTTTCAAAGTACAAAATAACCTTCGCATCCTCAAATACGGATTCCATAACCTTGTCAGCAGTCTGTTGCGCTTTTGAGATGTTTGCACGAAGTTCACCAGCTGTTGTCCACTCAGCTGACGCCCTTTTTGAATCAGACATATAGTAATGGATATATGTTCCATCCATTTTCACATATCGACGCAAAATAGTGCTGTTTTTGATTCTTTATTTGCAAATGCGTCACCCTGCTTTCTCATAGACCCATGTTCATACAGAATAAAGTCTATAGGTTACTTTTACACCTTTAGAGTGTCAGCTATTTCCTGAATCTTCAGTTCACGGTTTTCCAGAACAATTCTGTGAACTTTTTCTATTTGGCGCCAGACGCTGGTACATTATCGATGTTTGTTTAAATTCACCTGAACGGCAAAACTAGGGCCCCATTCGGAGATCTTCCACCATATAGGTCCAGTGACTGGCGCGAATGGCATTACGTTAGACATCAAGACTTAACCCTCCATTTCGCCGGGACGAAACTAGGGTCCTAGTCATGACAAGCACCCCCATCACGTCAAGATCTAATGCCTGGGGGGCGAATAATTGTTGACAATAACGATCTGCATTAACAGTTTGTCCAGGTTTCAGCACTTCAAAATCAACAATTCCGCGTATACTCCACCAAACACACAGGAGCGCCATTTTGGTCTTCCCAGCACTTCGTGGTGATTCATTTGGAGAGAGCCACTGCCATCTGCGTTTTGGATTATCATATAAGACCATTTTTCGTCTCCAGTGATCAAGCGATCAAAAAACGGTTCTGTATGGTGCCGTTGAAGAAATACGCTGCAAGATTGGTTAATAATGTTCGAGAGTTTCTCGATTGTCTTCGATTGTGAGCTGACAAATGATAATCAAATATCGACATGCGCAGAAACGACATTACTTTCCGGTCCCTATATTACCTACTTGAATATAAACAGTATTTGTAAGACACTTTGATTGAATTTTTTTGGAATAAAGTTCTGTAGAGGTTTCACAGAAACATTACTTTTTTAAATTCGAGAATTCGTCAAAATATGACTGTCAATTAAGAAATCTTTTAAAGTTCGCTTTTCTGAAACATATGAATTAATCAATCGTAATTTACATATACATATACATTATAAGTAAAAGAAAGGAGTATAACAAAGAATTGAGCGCTGATGAATATTGAGAATTAACTAGAAATGTACACAAACAAAATAATTGAAGGAGGAACTGTTCATGTGACGAACGGAATTGAACATCTGAATATGGCCCTACTGCAAGTTGTAAAGCAAACTGAATACACGCTTGGGGGCATCGTACATTAACAGGAGGAGTCGGATGTAGTTTTAAATGTCTTCGGGCATGATTCAAGACCAAGAGTCGATTTGGAATAGAAGTTCCCTTTGCGAGGCGAGGACATGTCTCTTCGCCGTTTCTACGGTAATTACATAAAGTGAATAATGCTTCGACTGTACTGTGCCAATTACCTTCTCCTGCCACCCCTAGTGACGCATTGCTCTACCTTGCTTCTATTAACAAGAAAGATACACTACCGCAAGTGGCAACTGGCAATTATTTGCCCTTTAATTCATTTATCATTCGAGATTAACCAAACGTAAGATCTAATTCTTGGGAAAGACGAATTCCCAGAGGGAATTCCTTATATATTAGCACATCATTCTTCATTCTGGAAATTTGCTTTAAAACAAAATTTATCACCCAGTTTCAGAAAAAAAATTTTGACATCCTCCCAAATTTGAATCAAAAACAGAAATTTCAGTGACACGTGATATTTTTATTTCTTTATTCTCACTTGAAACTTTTTCACATGTTACCTAAAGTAAAACAATAAATCAGAAATACAAACATAGAAACCTATCTAAATACATACCTTGTAAAATCTTATGAAAATTATATGAAATCTTGTCATGTTGAAGAAAAGGAGGCTTTAATTTCGTTTATGAAACTGGCCGTAACTGAGTTTGAGGATACGCGAAACTGAATGAGGTGTCCAACTCTTCACTTCCCACATCTGTGTGAGGGAGAAGAGCTTTCTTTTCGACTGGAACACTGGATTAATCATTATCATAACGCGCATATCTTTCGATTGTTCCAATGTTCGACTGGACTTATAGAAGCTTTCATTTTGAGAACCAAATAATCCAGCTAAATTCAAAATTAACCTGTTAATGAATATTTCGGACTTTTTTATGTAAAGAGTTACCAGAAATGATTCATAATTTAGTTTAATTTCAAATATTCTACAAAAATTTTTATTATACATATATTGTGAAGGTGTTCTAATTTTGTGAGTTTGATTATTTATTTGAAAACCTTTACCAACTATGGCAAGTAGAGTCAATATCTACTCTTTTTCAAATTTATGAAAGTATTGAATTTCTGCAAAGGTTTTTTTTAGTTATTTCTTCAGTTTGTTTGAGGAAGATTTTTCGTCTGCTTCTATGGTCCTGAATTTATTTGGACTATTCCAGTTAACTTCAGTAGACTGAGGGGTTATTTTCCAAACTTGTTCAATGCTGTAGGTTAAAGTGTTATTTTTTTCCATAATTTGTTTTCATCATCATTGAAAGAAAATTTTCCGAATCAAGGTATTATTATAATATTAATATTATAATATATGCAATAAACACTTTTATTATATGTTGCCAAGGTTTCAGAATATTCCTTGTTTAATTTAAGACATAGCAATTTCAAAAAAAAAATTTCACTCTGTTCCGATAGTGATGCTTTGAAGAATTTTTAATATTTCAGTAGCCATTTTAAATTGGATTAACGGGACAATTTTCAATAAGCTGTATCCCTTATCCGACATGCATTATGAAATAATTACAAACTTCCTCTGCTGATTCACAGACGCATTCAATATTTAATTATAATTTTGTGTTCAATGCCGCAGGATCGCACAGGGATTTCCTTTAACCCTGCCGTACAAGCAATTTCAAAGTGTCCCCTAAAACAAGCTTGACATGTCAGACGCTCAGCCCTTAGGGATGCGAGTCTCGTGGCAGCTAAATCGACTGGAAAATGACAAATATTAACCGTTTCCTCCCTCTAAAGTCGTGTTCTTTGGGGGCTGAATTGGTCTGATGATGTAATTGCTTTCAAACAATGCTTATCAATTCTTGTGGAAAGGTGTTTCAATTAATAGGAATCTTGTTTAAATATATTGATTCCTCGCTAACTACTTGATGAAATAATTTGGATATTAATAAGGTAAACAAATACACTTGGTTTAAGTTTCACAAAACTCTAATTCATGTTGTTGACATATATGTTCCGGGTTTCAACCCATTTTCAGACCTAAGGAGAGATTACTTAACATTTTAATTCATATATTTAGGACAACAGATGGAAGTGACGTGGTTTTTATTTGAGGTTATTAACAGTAAGTTATACCTGTTGACATTTGCTTATTTTTCAAAGGAATTTATTAACAGATGTCAGTAACGGGAGTAGATGAAATTCCAACTTATCGTTTATTATCGCCAAATGTTTTTTATGGGCCTAAGAGATCTCCAGATATTCGAGTAGGGCCAACTTTTTGCTTTTATGACCTGAATGTAGAATGTAGGTTTAATGTAAGTCTATGGAGTGGTGTTCTTTTATGCAATGGGCAGAAAAACCAGTAGTTGTTTTATTTTGGAGTATAGATTTTTTATGTTCGTCAACTCTAATGTTGATTGAACGACCAGTTTCCAATAACAGCATAAAAATCACTAGCGTCCATATATCCGCTTCTTCAAGAAAAAGATAAAGAAGAATTTTATAATTGTTATTAAGATTTATCATCAAATTCAACTTATTTGACATTTTCGCTCGAAATCACGATGTTAACAGAAAGGTCGCCATTAGCGAGGAAAAAGTGAATTTTTAGGAACGTTGTCACGTATACTTAATAAAATAATTTGCCAGCCGCGAAAAGAAAAACAAGGGACGCTACAGAATGTCTCGGAACCGTGAAGTGATTAATAAGAAAAAAGAAGAAGATCTGAGGCGGATCCGACACAAGTCGGAGACCTGGGGGACCTTCGTTGCCGGCGAATTCTGGCAACAAGTAGGGACGCTTTGACATGAAATTCGTATTATAAACAGGAATCCGGATTAAATTAGCGTTTTATATCCGGAAAAACTGTAAAGAACCGGGGTATTACGGTTTCTTTATTTCCCTTATGTTTACATTGCCGGCTTAATCTTCGGCTGACGTGCCTTTGTCACCACTCTTCACCAGCAGCCTTATTTTTGCCTCCTAATTTAATAAAAATTTAATTCCCTTATTGCTCCCTGCGTTTCTGCTGTGGAATTTATTTTCCGGTTCGGTATGTATGTAACGATAACTTATCGCCTGTTCTTTGCTGTGAATACGTTCGGTATTTTCACGTTTTCATTCAACAGATACGTTTTTTAGATATTGTTAGATACGAATTTGTTTCAGAAAAAAATTACAAATTTATTAAAGAATGACAAAAGTTGAAATTTGAACGCGTAACACTCTAAAGTCCTCCACATTATATACTAAAAATTAATCTTGAAATGGATTATTTCATTTCGCAAAAAACATTTTCCTCAAATGGCATAGGAAATAAAAAAATTCATATACGAGTACATCTTAAACATCAAACAGATTAATTCTGCTAACCAACTACAAGTTTTAATTTCATAAAAAATGTTTCTCAAAAACTGTTTGAAATTAAATAAAATAAATGCCTTAGAAAACTTAGTGTCAATTTAGTAGACTTATTATATAAAATTAACACTCATTACACAGCATCAAAAGGAATAAAAGAATCGAAAGAACATATAGAATATTGATAAACTTATCCAATAAAATCATTAATAAGGAGCTATGGTAACAGAAAGTTCTAGGAATCGAGACAATGTAATATACATCTGTTTAACAATTCTATACTCAAACAAACTCGGTTTTGTAGATCACAGAGGCAAATTGCAGACATGCGCACATTTCAAACTGGTTGGTTTTCGTCAGTGCAATGTATGCTAGTGACTCCAAATCTGTCGAGTATCTATATTCGCTGTACACAGAGGCTCTAAGGTATTAATAATACACTAGCGCTATCTATAATAGATTATGCAAAATGCATACACAGAGACTCTAAGATATTAACATTACACTAAAGCCATCTGGAGTATGCAAAATATATACAACACATACCTTTGCGAGTTAATTCAAGTAAAGAAATGTATTCTCGATATCTTCACGTTACCAACGCAGAATAAACTTTGCTTATGCTCAAATCAGACCATAATTTGCCGTAATGCTAGAAAATTAGCATATTCATATTAAAATAAATTCATTCGGCTGATCTGTACCAAATATCATTAATAAGGAGAATGAACTATGGTAATAGAAAGTTCTAGGAATCGAGACAGAACATCTGTATAACAATTCTATACTCAACAAGGTTTTGTAGATCACAGAGGCAAATTGCAGACATGCGCACGTTTCAAACTGATTGGTTTTCGTATGCTAGTGACTCCAAATCTGTCAAGTATCTATATTCGCTATACACAGAGGCTCTAAGGTATTAATAATCTGTCTTGATTCCTAGAACTTTCTATTACCATCGCTCATTCTCGTTATTAATGATTTTTGGTACAGATCAGCCGAATTAATTTATTTTAATTTCCAATAGAACATATGAAGTATTATCAAGATCGAATCCCACTCCAAAAATGCAGAACATAACCTCAAGAATTTATTCGAAAGTAACAATGTATAAAAAAAAGGTCCTTCAAAAAACTCTCTAAAAATATGTAACACACACATCTGCCAAAAGGCTATTTGGAGTTCTAGCCGATAATCATTGGAATTTTAGCCTATAATACTATTGATATTTCCTTACTTTATAGAACGATGTTTCAGAAACAACCGTCATGTCCATTCTGAGAATTTTTAAGCATCAGAAGCACTATGATGTATATTTATGGTATATTGTTCAGAGCTCAAGAACGTTTAACTGCATCTTTTAAACGTTGACTTGTCCTCTTTAAAAGATTGATGCCACCCCTCTTCTGTGAGCTGTATGAAAAAAAGAATCACTAATTTCGAATTTTAAATTGCACGCGAAACCCCTGTTCCTTCTTATTTTCCTTGAATTAATTGTCGAAACAAATTGCTGTCGGACGAGATTTTAATGACAAAAAATTCAAGTTGTCGCAGATGCGGTTATACAAATTCATAATTACCAGGATATAGGGCTTTGCTTGAACAATGTGCTTTAATTACAGCGAGGGGCTGCAAGATGAATTAGCAACAGTACGTCACAAGGAAATATCTCGAATAGAACACGCTGGAAGAAATTTTTGACCCTGTTGCGATTTAGTCTGGAAATTATTAACATCTTCTGTCATTCGTCAAATCGAAATATATTTACGAGAAGGCGTTCGACGAAAACCACTTAATTTGAATATCAAAACAGATTCAATCTGTTAGTCTTCTACAATTTTAATTTCAAAAAATTTTACTGAAGAAACTTTAAGATTTAAATTAATGTCTTTATAAGCACTGCTCATATTCAATAGACGTATAAAATCGAAATTCATCATACCATATCAAATGGAATTCAGAAAAACCAACGAATATAAATTGTCAATCAAAATTAAAATATAAATGAACAAACATTTTTTGTTTCGTTCCAGGCATTCGTACTGAACTCTTCAGACAAACGTACGAAGCCCTGTTTGTTACAAAATGTATTGTTTTCTGATCCTATATTTATGAAAAATAACTCTTTCTCAAAAATATAAAACATAATTTCAAGAACTTCTCAAAAACTAATTTATTTGAAATATTCAATATATTTAAATAAATTACTTCAAAAAATCTCAAAACATGTAGCACATCCTCAAAAAATAATTAAAATTACGATAAGATCAGTTCAACTTCACATATAAAAAATAATAAATATTTATTATTTTAAATATTAAATTGAATTAAACTGCTAACCTCACCCAAAAATTAAAATTTTAATTTTGTGAAAATTTCTTCTCAAAAACTTTTTAAAATCAAATTAAAAAAATTTCTTTAGAAAACTTAGTTTCAATTTAGAAGACATAGCACCAAAGGGAAATAAAATAATAAGAAAAAAATATAAACTATTAATAAAAAATATTAAATAAATACTCAAAGGATGCAAAATTTTGTTATGAAGTTAGCAGAATGAATCTGTATTTTAAGATATTGTAATAAGCCTTTTATCAAGTAAAAAATCCCATTTGTTTATTTTATTTTAAAAATAATAATTATGATTTGGTTTTTTTACTCATATACATAGTATCATTTGGATATAACTGAGCCCTTAAAAAAACCGTACAAACTTTGTGTAATTTCTGTGACGAACGTAGAATACGTAGTGTTTCGATATTTAGAAAAGTCGCTATATTCTAAGTTTGTTTATGGAAAGACATCGGGTGAGATATTTTTTATATTAATCACTTTTATTTTTTGGATACGAAATTGGACTGACGAGTTATCGACGTGGTTATTCTAAATGGTTTTTTTGAAGATGTGCTGCATGTTTTCGTTTTTTTTTTATTTTTGGGGAAATTCTTGAGGTTATATTGTGCATTTTCGGAAAGGAATTTAGTTTTCATAATACCATGATACGAAACAAAATTTTGTATCCTTCAAGTATATATTTAATATTTTTAATTGATCATTTACATTCTCTTTGTATTCTTTTATTCATTTTGGTGCTTTGTAATGAGTGGTACTCTGTATGACTACTAAATTGAGTCAATTCAATTTTCAAAAGTTTTTGAGAAAAATTTTTTTATAAAATTAAAATTAAAATTTGTAGTGACGTTAGCAGAATGAATATGTATGATATTTAAGATATTGTAATAAGCCTTCTATAAAAAACCCTTTTTTATAATCATTAATTAGGGGTATGAGCTATGATAATAGAAAGTTCTAGAAATCGAGACAGTGTAACATACATATGTATAACAATTCTCTACTCAAACAAACTTGACAAGGTTTTGTAAATCTCAGAAGCAAATTGCAGACATGCGCACGTTTCGTACTAATTGGGTTTCGTCAGCGCAATTAGTAACTCCAAATCTGCCAAGTATTTATTTTCGCTATACACAGAGACTCCAAGATATTAATAATACACTAGCGCCATCTAGAGTATGCGAAATCTTTGTGAGTTAATTCAATGAAAGAAATGTATTCTCGATATTTTCACGTTACCAACGCAGAATAAACGTTCCTCATGCTCAAATCAGACGATAATTTGCCGTAATGGTCAAATATTAGCATATTCATATTAAAATGAATGAATGAATGAATTAATTCGGCTGATCTGTACCAACAATCATTAATAAGCAATATGAGCTATGGTAATAGAAAGTTGTAGAAATCGAGACGGTGTAACATACATCTGTATAACAATTCTATACTTAAACAAACTCGACAAGTTTTTGTTTTTTATAATTATATGCAACTAAGTTTCTGTCAAAATACGAATGAGAGAAGTGTTGCCAGACTCAAAATAACCACTACTTCAAAACGCAAGTTCTAGGTGGCTCACCCCTTAAAAGGGGTTTTCTGAAAGTCCTGAATAAAATTTCAATTTAATATGAAGAAAGTAATTGGAATGTTTCCTCAATATACCTGAGAATGAAAGAAAAATAATATAGGTAAGTGAAACAACTAAAATCACGACGGAACAGGTTTTAGTCAGGCAACAATTAGTTGAAATCCTTTGATGGATGAAGCTGAAATGAAGACGGTGGTGAGTGGGGAATCAAGAGTGCAAGTCTCTAACACGTTCATTTTGCGGCAAGTGGTTGTCATCTCATTCATCAATGAGGAAATAAAATCAATCAGTAATATAACGAGTTGTCACCGATGGTGTTGTTGTGGACGTGTGGGCGAGGAGAACAGAGGAAACGTCATCATAAACACATTTTCAAGAAAGAAATGCTGGAAACAGAAAGTCATTCTGGGCCAATTTAGCCGATGGTCGGAGCTGTCGTTAGCAGGAGATATTACGGTGACTCGTGAAAATTGATCGTTGAAATATTATAATTGTTGTAACATGTGGCCGCACTTTTCGACAACGGGTCCGGATAAATCAGACAATCTCTGGAAACGAGCCGAAGATTCAAAATTCCCTAATATTAGGTCCATTCGGAAACGTTACGACCATCGATTTTTATTCCTTATTACTTCTAGTAATAAAAAGTGGTTTTTAGAGACTGGTGAATTTTAATTTTTGCCAAAATTGTAGTTTCTTCAGGTTAACATTTTGAAATAGCTTAAAACATACAAGTATGAGTATTTACATGTGATGTAGCTCGGATAGGAGTGGAAATGGAGAGAGAAATGTTTGAAGGTGGGAAGACGACAAATTTGGGTCTCTTCTCAATTTCAAGGCTTCTCGAATAATGCGACTGGAATCCTGGAATTTTCTCACTATTTGATTTAACCTGCAGTTACAGTGCTATTCGAAAAGGTATACCAACATACCAGGGAATTCTTCAATTTCAAATTATAAAGGAAAATACAGCTGTTTCATATCAATATTATGTATAGCAAATTCTATACCAGAAAATGCATGTTAAATTATTTTTGTCAATATTCTTTATTTTCAATAGATTCCTCTACATTTTGGAGTGCTGTATTATATTCAAAACTTCTTGAGTAGAAACATAGTTTTTTTTAGGATATTTTGATTACTTAAGAACAAATGAAATCATGTACAGAATAATATTGTTCGAATATTAAAATTTGAAAACCTCAATAAAAACTACGAATAATATTATTTAAGTATTTTAATATTTACAGATATATTCTGTTAGCCTTCTACATATTTAATTTCAAAAAATTATATTTAATATTATAACTTCAGGAATTAAATTAATGTCATATAAGTACCAATTATATCAAACGACATATAAAATAAACATACAATATAAGACATCCAAATGAGATAACAAAAACCAATAAATATAAATTGTTAACAGAATTCCCATAAATTGAATATTTTGAATAGAGAAAATTTTATTTCTGCTCATCCCTCATATGAAAAGAAATATCTTTCAAAAATGTTTAACATAATCTTAGGAATTTCTTCATAAAACTGTCTTACTTAGAATATTCAATATTATTGGATATTTTTCAGAAAATCTCAAGATATGTAAAAACATTACTAGAAAACAAGTTTCAAGAGAGACTTTACTTCGTCGAATATATCTGTAAATATTAAAATATTTAAATAATTTTATATACCTTCCATCAAGTATCCTCCATTTATTTTACGAATAATATATTCCATTTCTGCATTCCTATTGTTATTTATCAGTTGTTAGCGAATTTTTCTTAGAAAGTTATATAAATAATACAGATAATAGCTGGATTAATTCTCCTGAACCTCTACAAATATTAATCTAAATAAATCTCTTGAAAACATTTGAAATTAAATTTTAAACATACTCGTAAAGCTGTATCACTTCATAGACATATATTATCAGCACATGTGGTGGTAATAAGCAAATGGAAATATAAAGTATTGACCAAATTATTTGAATTCATCACCTTATACAATTGGTTCGAGTGGATATCAAGGAATAACAAGTTCAATCGCCAAAAAATCTTCCACATAGAATTCAAGAAGGTCTTTTTTATTTTCCTTTTCAAAAAATTGATAGCACATTCCCCAGAAAAAAAACCTTAAACAGTTCTAACGCACGTCTCGTCTCTTAGGAGTTATGTGGATTAAAATAAAATATCAATAAAAAAAATACATACCATGAAAATACAATTGTTTCGGCCTACGACTTGTTTGTCGTGGGGTGCATGGATATTAAACTTAATTATTAATCCAGGATATCTTAAATGTCAAACAGAGCAATTCTGTAATACTTTTATACAAATTTTAATTCATAAAATTCCTTAAAAACTCTTGAAACTAAATCAAATAAATGCCCCAGAAAACACTCTCCGGTACCTATTTAAAGTAGATTTTAAACTGAATAAATCTCTCGAAAACATTAGGAATTGAATATTAAACATAGACATATCTATTATCAGCACATGTGGTGGTAATTAACTGATAAAGAATCGAAGGAAGCATAAAGTATTAACCGAATTATTGAATTTCATCACCTAATACAATTGTTTCGAGTGGGTATTAAGGAATAACAAGTTCAATCGCCAAAATATGTTCCACATAGAATTCAAAAAGGTATTTTTTTATTTTCCTCTTCAAAAAATAGATAGCAGGAAATCCAGAAAAAGAACCTGAAAATATCTTAACCGCGTCTTTTCAGTTGGGAGATATTTGGATAAAACTAAAATAATCAATATAAAATATACATACCATATTCCATCGAACATTCAGCGAAAAGGACTAATTTTTAGATAATACATGGCATATGCAAAAATTAGGTTATTCCACAGAAATATATAATGAAAGAAGATACGACATAGACTCGGCATTAGAAAACAGGCATGCGCATGTGTGATAATACAACAAAATTTTTTGTATTAGCACACATGCGATCATTGATTATTTTATTTTTATCCAAATAACTCTTAACTGAAGAGACCTGAGTTAAAATTTGTTTGAAAATAAAAATAAAAAAGCCCTTTTTGAATTCTATAATATGTCGAAGATTTTTTTGCGATTGAATTTTGATATCCTTTCGAAACAATTGTATTAGGTGATGAATTTAAATAATTTGGTCAATACTTCTATATTTCCTTCAGAGAATAAATCCAGCTATTATATGCATTAAATTAAAAAGTCTTTATAGTAAATTTTCAATATGTATTATATGTATAATGAAACAATTTCTGGTTCGATACCATTCCTCACGTTGCAGAAAATGTTTCTCGGATAATATAAGGTTGATTAGAGAGGAGAGACCATTTTGGGGTGATAGTCTCAGCAAAACCTTCGTAATGAATGGAATAAGCAAATCCTTGCAGATATCCAGACAGAAGAGAGAAGATAATAGAGAACAAATTGAATATACATAATGAATGAACGGAAATAACTATACTCGCGACTAAATGGTCAATATTTATTCAGAATCTCCCTAAAGTTAAGCTGTAAATTTGACCTAAGCCGCATAATATAATATGCTATCAACAATTGAAACGGGTCGCAACGGTCATTCCATATTTGGTCTGACCATCGCCAGCATAGTTGCAGGAATGATAATGAAGAATTAATGTTACATTTTAGCAGAGATCTCCTTTGGCTCGAAGCACTTATGTGAGCTGGTAGTAAAGGACGGGCCATCTAGAGTATGCATTTTGAAGTAGTCGTTATTTCGAGTCTGGCAACACTTTCGAAAGAGGTAAATCTTCTATCCAAACTGTTAGAAATTCACGTGGAATATTCAATAGGAATTAAAAGGGCCACACGGGTAATTTGTGGATCAATTTGTTCGTGAAAACTGGATCGTTATTTTATAAAACAACCAGTTCACGTTCTCGTCTAGTGAGCACACCTGAAAACATTGCGGCTGTAGCTCAGAATGTGGCTGAACATCTATCAACATCAACTCATCATCTTGCCCCAGAACTGAACATATGTCGCACTTTTCTGAGAAGAATTTTGAATAAAGACATCGGTATGAAGGCTTAAAAAGTTCAACTAGTGCAAGAAGTGAAGTTTCGTGACTATCTTTGCGTTTCCACCTCGCTCAATGGGCTCATGATCACATGGCCGAAGATGAGCATTCTCTAAGAAAAATCATCTTTAGCGATGAAGCTCATTTTCACCTCGGAGTACTGTTTTTTGTGGTGATCAGTTAAGGATTAATTTTACGCTTACCATCCAGAAACTATTGATGCCTTGAAACACGAAATCGAAGTTGTCATTCATAAAATAGAGCCCCAAATGTACTGAAAAATTGGGTTGATCGGATAGGGTACTGTAGCCAGTCGTGGCGGTCATTTGAATGATATTGTTTTTCATTCGTAAATGTGAAGGTTCGACTTTTCTAATAAATTCATAACTTTGAAAAATTATTCATTAGTTTTTCATTTAGAGTTGACCAAAAATGCAAATATTAAATGGTCCACTCCTTAATAGATTTCTATCAAGTAAAAACCAAATCTCATCAATGTGGGTGACAGTCCCATTGTAAAGGGATATTGTAGCTGGTTGATAATTATTGTCATATTTTTGATATCACTTTCGGAATTCAACTAGTGTAAGTATAAAAGTGGGCCATATTAGTTATAAAAGGAATCACCTTTGACATGAGACATAATTTATTAGCCCCAGTTCTAAGAGCTGCCTCATAATAAACTTTATATGTGTACGAATGTACGAATATTTCACTGGCACGCAGGGGTTACAATTGAAAAAAGGCTTTAGAGCGTTTTGCAATCGACGTCCGAAATATATCATCTTTGTTTTGTCTACCGATATTCATGTCATGAATGCAGGTGTTTATGGATGATTTGTACCTATATACGTATTTTCCTCCGATCACGAAATTATTCATCAATAATACGCTAATTGATTTATTTGTGTTAGGAGCGCACCATAATATAACCTGCACGATCAAATTGGCAAGGAGCCGTTTAATTCAGAATCCCACTGTTTTATTAATGGTTACCATGTCTAGATTCCACTAACAGACAAAGTTGGTTACTGACTGCAGCGTCGTGCAATCCATTGGCGTGCATTAACAATAACCTCTTCGAATGTAGTCTCATTGAGTATGAAATTATCCAGCTCATTAAACAACTTGAACCAAGTTTCATCAAGCGTTCAAACTTCAGTCCTCAAAAAGGACAAGTGGTTGTATAATATCAATGGAAAAATCCAAATAATGCGTATAAAAAATAATGGAAAAAAGTTGAATACGATATTGAAGGAAACAAAAAAATGAAACACCACTTCATGAACATTTGTCCTCATCACGTCTGAATTAATCAATGTAAATGAGAGGGAACTGTATTTTTTAGATTAGAAATGAGATTATTCTTAATACCTTTATGATACATATGATGATTTTTTTTAGTTTCATTCATAAACTGCCCAAGAGGTGAAAAAAATGTAAAAATTTTATTATTTTGAATGAAATAGTTTTCATCTTCTTCAAACAACCAACGTGTAATTTCCACAAAAAAATTCAGGTTTCATTCTTGCACACCTAGTACCTAACCTGGGTGGTTCACGATTGAGGTACTGTTTTTCTACAATAATGAATATTCAATGATGAGTTATTACTAGATTAAGATTACTTCTCGAAGGAACAGAATATAATTCCTCACTATTATAACCGTTATGTAAATTGAAATTTCGAAAGTTCGAATCGTAGATGATCTTCGTGAATTTTTGTGGTGTATATAATTCATTATGTCAGATAAAGTGTGGTAATTTACAAGATACAAGTTCATTACCTAGGAGTTGGCCAAACTGAAATAAACATGATAGGCCAAACCACAATCCTGAACGACTTCGTGGTTTTCAACATAATAAGAAAACGAATAACAACCAACTATACATTCTCGAACACTGCACACACAAAGAGAAGACTATTCGATTGGGTAAAAACCTTGAAATTTCAGTTTAATGGGAAAACATCTTTTCATATTTTTTAAACTGCTTTAAATGTAGGTTAAATATGCTAACTTCTTGAGTTAGTTGCCGCACTAGCGTAGTACAATTTTTCAGTACAGGCTGTTAAAATTGGACGAAGTTATAATTTTGATAAAAGGGTCTGCCATCTAGAGTTTATAGTAATGAATATTCAGAGTCTGGCAGCGCTTCTGACATGTTTAGACAGAAAATTAGCTTAATATTCGATATTTATGAAATGGATCGATTTACGCTTGAACAAAATTGGAAGATATCAAAAACTTAGGACATATTTTCAACCATAATTTTGAAATTTTACATATAGAAAGTAAAAGTTATGCCTTAAACCGTTTAGAGTCCCTAGAAATAAATAAATACAACAAGATTGGAATAGTACTTAACGAACAATCACCCCTGTTAAACATATTCAGACAAGCTGGAATTTACAGAGACCCACTTTTTTGGGTTTTAGTGCTCAATAAAAATTTTTGTACCCACTCTTATATAAAAAGAAATCGATTTCCAAAACAAATTTAGTTATTCAAAATGTAAGATATTACCTACCTGAAGATGCTACTGTGATAGCAAAACAACTGTGGTATTATACAATAAAATAAAAGTTGTGAAAATCGGACAACCTTATTTAATATTATTCAATATGGATTTTCATTAAGTGAAGACTGATTCAATTAAACAAAAAACTAATCTTTAAAAACAGCCTGTATTGTGAAGAGAATTAGAATTTTTTGAACGGAAAGATGACTCTTTTCTGAACTGGCAGTAATCAAAGTAGGAAATAAGTATCTGCTAGTGTATATTCAGCAGTCGAGTAGTATATTTTGACATCATTACAGAACGATCACGTTTCTTATAGTAGCCGGTGTCTATCACGAATTTTGAATGACAACCTGCAATGCATAGATGGGAATACGGCACCAGCCGCCACTTTAATTCCACAATTACCCTACCTGTTATTACCTGGAGGTAAGTCACGTACTTTGGTGAACTGTAATGAACTCCGTACAGGAATTTGTCCGGTCAGTTTTATCGAATCTCATTATTGACAACGGTAGCACCTGACAGATTCTGATGCTGCTTCTTCCCTCTTATTCATGTTTAATCTTCATTATAATTTCTCACGCTTGTGATTCATCCAACTTACCTTTGTATTCTGTTATTTTAATTCCGACCGTCCAGCTGCTTCAATAATTATTTACCATTGTAGGATTAATATTGCTTCGGAGGCAAATTAAATTTCTGGCTAGTGAACTGGAAACTGTCACAATTAGACCATGTGCACCTGAACAAACTTGAAGACGCTGCAAATTCAACACAATAAAATATTCGGGAAAACCACTGACGTGAAATAAGGAGGTATTGCCTACTTGTTCAATAATCCATTTTCCCTGAAAATTTTAAATCTGAAAGGCTCTATCCTTCTTTCTCTAATCGTAACATATTGGCAAGGAACAGTGAAAAAACATATTTAACAAAACAATATATTTTTCATACTTTTTGCCGAAATTACATAGAAAAATTTCGAAATTTATCTTCACGAAATTATACCGTGCCTTCGTCGAACCGCTTCGATTTTATAAATTGCATAATAATTTTCTGTCAAGGGAAGATATACCGAGACAGTATGTCTTCCCTTTGCGGAAATTTATCATGAAATTTATAAAATGAAAGCGGTGTTTACTTTAGTTCCAAATGATGATTTGAATCCCTCAATGATAGATAAATTATTAAATAGAATTAAACATTAAAAAGCTGGAATACTAGTATGTAGGTTTCGGCCACCATTTCAATGTAAGGTCAAAAATTAACAGTGCTGCGCCTAACGTATGGACACAGTTACAAAGCCTAACCAGAACACAATTGAACTCCTCATACAAGATACACGAACCGTCTACTAAGAGTACCAGAATAATAATGAAAAATAATAATATATTTTTTATGCTCACTTTATATGAAACAAAATACATTCACCTACACAAAACAAAGCACTGAAACTTATTTGAAGAAAAAACTAAATTATAATATATCATCTAAAGCCTATAATTCATATATTTCCAATTAATATTTTTACATTTTCTCTGTATGCTTTTATTGCTTTTGGTGCTGTGTAATAAGTGTTAATTGTATATGTCTACTAAATTGAAACTGTACTTTCTAAGACTTTTTTTAAATCAATTTCAAAGAGTTTTTAAGAAAATTTTTCTATAAATTTTTATTGAGGTTAGCAGAATAAATCTGTATGATATTCAAGATATCAAAAATTAGATAAGTAAAAATTGTTTTTATTTTATCAATTTCATATTGTTTTTAATGGGAAATCATTACTCGTTCGAGGATGTATCGGAACCAGTGTGTTGGTTCGTGAATACACGGAAGGTAAAAAAAAATCCGTTCTTGAAGTATGATTACTCGTTGCAGATTCAACATAGAACCAAATTCCGAGCAATCTTCGTCAATTAAGTATGGACATTTACGAGTTGGTTCTTTTTGTTCTCGGTATGTTCACGCTAGATCGACCTTAAACGTCAATAAAAACAAAAATATCTACTTTCGGTATGTGAATAACCCAGCGGTGACCGGTGACCAAACGTTGACAGCTGTCGATCATAAAACCATGTATTTTTAACTGCCGCCTATGCGGTAAACTTAGCCATATCTTCTGATGGGTGGCCACTATGGAAGGCCAGATCATGCGGCACTAGCTTATCGAGGAGAAATAGCCGATGGTAGCGTATGACCTTGATCGAATGGACATTGTATACAATTACTTATTCTTTGTTCTGGCGATGTCAGCATAATTTGACAAAGTTATACGTCGTTGAAAAGATTATATTAGAAAAATCTTGCAATATATTTCATCAAGCAATCACCGTCACCTTACCATCAAAACGGCCAAATATTTCGAAAAAATTGAAATAATTTTCGAATATATTCGATTCTTGTCTCAAAATCATTGTGACGATTCATTAAGAGTAAAAATAGGTTCGTGCGGTTTTGATAACATATGTCGCTACGAGTTTAATATTTCATTGTTTCATCTGGAAACACCTGTGTCATCAATAGGTTTTCTTTTCAGTATCTGTCCTTTCGCTGAAGTATGAACAACATACTTTCTGTGTGCTCCGAAAATGTCAACTTTTGTAGCGAATAATGTGTTGCGAGAATTTTACTTCATTACTTCAATATGAAGAAAAAGTCTGACGAAAGTCGTCGTATTTGAGTGGATGTTTATGGTGACCATGCTCTAGCTGAACGAACGTGCCAGAAGTGATTTAAATGTGTCATTTTGATTTGAAAGAAGAAGAACGACTCGTAGCGCCATGAAAGTTTGAGGAAGAATTCGAGGCAAGGCTCGATTAAGATCCATCACAATCGCACGAGTAACTCGCAAATACACTTGGAGTCACTCAACCAGCCATTTGCCACGGTTTAAAAGCAATGGGAATGATCCGAAAGTTAGGAAATTGGGTGCCGTATGAACTGAAGCCAAGAGAAGTCGTTTTTGTTGAAAATCCTTATGAAATGACGGTGATGTGGAAGAATTCGTGAGCAATTGCCTCCTACCAAAATGAATTTAAAAGATTTTACGACGACGAAATGGAAAAGAACTTCGTATTCCTTGCGGATCATATTTCTATATTTTCGAAGTAGGTAGATTCATGAACGAATTATATTTTATTTTTGGTTTTCAAATAAAAATTTTGAAAAAATAATGAAATTCTGCTTATATGCCATTTATGTTTAAATTTCGGTGAACCAACTGGCCCAAGTTTCTATTCCTTCCATATCGTCTTTAAAAGTTTCGATCTCGATTATTTAGGATTTTCTCAGACTGGCAGATAAGGACCGTATTTTCCGGGTCACCGGTGTAAGGATAAAACAGTTAGTAACAGTGCACTCACGTATCCTGCCGCCCTCAGGAACTGTCGACCGGAGTCTTAACTCACAGGACCAAAGGCAGTCCCAAGGAGGGTGCTGAGAAGTGGCCAGTGAGGAACGTGATGCGCCCTACAAGATCTATTACAGATAAAAGCTTCGTAACTTATGCCTTTGCAATATACGACCGATCGTATTTTATTGCAACAACCAGATTCCCCTAAACTTCTTACGTATCGTTTTCGAACCGCAAAATTTAAATGTGAAAGGATTTAAGACTCCCCCAACTTTCACGTAGTTCCTCATCCAGGAAAGGAAATATTTCTTCTGAATTCATTTGATCTGTGAACTTTAGGTCGTACAGTTTAGCTGCTTCTGATAAATAATATTTTTTTGACGTATATTTATCCATTAATCGAAAAAAATTCGAACTTATACTTGAGAAGCTCCTATCCGAACGTCTTTCAGGCAGAAATACTTGCAATTGAAAGATGCATGGAAATGAACCTAGAAAGGAACTATCAGAAATATGGTATGTCTATCCACTCTGACAGTCCAGCTGATATTAAAGCTTTAAGCTCCCATATCATTGTTTCATAATTAATATAGTGGTATAGAATAAATCCACCTTAAAGGAAGAGCTTCATCTCTTCACTGGCTCCCTTATTGGGCATTGAGACCTCAGACACCATTTGATGAGAATAGATTTAGCAGATACTGACGAGTGCAGGTTCTGTGAGCAGGGGAAAGAAACTACTGGTCAACTAGTAATAAATGAAATTCAATTTCCACAAACTTTTTATTCTTGAACTACAATTGGCTTAATCATGTTCTACATTTCAACTAATACTGTGTGAAAACTTACATAGGTTCTTATATATATGTTTTTATGAGTATTATAGCAAATGGGACTAAAAGAAGGAAGACAGTTATTTGGGTATTACCAATTAGGTGGAGAGAAACCGATAATGGCAATAAAAGTTATTGGGGTTGTCGTTGTTTTTTTCCAATTTACATGAAGACATTCAGTAGAGGTGACCTATTGGTATCCGCTTGTTCGGTATATCGGTTTATTTCAAGTGATTCTAAGAATGTTGATATAGACCCTTTACTCTCGATATGTATAATTTCATATTCGTTATAGAAATTATGTTCATCTTGTTTAGAAAAACCAACGACAATCCCAGTAGCTTTTATTATCATTCTTGGTTTCCCTCTACCAAATTGGGAATACCCAAATAACTGTTTTCCCACTTTTAGTCTCATTTGCTATAATACCTGTCGATACATATATAAGAACCTATGTAAGTTTTCACACAGTATCAGTTCAAACGTAGAAGATGATGAAGCAACAGTGTGGCGAAACAATTGTCAGTCAACAATAAAAATTTGGTGGAAATTGAATTTTATAGTTTACTAGTTGAAAATGAATTCCCATCAAGTAAAGACCGAATCCATCAAAAACTGCGGATCAAATAGTTCAGAATTACAAGCCAACGTAAAAAATGATTTGGACATAAAATCTGTAGGAACGCGAAAGTTACACTCCTGAAGCCATATTCGGATTAAAATAGTATCCTAATGATATTCGACAGAATGTAAACTTCGGCTAAGAGGTCAATCCAGTTTAAATTGAGTGAATAAATAAAAAGAGTAATACTCAATTTTCAAACTGGCCCAAATTCTCGTGTGAAGGGTATTTTAAGGAAGAAGAATATAATAAAAACAATTTATTCGCATTTCTGTATTTATTACAATAAAATAAAAACAGGCCAATAATTTTTGTCGGAAATATTTCTGAATAATCATCGAAATTTCATTTTATACAGATTTCTTATATTTCATTTCTGAAATTGGGCTCGTTCCTTGCTGCCATTTACTGAATCGGAGAGTTCGTCAAAAGACAGCTAATTGACTGTTTTACCAGCACATACCCTCCATCATGCTTCAATACGTCTGCAAAAAAAAGATTAAATTTACATCTGATATTGAATATACATATGATCGTTGAGAAGAGTGTTAGTGTTATATATATTATACTAAAGCATTTGAAAAAACTCTCAAAGTAGAAAAAAGAGGAAAGAATATACTACGAATGCTTCAATTTAAAAACATATATTTTAAAAATAAAATGAAATAGAGGTTTATACTTGATAGAAGGTATATAAAATCATTTAAATATTTTTATATTAGCCTTCTACATATTTAATTTCAAAAAATTACATTTAATAATTATAACTTTAGGATTTAAATTAAATTCATATAAGTACCACTTATATCCAACGACATATAAAATAAACATTCATTATAAGACATCCTATAAATTAAATATTTTGAGTAGACAAAATTTTGTTTGTGCTCATCAATCTTATGAAAACAGATATCTTTCAAAAATGTTTGACATAATCTTGAGAATTTCATCACAAAACTATTTTACTTAGAATATTCAATATTATTGGATATCTAACTAAGTTACTTTTTATAAAATCTCAATATATGTAAAAACATTACAAAAAAACAAGTTTCAAGAGAGAATTTGCTTCCTCGGTACTCAATTATATTCATATTCAATAATATATAGCATCCATCAACAAAAATATTTTCTCACCTTTTAACCATTCAGAAAGCTTCTGGTAAATGAATACTGAAAATTTAAATGGAGTGTAATGTTAACTCAAATAAATAATTCTGTGGTTCACCATTGATCTAAAAGATTGAAGTTTTTTTATATGTCGTTTGATCTAAGTGGTACTTAATGACATTAATTTAATTTAATTCCTGAAGTTATAATTATTAAATATAATGTTTTGAAATTAAATATGTAGAAGGCTAATATTAAAATATTTAAATAATTTTATATATTTTAAATAAGGTTATTCTATTCAATTCTGATGATAATCTGTACCAAATATGATTAATAAAGAGTATGAGTTATGGTAATAGAAAATTCTTCAAACCGGAACACTGAAACGATTTTGAAAATATCTCTATTTTCAAACTGACATCGATTTTTGAAATTTCAAATAGCACGTATGACACAATATTTGAAATAGCTTTCTATAATGACTATGAATCCGTAAAAAAATTGAAAGACTAATATTTTGTTCTCAAGAGAAGGCATGTGTCCCATATAAATCTTTCCACCTGAATATTCGTTCTATATGACGTTTCAAAAAAAATCTATTTTCAATTCAGGAGAAAATGAATTTCCATCATTAATTATCATTTTCTGAAGAAGTCAAAATTGATGAAGTGAAGAATGGATCAAGTATTCAGTTCAATCAACACTAATTTAGTCGATTGATTAAATGTTTTCGGGTAGTTCGATTAGTCGATAGGTCAATTGAATCGCTACGACATTTGATCTCCGAAAATCAAGCAAAACTGGGAAATGTTACATTTTCGTAGCAAATAAATGGATAGATAGATGATTGGAAAATCGTATACTTTTATAAGTTAGATCAGACTTATTTACAGACCCTTCGAATCACAAAAAGAGCAATTTTGAGTTATTCTTGTATGTATAGGATTAATATGAATCTCCTTCAAAACCAAAGCAACCACTCTGTACATTTTCGAGATTAATAATTGAATATGAAATGAGAAAATCCAATGTTTTCTCGATAAGCTATAAACTTGTCATGATCAACTTACACCCCCTATAATATTGAAGCCGTGTCGTATTCCAGAAAGATACCTGAGGGAGACTTTGTTGAGGTTTGATTCATACCCTCAAGAGCGCCCATAACTTGGCAGCTTCTAGTGGGTCTTCTCGAACATGAAATGCGATAAATATGGTGTATAGAATGGCCAAGGCCCTTACTGCTACGTGTTCATTACTCCCAAGTGGCGTTCCCAGTTTAACATCCCTGCCTTTACCTGAGTTTGCAGCGATTAAAGCGACTTTATTGTTTTTCTCGCTTTAATATTTCAAAAGATATACGAGACCTATCGTTTTCCACTAAAAATTGAAACGAAAGAATCACTACTTTCTGATCCAAAATAAAAATAAATTTCAGGATCTTTTCTTTCATAAAACTACCATTGTTTGGAACGAAATCAGTATCTTTCCTAACGCTAAGAACTTCGCAACTACTCAACTCTTAAATATAAACTATTATACGTATTTAATGATTGATGCCAATCATCGGATAGCTCTAACATTAAGAATTGAACACAATAACAAGATCAGAAAATACCTTTAAGAAAAAAATCTGAATTGCACTTTAAGTTTTAAAAAGCAACTAGATTTATTGTATCCTCCATTTTCTCCTTTTCTTAAATTTTCCGTTGTCATTCACGAAAAAATGTGAAAAAAATTACGTATACATATGTTATACAATGTCATATAAAGAAAAATTATTGTTTCACTGGAAAAATATCAATATAATATATATTTATGCGGTAAGAATAATAATATAAGAAGTATAGAAAACGTTAAGACTAATTGGTATTATCAATCTTGTAAAGACATTTTTCTGGGATCAGTGCAAACTGTAAATATAAAGAGAGAGAAAATCTTAACCTAAGGAGTATTTATGTACAGGTTAGTACGCAAATTCTTCTAAAGTGACTGCACGTCGTATGTACAACTTAAAACTATTTAAAAAAAAAAGAACGTATATACATATTCTAATACTAAGATGAAGAACAAAAAGGTCTACTACTTTCGTAGTTCACCGGTGGTTAATCGGAGGAACGTTTTAGCAGAATCTCTATGAATTAGTCTTAACGTTTTCTATACTTCTTATATTATTATTCTTACCGCATAAGTTTTGGTACATAAGTTTTTTATTTTTAATATATATTTTTTATATATGAAGTAAAAGTTTTTCAGATTCCTGATATTTTTAATTCTAAATTAAAGCTTTCATCAAGCAGACTCAAATTTATGATTCATATAATAATTTCCTGGTAGTAAAATTAAGAATTTCTTAAAACTCATTGCTGTCAGAGATTCAGTGGACCTTCAGTAATCCAAAGTTTATGCTAGTGAAGAACCGAGTTTCATTGTGTATGAAAAGGGAATTGAAGCTTTATAGGTGCACGTTGAACTGTCTTCGAAATTGCATTCACATCGGTTTTGACATCCAAAAAAGTTGGTGTATTGGAAAATAAAATAGCTAGAATAAAATTATAATTTTTCATTTAATGTTCATTCGATTCCTCGAACCCATTCGTCGGGAATTGTTTTCTGATTCTATCAGAATTGCACAAAAAGCAATGCTCAAGTACCCACGTTATAGTCGGGGGTTATAAAGACTACACACAGACATGAAGAATTTAATGATTTCCATCCAGCCAGATGCAATTCTTGGTTAAACCATTTATTTTATAGAAGTAAACCTGAGGTCAACAATTTTAATCTCACTTAAACTGGGTACCTCATTACTGTTCCAATAGGACGAACAATTTTACAGGAAGTGGGATTTAACTGATACAATTTTCGGTTTATGGTTTTAATTTCAGTTTACTGAAACTTGAGCTAAGCGCCTGTTCAAGTAAGGGAGCATCACTAATTTCCCGTAAAAATAACGGACACTCTTGGAAAAATATTAGAGAAAACTCAATCCACAAACACAGTTGCAAGGTAGTGTCCAGAACGTTTACAAATCAGAAGAATTATGTAATGCTTGATTAAAACTCAGAAGTGAAAATATTTCATTGAATTAATAACATAAAATGGATCAATTGAGTATGTATTAGATGTAGAAGTAAGTAAGTGTGGTTGTTATGAGAGATGTAGCTACTTGTTTGTAATACGCCATAAGTTAAAACGCTATGGAAAAGTGTGAAATAGCTAAGTATTGCTGCTTCTTCATTTTAAAAATTTTTAAATTGTTTTCACACTGTACACCGCCCAAGATAACCGTCCTGTCAGCTTCTGTATGCGGATGTGTTATTTAAATATCTAAGGTATAAAGCATGAGCTGTGAAAAGTTTTTCGAATCGGGACAGTGCAACTTACATCTGTGTTATGAATAGGCAGCAGGCATGCATGTTTCGACGTTGGTTAACATTTCATCAGTACAATGTTCTAATGATGAACGGATGCAATGCACTCGCGCACCTAAATTCAGTCCACATAGGAACACTAGAGCTTAGACCAAACACTACCGTGAATCAATCCATTTCGTTAAACTAACTTTCTGTCAAAACACGAATGCCAGACTCCAAATAACCACTACTTTAAAATGCAAGCTCTAGATGAACCATCCTTTAGAATTTAAAGAGGTCTTTTTTATTTCTTTCATAAAATTTAAGTTATTTTCAATTCGTATTTGAATATTTAAAATAAAATTGGGGCTCAAATATTTCGGTTGAGTTCGTTAATGGACAAAATCCGTCCATTAGTTCCGCAGTTCCTTATATTCCAAATTTCTTACTATTTTGCCCAATATTTTCGAAATTACAGGTCCGATCGATTAAAAATTTGTTATTAAGAAGAAGAAACATAACCCTCATGTTCATACAAAATTTCGTGATGATCGTATCCTTACAAGATTAAAGAATATATATTTTGTAAGCAAAAGTTCTACGGTCGGATTTTGATTTTGGAATGTGACATAATCACAAGAATGCTAATGCAAAGTTTCGTGATGATCATGGGTGATATGAACAAGCGCGCAGAAGCTTCAGGTGGCTAAATGAAAAAATAGGGAGAAACTTATAGCACCTTAGGTAAAATTCCGAATAAATCTTGTGAAAAAATATTCACAAACAGATTTGCCCCTTCTTCTTCATTATCGAAATTAAGCAGGGTTTAAAAATGTAACTAAATTCTACTGAACTTTATTTTTCAACAACTTTTTCGTTTTCTATCATTATCACCTTCTTATTATCAAAATCGGTCGTATTTATGAAGAATTAAATCCAGTGAAAAATAGATAAAAGTGTTTCCTTCACTTTTTTAAGTATTTCCATAAAACACAATAAAAAAATCATCTATATCGCTTATAAGAAGTGTTATATTCCTAGTTCGCCTCTCACAACTGCATCTTTGCTCATTATTTATGTAGATCTGAAGAAAATGTTGAGAATAAAATACATAAGAGTTTCAATTTGCTACTTCAGACAAAATCCTTGGCCCTTAAGCCGGAGGCTCAACATCTTAGTTTGTTGTTGTTTCTTAAAATACTACCCCAATAAGTAAAAACTTTGGTGGCGATAGGACTTTCCGTAGAATAACTAATATCAGAGTTTCCGAGGAATAAATACATTTTTCATGTAAATTAAAATCCGAACTTTCATCGGAATATGGCAATAAATTGCCGCTAAGGGGTTGGGGAAACTTTTTATCCTTAAAACAGTTGTGGCTGGGTAATTAGTCATTTATGAATCCAGTAATTACACATAAAAAGATAAATAGATGTTGCCGCCCTAATGGGCCGAGGCTTCCCTCCGAAAAAGGCCCTTATGGATCCTTCTTCAAGAAATGCAATTCGCCCTTCAAGCCGCTTCACTTTTGAGATGGGGCTTCTTAGATCCTAAATTAGTCAACGGACTCGTCTTATGATGAATGTGGATACAAACGGGGATTATATTAATCTATATTATGGCACCGAAAGCTCTCCCCACATATTTGAAGAAAAAATGTCTTGAACTTATTGAAAGCAACTGTCCGAGTCAAAAATTCGGGTTTTTGACTGCTTCGGTCTTTACTTGACGGAAATTTATAGTCATGTCGATCAAAGTAAAACACTTGATTTCAGCTTATATTTATACAACAATTGTGTCGCTAAATACATTTTTACTATTTTTACTATTAAAAAGGGCTTTTTTCACTTGATAGAAGGTTTATTACAATATTTTAAATATCATACAGATTTATTCTGCTAACCCCAATACAAATTTCAATTTTAGTTTTATAAAAATTTTTTCTCGAGTACTTTTTAAAATTAAATCAAATAAATGTCTTAGAAAACACAGTTTGAATTAAGTAGATATAAAGAATTAACACTCATTACACAGCATCAGAAGGAATAAAAGAATATAAAGAATATATAATTTATCGATTAGAAATATTACATTAAAACTTGAGGGATACAAAATTTTGTTTCGTATTATGAAAACCAAAGTGTACAAGATAACCAAAAATTTTTTCCAAAAATCATTCTCTTTATAAAAGTTCCTTCAAAAAAATTCCCTAAACATGCAGCACATCTTCAAAAAGACCATTTGGAATTACTACATCGATAGCTCGTGAGTCCAACTTCGTATCTAGAAAATAAAAGTGATTAATGAAAACATATCGTACCCGACTAAAAGCATATTTCTTTTTATCAACACACTTAGATTAATGTGAATTTTTAAATATCAAAATCCTAAGTTTCTAATATTTTATTTTATATATAATAATTATATTTTGATTTATTTATTTATTTATTAATTATATATATATATATATATATATATATATATTCCTTAAAAATACTTAGCAAATTTTCTGTGACGAACATAGAATAAGTAGGGTTTTGATATTCAAAAATACACTATATTCTAAGTTTGTTCATCGGAAAGACATGTGGTTTTAGTTGAATGAGATATATTTTTATTAACTACTTTTATTTTTTGGATACGAATTTGGACTGACGAGTTATCGATATGTTCATTAATGACTTTTTGAAGATGCAGAAATTCTTGACCTTATGTTGTGCATTTTTGGAAAGAAATTTGGATTTCATAATACGTTGATACGAAACAAAATTTTGTATTCTCCAAGCATTTATTCAATATTTTCAATTGATAATTTATATTAATATAATTTACATATTTATATTTTCTGTGCATTCTTTTATTCGTCTTGATGCTGTGTAATGAGTGTTAATTCTTTACGTCTACTACATTGGAACTGTGTTTTCTAAGACATTAATTTAATTTAATTTCAACAAGTTTTTGTTTAGTTTTTTATTAAATGTTTTCCTTCTTCAGAAAAACAGTTTAAAAAGTACAAAAAATTATGTGGTTTTATTGAGGTTATGTAGCTTCTTCAAGTATTAAATCAAAGACTTGAATTCATGAGATGAAATGATGTATAAAACAAGCGCAGAAAATCTTCTGACTTCACGTCACTGCTTTTCTAGATCTTTGTAAATAATTTGTAGTGATCTCTTGATAAACCTTTTATACAGAGTTCTCTCCTTAAAAAAACATTGTAAATAACTCCGAATAGTTGAATTTTTCGGTGCGGTCTGATTAACAAAGATATTCTCCATATAAAAAGGGTTTACAGTTAAGCTAATGTTAATCAACAGGATCCAGATCCCCTCAAACCCACCCTCAGTAGAAGGGACCAAAAATATAACTGAAGTTATTCAAATGATATATTTCTAAAGTGGATGTCAATGAGGGTTGTTATGTCAAAGTTGAAGCATCAAAGGGGATCGGGATTAATTCTAAGTTCAAAGGATCGTGCGGGATGTTTCAGGCCTGTAGGCCTCATTTGCTGATTATTTTTATTGACCAAATCGGCTGTCCTAGTCGGGCAAACGTCCGATTTCAAAGAAAAACAGGATGAGGAAACACCGAAGAAGGATCGGATGTAAACAGGAATTCTTCTAATTGGGACACACATAACGATGGGCATTCGATTCGGATGCCGCAACGGTCTTCGCCTAGGATGTAAATTACTTTTCGATTTTCGTATCTATATTTACTTGATTCGGTAACCTGAAAAAGAAAAACTTCCATCCAAAACGCGTGTGTAAATTAGAAATCATAAAGGCTGTTTCTGAGTTAAATAATTCGGAGTCTGGTGATTTTACAGGCTTGTTCAAATGCTTGTACAAATCTGTCAAGTATCTATATTCGCTATACACAGAGACACTAAGGTATTAATCATACACTAGCGCCATCTAGAGTATGCAAACCTACATACAAGACGTACCTTAGCAAGATCTTATCGAGATTGTTTGAGTTAAGAGTTGTTATACAGATGTATGTTACACTGTCTTGATTTCTAGAACTTTCTATAACCATAGCTCACACTCCTTATTAATGATATTGGGTACAGATCAGCCTAAATAATTCATCTGATTCGATTGTTTTCACTTATGTTCTTCACTGTTAATTATGACTAAAATCAGACATAGACATTCATCCATAACTTTTCATTAATTTCATCAGAGAAGTAGGTTCAAAGAAACATACACAAGCTGGAGGAAAATTAAATTATCCTAAATACATTTAATATTGCCGGTAAAGGCCATGAGTCTCAATTTAAAAGACGTTTTAACGCGCATTACATATTATATGGTTAGATATGAGACAGTAAGTAACCAGCCCCTGCGGTTTTATAGGGCAGGGACTACCTCATAATGACACAGCCCTGGTCCCATGCATTTTATATCAGGAGGGAAATTTCAGTTGAAAACTTTTTACGATGCGGTAATTTCGACGAACTTTTTCAAGCTGATTTTTATATTAGACTTTGGTATAGATAAATCTTCATTAAACTACACACTGAAAATTTTCACTCGCTTGTTTCGCTAAGGACACCGTGTTCCTCATACACCTCAGAAAGATTCATAGACTAATATCGTATGATTATCCAGATATAATTGAATTCAAGGTGATAATATTGAGAGTAAAAATAAGTTCATGCAGTTTCGTTAACATATGTTGCTACTAGTTTATTATTCCATTGTTTCATCTGGAAACCCCTTCATTTTCAAGTGTCGTCATTAGGCTTTCTTTGTCATTTCGCTGAAGTGTAAAAAACATAGTTTCTGTGTGCTCTGAAAATGTCAACTTTTGTACGGAATAATGTGTTTTGCGGGGAGTTTTACTTCATTACTTCAATATAAAGAAAAAGGCTGCTGAAAGTAATCATGTTTTGGTGAATGTCATGCTCTAGCTGAACGGTCGTGACCGTTTGTCTGATTTAAAATGTGGCCCTTTTTGATCAGGAAGACGAAGAACGGCCCGGAGCGCCACTGAAATGAAGATCCATCACAAACGTAAGAACTCGCAAAAATACTTGGTGTCACTCAACCAGCCATATGACATCTTTTAAAAGTAATGGGTATGATCCGAAAGGTAAGAAATAGGGTGCCGTTGAAATGAAGCCAAGAAACGTCGAACGCCGTTTTTTCAGATGTTAACAACTGTTCCAACGGTAAAAAACTGTTTGAGCCGAGCATTGCGAGAAAAGCGACCGCAATATGCCGACAGACACGACAAATGCACGGACACATGATACATCGCCCGTTAAAACGTTCTTAGAATTGCTCAAATGGAAAGTCCTACCCCACCCGCCGTACAGTCCAGACATTGCTCCTTCCGATTACCATCTCTTCAGATGGATGCAACATGTCCTGTCTGACCAGCACTTTTCCAATTACGATGAAGTGAAAAAAATAATTCGATGCATGGATACCGGCCAAAGAGCCGTCAATTGGCAGAAAGATGGAAAAACTAGTGGCTAGCGACGGAAAATACTTTGAACTTTTAATGTATAATCAATTTTTAACAATAAAGCTTCAATTCTACACAGAAAAATAGCATGAAACTATTCATAGTACCAAAATTAATAATATTGATAACGTTTTTCAATCAGAATTGACATTGCTTCATGATTATTATCACAGGTCATAAAGTGAAATAAAATGGTTCCCAAGCGAAGTAAGTATAAACTTAAATATGAAGTGCAACTATATGGTACCATAAAAGGAAACCCTTGTGTATGTATCGGGTGTTTTTTTTAGAGTGATAGAACTTTCCATAGGGCTAACTGTGATTTGACAGAAGGTAGAAGCCATGTTGTTTTTGACATTTCTGTTCAGTAAGCATTGACAAATTATCATGGAAAGACTCACACCGCAACAACGTTTACAAATTGTTGAAATTCATTTTCAAAATCAGTGTTCTATTCGTCAAACTTATAGAGCACTTCGTGAATTATGATTTACATAATCGTCCATCAGAGCAGCTTATTCGTCGAACTATCGCTAGATTTCGGACAACATATTCTCTACTCGATGCAACAACAACAAGACAAAGAACTGTACGTACAGAAGAAAATATGCCTGCTGTAAGTCATAGTGTTATGTCTATACGTCGACGTTCACAACAAGTTAGACTCTGTGCATCCACCACATGGAACATTTTGCGTAAAGATCTTGGTCTACACCCATACCAGATCCAACTGGTTCAAGAACTGAAGCCACTTGATCATAATAAGCGTCGTTTGTTTGCTGATTGGGCCCTAGAACAGCTTGAAGTTAATCCACTTTTTTATCGTAAAATTGTGTTTAGTGATTAAGCTCATTTCTGGTTGAACGTCTATGTAAACAAGCAAAATTGTCGTATATGGAGTGAAAACAATTCTCAAGAAGTTCTGCAGGTTCCATTGCATCCTGAAAAATGCACTGTATGGTGTGCTTCACACGCTGGAGGCATCATCCGTCCATATTTCTTTAAAAACGATGCTGGAGCTAATGTTACAGTGAATGGTGCTCGTTACAGATCGATGATCAATGATTATTTGTTTCAAAATTTGAATGGTATCGACTCAGAAGTGATTTGGTTCCAACAAGATGGTGCTACACCTCATGCTGCTACCGTAACAATTGATTTATTGAAAGAAAGATTTGGCGATAACATTATTTGGAGAAATGGTCCAATTAATTAGTCTCCAAAATCATGCGACATAACTCAACTGGATTATTTTCTTTGGGGTTATGTCAAGTCATTGGATTATGCTGATAAACCAGAAACAATAGACGCTTTGGAAGCCAACATAACTCGTGTTATTGATGAAATAAGGCCTGAATTAGTCGAAAAAGTGGTCCAAAATTGGTCTGGTCGAATGCGCTTTCTCAGAGCTAGTCGTGGTGGACTTAGGACGGAAATTCTTTTTAAAACATAAATGTCATGAAATTATCTTTCAAAAAAAAAGTTTGGCTTCAATCCTAATTTAAATGTGTTTTATTTTAATTTAAAGTTCTATCACTATAAAAAAAAACACTAGATACATGGCAAGCAAAGATAGATTGAACATTCCGTATCAGGTTTAATGGAGACGATCTTTCGTGGAGAAAGAGCTACTAAATA
This sequence comes from Megalocaria dilatata, assembly GCA_034642435.1. NCBI lineage: Eukaryota > Metazoa > Arthropoda > Insecta > Coleoptera > Coccinellidae > Megalocaria > Megalocaria dilatata. The sequence goes on along the minus strand of CM067863.1, from coordinate 44,812,215 downwards.
TTACGTCAGCTGATAAGTTAGTAAGGAGTGTGAGCTACGGTATTAGAAAAATCTACAAATCGAGACATTTCTGATCAATTTAAGGTATTGTTAGGCTTCCAATGAACTTATTTTCTCCACGCATCTTGAGAGATAATTTCAGAAGGCCAGAAAATCCATTTGAGTGGAAACTAATTTCGACCGAGCGGGAATATTTATAAACGGGCTGACCGCCGACTTGATTTCCTCAGGTGATACTTCAGATTGAAGTTTAGTGGAAAGCTGAGTAACGTCTGCAAAAGACGTGGACCAGCCGAAGCAAGGACCAGATTCCCGAGCGTCACATTAAGTGGCCAGCTCTTAGTTTGACCGTGAGCTATTCGTATCCCTGTTGGGATAACGGAGGGAGAGATCTGGCTGGCCCTTTGCTATCTCATGAGGTTCCTTCGTCTAGTATCCTACTGGGAACTGATTAATTATTGCCAGTTAATGCCTGAACACATCATAACATACAACACGACCTTGATAGTTTTCGTTCGACAAAAATCGTTAACAAACAGCACGTATGACAGGAGCACCGATCATTTCAACGGCGAATCTTTACGGTACTTGATTAAAATTCAATTAAAAATAGTTTTCAACTTTAGATCGAATTAAAAATATTAAGTTCTTTAATATCATTAGAACGATGAAATTCCTTTTGATATATTCAGAAAACCCACAACGATAGATACAACCATGCCCAACTTTTTAAACCATCCGAACACTCGTAAACTCGCTGCTCACAGATCAACGATACATGCAGCATTTTCAATTCCTTTAAATAATATGACGTTGAAAAAAAACTGAATACAATAAAACGAATAGCCATAAACAATCAATTCTAAACAAAAACCACAAATTCTCTGATTAATAAAAAAGAAAACAACTCATTCTGAAACAAATATACGCCACTTCCAAAACAGATACCTAATGATAGCAAAAACTTTTTAAAACTCACATATTTTGGAGCAATCTCGCATAAAATAACTCAAATATTTGAAAAAACTAACATAAAACGGCTTTCACACTCTCACATAAAATTTCCATCCATTTTTTAAATGCAGAAGACAAAAACAACCGGTCGAATAATTCTGGAGTCTATAAATTAAGTTATCCACAGTGCAGAAGCGTATATATATAGGAGAAACCGGGATAAGGTTCAAAGAACATCAATCTACATCTAGAAGCCGAAGTTCAACGAATATATAGAATAGTTGAGATACAATTTGATTTTATTCAGTTTGAGAATGTAGTGAACACTACGAAACTCGAGTCGCTGTATATTCAGTTAATGAAAAACAAAGTAACTTCACAAAGTAAAGGATACTCCTTCCAAATGTGTTTAAAATTTTTTGAACCATCCTGGACAATATGTGATGCATCATTGTAAAATATTTCAAGTTCTTAGTTGAACTTATTTATCAAATTTACGGTTAAAAATATAACTCAACTCTGTAATAATATCAAATAAGGTTGTTCTAATTTTCACAAATTTTTTTGTTATTTAAATATTTTAATATTTACAGAGATATTCTGTTAGCCTTCTACATGTTCAATTTCAAAAAAGTATATTTAATATTATAACTTCAGGAATTAAATAAAATAAATGGAGGTTTATACCTGATAGAAGGTATATAAAATTATTTAAATATTTTAACATTTACAGATATATTCTGTTAGGCTTCTACATATTTAATTTCAAAATTTGTGAAAATCAGAATAACCTTATTAAATATGGATTTTAATCAACTAAAGATTAATTCAATCAATGATTAAAGACTTAATCTGTGATGACTGATATGATACTCGTACATAGGTACCTTGGAACAATTTTTCCCTCATTTCGTGTCGTCAGTTAAGGTTGACGTATATTCCCATGACGTTCAAGACTCGTATTTCATTATTTTCTTAATATACTAGTTATTCTACACACATAACCCTTCAGAAAAACAATCTAATTATCTTGATTGAATGACAGGCGATTCATTAGGTGTCATTCTTGAAGGGGAGACTGTCTACTGAAGAAGGAAACGTGAAAGGGTTACACAGATGTTCTCAACATCCCTTAATGTCGGTTATTTCAGCAAGTTATTGGTAAAAAGTTTTCCTTTAGTATCCCGAGGGATTAAATGATCTTTCGTCAAAGAACATAAATAGGACCCAAATATCTTTTCAAGATTCTCCCGGGACATTCCTTCCTTTTGGAGAAATATAAAATATATTATATATTCTACTATTTTTCGACGTATTTGTCGAAATTGGAAGTTTGATTTTCTGGAAAGAATAGAATCAGTTGATTACTGTCTTCATGGTTGATAAATAATTTTATAAAATATCAAAACTAATTCAATCTGTTAGTCTCCTATAATTTTAATTTCAAAAAAAGTTATTTAAATATTTTAATATTAGCCTTCTACATATTTAATTTTTGTGGAAAGGTGTTTCAATTAATAGGAATCTTGTTTAAATATATTGATTCTTCGCTAACCACTTGATGAAATAATTTGGATATTAATAAGGTAAACAAATACACTTGGCTTAAGTTTCACAAAACTCTAATTAATTTAAATATTTTAAAATCAGCCTTCTACATATTTAATTTAAAAAATTTATATTTAATAATTATAACTTCAGGAATTAAATTGAAATAATGTCATATAAGTACCACTTATATCAAACGACATATAAAATAAACATTCATTATGAGACATCGATATTCTAAAGAAGATAGTTTTATGATGAAATTCTTAAGATTATGTTGAACATTTTTGAAAGATATTTGTTTTCATAAGATTGATCAGCAGAAACAAAATTTTGTTTAATAAGGTAAACAAATACACTTGGCTTAAGTTTCACAAAACTCTAATTAATTTAAATATTTTAAAATCAGCCTTCTACATATTTAATTTAAAAAATTTATATTTAATAATTATAACTTCAGGAATTAAATTGAAATAATGTCATATAAGTACCACTTATATCAAACGACATATAAAATAAACATTCATTATGAGACATCGATATTCTAAAGAAGATAGTTTTATGATGAAATTCTTAAGATTATGTTGAACATTTTTGAAAGATATTTGTTTTCATAAGATTGATCAGCAGAAACAAAATTTTGTCTAATCAAAATATTTAATTTATAGAATTTTGGTGAACAATTTTTATTTATTGGACTTTGTTATATCATTTGGATGTCTTATAATGAATGTTTATTTTATATGTCGTTTGATATAAGTGGTACTTATATGACATTATTTCAACTTAATTCCTGAAGTTATTAAATATAATTTTTCGAAATTAAATATGTAGAAGGCTAATATTAAAATATTTAAATAATTTTATATACCTTCTATCCAGTATTAACCTCTATTTATGTTATTTTATTCAAAAAAGGTTTATTCAAAAATTTTTAGAATTACATGAATGTATTATAAGCACAGCTTATATTTAATATAAAATTAAAACTCATTACATAATACCGAACGGAATAAATAACCCAATGGTTGTTATTCAGCAGACACGAAAAATGACATCACAACTGAAAATTTTATTTACCTAATGATCATCATGACTAACGAATATTAATCTGCAGTTTTCTCTGAATATGATCTGTACCGTTGGAAAAATGTCTCTATTATATTGCGTCATGATAGAGATATTGAAGGTCATTGAAAATATACTGGGTAATCCATTTCAAAAATCACCTATTTGTTGAATAATTTTTTTTAGTATTTCCTGAGATGCAAGTAGCTTTCGAACGAAATTTCTAAGATGTCTGTGTAGTTTGGCAGCTTTGCAAGCGCAACGCACTAGTGCGAGACACTGTAGAAAGGGTTTCTAAGAATGAATATAAATTAAGACTATTTGAATAACTGCAATAATCAGGAAGCAGTTTTTTTTGAGAAAAAGTCATTTTCAAATTCATTTCAGTTTCGAAAGAGAGGGAGAATAATAAATGGAGAAATAGCGATTAACAGACTGTATATTTACTATCAAATTAAGTAGGAATATTATTCAAACAAGGATCAACGACATATGACAAAATATTGACATATTTCCGTTCGTACATCGTAAGGTACACCGAAAGCGAAGGGTCCCAATACTTGTTAGTGACAAGTTGGCATGTTGGGGGGGAAGGGTCTAGAAGGGTTATGAAGATAAAGGGCGACTGTAAATGAGTTGCCGGTGGTTGTATAGCCTCTGGTCACTTTCATTAACTGCCCACTTGACAAATGATAATTGGTACAGCCATTGGTTAGTTCCAATGCTGTCACTTACCTATGGCTCGCCAGTTCCTCATTTACCAAGTCTATTTAGCAGGCATTCTAAGCTGGCGTTTACTAATTGCCAATGATTTATTTTGTTTATACAATGAAGTATACCGATCCAATTCTTCTCTCTCCCCCGAAACTCAAAACTTCAGCAATTTCTCTGTCGGGAATAATTAATGTTGCCTTTCCATATATCGCTGTCCCTTAAACCTTCCAATCGATACTATCAAAAAAAACTCATCAGTAAAGAGCTTTCTTAGCTCGACTAAAACCTCGAAGAGTTCTGATTGGAATATTTCATCTTTATTCAGGATGAAGATGAGCAAATCGGAATATTCGTTGTTTTGTGAATACTGATTTTCTTTATTGTTTATTATTCTGGACGGAAATTTATGTTCAATTCAAATATAAAAACTATTATTATTTGGGACTTCCTAGAAGAATTTGTATCAAGTGAATCATTTCAAGTCAGCCTGATATTTGATACCTTTCTCTGAAAGGATTTCCTTTTAGAGATAGATTTCAAATTTAACCTCAAAAATTATTCAGAAGTATCAGCAGGAATACTTGGCAATAGATGCAGAAATCGCCATCAAATCCATCTCATTATCTGAAAACTTCACTAACTTAAACTTAGATAAACATATTATAGCAGACAACATTAAAAACAATTATAAAAATGAAGTTCGCTTTTCAAAACAAGATAAATTAATAAAATCAATCGGAGAAAAAAACAACAAGTACAATTTTAACTTTCTTTCTGCATTGACTAATTAGTTGCGATAAGTAACTAATGAGGGCCTGATATGACAAAACAATTTTAAAATCAAGATGTAGTAGGAAATAACTATTTTTTATTTCAACATTAATTTTTTTCATGAAATATTGAACATGTCAACATGTCAGAGAAGTCGTTACATTGATTTTGAATACAAAAACAGTTGTATTGGGTCTTAGAATGAGTTATATATTACTTTTTCTCTGAAATATTATGGTCTAGTAATTTTTAATAAATGTTCGAATGAAAAATTTTCATGATCGTTCAACAATATAATAATTAATTTGATAGTTCCTCAATTTCTTTTTATCATATGGCTATTTTCTGTAATAGTTAGTAAATTCCTAGATCATGAGAGATATTTTCTTAATTATTTTTGCCATTCTAAATTTCAGGTTTCCCAATGAACAAACTGAAAATTTTTCCTGTCCTAGGTATTTGTAGTAAATATGTTCAGAGTTGGGAGCAACAGCGTGAGTTTATTTACGTTATAAATAACGTTTTAGGGTGATTTGCGAAGAGAGAAGGCTATAAAATATAGCTAATTAACGGCTTTCATGACGGCCCGGACAATCGACCTTCTTTCCAAATTCGCTCAACAAATTAGTTCCAAACTTCCCTCCTAATTAATGTTCGTATCGACCGATAAAATGCTACCACTCGAAGAAGAATTCAAGATCTCTCCTTAGTTAGTCAAATTCAAGTGCCATATTCCCAACCTCCGCTTCATATTTTTCCAAGACCCATTTATCCAAGAATTGATTTGATTTTTTATGCGGATTCTCAAATATTGCAGTTGAAGTAGATTGTTCGAATGAATCAAGAATTAACACTAGTTACAAAGCAACAAAAGGAATAAAAGTATACAAAGAAAACATAAATTATTGATTAAAAATATACTTGAGGAATACAAAATTTTATTTCGTATTATTTTCATAATACTCGTACATTGACACGAAACAAAATTTTGTATCCTTCAAATGATTATTTCATATTTTTAATGGATAATTTATATTTTCTTTGTATTCTTTTATTCCTTTTGGTGCTGTGTAATGAGTGTTAATTCCATATGTCTACTAAATTAAAGGTGTTTTCTAAGACATTTATTAAATGTAAGTTTAAAAAATTTTTGGAGAAAAATTTTTTACAAAATTAAAATTTAAACTAGTAGTAGGTTAACAGAATAAATCTGTATGATATAACAAAAAATATACCAAATCTACAGCGAAACAAAAATTAGTGAATTAGTCAAAAAAATTTATATGTTAAGAACTTCTTTCCTCCCGTTAGAAACAATAAAACTTATGGAATTTTTTGATCAAAATCATGTAAATTTTTATCATTCAAAAAATATAATATTAATTGAATATGCCTGTTAACCAGAATTGTTTTAGCTCAACAGAATTATGTACACTAATCAAGAAGGTTCAATAAGACCAGGCAAATGATTACCTTTGAAAAATTCATAAATAGCCTTTATCCAAAAATAGTAAGCAAATAAAAAATAGAACATAATATATCTATGAACTTTTAAGAGCTTACAATTATTTGAACATATAAGAAACATAACTTTGCAATGTGAGAGTATCATAAACCATACCAAACTATTCACTAAACCCTTCAGCTCATTTCAACAATAAGTAGGGATATTTCATAACATCGATTATTATATATTTAACTAAATGATTTACACAAAAAAAAATTATAAAACAAATACATCACTAATTAATGAAATAATGAACCGATGTGAATTAAAGAATGCCTCGAAATAAATTTATTCCTCAAGTTATAATTCACGAGAAAATAAATACGTAAGTCTGACTTATTTAAGGAACACCAGTTTGTCATTAAAAACACTACTCGTGAGAGAAAATATTAAAGTCACCTTCAAGACGAACAATATTATTAATAGATTAATCAAATATAATGGGAGCAAAATAGATAAATTGCGATTATCACGAATCTTTGAATCGTTGAGACTGCTTAAAGTTCTACCGGGTGGCCCACATAAAACAGTCCAGCCGAATATCACGCGAGTGTGAGTTTTTCTGGAAATCGCCGAGAGAGATCAATTTTTACTTGAAGGTGGACATCTTTTGATTGCAAATTGATCAGTGTACGAACGTGGCAACTCTCTCAAGTATCCTTAAGCGGTTGAGCGACAAATCATTTTGAAGGTTTTGCAATTCTATTCAAAAACATTCCAAACAATTTTCGTTTTAAGCGATAGAGAGATCCTAAACGAATTTCAATAAAAAAGATGTTAAAATTGCTTACTGTTCATTTCTTAATAGTAATAGGGTATTTGTTCAATATTTTTCCTTACATTCTGTTACATTTCAGGTGTTATTTCGTTAATTGCTAAACAATATTGTCGCGAAGATTTTCTAGAGAAATAGGTTACAGAATGTAAAAAAAAATTATGAACAAGGACCCTAGTACTATTAGAAATAAACGGTAGGTGATTTGAACATCCTATTAATTGAAATTCTTTCAGGATCTCGATCACTTAATGCACTTCAGACGTCATTTCCAACGAGTTTATACACACAACGAATGGTCAAACAGAAATTTTTCATCATAGAATGAAATAAGACATTACTTCGTGATTAATCACTTTTTATTACTGAAGATCTAGTGACTCGAGTTTCGTAGGATTTACTAGAGTTTCGAACTGAATAAACAAATTGTATTTCAATGGTTTGATGTAATCAATCATTGGTGGCATCGGCTTGTGCACAACTTCGAAAAATGAAGTGTAGCAGAAATCTGTCTGTTCGTTTAATAGTTTAAGTTCTAAATCGTGCTTATTCTTGCATGTGCAAACTTGAAATATCATATCTGAAAGCAAAAGGCAAGAAACTAGACATTCTGGAATCGATAGAAATATTTAAGAATAAGCACGTTTTATAAATGAAGGCAAATGGATCTTTGCTACACCTCACTTCTCGAAGTTTTGAACAAACTGAAGCCTTCTATGAATATATAAAACATGTGAAGTACAATTTGTTATAGAATTTTGGAATGTAGTGAACTCAAGTCAATGTATAGTAATTAAAAGTAATAGAAAACGAAGTAATTTCTCATTCCATTCCATTTTTTGAATGAACTTTCGCAAAGTAATGGAATACTCTAGTTAATATATTCATAATCATAATACCTTATTTATTATTTTCTGTACCATTTGAAGTACTAAAAATTAATTTTTAATGTCATGATCGAATGTAGAACGAATACTTGTGCTGTTTTTAGGCAGAACAAGGAACAAATGAAGTATATATTTCGCAGGTAGGTGTAATTGCATTTCAGTCAGTCTAAAAACCGATAGTTCCTTCTCCTTCCACCGACGATTGTGCCAAATCAAATGGAGAATCTATCAGGAATGAGAAAGACTACTTAGGGCCACTCCAGTTTCCCCTTTCAAGACAATATAGCAAGAAACCCTTCCATCTGTCTCACGTCAAGTGTCAAGTAGAGAATTCTCCAACTGCATGGCTTTTATAGCTGTCAACTTGGACAATATCAAGAATGTGGCACCACGCTATTGGGGTCGAATCTCTACTGTCTAATTTTAATGTGGAATGTGACATCGTTGCGATGTGTCTACCTTAACTGGACACAGAAATAATTAATGTAATTATTCTGATGTGTTCTACAGCATTTCTGAACCAGTTAGACATTGTTGGACTCTGAGTATCTGATGAAAACAGGGATTAATTCATAACTATTTGATGTATTCCCCTCGGCAATATCCATAGGAAATTCGGTTTCAATTTATGAAGATCATTTCCAGAATTTTGACAAAGTTTTGGAAGAAATAACGATTGGCGATATGTAGGTATTCCAGACTTAATTACCCAATATTAAATATGGACTAAATGAATGTGAATAAATTGAAAATCAGAATATTCTGAAAATACTCATGAGTTAATTCAAGTAAGTAAATGTATTCTCGATATTTCCAGGTTACGAACGCCGAATAAACTTTTCTTATTAATGATTACTGAGTTTTATTTTAAGGTTATCAACAGACATGTCACAGATCACAAAATCATCCGAATTCTTCTTTCTAACATATGAAGTTAAAGTTTTTCAGATTTCCGATATTCATTTTCATTTATATAGAAGAAAACTTAAATTCCGCGATCGCTGTACATTTGATGTCAGGGTTTCCAGGACTATCAACGTTATATTGATTACGACTGAAATATAAGTGACGTGCAATACTGTGGATACAATTAATCGACTATAATCTCATATGGAAGCCAGTCCAATATGAATATCTTATTAAGTTTTACGAGTAACGAATTGCAGTATGGATATCTACGACGAGAGAAGTCGTGACATGTTTTTGATTGCGGAAACTACGAGAAAAAATTGCCTCTCAGATATGAGGCGTGCTATACTTATTATTTTCCACAGTATGTACTGCCTTATTAACACGACATAACCGTTGCGATACTTTATTGATATTTACAACTGAAGACACGAATAAAATTCATGAAATACCGGCTTTGAATATACCTTTTGATCCTAATGTGGAAGTACTTAAATGCTATATCTTACTGCACGAAATTTTTACGAAGCGTTTCATTTACCAATGATAAAGAAAATATATATTTTCACTATCATTGCAATGTTAGTTTTGTGCGAAATATTACATTCACGTTTTACTGTTAGGATATTCTGAATTGGTATCATCCAAAACAAAATAAGGTGTCCAACTGACCACTTTCCGCATCTGTGTGAGAGAGAAGAGCATTCTTTTTGAGTTCAACACTGGATTATTCATTACCATAACGAGGAGATCAATCGATTATCCAATTTTCAACTGGACGATCGGAGTTCTCTTTCTTATACATGATGAATATCCTGACCGTAAAACGTGATTTTCCACACCTGTATACATTGGTTGGTATAGTTTCAATTTTTCATCGAAAGAAACGAAGTTCTTGGCATCAATAAGCAATAAAAGCTCTCAATACAAGTTTTCAGAAACTCCTATGCTTCACGGCCATAAAATTCGAGGTTTACTATAACCATATTTTAGGAGCAAAACTGTCAATTTTGAAGACTTGCGTCAATTATAAAAAACAGTCGAATAAATCAGTAAATAAGTCGGTTTTCCTCTAGCATTCCTCATACAATTCTTCCAGATACAGTTTCCGAAAGAGAACAAACACAATAAAATGGATTTCTAGTTCGTCCCATGTAATAGATTAAAGATCAATACCCAATTATCCCTAGTTGATAAGACGGCGCACCGATGTTGATGGCCAGCTAATGCCACATGGTGGTCGTTAGCCACCCCCTATCACCCACACGTTCGTCTTTTCTCGTCTTCCAGGGCAATAGCCTTTATTACAACCTTTTCCCTGGACGCTTTAATGGAACCGCATACCCAAAACTGCCATTTCTACTATATTACGCTCTTAGCTCTGTGTAATTCCCTGGAAAAATCAGATTTCCATTTACAATGGAAAATTCCTCCGGTCCTATGCTAGTATTCAATTTCACACATTCATACGAGGTCCGAAAATATTCAAATCTTCCGAATATCATTACGACTAGTTGAAAGTGTTTTTTCTTATATGCTCGCACTGAGCCTTTATCATTTCAAACAAATATCTTATAATAGAAAAAAAAAACAATCCATTATTTTTTCGGTAGATGACTGTAGTGACCGATATCTCGTAAAGTAGATTATGGGACTCTCATAATCTGTCCGAAGAGAACAATGTCAACCTTCACAACGTATTGCTTCAGCGGCACCATATAGAGCTGTTGTTTGGACGCTTGATCAGTGGAGACGAAAAATGGATCTCATATGATCCAAAACGCAGGCTCTCTCCAAATAAATTACTACGGAGTAATACGAAGCCGGATTAACATCCCAAAAGAGGGCTTTTGTGTGTTCGGTTGAGAATACGCGGAATTGTTCATTTTGAAGTGCTTGAACCTGGGCAAATTGTTAATGCTGATCTTTATTGTTAACAATTGGATCGAGTGGACCAATCTTTAATCGAAAGGTATCCAGCGATTGTCAACAGAAAATACTTTATTCTGCAACACGACAATGCAAGACTGCACTGTGCGAGACGAACCTTGGAAAAACTTAATGAATGGGTTGGGAGGTACTGCTTCACCCACCATACTCGCCCGATATCGCACCCTCGGATTTCCTTTTATTCCGATCGCTATAATATTTTTCTTGTGGAAAAAAATTTGAAAATATGAATGATGTTCAAATTTCCATGTCCAGATATTTTACTCAAAAACCAATTGATTTTTATCAGTCCGGAATAAAAAATTTGCACACTAGATGGCAAAAGGTTATTGATAACGAAGGTGATTACATTGCATGAAAATAAAAACTTGTTAATAAATAAATTCGTTTGAATTCAATTTAAGAAAGCGACATTATTTTCCGGTTCATCTTGTACATGTTAAATAACGACACAAATGCTAAGGCAAAATTTCGACAATATTGTGTCTTCTTCAGGTTTACATTTTGAACTACGGTGTTGGCGGAATAATTGTTGCGAATTAATAAATCGTGGAAATATTATTTATTTTTTTTATTTTATTGAAATGAAATTTCATCAAGTAAGGAACGATTCAATGAAATAGTTCAATTTAGGTTTTGGCAAAAAGCGACAAATCCGAAGAATGAGCATTTAATTATTTTTTCTGGTATCCGAAAGAAATTTTCAATGAGCCTTCGAATATTTTCAGATCGAATGCAGAAAAGGAGAGCGAAAATTCCATCCAACACACAGCAATGATGGAAATTGTTCAGATCCCGACGAGCCGTGCTTTGGTAGGTAATAAAAGAGGAAATAGTTCCGAAAGGGGGCAAAAGTAAAAGTAAGAGCGGTATGCAAACGAATGCGGGAAGAATGTTCGCGACTGAGAGACACGTTCAGTGATAGATGGCTCCCACCAGACAACGTTTGAGCTTAGTTTTAATTAAATCCGGTAATTATTTGAGAACGCAGCCCCCCGTCAACAGAACGTTCAGGCTAAGACACAACTAAAAAACCGCTAAGTGTTTTAACCTACGTGACTGAACGACTGTCGTGATTCAGATGAAATTAATGACTCTGAACTGACAACACCCTGTCTTTAGACTGTAGGTATATGTCGATAGTTCATTTCTCGCGTCAATTGAAAAGTTCATCACTTTTATGCTAATGCCTGAAATGGCATACGACGCTATGAATAAGTTAATAGTTTGCGCTTGAATCCGCTCATTCATTTCGTCTAAATAGCTTTTGCTTCAATTAATCTTAATATTATTGGATGGAGTAGTCCCTTATTTTATGATCCTTCATTCCAATGAGAATAAGAGAAATACTTTCTTTTCTTAAATATCATACTCATTAATTCTGCTAACCTCACTACAAATTTTAATTTATAAAAAAAAATTTCTCAAAAGCTTTTTAAAATTGAATGAAATAAATGTCTTGAAAAACACACTTTTAATTTAGTAGACATATAGAATTTTTTTAGTGCATTACACAGCACCTAAAGGAATAAAATATAAAATATTGATTGAAAATATTAAATGAATACTTGATTCGTAACGATGTATTATGAAGATCAAATTTCTTTAAAAAAATCCACAACAGAACCTCAAGAATTTTTTTCGAAAATAACTCCGTTTAATTTAAGTTTGAAAAGTTTTTGAGAATTTTTTTTTTATAAAATTAAAATTTGTGGTGAGGTTAGCAAAATAAATCTGTATGATATATAAGATATTGTAATAAGCCTTCTATCACGTAAAAAATTAAAAAAAATTTTTCATTCCATATATAATGATTATATTTCGATTTTTCACTCATATATATGGTATCAATATATACATATATTTTTAGAAATTACTTTTATTTTTCAATACGAATTTGGACTGATGAGTTATCGATGTGTATTTGTTTATTTTTGACTCTGTCTAATCATTTTAATTACATGTTTTATTAATTGTATGATGAGGTAATAATATTAGGTGTTATGTGTTTTGTTTATAATTAATAAATGTTTCTTCTAGCCTTGAAGGAACAATTTGTTCCGAAACGTCGGAAAAATCAAAATGGATTATTTGTTTATATTGTCCAGATTCCTGGTATAGATTGCTCAATTTCTAATTAATATTTTATATTTTGTTAGTATTCTTTCATTCCTTTTGCTGCTGTGTAGTGAGTGTTAATTCTATATGTCAACCAAATTGAAACTATGTGTGTTTTTCTAAGATATTTATTTAATTTAATTGAAATTTTTGAAAGGTGTTTGAAATAATATAAAAGATCTTGTAATGAAAGAACATTTCAAATCTTTTTTCAGCAAAAATCTGCAGAAGATGAAAAGGTAGACATTACCTTATGAATTTTTTCATAATATTCAAGCAATCTGTGGACTCAATATGGCCGTTCCTGGAATGAAAGGAAAAATTATCTAATAATTTGGAAAATGATACCAATCTGCAATCCATCGAAATATTATATTTAAACACAAACAGCACGTTTCTACAATAAAACTATTAAATGAGCAGACAGACCTTTGGCACAACCCATTTCTCGTAGTTCCCACCAGCCAAAGCCTTCAACGTATATATATATATATATATATATATATATATATATATATATATATATATATATATATATATATATATATATATATTTATATATATATATATATATAGAAATATATACGTAATAGTTAAAATACAATTTGTTTTTATTCAGTTTGTTAATGTAGTAAACACTACGAAACTCGAGTCACTGTATATCCAGTTAATAAAAAGTGATAGAGAACAGAATAATTTCTCATTTCATTCCATTTAGCTAAATATTCTTTCCAGAGCGTGAAATTTTGGTCAGGTATGTAGTTGTATTCATTTTATAACGAGCCATTATAGTTTATCCGAACGAATTGTCTGGTTCAAGTCGATTCTGGATACCTGAGACCGTAGATCCAGTTCAACGGTGACTGAGACGACCCTCAGGAGTACTACAGTGATCGAAATGATGGAATCTCTTAACCGCCAAACGCGCAACTGGGGGAAAATAGCCATGATTGAGGGCGCTTCCCGACACTGTACGAAGGCACCCTTATCCCGAAGCAGCATGATCTACCAAATGCATTATGAAACACTTTGCGGTATTTTTATTGGCATCTAAATACGATATCAATATGTTACACCGTTTATATGTGACTGAACTCAGGCGGCACTGGAAAATATTGCGACGTGTCAACTGAGGGAGAGAAGATTTACTCTTCAAGAGGGATGGAATCACTAATTTGGCTATAAAAAACGATCCGCCGGAGGATATTGAATTGGGAGTACGTTTCCCCTGCAATATTCTCCTTAGATCGGGAAAGATATCGACTTATTCGATTGATATCGAAATGCCATTATTTTATTACTTTACCGATTTTTACCTTCTTTTAACTATGCTTAACTATAAAAAATGTAATCTTCTTAATTTTAATGAAATGCGTCGAAAGCTTTCGTGCGCTTGTTTAACAGTCCGTTACGGATTAATAAATAAATTAATAATTCTGTTCTGTGATCCAAAAGTCTAATTAATGTATTTTCCGCAATTTTAGAAGTGTTCACCTAAAGAAACAAAAAATCTCATTAACATGAAAAAAAGTACTTGGCTAAAAGGCTCCATTCTTCTCCCTTCAGTCTACATCGTTACTTAATGGCAAGAAAGAGTGGAAAAAGATAACACGCTATTCCTTAGAATAAGCGAATAATGGGGATGATCGAACAATATTTATCGTAACATGATGTCAATTAAAGTAACGAATTTGTTGATAAGTTCCTGGTTTAACGAGGACAACACAAAATAGTAAACATAGTTTAGTAACGAATCCACGCTTTATCCATTGTCACATTGTCACACAAAATACCATTCGTTTCGGTTGAATCATCGATTCGTTGTTATTTTTAGTTCACTGTTAGCAAACGTTCATTCACTTCGAAACCAGTTTTATATAGCAAATTTCGACGTTAACTAAATAAGGCCTACACATTACTTAGATAACTTTAGAGTGTAAACTATCATCTGCATCTTCACTTCATGATTTGTCGAAACGATATTGTGACGTTTTCCGGTGTAATCACCTCTCTTGGAATCTCAGAGTATGATGCATTTTCGCTACTCGTATGACCATATTTAAATTGAGTGAATAATAATCGATTTTCCAAGTGCATTATCAGTATACCACTTATCAAGTCATTTTTTTTTGGTTTGAGCTGTTATCCATCAAAAAGCAATGGGTTATCAACACGCGAAATTAAGTTTTCCCATAGTTAATAAGAATTTGTTTGTTTGATATTTAAGATATTGTTAATCCTTCTATCAAGTAAAAACAAATTTTTCTTTATTTTATTCTATATAAAATGAGACGGTTTATTATTTTCTCGAATAAAGAATTTTCATTACGAAACGAAGGAAAATGTTATCAGAAGTAAAAATTTCGCTTCTTGAAAGTTTTCTGGGAAACCATTTGGCAAAAATCAGGTCCCCTACGAGCTTTTCAGCCGATTCAATTAATTCTTAGAGTTTCAATTTAAAAAAATAATCGAAAAGTTTTCTTTGATTTCAATGAAACTTGGTAGAAGAATTAAATCTCATCCTATATCAAGTCGTGCTTATATTTTTGTCTAAAATACTAAACCTTTGTGTTAAATTTGCAGCATTTCCTGGAGCATTTGATTCAATCCCTTCTAAATCACGATCATCCCCTTCTATATCTCATGCCTATGGGTTATAAAATTGCCACAACTCGACAACAAAATAAAGGATGACCGTGTAATAGAATTGTTTCAACTCAATGGAATTGAGAAACTGAAGAGTTCCTGTTTATTACTTAATACCCATAAACATGCCCTGGAAACATTCCGGTGATGAATACGTCTAAGAAGAGTATTGTTTTCAATAAATTATCCTGAAATAGTGCACAGGAACAAGGACGATGCTCGTTGCATGCTGGTCGGCCATCCTTTCGGCTGTCGCTAACCGACGTACAGCAGATTTAGTACCAGATGGCGTGACCTCTAGTCTGTCTTCTGCCCTCTTTTGTCCAGAGAAGATTTAAAATGTCCCAGGGTTGGTGGTTATCTATTGTCTTCGGCTTGTAATTGCGATGGCTAATGGCTTGTTTACCGAGTCCCACTATTTTATCTCTTTCTGGGGAGAGTCTTTCCAACGTTCTTTCTCATCGTGAATTGATTTCCCTTTTGCCAATTTTATTATTCAGGTAGATTTTTCTTGATGATTATCGTCCTAAATCTTCTTGCATACTTTATTACGTCAGCTGATGAGATGAAGCCACAATTACAAAATCAATATTTTGTTAGAAAGTTTTAACCTTCAAAAGATAGGTGTGAAAATTTCCGGACGATATGACGTTTCCTACAAAAGTTATAGTAGCTTTAGTGAAACAAAGTTTGTGATTTTCAAAACAATGAAAGAAAGAATTTTTGTGTTGACGCATTGCTTGATAAGTGTTATTCACTAAAATCGATAGTTATTGACTGGTTTGCTGAATTTAAACATAAATGCATCACATCTAAAAGTTACACCGAAAAAGTCTCCAAAATCGCTTTGACAAACCGTGAGGTGAAGATACAGGAGACACCTGACTTTCTTAAGACATCAAAGGACTTTGAGGCTTTATTTCGCATGAACATTCGTCTATGAGAAGTGGTTCAGAAGTGAAGACTGCGTTTGATAACAGTGGACCTAAAAAAAAAAACGAGTCGACTATTCAGAGCACTGGAATTGTCTTAGTGGAATGAATAGGATTTTATGCGTAGAGAATCGAAAGGATCGTTAGCTGAGTGAACAGCAGTCATTGAGCGTTGTCTAAAATGATCAATAGCCCAACTTACTGCTGGTAAGGTTATGGTATCCGTATTTTGGAAAGCATACGGTATTTTGTTTATCGACCACCTTGACAAGTGCAGGACAGTCAATAACAATCGGTAAATGGGCTAACTGGATCAATTGGACTAGAAAGTATTGAAGAAACGGCCCAATGGACATTTGTAAAAACATTCCTCAAGCTTTCATTGATAACCTCATTGACACAAAGCCGAATAGAGTAAGAGCACTACGAAGAACTAAAAGGGGGCCCTACCCGATATTAAACCGTGATTTCAAGGTGTTTATAAGAGAAGGGACCTTTTTTACTTCTGCAGACTCAGGTCAGAATATTAATTTTATTTATTTCTCTAGAATGTTGTCGCTCTAAAGCAATTTTTTGGCTAGTCTGTACTTTATAACAAACCATTTCTTTTCGAAATATTCCGAAACGCTTTACCATTCTTATTAACTTGTTTAGCAATTAGTCTACTCGAACAAGGTGCACTGGTTTCAACAGCAGCAAACACAATTATTTCCCTCTACAGACGAATTCCACTCATGGATTTTGGTGGTTTAGCAATGTTGCAATTTTTGGATGTTTGTGAACACCCCCATTTCTCAAATTGATATGATAAGAAATAGTGGAACTTGAAGGAATTGGCCGATCTTTAAATACAATAATAAAAATGTATTGTTTCTTCAATTGAGTTACCAAAGTACCATTTTTTAACTTGAATTTTTTCTTCTACAGTGAACGTTTCTATTTACGAAGGGTCTGTTTGATTTTGAACTGTTATAGACTTACACACCAACACTCCTGAGTTCTATGCACCAACTGTATCATCCGAAACGGAATGAGGTGTCCAACTCCCCACTTCCCACATTTGTGCGAGAAAGACGAGCATTCTCTTCGAGTTATAATATATAATATCATAACGCCCATATCTTTCGATTATTCCAATGTTAGGCTGGACGTCGAAGTTCTCTGTCTTATGCATTGCATATCGTATTTCCAAAACGTGATTTTCCAAACCTGTATATTATTAAATGTAAGCAAATTCTCCACTTCAATTTTTGCGCAGTTTATACGAAAGGTAGTTCTGAGAAGATTGCTACATATCTTAAAAATAAATATAATTGAGAAAATTTATTCAAACCAAATTTTAAACTTGAATTCATTAAAAACAATGAAGGTATTACATCCAAAGGTGATAAATCGGGAGTTATATTTTGATTTGCGGGGATTGTAGGAGGCCATACACACTAGTGGAATATTCAGAAACATTTGAGTTTCTCCAAAGACTAAAATAATTCCACTTATTCAAACCACTCATCAGAAGCAGAACATAACTTCAACCATCGAAATTTTTTGTTGAAATTTAAAGTTCTACCTTCCGGTTTTATTGCCTGAAAAACCGCAATTTTACAGAATGAAAATTTGCATATTTCGCCGCTTCTGAATATTTTTTGATAACTTGAACTTTAGAAAACCCGTGTTTTCAAATAACCATTGACCTTGTGTCAATGAGTTCGGTTATGTACTACATGTGATATATTAAATTAATTCATTTTCGGAATAAGTTCAATTCTGCAAAATGCAGAGAACAACAAAGTGTCAACACTAAGATAGCGAAACAATTGTAATATTTATAATGAATATGTTGAAAATAGAATAACCCCATTCAAAATATTATTTCAAATGGATATCCAACAAGTAAAGACCTATTCAATTAAATACCTAATCTTAGTCAGTGGATATTGGCAAAGTTGGCCGTGATTAAAGCTTATTTGGAGCATATTTATTTCGCAGAGACCTCTGTTTCCTGTGAGAGGCGAGAGTCAATAAAAGCTAGGAAAACAGGAACTGGGCAAGTTCGATGAGACATTCACATTGTTTAGAATTCCCGTCAGTTCTTAGCGGCTCTCTATTAATTGGCCAAGTTGTGACCAGGAAGAAAAAGGCAGAGTGCTTTAGTGGCATGGGGGAGAGGGCTTTGATGAACATCGCAATCACAGTTCTATTCTAACACCCGTGCCACTTTAGTAGGAAATCAGAATTAAGGACTATACATTGTGATGCAGGATCGGAGTCCCATATACTGGGTGCTTATGTAAGATATCTACACTCTGTCCTTTTCATAACATTGATTTGTATTGGGAAAATTTTGATAGTGTTTGAATCAATCATTTTTCATATTCAACAAGTCCTATGTTAAGGTTTTTCCTAAATTATAAATCGAAAGAGTCCTAAATTTTTGGAACTGTGGTTTTCTACAAAAACTAACTCGACAGATACAATTTCTAGTATTGAATATTCTCGATATGAAAGGGCAGATTTACCTATCTAGCCCGTCATCTCACAGAGGGCGTTCTAATGCCTACCGTACCTTAGAGACTGGTCGCTTTGGTGTACAATAATTACTCATGATCTTCGAAGCTCGGACACTAAGATCTATAGTTTCCCGTAACACCCCTAAAATTTACAATGCACGATATCAAAAATATATTGAGACCATATAATGTTCGGTGATTACCAGTTTTGTGTTCCTAGTCTTGTGGACATCATAATCGTAATGTCAATCCTATTTTCCCCAACTACTCAAACAGTTTTGCCCATTAACGAGCTTAGTTGAGATATGTAGACCTCAAAGCTTCCCTGAAAGTTTAAAGGCTCTAGTTTTATCCATTCGAAACCTAGTATATAGTTTACGGACAGACATAACTATTTTTGATCCTGAATACTTCTTCAGTGTGTTCAACTTAGTCGTTTGAGACCATTTTCGGCTCAAAATTCGAAAATAAAAATTCAGCAGTTCCTCAATTTTGAATCTTGTTCATTCTGAATAATCAAATACTAAAAATACACTCGAGTTTAGGCAACTCTTCGTAAAGTTTCAATTTTAAACATTTAATCTGTTACTACATTTCCAAACTGAATAAAAACGAATTGTATCTTAACTGTTATATATACGTTGGGTGCTGCAAAATTTCGAGAAGTGGGGTATGGCAAAGGTCCGTCTGCTCATTTGCTAGTTTTATTGTTGAAAAGTGCTGTTTGTGTTTAAATATTTCGATGGATTCCAAGATGTCTAGTTTTTTCCTTTCGCAGATGCAATATTTGAAAATTGTCCAATTCTGGGAAGATATGATTGGTTTCGAAAAAATGTTCCGCTAAATTAGAGTTATCTTTACGCTTCTTAAATGAAGATTGATGTTCTTTGAAATCTTTTTTGGAAAGATCTCCCGGTTTGTCCTACATATACCCTACTGCACTGTTGACAACATAAGTTATAGACTCCAGAATTATTCAGCCGGTTGTTTTTGTCTTTTGTATTAAAGAAGAGGTTGGAAATTTTATGTGAGAGTGTGAAAGTTGGTTTTATGTTAGTTTTTGAAAATATTTGAGCTATTTTTTACGAGATTGGTCCGAAATATGTTAGTTTTACAAATTTTTCTGTCATCACTATCTGTTTTAGAAATGGGGTATATTTGTTTAGAATGAGTTGTTTTTCTCATTTGTTTGTGGGAGAATTTATGGTTTTTGTTTTGAATTGATTGTTTGTGGCTATTGGTTTGATTGTATTTAGTTTCTTTTTCAACGTCATATTATTTAAAGGAATTGAAAATGCTCTATGTACAATTGATCTGTAAGGAGAGAGTTTATAAATGTTCGGATGGTTTGAAAAGTTAGGTATAGTTGTATCTGTCGTTATGGGTTTTCTGAATATATCGAAGGAAGTTTCATCATTATTCTTAATCGAAGTTATGCCCAGGAAATGATAGAAAGCAAAGTAATTCCATATTTAATTACATTTAAACATTAAGATAAAGCCACGTAAGACATCAGCTAATTTTTGGCACATGGGAATACTAGTAGTTACGCCACTGGTCAGTAATCATTAGAAGATATCGGGATCCGATGTAGTCTGAGTAACAGTTACGACTGATATCATTTTATTTGATGTTCAACCTCGGTCCTGTTATATTCAAAACCCCAATAACAGCGACTCTCGCGAAGTGGTTTATCTGTACCATATCAGGAAGTTCTTGCAGCGTAACACTCGACAAGAGGTGAATCTGGACCTCAGGCCTTGACATTTTGTACAATCAGTAATTACAGATAGGCGCAACCTTACTTCATTCCCAATCAACAAAACTATTTCTGTCATTAGATTTCAATAAAATAATATCTTATAATAATGATAATACTCGGGTAATCGATGTATTAATACATGCCGTACAATTCCCCTTGAAAATTATGCTTTCAGTCGTTATGAGAATGAATTATCAACAGCAAAGAGCACTTGCACGGATCCTATGAAAAAAGACGTTCGACTGTAATTATCTAAGATTGGTTTGGTTGGTATTGAACGTATATACTTCATGCAACGATCTTTCTTTGCTGAAGAGCATTCAACATTTGCGCATCCTATATTATTAGTCATTAGTAACCATAATAAGAAACGACTGTTGTGAAACAGAGAAAAATGTTTCTATTTACACCAAGTGAACTGAAAAAACACGATTCTGTCTACGTAACAACCCCCTTATTCACTGATTTTTATTCTCTTGACGCTGAGGATTTTAAAACTGATTCACGCTATACCTGAAGAGCTTAATTCAAATCTGTTTTTCTCTATCAGCTCTTCTTTTTCAGATACCTCTTATTTATTCATTCTTTTCCGATCAATACTTACTCAAGTATGTGTATTCTAAAATTATTATAAACAATAGGATATTGAATGAAAATCAGGAGGAAATCCAGTGTTTTTATGAAAAATTGAAATAATTGCTATCAAATTATGAGGATTAATTGAGTAAATGAGTTTCCTCTAACACTTTTCATTGAATTTATGATTTTTGTACAATACAGTATATTACAGTTTTGAACGTGCCAGCAAAGTGCAGGGGCTGATTCTGAATAAAAGGCAAATGAAACTAAGGGTTTTATTTGATGAAAGGAAAGTATGGTGGATATCAATGTGATCTTTCAATATGGGTGATAATTTTTTCAAATATAAATTTATAGGTTCTAATATATTTTTTCTTATTTTCAGGTGGGACTATATTGAGTATAATGTGCAGTTTCGTGGCGCAGCGTTTGATTGACTATTATCGATCGGCTGAAAGTAATAAAAAAATATTACCAAAGTGTGATAGCTGAGTTGTGGGTACTCAACGTTTACTCAGTCTAGAATTGGGTCGTCATCATCGGTAGTCTGCGCAGGTTATAGGCCGCACTGTGTAGAAATTTGAACATGAGGTAACTCCACAAGATAATAGGCCACCAAAAAGACGACGAAGCGTGAATCAGGGAGAACATTGTAGCTTCAACGGGCAGTAATGTCGATGAGTCAAATTTGTCCATTTCACGACAATCTCAACAACTGGATTTCTCCCAGACGTCAACTTGGAGAATATTGCGTAAGGATCTGGTGTTGCACATTTGAACGATATCTTATTACGAACATAACTGCATTGTTTAAGTTGCAAAAGAAAACAAAAATTAAGTTGATATGTTAATCTTATGTTGTTTCATTTAATACCGAATCCCATAATTCTTAATGACTCTTAAAAACTTAAACACTTACGCGGTATATATGACTGATATCAAAATTAATGACAAGGGAAACATATAATTATAAACATTTTTCAAATTATCTTTAGGAGACAAAGTAGAAGATCGAATAATTGTCTAAAATTGGATTATTAAATATCAGTCATAACATAGAATTTTATTTTTCTCGGATAATATTAAAACGTCCGTGAAAATAACAGTGCTAATATCGAATCTAAAGAATTTCCGACACATAGAGGCAGTTAAGTAACGGTATCGAGCAATTTTATGGTGTAGCTCATTTATTCTATAGCTTCAAATGCATAAATCGAAGAGCACGAAGGTTGAATAAAATTGAAAAATCGTATAAACAATAGGAGATGCCACGCCAATGGCCCTTGGGCCATAAAGCCTGATAGAAACACGGGTAGGGTCAGTCGAGTTGGCTAACCCTAGGGTACTATAACACGGTATACGCCCGATCTAGTGATATACACCTTCCGTCAACTGCTGTAAATGTCTTCTGGTCATCAGCGAATGGTGACTGCCCAGAAACATTAAAGTTCTGCTTGAACGCCGACCCACTACGCTTCTTTTATGTAACTTGTACACCGATTTGGAAATTTCCCGATAGCTGTTTCGACCTCTGCTTTCTGCCTTCACACGTTTCGTCACATATTTCACAGTATAAAGTTAAAGGCAGCCTTCGACGGTATAGAATCCGACCATTGTACCTGCTGGATTCTCGCTGAACCGAAAATAATCTCTCCTACTCTTTTTATTATCTTCCATATAAGAATTCTGATCCACTTTAGTAATATCTATTTCATTCGAGTTCTGATCTGATAAATGATGAAGGGAAATAATTATACAAATCCTTATCAGACAATATATTAAATATCATACAGGTTCATTCTGTTAACCTGACTGCAGGAAAAGGAATAAAATAATACAAAGAAAATATAAATTATTAATTAAAAATATTAAATAAATACTTGAAGGATACAAAATCTTGTTTCGTATCAAAGTATCGATGTTTATCGAATGACATGTAGTGTTAGTCAAGTGAGATATATTTTTATTAATTACTTTCATTTATTGGATACGAAGTTGGACGGGAAATATATCTTTTTATAAATTACTTTTATTTTTAAATCGAATTTGGACTGATGAGTTATCGATGTGGTAATTCCAAATTTTTGAAGATGTGCTACATATTTTTGGAGTTTTTTTGAAGGAACTCTTTTAAAGAGAGTTATTTTTTAAGGAATTCTTCAGCTTATGTTGTGCAGTTTTGGAAAAGGAATTTAGTTTTTATATTACATTGATACGAAACAAAATTTTGTATCCTTCAGGTATTTTAAAATAAATAGAGGTCAATACTTGATAGAAGGTACATAAAATTATTTAAATATTTTAAAATTAGCCTTCTACATTTCAATTTCAAAAAATTATATTCAATAATTATAACATTATAATAAGCCTTCTATGAAGTGAAAAAAACCCCTTTCTTTAATTTCTTCATCACACTTCATTCAAACTTTTGGAATAAATACTCGCCTTCAAGATGGACCATTCTCTAGACAAGAATTCTTTCTCTATATCGATCTAAGCACTGTACAGAATCGAAAAAAAAATTTAGATTTATCGTCCAGAATCGAGATATTTTACTTATATATTTAATATAGTGCAGTAGTGTTTTTTCAAATAACAATTTAAATAATTTCAACTCTATCCTTGATGCTCACGTTAAGTAAATTAATTATTATCGTATCAGATTATATGGGCGAGAAGAACCTGATTCGTTAGATTAACAGATTTGAGATTGAATTTCGAAATAGCTCTTCCAAATACAAAATTAATATGTGGAATAAGAAACTTTTTCACTTTATGTTTTGAAGTACGTCGAATTCAAATATTGCATAAAAATCGAGGTTCACCTTCAATTTAGTAGTTTTATTTTTAAAACGTGCTTGTGCTTGAGTATTTCTATGGATTTCAGGATGTCTAGTTCTTTTTCTTTCGCTTCCAGGTGTAATATTTTAAGATTGCCCAATTATGGGAAGATATAACTGGTTTCGAAAGAATGTTTCGCGAAATTAAAGTTATTTCTCCAGTTCCTAAATGAAGATTGATGTTCTTTGAACCTTCTTTGAAAAGATCATCAGGTTTGTCCTATACTCAATATACTACTACACTGTTGACCACTAAATTTATAAATTCTAGAATTATTCAGCCGGTTGTTTTTGTCTATAGCATTAAGAAAGGGTTTGGAAATTTCATGTGAGTATGTGAAAGCTGTTTTATATTATTTTTGAAAATATCTGATTTATTTTTGCGAGATTTGTCCAAAATATGTCAGCTGTACACATTTTTTTTCATTATATTATGTTTTGGATTTTATGATTTTTTGTTTCAGAATGAGTTGGTTTTCTTTTTCGTTTCTGGATTTTGTTTCGAATTGATTGTAGCTATTCGATTGATTGTATTCATTTCCCTTTTCAACGTCATATTATTTAAAGGAATTGAAAATGCTCTATGTGTCATTGATCTGTAAGCAGCGAGATCATGAGTCTTCGGATGGTTTGAAAAGTTGGGTGTGGTTGTATCTGTCGTTGCGGGTTTTCTGAATATATCAAAGGAAATTTCATCATTATTCTCAATTAAAATTATGTCCAGAAAATTTATTTTATTATCACATTGCTGTTCCGCAGTAAATTTGACTTTATGGTGCAAACCATTAAGATATTCCAGTGTATTTTCCAGTTCTGAGTGTGTTCCACAGAATCAAGCTAATAACCCGTCTACGTATCTGTACGAAAAAATAATATGCTTTGCGTGTGCGGATTTTAGGATTTTTCTTTCGAAAAAGGATATGAAGATTTCAGCGTGGAGTGGGCTGAGAGGTGAACCCATGTCAAGTCCATCTTTCTGTCTGTAAAAGTTGCTACTGTATTGAAATTAATTCTACTCTACGCAAAGTTTGAAAAAGGATAAAATTTAGAATTTTACGAACGAATTGATGTTATTTTTTTATTGAGTATATTCAATTATATTCCCACATTCCGCTTTTGGTATACTTGGGAACATATTAACCACATAAAATCAAATTAAATTCCTTTGAATTATTATTCAACGTAATATTTTACGTTCAATTTTACGTTCAGAAGGGAACTGGATACAATCAAACAAATAGCCACAAACAATCATTTCGAAACAAAAACCATAAAATCTCTCATGAATAAAAAAGAAAAATAACTCATTCTGAAAAAAATAATTCAATGATTTTCAAACACTAACATAAAAACAGACTTGACACCTTCACATAAAATTTCTTACCTCTTTTGTAATGCAAACGACAAAAACAACCAGCTGAATAATTTTGGAGTCTATAAATTAAGTTTTCAACAGTGCAGTAGCGTATAAATAAGACAAACCAGGAGATCTTTCCATAAAGATAACTCTAATTTTGCGAAACATTTTTTCGAAACCAATCATATCTTCCCAGAATAGGACAATTTTGAAATATTGCACCTGGAAGCGAAAGGAAAGAACTAGACATCCTGAAATCCTGCGAAATATTTAAACATAAGCAGCATGTTTCAACAATAAAGCTATTAAATGAGCAGACGGACCTCTGGCACACTCCACTTCTCGAAAATTTTCACCAGCCAAATGTAGTAAATACTACGAAACTCGAGTCACTGTATATTAAGTTAATAAAAAAGTGATAGAAAACAAAGTAATTTCTTATTTCATCCCATTCAAAATGGACTGTCACAAAGTAACGGACTACTCCATCCAATACATCAAATGATTCTACTGAGCTCATAAAAAAAAGTAAAAAATGTTACCCCTCCAGTTAACAGTATTCTAGTATCATATGAACCTTCGCAAAAATGTGATGGGTATATTAATCTGTAAAGAGAAAAACCGTCTACAATGATATGAAGAATTAAGAGAAATCAATTGTCACACAGCTCGGAACGAAAAGTCGCTATTCGACGTTGAAATAAATGAACTACACCTAAAAGAAAGTGAAAAACAATTTGCCGACGACAATTTAGTGGCAAGTTTGGATATATTAAAACAATTCATAACGTTGTTCTGGTCCTGACGTGAAGGAACCCGGCCAAGAAAACTTTAATAACATAGCCCTGGATGCGAATTAATTTTCAGCGCTGACATTGTGGATAAGTTATGTGCCCTGTCGTCGTAGATTTTTATAAATCCCATTTAAATTTGCCAAGGTCTCTAAATGTTGGGTGTTTAATATCTCCCGCTCTTCTCACCCTCTGGGATGGAATAACGCGAACCTTCGAAATTGAGTTGTGTGGGGGAACTCGATGCAGGAAATTTGATTAATGTGCTCTCATCTATTTTTCCTATCTGATTGTCACCTTTTCGAAGCAACGCATCTATAACTAGTAGCTTCGATTTCAATCGACAAATTGAGAAATATCTATTTATTGAACGAGGTACAATATTAATTAGAAACATTAAATAGATACTTGAAGGATACAAACTTTTGTTTCGAATCAATTGAAACTGTATTTTTTTAAGACATTTACTTAGTGTAATGTGGAAAAAGTTTTTAAGAACAACTTTTCATAAAATTAAAATTGGTAGTGAGGTTAGCAGAATACTGTATTGTTGTTTTTGAAATACCAATAATGAGCCATCTTGAACACGATTTCGTGAAAATATTTTACAATATTTTATTTTTGTTTTTTTTTTTCAAGGAAGATGACAAAACGAAACCACTTCCTAGAGTAAAATGTACAAAATTAGAAAAAAAAATGTTCAATTAATCGAGCTTACTTAATTGATTCTAAAAGCAGAATTGATAAGGTGTTATTATTGATTTTTTACGTCGTTCGGAACGCTTGTTTTTCATCTGCATGTAGTATCGAGAATACCACCGTCACAACTCCAACCTTGGCAGAGTTTATTAATAATAATACATAATTACTATACATGCAGTATTCTTCAATTGCCATCGTCCTGGTTGCTGGTGTATTTATCACGACTTTATTTGCAACTTATTTCAATGCGATTACAATAAAAATGACATATCTGACGTAAATTAGCCTGTTCGATTGGTTTTAAATAATTTTAGACATTAGTTACTTTTCATTATTGCCTCATGCTTCGCGGGAAGTTGATAGTCTCACGTCATCTTGTTCTTGGAATATGGAATATCCTTTTCACTATGACTAAGAAATAGAAGGACAGAGGCTTTATTTCATTCGACAGATTTCTTTTTAAGAAGTATAGATACAGTTGTGTGATTATACTGTAAGGTTTCTTCCAAAAACATAAACCAAGTAGTTCTTGTACTGCGTAATGCGCATTCGCCAATTTGTAACAGTATTTATTCTACCTATTGGGTAACCAAAAATTATTTTGTAGCTTTATTTTTAAACAACAGCATGTTAAAAATAATTTCTATGTTATGTTTGCTATCCATTGTTTACTTCAATTAGAATTATTTTTTTGTCGGTAACATAAACTTTTGGTAGATTTGGAAGATAATGAACGATCCGGAGCCCCATCAAAGTTTAAGGATGAAGAATTAGAAGCCAAGCTCAATGAAGATCTATAACAAACTCAAGAGGAACTCGCAGAAACACTTGGAGTTACTCAACCAGCCATTTTCCGCCGTTTAAAAGCATTTAAAATAATCCGAAATATAGGAAATCAGTTGTCGTATGAACTGAAGCCAAGAGACGTCGAACGCCGTTCTCTCAGGTGTTAACAACTGCTCCAAGGGCAAAAAAAAAGCGATTTTTGTATCAGATTGTGATGAAATTTTAGAATATTCATGGCAAGAAGGTCATGTGTATTTTGTGGGACCAGCATTATGAGCTGCTACAATCGAACGAAAGGATCACAGGAGAGTTCTTTCGATGACAGTTGATGCGTTTTAGACGAGAATTGCGAGAAAAACGGCCGGCAGCCGCCGAAAGACATGATAAAGTTATTGACAATGCACGGCTACATGTTGTGTCGTTAAAAAAAACTAAGAAACACTCAAATCAAAAGTCCTACCTCACCCGCTGTACAGCCCAGACATTGATCTTTCCGATCACCATCTCCTCCGATCGATGCAACATGGTCTGGCTGATCAACACTTCTCCAATTACAATAAAGTCAAAAAATGGATCGATGCATAGAAAGCGGCCCTATTTTCGCGATTAGATCCGTCAATTGCCAGAAAGATGGAAAAAAGTAGTCGCTAGCGGCAGAAAATACTTTGAACCCTGAATGTATAAACAATCTCTCACAAAAGTGATAGAAAAGGAACCTTTTTGCTTATTTTACATAAGAATTATATCAAATTCGCAATTCTATAAAATGTATTCCAAAATTTATCAAATATCGGGCAGGTACTACAATAATATACGGAATAGGGGTATAAAAGAAAGAAAATTTTCAATTGTTCTCGCTAAGCCGTTAACAATAGCTCGTAAGGGTTGCAGTTCCAAAAATAGGGAGAATTTTTAAATAATAGAAATCGGAGCTTTATACTATTCAAGCAGCTATTTCTAATCACGTGGATAAATATGTATGTAAGTATATTTTCCATAGGAAATTTTTAAGAAAAACCCTGTTTTTCCGGTGAATGAATGAATGAGTGTCCGTCAGTTAGCCAAATGAACAGAGGACGGTCTTCCTTATCGATAAGTTCCGAAAATAACTACGTTCAACTTCATGGGACGTGTTTGTAAGGGGCGAAACAAAACG
Source organism: Megalocaria dilatata (assembly GCA_034642435.1). NCBI lineage: Eukaryota > Metazoa > Arthropoda > Insecta > Coleoptera > Coccinellidae > Megalocaria > Megalocaria dilatata. The sequence continues at coordinate 44,782,956 of CM067863.1, read as the reverse complement.
AGGATTGGCCACTTTTTTCTGTTGACAGATGTTATGTGGTTAATAACGCGCAAAACGCGTGTCACTTTTTATATTCAGCACGCCATTTTTCATCTCTACCCAAATCCAATTTTATTTTATTGCTACACTGCACTTTGGGATAACGATGAAGCATTTTTTTATGCATGGATTATATTTTCTGTTTCCAACAGGAAGTTTCAAGAAATATCCAAAAAGAGATTGGCAGTCATTATAAGACAGGACAAAAGCAGGAAATAAATGGTCGTAAGAGAATGAAATTAGAATATATATCTATCTTAACCATCACACAAATTAATTCTGCTTACCTCACTACAAATTTCAATTTTATAAAAAACTTTTTGAAATTTAATCAAATAAATGTCTTAGAAAACACAATTACATATAGAATAACCACTCATTACACAGTATCAAAAGGAATGAAAGATTATTTAAATATTTTAATATTAGCCTTCTACATATTTGAGTTCAAAAAATTATATTTAATGATTATAACTTGTGAAAATAAATTAAAATAATGTCATATAGGTACCACTTATATCAATTGACATATAAAATAAACATTCATTATAAGACATCCGAATGGTATAACAAAATCCAATAAATAAAAATTATTAACCAGAATCCTATAAATTAAATATTTAAAATAAGAAGGAACGGTTTTTTACTTGATAGAAGGATTATTACAAAATTTGAATATTAAAACAGATTTAATCTGTTGTCTTCTACAATTTTAATTTCAAAAAATTCTTTGAAGAAACTTTAAGAATTAAATTAATGTCTTCATAAGCACTGCTCATATTTAATAGACGTCAAAATTCATGATACAATATCAAACGGAATTAAGAAAAACCAACAAATATAAACTGTCAACTGAAATTAAAATATAAATAAGCAAACATTTTTTGTTTCGTTCCAGGCATGCGTAATGAACTCTTCAGACAAACTTACGAAGCCCTGTTTGTTACAAAATGTATTGTTTTCCGATCCTATATTAATGAAAAATAACTCTTTCTCAAAAATATAAAACATAATTTCAAGAACTTCCCAAAAAACTAATTTATTTGAAATATTCAATATATTTAAACAAATTACTTCAAAAAATCTCAAAACATGTAGCACATCCTCAAGAAATAATTAAAGTTACGATAAGATCAGTTCAACTTTACATATAAAAAAATATAATAAAATCAACTAAACAATGTATAGACTTACTCAGTGCCATCTCAGAACTGCACAATCCTCAACAGACATATAAGTAGTCACCTTTATATCCAAGGTACTCTAGGTTCTATAAATAATAAATAATCCTTCTATCAAGTAAAAAACCGTTCCTTCTTATTTTATTTTATATATAATATATAATTATATTAGGTTTTTTTTAAATAAAGAAATTCATTATACAGTGTTGAATGGTTTTAACTAAGGCCAAGTGCCTTATAAGCTTTGTATGATTTTCTGTGAACATAGAACCTAGAGTACCTTGGATATAAAGGTGACTACTTATATGTCTGTTGAGGATTGTGCAGTTCTGAGATGGCACTGAGTAAGTCTATATATTGTTTAGTTGATTTTATTATATTTTTTTATATGTAAAGTTGAACTGATCTTATCGTAACTTTAATTATTTCTTGAGGATGTGCTACATGTTTTGAGATTTTTTGAAGTAATTTGTTTAAATATATTGAATTTTTCGAATAAATTAGTTTTTTGGGAAGTTCTTGAAATTATGTTTTATATTTTTGAGAAAGAGTTATTTTTCATTAATATAGGATCGGAAAACAATACATTTTGTAACAAACAGAGCTTCGTAAGTTTGTCTGAAGAGTTCATTACGCATGCCTGGAACGAAACAAAAAATGTTTGCTTATTTATATTTTAATTTCAGTTGACAGTTTATATTTGTTGGTTTTTCTTAATTCCGTTTGATATTGTATGATGAATTTTGACGTCTATTAAATATGAGCAGTGCTTATGAAGACATTAATTTAATTCTTAAAGTTTCTTCAAAGAATTTTTTGAAATTAAAATTGTAAAAGACAACAGATTAAATCTGTTTTAATATTCAAATTCAAAAAATTAAATATTTTGAATAGACAAAATTTTGTTTCTGCTGATCAATCTTATGAAAACCAATATCTCTCAAAAATATCTAACATAATCTTAAGAATTTCATCATAAAACTATCTTACTTAGAATATTCAATATTATTGGATATCTAACTAAGTTACTTTATATAAAAACTCAAGATATGTAAAACATTACTGAAAAACAAGTTTTAAGAGGGACTTTGCTTCGTCAGTATTCAAATAATTCATATTCAATAAATATAACATCAATCAACAACAAATATTTACTTACCCTTCAATCGTTTAGAAAGACTTCTGGTAGACTGAAAAATCTTTAAATGTACTGTGACGGTTCACTACATATAAATATGTCTGTGGTTTACCCTTGATTTTATATACCTTCTATCAAGAATTAACCTCTATTTATGTTAGGAATGAAAGAATCCAAAGAAAATATAGAACATTAATTAAATTATTAAATAAATACTTGAAGAATACAAACTTTGTTTCATAACAGTAATATGAAAACCAAATTTCTCTCCAAAAATGCACAACATAACTTCAAAAATGTCTTCGAAAATAACTCTCTTCAAAAGGTTACTCCAAAAACATGCAGTACATTTTTAAACAGGCCACTTGGAATTCTAGGCTCAGTCCTACTTGGTATCCAAGAAATAAAAATAATTAAAAAAAAATAAATCTCAAATATTTATTTATTAATTTCAAATGACTTTTTTATATTCGTTGGTTTATTTATTCCATTTGACATTGTATATTGAGTTTTGATTATATACGTCTATTAAATATGAGCGGTGCTTATTTAGACATTAATTTAATTCTAAAAGTTTTTTGAATAAAAATTTTTTGAAATTAAAATTGTAGAAGACTGACAGATTAAATCTGTTTTGATATTAAAATTTTGTTATATTTCTTCTATCAAGTAAAAAGCCTTCTTCTATTTTACTTTTTGTAAATTTTCTTTATATTTGTCTTATATACCCGTACTACTGTACTGTATTCATGACAATTTAATTTTAAAAAAATAACAAGTTATAATATTAACAATCTACTTGTTTTGTTTTTACATTGAAGAATAAATTAGAAATTTTATGGGGTGAAGTAAAAGTTGTATTCTTACCGTATTTTGAAATTATTTGTGCTAATTATTACTTTTAGATATACTTGAGCCAGTAGATTCATCACTCTATACCTTACTAGTTCAAAAAATTTTTGATCAAAATATTGATCGTTTCAATTATATTCAATCTCATAAATATTAAAAGTTTGGGAAATTTAAATTCGTTCACCTGCGAACCCATATTTGGTACGATTCTGCCACCTACAGTCTCATATCTGCAATATATTCACCCATTTATTCTATATAAAGTAAAATTTAATAACTGATGTGGTTTATCATGAATATTAAAATTGAAGAATAAAATAATTTCAAGATTACTTCGATTGCGAGAGCCATAAGTCAGGAGTTTGCAGTTTGGCCAATTTAGCAACGTTTCCGGAAATAGGGCGGGAATAATATTATTTTCGAGACAAATGTTGCAATTCCACGTCTAGCAACTTTCGGCATTTATCAACGACATCGGAAAACAGCAAGAAAGAGATTTTTCATAAATGAGGGTGACGTCCAGAATGCAATCTTATTTTATCAGTAATGAAATGGAGCTTTCAGGCTGTAATTGCGAGTGTTGAGTGTGCTTTCACACGCTGTAGCAGTTCGCGAATACATTAATTACTTGTCCTGGGTGCGACCAGGGGGCGCTGGGGTTCCAGGGACCGAATGGAGGAAGTTGCGTGAGTTTAGCGTGTCATTAGCGCCTTGCAGTGATGGATTGTAGCGCCACTGCTAGTGTCGTGGCAGTATCACGCACTACCAATTACCGACAACCCTATTACACCCTCTATTTGTTCTCCTAAAAACTGCAAACGAAAACAAACGATTTACTGCCAAACGCTTAATTATGTCGTACCGTCCGATGTTATACACCGAATTCGTTCGGGATGAGGGGGATGAGGGGATTATATCTTCCATCAATTCCTTAATAACGTGTCCTAGAAACATTACACCTTTCCAATATACTTATTTTCATCCATCTCAACTTGGAAGTTATGCATATCCACTCAAAAAATTAGGCTGACCTCATGTATTTTCCACTTTATGCAAGGAAACGTTTGATTAATAATGTCGAGCATAAAGTAGGGGTTATCTCGTAATATGCATTTATTTTAGAAATCTGTTGTTTTTTATTTTTTATTTTTTTTATTTGATGAAAATTTCATGATGTTTTCACGCAAATGATTATTTTTGGGCATTTTCTTGATGATAAATATTTTTATTCGGTGCACTTATATTACCAAACTCTGATATAACTGTGAACCTTTCAGTAAAGAAGTGACAGTACTCAAAGTAATTGTTATTATTCCATAAAATAATGAAAAGACACACAGCATTAACACTCATTACACAGCACCAAAGGGAATAAAATAATACAAAAAAATATATAAAAATATAATTAAAAATTCAAATAAATTTATTTAATATATTTAATTAATAATTCATATTATCTTCGTATTATTTTATTCCTTTTGGTGTTGTGTAACGAGTGTTAATTCTATATGACATTTATTTATAATAATTTAACATAAAAAAATTTCTGTGGCAAATTTTATATAAAATTAAATTTTGTAATGAGATTAACAGAATAAATCTGTATGATATTTAAGATATTTTTATCATTCCAGTTGTTAGTTTTCATTATATTATTTTATTATATCTATTGAAAGAATAACTTCATTTGACGACATTTAAAGGTGAAATAGGAAATTGCTATCACAGAATTTGGTTTTGGTTTGTCAGATCATTCTGCGTATCAGACAACAGATCTCACACGTTCTTTGATATATTGTTGCAACTGCATCTGAGGGAAAGCAGCGAAGGGTAGTAGATTCCTCAGGGAAATATACACGAGGGTGAGCTTACTGAGGGCTGTACGAGATGAACTTACAGTTGGGTGAGGGGAACGATTTTTTCCTAACGATTTTCATGAAAATTTGGGTTAGTAGACTTAATCGATATTCCGTTGAATATATTTCATCATTTTATTCAGTGAATCCAGCTGCATCCTGAATTTGTGTTTCAATTATTTGATAACCCTCATTCAAAACAGATGAAAAACTAATCAAAAATTCAATTCGGAACATTCTGAAGATCATTTCAATATATACTAATAATATTTTTCAGATATGTGATAAAAATCAAAGTTAATACGTCGACTGTAAAAAAATATACCTTCTGTCAATGACGAGAAAAACATATACATATATGATTTTATATCTATATATAAACATAGGCATTATTCCAAAATTATGAGAGAGTTCAATCCATGGATTCGAATAAAAAAGTTAGATTTGACTTCATCAGGTAAATCTAGTATCCAAACACTTCAATTCATTTGGTCGAAAACCTGAAAATTATTGTCGTGCTTTCCTTGATACACATGGACAGGTATAAAAATATAGAGAACTGCGTTATTTACTTTCCAAAACGGATAGAATTGATGCTCTGTGACGAGATGTCCGTAACATGATCAGGTAATCCGATCATTTGATCTTCACTGCAAGTATGGTTATCGGAAAAATTAGTCTATATGAACAGAATGGATCTTGAAGTGATCAGCTTCGAATTACTACGGCTAGACGAGACCGCTATCCTAATCACTCCGTAGTAATAGTTCTGTTTCCAATTGTGCTACGAAGGAATGGAGAAATATACACCCCAAGAAACTAGGAATTTTTACTTTCTTGATAATAACACATAAAATTTTATTTATTTCATATTTTTGTTATACGTTTTATTAAATAGCAGTTCCAATATTACAAAAATGTTATTCTTATTTATAATATTAGGGGATTGCAGCACTGTTAAAAGTAAGTTGAATCGCAAAAAAAAGATATCATGTGAATAATTTCTTAAGAACGCGTCAAACTGGAAAAAGTGAAACTCTACAAACCAGAAAATATATCCAGAACCAACAAAAACCATTTCAGTTCAAACTCGGAGCAATAGATCATCCGTACGGTAAGAAACAATTCTCCCGCAGTTTAGTATTTCCAAGGGTGTTTTATACTTTTTGCCCGACTTCTCTATTGATTCGGCACATTGTTTCGCTTCGAAGGAAGTTGGCACCTCGACAGCAGGAGACAACACTGCGGTAATTGAAAGTTAAGAAAAGAGCATCAACGAATTAGATGCGACCCAATACAGTTATTGGTCATTGATTTCCTTTTTTTCATGTCATTGACACTCGAGGTTTCATTGTATAATCGGAAAACTTTGAAAATATCGAGAAAATGTACTTTTTAATGAAATTATTATAAGGTGGACCGAAAAGTAAAGTAATTTTTTTGAATTGAATTAAAACGAATAAATTACGTCATCTAATGTGCAAATTTTGAATGCTGGTCCGATAAAAATCAATTGGTTATTGAATTGGTAATATATCTCGAGATGGCGTTTTAGACATCATTCAAATTTCAAAATTTTTTGCCAATAAGAAATTTTTTTAGAGGTCGAAATAAATGGAAATCCGAGGATGTGGTCTCGGGCCAGTATGGTGGGTGAAGCAGTACTTCCCACCCCAATTCATTGGTTTTTTTCGATGTTCGTCTTGCACAGTGCGGTCTTCCATTGTAGTGTTGCAGAATAACGCATTTCTCTTGACAATCGCCGAACACTTTTCGATTAAATATTGGTTTACTCGATCCTATTGTTCACAACAAAGATCTGCATTAACAGTTTGTTCAGATTTCAGTATGTACAAACACACAGAAGCGTATTTTAGGGATGATCATAATTACCAGATCTAAACCTAGAGAACCATCTTTGGCATTTACGAACGTCTAATGCACTTTGATAAACTGCATATGTTTTTGGTCGCAGCTGTTGCGTCACTACACTCGTGAAGCTGAAAAAGCATACAAAGACGGATATGCTCTTCTGGTATTTGGCTGTCCATTTCACCCTAAATTGCAAGAAAAGTCTAATATCCAATTAATCAGGAGTGAACAAGTCACAATAACCTTAAAATGTCTTTGACAATACTTCGAAGTACACAATCAACTGACAAATGAGAATCAACTATCAACATGCGCAGAAAAGACATTTTTTTCCAGTCCCCCTATTATTATTGAACACCCAGCTCTAATTTTTGTTGTGATAATCAGCAGAGAAAGTAAAAATTATGAACTGAAATAAATGTGAAAAGTTAAAAAAATTTCAATAATAAAACAGAATGAATGAAACCTTCAGCAATTTAATTTAGAAAAATTTTAAAATAATTGAATCAAAATGTTTCAGAAGTACTATTTTTCTTTGAGTAGACCTCAGGAACATAAATGAATCTATAGAAAATATAGAATATTGGGATATCATTTCGATAGATTTTGTATATAATTTTCAATATATATTGTAGAAGTTATTTTAATTAGTTCTCTGTAGTATTAACTCACATTTTAATTTATTCATGACTAATGACACTCGGTACAAATTTTCCGAATTCATTTATTTGAATATTTTATTGGACATTATGAGATAATCAAATATCCCGTTTTTTTCCGATTCGTTATGAATTTTGCCCAATCATAACATTTGAAACCATCCAAAATAAAATAAGTAGAAAGAAAAAAAAATAGAAAATCGAGTAAGGCAATCACATGAACCGATTCAGTCGACATCGTATTTTCTGGTCCATTAGCGAAAGGCGTCGGTCTCCAGCAAAACCCCTCGTACTGACGTGGCGATCCGGCAGTGAGGTGGAAAGGGGGAAAGATCCGGAATCGAGGTTCCGGGGCAGCTTGCAGCATCCGTGTGTACTGGACCAGCTTGATGGATGGTTTCCATCATCTATCAATGACAAATCACAAATCCATACGCTTGTCTGCTCCCACTGTTCTCTTCCAGTTTGATTTTCTATTATTTTATTAATTTGAAACATGACTAAACACTTTCCCTGTGTTATATCGATATTTTGCGGTTACGTTTCACCACTTCTAGCCGGAAATATGAGACCTTGTCAACGACAGAAAGTTTTGCCTTGGGAAAAGTATAACCGTATAATTAGGACGGAAATTCAAATTTGCAATGTAAATAAAACATATCACAAATCATAGCTGGATTTATTATCCGAAACTTTTACAGATTTAATCTAAATAAATCTCTTGAAGACATTTGAATTTTCAATATATATTTTTTGAAAAAATGTTCATAATTGTATTATCACACATGCCCGTTGCAGTTTTTTAATGTTGAGTCTATGTCGTATCTTCTTTCATTACACATTTCTGCGGAATAACCTAATATTTGCATGAATTTAATTCTAAATGTTTTCAAGAGATTTATTAAGATTACTTTAGGTACTTTAATGGTTACATGTTTACCGGTTCAAGTAATACAGCAAAGAGAGAGATTACAGCTCACACTGAATGAACATCAACATTCGACCACAGAAGCTTATAGTTCTCCGTAACAGAATAGTCGTATCTATTACATATTTTTTTGTTTTTTTCACAACACCTTGATGTCTTAATAAACGTTTGAATTGAAAAGATCGTTAGTTGAGTGAACCGTAAAATCGTTTAAAAGCGCAACAGACTGCTGGCAAGAATATGGTGTCCATATTTTTGGATAAGTAGGGTATTTAGTTTATCGACTACCTTAAAAACGGCTAGGAAATGAAAAACGATCGCTACATGGCCCAAATGGTTCAACTGAATATGGAAATTTCGAAGAAGCGGCCTCCTATTCAAAGAAAGAAATGATCTTCCATAAAGACGATGTACTATGTTACAAGTCGTTGGCTATGAGGACAAAATTGTACGAATTATACTTCGAATTGTTTTCGCACCCACATTACTCTTCAAATTTAACCTCCAGTGACTTTTACCTGTTCGTAGACCTGAAAAAATACTCGCCGGAAAGTGATTTGGCTAGATTGAGGAGCTGATTTCCCAAACAAAGGCCTATTTTGTGTTTAAAAATTGATCGTTCTTCAAGAAATGTTCCGAAAATTCAAAGAAGCTTAGAGATAGTAGCTGGATTTATTCTCCGAAACCTCTACTGATTTAATTTAAATAAATCTCTTGAAAACATTTAGAATTAAATTTTATAACTTGCCTTAGATAACACTATATATATATTATCAGCACTAATAAAGAATCAAAAGAAAACATAAATTATTGAGCAAAATTATCTGAATCCATCACCCAATACAAATTTGTTTCGAGTGGATATTTAGGAATAACAAATTCAATCACCAAGAAATGTTCCACATAGACTACAAAAAAATCTCCCAACTGACGAGAAGTGGGTCAGAATTTTTTAAGTTCTTTTTCTGAAGAATGTGCTATCCTTTTTTCAAGGAGGGAAATAAAAAAGACTTTTAAATTCTATGTGGAAAATTCATTGGTGATTGAATTTGTTATTCCTTAATATCCACTCAAAACAAATATATATGGAGTGATGGATTTAGATAATTTTCGTCAATATATTATGTTTTTTTTTTATTCTTGATTAGTTGAATACCACCACATGTACTGATAATATATACAAAGTGATACAGTGTAATCTGAGGCATGTCATAAAATTTGATTCTAAATGTTTTCAAGAGATTTATTTAGATTAAATCTGTAAATGCTTCGAAGAAATGATTCAGATATTATCTGTCATATTGAAAAACTCTTCGTATTAAATTTTCAATTGAAAGAAGCATTTGACCGGAATTATTTTGATGAATAAAGTGGAATTCAATAAAAAAAATGTGGTTTCTTCATTAAATCGATAACTTATCATTAATAAATTGCAATGCTCAATAGCAATTATATTTAATAATTTAAGGCTTGTGTAAATAAAAATATTCTCAATCTTAAAAAGGGGACAATAAAATGTCAATATTTGAAAAAGGTTTTTGTTGCTAACTTTATTTTCATGTCGACGAAGGATCAAAATTAGGTAGTTTTAGTGTATCCACCCGCAAAGTAACTGCGAGCAGAAGAGTTGTAATTTTGTATGGTAATGTTCAGTAAGTGATGGTGTGACCTATCCTATCGTCTTGAAATATATATCTGGTGGGCGCATAATCGCGATTTGCGTCGAGATATGAACGAAATCAAGTGAAGTAATATTCCTTAAGGTGTCCTTTGACGAGCAGCCTTCAGGAGGAAATCCCAGCACGCGATTCCTGCATCAGAGTCACGCGTTAGACAACCACACCCTCCCGCTCCTTACCATGATTTTCGATCGTTTACACGCTCTCGGATTATATTATCAAAACTTCACAATACATTCTTAACTGTCCATGAAACTTTCTGACTATTTGTTGCTCCTATCAAGAGGCGATTACATTTATATTTTTCTTCTGTGACCCTCTGCCTCTAATTTTCTGCAACCTCTACAAGTTTTATATAAAAAGTCTCTCTCAATGTTAAATAAAATAATAAAGACTATTTCCACAATTTATTAATTAACGACAATCATTTCGCCTATACTGTGGTTTCAACTAGTAATAAATAAAATACAATTTCCACAAACTTTTTATTGATGAACGACGATTGTTTCGCCACACTGTGTCTTAATCTTGATTGAATTAAACAGAAAATACAAGGCAAAAGGAACATCAGGCAAGAGAGCATGCAAAATAGCGTACTCAGTAACCATCCAAAGTGAAAGTTCTGCTACATATATAACAGATCTGGTCATTTTGAGGACTAATAATCCGGTATTACAATAATAAATTAGAGGGGAAAAGAATTTATTTCCAACGCGAATAGTGCGAATATTCTGTTGTACAGAGATGGTTCTTCGCTTCTTCTTGCAACGGAACCACATTCTAGTAATAAATTTCAAAATACCTGTCCCAATTATTTTCTCGCACCGATGGTTTGGCGCATATATTAAGAAGATTCAAGTGGATATGATTTGTAATTGTCTCCTCGCTATCACCAGGTCCGTATTCATTTTTTCTAGCGAAAAACTCATGAAAAAATTGGAGGTCAAATGTTGCTGATACGATTTACTTGTCTAAGAGAGTATGATCTGCAGACTAAACTCATATACAAAATAGAAAAAACAATCTTTAATGTAAATATTTTATTTCATGAAAATTTCATTGAATCGATCCTTACTTGATGGAAATTCATTTTAATTAAATAAAATAAAATAGATCACGAATATGTTAAAACGAATTTGAGTATGGTAAAAAAAAAGTTTTTCGAATTGGAACAGTGCAATTTATATCTGTATTACAGTTCGAAACTTCAATGAAGCCGAATAGATTTTGTTGATTGCTGAGTATAAGCAGCAGACATGGATATTACATAGCTTCTTGGCTACTCATCAGTGCAATGCTTTAATGCCAACGAATAAAACACAGCCACGCTCCTGTATGTGCCCCCCTTAGCGACCCTAAGGTTTTTCCAAACAACAGCGCCATCTTATGCATATTCGCTCCGCTTATAATACAGATGTAAGTTACACTGCCCCAAATCGAAAAACTTCCTATTTATCATACTCTAATTCCTGTTAACATATTCGTTATAAATAATATCCGCCAGTTCAATTAATTAATTTTGAAATAGATAATTGCCACAATTTATTATTAACGATAATTGTTTCGTCAAGTTTAAATCTTGAACTAACTCTAAACATTACACAGAACTTCTTATATATGATTTGAAGTAGAACACTTTATTTTCGCTTATATTTATTGGTCACAACAATTGTTTGGTCATTTACATATTGACTTCTTCGGGTGAGTATGGTAACTGAAATATAAGCGTTTAAGTTCAAATCATATACGATGAATTTCCGTCAAGTAGGAACCAAAACAATCAAGAACTTCCTATATAGCTAGAAACTTGAAAAATGAGGTGGTATAACTAAAATACATTATAATAAGGTAATACAAATAACCATCAATTCACAGAAATACCGATAAAGAAAAAAGAGATTTCATTAACCATAAAATATATTGAGGTCAATTATCGGAACTACTCCAATAAGTAAAAATTATTCAGGAATGGGGATTTTGCAACATCTCTTTTGTCGTTAAGAGGAATTTAAAGGTTCCTAATTTGACTTTAATGTAGCTTTTAGAATGGTTAATAGTTTAGGAATTCATATAAAAAATAACAAAGATAAAATAAATAAAGACAAAAATTCTAGTGTCTATGAGTTGCCTTATAGTGATTGCCCTTTGGTATACTATGTATATTGGTCAAACAGGAAGACCTTTTAAGAAACAAATTCACGTTCAAAGTAAAACACCAGCGGAGTTAACGTCAGATATCTCACATTCAACATATGCCAGTCATTTGAAAGAATTTGGACATAATTTCAACAAGAACTATGAAATTATCTATTATGAAAATAAAAGTACCAGACGCAGGCTTTTGGAAGCAGTAGAAATTAGTCGGTACAAGAACCTTAAAATTTTCCTCAACGACCAAACAGATGTTGCAAGATCCCCATTGTTCAATATTATTACTTATTGAGTTAGTTCCGATTATTGATCCCAATATAAATTTTATGGTTATCTATATCCCTTTTTTTCGCATATTTTTCTTCTTTTTGAAATGTTTTTCTTATCTTTATTGCCGTAAATTGTTAGTAGTTTATTTTTTATCAAAATTTTTGAAAATGCAATTCCTGAAAATGTGATACACAACGCGTTTCGATCATAACACTTGAAGATGATATTATATGATCGGAAGGCGTCAAGAATCACATTATTAATGAATAATGTTGTGAAAATGACGATAAAATATGTTGTTTTATTCTCTAATACGCTAATCTAACTTTCGAATTAGAAGAGACGGAGACTTTCAAGATAGGTTTGGAAATTAAATAGTTATTCATCATATGTAGTTTCTTCAAGAACTACTTCAAATATTTAAGATTTTCAGGAAAAAAGAGAGTTGAACAAGTGCGAAAAAGCTTCTAACCTCTTATTTCAAATTATTTGAGGCATTCAGTTGATCGTGATTCCGAACCTTATAGTTATGAAATAAAAAAATAATTTCTGTATATTTGTCGAGAACTATATATTCATTTACTAAAAAACTGTATAACTTTTACTCTGACAAGTCAGTTGAAGTTAAAGAAGGTGATAATAGAAACATTCGTTTCAATAATAATCCAATTATAAATAATTTCTACCAAGCACTGGCCAAATCGTTCCAATACTTCTAAAATGCGGTGAGGTATAGTTTTCCTCTTCTTCTTTGCTCGGTGAATTAAATTTCAGTTTTCTTGGAGATTGATTTCCGCCAATGAAGGAGGATGGAATGCGACAAGAAGAAATTATCTGAATACTGATCTGACATATGAGCGGCTAGGAGGTTGTCTTTTGTCGGAATTTAACCTCGCAATCCTGCTTTGAAAGTCCCGGCGAAGCGTGGATCGTAACAGCAAACGGTTTCGGTGACTAGCTGCTTTCTTATCCTGTATACCAGCCACCGACAAGAGGCGATACTCTGACACGCATAGCTGGACACTGGACTTTTTGAAGGAACTCATCACACAATGACATTGGCGTAGAAAGCTAGCTACGGGATTCTGAATTGCTTATTATGCCAATTTCAAATATCAGAATATCAGTTGGAATATTTCAGATGAAATTAAAATATAACGTACAATTTTATCAAATCAACAGTTTTTTGTCACTGAAGTTTTAAATTACTTAATTTTCTAATGAGTATCACATCGTCTGATAGTTTTGACACATAGATGATACTTCAAATATTCAACTAACATTTTTGGTAAAAAACTAACCCTTAAAAGACATTTGTATAGATTATCTGAGGATCTTACCTTGGGTTCAGAAGTAACAGTGAAATAACTTTTGCGATTTCTAAAAATGATGCTGAAAATGAACTTTGTGTATTGATAAAACATTGCCTTTCAACAGGAAAAATCACCGTTGAACGTAGCCTTGACTTTCGAATCCGGGTTCCCCGGATTCTGCACCAGGAAAATCGACTATTATTGACTGGTTTACCGAATTTAAACGCGGTGTACGAAAACCCTTAATGCAACACATTCTGGTCGCCCAAAAGGAGTGCTCACACCAGAAAACATAAGAGGCCACAATATTGTTTTGGGAAGCCGTTAACTGAAGATGCAAGAAATAAAGATATAAGAGGAACGTCTAGGCTTTATTCCTCATGAACATTTGTCTACGAGATCGCTAGGCTTCGAAATGAGTGTTGCTTTTTTTGCGTCGATATGTGGCAGTGGATGAAAAATGAATCAGGTGCTATACTGATGAGTCAAAAAGATCTTCCGTTGAATGGATAATAGCTGGTAAACCAAGCTCAAATCGGCCAAAATCGGCTTGATGGTGTCAAGGTTATGGTGTCCATTTTAGGATACGTACGGTATTTCTTTCATCGATTACGTTGAAAATTGTAAGGACAGTTAATAGCGATTGTTACAAGGCCCTAGTGGATCGACGAAGAAATAAATATGTAAACACATGTAAAAGAAACACTGTATTCTTACCGAGACGACGACATCGTATCACAGAATGTTGGTTGGCTACGGTGGCAAATGGCAGGGATTACATTTCAAATTACTTCTGAACCTAACTTATTTTCCAGATTTGACCCCCAGTGACTTTTATCTGTTTGCAGACCTAAAAAATGCTCAACAGAAATAGATTTTCCTCAAATGAGGAACTGATTGCTAAAACAAAGGTAAAAGAAATCGTTCTTCAAGAAATATGTCGAAAGGATAGAGGAGCAAAAATTATTGTATCTCCTTAAAAGGGGACTATCTTGATGAATAAAGTCGAATTTAAACGAAAAAGTTGTGTTCCCTTCATTAAATCGAGAACTTGTTAGACAATTTGGTATATCCTCGCGAAGGCTGGGAAATCAAATGTGATTTTGAACAAAACATGTAGAAGGAGTGTGAGCTATGGTAATAGAAAGTTCTACAAATCGAGACAGTGTAACATACATCTGTATGTTTAATTGAATTAGTCTTCACTTGAGGAAAAACCTTAAGATGCTACTGTGATAGCGAAACAATTGTTGTATTAAATAACAATAAAACATTTGTGAAAATCAGAAAAACCTTATTTAATAATATCATACATCTGCATATCAATTTTATACTCAAATAAACTCGTTAAGATTATGTTGATCACATTGTTGGTTTCCATTAGTGCAATGCGACTACAAATCTGCCAAGTATCTACATTCGCTAAACAAAGAGACCTTAGTGTATTAACCATACACTAGCGCCATCTAAAGTATGCAAAGACACATAAAAAACATACCTTTGCGAGCTAATTCAAATGAAGAAATAATTATATAGAAAAAAGTTAATGGACATAACCCTCATATAGACTCATAGATTTTCTAGTGATTCTTGGTTTGTTTTCGATATATTGAGAATACAGGTGCTAATGAATTCCTACGCCTATGTCTGAGATATCTCTGCATTATCAGTACACGCAATGTTGGCTAGCGGTTATGTCCGAGTAAGAGTGTGAATTTATAAAAGTCTCTGGGATGGAACCGTGTACATTAAAATCACATCCGCGATACCAAAGTCCTTTCTCCACGACGATATAATTGGTTCCTAGATCGTTATGAAAATCGATTAATATCGAAGATGAGCTATTATTATACTTCTACATAGTTCTTCGTCTAGCGTGACCAGAGGATCGCTACAATCAAAAGCGTAATTCGATGGAAATTTCGACAATTTGTTTCTCTTCCACATATATCATCATAATATTACTCATCTAACATATCTATTTCGGCTCATTAAGATGGGAAAGATTTACAACCAATTATAATGAGTACTTCGTATGAACACCTCGAGAATGAGACACAAAAAAAATTACAAATTATGTGCAAACTGTTTTAGCCGAATTCCACAAATAGCTCGAAACCTTCAAAACATTGTTAAAAAATATTTATTGAAAACAATTGGACTGATAATACATATGACTTTGTAATATAATAGTTTCGGAAAAAAGAAATCCATCATTTTTACGGTAAATGGCTGTAGTGATCGATATCTCGTAATGTAACGATCAAACAATTTCAGATTTATGCTCGTTGTCAAGGTGACATTTCACACAAACAAATTTTTTGCTGTTTTTTATTTGGTCCATTCCGTTGCGAATTTCAGGATGATCAAATTGAAGAACAAAGAGAAAATGCGGTTCATTTTACAGTTTTTTTTTTGATAAAGGCGAAAATGCAAGCCAGCAGCTGAAATTGTGAACGATGTTCATGGTCCCAATACTTTAATAGGTAATCACGCAATTTTGATTTCGTCTATTCCGTTCAGATATTTTTGACGTTAAACATGCACCACGCACAAGCAGGCCCTTCGAAGTTGACCGGCATGTTAGTAGTCATTACATCGCCCAGGAGCTTAAGATCGACCACAAAATAGTTTTAAACCATTTGCGCAAAGCTGAATTCCAAGAGAAGCTCGATATTTGGGTGTCACACCAACTAACACCAAAAAACATGATAGATCGAATTTCCATCTGCGAAGTCAAACGGAATTAAATCGACCTATTTCTGAAACGACTGGTGACTGGGAATGAGAAATGGGTGGCCATAGGCATCAAGAGAAAATTGTGAAAATCTATTACTAAAGTTTTTCACCAATTAGGACCCAGACTTCTATTAGAGAGACATTAGGAAGCTACCTTCAATATGGCAACAAATCATTGAACAAAACGGTGCATATTTGACCCATATCGGACAATCCGAAACATGTTAAATGAAGTCTTGAAGTTGACGCAAAAATAATGGATATTCTTTTCCGAACCTATTATCATAAACCATCTCAAACACATAGCACTATTCACTGTAAATTTTTCCACTCAACATAAGTTAGCAGTATTTCTAATACCGATTAATGAATATTCTACTAGATATTATGAATAAAAAACAATATTCTATTTCTGCTAATATTATATTTCACAACAATTTTTTCGTCACACCATGTCTTCTTCGGGTGGGTACTACTGGTTACATAGAATATTGTTTTTTATTCATGATTTCAAGATGAATGTCCGTCAAGTACCGTCAAGACCGAAACAATCATAGATTCTACTAGATGATTTTAATTCCCAAATCGATAAAAAAATTAAAACTGAAAGCATTCAACAAAGGTTAACTCTGATAGAGATAAATCAAGGTGAATTAAAGAATGTCTTAAAAGAAATTATTCTATTAGGTTATGACTTATCAGATAATAAATATGTCAGTCCATTTCATTTAGGAAAGGTCAATATGAGAACAAAAACACTACTCTTGAGAGAAAAGATCAAAGTCACGTTCAAGACGAACAATAATTCAGTAGATGCTCCAAATATGGAAATATTTCAACTATCACTCACTTGTTCAGACTGCTCAAAAATTTATATTGGTTTAGCACGTAGAAATTTTGGAATCCGTTCATCTGAACGCAAAAAAAAAACAATAAAAATCAGAGCGAATTCCATGATGCGCAAGACATATAAATACCGAAAAATTGTACACCATGTTCTCTGAGGAAGTACATTTAAGTATGAATGAAACGTACGTTAGGATCATTAAAATAAATAATAAAATAGAGGTTTTCAAAGATATTCAGGGAATCTTCGGAATTCTCGAAAATGTGTTCATAAAATTTCATTAATGAACAAAAAATTTTTTATGATTTCATAAAACACCTTTTACAAGATCACAATTTTCATATCACCTAAGGGAAGTCTCTGATAGTACCTTTGTGAAATGTTGTAAGAAGCTTTCCAATAAATCGAAAACGACATTATTCATATTGAAGTTTGAACATTCGTTAAGACATATCGAAGTGAAAGTGAATTCCACCTCACATTATAACATTAATCAGGTCTTATTTAGATTGATTTTCAGGATCAGTGTGATTTTGTCATTTTTGTTCTGATGATATTTGCATCCAGTAAATTTATAGTGTCTTAAACATTTTCCCACGCTGGTCAATAAAATGATATCAAGAAAACATAAAACAATCAGCAGTAATATACCATTGCTAGCAAAGGAATGTGAAGTTTTCACACGGGGCAATTCATTTCTGCACTGGAAGTCACGATTTTGCCATTGATATGCTAACGATGCTCTAATTGTCCATGGGACATGTAAGAACTGCTCATATCGCGCTACAAATATAAGCTCAGTTTCAACTTATACATGGAATTGGTAGAAGAAAGGAAACAAAATACAAATAATTCTTCATTATCATGCAAAGTGGGATTCACTTTTTTAGATCTTCTAACGCTTCTACTTCGATCTAACGTTAAAAGAACCAAAAAAAAATATGACAAAATTTGAAATGCCTAATTACCTTCTAGTGGATTCAATATGATGGAAAAAGGGACGCAGAAAAAAATTTAACATATCTTTACTTGTTCTGGTGAAAAAAATTAATGCCTATAAAGATTCAGAATAATTAGAAATGAGAATAACAATAAAAATAGTCAACAATGGGGATTTTGCAACATATGTTTGGTCGTTAAGGACAATTTTAAGGTTCTTGTATCTACTAATTTCTACTACTTCCAAAAGCGTGAGGGTGGTACATGTATTTTCCTAACAAGATACAAGAGCTTTAAAATTCTTCCTAACGACCAACCAGATGCTGCAAAATCCCCATTTTTGATAATTTTACTTAATAAGACAGTTCTGATAATTGATCCCTATATATTTTATCGTTATTTATATCCCTTTTTTCGCATAATTTTCTTTATCGGTTTTTAAAATGTTTTTTAATCTTTATATCCCTGCTACTTTTTTTTCAAGTTTTTAACTATATAAGAAGTGTTGTGTAATGTTAAGAGTCAGTTCAAGATGTAAACTTGACAAAGCCACAGTATTGGAGAAACAATTGTCGTTAATAATAAATTGTGGAAATAAGCTTTTTTATTTTATTTATTTAATTAAAATTAATTTCCATCAAGTAAGGATCGATTCAATTAAATTTTTGAAAGGAAATCTGTCGACATGCTATGCTGTCGGGCTTTCCTTATAGTGATTCTTTCCATATGAGTGCTCATTGACCCTGAAATGGGTGAAAATACATTCTATCAGAACGGTTATATATTTCTGGAGTATGGAAATTATCTTTAAGCAAAAATATGGATTTTTCACTGAAAAAAATTACTAAATAACCCCATATCGCATCAGGCAACCCATAAAAAAAAATGGTAATCAATCGACAACATCTGACTAATTTTTTGGCATTAATAACATGAAAACTGAAAAATTAACATAAGAATTAAAACCGAACGAATTAAAATATTCCCAAAGATTCGTCGTTGATTAAGTGTAGCCTTCAAAACTCAAAATTGTAATAATTTAAGTCAAAATTCTACCAATTTGGTAGAATTCTCTTTATGGAGACCAGCAGAAGGAATCATCCAGAAATGTCGAGTTCTTCTTGATCACGCGATCTTAAGGGTAATGCTCAGTGTATTCATGCATACCGGAAATTAGACAATTTCCTACATTGGACGGAAGTTTCCACTAGCCTGACATATGTTTTAACAGGTGATAAAAATATTGCATGTTAAAACTGAGATATCGTTGAAAGAAACAATAATTAATTAAATTTTGCAGACAAATTGGATAATGTTATGTTTGCTATTAAATTTACTCCAACTAAAATATAGTTACAGGTGTTAAGAATACTGGAATTCTACAAATTTATTCCACAAGACTTTTTCAGTTCCACTGTTTAAGTTACTGATGCGTTTTGATGTAAAAGGAAACGAACTCAAGGTTCTGTTGTATGGAATTGTAAGTGGACTTTCAGAAACCCAAGCTTCTGAAATAATTGACAGACAAATTTTTTAACTTCAAAAGTATTCAATATATTGCATAAATGTTCATACGCAAATACAATGAACTGAGTTTTGAATATATACAATAACTAGTATTTTGAAAAACTGTTTTAGAAGAAAATTTTAATAATGAAAAATTAGACCGAAACAGTTCTTGGTATATATTTCAAGAGATAATGTACGTTAAATCGAGAGATAGGAATATTTCAACAAAAGTTGTTCTGAAGAAATATGGAATTGAAATAAACTTAATAACCTTATGAAGATAATAATCAAAATAAGTGTGTATTACTTAAAAAAAAATTCCTAAAGGAATATCCCAATTATTCAAAATTTGGTTGATAAAACTTTATCCACTTGTTTTCGAGTAGGGTGCTGAGATTAAAATAAAAAATTCAACAATGAGAAGATTTTTCAGAACAATTACCACGTCCAAGATACTTCTGTGGGTCTGTTTCAGTACAGGTTTATTAATAGAAATGCATTTTCTTGGCTACAATATATTGGTGACTTTTTAAAAAAGAAGATAGTCTGAATTCCTAGAAGTCATGAGAATGCATTTCCAACAGAAAATTCGTGAATACACAATTTCCATTCAAAATTGCCATGGCGAATCAAAATTTTAGAAAATTAAATGATCCTATAGTGAGAATTGCATTCCATAAACGTCAGCTAATCAAATGTCATTCAGCTCATTCTAGAATTCAAGAATCGAACAAAAAATACAAATCGAGAAGTTCAACAAATTAATTTCAATCAAGAAATCAAGTTTTGTTTTTGGTGTTGAGATTCGGTATTACTGGATTTCGAGAATATAAATAGGAATAAATCGATAAACTCGAGCACTGTTAGTCCGAATTAGATTTTATGATGTTTATGTTTTTATCCTCGATACCAGTTTAGGGTACTGTTTAGAGGATCACTAATGTAAGTCTATTATGTATATATCTTTCATTAAATAAACCATTTCAAAAAAAAGTTATAATAATAAAATTCGGAAGTGTTAATTTCAATTGAATACAAGATGAACTACGAGAATAATATTTCAACGACTTTATTTATTCAAGTCTACTGTGAAAATATTGTTAATTAAATTTAAATCAAGACTTAAAATTCTGATCTCACTCTGAGTCTTATAGATTGATCTGGTATATCAATAAATCTAATGAAAATTTCATTGCAATCATAACAATATATTTCAGTTGGCTGTTTTAATATTTAATTAATTTAATTTAATTTGAATAACTAAATTTGTTTTCGAAATCGGTTCCTGTTTACATTAGAGTAGGTACAAACATTGTTACTGAGCACTAAAACCCAAAAAAGGGGTTATATGTAAATTCAAGTTTATCTGAATATGTTTAACAGGGTTGAGTTATTGAAGTCTATTTGTTCGTTAAGTACTGTTCCCATTTTGTTCTATTTATTTATCTCTAGGGACTCTAAAGGTTTAAGGCATAACTTTTACTTTCTATATGTAGAATTTCAAAATTATGGTTGAAATTTTTGAATATTAAAATTTGAATATTAAAACAAATTGAAGTATGTTTTTCTACAATTTTAATTTCAAAAAAATTTTTATTCAAAAAACTTTTAGAAATAAATTTATGTCTACACAAGCACCGCTTACATTTAATAGACGTATATAATCAAAACTCAATATATAATGAAAAATGGAATAAATAATCCAACAGATATACGAAAGTAATTAAAATTAATAAATAAATATTTAAAGGAGACAAAATTTTGTTTCTTGTCTTACCTTTAAGAACACCATTTGCCTTTTAAAAACATGAACACACTTAAAGGACTTCTCAAAGAATATAATTTATTTGAACTATTTAATATATTTAAATATTCGAATGAATTATTTCAAAAATCTCTAAAAAATGTGCACTATATCTTCAAAAAAAAAATATAATTCTAGATAATCCCGTCTTCAGTCCTCATTTAATATTCCAAATATCAAAATCAAAAACCTAACCTATATCTCTCACGTGTTAAAAGACTTAAGCTTCGAAATACAGATCAACTATATAATTCAAGATTGATCTATGTTCTAACAAAATAAAAGAACAGTGTGAGTTATTTGAAGGTTTATTTAAATTCATTGACATTCTATAATGAGATTTATTGAAGCCAAAATATAATTATATATTATATATAAAATAAAATGAAAAAAAAATTTTTTGAAATTAAAATTGTAGAAGATAAACATATTTCAATTTGTTTTAATATTCAAATTTTGTTATATTTCTTCTATCAAGTAAATGGCCTTTCTATTTTATTTTATATATAATATATATTTTGGCTTCAATAAATCTCATTATAGAATGTCAGTGAATTCAAATAAACCTTAAAATAACTCACACTGTTCATTGATTTTGTTAGAATATAGATCAATCTTGAATTCTATAGTGGATCTGTATTTCGAAGCTTTAGTCTTTTAACACGTGAGAGATATAGGTTAGGTTTTTGATTTTGATATTTGGAATATTAAATGAGGACTGAAGACGGGATTGTCTAGAAATATATTTGTTTTTTGAAGATATAGTGCACATTTTTTAGAGATTTTTTAAATAATTTATTCGAATATTTAAATATATTAAATATTTCAAATAAATTATATCCTTTGAGAAGTCCTTTAAGTGTGTTCATGTTTTTAAAAGGCAATTGGTGTTCTTAAAGGTAAGACCAGAAACAAAATTTTGTCTCCTTTGAATATTTATTTATTGATTTTAATTACTTTCGTATATCTGTTGGGTTATTTATTCCATTTGACATTATATATTGAGTTTTGATTATATACGTCTATTAAATGTAAGCGGTGCTTATGTAGACATAAATTCAATTCTAAAAGTTTTTTGAATAAAAATTTTTTTGAAATTAAAATTGTAGAAGATAAACATATTTCAATTTTAATATTCAAATATTGTAATATTTCTTCCATCAAGTAAAAGGCCTTTCTATTTTATTTTATATTATGGTTGAAAGTATGTCCTGTTGTTAACAAAATAATTTACTCAGGTTTGAATAAGTTTTGAATGAAGTTCTTAAATCATATTTATTTTTAAGGTATGTGGCAAAAATTTCTTTAGTATATTACAAGAAAATGTATTTAAAATTTTCATTTCTATGAGGTTCAAGAATAATGCTCCTCCTTTTTGGCTATCACCCACCTTCAGAGCATTTCCTAGGTGAAACTTTGCATAATAAATATTTGTTGTTTTTCTTCGATGATTTAACAGAACGTCTCAATATTTTTTGGTAGGAATCAATTTCTATTTTAGTTGAACCGGCCTGTATTAGGCATTGATCTTCTGATAATCGAATTTGATTTAACGATTCCAATTTCATGGATTCCTTACAATAGATAATGTTCATGTAAGCTTCATATAATCGAAAGAGATTCAGGCAGAAATGTGCTTACATACGTGATCTGAAATGATATTCGGATATCTGGTTTATATTCGCACGTGAAGAACCCTTCGAGGCCCTGAATGCTTTCGTGTTAGGTCAAATTTCGAATTTGATGATGAGCATCGAGCTCTACAATAAGGAAGGACTTGCAATATACGAACGAAAAACGTGTAATTATATAGAACATTCACAAAAAGCTGATACACAGGAAGTTCATGATATTCCCCATCAAAGCTCCAGTCAAAAGGAAATAAAATGAGCATGTTTGCCCTTTGACTTGAAAAGAATCAGGGTTTTCAATTTACATTCATTGAAAATTCGACTTTTCTATGTCCGGGAAAGGCAGATATTTCAATTACGCAAATGGATATTTTAACATATGCTACCCATATTAGCTTGGAACCTTTCCGGTTAACTTACGAATGATTTACTTAATTTCCTGAATGCGAGAATCAGATTGAAATTAAAGACTTGAGCACTCTCTCAAATGAACGAAAGGCAGAAAATGGGGTGCTTCCAGAAACTCAACAGTTTTATCCTTTTGCGTCCGTCTCCTTACGAGGTCCTTTCAACTATCAATATTCATTTATTACCAAACTGCATCAAGGAATTTTCATTTTGCGAAAAAACTTCAAGGAAAATTTCCACAATTTTCGTGACTGCAGTTTTAGGGTATTCACCTTATTTCCAGACATACTGAAAACTGAACAAAATGTACAAGATATTTGAAGTAGGCAGGTATGTACACTTAATGATATAAGCAGAAGTAATCTATGGAAACTTGTTGTGATTAAGATCAACTACCAAATAATAACTTCGGAATCAGTTCAAAATGATATGAAAAACAACTTGAAATGTAGTAACATTATAAAACTGTGGTCACTGGGCTCCTATTCAATAAAAAGTGACAGAAAACAAAGCAATATTCTTATTCCATTTTCAACAAAGTGAGGATATTTATAGCAATCAGTCAGTGCATTTCAGCTTTTTTGACTAAAAATGAATAAATCCATATTATCTGCGCATTATGAACATTTAAATTATAAAACTGTTTTGAATATGCGCATTCGCCATTCTGTAACGCGAAGAAAACTGTATTTAGAACAAAAAATTTGTTTTAATATTAAAAACATAATTCTGTGAAACATCTAAATAATTCGATTTAAAAAAAAATTAATTTATGCCTTAGAAACACTATCATTCATAAAGTTCATATGAAACAACTTTATCGGTATAATATTTAATTTGAGTTAATATTTTTTATGAATTCCTTCATATATGTGTTGTATGATATCTGAAACTCATATATGTCTTCTTAAATAGAAACACTGTTTTTTAGACGAAAATTTTTATGAAATTTCTCAAATTGAAATTATGTAGAGGTTTTACGCAATTATTCTGTTATAATACCCCAATTTTAAAAAATTCCCCTCTGTCAAAGAATATACCCTTTGAATTTTTTGCATTTTAAATATGATAATTTACAAGTTGTTTTCATACATGCGCACAAAACTTTTGATATAATTGGATTTGGACCATCCTTTGGCATAATATATTTCTATGGTTAGACATAAAATTCGATAAATATTTTATGTTAACCTCAAATATTCTGTCTTATACTCTACTTTGAGCTTCAAGATCTCTTATGGAAATAACATGTGATATATGTTTATTGATTTATATTGATATATTTATCATCGACTGACGATTATGGACGAGAATTTCAAACGCTCTCATGGAGAATGTGCTATGTTTTTATATTTATTAGAGCGTTTTTTGGAATAAAATGTATTATTCATAATGTTATATCGGCAAAGTATGTTGTTCAATTTCAGTCAATATTCTATAATTTCTATAGATTCCTTTATATTTTTGAGATTTGAATGATATTTGAGATTTCTTTATCTCTAGCAAAATTGAAACAATCCTTAAAAAGCATTTCGTTCAAATTTTTATTATTGAACTACGTAGAAGCTTCCTAAAAATATTGTATTTCAATATTTAAATTTTCGAATATTACCCCTTTCAAGGAATATGCCCTTAAGGAATTTTGTTTTATTATCATCGTAGAAAAATTTTCTCCATATCAAATCAAGAGTACCTATCATAATCTGTATATTTCTTCTCCATCAACAGTTTAAATATTTCTACTATCGCAAATGAGCTCAGGCTGTAAAATATATAAATAAAAAAAATAAATGCGGTTCGTAAACTAACAATTTTACTATAACAGTTTTATGACACTATATTACTGTGACAACTCCACTTCATGTGGAACGAGATAACCGAGCTACATCAGAGACCACTCATCAGTTGGAATGTCACACATTTAATAGATGTAAAATTCCCACTTGTTTCTTCTCCTTGATTGCAGGCCGTGAAGTAATATACTTAATTTAAATTGCAGGGATTCAACATTTGTGTTATAAATCTTATTTGAAAATAACGTTTAAACCCAAAACATTTCACACAGTTTCATTATTCAAAAATGACGAATAAAAAATCCCATCAGTGTTTGATTTGCCTACAAAAGAGTACCAATTATTTGAAATTTAAAAAATTTCTTCGAAATATTGGGTGAAATAATCCCTTCCTACGCCATTCCAAATCAAATAGAAAAACTCACTCTGTTTATTATCACTTATCTATTCGAACATATACAGTAACCTGGGTTTCATTGAGTTATTGATTTTTAAGTGGTGTATTATAGATTGTTTGTAATGGTGTTATATATTTAAATCGTATTCTGAACTTCGTAAAGTGGGAGATTCCATGAGTTCATTGGTTTATGAACCAATGAACTCATGGAATCATGAAATGTTTGTCTTATTGGTATATTGAAAAATCTCTTTCAATTCCAAGTTATCTTTATTATTAATAAGGAGTACGAGCTATGGTCATCGAAAGTTCCACGGATCCAGTGCAACATATATCTGTATAACAATTCTAAACTCAAACAAGCCCAATTAGGTTTTGTTGATCGTTGAAACATAAGTAGCAGCCATGCGCATGTTTCGAAAGTTGCTGGTTTCTCGTCAGTGCCCTGTAATGTCTAACAACAACAAATCTCCTACCTATATTCGCTCTGCACAGAAACACCAATGTATTAATCATACACTAGCGCCACCTAGTGCACGCAAATATATATACACGACATACCCTAGCGAGCTAATTGAGGTGAAGAACTGTATTTCCGATTTTTTTTAACGTTACAAACGCAGAAAACTTTCCTCATGCTGAAGTCAGATCCTATTATGCCGTGATGCTGATAATTAGCATATTTTATTCAAATAAATGAATTCAGCTGATCTGTACCAAATCAGATCAGCCGAATTAATTTATTCCACGTTATCTTGTTTACCTTCTGTTTTTAGACACAATATTTCGAGATGATCTAATGATGGTAAGACACGAAGGAGAAATTTAATCGGTATTCTCCACTTCTCAAAGTTCTTAATAATGAAACTTCTCTTAAATATATATTAAAAAAAATTGATTATATAATATCATTAACAGAATTCACATATATGTTGTGTTTATATATATTTACATATATATATATATATATATATATATATATATATATATAAAATTATATATATATATATATATATATATATATATATATATATATAATTTTATATTAATTATATATTATATTATGATATTATTATACTAATATTTTAATATATTATTTTTAATAACTATTGAAGAAATTCCCAAAAAAAATTCTGAATTCAACTGTATATAAATACTTCTATCAAGTATCGAGTCGAATATTAATTTACAGAGTACATTCTATATTGACTGCGTTATAAAAATTCCTTGAGGTAACTACATTAGAGGCAACGATCTTCTTCACAGTAAAATCGAACGAAAAAATCTGATTTCTATCGTGAAGAGCATTAATCCATTATGAGATTGGCACAATCATTAGCGAAAAAATACCCGCTTATGTCATGTTTGCCGTCCAGACAGATTATTTCGCCCCCAAAAGTAATGAAACCCTCAGATTCTGATTTATTGGTCCTATAACGAGTGGATTGCGTTACTATGCGCTGAAAATAACTGGAACGGAATGAAATACGGAGATTATGTTTCAAATAACGAGGAATATCTATGACAATGATACCTTGGTATATACCATCGGAAATTCTTCGTGGAAACCACATATTTTTCCATTTAATTACTCGCTTTCCATACTTGAATAGGATGATTTGGAATCAAAATACACTTCAGCGAGGTCTAGTTTATTGAATTCCCATCAGAATTTCCAATTTCCAAAATAGAACTCAGGTTTACACATACAGAATATGGAAGTGAACAATAAAGATGTTGGTGTTATTGTGGGTGGTCTGAAAGTAATAAAATGCAACTTTGTTGAAACCCCTTTCATGATTTTGAATGGTATATAAATATTTGAATGTAAGTCAGCATCAAAAATCTTATTAATTGGAACTGTATGTATTTCAATTTAAGATATGAATGAATATTTTTAATTTTCAAAATAAATAAACATTCGAGTTCATACCTCATAGAAGAATTTGAATGGATTTAAATTCAGAATTATGTCTGGAAACTTCTCTAACATATACAGGTAACCACTGACTTCGGAACTGAAGGTCACTAACTTCTAGTGAGTAATGACTTGGGCAACTATCCTGTTGAAACCAAAAGTCCTCAAAATTGATAGGAAGTTGAAATGTCGAAATAATTCGAGTTTGTAAAAGCTCTAAATATTTGGCAGCATTTAGGTTTCCGTCGATAAAAAAGGAACCAATGATGAAATCTCCTGAAATGCCTGTCCAAACAACGAGTTTTTTAGGATACTGAGTTTTGATGTAAATACTCCGGTGTTGGTTCTCTCGGGACCAATATAGTACAATGGATTTATTATGTTTCTTTTTCAAATAAAATGATGACTCATCAATGAGAAGTACGTTTTTCGAGAAATAACTATTCATTTTGTCTTTCCATCATCGTCATGGACCTACGTAATCAGCACTAGACGTGGATCGGTGGATCTGAATGATGTCGCCGTGCCATTGCAAAGCGATGAATTGCCTCCCACTCCGGGCAATCGAAAATAATGGGAAAAGATTCAAAGAGCAGTCCAGTTGAGTATTCGTAATCATTTATAACATATAATGAAGTTAGT
Organism: Megalocaria dilatata; assembly: GCA_034642435.1. Classification (NCBI taxonomy): domain Eukaryota; kingdom Metazoa; phylum Arthropoda; class Insecta; order Coleoptera; family Coccinellidae; genus Megalocaria; species Megalocaria dilatata. The sequence goes on along the minus strand of CM067863.1, from coordinate 44,754,391 downwards.
CTCGTGATGAGAAACTGGAACAATAGCTCCACTTGTTTATGCATTATAAATCCTACATTTCAAGAATGATTTACGGTACAAAAAACTGCTATTCCAAAATTATATAAAATCTTTGAAATAGAGGATATAATAAAAAATAGTCGACATATGGCAAATTTTTTTCGACTTTTTTTTGTTTCATCACATTCAGAGAAATCATAAAAGAAATCTTCGACTTACCAAAATGATAAAACTCGGAAATGAATCAACTCAAACGTGTCTAATGTACTGGAGATCGATTCATTTTGAAATGGTTATTTTAAAGAGTTCTACCAAATGTTAAAAACATTCTGTAAATTTCGTATTACAAATTAATTATTATCTATTAATGGATCGAATATAAAAGTGTCCTCGAAGCAATTCGAATCATTATTTCAATTATGTAGGGTGACAATCATATAAGTACAATATTCTCAACTATTAGATGCTCTTAATGAACCTTAATTATTTACATAATATATAGGCGATTTTCAAGAAGCTTGAAATGCTTGATAGGAATGGGATTGGTCTTGCAATTCATTCACTACTGTGACCTATTGATGTAGTTGTCTATCTAGAAAGTCATGGAATGAAATATCGGTAATTAATCACGGTAGTCTTATACCCACATCTCGGCTCAATTAATTATAGCATATAGAGTTCTACCATCAACTCTTTTCCGTAATAGCACTTGGACACTTTGATTGCTCGTATAATCTAGAATGTAATACAAAGTATGTGATTAACATTTCTACAACCATTAGGCATAATATCATTATGGATTATCTTCTGAAGCGACATGTAAATCAAAATTATTTCGATTTCATATTTTGTTTTCAATTTCTAGCGAACGTGGTTAGTCTTAAGAGTATTCCAGTTTAAAGTGCATACACTTACTACTTCAGTTTTTTATTCGTGAAAAACCTTTGAATATGTTTTATATATTTGAGCCAATTCTATTTGGCAGATGGTTACAGTTAAAAACCATTCCTTGGAAATTACTATATTTTCCTACCAAAAAATGTAAGAGTTTGTATTGTGTTCACCTCCAGTTGTCTGAAAATGTATTTATACTTTTAAACTAGAAATAAAATATAACTATATACTAAAAAATGTGAACCCAAATGAAAACACGACGTCACCCGGTTTCAGTTCATACGGCACCCAATTTCCTACCTTTCAGATATTTATTACTAGTTGAAAAGGAATTTCCATCAAGTGTAGACCGAATCCATCAAATATTCATGTACCTACTGTTATGTTTTTTATAGTGGAACAGTAATTTCTGAAAACTTTATTTAAATGTCATGTTTACTTGATTCAGAGAATTATACGTTTATCCGTCGAGATGAGATTTGATTATTGCATCAACAGTAATATCCTTGATCATATCTGTCTTATTGGGACAATGTACATCGCTTCCTGCTTGAACAGGACTGGTCGAGGATAGGGATAGAGCATCTGTTCGAACGATAAAATGTTTATAGAGGAAAAACTGAGCGGTACCTATATTGCAGTACTTTCTCTACTGCAGCACCATTAACCTATGTGTGCATTTCAAACGATTGCACTTTATTAGTCATTCCGTTGCATCCTGTAGTTTAATGATCTTTCTGAATGTACATATACAGCCATGTCCAGCTAGGGTATCGCGACATGCTATAAATAATACTGCACATTTTTGTCATCGAAAATCTCGCAGATTCGATTTTTAACATAAGCCTATAGATGGAGAGGAAATATAGAACCTCCATCATAAATCAATTTTTTCTTTAGAGTATGAGGTCATTTATCCTAACAAACACGTGCTCAAAATCTAGGTATACCATAAATATTAGAAAATTAACAGTTTTAATTTAACAATTGGGCAATGTTTCAAGTAGATTATCATAAGACTAGTTGTTTGTAAGCATCTAAAGAATTTAACTATGTTAACGAAACGTGTCATGTGAACAACTCAAGATAATAAATGGATATATATATATACATGCTTCATTTAATTAAAGTGTACAACGGATTTCTAACAAGTAAAGGCTAGCACGATACGAAGATTCAAAAAAAAGTTATTTCATTCACTTCAATTTTACTCATATCATTTCTGCACAATCATTTTAGTGCTAGGAAAAAGATGAGTAATTGTCTTCGTTTCTCAACAACAAATAACTTATTAGCATCACGAAATTGATTCGCATAATTTATCAAACCAGAATTAGTCGAAGATATTAATTCGAATTCACTTCGAATGTTGTAATTCTGTTAATCGCATGTGAGGCAAGGCATGATCGTAGAAAGAATTAAAAAGACAGAGACAATGCCTGTAATGCGTGAGATGCCCAGGGCATATTTCACTTTCGCAAGTATCTAATGATGTCAAGTTCCAGCAGAGAGTGCTGGACTCCTGACTTCACCCACATGCAAGAAAGGCGATGCAAGAAATATAGCATCTTGGTCAGTTCATCGGAATTTATTTATCCAATAATGGCTTTCTAGATTTAGTGGAACGATAGTGGCCTTCTCTGTTTGTGTGGTATTCTGAAACCATCACAATGACGTTGTGATCAACAATGAGAATGTTGCAAGAATTAATTTCCTCGTGTTTCTATTATTCAAACACAATGTCAGTTTATATCACAAATGAACGAGGTGTGTTCGATTCCAACTACAAAATCACAGTCGTTAATCATTTTCAGACGAAATGGTTATATTCTGTTGAATTATGCGCGAGATAGTTCGATAGATCGCTTTCATCAGAATGTGTTAACTACCTTCGCTTTCATGTATGTTGGTTACATCGCTTCTAACCTGACCTATCCAATCTTTACAACTGACTATTCACACTCCGTGTTCATCTATGATTTCTTCAATCTTTTCAGGATTTTCAATCTGCATTTTCACTGAAATGGTTCACTCTTATAGCCCACCTTAATCGATAAAACATTACTCATGTAATGTAATTGGCTCGTTTGAATAAATGATCCAATCTCTTTCGGTTTATCATTTGCTTCAATTAGATAAAACACGTATATCTTGATTTCTGTTACATACAATATTCAAAGAGAGTTAACATTTTATTTAAAGGTACAATACAGTTTTTCATTACTGTGGAAAAATCATTAGGCTCCTATCAGAACAAACCAAACAGATGATTCTGTTTGGTGATTTAGTAAATTCCTAGAATTTTTTTGAAGATTTGCTTCTAAAAGTATTAGATGGACTCCGTTAGTATGTGATAGTTCATTTTTGAATGGAATGAAATAGGAAATTCCTTAGCTTTCTATCACTATTCGAGTTTCGTAGTGTAGAGACAAGTTGACCCTGATGTTGAATCATTTTTTAATTTCTTCTTTGAGCCATATGGTTTGTCCTGATGTTATAGCTCTTCTGGACTGGATAATGTTTGTCTTGCTTCTCAGTTGAATAAAGGCTTACTTTATTCCGAAGACATTCTTGGATAAACGGAATTCTGGATCGTTGTTTGGCGTTTGAGATGGAATTTTAAATATAGTGTGGACTATTAAAATAAATTAATCCGGCTGATCTGTACCAAAAATCATTAATGAGAAGTACAGATCAGCCGGATTAATTTATTTTTATATGAATATGCTAATTTTTGAACATTACGGTAATTTATGGTCTCATTCGAGCATGAGAAAAGTTTATTCTGCGTTCGTAACGTGAAAATATCAAAAATACATTTCTTTACTTGAATTAACGTGCAAAGGTATGTCTTGTATGTATTTTTAATACTCTAGATGGCGCTAGTGTATTAGTAATATCTTTAGAGTCTCTGTGTAGAGCGAATATAGATACTAGACAGATATGGAGCCACTAGCGGCACATGGTGGCGAAGAACACACATGGCAAGCGAGCAGCAAGACTGAGAAGCTGTCTATAAGCAAATAAGACCCAGACCGGGGTAAATGTAAGGGACAAAATTCACCGAAGTATATAAGTACAAGATAACAGTCAGAGAAGAACATTCTAGACTGCAAATCCACAAGGAAACAGAAAACAAGAAACAGGAGTCACTAGCATAAGTTGCGACGAAAACTGACGAAAACCATTGAGTTTGAAACGTGCGCATGTCTGCAATTTGTCTCTGTGGTCTCCAAACCTTGTCGAGTTTATTCGAGTATAGAATTGTTATACAGATGTTTGTTACACTGTCTGGATTTCTAGAACTTTCTATTACCATAGCTCATACTCCTTATTAATGATAGTGTGGACTGTTCTGCTGTACGTGCTTGCTTCAAATATTGGATGTTGTAGAAGTCATTTTTGATTTCATTCCATTTAAAAATGAACTATCACAAAGTAATGGACTACTCCATCCAATATATTATTATTCATTAGGAAACTTTCTCTTCTTAATTTTTCACTGGAATATGAACGTTAATAAATTTAATTTATTTCACTTGTTTTGTTGGTTTCTGTTGATATATCAGACCCAAAACATCAAGGTTTTGAAATTTTTTTCGACTCGCAGTATGGAAATCTTTGAAAGTGATTGTATATAAGAACGATCATATTTCATTATTTCAGCCTGTTAATCATGTAATGATTGGATCTTTACATATCTATATAGGAATCAGTTATCCAATTAATGAACCATGAGGAGGGTTGGAATGAATGTGACAATTGAATGAAAACAATTGTTCGAGTATTTTGCATTTAAGATGTGGAAGCAAATCGTGCACCGATGCTGGTGTGGCTCTGTATTAGTTGGCATTCGAGTCCTAAGTGAGCTGGCATAAATTAAGCAGGTGAATTCACAGCACCTATAATTCACTATCAAGTGTATAGTATCGTCCCATCGCGGACAGTGCGCAATGACAAGTGAAAGCCTGCACGCCTTCTGTGACAGTGCGACAAACCGCGAGCTCAATGGAATTCAGTCTATATTCCGAATCCGTAGGACAACAAACTTCTGATTGTCACTGGTTGTCGCTCAAGCCAACGCGCACTCGCACACCGCACACATTTCAAATAAAACCACGTGTATAAACAAGAAACGTTTTCGTGCAGCTATTTGCAATTGTTGCGTCAACATTTGACTGATGATAACATCGTGTTTTCAAGGCACTTTCTCACCCGTAAATATGTGAACTCCGTCCTTTGGATCCTTTCAACTAATCCTGATTTAGTAGATTTGGAGCTGGTGCAACAGGTAAGCTTAAAAACGATTAAAAAAAAAAGTTGTATCTTGACTGAGTTTCGAGTATTTGTTTCCGTGCGTTTTTGAGGAAGACAATTCAATCAAGAAAACGTTACTTTTACTTATTATAGCGCGAAGTATATTTGAGGAATGATTTATCAGTTCTTAGGCTGGTACAGCCATAAATTTACTTAGAATGACACTTCGTTACAGATAATCTGTGCCATTTTCAACTTAAACCTATGTCAACCTCAACCCTCTTTACATTAATCCTATAAGAGTACTTCTACAGTTAAATGCAACATTGAAGCTGCGAGTTGATATTAAACGATCTGATCATTGATGTTTCCAAAGAGTACCAAGTAAGATTTCGTTTATTACAATTTTTCTGAGAACAAATGTTTTCTTGGTTATAATAACTGATAGATTATATAAAGAAAATTGTTCTACATCCGCGTGTTATGACACTAGGTTCTAAAATCGAAGAATTCGAGATACAATCCTAGGATTTATTATTTATGAAAGAGAAGCGCCAGACAGCTGCCAATTATAGGACAGTTGTCCATAAATATTAATGAATTATGAATTTTCCAAAAAATTTCAAGACATTATTTAAAATGTTTCGGATTGTCTGATTTGGGTCAAACATACTCCGTTTTGTTCTTCAATTTGTTGCAATTTTAGAAGTAGCTTCATAATGCCTCTTTTCTAGAAGTCTTGGTCCTTATTGACGAAAAACTCTAGTAATCGATTTTCATTTGATGCCAATTTATTATCACTCAGGAAATTTCGCAATGCGAGAAAAAGATGATAATCGTTTGGTGCAAGGTCCGGACTATATGGTGGATGCATTAAAACTTTCCAACTAGCTCCCGGATTTTCTGGTGAGTCGCTACAGCAGGGTATAGCCTTGCATTGTCCTCATGGAATAACAACAATTCTTTTGTTGGTCAATTCTGGCCGTTTCTGATCAATCGCTAGCTTCAAATGTCCAATTGTTGACAGTAGAAATATGAATTTAGTGTTTGTCCGTATGGAAGCAACTCCGAATAAATTATTCCTTTCCAGACCCACCAAATGCACAGTAGAACCTTACTAGTCGTTAGTTCTGGATTAGCCACCATTTGAGCTGCTTCACCGTGCTTTGACCACGATCGTTTTCACACAATATTATCGTTTGCGGTCCATTTCTCATCTCCACTCACCATTCGTTTAAGAAATGAGTTGATTTTATTCTGTTGGGCCAAGATGGAACGTCGATCCATCATGTTTTTTGGTAATAATTGGTGTGGCACCTGAACATCGTGCCTCTTTTTGAATCCAGGTCTTCGCCATGTGTTTTATGTCGATTTTTAGTTCTTGGCCATGCTACGACTACTAACATGCCCAACTTCGATTAGTTCTGTGCTTTTATCTACACTTTTGACGACAGGCCTGCCTGTGGGAGGTGCATCTTTCATATCAAAAAACCTGAACGGAATAGACTAAATCAAAAATGCACGTAATTAGCTGTTACATTATCGGGACAATAAACACCATTCAACATTTGAGTCTGACCTGCATTTTCGTCTTTTAAAAAGAAAAACTGTAAAATATACCGTTTTTCTCTTTGCTGATATCCATTTTTAACACCATGTAACTTGCAACTGAATGTACCAAACAAAAAATAGCAGAAGAATTTTATTGTCAATATCACTTTGACAAGGAGTATGAATCTGTAATTGTTAGACCGATACTATACGAGATATCGATCACTTTAGCCGTCTACCGAAAAAATAATGGATTTATTTTTCCCCAACCTTATAATATCATATGATCATAATATTCAGTCAGCTTATGGGTTCGAAACCACAGTATAGAGATGAATTGCATTGGCAAAGAAAACATTCATACTTGCGCGCAACTTCGGTTGGTAGCTTTGTGGCTTCTCTTCTACATATACAATTTGAAGATCTCAAACTTCAGCTTTTATTAATTTGACTGTTGGAAAAATTCTCGTAATTTTTCCATACAAAATAAGTCAATAACTGCGAAACCGTTGGACCGATTTTACCTGTATCAAAAATTAAGCGAGGCATTTAGGCCCCAAACCCACTCTGAAAGTATCTTTCTCTTTCCGTTCGAAAATCAGCTGTTCACGAATGGACCAGCCGGACAGATTTCCTTTAGACCTCGAATTCTCCATCAGTGAGTGAAACCTAGTATTTTGAAACCATTTTTGCTTCAAAATTAGAAAATTACAAACATTCGGGCGAAACGATAGTTACCTGGAACAAGAGCGTAAATATAGTATGAGAAGGTACTTTCTAACATTCACTTTCATTTAATTCAACTTCTGACCTCTATAACAACCTGGATTGTCGAGGAAGATCGCCAATTTGTGTGTATAGTTGAGAGCAGAGAGATAACCTTGGCGATATAATAGGTGTCACTACATTGTTGACCGTGATTCCTCTTCGCTTCCAGTTGATTCTGTTCCGATATAATACATAGAATTTCGCGTAACATCTGTCGTATTCAAATTATAAATTAATGTGACAAATTTCAGTACAACCAGGAAGTACAGATTTGTCTCAAGAGCGTTTCGAATGAAGACAAGCACGCCTAAAGCGGTCAGTCTTCATGAATCTGTAACTGTTCATTGTCGTGTTAGAAAGTTTTGCACCTACGTCTTAGGCTGTACCATGATCAAGTCGCAATTTGTTATACATTTTTTTCCGTAAGATCCGATAATGCAAGATGGGATCTAACACATTAAAAGTAGATATAAGAAGATCTTTTAGAAGTAGCAGTATTCGACAAAATTAGACAAAACAGAGCCGAACATTTAGTTATCAGAAAATTCTACTATTAATAAAGGAGTATGATCTATGGCAGGAATCGGCAACTTTTTGAGTCAGGGCCAAAAATTACATTATAGAAAATTTCAAACTTTTTGATTTGTTCTTGCTAAACAAGAAATAGCTGTTTGCTTAAATAAAATAATATACTTATTCATAAGAAGAAATATCCTTGATTGTTTCGGTCTCCACTTGACGGAAATTCATAATATATAATTTAAAGTAAAACACTTTATTTCCGCTGATATTAGCGGAAATAAAGGTTTTTTTTTTAAATCATATAGAGAAAATATCTATTTATTCATATATAAGTAGCGTAAAAAGTACACAACAAATTAGATAATACATATATAACATTATTAGCTAATTACTTATTATTTAAGTAAAAAATTTAGACAATTAAACATTTACTTACAACTCTAACTTGTACTTCAATAACAAACAATTGAGCAAACAAGTTCAATGGGACCGATTACTCAGCATGGTTATTCAAGTGGAAAATTCAACTTTACTAAACAATGTAACTTGTACTCAAACATAAAAAAATAACATACATTTGAGCAAATAAATTCAATGGGAGTGTTGGCTTTGCAAGTTTTTTAGAAATTGGATGAATTCGGCTCATAACTTGTTGATTTAAGGTTCAAACACGACCCTAAATTTTAATTTGTTAGTTGGCTTCTTACTTTTCTTTTAATTACATTCATGCAAGAGAACGCTTGCTTGTCGATCCGAAGATAGTCAGCATCCCAAATACCAACTTCCTCACTTCACTGTAGCAATCTGGAAGACTATACCATGCGTCAAATATAGGTGCCTCAACTCGCTGAATTTCTTTTAAACCTGTTTACTTTTGTTGTGTTACGTACATACAATTCTGAACCTCTAACTCTTCCAACTTGCTTTTCAACTCTGTAAATTTTCCCACTCCACAAAGCTTTACTTTTTAATCGATCAATTGTATTTTTATAGATTCAGTATCAATTCCAAATGGCTCAATGTGGATTTCGTTGCTATTTATGTTGAGAGGATTTACTATGAATGGTAGTGTGGTTTTGCTGGTTTTGAATTGCTCAAATCTGTCAGCAAATTCATCTTTAATTTTTTTATAACTGTGCTGAAGTAATTCTTGTCATTAGTTTCCATTGGTTTTGTCGCGATATTGCTTTAGAAATTGAAAATCAAGTAATTTGCCGCTCTGAATATCTTCTGCAAAAAGGATTAATTTTTCTTCGAAACAAACCAAAAAATAGGCTGGGTTTCCTTTTCCTTTTGTAACCATTTTTCGTTCTCTAATTCAGGGTGATTAATGTCTGTTTTATTGAGGAATGTATTTCATTTCATTCGAGTACAAAACAAAACGTTTCATCACCTTATCTTTGGAAAACCATCGCACTTTATTGTGAAGAAGGAGGTCGGAATACTGAGTCTTCATTTCGTTTAACAATTCTTTAAACTGACGATGGTAGAGTGTTTTTGACAAGATGCTTTTAACGATATTGATTCCCAAATTCATGATTCCAAATATTCCGGCCGGAATTCGCTATATCTTTCCCTCTAGTTTGTCTCAGGAGCGGTAGCAATCCTAGTTCTTCTTTTGGACCATGGGAAAACATATATATGAATAATATTTGCGTATGGAAATAAAGAGGCGAAGCTTCAAATCCAAAGAGCCACATCTGGCTCGCGAGCTGCAGGTTAGAGACCCCTTCGCTATGGTATTATGTATATTTGGTACAGATCAAATATATATATATATATATATCACGCCATCAACTCTTTTCAAAGAGAGCTCAGTGTGTGTTGAGGGAGGTATTTGTTTTAATGGACGCACAAATATTATTATCCTCATTAACGCAACCATGACAGCGGTAAGGTATCGTGAATTGTTTAATGTCCTCTTTGCGATAGCCATTGGGAACAATTTTGCGTTAATCGACAACAATGCTGGTCCACACTAGGCAAGAATTATCACCGTTCGCATAGAAATGCATGGCATTAACCGAACGTATTAGTCTGTTGTCTCCCCAGATCAAAATTGTATTGAAAATGTCTGGTCTGCAATGTCACAGAAATTATACCGCTTACCTCACCCACCGCAGACAGTACAATAGCTCGCGAATGCTTTGAGGGATATTTGGCAAAACATTCCTCAAGCTTTTATTGATAACCTCATTGACACGATGCCGAATAAAGTAAGAGCACCACAGAAGAAGGCTCACACTATATTAAACCGTGATTTCAAGGTGTTTCTAACGAAAGGAACCTCTTTTTAAGCTTTCATACTGCACCAGGTCAGAATCTGCATCTTGATTTATTTCTCTAATATGTTGTCACTCTAAAGCAGTTTTGCTTACCTTTACCATTTCAGGCAGGTTAACCATATGTAGGCAACTAACTCAATACATCAATACATATACAAAACCGCTTTCCTATTTTCTTTTATATATAATATTATTATATGTACGCGAATTATCCACTTCAATTTTTGAGCAGTGCAATGTAAATATGAAATATTCAATATATTCAAAAAATATCTGTTGACCACTTCTCTGTACTGTACTGACATTTTATAACATTGATATTCTTGTTAGCGTTCTTTGAAACTACTAAAATAATAAAAAGGAGAAGATACCCCCCTCTAAATAAAAATTGACCTCTCTCAGCATCTTCCTGAAACACTCATATTCACGGAAATATCCGAATGGACTGTTTTATGTGGGCCACCCGGTATATAAATCTTGCGTCCGTTTGAAATTCAAAGTGTTAATTTCTGAATATATACAATATCCCTAGATTTTAAGCACATGTTTATATATTCAGATCATCGAGATACTATCAATATGCGGAAAAATATATTCTCGAACTTTCATAAAACGAATAACAACTGATGTATTTGGAAATGAGGATCTGTCTTCATATTTGTTCGGTATGAGATTCCAGGTGAGCATTAATAAGTAAAATCCAATATGCAATCGCGTACTTTTCCTTACCTACGCTCAGAATTTTCATTTCACTCAAGCCGGTATAAGGCACTTCAATAATAGATGCAAAACGTACTTGAGACGCACACATAGAGTCTACTGGGAGTTTAACATCTTCGTTTGTATCCAATTTGCGACGATGCAATCAAACTATTTACAGATTTTGCGAAGAGACCGCAAGGTTTGGCGAACTTAATATCTAAACAGGAAAAAGAAGCAATGATAAAATTATTCCTTGGTGTACTTTAATTCTTCAGATTCCTAATATATTTTCATACACCGCTAGTTTCACTCGATGATAATCCAAACAAACCATTATTTCAACCTGTGTTCACGTCTCCTAACAATAAACTCAAAATAACGTTGCTGTTCATGGCGCCTTCTAACCCTTCTACGTACATACCTAGACAGAATTGCGATTGGACTCTGAAGACAACACTATTTCATTATGCCTCCGAATGCTGGCCTTCTCTCCACGAATTTGACGATAGTAAAACAAAATAACAAAACAAAAAAAGAGAATAAATCTAGAGTTATAAAAAGACTTGCAATGATTGCTCTATGGTGTACATTGGTCAAACAGGTATTTCCTTTAAGAAAAGAATTCATGAACGCAAGAGTTAGACTTCAGACATCTTGCACTCTACATATGTCAGTCATTTGTAAGAATTTGGGGATAATTTCAACAGTAACTATGAAATTATCCATAATAAACTTTTTTTGTAAAGAACTCAATATAATCAAACAAATAACATTTAGCAAAGGTTTCAACCGAACCCTTATAGATAAAATGATGAACAATAAACAGAAAAAGATAGCATTAACTCACGTTTATCCTTCCACAAAAGACCTCATTCTAAACAAATTCATACAAATGTCATATATACATAGAATATCCGAAGACATTGCCAATTATTTCAAGAAAAATTTTAATTACACAGCAACTTTCAGAACCATTAATAACATAGGCAAATAAAGTAATAAACTGTGCGACTAGCGAACTGAAACATACTAAAGTAAGAGAAGATGAATTTTGAAGTTATTTCATCAAACTTAGTACACTGCATTTTCAATAAGATATTTTGTCGTTGCCAAATTCGTCAAAAAGTCTAAAAATCTGCTCCATGACAAAAAGTTCCGCAAGTCTCAAAGTATTTTGTTTCCTTCCCGGATCTTCTCAGGTTAGGGGCCCCAGACGCCCCTGGTTTACTGCAACATCCTGTGAAATATGAACATAAATTGAGGCCCACAGTTTTATAACTTGCAAGGAAGGTATCTGGCAGACATGAAGGTCTTTTGATATGAACAATTTCACAATTATCAGTAAGCACGTGTTGGACCTGTGGATAATTAGTCAGTTGGATTATCCGAAAACCAAATGCTCTTCTATTAGTGTTTTCCCTATCTCCGAGGTGCAATCTGTATAGCTTGATAAATGAAATTCGTATACTAAAGTGTCCTCCTTAAGAATAGAGATTGATTATTCAGACTAATCTCATTTCGATAACATTCTGAAGTTCTCTTGCAAAATAAATCCATACTCTAATCGTTGCCATATGTTTCTCCCTATAGATATCTGTGTGTCATTCCTACAACTGTAATATCAGTGCCTTTCGCAGCAATGTCAGATTGATAAACGCTCATGTATTGCGATATTCATGGAAGAGATTGCATTTTTTTTATTCTTCACTCCTTATCTCGACCTTGGAGTGATGTAACAGTTATTGTTCTTCTACGTTGAATTTCGACAAGATTAATGTATATCGCAAGAAAAGGTCAGCAACCTGAGCATTCTTTGTATTTATTTCGGATTTTGACCCTTCAAGGAGTACTTAAGGGCTCAGTAGAATTTTTTATTAAACTAAAATAGTCGGATGTGCCAGGAACGCATCTCAGGGTGCAAGTATGGCAGAATCTCGGGGTCCCTGACCTAAGAGGGCCTTGATCAGAAAACAAAACCAATGCAATTTTCGGAATTTTTCGTTATGGTACGGATCTTCAGACTTTTTGACAAATTTGCAAACGTACCATGACAAAATTATCTAATATTAAATGAGGTTATTCTGATTGCAAACAAATTTTTATTGTTATTCAATACAACAATTGTATCTTACATTTTGAATCACTAAATTTATGATAGAGTAACAAAAATTTTTATTGAGCACTAAAACCCAAAAAAGGTAGTCTCTGTTCATTCCATATTATCTGAATATGTTTAACAGGGGTGAGTTATTCAGGTCTAATTATTTAAATATTTCAATATTTACAGATTATTATGTTATTGTGCTTATATGACATTAATTTCATTCCTGAAGTTATATTATTGAATATAAATTTTTGAAATTAAATATGTAGAAGGCTAACAGAATATATCTGTAAATATTAAACTATTTAAATAATTTTATATACCTTCTGTCAAGTATAAACCTGCATTTATTTTATTTTATTCATAATATATGATTACTTGGTTTCCTTAACATTCTTTACACAGATGTCCCTGTACTATAACAGAGGCTGTTAAATTGCCTTTCAATCTTTAAGATCTATGGTAAACCACAGAACTATTTATTTGAGGTTACATTAGACACCATTTAAATGTTCAGTATTCATTTGCCAAGACGCCTTCTGGATTGTTAAAGGTGAGTAAATATTTTTTGTTGATTGATATTATATTTTTATTAAATGTGATTGGGTACTGACGAGCAAAGTCTCTCTTAAAACTTGTTTTTTAGTAATGTTTTTACATATCTTGAGATTTTCTAAGAAGTACCTTAGTTAGATATCCAATAATATTGAATGTTCTAAGTAGGATAGTTTTATGATGACATTCTTAGGATTATGTTAAACATTTTTGAAAGATATCTGTTTTCATAAGAGGGATGAGCAGAAACAAAATTTTGTCTACTCAAAATATTCCATTTATAGGATTTTATTAACAATTTATATTTATTGGATATTGGGATGCCTTATGAATGTTTATTCCATATATCGTTTGATATAAGCAGTGCTTATATGACATTAATTTGATTCCTGAAGTTATAATATTGAATATAATTTTTTGAAATTGAATATGTAGAAGGCTAACAGAATATATCTGAAAATATTAAAATATTTAAATCATTTCATATACCTTCTATCAAGTATAAACCTCCATTTATTTTATTTCAAGTCAAATTGTTCGTTAAGTACTATTCGAATTTTGTTGTATCTATTTATCTCTAGGGACCCTAGCAGGTTAAAGGCATAACTTTTACTTTCTATAATGTTATATGTGTAAAATTCCAAAATTAGGTTGAAAGTATGTCCTGTTTCTAACAAATGGTTCAAATATGTGGAATTACTTTTGTTATTGAGGAAACTCTTCAAATAATCACCAATTCTAGGTCGGAAAATTCTTCCAGTCTGCCCAACGTAAAATTTTGGCAATAACGGCAAGTTAACCTATCTTCTAACTTATACTATATATTTGGAAAATTATACGTATTTACTTCACGACATGAAACGTATATAGGTCTAAATGTCTCAGTTGAGTTTGTTGCTGCACAAAATCAGTCCAATGGTTTCGCAGTTATTTCTCTCTTATTCATTAATGTTATTCAAACTATAGATCCGATAAATCTGAAATTTGGGTTTCGGAGGGATAATTATAACGTACAAGTTCCAAGAAAATTTCATAAGGATCGTATGATTAGAAGATTCAAAACAAAAACAAAAGTTTTGTGAGCGGAGCAGCGTTGGGCACCAACTAAACAATTGCAACAGTCCCACAATAAAATTTAGATCTACAATTTAAATGTAAATTAACGACAAGAAGGCTAAATTCCAAAATTTTAAGAAGATCGTAAAGTTTGAAGCCAAAAAAAATTATTGTGAGACCAGAGCAGCGTTAAGTGCTACCAAAACATAGCAACAGTCCAACAATTGGATTTAAATTAAGCTTTCAGATGTAAAATAACCACAAGAAGGCTTATGCAGAATTTCGTGTGGCCTATTTCAGAAAGATAATTTGAATTCGTCTGGTCAGGTGACAATATCAAGAAGGCAACAAATTTAATATTTTTAACGGAAGTAAAATGAAAAGGAACTATTTTGAAAAAGAAAAAAAACTTGTTCAAAATGCCTCCTAATTGTAGGTATGGCCCTTGCAGTCCCGAAGTCGTAACCCACAACAATGTTTCACGAAAATCGGAGAGATGTTTGCTGAAAATACAAAGAAGCTGTAGAAATTCGAAGAAAAAGCAGACCGACTATTGTGTTTCGCCGTTGAAATTATGGTACACCTATTTTAAATCTTGAACGTACCACACATACGGACCCCGTTCAAGTAAAATACCATACTTTACGAGTTGTAAATCATCCGTGTGTCGTCTATATAAAATCGAATAAGTACTTAAATTTAAAATAGCATCAACCGAATGTCGCAGGACCTTTTCTTATTTTTGAACTTACAAAATGTTAGCGATGTTACGATTTTCTAAATATAAAGAATAAACGGTGTACTGCTTCTCTCTTTCTCTCTCTCTCTCCGCAATTTACATCATTGTTACACCCTTCCCGTTTTCTATGTAGGTCAATGTTCCCCTCATATGTAGGCCTTTAACCTACTCTTTAGACGTCTGATAGACTTCAAGGTCATCGGTGCTACTACTCCCGTTACCTAAAAACCTACCAACGATCATAAGCCGATTAAGCTTCGACATAAATCGAGAAATTAAACCTTACAGATCGAATTTGAGATAATTTCGATCATTATATGATACCCAGATGTTTAAGAAAAAACTCTTAAATTCGAATTTTGGAACTGTCTTATGTTTACAGGTTAATATGTGAATGATTTTATTTATAACGTGAAAACTCAAATTATGAATTACATACGTTTTCTCGTGCTTATTGAAATGGAGGGTCTTCCATTGAGAATTATAGGATTTTAATTCAAAAGAAAACAAGAGAGGTTTCACAGATCCACTTGATTCTTGCTTCATTTTAAAGATTGAACAATGCAGTTATTTAAGAAAAAGAATATCTTTCAAATGTCTATCACGGCTTCTTTGACACTGACGCACCCGATAGCTCCAATGTTTTATCACTTTGTGGAATAATTCCAGTTGTATTTCGCCAATAACTTGACGAATATTCTCCTCCAAGTTATCCAAACTATGTGACTTCTTGTGCTATCACAGAGTCTCGAAAAGTACCACTTAAATGAAATAGAAATAGAAATAACATAAATAGAGGTTAATTCTTGATAGAAGGTATATAAAATTATTTAAATATTTTAATATTAGCCTTCTACATATTTAATTCCAAAAAATTATATTTAATGATTATAACTTCTGAAAATAAAATAAAATAATGTCATATAAGTACCAATTATATCAATTGACATATAAAATAAAACATTCATTATAAGACATCCGAATTTTATAACAAAATCCAATAAATAAAAATTATTACCCAAAATCCTATAAATTAAATATTTTGAATAGACAAAATTTTGTTTCTGCTGATCAATCTTATGAAAACCAATATCTTTCAAAAATATCTAACATAATCTTAAGAATTTCATCATAAAACTATCTTACTTAGACTATTCAATATTATTGGATATCTAACTAAGGTACTTTATATAAAAAACTCAAGATATGTAAAACATTACTGAAAAACAAGTTTTAAGAGGCACTTTGCTTCGTCAGTATTCAAATAATTCATATTCAATAAATATAACATCAATCAACAACAAATATTTACTTACCCCTCAATCTTTTGGAAATACTTCTGCCGAACTGAAAAATCTTTAAATGTAGTGAGAACGGTTCACTATACTATGTAGTATATAAAAATATATCTGTGGTTTACCCTTGATCAAAAAGATTGAAAGAAAATTTAACGGCCTCTGTTATAGCACAAGAACTATCTGTATAAAGAATGTTAAGGAAACCAAATAATTATATATTATGAATAATATAACACAAATAGAGGTTAATTCTTGATAGAAGGTATATAAAATTATTTAAATATTTTAATATTAGCCTTCTACATATTTAATTCCAAAAAATTATATTTAATGATTATAACTTCTGAAAATAAATTAATAGAAATAGAAAATTAATAGAAATAGAAACTTGTATTTCATTAATATTTCAATTAAAAATAATTTCTCTAAAGCATTAGACTAAATAAACCTAATTTTCTCTAATGTTTATCGCGCAATACAACTATGACTGAAAAACAACTTTTAAATAATTAGAATACTCTTCACATAAATGGCTTAAACAACGTGAAATCAAGAATCTAAAACTGAAACTGCTGGGAGTGATCAATCACTGATTTGACTTCGATTGGTCTTGCAATCTGTCACTCCAACATTTGCATTCATTTTAAACTGACAACTATAAATATGAGATTAGTGATAAAAGATTGAGTTCACGATGTGTCAAGTTCAACTAGGAGTTGCAGTTTGCCTTGATACGTACACTTTATTCTGGAAATCTGGACGATCCATATAGGGCAAAAGTCATTTCAGAAGAATAGATAGCGAAGTCGGTATTTCAGTTGCATGTTACACCGACCCGTATTTAATCTTAAATAGAGACATACAAAATCAGGATATTCTGAAAACCTTTTCTTAATAATCTACTTCATAATAGAATTGATAATATGTGTTAGAAAAACTTGTCATTGATACGACATATATATCTTGTACGATTATTTTTGTCTAAGTTCTATTAAAATATATTTACTTTCAAACTTGAATGAGTTTTTGAACTGACACACAATAAATTTTTGAACCACAGTTGCACACCAAGTTCTACTACCCAAGCAAATCCATTTGACAATCCAGTCTTTAGGTTGAGTAAAATAATAAAGAATATTTCCACAATTTAGTAATTCGTGACCATTGTTTTTCCAACACTGACTGCTTCAGGTTTATGTTTTGAACTAACTCTAAAAATTACACGAAGAATCAATAACAAAAGTAATTCCACATATTCGAACCATCTGTTAGAAACAGGACATACTTTCAGCCATAATTCTGAAATTTTACATATGGAAAGTAAAAGTTAAAGTCACTAGAGCAAAATTGCCGTATATGGAGTGAAAACAATCCTCAAGAAGTTCTGCAGGTTCCATTGCATCCTGAAAATGCTTTACATGCTGGAGGCATCATCGGTCCATATTTCTTTAAAAACGAAGCTGAAGCTAATGTTACAGTGAACGGTGCTAGTTACACATAGATGATCAGTGATTATTTGTTTCAAAATTTGAGTGGTATCGACCCAGAAGTGTTTTGGTTCCAACAAGATGGTGCTACACCTCATGCTTCTACCGTAACAATTGATTCATTGAAAGAAAGATTTGTCGATAACATTATTTCGAGAAATGGTCCAATTAATAGGCCTCTAAGATCATGCGACATAACTCCACTGGATTATTTTTTTTTGGGTTATGTCAAGTCATTGGTTTATGCTGATAAACCAGAAACAATAGACGCCAACATAACCCACCATAACACGTGTTATTGATGAAATAAAGTCTGAATTACTCGAAAAAGTGGTCCAAAATTGGTCTAGTCGAATACGGTTCCTCAGAGCTAGTCGTGTTCGACATATGCCAGAAATTATTTTTAAAACATAAAAGTCATGAAATTATCTTTCAAATAAAGAAAAAATTTGGCTTCAATCCTAATTTGAATGTGTTTTATTTCAATTCAAAGTTCTATGACTCTAAAAGGAACACCCGATATAACGTATGACTTCTTTGGTTTTCATAAATTATTTTTTTATATGATCTCCTTGTTTGACCATTATATACAATAGAACAATCATTACAGGTCAACTTATAAACTCTAGTCTTCATTTGTTTTATCTTTATCGTCATTATATATTTATAATTTATAATTATTAGCCAAACAAACAAAATTTCTTGCTGAATATTCAATCAAAACTAGATTTTAACTTACAGATAAAATTAAAAATATCAAATCACTCAAAATTATGAATTTATTCCATTTGCTGTACATAATTTATTTCCACCTATAGAATCAATAAATATTATTCAAGAACTTTTGATTATTAATCGTGGGATATAACGATATAATCATATTCATGATCAACTAAATTTTCATTTTCTTCTTACAGTAAAATAGGATGAGAATAATTTCTTTTCTCTTGAATTTCATATAATCATTTGATTGATTATATGTTAGATGTTTCCATTTTGATGAAGGCAGGAATCTTTGAAGATAAAAACTGTCCCAATCAGAATTCGAGCCAAAGATATTTTTAATGACATGACCCCAAGTTTTAGATAACGGGACATTATTTGCGTTGTAACATCTTCATTTCTTTGAAGACAGGGATCAATTCAGATTTTGTCACTATAAAAATGGATTGTCTTTTTGTAGCTTAAATAAAGTGTGTTCTGGGGTATTCAGAATTTACATCAGAAAAAATGGATTCATCTCATTAATATGTTTTTGATTCTTCATATAATTATTCGGTTTTCTGTTACAAATACGAGCCTTTGGAGATTTCAAACGTCAGTTTTTGAAAATTTGAAAATATGTCACTTACGATCCTCATGAAATTTTGCATTAGCATTCTTGATGTTATATCACTCCTATATACTAAATTCAATCTTAATCGTAGGACTATTGCTGTTGTTTCGGTAGCACGCAGAACTGTTTTCCACAAAATAATTTTTTTTTATCTCACTAAATCTTGCACGAACAAGCTTGTTATTATTATTTACCTAAATACCAAGTTTAATAAAAATCGGTTTGGTAGTTTCGAAACTATTAGACCGATTCTGCCTGTTAACGAACTCAGGCGAGATATTCTGGCGCCAAACCTAGCTCGGAAGTTTTAAGTGTCTAGCACTTTCCATTCGAAAGTTAGAGTGTTTACGGATGACCGGACCGGACTGGCCCGACAGAATTATTTTTTACCTCGGATTATTCATCAATGAGTCTAACCTAATCCTTTGAGACCAATTTCGGTTCAAAATTCGATAATTATAGACATTTGCGCGAACGATAGCACACGCGGTTCCCTAGAAAAAGCATGCAGATATGGCTCATCTCCTATTGGCCGATAAAACAGATAGTTCGAGTATCATAAGAAAGTATAGATGTTCATTTCACAGATGTCGACACTGCATTTCTATCGCAACCCTCGTTTTCGCAACAAGTGTTTTCCCTCCGAATTTGTAAAATAGGGGTAGAAATATTAAATTAAGGTTTTCGACCTAGTTTGTTCTATATGATATACTAAAATGAGTTGAAAGTCAGGAGGGTTATCCCAGCTGTAGAAAATTAATTATATTATATAAAATATAGCATTATCAATACATCTGGACGGTAATCAACTAAGAAAGGATGAAAAAATTATATAAAATATTGACGCAACATATGTCATGCTGCAAAATAACTTTGTCGTGTCTGTCACCGTATTGAGGGTGTTTTTCTCACAATGCTTGGCTCGAACGTATCATTTGTCGTCGACAGATCTCCTCTATGTTCCTTTCGTTCGATGGTAGCACCATGAAGGTGTTTCCAGATGATAGAATAGAATAATAAACTAGTAGCGACATCTGTTATCCCTATGATAGACACCATATTTTATAGAGGAGAGTCAAAGGTACACAATAATTTCAACTATAAGTTCCCCTCACCAAATAAAACCCTATTGACTTCACCATTTTCACAATTTTACAGATTTGGCTCAGGTAAGAAGATACAGGCTGATAAAATGAAAAAAAAATCAATGGTGAAATAACCAGATGTACAAGTATGAAATTCCCTGTAATAATTACACGTCTGTTGTTTGAAACATACTAAAAATAATTAATATTTCATTAAAAATAATCTCTGTTGCTATTCACAAATTTTTTCCAATTTTCCAGCCATGAATGCCACTCTAAAAAACAGTTCTTCAGAAGCGAACCAGTTATCGAGCCATCCTTCTGATCCTACCAAACCTCATAGAGCTATTTTCGTACATTTTCATACAAATTGAAGCAATGTTGAGCAAAAGTGTGTCCCAGTGATGCGAATAGATGATAATCGGACGAACCTAATTCTGGAGAATAAACCGCATGCTCTTGTCATTTCGGACTGAACGCCCCGATCGTTTCCCTGGCTCGTTTTTCTGTGTGTGATGCGGCATTATTATGGAGCAAAGGACGTTGTGTTGCCTTTTACTATATTCTAGTCTTTTTTCAAGTGATGCTCGATTCTAATTTATCATTTGATGTTGGCAGTTAACGGTTTCGCCGGGTTTTAGCAGTTCATAAGATATTGCACACTTTGGATACCATCAAACATAGAGCATTTTTCCTTCCCAAAGAGATTTGGTCTTGCAATGGATGTCGTTGGTTTGTTCATTCAATTCATATGGAACCCAGTTTCTCTTTTTCTAAATATTTTCCATAGCTTTCAAACAAATGTATACGGCTTTCTAAATCACATTCAAATGATTTGCGCATACTTGTTGAGTTTGCGTATCATCTTCATCCAATAAGCTTGCAGTTCCTTGTCTGCGAACTTTTCGTTGGTTTTCTACGTTTTCGAACCATTCGGAAATCTGTGTTTTACCAAAAACATATTAACCCTAAGCTTTGCCAAACGTTGGATGTGATTCTGCAGCGGTTTTATTCAAATTATGATAGAAAACCATTGCTGTCCACAAATCGTAGTTCGTAGGCGCTAAAACTCGATATGTTTACGGTTACAGAATAATATTATATACTGGTGTTGTGTTTAAAATCTTCGTCAGCTGTTAGATGGAGGCGATGGCGCTGCAGAAATGATATAACGGTCCGTAAACTGATGATTAGCAGCATCATTGAAAATGCAATTAAAAAATTTTTCGATGATTGGATGGTTCCTTGGCGTGGATCAATTGAAAGACTTCACAAGGGTTCGTGGGTCTTGACGTACAGGCCGGATTGACGCTGCTCGTACCAGAAATTAAATAAACCTTGAGACTATCTTAGTTCATGGGACTGCGTTCGGCTGGGTGGATAAGAAGCCCCTTCGGCGAGTGAGTTGCGTCACAAAACAACTCGAGTATTGACACTGCAGAGCCAGTAGAGGTTGGATGGTGCTTCGCTGCTACAAGTCACACTGTAGGTTCTCGGACTGAAACTGCAACTGGAAGCTTGGTAGGTTCATCTCTCCGGAGTGATTATTGCTATGCGCGATGATAAGGCGTAACCCTTATCATACTTTATGCTTCCTGGACAGACTGTGGAGACTGCTGAGAAGTCACCTGGTGAAAGAGTTATGCACACATGTCAGTAACCTAACCGGTAGAATTCACGATGTTCCTTGGCGTAAGTGTAGGTATTATTTCGGGAGAGGTTTTCATTGGCGGTTTTTGACTCTGTGTATTTGGACGTGGAGCGTTAATATTCGAAAACTAAGCTACTGCCGATGTTTCAATTTGTTCAAAATAGCAGTTGGGCCATTTGAAATTTGCATTCTTGATCAGCTATAATTAAAACAATAGCATTCAAATGACCGCCACGAGTGGCTCAGTACCCCATCTGATCAACCCAATTTTTCAGTACATTGTCGATTGTTGGGTTTCAATCTCATCAATGGCAACTTCGATATCGTGTTTTAAGGTATTAACCGTTTCGATTTTCAGAAATGATGCGAAAAAGATCGACCTCCAAATGCAAGAGTTTTGCTTATTCACATATCTTCCGAGGCAAAAATGAGATTCATCCCCAAAAATGATTTTTCTGAGAAAATGCTTATCTTCCGCAATGCGTTTATAGTCCATTGGGTTGAGTGGAAACGCATCGGATGGTCACAAGGCTTCCTTATTGTACTAGTTGAACTTTATAAGTCTTGATATGAGGTCTTCATGCAAAATTTTCCTCAGAGAGGTGCGAGAAATGTTTTCAGGTGTACTCACTGGACGAGAATGTGAACGGTTTATTTTATGAAATAACGATCCAGTTGTCACGAATAAATTAATCCATAAATTGCCGTGAGGGCATTTGATTTCTATTGAATTTTTCACCTAAATTTCTAAAAGTTTTAAATATTTTTCAGTATTTGCAAGCGTAAATCAACTCATTCCTTTAATGTCAAATATTAAAGTATATATCTATCAGTGTTGCCAGGCTCGAAATGACCTCTACTTCAAAATGCAAACGCTAGATGGCCCAGCCTTTAGATCTTACAAAACTAGCACAAGTTAGGCTATTATTTTTCATAGTGGTTCATTCCTCCGATCAAATTGTTAACATAAATTGATATAAATCATAGAATATGGAGATTACGGAACTTTAACCCAGCAGAATTGCGATGAAGAAGAAATTTCAGCAGGGAAACGTACAAGTATACAATACTGGAGTTGTGTGTGTCAGTTATGAATAAATTTGGGTAAATAAGTGTTTATATGACTGCAAGGTATTGGGTGTGTTGGAACCAATAGCACAGGTGGGTCGGGTGTCGTGTTGTCGCCAGCTGGAGGGGATGTCACCAACATTTAAAACGCAAGCGCGAGGCGGACACAAATGTCACCTGCCGGCCGAATACGCCTTGAGATCTGGTTTCCGTCGCTGGATGCCCTCTGTTGGAACGGTGCCTACATTAACAGAGTCGCTTGACGTCCGTGGAGCTGAGTATACGCGTCAGGAGCTACCGCTCAACACTTCGTTTTCTGGACCCACTTTTTAGACTACTGATGTATCTATATTCGCCTCAGATTACGTAACAAATTGATAGACTACAATTAAATAGTACTGCTATTATCAAAAACCATGTTATTTTTAGATTCATCAGAAAATCATAAATTTTCATCAATCCTCAAATCAGTTTCACTGAAAAATTGCACATTTATTCTCCATAAATATGTCATAAGTTCTATTACAACAAAAACATACGGTATTACAAATATAATTTCTTCAAATTGTATTGACCTTTACTTGATGGAATCCCATTGTACAATAATTAAATAATATATGGTGATCTCTATTCATTATAATTGGAGCAACGCGTTTCACTACATTGCAGCGTCTTGAGAAGTTTTGAAACAAGCCCAAAAATAATATTTGAAGCGAATTGAAGTTTTATAATGAGGGTACAATAAAGTTTTTTATTACTTCCGAAAACCTGTGCTCCTAGCAAAAAATTTTTTTTATATTAATTTAATATTCTAAAATAATGTGATACGTGCTCTCAAATGAGGTGGTGAGGGTTTCCAGTGATTAGCCCTCGTTCAATATTCTATCACATTCAAGTGTCTTGGAGAATTTTATCATCCTGTGGAACACCAAGTGTTTGGAGAGAAGTACCTATACTTGCAAGTATATAATTTTTTATGGTGCTTTGTTCCCTTTTTTCTGATGATATCTTTCATATATGACACCTTCAGGTCTAAGACGTAAGGTTTCATCAGTAACATATATCAAGGAGCATTCGCTATCATACATAGTATCTTTGACTGACTTCTCTGTATGATAGCCCTCTTTGACTTACTTATGCATCCTCACAATTCTATTCCATATTGGTCTGATGACAGTTTTGCATATAAGAGCTAGTGATAAATTGGACTTATTTCCTATCAAACCAGTATAGATGTTTGACTCTCAAGTCAATTTGTTTGCGTTTTCTGCAAACATGCTGCTTCCAGGTTCTGTCCATATACATTCCCAAGTATTTGGTGGATGTGAACTCTGGTTTCTGTATTTTATTTATGGATATAGGTGGGCATTATTTTCTTCGCTGTGTGAAGTCTACTTTCATAAACTTAGTTTCATTAATTTTGATTCTCTACTTCAGCAGTCATTCTTCAATTTCATTTAGATGATCTTCTAAATGAACAAATGCTATTACTGGATCTATACGTATAGCAAGAATGGCTGCATCTTCAGCAAATGTTCCCATGATGGTGTGCCGGTTTTAAGGCAGATTGCTGTATAAAGCAGATATAGAAATGAGCTCTGTACACTACCTTGAGGTACTCCAGGCGTTGTTGGCTACTTTTCAGATACTTTGTCGTTTATCCTGGTTCTGAACTGTCAGTCACTCAGATATGACTTCAGAAATTAGAAGTAGTCTCTTTATCTTGAACAGCATGCCAGACTCTATCGAGTATTTGTGTGTCATCTAAGAATACAAATGGACATTAACCTTTATGTTCTAAGGCTAAGCTGATCGGATGTAAATTATTCAAGGGTTTTGCTGTGTGGTCCAACAGAGATGAACTTGATAATTTCTTCTGCTCATTTGATAAAGTCCCAGAATTTCGTAACCAATTTATTTCTTAACTTTGTATTAAGTTCAGCTTCATGCAAAATCATTTAATTTAATTTTTTTCTGTTATTATATATTCTGCATATGTTTCATTGGGGAAAACTCCTCTTTATTCCTTTTTTCCAGCATTGCGTGAACTTCTTACTGGTACAATAGAAGTTTTTGGGTAGGTAGGTACTACATGATAATTGGAAAAAAGCCCAGATATTTTCATTCATTTATTCTGGGTTAAGAACTTAATGTCTTAATGCCTTTTTAACTTTTGAGAATTGGATGATTTTAGTATTTTCATCTCAGGATATAGTTCATATATAGCATACAACTTGCTATCGTTTTGTCCAATTTTCTGCCATTTTGGAATTTCGAGCCGAAAATTATCTCGAACAACTAGCTTGGACACACTAAAGAAGAATCTGAGGTTGAAATTAATTCTGTCTAGCTGGTCCAACTGCCGTAAACACTGTAACTTTCAAATAGAAAGATCTAGGGATTTCAAACTTTCGGGATAGGTTTGAAGTCCAAATATCTCGCTTGAGTTCGTTAAAACTCAAAATCGGTCTAATGGTTTCATAGTTCTTCACATTTTAATGTTTCCCTCATTTTGCCAATAGTTCTGAGACTACTGGTCTGACCGAAATAACATGGCGTTCTGGTGTATAATGACGATACGAAGATTCATGCCAAATTTTGTGGGGATCAGCAGTCCAGGTGATCGACTGGAGGTGAAAATGTTAATTTCTGAATGAAAACACTCAAAGACTTGAAAACTTCGTGGTAGGTTTGAAGTCTGAACATATTTCTGTTCAAAAATTGACAGCATTGGCTCATTGCTCCCCGAATTATTCTCATTTGAAATATTATTTTCCAAATATGTAGCAGATTTAAAATTTTCAGAGGAAACCTCCCTAATGAATTCCCGACAGCTAATTAAGGAGCGGCGATTTAGAATAATATCGAATATTGATCACAAGAGCATATTTGCAATCGAGTCACGGACACCATTATTGAGAATATCCGAATATTCAATTTATTTTCAAGGAATTGATTTGACAGATCGAACGAGAAGATTTTCAAAATTCATACTGAAATAGAAATAGCATGAAATTAATCAGTCTGGGATTATATGAAGCACTCCGTCTTTAGATCGAACCCTAGAGCTGGTCTCACCCCGAAATCTTAGTCTATTTCTCTTCGATATCGATTGCTTCTCAAGTCTCGCACGAGTCTGTATTAAAAGCTAGAATTATCAATTTGTTTTCCTTGCGTTTTGATTCTTTCATTCCTAATACAAGAAATATTGATGGTTTTTAAAATTCATCAATCGTCTACCAAATATTGTCGACGAATATTAATGAGTAGCAAAAATGGACACATCAGCTGGTTTGCTAGAAATTTTTCGAATCAAATGAATGAACAACAATAGAATTTCAAAATACCTTATGTAAGAATCGTACTCATTTCTAACAGATGAGATTCAATATCTTAAATATCAAACAGATTAATTCTGCTCACCTGGCTACAAATTAGAAAGATAGAACTCGGAAATCTACATAAGTCTAATGTATTGGAGATGCTAGAGAGAAAAACTTTCAATGAAATAATAAATAGGAAGGTTTTTTACTTGAAAGAAGGTTTTTTCAATGTCTTAAAGCTCAAACAGAGTAATTCTATTGTACCTCGCTACAAATTTTAATTTCCTGAAAATTTTTCTTAGAAACTTTTCGAAATTAAATTAATTATATACCTCAGAAAACATTGTTTCAATTTTAGTAGACATATAGAATTAACACTCATTACACAGCATCCAAAAGAAATGAAGGAATCCAAAGAATTAATCTGTTTGATATTAAAGATATTGAAAAAGCCTTCTATCAAATTAAAAAATAATTTTTTTTTAGATTAGATTCAGTCGTTGAAATTTCAAGTAATTTGACTATTTTCCATATTTTTACGTTCAGTTTATATAATCACAACAGAATACAATGAAATTTTCGTCCAGTCATCATAGTGACAATCATTTCGTCGAAAATAAATATAATTTATTACTGATCTGATGTAAAATATATTTCATGGTCCTAATAATTGAAATTGAATAAGATGTTCCAAAAATTTTTCGAATATTATGCAAAAATCATGAAAATTCACCTTTTCTATATTTTCACAAAAACAGACTTATTAATATCTCTGTCAACTATCAGTTGAAGGTTTGGACAAAAGACATAATGGATCCTTTCACCAGAAAACCAACAGAATATCTCATTAAATGCAGATTCTTATTTCTTCTACCAGCAAGTATTCCACGGTGCTGGGTGAAACGAGAAAATGAAATTCAAGCAAATTCTTGATTACTCTCACGCTCGAAAACCTTCAATGAATAATTAATTGATCAAATGGTAAATAGAATAAAAAGATAGCTATATTGTTAGCGTCAACTGTGATAAATTCAAAACGCGCTTATTATATTATAGAAAAATTCAAAAATTTTCTTAGCTAATAGCTAAGTATAACTCTTTTTTCCACTTTAGTCCACGTTCCTGAATCAGATACTCACTTACTACTTCATATCCACTCTTAGATCAAGATGAAAAAATAGAGACAAGAAAACCAACAAAATTTCAGTGATTCTAAATATTAGTCAACCATAACTCTTCATCAAACCTCATAACCTTAGTCTTGATGAATACTCAGTTTAAAGTTTGAGATTGGCCAACAATCTGAAAATTCATTTGAAAAATACTGAATTCTCAAAACTGATGGCTCAGTAGGTAATTTTTGATAGCTAAACATGTTTATTTGGTTTTGAATCTAATTCAAAAATACTATTATATATTCAACAGAAAATATATTCTGTTCGTTAAGCTTATCAATCATTGTTTCTTCAATTATATGTGATTTGGTATATCAAGTTTTATATCTACCAATAGCTGATGTCTGCGAAATGATCAGAGATTGACCATTAAATTATTATTTATTAATAATATTAGAATTTTTGAGACCCAATTTAGGGTAATAACAGATTGAAAATTTTTTCATTGTATTTTTTTATCGTAATTAAATGTACCTACTCAAGGGGCTCACAACACATTTTCCATTATTATATAAAGAATAATCACGTTTGGTTCTATTGCAATCAGTTCATAGGGAAAACAGTAGGTAATCATCCCATAATTTTTCAGGAACTTCAAGTCTGCATATTGAAATATTTTTAAGAAAGGAGTTTCGGTATGAAGCATTCTTAAATTACCTATGAAATTTCTGTTTCCTTATTGCAAATACACTTCTATTTCCTCTACATCGACCCTACTCAGGCAAAAAACCCCTTCATTCCCAAAGAGGAATAAGAATTTTTCATCGTTTTCCTCTAGACATATCTGAAAAAATTCACCTATAGATTTTCCAGAATTTTCACAGGGAAACCGGCCAATCTGAAGAAAATCCCCATACAGCCCATGAAACGCAACACCCGCGTGAGGCAAATAGGGGCGGAGCTATTAAAATTGTCACTGCACGAACGATTGTCACTTGTCGCATGAGTTGCGCACGCGCGTTCCTGAGGGGGACCATAGGTCGTGACGACGCCAGTGACACGCCCGGAGTCCAGACGACCCTTGACCCCTGGTGCCCTGTGCCAGTGTCGAACGGTCAACCGTTGTTTCGTGAAGCTCCGTCTAACAACGCACCCTCGATTGAAATGAAGCTTCGCACTGGAAACTCCGCGCTGCTGCCTTGCCGCCTTTCCATCAGCTAATGGTGAGTTTATTCCAAACGTTCTCATTCATTTCTTGTGGCAAGATGGGGAGGAATATGATCCCGATTACCTCTATATACAGACTGTGTCGAGGACTATCGCTTGCAACCCAACTCTCATTTGGATAACCTCGCTACGATATGAATTATCCGTCACCATAAATATTTTCAACTTAGTATGCAGGAATCATTTCTTTTAGGAAATAATTGAAGCTGGCAATGTGAGGTGTATGTTAAGGACTTGTTGACATACTTGGGCTCATCGAATGGTACCGATATTATATCAGAAATCAATGGAGGCCATGATACATCCACCTAGAGTACTCACCATCCTCAAAAAAAGAAAGACAATTCTGTACTCTATGTATCTTCAAGGGGTCAACTAAACACTATGACAATAAGCTGATTTTAGAGATTTATGATATGCAGACTTGTTGAAATGAAGCATCTGCTATTCTAAATGGAGAAGGGATGTCATATACTTTCAAGTACTTAATATACTTGTTAATACTGTTCCAAAATGGCATTTCGATATAATTGTAAATCATTTAATGAGAATTAGAAGCTAAATACAAAACGAAAATTAATTTTCATTATGCATGTCTAGTGATCTAATCGAAATGCGACCTTGAAATTCTGGAAGAATTAACTCACAAAATATCCATTATGGCGGTTTTAGACAACTGATAATTAATTCAAAGAATAAGATGTATACCCTTCGATGTACTGCAATGAAATTGACATGAAAATAATACACAGATTGCGTTGAATTGAAACTGTTAAACTGTTAGTTACAACAGACAACGAGAGCATTAGCTTCAGTTTCTCTCACTAGTACATCCCCTTGTTCATTTTAGTTGATACCAAACGTACTTGTATTAATTAAAATAACCGTCGTATATGATGAAATATGTATCGCTTACTTGTGTCACATGCTTAAATTTTTTCTATAAAAAATATTAAAATGCAATAAAATTCACTTGGGTACCTAGGATATCTAGTAAAAGCCTATATACAAATGTTTATAATGTACATAATCATTTAGTAAGGATTCACCTTTTGTTTTGTGAGGTTTCAGTGTCAGTAATCATTGAAAAATTATTCAGATTTTCTTCAAGATATTTCAGATGACTAGAATTATTCGTATGTCAACACATTAGAATATTAACAAACGACCTAAACATATCATGATATTAGAGATCTGAATGATACAATATCTTAAAGGTTTGGCATTTGAAAATTTGATATACATTCGTCCTCTAATTCATCCACTTGTGTTTAAATGTATAAGGACAGTGGAGGGATACGAATCGATTGATTCTGATACCAATCTAATCGATATTCGGGATTTTCAATTCAAACTTGTGTTCAGTGTAGATTTGTGAAAGAAGTGAATACATTATTATGTAGGGTAAGATAAATTTGTTAAATCTTTCGTTCTTGCTGAAACACAGAATTGCTATTTTTTTGTCAACCTAGGTTATCGCAATATGATTAATTCGTGAAATGACCGGGACATTCGATGAAATGCCACCAAAATCAGGAGCTACATAGTAACAGATAACAGTGATGGATTTATTATAGTTCTAGAATAACATAATATTGATCATCGTTAATTTTTGAACAAATTCGCAAATAATAACATATTATTATTGGGAATTCGCGACAGGCCGATCATAGTCACAACAACGTATTTTTTCGTGACCCCCATGATTTATCAGGAAACAGCTTGAATCCAACAAGTTGAACAGGTCACATGCAAATGATTTTATAATGTAAAGGTCAAGAGTTAGAGAGCACGAACATAATAAGCTGAATGCAATTTGTCGGATAAAATTTCAAACATATTTTCTGCCTGGTTATACAGTTATAACCTCCATTATACAAATAGTTTGCTATTCGTTATCATAAAATGTCATTAGTGATTAGGATTAATATAGATACTCGAATACTAACAACTGACTATTTCTCCCTTTGAACAGTGTTCAAAGTTTCTTCCTAAATGAAGAAACGACAGTTATGTTGTATGAAAATCTATAGAGAAGATTCGAAACATGCATGTCTGCAGTTAATTACCAATATTTGTTCGTTTTATGTTACTATGTATGTTATTACTATGCCAATTCGAGGAATCTTCTGTTACTCGATTTCATTGTCGATAAATATCCAGGGTTAAAAATGAAGAAACTCGAAGATATGACAAATAATGGCTGAAGAGGAAGGTAGTAAACTGAAGATAAAGAGTACGAAAAGCAATAGTAAAATAATTTTTGAGAAATAAAACAATGAGCATTTTGAGAACAAAAAGAAGAAGAAATAATCAAACTGATAGGAGTTTTACAGAAAATTTCAGAATTTGATGAATATAATTTATTGTCATCCTAATGTTTGAAGATTTCACGAAAACTCCGTTAACAAGGACTACCGAAGGAGTAGAAAAGAACATAAGCTTACGAAAGAGGGATTCATTTATTGAACTTTTGGTCTTTGAGACACTTTCGAGACGAAATAATTAGAAATTTCTTAAATTTTTCTCGCATAATACTATTACAAGTAATTTTTTTCTCGACAATTAGATAATGGTATTTTTGATTTTTTGGAAAATAATTATGGGGGACTATTCGTCGAAACATTAAAAAATGCTTATAAAACACTTTAGTGAATTTGTGGTTTTATAAATAAGTGAAATTAATTTAGACGTGACAAATAGAAAGAAACCAAGTCCGAGATGGCCTGTAAGCGTTAATATCCGATGAACAGTTCCTGATTCCTCTCCTACTTTATATCCAACCATGCGATCCTCCTACCTCGTTCTTTATTATCCCCTCTAGAAATGGGAACTGACCATCTCAAGTGATATGCTACTTATGTTTCATCTTTATTTTTCAATATCATAATATATTTGTACCTATGCACCAGGTGGAGGAATTAAAACTATTTACAATATTTCTGAAAATGATGAGCATTTGGGCGGGGAAATTTCGTCTAAAAGTTCGATATTTCTGTGAGATATTTAGTCAGAACATTGCAGTGGACAGGTGAACGATATGCGTCAGCAATCGATACATATTCGTATGCTATTGTTCCTCTAAGATTCGTTCGCGTTACGATATCAATGTGTGGATTCGATTCGCAATTAAAGACTTCGATTTGTTGCTCTTACAGTGGGTTTCACAGAAATTTAGTAATTGGATCAGGTCTGTTGATCACGGAGCTCTTCTAACAATTTATCTAGTTCTATGTTCTCAGAGTAGTGATCACAGATTTTGTCACTGTGTCAAACTATGACAGATTAACCTCTGTTGATCATCGATCAAGTAAAACTTAGGTTCCACAAAATCTTTTGTGCTCTGATCTAACCTAGAATCGCTGCTAAATCATAGATCAAGTTGATTTGTGAATTTTAGTGAATCAAGATCTCTGTATTCTTCGTTAAAGAGTTGAAGTCAAGTGTATTGTTTATTGTTAGTTTTTTCAAGTGATGTAATAGTAAAATGCTTTTCGAAATAAGGTCATCGTCATCATCAGAAGAAGATTTAGGTGAAATTGGAACATCCCCAATTTTCAGAGACAGGGACGATCCTTTCCCCAAATATGATCTTGATTTCAAAATAAGTTTTCGTTTCAACAAAAATGTCGTGATGGAATTGTACCAGAAATTCAACCACGCAGTAAAAGGAATAAATCGATCGATGCGAGTCAACAATTATTAGTTTGTCTACGATTTATGCTAATGGTGTTTTCCACATGACGATAGGAGATCAATTCAACATAGAGTATTATTATCTGCTGAAATTTAGAGCAACCCCCTACGTTATTTTATACATTCAAGAGGAGTGGTAAAAAGAAACACTTCGACATGATTTATCTATAGCAATTGACCAAATGTATCTACGTTATATCCTTTCTAGGATCACTAAAATCACCAGATATCATCTTTATCCATGTTTCACCATAAAAACTAAAGTTATTTTAGAATCAATAAAAAATATGGAATAAATTAACATTCGAGTCGATACTTGATATAAGTTATATATTTAAATGAAAGTAAATTAAGAATAATTATTTAAATACTGAAAATTTAAGTAACAAAAGTTAAAATAAAGTATCGATCAAAAAATTTCAGCTTTATGCTCGTTGTCAAGGCGACATTTCACATTCAACAAATTTTTTGGCTGTTTTTTGTTTGGTCCATTCTGTTGTGAGTTATAGGGTGTTAAATATGAAAATCAACTAAGAGAAAGTTAGGCATATTTTACAGGTTTTCTTTTATAAAGGCAAAAGTGCAAGCCAGGCGGCTGAAATTGTGAATTGTGTCATGGTCCCGATACTGTAATAACTAATTAAGTGCAATTTTTGGATTCGTCGATTTTTTTCAAGTATTTTCGATGTTAAAGATGCACCTCGCACAGGCCTGTCGTCGAAAATGTCGATAAAAATCACAGAAATAATCAAAGATAACCAACATGTTAGTTTCAATGGCAACAAATCATAGAACAAAACGGTGCATCCCGAAACATGTTAAATAAAATTTTAAATATAGTAATGAAGTCTTAAATTTTGCATCGCAAATGGAATAACGTGTGTGGAAAAGCTGAAAATGTTACACTAAGCTTGAGTTGAATCGACCTAATCCATAATACATTGTTGTTTAATAATTGTTACTCGTTTCTTTTTAGCTCCTACAAGCTTTCTTACATGCTTGTTTAAGTCAAAGAGAACGAGTACCTTTTCATTTTTTTACGATAAGAATTATCTTGAATTCGCCGATGAAACGTTTTCTATGTCTCCTTTGATTCTACGCATATACAGAAAAAAACGAATTTAATCACTTATGAATTTCTCAATTAGTATCACGGAAATCTATCATCAATAATTCGCTGACAAGGTTTTTTTCTCAAACACATTTGGCCGCAAGGCTTCCAAACTGTACGAGATTGAATGCTCCGATAAATGAAAATTCTTTCTCATGCCTTTATTCGTTCTGTGAATCAGCGTGTGACCTTCTCATTGAAGATGGTACTTCTAATTAGCACTAAGCCGAATACAATTAAGATGAAAACTTATTTGGGGAAGAAATTGAGGAAGTAAATATTTTGTTGGGATACAAAATTAGCATTCAGGAAATTGCTCGAATTGTTTTTGATTTCGAGAATATTTCTGTTCGTGCAGCATCAATTTGTTTCTGACTGATCACTTCACTTGTTATTTCCATACTAAAAATAAATGAGAAGCAAAACGAGAATAATGACAAAAATCTACACCAAACAAACTCTAGAACTACCTAATTATTATCGAAAATCACATTGTTTCCCACAATAGAATGTCCAAGTTTATTTTTTTATTTTACAACAGCCCAATATGAGTTTCCTTCGTAAACTCTCACGTGGTATATATCTTGAACTAATGTAAGTTGGTCATTTTTAATAAATCTCCATTTTTCTTATTTTTATGAGTTTTTATGAATTTTAGAATATATGATATATAATATACCTATTAATTGTGGAGATATTTTTCATTATTTCATCTAATCGAGGAAGAAGTATAGAACTGAATTACTTCTAATTGAATAAAATAAAAAAGATTGTTTCCACAATGTATTATTAACGACAATTGTTTTGCCAACACTATGGCTTTGTCAAGTTTACATCTTGAACTAACTCTAAGCATTTATTTATTTATAAATTTTAATTGACAATTTCTATTTCTTGGGTGTTTCTTAATTCCCTTTGATATTGTATAATTAGTTTCAAATTTATACGTCTATTAAATATAAGCAGTGCTTATAAAGACAGTGATTTAATTCTTGAAGTTTCTGGAATAAATTTTATGAAATTAAAATTGTAGAAGACTAAACAAATTAAATTTGTTTTGATATTCAAATTTTGTAATAAACCTTCTATCAGGTAAAAAACGGTTTCTTATTATTTTATTTTATATATAATATATAATTATATTAGGTTTTTGAATAAAGAAATTTATTATGCAGGGTTGAATGTTTTAACTAAGACCATTAAAGTGCCTTATAAACTTTGTATGATTTTGTTGTGAGCATAGAACATAGAGTACCTTGGATATTAGATGTACCTAGTTAAATGTTCAACAAACACATATTCCTAGAGATCGTATTCGGTAAGTCTATTTATTGTTAATTGATTTTATCTTTTAAATGTGAAGTTGAACGGGTCTTATCTGAATTCTAATTATTTTTTGAGGATGTGCTACATGTTTCGAGAGTTTTTGAAGTAATTTATCTAAAAATTTCAAATAAATTAGTTTTCTGAGAAGTTCTTAAAATTATGTTGTATATTTTTGAGAAAGATTCAGTTTTCATAAATATAAGATCAGAAAAAAAAAACATTTCGTTACAAGCGGGGCTCGTACGCTTGTCTGATGTGTTTTATTTATTAATTTATTTATTAATTTTAATTGACAATTTATATTTGTTGGGTTTTTCTTAATTCCATTTGATATTGTATAATGAGTTTCGATTTTATACGTCTATTAAATATAAGCAGTGCTTATAAAGACATTAATTTAATTCTTAAAGTTTCTTGAGTAAATTTTTTGAAATTAAAATTGTAGAAGACTAACAGATTAAAGCTGTTTTGATATTCAAATTTTGTAATAATCCTTTTATCAAGTAAAAAACCGTTTCTTATTATTTTAATCTATTTTATATTATTTAATTGAAATGAATTTTCATCAAGTAAGGATCGATTCAATTACATTTTTGAATTGCTTCTACATATATGTCTTCATGTCGAAGAATAAAATTTATTTTTGCCCACATCGACTAGTGTAAAAAATAATAATAAAAGTGTAATGGTAGATAATTAATCTAACACTAGTCTCGTTAAGAATTCTGAAGAAGTGAAAAGTACTCGAATAGCAGTGAAATGTTTTTAGGGTAAAGAAGAGAGAGTAGTTGGCACGAATCTGATGCCTTTTTGGCGTGACATCCCATAGTCGTTGCGTCCGATGATAGATAAACGGTTCGAAACGATAAAACACCTTTCGTTCCTAAGGCGCTGATCATTTTCATGTAGAACGAGTACGAGGAATTTATTAGCGGATAATCTTGTTGAATAATTTCGTTTTTTGCCGCTTCGGTTCGGTTATAATCGAACTCAGGCAGAGGGGAGATGCACACTCTACTTTAGTTCTTACTGCCTCAACGTCGGCAACTGGAACGGACGAACAAAACAACTCACTGTTCAACAAATCCACGTTCTTTTACATGTGCTTTTAATAAATGAGTGCCAACACAACACCAGTAATGCCAGTCTCTCCGGACGTGCCGTGTTTTTGTTTGACATTTGACAGTTTCATCTACCCCGCCATGTGACTTACCAATGGAGTATTAGGTGTTAGTGAAATACGATTCTGACATTTGCTACTTCTCGAACGGACTCCGTAGCATGAACGGTACAAATTTTTTTGGCGGTTTCATGAATGTGAGTCTTAATTCGATTTATCGTCTGATCTTTCTTGATCGAATGATATTTTTTCATTTTATGACGCGATGAATATTATTAAATAGTAGCAATAGTAGATTCGCTGTTTCGGGATCATCATAAATTCGAATTAGTAAATAATAATTTCATAACACATTTCTAGTCTAGTCGAAATCGAAGAGATTTCTGGTATTCATATTCGAAAAATTAGAATGAATTTGTGATTTTTCAAATCTTCTCAGCCTAGAAAATAATTGATATATAAGATATTACTTCGTTTTCTATCACTTTTTATTAACTGAATATACAGTGGCTCGAGTTTCGTAGTGTTTACTATATTTTCAAATTGAATAAAAACAAGTTGTACCTTAACTATTATATACGCTGAATAATTTGACTGGTGCAAAACTTCGAAAAGTATATAGGGTGTGCCAAAGGTCCGTCTACTCATTTAATAGTTTTATTGTTGAAACGTGCTTGTGCTTAAATATTTCGATGGATTCCAGGATGTCTCCATTTTTCCTTTCACTTCCAGGGGCAAGATTTTCCGATTGTGGGAAGATTTGAAATAATGTTTCGCAAAATTAGAGTTACCTTTCTGGTTCCTAAATGACGATTTATGTTCCTTGAACCTTTTTTGGAAAGATCTCCCGATTTGTCCTATATATACGCTACTGCACTGTTGACAACTTAATTTATAGACTCCAGATTTATTCACCAGGCAAGAATCTAGCTCTTTCCGTTCGAAAGTTATAGTGTTTAAGGTAATGCCATTTTTGGCTCAAAATTAAAAAAATTAGTCATTTGAGAGAAACGATAGCATGCTCTTTTCTGGAGCAATCGCGTAAAAATGCGAAGAAGTATTGTTTTTCAATATAAGAAAAAATAAAGATCTAGTTACAACAAATTAATCAATTTGAAATAACTCGAGAAAAATTCCTAGATTCAGCTGAAAGTTTGTATATACACGAAAGGAGTGATACAAGAGAAATGAATGATCATAGATAAAATATTTGACTGTTGAAAGTGTACTTATGTCCATGTGGAAAAAGTCTTGAAAGGGTATTAA
Source organism: Megalocaria dilatata (assembly GCA_034642435.1). NCBI lineage: Eukaryota > Metazoa > Arthropoda > Insecta > Coleoptera > Coccinellidae > Megalocaria > Megalocaria dilatata. Next base: position 44,716,849 of record CM067863.1, on the reverse strand, counting down.
ACTATCAATGTAAAAATAATTCTTTAGGTTTACAAAAATAATTGGGCACCATTTGAAATTTAAAAATTGTACAAATTTTTTCGCCAACACTGTGGCTTCTTCAGGTTCACAATGATTGAAATATTATTGAGCAGAATGCATTCCATAACGATTATGAGCCAATCATTATAAAAACAATTTCAACCAATAGCAAAAAAAATTGCATTAGCTCTTGTGTACTATTTCTTGAAAGATATGACTAAAAAATAGATCTCAATTTCTTAAGTGAATATAATATCGGATAGCATTTTTGAGCATTTCAAGAAAAGAATATATTATAATGAAGCTTTCAGGTTCATAGTTAGAGAAAAAAATCTGGAATTTATAAGTTAACTTGTGATAACTACTATATGGTATATATTGACCAATCTGGACATAATTTTCCATAATTAAAAAAAAGTATCAGAGTATCACTTTTAGAATCACTCCAAATCACCATGTTTATTTATTCTTTAATACACTCCTGAATGAGCAAACAGATCTTGCTAACTAGTGTTATTGAAACAAATGTAGATTAATAAATTTGTCGAAATTATTCATTACTTTATTTACTAAAGATTCATTCTATCAAATATATGTTTATGTTGAAAAGAGTTTTCATGAGTATATTTTCCAACAATGACGATTAATAGTGCTCAGCTTCGGCGTTGTCTTTCAATCGAGGCGTAATATTCAGGTTGATTTTTTTATTTCTTAGCGTGTTAAAACGAGATATATCTCCACGAAAACCGGGATTTATAATTCGATTCGTTCAATAAACGATATTGAAACAATTTAAATGTCTTGTAATAGGCAGCCAGACACTATAATAATCTACAAATACTCAATCGTAGCAGTTTTTTTATTTTTTATCGTTAGAGTATACATCCGAGAGTCACCTGTTATAAACAACGCTAAATTATCTGTATAAATTATATAGTTCGTTAACGATTTAGTTGTCATTTAATAGGGACTTGCGTGTAAAATAAGAGACAGGCACTAGCAATTACTAGACTTTCGCTGAGCGAAATCAGGGACGGCATCCTAAGCCGATCAAATATAAACTGCCACTCAAAACATTTTTTGATCCTCCTCCAATGAAACGATTCTTTTCAGCCGAAGAGTGAGCTCATTCTGCTTTTTCATATCAGTAAATCAATTCCTTCCTCGTATACTTTGTGTGAAACACTTCACTAGTAAACTTGACTCTAACATAAACTAAAATGAACTTGAAATATGTCAGAAACGAGTGGAAAAAATTTAATGAATTTCCCCCGATCCTTTTTTCAGGAGCTCAGCAGAATAAATTCTGAGAATTTCGTGAAATTTTTCCCATATTCTTAATTCAAATAACTTTCATTCAATCAAATAGGAAGGCTTGGTAAAAACTCTGAACTATATGAACACTTCAAAGAAGGGTTTTAACAGCTGTATTATACACACGTGCTTAAAGTCTAGGGATATTGAAAATAATGCAGATGTTCTCAAATTCGTGTCTAATCAAGAATAACTCTTAATGTAATCTATTGAACCTAGATCCGGCGATTGAGAAAGTCAATTTAAAATCGGGACATTATATTCTTCCAGGAAGTTTTTTGTAATTCTTGCTGTGCGTGTAAAATGTTCTAGTTTGGGCGATTGATCAATATAATCGATTGATGAAATTTTTCGACTAGTTCAATGAACCTGTAGGTCAAATGAACAGGTGCCACATTTAATTTTTGAGGTTATTTTTCTGTGATCGGTGTTCAAAGACGATTATATTTTTAACTATGGTTGAAATTCAAATTGTTACTTTTCGATTACCTATAAATTCCATAAATTTCGAGCTAGGATATTGATTAGGATTGAATGCAGCCAATGTTTCTATTTGTATGATATCTGCCATAGCTGGCCTAATGAGGGAGCAGCCATAAACACAACTTGATACTCGTTTCATCCCTTTTGCCAATAAATATCAAAATTAAATCGCGAGGTTTTGAACTGGGCAAACTATAAAACCTTCATCAATAGCAATCTTTCTCGATCGTCAGCTAATTTTATGACTTATTCGAAGACATTAAAATATCGTCATTAGAAGCTTTGAGTCAATTATCTTACCGTGGGTACAATATTCTTCGAATCCCCACCAAGGTCTTTCATTATGTTGGTGGTTGAATTCCTCGAAATATGTTGCAAATTTCGTATCAGCATTTATTATTTTAACGTTAACGGTTTTGTCCTCAAGGTTTATTATTTTTAAATAGTAGACATGTTTTGATTATAAACCATTCAATTAATAAAAGTCGATTAAACAATTATACCTAAAAATAATCATCCAATCATTTCATTAGCTTCAGTTCACTTCGAGGAGTAATATTAAAAACTAATCAACGTATTAACATGAAAGCGAAATATACATCAGAATTTTGTTAATTTTTATCCAAAATCTGTTTAAATCACTGCTCTACGATTAATTGCTTATAAATTATATCAGGTTATTTATTCAGTTTTATAGCTCCTCATTATAACAGTTGAGTTGCTCTAATTTTTGAGCCATATTAGCATTTTGCTTTCGAGTACTGAAATTGAAAGGTAATTTGTATTTGTTTTGTGTAAATTTTTTCTAGCGACTCAAAGTTTCAATCGTGCCTTGCAACTCTATTTTCCCTTTGTGATTAGATCGTAGATGAAAATAATCGATTAGAATAAATAAGTTTAGAGTTTTTAATATCAGTGTATATAAAAGAATTTTCGTATCTTCTAGATCTGGAGTTTTATCGGCCTTTTGGTAAAATGAATATATTTAACCTAACGAGTTGTTTTCTTTAGTTTCTTGAATGAAATTGAAATCAAGTTTCCCAAATCTCATGTCTTGCGCGTAAATTATTCTGTAGATTATATATTTTCTCTTACCCTCTTGATGATATCATATTCATTAGCAGCTGTATTTCCCAGATAAATATATAAATATTTCCTTTTTGTGGTTGACTTATCTGAAGTTTAAACTAATATGCAACTACAGCTTATCTTTCAACTAAGAAAAGTTTTGACAATATTTTACGAGTTCTCATAAATCTCTCGAACCGTAACATGAATTATAAAATTCCTATTGAATCTTGATGGCCTATAAAGAGTCACAGTTTCTGTTATATTACTGGCTTCAAAATCATACTGCATTTCTTTGTTATATTAGTCAAAAATTTGAGAAATTATTGTATGTGAAAAGTGTGTCAATAAATCAATAACTTGCTTTGAAATATTCATTAATATGTTTGTTATACTATTGAAAAATTGAGACAAAGAAAGTTTCAAATTACTATCTATTTCTATTCGAAAGTTATAGTGTTTAAGGAAGCACTCAACTGAGAAAATATCTTTTTGAAACTTCTAATCATACGATCCCCATGAAATTTGGCACGAAAATGCGCGTTATTCTCTTAAATGCTGAATTTTAAATCGATCGAATATACAATTCCGAAAATTTTGGGAAAATATGGAAAATAACGTAAGTAACTGCGAACCTATTGAACCGATTTTACCCATAAACTACTTTGGCCGCAATATTTAGGTTCCAAACCTTTCCTCCAATTAAAGGCTTTTTCCATTCGAAAGTAAGCCTGTTTATAGACGGATTACTTTTTACTTTGGATTCTTAATCAGAGAGTCCAATCTAGTCGTTTAAAACCATTTGCTGCTTAAAATTTGAAAATTACAGACATTTGGGCGAAACGATAGTATGCTGTTCCAAATAATGGAATTGAGTTTTTAACCTCTTTAAAGACAGTTATTTTCGAAGAAATTCTTGAGGTTTTGTTGTGCACTTTTGGGAAGGAATCCGGTTTTCATAATATACCGTTACGAACAATACAAAGTTTGTATCCTTGAAGTATTTATTTAATATATTCAATTAAAATTTTATATTTTCTTCGTATTCTTTTTGGTTCTGGTTAATGAATGTTAATTCTATATGTCTACTAAATTAAAACTATGTTTTCTAAGAATATTTTTTAATTTAATTTTAAAAAGTTTGAAGAAAAAAAATTAATAAAATTTAAATTTGTAGTGAGGTTGGCAGAATAAATCAGTATGATATTTAAGATATTCTATTCATTGCATTATTCTGGGTAACTGTTATCAAAAGTGGGATGAAACAGAATGAAATTGAATGATTTGTCAAGTTTCAAGCTGTGAGACTCCGCTGATGAATTTGTTCCATGGAATAGAAAAAGTTTCCAAGAAGTACAATAAATAACAGGGCTGAGAAAAGGGACGTGCGATAATCGCCAATTTCAACGCTAATAAATTTAAGTGAATTAGCATTAAACGTGCCTAAATAGAGGTTGATTAAATATTGTCCGTAAATAAATCATCAGTGTAAGTTATATTAAAATGCTGCTTTAATATATGCAGATGGCAATGCTCAACTTGGCCGATACTATGTCGGTGGATTCACCGCAGGCGTTCTTCAAAAATCAACAAGTGAACATGCTCTACTGATTATTCCATAATTTCGATACGGTACACTAGCTTCGTTTTTTTCATCTGTCTTCATTTACTTCCATTATTTCTTCAAGATCGAAGAGGTCTTTAATTTTCATTTAAATGTTATCACGTTGACACTCAAACGTTTTCAACATTGGTTCATACTTTTAGTGCATTCTATTATGTCATCCCAAAGTCAATTAAACATCATTTAATGCAAAGTTTGAACTTTTTGGGCAAAACTATAGCACGCTGTTTCATCAACACACGCACAAAAAATAATAAATTCAGCAAAAACTGGGTTCTTTCAAGAATCTTCAAAAATTCAAATTTCTATTAGGAGATTAAAAATTTCGTGTGGTTTTGATAACAGATTGTTTCATGTGGCAACACCTTCATTTTAAAGTTTCATCATTAGGCTTCATTTTTAGTATCTGTCATTTCGCTGAAGTGTAAATAACAAAGTTTTTGTGTATTCTAAAAATGTCAACTTTTGTTCAGAATAACGTGTTTTTGCGGGAACATTTAGCTCATTACTTCAATTTGAAGAAAAAGGCTGCCGAAAGTCAACGTATTTAAGTGGATGCTTATTGTGATCATGCTCTGAACGAACGTGTCAGAAGTCTTATGCCCGATTTAAAATTGGCAATTTTGATTCGGAAGGCGAAGAACGACCCGGAGTGCCACCAAACTTTAAGAATAAAGAATCGATGAAGATCGATCACAAACGCAAGAGGAAAAAAAGCCTTGGAGTCACTCTACCAACTACTTGGTATCGTTTGAAAGCAATGGGAATGATCCGAGAGGCAGGAAATTGGGTACTGTATGAATTGAAGTCAGGAGACGACGAATGCCGTTATTTCACGTGTGAACAGCTCCTCCAACAGCAAAAAGTAAGAGGTTTTTGCATATTATTGTGACTGGCGATGAAAAATGGGTCATTATGATAAACGGGCAACGTATGAATGCCTCATAATCAACTATCAAGCCGAATATTCAAGGCGAGAGAATGCTGTGTATTTGGTGGGACCAGCTGGGTGTGGTGTATTATGAGCTCCTACAATTGAACCGACGAAAATTGATGCGTTTGAGCCGAGCATTGCGAAAGAAACGACCACAATACGCCAACAGACACGAAGAAGTTATTTCGCAGCATGACACATTGTCGTCCGCACTAACCTTTCTCCTTCAGATTACCATATTCTCCGATGGATACAACATGGACTGCCTGACCAGCATTTCTCCAATTACGATGAAGTGAAAAAATGGATCGATGCAAGGATAGCGACCAAAGAGCCAGCCTCTTTTCGCGATGGGATCCGTCAATTACCAGAACGATAGAAAAAATAGCTGCTAACTACGGACAATACTTTGAACATTGAATCCATAACCAATTTCTCATAACTGAATGTAATAAATTAGATAAATAGATATTAGATAACTGAATGTAATAAAGTAGATAAATTACACAATTTATTATCTCTGAACAACACAACACTTTTTATATAGCTAAATACTGGAAAAAAGTTGCGGTACGACTAACAATTTTCGGAAATTTAGATAAGCAAAAAACATTGTAAAAAGGAGATACAAATAACCATCAGCTCATAGAAATACCGGTAAAGAAAAATATGCGAAAAAGGGATATAAATAACCATGAAATATATTAGGATCAATTATCGGAACCACCTCAATAAATAAAAATATTCAACAATGGGGATTTTGAAACATCTATTAACGTTGCAGAGCTGTCTATCTGTTCCATTAAAGCAACAAATGATATCATCTACATATCTAAACTGATAAAGAAAATATTTGCTCAATTTTTAATCAAGTTCAATTGTATTTTTAATTATCTTATATTCGTCGTCACTTTATATTTTATTTCAACATCGATTTAAACAATATTCATTCTTATAACGGAACTTTGTTTTGTCCATGAAAGTTTTCCTCCTAATGGTTTTTAGTCGAAGGCGACGTGTACTTGAATACACGAAATCAGTGGGGAAAAGTATTCAATTAAGTAGAAAAAGTGCGTGTTAAAAAGTCATATAAAGACGACACATATTGAACTATTGAGAAAACAAATATTCGTTTGATTAGTTATAGGTTTCAGTTGTATAATGCAATCTTTCACGCTAGTCGTGTTAAGGACAAAGGAGTTGTCTATCACTACACTAACACGCCACCTCCATAAGGTCGTCAGATCCGGACCAAGGGTAGAAACAACCCTTACCCCTATATATTCGAATGATCCAACCTCTGATTTTCTAAAATATCTCTTACAAGGATAAAGTGAATTTTGTTGAGTCAAAAGTGCGTTTCACTATGATGACATAATTAGACCATTTTCAATGGTATACCACTAGACATTCTTGAAAAATAAATTGCTCTATGAATTAATCTCAATTATACATTATACAGGGCACCGGAAAGTAATGTCCTTTTCTTAAATTGAATTCAAGTCAATAAATTATCACATCACGTTATCAGCAACTTTTTGCCATCTAGCGTGCAAATTTTCAATTCAATTGGTTCATAAGTAAAATATCTCGAAATGCCATTTTGGACATCATCCAAATTTTCAAATTCGTTGACACTATGAAAATGCTGAAGCAATCGGAATAAATGAAAATCCGAGGGTGCGATATCGGGCGATTATGGTGGGTGAGGCAGTACCTTCCACCTCAATTCATTAATTTTTTCCAAGGTCTTGCACAGTGCGATCTTGTATTGTCGTGTTGCAGAATAACGTTTTTTCTATTGACAATCGCCGGATAATTTTCGATTAAAGACTGGATCACTCGATCCAATTGTTCACAATAAAGATCTGCATTAACAGTTTTTCAATATTTCATCAAACATACAGAAGCGCCTTTTTGGGATGTAAACTCAGCTTCGCAGTACTTTGGGGTGATTCATTTAGAAAGAGTTACTGCCTTTTGCGTTTTGGATTATCATATAGGACTCATTTTTCGTCTCCAGTGATCAAGCGATCAAAAAACGATTCTGTATGGTGCCGTTGAAGCAATACGTTGCATGTGATGGATCGGTTGGCTTCCTTCTCTTCGGACAGATTATGGGGGACCCAAACACCTGCTCTGACCATTGATTGAGAAAGTTAAATGAAAGAGTACCCAACCATGTTCAATAAATACAACAAGACTGTCAACAAATGCTACGAGGTTGTTCAAGATTGTTGTCCTTGATATCAACGAAACAGTCGAATTTTTATAAAATTCTTAAAAGGAGTTAAACTTTGAGGTGTAAGATGCTTAAATTCGTTAATCAGAGACGACACAAAGAATTTGCTAATACCACTTTCATCGATATACCTAGAGGGAACATGTACAGTCGGTCAAGCATCTTGCAAATGTAAGTTTGAAGCCACAAGCTACATGGCCGAAAATAATTGACCAAAGTGCATCTTAATTTTCAAGAATATTCAAAATGAATTCGTTGCCAAGGAATAATTGTCTTGTCAACATATCACACCATATGTCGATTGTACCGCAGTCGCATGTAACCTCATAAGCCTAAGGCTGAAATTGTCACGAAACATATAAATGCTAATTTCTTATTGGACATGTGTCCATTTCTATGTAGTTGAGTAGGGACAATAGAATTATGCCCTTCTGAATGCGGTTTAGCAGCTTCGTGCTCGATTGTCATATGTTTTCTAGGCCTTGTTATGGCGTCCTGCAATTATCGATATTATAAAACGGCCTGATCGCCCTTGGCACAAAAAATCGTCTAAAGGGCTTTATTATTAGAACGCAAGCAGATGTTCTATTTCCCCTTGTTGCAGTATGCAAAGAGTTAAGAACACTTCTTTTCGAAGACGTCTACATGCAATTTAATATTTCACACGATCGTACAAAATAGAACATGTACGAAATCATGCAGTTTTGCTAGAAAATAAAATGATCTTGCGTTTTTTCCAAGACATGTCACTAGATAAATTGAAAACTCCTATAAATAGTCATGATTTAGTCTTATACGGGGCTCCAAAGGATATTTTTTAATGATTTAACCGGAGCATAAACGGTAACAATAAATCTGTATTGGTGTAATTCATATTTGGTCAAAATACAAGAGGGGTTAGGAAGACCGAAATCGAATAACAATATCTTATCGGTCCAGGTATAAAAGAAAAGACCCACCGACGAACTTGTTTGAGTTCAGCTAATAATTCATCATCCGCCTTTACTTATTATACAATATGGCTCGCACCTGGTAATTCCTCGATTGCCGTCCTCTTGAACAGGGTTGTACTGTTAAAAAAGAAGTGGACACTATCCATGAGAAAATATATATATATATATATATATATATATATAAAATATATATATATATATATATAATATATATATATATATATATATATATATATATATATATATATATATATATATATATATATATATATATATATCATATATAGTATGCAGGGTAGCATTATCTATCGGGGCGTGACGACCCCGCATACCCGAGTCATCCAGAGCCTCAGGTCAGCATCCTGAGGCTCTGCAGAATATATCGCTCCTATCACTAGAAGCCAGAATCAGGGCGGTAGGGGACAGCGGGCTGGTCCTCTTCGGAACCGTCTGGAGGCAGAGCCCGATGGGGTCAGCTGTGGTGCAAGCGGCGCAGCCCCCCGAGATGGCACCGTAAGCCAGGATCTCGTTTCACGGAATATGGAAGGAAGCTCAAGTTTGGACGAGAGAGGATCTCGTCCCACGGGAGTTTCAAATAGGCGAGATGCGAGAACGCGATGGACGGAGGAGGACAACATCCTTATAATGCGCGTTCATTTTATAGCGAAGGAAATGCAACCAAGAACAGGAAAGACATACAGAGAGCTACTTACAGAATTATGGAATGACACCAACCCGCAGAGACCATCGTACGCCAACCTTCTGGCAAATAGAGTCAGGTGGCTTCTTGAAAGGGAAAAGTTCTCCACCACTGAACTTGACACCATTGCTCAAAGTTATATCCCGCGTGGTGCCCCTATAAATGCAGAGCCTGATGAAGAAACACGAATGGAAACCAGATCACATATCCGAATGAGCGTACAACCATCCAGGCTAGAACGTAATTATTACCGAAACCTCCAGAAATACTCAGGACTTTCTCCGAGTAAAAGGGCAAACATCCCAAGAATGAAGCAATCCAAAGAAATGCTAGAGTGTGTCCAAAAAATCAACAGGATAATGGAGAGATACATCGATGTAACCGCCACACTGAGAGAGGTGGTCGACTGCGTATACGCTGGAGCAATCACAGTATGCGAAGATCTCAAAATAAGCATAAGCGGGGCCCAACCAACTCGCCGTCAAGAAATGATACCACCATGGAAAATGAGGCTGGAAAAGAAAATTAGGATTATAAGAAAAAGAATTGGCACCTTACATACTTACCTCAATACAGAAATACCGTCCAACAGGATCATGAAGGGAGTACGGCAGATCGCATCAGAAGCACGTATTAGAACAAATGGCTCGAACCAACTTCTCGCAGAGCAGATGATGGTGGTCCTCGACAAGCTGAAACAGAAGGTGAAAGCGTTAGGAAACCGCATACAAAGGTACAACGAAAGAGTAAAGAGGTATAGGAACAACCAGCTGTACTACAAAAATCCTAAAGAGTTCTTCCGCAAGCTTGAGAACGCAAACAACACGGAAGGAGTGAACCCAGATGAGAGAGAAATGTTTGAAGTCTGGAAGGGAATTTGGGAGCGAAGGGAGACTCATGATGATGAGGCTTTCTGGATAAAAGACGCTGAGAAGGAGGCAGGAAACTACACCATGGAAGATCTCGAAATTATGGAGGAAGACATATCATCTGTCCTTAAGAACTCAAATAACTGGGCTGCTCCAGGATCTGACAAACTCCATAATTACTGGTGGAAAAACTTCAAGGCCACTCACCATAAATTGGCCAAATTTTTTCAGAGAGCGTTGGCGGAACCCTCCATCATACCAGAGTTTTTCACTTTGGGGGTCACCCATATGCTTCCAAAAGGAAACACCAGTCCTGACCCCAAGGCTTATCGACCCATTACATGTCTTCCTACTGTCTATAAGATACTCACAGGAATAATCACCAAACATCTGTGGAAGCATGTAAGCAAGTACAAGATCCTTGCACGAGAGCAGAATGGCTGCAGAAGAGGTGCCCAGGGCTGCAAGGAGTTGTTAACCATCGATCATCTTATAACCAAACAGGCAAGGAAGAAGTTAAGGAATATCTCGGTCGCATGGGTCGACTACAAAAAGGCTTTCGACTCGGTCCCGCACTCCTGGCTTCTTAAAGTTCTGAAACTCTACGGTGTATCTGAAAACATTATAGGCTTACTAGAACATCTGATGACAACCTGGAGGACGAACTTAACATTCGGCAAAATAATAACACCAGAGATAAGAATCTTAACTGGCATCTTCCAAGGGGATAAACTCAGCACCCTCTGGTTTTGTCTAGCTTTAAACCTCCTCAGTAGGCTGCTCAACAACAACCGATACGGATACCTTGTGGACGACAGGTCAAACATCAAAATTACTCATCAACTGTATATAGATGACCTCAAGCTATATGCCGCGAATGAGGAGCAACTGAGGAGCCTTCTTGGGATAGTGACATCTTTCACACAAACCATCAGAATGGAGATGGGGCTGGACAAATGTGCCTCATTACACGTCAAGAGAGGAAAGTTGACACAAGGGGGAGAAATGCTTATTCAAGATGAGGTGACTATACAAGAACTAAGCCCAGAAGAATCATATAAGTACCTGGGTATACAACAAGCATTGGAGATAAGAACATCAAAACAGAAAGAAGATTTCAAAAATAAATTTTTTGCTAGAATAAAAAAAACCCTCCGCAGTAAACTGAACTCCAAGGCAATGTTTACGGCAATCAATACATGGGCAATTCCAAGTATAGCCTACTCTTTCGGCGTGATCAGGTGGTCAAGCACAGAGTTGAAGGCGATTGACACACATGTGCGAGTCCTAATGTCTAAATACGGCATCCACCATCCCCATGCATCGGTGATCAGACTTTACATGCCTAGGCACCAAGGAGGAAGGGGTTTGCGAAATGTTGAAAAGGCCCACAATAAAGCGGTAACTGAACTCAGAGAATATTTCCACTCAAAAAACTTACCGTTCTTTCAATCAATATGCCAGGAAGACCGCAACATCACGGCTTTAAATCTGGCAAGCAGAAATAACCCACCACAGACGCCATCATCTGAACAACTACTGGAGGAATGGCACGGCAAACCCTTACATGGCAGGTATCCGGAGGCACTGAAAGAAAATAGAGTTAATAGAGAGCAGTCACTAACTTACCTTAAATCCGGTTATTTATTCCCAGAAACCGAGGGACGTCTCATCGCAATCCAAGATCAGGTGGTGCCAACAAGAGCGTACCTGAAACATATAGCCAAAAAGAACATACCGACTGACAGATGCCGGAAATGCTGCCAAGCCTTGGAGTCTATACAACATGTGACATCCTCATGCCCCATTCTTGCACCCAGGGAGTACACCCAGCGGCATAATGCTATGGCAAAAATCTTTCACCAAGCCATTGCCATGAAAGTAGGACTTATACTTACCTCTCGAAGGGTACACGAATACTTACCCAAGCCGATACTTGAAAACAGTCAGTTCAAACTCTACTGGGACAACCCGATAATAACGGATAGATCGGTGCCGCACAACAGGCCCGACATCGTGATCTTTGATAAAGGAAACCGCAAAGCAACAATCATTGATATAACCGTCCCGGCAGATGATAACATAAGTAGAGCGTACACGGAGAAACTAACAAAGTACCACGACCTGGCTTTTGAAATAAAAGAGATACACCAGCTAAGAACGGTAAAGATTCTGCCCCTGATAATCTCCACGAATGGATTGGTTGAGAGCCACCTGGCAGAAAATACGGAACTCCTTGAACTGGATCAGGAGTTGATAAGTAAAGCTCAGAAGGAGGTGATCCTCTGGACAACAAGAATTGTTAGAATGTTCCTTACAGCTGCCTAGAAGGTCCTTGGTCGTTAAGACCCGGACCTTCTAGAGGAAACTCCCATAATGGTGATTATTAAAAAAAAAAAAAAAAAAAAAATATATATATATATATATATATTATCTTTTTATCATTAATCAGAAGAATGAGCTATGGTCACAGAAAGTTTTATGAATCGAGGCAGTGTAACATGAATCTGTATTACAATTCTATTTAAAAAAAAAAAAAACCGATAAGGTTACATTGATCACTGGGGCATACTTGCAGACATGCCCACGTTTCGAACTTGTTGGTTCTCGTCAGTGCAATGAATGGCAGCGACTACAAATCTGTTAAGTACATTTATTCGCTATATCGCGAATCACTAGCGCCATCTAGAGTATGCAAATATACATACAAGACATACCTTTGCGAGTTAATTCGAGTAAAGAAACGTATCCCCGATATTTTCAGGTTACAAACGCAATGGTCTTTTTATTATACGATCTTCACCAAATTTTGCATTAGCCTTTATGTCGTTAATTTACATCTAAATGCTATATTTGAACTGGATAGTAGGACTGTTGCTATGGTTTCCATGGCGCTCAACGCTGCTCTTCTAACAAAATTTTTGGTTTTGTTTTGAATGTTCTAATCATCGAACATGAATAACTGCGAAAATATTAAAACAATTTCACACATTAACGAACTTGTCCGATATATTAAAACCCTTAATCTTTCCTGAAAGTTTCGAATGCTTCATCAGTGAGTCCAACCTAGTCGGTTAAGACCGTTTGCGGCTCAAAATTTAAAATAAAAATATATTTAGGCGAAAAAATAGCACGCTGTTCCCTGGAGCAAGCGGGCAATTATGAGATGGTCATATTTCCCAATGAAATTTCTCAGGTCAAAGCTGCAGAATATGGTCGAGTGTTGTTGCCATGAAGAAGAATCACATTTCGGATGGATATTGCTCTCCTTTTCCTTCCGTAAACCAGCTTCACCTCATCAAGGAGCTCAAATAATATTCAGCACTGATCGTACGTTGTTCATGAAAGAAATCAATGAGCAGTACATGTTTGCTACCTCAACATACAATTGACAACAAGACTTTTTCACTCAGACTGATGGGTATTGGCTTTTCGAGGTAATGTTCCTCCAGGATGTCCCCACTTCGTTCTTGCTTGCTTAGATTTTGGAGTATAATGATGCACCTATGTGTCATCATAGATCACGACTTAAGAAACCATAACCCTCTTCTCGATATCACGTTAAAAGTCTTTCTCATCCATCTTGCAGACAGGTGAATTCTACCAGAATAGTTATTGGCTATTTGAGGCATGGCCTCTTTTCCAAGTGACTACCAAGCAGTCTCCACAGTCCACCCAGAGGTAGAAAGTGTGATAAGGATTACGCCATATCATCGCGCGTGGCGAGAACCCCTCCGAAGAGATGAACCCACCAGCTTCCAGTTTGGGCCCCGACTCGAAAGCCAGAACCGTCTGACTGGTAGCAGCGAAAGCACTATCCAACCTCTACTGGCTCTGCAGGTCAGTACCCGAGTTGTTTGAGACGCAACTCACCCGCCGGAGGGAATTCTTATCCATTCACCCGAACGCAGTCCCAAGAACTAAGATAAACTCAAGATTGACGACTACAATTGATCCTGGTACGAGCACCGTCTAGCGGACTATACGTCCTGACCCACCGAACCCATGTGAAGTCATTTGATTGATCCTGGCGTCAAGCACTAATGGCGGAGCCATTTCGTCGAGATCCACAAACCCTAAATAGTTACGCACAGATCCAGGGGCCAGGACAGGCCGGTCGAACCGTCAAGTCCCGTTAAACCCCGAGTCGTTTCATGAGAATATCCCGAAAATGGGGGTCTGCGAACAGATAAATGAAATACCCCCCTAGTCCAGCATGCGGACTTTCAACCACTGCCCCCTCGAGTCCAACACCAAGTGGGGTGGCCAGGTGGTACAAGTAACACCTGAGGGCAAGTCCACCCCCCCGAGGTAACGCAGTATGCTACATAACGCACTCGGCCATTACACAGAATCCGGAGATTTATACTGCGATAGGGTAGAGTACGCCAGTTTTAAGGGAGAAGCCCTGTGCTGCGACAGACTCCCTTGTCACTGAGTTAATCAACCGGCTCAGCCCTCCATTTCACCTGAGTAAAACTAGGGCCCCATTCGGAGATCTTCCACCATACAGGTCCAGTGACTGGCGCAAAGTGGCATTACGTTAGACACCAAGACTTAACCCTCCAATTCGTCGGGACGAATTTAGGGTCCTAGTCAGGAGAGCGCCCCCATCACGTCAAGATCTAATGCCTGGGGGGCGCCATCTTGCAGACAGTTTTCATTAACCAAACTTATTAGAAGTGGTTGGTTGAGTGCTCCCAGATTCCTAAATCAGCAGCAATTTCATGTGCTTCGAGTCGCCGGTCAGCTTCAATCAGCTCACGAACCGCACGTATGTTTGTGTCAGTAAAACTTGTTCGTGGTCGGCGGGCATGACTCACATTTTCTTCTGCTGCACGGCTCCTTGAATTTATTTCTGTGCTATTCATAGACTTGATTTCCTAAAAGCGTCTTCATGGAGAATTGTTGAGCTAATCGACTCAAGAGTTCGAAAGCATTTACGCTTTCCCCCGATATAAATTTTATAATGGTGCGTTGCTCAATAGACTCATTCAGCTCTTACTCAGACGCTTAATCAACTGCAGTGAATTGAAGCGTTGTCCTCCTCTATCCTAGACAATCCCTTCCAAAACATAGCATAGCACCACGCGCGTCACTTCACGCAGTGACCGGTTTATATTTGATCCACTCTCGTTGTTACAGAATAAGACTGAACGCCCATAATTTAAAAAAGATTTCCGTATTTTTCGAAAGGGATACCGTATTTGAAAATGGCAAAATTATAGTTTAAACATTAATAACTAGCATCGAATGTCCTAGTGGCGTTTCAGTAATGAAAATTTAAAGATGCAATCTTCATCATATCGAAATATTCAAATCTAGTATATTGATTTAACTAATTCATTCCCCTATTATGTGGAAAGGTAATGATTATATGTAATTACTAGGAATAGCGAACGTACTCAAATTGTGTGCAATAAGTATAGTTGTTTTACCCATCAGTCGTATTGTACGTGCTGCATATTGAGTTCCATTTTGAACCGGCAAACTTGAATTGCAAATAGGGTGAAAAATTGCCAAGTAGACATGTTTCAATTAGGGGTCCCATATTGAATCAGCATATGGCGATTAGAAGGGTTTATTAAATGAGAAACGGGAAGGCAGAGATTTGACAAGGGGTTGAGTAGAATAACAGGCCTATCCCTGTACTTGGGGGATACAACAATCACCATGCCCTCGTTAATAGAATGCTATTTTATTACTTTGTGATTGAATATTATGGACCTATCGAAATAAACACGCTCCACATTTCCAAAATGGCGATGGCTTGTTTGAAAAATACATTAGAATTATATTTTTGAAAAAAATTACTTTTTGGAACATGAATATGTTGATAGACAGGGGGAGATTTACTTGATAGAAGGCTTATTACAATATCTTAAATATCATATAGATTTATTCTCCTTACCTCACTACAAATTTCTATTTTGATTCTATAAAAAAAAAATTTTCTCGTAAATTTTCCAAACTTTAATTAAATGAATGTTTTAGAAGACACATCACGCAGCACCAGAAGGAATAAAAGAATCCAAAGAAAATATACAATATTAATAAGAAATTTTAAATGAATACTTGAAGGATGCTAACGTTTGTTTTGTAACGATGTATTATGAAAACCAAATTCCTCTCCAAAAATGCTTAAAACTTTCTTCAAAAATAATTCTCTTCAAAAAAAGTTCCTTCGAAAAAAATCCAAAAACGTGCAGCACATCTTCAAAACGGCCATTTGGAATTACCACGTCGATAACTCTTCAGTCCAACTTCGTATCCAAAATATGAAAATAATTAATGGAAATATATCTTAGTTACCAACCAAATGTTATTCAGTAAACAAATATAGAACTGTAGTGATTCCTCTGAATTTTAAATCCTACCTACTCCATATTCGTCCATAGAAATTACACAAAGTTTGTAAAGTATTTTATGGACTCAGTTATATTCAAATGATACCATGTTTGCGAGTGAAAAACCAAAATATTATTATTATCAATAAAAAATTATTCATTATTGCTTAAAATACCGAACAGAATATTTAATTTAAGGCATTTTAATTAGTATGCGATTAAGAACAAGAAAGAAAGTAGTTAGTGATGGATTTGACATATTTCGCGTTAGTATTTAAACTCTTCCGATTCATTTTAGATTTGACACTTGGTAAACAATTTTCCTGACAGAGTTGTCACATAATATGACAAATACTGAAAGACTGGTGGTAAACGTGTTTAGCATAGGGTGTGTTGTTTGAATAACTGCTACGTTTTGATTCTTCTAGAAGTAGGTTTAAAGATCCCCATTGTTATTCTTGGAGCGCTACCTAAAAATTGTGGATGGGTTAATTCAATACAATATATCGTAGGCGACGTTTCAATACCTGCTCAGTCGAGTGATTTCAAGTGAATTATTAATCACGTGGTGGGTGTTAAATGTACACATAGTCATAGTGCAAACAAACGACACGTTTAAAGTGTTAATGATCTTCATAGGTCGTAAAAAATATGATTTACTGCTTGAAATTTCATCAATTTGGTGAAACATGGGAAGTAAGTTTAATATCCTGGAATAATATTTTACACAATTTAATTTATATAATCGTTTTTTTTTTGCTCGTTAAAGTTATAGGTATAGTTATTAGTCAATATAGACTCCAAATTCATAATTTTGATAATCATACTTTTTCCGATACATTTTAATTCTATGATCTAGATGTCAATTGTAGAAAGCAGTAAATTAAGCAATGTTGAAATTGAAATGTTAAAATACGGCAAATATTTTCATTTCTTAGTCCAGCAGATATTGCGACAAATTTAATTTCATACCAACCTAATAAATGTGAAATCAAAACAGTTTCAGTTTGAAAGTTTGGGGCCCCCAAAATCTCCATCTTCTGGTCATTTTTTCCACCACAGAAACAAGCCCTCTTAACTTTCATTTAGTTCAAAGATAATCGCTGAACCTGTCTCTTAACGCTTCGCGTCGTCTGATTTCAGAATGCCTGATTTTAAATGAAGAAAATCGAAGTTATCGGACAGCCATATCAGTTATTTTTTCTACGGGATTTCACCCATTCTCAAAATGAAGTTTGGCAATAGCGGTGAAAATTACTTTCGACCTCGGATTCTTCATCAGTGAGCGCGCAAACTATTCATTCGACACAGGATACAATTTTAGTAGCAAACACTAGTGGACAGGTAGATCTACCCACCGGTAGATCAATCCATCGGTAGATCAATAAAACCAGTAGATCAATGTAATTGATAGATACACCTAGTGGACAAATCCATCTAGCAGATAAAAGAAAAGTTAAATTCTTTATCATCATATTAGAAAATTTTTTCCAGGTGGCAATAACATGCTTAACACAAGCATTATTTTCAATAAGGAAGGTTAAATTCTACATAATCATATTATGTAATCTTTCCCATGTGACACTATCCAGTATTGTGTAAAGAAAACATTTTTAGTAAATCTTCCAACCTGTATTATATCGTAAACAAACTTCCACATCAAGAATCTTGAACATTCTGTATATATTAGGAGTACAAATAAGTTTCCACCGTTTTATTGTAGATGGCGCGGCACGGAGTTTCGTTTAGCTTTCGCAGATGATAACCGGCTTAAAAAATAGTTTGGACATTCAAGAACAACATAACCTATTAATATCATTGATTTTATATTGGTAAAATACAATTTTTATAAGTTGAAAATGTCAAAATTTGAGTCAAGTAAGCGTCATTTGCGGGAAATATTAGTTTACTTCTTTAATTTAAAGAAATCTGCTGCTGAGGCGCATCAATTGCTCGTAGAAGCATATGGTGAGGGTGCTTTGAGTGAGAGAACGTGTCGAGAGTGGTTTCAAAAGTTTAAAAACGGTGATTTCGACGTAGAAGACAAAGATCGCAGTGGAAGGCCAAAAATTTACGAGGATGCAGAATTGGAGGAATTATTGGAGGAAGATTCATCTCAAACACAAAAAGAACTTGCTCTAACATTAGAAGTCACTATATTACCGTTCTTCTATAATAAATAATTTATTTGTGTTAAAAAACGGCGGAAACTTATTTGTACTCCTAATACGAGTATATATTTGTCCATACACGCGGTTCTATGGATGTATATACATCAATATGGAGTACGAAGGGTTTAAATATTTAGAAAAATCTCTATAGTTCTATATTTGTTTACTGAATAACACCTGTTAGTAGGTTTTTTGATACGAAGTTGGACTGAAGAGATATGAACGTGGTAATTCCAAATGGCTTTTTTGAAGATGTGCTGCAGGCTTTTGGAATTTTTTTTGAAGGGCCTTTTTTAAAAGAGAACTTTTTCGTGGAAATTCTCGAGTTTATGTTGTGTATTTTCGGAGAGGAATTTGATTTTCATAATACAACAAACATTTGTATCCTTTAATTATTTATTTAATATTTTTATTTGAATAAATTAATTCGGCTGATCTGTACCAAATATCATTATAAGGAGTGTGAGCTATGGTTATAGACAGTTCTACAAATCAAGACAGTGTAACTACATCTGTATAACAATTCCAAACTCAAACAAACTCGATAAGTTTTTGTCGATCAGATCCTTATTAATAATCTTTTTAGTTAATATTCTATATTTTCTTTAAATTCTTTTATTTCTTCAGTTGCTGTGTGATGAGTGTTAATTCTATGTCTACTAAATTGAAACTGTGTTTTCTATGACATTAATTAAGTTTCAAGTTTTCGAAAAACAATTTCTATAAAATTAAGATTTGTAGTAAGGTAAGGAGTAAAAACCTCTTTTTATTTTTTCTCCTCGAATTTTTTGGTTTTGTAAGTGTATGTTATTTGAAAGAAGATTCTGGTTGCAAGAAGTTTTGAATTCATCTAATTGCAAAAAAAAATGGTCATGTTAAATTTAAACGACAAACAAAAACTACCGAGCCAATGTCGATAAATGTCTCAAGAAAGTGTATTTTCCATTCATAAGAGAGTGAAAACGTAGAACAAGATCAATCAGTGAAACGAAGAGCACTCACCGTTCGGCGTTTTTCAATTTACTCCTTCATCTTTCTGCAATACATTGTACGACAAGGATGATCTTCGGCTTGAACCTCTAACAAAATACACCTAATGGAGTTAGATCGTTATCGAAATCGAAAAGAACATTAGTGACGCTTCTATCCTAGGGGCGTGTTCATTTCTGTTACACAGCATGTTACGAAAGGTACTCAGATTAGAGCCGATAAGCGTTAATGATGAAATGACAATCCCGTCAATGGACTCCACCTTCGAACGTGAAAAGCCACAAATGAGCAAATAAAATCAACTTTGTCCCTCATCTTCCATATGCGCTCAACGGTGAATATTTAGATTCACTACCAATAATCGCGAATGTTTATTTTTCAAATTATTCACTCCTTTTTGTTGACTCCATTACGGCCCTTTTTAACTGGACAATGTCAGCGTCATATGAATTAATGAGTATGTATATTACGATTTTAATTCCAATAAGTGAACATTTCTGATATTCGTTTTAGGGAAAAAACTCCGTGAGAAACTTTGCTTTTACGCAATATTTTTTTGACATTCAAACTATCCACTGATGACTTGAAAATATTTTTATTTAAACAAATGGGAAGGTATTTGAACTACTTCGTGATCCTATTTGAGTGAATAATTGCCATTTTTGCACGTGTTTTCAAAATGAGCCATTTTTAACAGAAAGTAGAACTCAATATAAGAAAAACAAATGTTAACTTCCGCTATTTTATTGATTTTCACTACAATTGTTTCGTCATACTTCATCAGGTGAGTATTTAAACTGAGGTATACAATGCAAAACATGACCTTAAATACACAGCTCTGGTACAAAAAATAGAGGGGTGGAAAGAGAGGTATACAATTAATGAAAAATATTGAGTAGGGGGGATCTATTTAAATCTATTTGATCATTCAATAAAATTTGTCTTTTATTATATCTATTGATTTCTAAAGTTTCTAACAGATTTAGTTTCTGACTTTTGTTTTCAATATGTAATATTTCATAGTTCATATTAAAATTATGGCCAGTCTCTAACAAATGGTTGGCATAAGTTGAATTCGGTTTATTATTAATGTAACATTTTTCATGTTCTCGTATCCTTGTTTGGAATGAACGGCCTGTCTGTCCCAGATATACACATGGGCAATCACTACATGTTAACTTGTAAACTCCTGATTTTTTGTTTTTAGGAATGACGTCTTAATTATTTTTTATTAAGCTGCCTAAAGAATTAATAGTTTTAAATCGAATTAATAGTTTTAAATTCTTTAGGCAGCTTAATAAAAAATAATAAAGACGTCATTCCTAAAAACAAAAAATCAGGAGTTTATAAGTTAACATGTAGTGATTGCCCATGTGTATATGTGGGACAGACAGGCCGTTCATTTCAAACAAGGATACGAGAACATGAAAAATGTTACATTAATAATAAACCGAATTCAACTTATGCCAACCATTTGTTAGAGACTGGCCATAATTTTAATATGAACTATGAAATATTACATATTGAAAACAAAAGTCAGAAACTAAATCTGTTAGAAACTTTAGAAATCAATAGATATAATAAAAGACAAATTTTATTGAATGATCAAATAGATTTAAATAGATCCCCCCTACTCAATATTTTTCATTAATTGTATACCTCTCTTTCCACCCCTCTATTTTTTGTACCAGAGCTGTGTATTTAAGGTCATGTTTTGCATTGTATACCTCAGTTTAAATACTCACCTGATGAAGTCATGGTATGATGAAACAATTGTTGTGAAAATCAATAAAATAGCGGAAGTTAACATTTGTTTTTCTTATATTGAAGATGAATTTCCGTCAAGTAAAGACCGAGACAATCAAAAAAAAGAAAGTAGAACTCATTGAAATAAATAGTTTCAAGAAAATCGCCTATATAAAATGTTCAATTTGAACTCATGCTAAAAATGTTTTTCTTTAACAGCATGAAAATTTTTTTGCTTACCAGTAATGACTGTTTTTCCAAATAAATACCCCAAGTCTGATGAAAGGTTCTTTTTCCACAGCAATATTTTATTGAGGCATATTTAGTATAATCGTCATATTTTGGTCCAAATTTTATGTTCTTAGTTTATGTTCCAATAAGTATGATTCGCCTTGTATAATTTTTCCATTTGAGTTAATATGAATTTGCATCAAGTAAAAGCCACAATAATTCGTCTGACATATAGTGTACGAGTTCATAAAAATGTTTGTAAGGCGTAGAAACTGACTTGAAGATGGAAAATTCTCCAATTTTGGGCGGTCATTACGTCCACACAAAGACTTGACTTAAGATTTCTATTCAGGAGGTTGATTAATATCGTATGCAGACAAATTATTTTCAATGTCTAGTGGACTCCGAAATGAAGACGTTTACCTGGAATTGTTTGAGATTTGAGCTGATCTGGTTTGAACACGCAAAATGTTTAACTTTTCAATATATGGTGAATTATCGAGCCAGAAATAGGAAACATTAGAAAATGTTAAAACTGAAATAATGAACTCCAATTAGATTTTCCATAATTTTCTGTTCAATATGATAACTGGAAATGCTGTTTTGAAAGAAATATAACTATTCGAGTATTAGTTTTTGAAAAAAAATTAATTGAATAAAATAGAATAGATTATTCCCACAATTTATTATTAACGACAATTATTTCGCCAAAACTGTGGGGCTTTGTCAAGTTTACATCTTGAACTAACTCTAAACATAACACAACACTTCTTATAAAGCTAAAACCTTGAAAAAAGTGGCGGTACAACTAACTGATAATTTTCGGAAATAAATATAAGAAAAACATTGCAAAAAAGAGATACAAATAACCATCAATTCACAGAAATACCGATAAGGAAAAATATGCAAAAAAAAGGAATATAGATAACCATTAAATATATTGGGGTCAATTATCGGAACTACCCCAATAAGTCATAATATTCAACAATGGGGATTTTGCAAAATCTATTTGGTCGTTAAGAAGAATTTTAGAGTTCTTGTACCTACTAATTTCTAATGCTTCCAAAAGCGTGAGTCTGGTACTTTTATTTGCATAATGGAATATTTCATAGATATTGTTGAAATTATGTCCTAATTCTTTCAAACGACTGGCATATGTTGAATGTGAGATGTCTGATACATAACTTCGCTGTTGTTCGTGAATTAATTTCTTAAAAGATCTTCCTGTTTGAACAAAATATACCTTAGAACAAGTCAACTCCAGATTTATTGGCTTTATTTGTTTTATATTTGTTTTTTTTTATTCGAATTCATAACTTATTAACCGTTCTTAAAGTTACATTTGAAGACAAATTTCATTTTAAAATACGTGGCAATGTTATGTTATATTTTATCCACGGAAATAAATCTTTTAGTTGAAACTCTTTCAACGGAGTAAACCAAATTTAATTTTTTTTTATTTTATTAAATTTTGGTTTCTTATTCAGGGATATCCCTAGAATATCCATATGATAAATTAGACACGATGGCACGAATTCCAGTTGAATACCCGGCAAATCAAATATAAAAACCAACTGAAAAATACGATGAATAGATGCAAACGACTATGCGCTTAGCCAAACGTTGTCAAGCCAGAATCACTTAAGGAGTTTTCTTACTCATTAACACTTTTAAAAGACGCTTAAAGTCTTGGACAGTTTCAACTTGTTAATTGACGAATGTTTAGTGTCATATTGAAAAATTGTATGCGTCTCTACTTGTGTAGATCAAATTTTGTCTCTTCTCATTTTCTCAAATGGTTTGTGTCAGGGACGGACTCACAAAATCTGAAGCAAAGACAGCATTAAGTGTGAAAAAAATTCGATAAAAGCACTAAAGTGAAATCGAAAGCTTTTTGCGCGTTCGTTTCATAGTTAATTTTCCCTAAAAAATTTTAAATATGTGAATTACTTCTTCAAGAAACTGAAAAAAATACATAATTTTGTAATCTGTCATCCGCAAGTCAAAAAAAGTGATTTTTTGCAATTTCAGAACTGTTCCCCTGAACAAACGGAAAATATCATGAAGAAGAAAAATATTTGGTTAAAAGGTTCCATCTTTTTTCGTTCTACTTCCAAGTACCGAATTTCAGATCGAACAATTCTGTACTTCAGAAAATATTGAAAAAAAAATGAGATAAATTTTCCTATGCCAATAACTGCAGAATTCTAAGACCGATTTTTACCCTTTTACAAACTTAGCCGGGATATTTAAATCTCAAACTTCCCTTGAAAGTTTCAAGGCTCTAGCTCTTTCCATTCGAAAGTTAACGAGCTTACGAACAAATCGGCCAACAGAATTACTTTTCTTCAGACTCTCCATTTAAGACTATGTTGGACTCAAAAATCTATAGTCTCAAAAGTTTCGCTTTGTTTGTAGATGAATTGTGAAAATTATTAGCGGAGCTTGGTTTGACCATTCACAAAAATACTTCTCTATTGAGTTTCTCAAATGTTATCACATACCTACTACTAGAAAAATTCTCAATTCGCATATCTAATTATTGAACTATAATTCAGTAAAATTTGGTTGTGTTTCATTGATACATTAATTTAGTGAAATCTATTCTCACGGTTCACCGTTCTAAAAACTATCAGGTGTGTCATTCAAAATTTGCATCCTTGATCGGCTAAAATTAAAAAAGTAATAAATAAATATTTTCTCGAAATTATGGGTTCATAAGGAAGGTTGTACCGTGACATTCTAGAATGAAAAACAATTTCATTTAAATGACCGCCATGACTGACTACAGTACTCCATTCGATCAACCCAATTTTGCAGTACATTGCCGACTGTTTGGGGCTCAATCTCATGAATAGCAACTTCGATTTCATGTTCAAGGCATCAATCGATTCTGGATGCTTAGCGGATCTTCACAAAAAATAATCCCCCAAGGTGAAAATGAGCTTCATCGCTAAAGATGATTTTTCTAGGAAAATGCTCATCTTCGGCGATGCGATCATTAGTCCATTGAGCGAAGTGGGAACGCAAGGGATGATTACGAGGTTTCACTTCTTGTACTAGTTGAACTTTTTAAGCCTTCATACCGAAGTCTTTATGCAAAATTCTTTTCAGAGAAGTGCGATGAATGTTTAGTTTTTGAGCGCGATGGCGAGTAGATGTTGATGGATGTTTAGCCACATTCTGGACTGCAGCAGCAATGTTTTCAGGTATGCTCACTGGAACAACGTGAACGGGTTGTTTTATCAACTAACTTTCTGTCAAAAAAAATGACAAGTGTTGCCAGATGAATGACGAATGACAAGTGTTGCCAGAATCGAAATAACTACTACTTCAGAATGAAAACTCTAGATGGCTTTATTTAACTGTGAAGATAATTGCCATAAAAAAGTATTGCTACTTTACCGAACATACACTTAGATGTGCAAAATTCGTTGAAATATTATAGCGGTAATGTGATATGACATGTAGATATAAAAGAGAAAAGAAAAATATTCCGGGAGGGATAAATCCTTCCAGGATTTTTGTGACGTAACGTCAATAATTGGCTTACATGAAATTCATTATGGATGCCCAAAACAATCCCCTTGGCGATGTGCTCATATTAGTCATATCCGCGGACCCACATAATTTTGGCGCTTGTTTTTGATTCCACCATAATTTAGCCAGAGGCTAACATCCACTGAAGGGTTAGGGTAAACTTGGGATATCTATCCAGAACAAGAAGCCATATGTGGGATGGTTGTGGAGTATCGTCCACCGTTTATTTTCATTCTGCATACTGAATAACTCTCGTGAATTTTTTTTCAATATTCAGTTCGAATTTTAAATCGCCATATTCAATTGACTGTTGTGTTAATTTAGAGTGATCTCTCTTAGAATCTTCCATGTCAAACTAAATCCTACTACAATTTCCTTTCAATATTGGTTTGATAAAACCTAATATACACTGCTCAAAAATTTAAGCAATTAATTTGCGTAAAAATAAAAATATATAAAAGGAAATAAAAAGCGATACTGTAAATATATATACTGATGTATTAAGTTAAGTGTCTACATATGGTTAACCTGCTTGAAATGGAAACTGTGAGCAAAACTGTTTCAGAGCGACAACATAGTAGAGAAATAAACAAAATGAGGATACTGACCTGGTGGAGTTTACAGGCTTGACAAAAAAGTTTCCCCTGTTAGAAACACCTCAAAATCGCGGTTTATTATCAGGCAGGGCCTCCACTAGGTCTTCGTTGTGTTAACTTCATTCAACATTGTGTCAATGGGACTATCAATTAAAACTTAAGTTATGTTTTGCCCAATATCTGTCAAAGCATTGGCGAACTGTTATAATGTCTGATGTGGGTCAAATCAGCAGTGTAATTGTTGTGACAATGCAGACCACACATGTTCAATACAATTTCTGGAGAGGCAGCAGGGTAATTCATTTGGTTAATGCCATGAATTCATATGCGGACGTTGATAATTTTTGCCCAGTGTGGACGAACATAATCGTCGATTAACGGAAAATTGTTGCAAATGGCTGCTTGTAAGGAAACGGTAAACAATTCACGATACGTTTTCGCTGTCATGGTTGCGTTAATGAGGATAATAAGATTTCTGCATCTATTAAAATAAATTCCTCTTCAAACGCACACTTAGCCGTCACTCAAAAGACTTGATGACGTCATGAAATGTTCATTATAGCGTTGACCCCATTCTCGCTATACCAACATTCGCCCATTAAACTGATACGGACGAAATCTGGACTCATCCGTGAATAGACAAGATCTCCATCTGTACGCATTCCAGTTCTCACGTTCAAGAGCCCAACGATATCTTATAGCCCGGTGCTCCCTACTCAATCACGTGTACCTGGCGGATCTTGTTGCCCTCAAATTGAAACTATGTAACCTATTCCTGATTATCTGATCAGAAACTATCCTACTGGTACCTTGCCGGAATGAGCTATTAATTCGGGATGATCTGAAGAAGGGATTTAGTCACGCAGTTAGCCGCATTAGCCAATCTTGTAACTCATGCTCTTTCACCCCCATGAATATATGCAGCACTTCCACTAATACCATAGCGATACCACGCTCTACTAAATATACTTTGTCAAAACCGGAGACGCTTTAACCAACACATTAATTGTGCAAGCTGGACGGCTTCTGAACGCATGTTGAACTCGTGACAATTATTTCAAAACTGATACAACACAACAACAGATCGATTGCAATAGTACATAATCGCACGTACGCACCACAAAAAAAGAAGATCACACACCTACAAGAAATAAGTCTTTTGTAATGAAGCCATTCTGTGCCATTAAGACCATACGCAAACATACGTCTCTCCACATGGTTTGTTCAACAATGCCGAAAATTTGATTCAAGTGCAAAAAGGCAGATAAACATTCAAAAAAGAGTACAGAAATGTTACAATTCTTAATTCGAAATATAAGCTTTTATACGTATTTCATGTTTGTTGACAATCTTTAGATCACCCCAATATTCAAAATACGAAGATTGTCAACAAATATGAAATACGTATAATATTTGGTATTGAAAATTTTATCATTTCTTTTTTGGGTTTTTTATATTGAGGGATAAATTTTCGTAGATGTGTATGTATACAATATCAGAAGAATTTTCCAGGATAAATTTAATATTAATCTAGTATATATTTTTTTAAATGTTAAGTGAGAATTTTTTTCACAAATCTGATTTCCCATTTTTGCGTGCTAGTTTCAGAGGAACATCGTGCGAGGTTAGACCACTGATGAAGAATACTAGGTAGTAATTCTGTCCGGCCAGCCGTGAATACAGTAACTTTCGAACAGAAAAAGCTAGAGCCTTAAAACTTTCGGTGTGGATTTGGAGTCTAAATGCCGCAGCTGAGTTAGTTAATGGATGAAATCGGTTCAATAGTTTTGCAGTTATTCACGGTTGAAAATTTCTCACGTTTTAACTGATATTTTCGGAACTACATATTCGATCGATATGAAATTCAGCATTTAAAAGTAGAATAATAGCGCCCATGTTTGTGCGAAATTTCGTGATGACTGTATAATCAAAAGATCAAAAAAAAAATATTTTGCGAGGATCGTGTGCCATATGAACTACTGCCCAAAAATTCCCAACTTCACGTCAGTACTTTTCACCTTTCCAGTTTTTGATTTTAGTGCAGAAATATAATTTTCTTGACTTATTGGAATGTTCTAACTTGTATGTGAATCATATTGTTAATAGTTTATAATTTTCTGTTAATAGGATTGTTTTTTCCTGTTATGCATAATCGCATCTGTATAGGTGGATTTGTGAAATATTGAAAATTGATGAAAATTATCAGACATGCTGATTATCATTAATAAGGAATGTGAGCTCTCCTAATAGAAAGTTCTACAAATTGAGACATCTGTATAACAATTCTATGCCCAAACAAAGTCGATAGGGTTTTGTTGATAACTAGGGCATAATTGCAGATATGCTCACGTTTCGAACTTGTTGATTCTCGTCAGTACAATGCAAAGCCAGCGACTACAAATCTGCCATGAACTTATATTCGCTATAAACAGAAACACTTAGTTATTTATCATACACTCGCCATCTAGAAAATCCAAATATACATACAAGACATACTTTTGCGAGCTTATTCAAGTAAAGGAATGTATTCCCGATATTTTCACGTTACAAATGCAGAAAGAATTTCCTCATGCTCAAGTAAGACCATAATATACCGTAATGCTCATAATTAGCCGTTCTGAAACTCATTCAACTGTCTATCCGAAATTTTATCCAAGATTCTTCCATTATTAGCAACTTCGTAGTTTATTTTTGGATTGAATATTATAGAGAGAAATTTTCATTCGGATCGAAGAAGCGATTCAGAAGCTTCCTACGAAATAATCAAGCATATTCAGCGAGAAAATCTGCGATGCAAGAGAGAGCAGCAAGAAGTGTTGTCTAGGCTCATCTAAGAGTCGTTAAGACTGCGATAAGTCAGTGTAGCATGGCTGGATGGGATCGTGTCCCACGACATATTTATGGGCAAACGATAAACCAAGGCATGTTCAATTGAAACTACGGCCACTAACCGACTAGCAAACTCCAAACACAATTGTCGGAGCACGTTTTAAATAGCTATGTGTTGTGTTGTACGAAAGACATACAATATTATTGAACTTACGAGCCAATTACAATACAGCGACGAGTTCATCAGATGAATCTTGCACAAATCTCGAACGCTGACAGACTTTTTATATAGGAGGAATCATTTTTAGTAAGAACGTCTTAATAGTCTATAAAATTAATTATTCGGGTGAAATTTATATTCCGAAGAAATTTAAACAGAAGCTATTGTTTTTGTGCACAACTTCCAGGAGAACAGCGTTCTATCGTTTCGCCCAAATATCTGTTATTTTGAGCCGAATTATCTTAAACGACTACGTTGGAATCCTGTCGGCCGGCTAACGTTCGAACGGAAAGAGCTAGAATCTTGAAACTTTCAGAGTAGGTTTGGGGTCGAAATGAAACGACTAAATTCGTTTATGGACGATATAGGTTCAATAGTTTCGCAGTTATTCACTTTTGAAAAATTTTCATATTTTACCACTATATTCGAAAATAAAATTCGATCGATATAAAATTCAGCCTAGAAGTAGAATAAAAAAACTCATTCTCATGCAAAATTTCGTGAAGATCTTATAATCAGAAGACCAAATTTCTGATCAACTAGCGCCCAAAATATTCTGACTTCACGTCAGTGCCTTTCACCTTTTACTTCGTGATGGCCTTGACAAAGTCATTAGTCAATGTTATTTCCTGTATGGGACGTCTTTATTTGTGCTGAACAAAGTCTTCGATCTGTGCGTTTGCAGCCAATTAACACTTAAATATTTTAGTTTTTTCGATGAAATATGACATTTTTAACCTGACTCTAGTGAATCTCTTATCCTTTTTTATTCAAATTGTGCAAATCATATGTTTCCTTTCCAGGTTTGGCAGATTTATTATAAGACTGGTATATCAAAAAGGAAACAAAATTGTAAAATATAGCATCCTTCATTCCTTCCTTATCTGTTAGCAGCTCGACTCCTAACTTCGTATTTAGTCAACCTACACATCTTTTTTCCTACCAATTTGGGTATTTTTCCTGTTTTTGTCAGAAGAGATGAACTCATTTACACCTACTCTGGGTTCTTCAAACTCTGTACTAGCTGTCAAAATTATTATTCCGACAGTAATCACCTTGGTCGCTTGTGGCTGATGGCCCAAGTATTATCGCATTATTATTGCTGGCTCAAGAATATCTCCTTCTCTTATTTCTAACATATTTCATCTCATAACTTGTCGATTACCGATTTGTTGGCAAATTTATTACCATCATTTCTAGTATAATAATCAGACTTATTGTTTGATGCCATAAGCAGTGAAATAAACTCGTATTATTTCTTGCGCTTTTTCTAGAGAACAGAATGCTATAGTTTTGCCCAAATGTCTCTTATTTTTAAATTTTGAAGTGAAAACGATCTCAAATGACTACGTTAAACTGACTGATGAAGAATCCGAAGTCAAAAGTGCCCGGCTGACCTGTCCATAAACATTTCATATTTCAAAGTAAAATGACTAGGAATTTGACTTTCAAATTAGGTTTGGGCATGACTTTCTCAGTTGAGTTCATTAATGGGAAAAAATGGTCCAATGGTTTCGCAGTTATGCACTTGAAACTTATTCTTATTTTTCCTTGGTTCGATCAGATAATTTCATTTTCATGAGGTTTTCCGTTTGTTCAGGTAAACACTCTAAAATTGCAAAAATGACGTTTTTTTGACGTTCGTATAAGAGAACTACCTATACTACCTATTTGACGTTCGGATTAGAGAACAAAGAATTCTGTGTTTTTATTCATCATATGTAAGTTCTTCAAGTAATTATTAACATATTTGAAATTTTCTGGGGAAATGTACTGTCGAACAAACGTGCAAAATCAGACTTCACGTCAGTTGTTTTAATCATTTTATTTGTTTGTTGAAAGTGTTATTCATCGAAATAATTACTCACGAAGTGTTTCTGAATGTTTAACATCGCCACACTACTTGGATTCAGTACTCAGAAATACATTGGAATTAACCATTGAGATTAATACATTTCCTGCCGTTTGTTGTTTTAAAATACTGAAACAATAACCAGAATACTACCATAAGCCAACCGCGCTATGATACAGACAACATTAATTCAACTATTTTTTGGTTCAGGCTACTGAAACCAACAAATTTCTCCCGGAAAAAGGGAAAAATCGGGGACACAGGTGTACCAGAGGGTGACTTTTTCTTCGCACATATCACATGATAAACCTAAAGGTTTCGAACGAAAGAAGAGATAAGGTGTTGACAACTGATTACAACAATCGGAAGCACAATTTACTATTTCCATCATAAAATCAATTACGGAACCTTTTGAGAAAGCCACATAGTTTATAGGTGACAAAAGAAAACTAACAATAAAGTTTCAAATTTTTACACTAATATCTGCAGTTTTATATGTTTGATCAATAATTTGTGAACTTCGACATTATTTATTTAAAAAAAGGAAGAAAGCTTAACTGTAAGGTTGATTAAATTTCAATGAGGGATGTATGTTCTGTAGAAATTTTTTACTCTCAATCAATAATTTCTTCAATAAAGTAGGAAATAGTCCGTATTTTCGAATTCATTACAGTTGATGCTGGAAAAAGACTACAGTATTTTACTCCTGTGAAGATGTCCTTATCGAGTTATGAAAACAAATAAAAAATAACATTTAGAACAGAAAAATCCTTCCGGAAGTCAATATATTCGAAGCACATGATGCATTGTATATTCAGTCAGAAATATCCAAGAATACTTTCAGGAAAGCCCATATAAATAATGAAACGCACGTCTTTATATTGGCATGATTGAAAGAGGAGTCATATATGACATATGCGTTGTTCTAAGCTACCGAAACTGTATATTTTTATACCCACTATCAAGCACGTGTGTCACTAAAATAATTTTGATAATGTGTCGAGTGGTTCCATTAGTGAGGTACAAAAATACCTACTTCCACCCGCCTGATATTCAGCACACTCCTATGAGTGGGTTCAATAGCTTCTTGTCATTTATCAACGTACTTTATAGTGTTTGCAATAAAGTTGTAGCTCTGTTTACTATTACACCGCTGATGTTTCTATGACCCATCGAAATCGGGCTATTTTTGAGAATGTTTAAGTGAAAAATCCGACTGAGGCCACACTCTAACAACCAGATTAATTTTTCAGATATTGAACTGATTTTGCCGGTCCTATTTGATAATTAAACACTTACAAAATGTACCAGGTACTTATGAACGATCAGGTACGAAAAATGATAAGGTATGTGTGAAGGTGTATTTTTGAAATATGTCGAATTCAAGGAAATTATTATTCCTTGAATTCGACATTTCGGAAACACACCTTCACAGATATTAATTCATAGTTGTAGTTTCCATTCACACAAAATTAAAATGTTCTCTTTTCATGCCTTTGTACACAGGCTTCTTTCAACCCCATTTCACTCGAAAACTTTGAAAGAGAAATTAAAGTTCGGCAAAAAATGATCTGCATAGGATTCAAAAAGTTCATTTTTATTTTCTTTTTCGGAAAAAATATAGCACGTTCTCCAGAACAACCTGAAAAATTCTAACCCACGTCTCTTCAGTTAGGAGTTACTTTGTGATAGTTCATTTTTTAATGAAATAAAAATAAAATGTGATAGAAAATAAATAGTGATAGAAAACAAGGAATTCCTTATTTAATTCCAATTAGAGATGTAAACGATTTGTATCCAGAGAAAATGTTTTCCCATCAGAAATCGTCATATCGGTTAAAAATCCTGACGATGTCCGCTCATCGTAAAAAAATAATGTTATTCATAAATTCTGCCCTGCAGAGAGAGAGAGAGTTGAATCAAGCATAAAGCTGTAAAGGGTTCGTTTTAGACGAATAGTATTTAGCCCATCTCATGAAAGGGATGCTATAAGTACGTCGTTCGTCAGTTGTTTAACTCAATTATTGATCAAATATGGCGCGTTTCCCACCCTCTGGTTTCTATATTAACCCTTCCACAAAAGGGTCTCAATAATTATGTGCCAACCCTTGCATAGCATCCGATCTTCGTTATAACCTAACCATTATATTCACGGGAAGTATCACTTATAAGTATGCCATTGTTGAAATAGTTCATTCCTCAAAGAATCAACCCACCTTATTTTCAATCATCTTTTATAATCGAAAAAATTCTCGGACAATAGAACTGATTCGTTTGGAAGGGTTTATAAAAGCTTCACGAAGAATGAAATCAATGAAAATCTGAAAGCTTCTGTTTTTTCCATTAGAGACGATTTGCATCGTATAAAAATTATTCGAATATTGCCTTATTCCAAGAAATATTTCAGGTATATTGCAGCATTATCTTCGTTGTCCTGAAATCAGCCATTCAATGCTATATCTTCTATACTAGTACAACGTTTTTGTGGGCTCTTAGTTCCAGGAATCGAATCAGGAATCAAAATCTAGAAGAAAATTTCGAGAGAATAACTGACGTGAAGTCAGAACTTTTGCGCGCTTGTCCAATAGTGATCAAAATTGCATAAAAAGACGTTTTATAACGGCTCTCCTGAAGAAACGGAAAAAATCGTGAAAATTCAAGACACTAGATTGAACGGATCCATCCTTCTTCCTCTGGTGTATCATTACATAGTGGCAAGAAAGAGTAGAAAACTAATTTATATAACAAATCTTCATATACTTTTCTTAATTTTTACCTAAATCACATGGAAAATATTCAAAAAATTCGTGTATTTCATCTTCACGAAATTATGCCGAGCCTTTGTGTCGTTATTTCACATCTAAATATTAATTTGAGTTCGACAGGATTTGTACATCCGCAAAATGTTTGAAAAAAAAAATTTCAAATGAGAATAATCCAAGCCCATTTTATTAGTTTTTGAACATAGCTGACATATCTAGACTCCACACTCACCCTGAAAATTTCAAGTCTCTAGGTCTCATGGTTTGGAAATAAATTACCCAGAAATCATACATCAGTAGTAGAAGTTCATCTGTTCGGAAGTAGTACATTTGATGTTTAAAGTGGAATTTGTTTTGATGGAGGTGAAGAACTGTTAGTACTTGAGGAGAAAATGATTGCGCAGATTTACGCCGACTAAATCCTCAACAATATTGTGGCTTTGGTTCATGTTGTGATAATTTATGGCCTCATCGTGCCAGAATTTTCGATAATGCCATAGAACCTCATGGTGTGTCACATTTGGTACTGCCTCCTCTGATATCCGACCTTAATCCGACTGAGCAGGCTTGAAACCAGCTACAACAATCGGGTAGCATCAACTACCCCCACAGACACTCTGAGAAATCAGACAACTTTTACTGAAGGTTTGAAGAGAAATCAATCAAAGCCACTCACAAAACCTGATCGACAGTGATTAGAACCGTTGCGTAGATGTAAATAAAGGTGGAGGAATTAAATTTTACTGAATACACAAGAACTACTGATACATTTTTAGAAGGAGGAGCAAATGAAGCACTCCCTAACGCTAAATGATCAAAAATCGACAACCATTAAAACCAATTTCAAAAATTTTGAACTTCCTTGACTTCTGTGGGGCAGTATAATTTTGATTAGCATAACCGAATAAAATTCCAATAAATTAATTCGGCTGACAATCTATACCAAATTTCATTGATAAGAAGTATGCGTTATGGTAATAGAAAGTTCTACAAATCGAGACAGTGTAACATACATCTGTATAACAATTCTAAACGCAAACAAGCCCGATAGGGTTTTGCTAATTACATGACATGAGTAGCAGATATGCGCACGTTTCAAATTTGTTGGTTCTCGTCGGTGTTCTGTAATGTTCTTAACGTGCGCATGTCTGCTTCTTATGTCCCACTGATCAGCAAAACCGTATCGGGTTTGTTTGAGTAGAGAATTGTTATACATATGTTTGTTACACTGTCTCGATTTGTAGAACTTTCTATTACCATAGCTAATACTTTTTATTAAGGATATTTGGTAAAGATTGTTAGCCGAATCAGTTTATTTAAATATGCTTATTATGAGCGTCGGCATAATAGGATCTGACTTGAGCATGAGGAACGTTTTCTGCGTTCGTAACGTTGAAAAAATCAAGAGTACAATCCTTTGCTTCAATTTACTTACTAAGATATGTCGTGTATGTATATTTGCGTGCACTAAATGGCGCTAGTGTATCATAAATACTCTAGTGTTCCTGTGCACAGCGAATATAAGTGCATGGCAGATTTGTGATCGTTGAACATTACAGAGCACTGACTAGAACCTACAAGTTCTAAGCGTGCGCATGTCTGCTACTTATGTCCCAGTGATCAGTGAAACTTTATCAGGCTTGTTTGAGTTTAGACTTGGTATACAAATGTATGTTACACTGTCTCGATTTGTAGAACGTTCTAGTACCATAGCCCATACTTCTCATTAACCGAATAAAACATAAAATTCAGCAACACTTTGGAATGTTCAGTAATATTGTATTTCTCTTCATAGAACCGCGAGAAGCTCTTAAAGATTCGAATCAGGTAGCTTCTTGACAAAAGAGCTTCAGAAATGAGAAAAGTTACTTGTTGTTTCGATTTAAATTCTATCTCAGGTTTATATGTATTCGTGAGAGTTTAGAATCATTTTTTTTCAGTGGTCTTCGGTAGCATCATGGTTTTCAGAGCCCAAAGCTACCTGTCTACGAAGAGCAATGGAAGATTCTGACAGATATACAAATGCAGCCATTCCAAAACCCGCAATTAATTCCGAAAAAAGCCAGAGAAAATCTATCCAGTCTAAAACCAACGGGGAAAGAATTCTGCAAACTCCTAAAATAGCTACGGTAGGATCTCTAATTTAGCTAATCTATAAATGAGGTTGTTGATTCGTATAACTCAAATAGGCACGTGCAACCTCCAGTTTTTGTACATAACTTAAGTTCTTCGAATGGTTTTTAATTTGTAATATGTCATGGAGTATATACAAGTATGTTTATGATACACACAAAGTTTTATGACCTTGTGACGAATAAAACTTGAATTAGGGTGATGTAGAAATCATCAATTTTCTTAGGTGGGATCGTTAGACGTTTTTCATAGGGAATTTAGAAAATTCTTGCAATAAAACTTGTGATTCAAACATTAATGCAAACTTTCAAGACATTATATTTGTAAAATTATTAGAAAAGCTACGTAATACCTTTAGTAAATATCTTACGATATTTTTATATCTTACGATACACATTTTGTCAAGGAAACACTGCTCTAAAAATTACGAAATTTAAATTTTATCAACTGAAATATAACAATCAAAAAAAGTCATGGGAGCAATTCAATATAACACACATTATCATTTACTCCGCTGAATTTTTATTTTTGATTGTTATATTTCTGTTGATAAAATTTAGAATTTATCATTTTTATAGCAGTGATTCGTTGACATAATGTGTATCGTAAGATATAAAAATATCGTAACATCTATACTATTACATATTACGTAGTACTTCATTTTATTCGATTTTATGTTAATAAAAGCCTTCAATAGTAAATAGAAACAGAAATGCGATTTGTTTTTCTTCACTCACTACAGATGGGTTATATGTAAGAATAGAATTGAAGCTAAATGTTATCTATTTGTAATTATATTTTTTTAAATACAATACGATTATTATTATCATTATTAGAAATTGTAAAACCCGTACGTTAATTTTTTTTTCAGCTCTTAAATATCAGACAGACTAATTCTACTAACCCTACAACAAATTTTAATTTTATGAAATTTTGTTTTCGAAATCTTTTTAAAATTAAATAAGATTAATGTCTTAAAAAACACAGTTTCAATTTAGTAGACATAAAGAATTAACGTTCATTACAGAGCACCAGAAAGAATAAAAGAATCCAAAGAAATATAGAATATCAATTAGAAATATTATATTAAATAAATACTTGAAGAATACGATTGTTTGTTTCGTAACAACGTATTATTATTTTTTTTTATATATCGGGTGTTTTTTTAGAGTGATAGAACTTTCGATAGGGATAACTGATTTGACAGAAGTTAGAAGCCATGTTGTTTTGACATTTCTGTTCAGTAAGCATTGACAAATTATCTGGAAACGTTTACAAATTGTTGAAATTTATTTTCAAAATCAGTGTTCTATTCGCCAAACTTATGGAGCACTTCGTGAAATTTATGGTTTACATAATCGTCCATCAGAGCAGCTTATTCCTCGAACTATCGATAGATTTTGGACAACATTTTCTCTACTCGATGCAACAACATCAAGACAAAGAACTGTACCTACAGAAGAAAAAATTCCTGCTGTGAGTCATAGTGTTAATGATGATCCAGATTTGTCTATTCGTCGACGTTCACAACAAGTTGGACTCTGTGCATCCACCACATGGAAAATTTTGCATAACGATCTTGGTCTACAGCAATACAAGATCCAACTGGTTCAAGAACTAAAGCCACTTGACCATAATAAGCGTCGTTTGTTTGCTGATTGGGCCCTAGAACAGCTTGAAGTTGATCCACTTATTGATCGTAAAATTATGTTTAGTGATGAAGCTCATTTCTGCTTGAACGGCTACGTAAACAAGCAAAATTGCCGTATATGGAGTGAAAACAATCCTCAAGAAGTTCTGTAGGTTCCATTGCATCCTGAAAAATGCACTGTATGGTGTGCTTTATGATGACGCTGGAGGCATCATCGGACCATATTTCTTTAAAAATGATGCTGGAGCTAATGTTAGAGTGAATGGTGCTCGTTACAGATCGATGATCAATGATTATTTTTTTCAAAATTTGAATGGTATTGACCCAGAAGTGTTTTGGTTCCAACAAAATGGTGCGCCACCGTAACAATTGATTTATTGAAAGAAAGATTTGGCGATAACATTATTTCGAAATGGTCCAATTAATTGGCCTCCAAGATCATGCGACATAACTCCAGTGGATTATTTTCTTTGGGGTTATGTCAAGTCATTGGTTTATGCTGATAAACCAGAAACAAAAGACGCTTTGGAAGCCAACTTAACTCATGTTATTGATGAAATAAGGCCTGAATTACTCGAAAAAGTGGTCCAAAATTGGTCTGGTCGAATGCGGTTCCTCAGAGCTAGTCGTGGTGGACATATGCCGGAAAAACATAAATGTCATGAAATTATCTTTCAAAAAAAAAAAGAAGTTCTATCACTCTGAAAAAACACCCAATATAATAATTAATATATTTTGCTTTTTTATTCATATATATATATATATATATATATATATATATATATATATATATATATATATATATATCTCACAATCGGTAGCGTTCGGATATAACTGAATCCATAAAAATACTTCACAAACTTGTGTAATTTTTATGGAGGAATATGGAACACGTAGGGTTTAATATTTTAAATCACTACAGTTTTATATTGGTTTACTGAATAACACGTGTTAGTGGGGTAAGATAAATTTTTATTAATTATTTTTATTTTTTGGATACGAAGTTGAAGTCAAGAGATATGCACGTGGTAATTCCAAATGGCCTTTTTGAATATGTGCTGCAAGTTTTTGAAACTTTTTTGAAGGAACTTGTTCAAAGAGAGTTATTTTCGATGAACTTCTTGAGATTGTGTTGTGCATTTTGGAGAAGAATTTGGTTTTCATTATACATTGATACGAAATGAACGTTTGTATCCTTCAAGTATTTATTTAATATTTCTCATTAAAACTCTATATTTTCTTTGGATTCTTTTATTCCTTCTAGTGCCGTGTAATGAGTGTCAATTATGTATGTCTATTAAATTGAAACTCATTACACTCTTAAATATCATACAGATTTATTCTGCGAATCTCACGAAAAATTTTAATTTGATACAAATTTTTTCTCAAAATCTTTTTAAAAATAAATCAAATAAATATCTTGGAAAAGACAGTTTAATTCTATATGTCTACTGAATTTAAACTGTGTTTTCTAAGACATTTGTTTGATTTAATTTCAAAAAGTTTTCGAGAAAAATTTTTATGATTTCAAAATTAAAATTTTTAGTGAGGTTAGCAGAATAAAACTGTATGACTTTTAAGATACTATATTTCATTGCTTTCAATGGTTTTATGAACATTAATAACTTCATTGTGTTATCAGATACGGAAATAATATTAGAAAATATAATTTATAATTCATTGTTGAATAAAGAATATTTTATGAATAGAAATTGCGCAATAGTCGTATTAAATATTTTTTATTACTACCTGGTTGAAATAAAGTTCCTATTTCACTTCAATACTTTTATAGTTGTTCTCATTCATATTCGTATATTGAATACAAGTGATTAGCAACAAAGTGGATATTTTGTTATTGCGATTTTTATATTCAAGACTACTGGCGTGAATTGTTCCATATAACATTTTAGCAAATGTTTGGACATGACGTGTTCGCAACGTGATAGGTTAGTAAGCACGTATGTGTTTCTCAGAAAACAAGTTCAGATGATATCAATTCATGTACTCGTATTACTCGCACTGGAACGACTAAGTTCAGAAGTTGGTACGCTTCCTAGCGCATCGTCTGTCACGAATTTTCGTGGAAATGTCAACAGAAAATAACGTCGATCAAAGTGTTGGGAGCTCGATTTATATTCATGAACCATTATTACATCTGATATTGGTCATAAAAAATTCCATTAGTTGGAGACGTGTCGGTCACAAGACGGACATGTGGGACGAGCATGAGGGACCCCAGCTAACTAGATTCGTAGATACGTGTTATGCAATGGTTAAAATACTTGCGACAACCAGTGTTCAGCTTTCGAGAAATGCCAATCTTTCTACATGTCACCTTTGCTACACGCTACCACCAAACGTTCTATTAAACGCCTTGTTTTATTTTGATGAGATTCAGCCATGAAGGTTTAATGACACGTTTTCGGTATTAACTGCAATCGATTTCAGGGCTATTTTAACTTCACTGTCTCGAGATCATGGATTCGGCATGAAGGAGTGTGCAGTGACTGACTCTAATCAAATTTGGTTGAAATCATTCCACACATCAATCTTTGAGATAAAAATTTTTCGGAATTCGGAAGAGGTCGACAAAACTAGAAATATATCAATAAATTAATTCATAATAAATCGAAAAATTCAATAAATTTTCCTACCGAAATAAACAAATTTCAACAAATTCATACTAGTGAGATTGAACTATGTTCATAGTACAGAGTAGTCAATACAAGAAATTCTGTGTTCACATTACGATGTAGCGTACTAACGCGTGTTTATATTAACGCGATAATGTACAAATAAACTGAATTTTTGTAATATAAAAGTTAAAAATGCTAGTAGCA
Source organism: Megalocaria dilatata (assembly GCA_034642435.1). Classification (NCBI taxonomy): domain Eukaryota; kingdom Metazoa; phylum Arthropoda; class Insecta; order Coleoptera; family Coccinellidae; genus Megalocaria; species Megalocaria dilatata. The sequence continues at coordinate 44,676,733 of CM067863.1, read as the reverse complement.
GTCGAATCATATTTTGAGAAGTATCATAAATTCTCAATGAAATATATGGAGTTTCGAACGTAGTGGAAGCAGTTCGAATATAGTAGAACATTCTGTATATATTACCGATGATTTATTGTAGGAATCGAGATGAATATGGTGCAAGAAATCTTTTCCCAGAAGTCTCATTGATAAATATATCTCTCGCTAGCTAGAATCATTTACATACTAATAATATATTCATGACTGATTAATCGTTCATGTATAATGTTCCATTTCGTGACAATTTATCATAGTGTGTCGATTAAATTATTAATTATTTTTTTTGAATTCAGTCAGGTATCCTACTTTAATTGGTTTTTTAGAAGTTCACTTCAAACATAATAATGTTGAATCATTATTTCCTATAATGATTTAGTCGACGGTAACAAAGAAAAAGGCGGTCTTCAATCCTGGAAAAGTGAATATCATTGTCACATATTGCAGAATTATCAATTCAGGGAACTGCTAATAAACCTGGAGGTGTCAAAATATTTCATTTGACACAAAGACATGACATGAATAGTTTCCGAACAATGGGTTGGCACTAGACAGACATTCAGCTTAATGACTTTCAGCATTGGACTGTCATCGCTTGTCTAGGGTTCTTGAAGAATAGCTTTTCATATAAGTACAGGGCCCTTGGCTCTTCTCAAAAGCTCAAGTCTCATTTTACGTATGTATATCCACTAATTTTCAATGCTTGAAAGAATTCATCGATGATTGGAGAAAACTGATATCCAGGCAATGTTTTAAGAGAAGGTTCTTTCATCTGCCGCAATTTTACCATAACCAAAGAAGAATATTCCCATAGTTCTTCGTGATTTTGTTTTTGTTAATTAGTTTATATATAAACTTTATCATTATTACAGATAATAGCTGAATTCATTCATTTTCGGAAAAAGATGTTTCGATAAACTCTATATCCGTAAAATTCCAGACGTTCATAGTTATTTCTGCAACTTAAATGACGTATTTCGCAAGTATTATGAATTAATCAAGGAATTATGTCATAGTTTCACGAAGAATGCATTCAGATATCGTGACAAACTTTATATATATAAAAACCTTTCACGGCTGAGTTTGTCTTGGATGTCATTTCTGAAATCATTCGGTCAAAATTGAAAGAATCATAGAATTCGATCGAATTACCATATAGTTTCATAGTTTTTAATGAAACAGTTCACATTTTGAGCGCTCAAATCAATAATAGACAGACAACAATTCCCAGAAAACCTACTAGAAAGTTCGGAAATATAACGATTAAGAAATTCTTGGAAATTACTGAATGACAAAATCAGGTTATTTAGTTCACCTCTATTGTATTCATTATCGTAGGAATCCAGTTATTTTATAAAAAGTAATAAAAAACTTGATTGTACCCCTAACTCAAAACAAACCATTTAAATATTATAATAATTGACCAGTTCCTTGTAAGCATTTGAAGAAGTTGCTATGTAACGAAACGCGCCAGGTAAGCAACTCTTTAAAATAAAGAAATCAACATATGTTAGCCGACTGAAACTACAATACCTTAAACAAACTTAGAATATAGTAAATTTTTAAAAAATCCGACAGAAATTACACAGTCAGCAAGGTAAAATTAAGGACTAAGCTATATCCAAATGATACTATGTATATGAGTGAAAACAACAAATTATAATCATTATATATACAATAAAATAATGCAGAGAAGAATTTTTTATTTGATAGAAGGCTTTTTACAATATGTTAAATATACAGGTTTATTCCATTAACCCCGCTACAAATTTTAATTTTATAAAAAAATTTTCCCAGAAACTTTTTAGAATTAAATAAAATAAATGTTTCAGAAAACACAGTTTCAATTCAGTAGACATATAAAATTAACACTCATCACACAGCACTAAATGGAATATACATCCAAAATATTAATTAAATACTTGGAGGATACAAAATTTTGTTTCGAATCAATGTATTATGAAAGCCAAATTACTTTCCACAACATATCCTCCAGGATTTCTTCAAAAATATCTTTCTTTAGAGTGAGTTCTTTCAAAAAACTCCAAAAACATATAGCACATCTTCAAAAATGCCATTTATTCAATTTAATTCTGAAAAGTTTTTGAGAAAACATTTTTATAAAATTAAAATTTGTAGGTAGGTTAAAAGAATAAATATGTATTATATTAAAGATATTGTAATAAGCCTTCTATGGAGGAAAAAACCTCCTTTTCAACATTTTATTCTATATATAATAAATATGAAAGTAGGTCATATAGTTTTCTATGAAATAATTTGAAAGTATCGAGCTGATCTCTTAATACAGGTGTCCAAATTTAACGTTGATATATTTCAAGTCATGATTTTAGAGGTCGAAATTTGGGAAAAAATGCGTCCCGGGTTTGTTCCCGCCATCTTGACTTCCTAAAAAACCTGTCTTTTTGCGATTATTTTGTCAAAATTTGACAGATACAAATGAAATTCATATACAGGGTTGTGTTGATGCGACAAAATAACTGTTTCGTGATGAAAAAAATACTGATTTCTACCATCGAAAAAAGTGAGTATGTAAATTCTCTTAAGACGATCCCTCAGCGCTTTCGGAACTGTTATATAATGTAAAATTGATCGGGCGGCGATTATTTCAATTAATTGTGTGTATGTTCATGTTGATTCACATAAATGAATTCTGCGAGTCGGTATCTGAGCACGATTCCTCCTGGTCGCTCATGAAACCATTCCACAAATTATCATTGAATCGAATGCAATACTTCTCAGGAAGAATTATCTAACCAGGAAGCCGGGGAAGCACCTTCCGTGTTGAAATTCGTGCCTATATTGCTATACGGTACCAGAACAGAAGCGAAGTTGAAATGTACGAATAATTACCCACAATCAGCATGATCTTTGGGTCAAGTTCATGAGCGAAATGAGAGTTTAACATTTAAAACTGCTAGGTTATGCCACAAATATATCGATTTCATCCTTGTTTATTGTATTTCTTAGATGACGTTTATTTCGTAAAACATTGGCTCGTAAGTTCCTGGTTTAATGATAAAAACATAATCTTTTTTTCAATTCGATAAAATAATAAAAATATATCCTGAATTAATTTATTAACTACAATTTTTTGGCTAACACTGTAGCTTCTTCAGGGTCACATTTTGAACATGAGCAACTCACGATAATAAATAGAATAAATAATTTTGGAAGAGATGTAGTTCCAGCAAGATGATGCAAAAAGCCACACCTGTTTTGGCTTTACTGCAAGAAAAATTCCCAGGACGTGTAATTTCTCGTTTCGGCGATGTGAATTGGCCACCAAGATCTTGTAATTTATCGCCTTTGGATTATTTTTGCGAAGGATCGTGTTTATGCCGATAATTCTCAGACTATTGAAGATCTGAAAACCAACATTCGTCAAGTAATTGGTGAGATATGGCCCGAAATGTGCCGCTGAGTCATCGAAACTTTCCTCACAAGGATCGAGTCCTGTAAGAGATGACGCGGAGGACATTTAAATGATGTATTTTACACATAATGGCAAGGTCCAACAAATTATATTAAAATAACAATTTGATCGATATTCTAAATAAAAGAGTGCTTCATTTAAGTTTACTTTCGGAAGCACAAAATGGATGACCCTGTATTTGATCTTTTACTTTGCATAAATGGATAATGCATTCGAAAACTCAAGCTACGGTTGAAAAATTTACATTATTCTGGAGAATTAAGATAAGGTTGTCTGGTTCTAATAGCTAAGATTTGGAACAACGTCACAAAACGACCATTTCAGGCTCGGAAATCTGCAGCTTCCAGTATACATATACTTAGTGATGATCCAGAATAGATACGTGTGCAGCAGGTGCCTAATTTGAATACGAAATCCAACACAAAACTGAAATTCAGAAGTAGCAGATATGTGGTTTTAGAATGAAAATTGTCGGCTATCTCTCATTGAGAAGGGTGAAATTGGATGTCTCGAATCAGTGCACCTTTTTCTATCGCCAACCGAAAATCAGACCAATTTTAAAAACGTGTTATTATTATAAGAATGCAAATCGTCGGTCAAGCGGTTTCGAAAAAAAATCATCAATATTCAAATATGGAATCTATCATTTTATCTCGATACAGTTCTGATGGTCACGACAGAAAGGAGTCAATTTAGTTTTATTTAATTATACTTGGGACTGTAGAGCCTGAGTGAGACGGAATGACTATCATGACTCGGCAAATCGAAGGTATACTTAAAGGTACATTTAACACTTAATATGGCTCGTCAGTGTCACAAGTTTTTCAATTTATGCCCGGTTGCCGCTAGGACATTCCAATTTTTTTCGGGATGACAATTTGAGAAAATTACATTCAATATAAGCTCAATTTAAAGGCATTTGTGTAGACCGATGTTTTACATTCCTTTCGGTGTTAAGCCTCAGGCTGATATTTCGGATCTCTCGAACGTGCCAATGACACTCTTGGATCATTCGATTTCGAATACTAGAAGCTTATTTATTGTAAGAATAATACAACCATCAAAACAAAAAAAATTGTTTTTTTTATTAGTATCATGTTACAATTATTTAATTAATATAAAAATGATAAATATAAATTCAGTGCCTCGAACTGTGTATCTTGTACTCTGATAAAGTTCATCAGTATCGAAACGTACGTTAGTAGCAATAAAATATAGTAGAAATAGAAAAATGTGTTTTAACTGTAATGTCAATTAAGAACAAATTCGACAAATTCAATTCGATTTTTAAAAATATAAACACCGCAACAAAATACAAGGCGTTTTATAACATCTGTATACATTAAATAGACAAATATCCTTCATTGGAGTAATGTCGAAAAAAAGTGTAGTTGAATTGTTTCTTTGGTTTGTAGCCTAATTGGATACGGTGTCTGATATATAATAAAAAAGGATCACAATGATGGATGTAAAACATAATAGATGCTCCAAATAAGACAAAAAACTCCTTATTATACTCTTTTGTGGTTCAGGAATGATTGATTTCGAACTGTTTCTAAGCTCCCTAGAAGTAATTTCCTCGTAGAGAATCACGAAGATCATGAACTCGAATAAATCGTTCGAATTTCTTGAGAATTAATCAATATGATTGATATCAGTCGTCATTCCGTTGAATATTAACCGGACGAAGATCTTAGATTTCTTGTTTTCACCTTAAAATCTTCTACATCAACGTTGATTTCATTCCCTGTCATCTTTCTATATTTCCAAAATTCTTGTAGCGTTACTCTAAACTTTTTGCGCGCTTCTAGTACCTATTTTTTTCTTACAAACTCTGCACTTTTAGAATATTGAGCAGAAAATTGTCTCAAATAATCACATGAAACATTTTCGCTTAAATTATCCTTGTATGGCACAATACCAATCGAAAGAAACAACTTAGAAACCTAAAATTTGCAGACAGATTTTAAGCAAAAATTGAGAGACCGAATTCATAAATCAAAACTTGAAAACAAGACGCGAATGATATAGTAAAATATCATTAGGAATTACTGAACTGAGTGAAAATATTCAACAAGGGAGAACTGTCAACATCTGTTGACGAAACAAATTTTTTAGGGATTTTTACCTGTTAATCTCGAGTGATTACTATACTGTTCGTCTGATTCTTTTACTTCTATTATGTACAATTTCATAGTTGTTCTTGAAATGATTACCAAAATGTTTCAAATGACTGCCATATGTTGCGTGTGAGATGTCTGACGTATAACTCTCCTGATGCATGTATTATTTTCTTGAAGAATTTATCAGTTTAATCAATATATGCTATAGAGTAATAATTACAAGTAAACTCTGAATTAATTGTTTTTATTTGTTCTATCTTTGTTAATCTTGATGAGAATTTCTAAATTATTTATCGTCGAAAGACATTACAGTCAAATTTTTCTCCTCGCCAATTCTATTTACGTGAAGCATAAAAGGTTTTTCTAGTCCAATATTTTATAGCAGGGTATACAAGACCCAATACAATTTTCCTTTGGTATATTTTTGAAATTTTTCTATAATGATTTTATTTTTAACTATAATTAGATACAATCTGTTTAATAATATTCATTCTATAAGAGAATTCTTGCGATTAATGGGTACGTTTAACTAATCTATGGATCATACTGTAATATAGTGCCATTTTCCGGTTAGTATGATTGTTCACTAAAATTATGTAAATAATACTTTTTCGAGATTTAAAGATGGAGAAAATATAAACTGCAGTTCTTTTATTTTTCAAAAGTGAATTCAATAGTTGGATCCAAGCTTCTATTCTCTCGAAGCAACAAATGATATCATCCATATATCTGTACTTATGAAGAAAATATTCACTTCAAGGATTTGAGTGCTTATTTTGTTCTATTATCCATAAAATTTCTACTAAAATTTCGGACTCATTGGATTTCTCATAACTGAACCTTCATGATCGCAATGATGATTGATACAAAAAACTAGCGTTGTGCCAAATTGATATTCTGAGCTTTTCATTCAAATCAATTAATTAATTCTAAGGGTTGAAAATTAAGAGTTTGCAATATAAAAAAATATAACGTAAAAAATTATCACATTTTAAATTTTGCTCTGTAATATAATAAACCATTGTGGAAAATTGCACCGTTTTCATTATACATATAGAAATTATTGATGTTCGGGCATAGATCCTATGTGTAAGTGATTTTAAATGAACCATCTAAATTTTTAGGGAATGTATGTTCTTCTTGAGAAAAGAACTTTGAACCAAATCTCGTTCAAATATAGATTCGGAATGATTCAGAGAAAAAGAAATGTAGAAGACATGAGTTATTGGCAGATGTATTCCTCTTATTTCGAAACGCTTCTTTCTTTCGATATGGCCCTAATCAAGACGATGACTGTGCTGATTCCTTTTATCAAGTTCGTTGTCACTGCCGCCTTTGACGGTCTTTGAAAGTCATCAGTGGCCGGCTGTCGCTCTGGAAACTAAATTACTAAATTATTGAGAACCTTTATAGGTATATTTATGATGGGTTCCTTCCTTATTGACCGTGTCACAATTAAGCTCTCTTCCAGCTTGGATGTACCTATAGTAGTTAATAACGTGGGATGAAACACTCCTGTTTTTTCGAATTCCTTATTAATATCCCTTCACGAACTCAGCATAACGCGTTTCGTTTCTAGGCAATCAGTTCATATCTCCGTTTGTTTTAATGACGTCTATTTGTTCTTACTGGATTGTTTTTTGTCAACATTCAATATGACCTGTATATAACAGTAACTCTGCTAAGTCTAATAGATCTGATTGGTCGCAGCACATAGATGCTCGCTTGATGCCAAATGATGCCTGCTTGTGATAGACAAAAGTGTGATTTATTCTACCATACTTTACCTGATACAGTATACACATCTACAAAAATTACTTTTATCGTTAATTTATAATGAAGAATGTTCTAGGACATTTATTCAATCTAATTTTAGAAAGTTTTTGAGGAAATTTTTTTTTATAAAATTAACATTTGTATACTGAGGTTAGCAGAATGAATCTGTATGATATTTAAGATATAGAAATAAGCCTTTTATCAGTAAAAAAACCCTTTTTATTATTTAATTTTATATATGATAATTATATTCTGGTTTTTCACTCATATACATGGTATCATTTGGATATAACTGAGTCCCTAAAAATACTTTACAAACTTTGTGTAATTTCTGTGGACGAACATAGAATACGTAGGGTTTTGATATTTAGAAAATTCACCACATTTTTAAGTTTGTTTATAGTCGGTGGAGATATATTTTTATTAATTACTTTTATTTTTTGGATACGAAGTTGGACTATTGAGTTATGGATGCGGTTATCTCAAAGCTAATGGAATAATAGCCGAAATAACAGTGACATCATATTTTCCAATCGAATTAGAGCTCAGTTATGAACCGTATACCCCTTTCAAAACATATCTCCCCATAAATATCTGGTTGTCCAGGCAACTTCAAGTTTGAAGCCTCTCACTCGCGTATCTTTAACGGAGACCCTCAGGTCTGCGAAATGCTGGTTTGTACATGTATACAATTAATTCAATATTCACCATGGTGATTCCTTCACTCTTGCATGGCGAGTTCCTTTACACTCCAGAAAATTTCTCGCAGTATCTCTCTCCCTCTCACTAAATTTTTTGATTATGTAAAATCAAGATTTCACCACTTCGGTTTTATTCAAATTCCTTATTTCCTCTATTCTTGAGTTAACATGATACCTGATACGCCGGACTCCGAAAGATTCAAATTTCATCATTCTTCGCCATATTTGGCTCATTATTAATTTTTAACAGATCCGCTTATAAGTTCCTGATTCAATGAAGAAAATAAAACTTTTTTGATCAAGTTCAATATTTATCAATGTGGCTTCCTTCAAAAGCGAGTCAATTTTTCCAGCTGTTCTTTAACCTTCAGATATCTTTCTTGAATGAATTAACTTTGGCCCCAAAATAAAAATTGTTTTGATCGTAGCGGTGATTCGCAGTGTGAACGAGCGTAGAGGCAAGAAGGCCAAGGGTACAGAGTAAAGGACTCTAGACGTCTCAGAGAAATCATACAACGCCAAGATCGTCAATTGAGACATAAGGCTCTCAGAGACAGATTTGCCATTCTCAAAACCAGGGCCTTCGCAAATCACTAGTTCGAAGAGCATGGTGGGATGGTTAGAATGCGTCGATCGTCTAACATAAAGCCTTTGTATGGTTGTTATTATTTATCTCTCACACCTGAACATCGATATAAGCTTCTGCTCTGGTGTACGTAGAATGTTTAGCAGGACCAGGAATAGAATCAGGAAAGTAACGTGAGAAAAGACGTGATCCATAAATTGACAGAGAGCGTCATGTTCGCCAACCTGTGAGCGTAATGATATGGGATTCCTTTACATATGGTTGCAGATCTCCACTAGTTTTTAGCAGGAAACATGACAGCCTGGCGCTACATTCACGAGGTGATCGAACTTTTATGTGATTTCATACTCTCACAAAACTCTACCAAAGTTTCAACAAGATAAACGAAACGACAGTCATGAATTGATACCAAATGAACCGTTTATATTGGTTGTTAAGATCATTTGATCTGTCTCCGATTGAAGATGTCTGGGACGTGATTGGTCGCAGATTGATCACATTGCATCACCTTTCATAGACTTAAGCAGCTGTATCGTCCCATGATAAGTTTAATGTGGAAAGTTTATATTTTGTGTTATATTGGTCGAAAATATTTGGTGTTGTGCTTCAACACCAAATTATTGGTGTAAATGTGTGGTCATTGTTTGAATATCTAGTCGTATAACCAATCGATGAATGAAAATGTTATAAATCTCAATGCTTTCGCAGAAAAACTGTGTATATTTTCTTGTTTATCAGCATAAGAACGAAAATAATTATACACAAACTCAGTGATACAATTCGACAAATGTTACATTTTTATACAAAAAGAGACTAATAGTCCTAAAACTGCACAGTGTTAAATACAACAAGCAAGTAGTTGAATGAATACTGAACGGTAGTTTGATGGAATGTCGAACGACGAAATGCTATCTTTTTAAGCACACTACCTTGGATCTCTTTCAGTTATAAAGGTGAGAGAACCTCAATTTTATTGGTTGCTGATTTCAGGGTATTATGACATGAATGTGGAATAGAAAGATAGGAAAACCTTGATATAATAAGTCTTTGCAGTCCGAACAGGGTTGCAAAGGCCTTATTAATACTGGGTCAAAATATACCTTTCCGTGGAACTAGATTTATGATTAAGATGAGAGTAAACAGTAGGATCTTAAATTCCCAATAGATCGAACAAGAGGTATTACGAATGGACCCGAACTCCGCAAATAAAAATCATTGAAACGCGACAGCAGCCTTTTCTCATGTTGAGAAAGCCTTGAATGAGGCAAGAAGAAATCGATAACCTCATCACAACCGTTCCTAGGCATATCGGTGAGTGCAAAAGAAATCGCGGTCGGTCAACAATATATTCAACCAGTGTTTCAAATGTTTTTAATTCAAAGTAAGAATTTATTTGGTGTACCATAAAAAACAGCCATCAATGTTTCTTTTCAAGTGAAAATATCGAGAGGGTAAAATTGGTAATGCTATCCGACACATGGTCCATGGAATGATGTTCCGGATAGAAATTCCTCCTGATTCGGACACACCAGTACATCCGAACTGTGCGCTCACTATGATCGAATGAATTCTTCGAATACTTCATTATTTTCAGATACGATGGCCGTCAAATTTTCACGCATAGTTATATCCCACTCCTGACTCACAAATCACCACAAGCTGATCAGGTAATGCCGTAATTTCTCTTCGAATGTAACATGCCTACGAACTTATCGAAATTCCGATTTGCTGCTTTACGAATTCCGTACCCTTCCATGCCCATTTCGTTACTTCAGTTAACCCGAAACTTTTTCAACTGGAATTCCTAATATGAGTTCCCCGATATCGCCAATTGATTCTCCGAACCCTTCAATGGGTTGCCGAAAACTCCGCTATCAGTTTATTACGGAATGTACAAGGAATCCTGTCTCAATGAATCCTAACGATCAGTTTAAGCAATGAAACAGATATAGATATGTTGCATTGTCCCTATTCGAAAAACTTCATATTTACCATTCTTATATTCGTCATCATAGTCGAAATAAATATCCGCCGATTCAATTAATTGATTTGTGAGTATGTAACTAGAATTGTAAAGCGTTCAAAATGATGTATCACTCGATCCCTATTGCCATTTGAAATTCTTGGAGGTTAAAAATGTTCCCCCAAAAAAACAATTGACCTGTTTCTACGTTTTCCGGAAAAACTCAAACCTACGGAAATATCCGGGTCGGCTGTTTGATGTGAGCCACCCAGTATAAACGAGGATTAATTCCGAAATCTTATACGTGTTTTCTGAGGATGGTCTTTATCATCATCGTAATATCGATTATATATTTTGCTTTCAGAATGATCTGATGGTAATTTCAATTCATCATCAACATTTATGAAGCAAGACTCAAAATACAGAAAAAATAATAACGATATAATACAACATATTTGAAGGAGACCTTCATTCTGAAAACAGTAGATGAATGGTATTATAATTAGAATTGATGAGCACCCGATAGAGAGCTATTAGCGTTCTTATACTGAAATGGTAACCACTTTTCAAATGTCATGCTAACTGTAGTGGTCCTGCTTATTACTTTGATTATTGTTCTGCAAATTAACCTAAATGTGACAAATATGTTTGTGAAATCATTGCGACATCTAATTGAACAAGAATAGGTTGAGGTTAAAGATGATCAATACTTAATAGAGTATTATTACAGAAAAAAACTTAGGTGAATATGGGTTATTCAGTACAGTCAATTATTAAGACTTTTCCCATACTGCGACTCCAAAAAATCCAAGAATAATTTCAACAAAATAACATGTACGAACTTCATTTGAATGGCTTCAACATCATGTAACGAATATTGGATATAGTTCATTTTTAAATGGAATTAGATCGTTTACTATCACTTTTTGTTAACTGAATATACAGTGACTCGAGTTTCGTAGTGTTTACTACATTTTCAAACTGAATGAAACCAATTGTATCTCAACTATTATATATATATTGGTTAAAGGCTTCGGCTTGCGCGAAAACTTCGAGAGGTGTGCCAAAGGTCCGTGTGCTATAGAACAAACTGGGAGATCTTTCCAAAAAAGGTTCAAAGAACATCAACCTTCATTAAGAAACTGGAAAGATAACTCTAATTTTGCGAAACATTTTTTCCAAACCAATAATCCCTTCCCAGAATTGGACAATCTTGAAATATTGCACCTGAAAACGAAGGGAAAAAACTATACATCCTGGAATCCATCGAAATATTTAAACAAAAGCAGCATGTTTCAACAAACAAACTATTAAATGAGCAGACGGACCCTTGGCACGCCCCACTTCTCGAAAATATTGAACAAACCAAAGCTTTCAATGAATAGTTGATATACAATTTGTTTTATTCAGTTTGAAAATGTAGTAAACACTAAGAAACTCGAGTCACTGTATATTCAGTTAAAAAACGTTATAGCAAACAGAGTAATATCATATTTCATTCCATCTTGTAACGACATCGCTATCGATCGATATTTTCGAGGAATATTTTGGTATCGTAGACAGTCCATTTCTTTTTCTTTGATCTTCCGGTATTGTTTTCCTTGATTGGGTATAAAATTTCATGTCTGTGAAGGCGTAATACTACTAACCACAAATCAAAGGAGCAAAGCAAGCCATCGGACGCATAACTGGTTCTTTACACCTCTCCAGAGAGGTATTCGCCGAATTTTATGGCGAACAAATAAAATTATATAATTAAAACATTATTATCTCGGCTAGGTTTATATGTTTTTTGAATGAAAGTATTGAAGGAGGTTGAATAATATGCTGCAGTGTAAATTGGGTATGCGATTTCATGTCTGCTATTCCGTAGAAGATATCCGACTTGTTGAATATGATATAGAAACAACATGAATTGGTTGAGACTTAAGGATGCAAAAAATATTTCACTGTCTTATATATGAAACGTTAAAAAAGCACAAAAATTTCCTCAAGTTTTGAGTTTATAATTTCAATACAAACATATTGCAGTGTCTCGTGTATCGATTTGTGGAACTTTCTATTACAATAGCTCATAATCCTTATTAATGATATTTGGTACGAATTCATTTATTCAAATATAGATGTGCTAATAATGAGCATCACGGTGTAACAGGATCTGACTTAAACATGACGAAAGTTTACTGCGTTTGTAACGTTAGAAAAAATCGGGAATACAGTTCATTGCTTGAATTGGCTTGGTGAAGTATGTATATTCATTTGATGAAGGGATTTGGAATATCTTGAATATCATACAAATCAATTGTGCTAACCTCATTACAAATTTTATTTTTATGAAATTTGTCCACAAAAATATTTTAAAATTGAATTGAATAAATGTCTTAGAAAACACAGTTTCAATTAAGTAGACATAGAGAATTAACACTCATTACATAGCAGCAGAAGGAATGAAAGAATCCAAAAAATATAGAATATTAATTGAAATGATTAAATATATAATTGGAGGATACAAAATTTGTTTCGTATCAATGTATTATGAAGACCAAATTCCTCTCCAAAAATGCACAAATTAACCTTCGAAAAGGTCATTTGGAATTACCACATCGATAAACTTCGTATCTGAAAAATAAAAATATATCTTACCCTACTAACCACGTGATATTCAGTAAACAAATATAGAACAAACGTTAATATTTCTAATTAATATTTTATATTTTCTTTGGATCCTTTTATTCCTTCTGGTGCTGTGTAATGAGTGTTAATTCCATATATCTACTAAATTGAAACTGTGTTTTCTTAGGCATTTATTTTATTTAATTTCGAAAGGTTTTTGGGAAAATAATTTCATAAAATTAAAATTTGTAGTAAGGTTAGCAGAATTAATCTGTTTGATATTTACGATTTTGAAGGCAGTGTCAAATGTGGGCGGCACTACGGTCATGCCAAAAATTGAACAGTTACAGACCTGGACCGTTGTCGAATATTCTTCAGCAAACTCATCTTATTCCAAGTGTCACTGGAATATACTTTACTACTATCTTCAATATTTACGGCCTGTTGTTCATGAGCGGTTTCGAACAAAGGATAGCTTCACTATTCTTCAACATGAACCTTGTTAACGCAGTCCCATTCGAATAATATTTTATTTTTAATATCGTTGTTTACATATCGATCAAGCGACCATTTAGGTTCCGATGTTTCAGTGGTTTTATATCGATAGCTAAAATAGAGTACCTTCCATTGCTACCCATTTGAAGACACTATCGTATATAATAAAATCTGACCTTATAATTCCATTTTCCTGGAAAAATCTATAAATTCGCATTAAATAATAGTGATATCGAATCTTCCAACTTAATATTTTAGATCTATTCTCGTCCGTTACTATTTGCTAGTCGATCATAATTAAAAAAATTACTTTGCTCTACTTCGAAAAATTTCAAATTTTTGTGGCCACAGTTTCTAAGTATCACTTAATCTTCAGCCAAATGAAAACATAGCAAATGGTTCATAATTATGCAGGTTTCGATACAACAAGAATACAACGGTTTTAAAATGCCTACATAGAGACACAAAATTATTGGGGCTTCTAAATTACAGAAAGATATTTAGTAACAGCGATGAAAAAGACCTTTTTGAATTCTATGTGGTACAATTTTGGTGTTTGAACTTGTTATTCCTTAATATCCACTCAAAACAATTTGTATTAGGTGAAGAATTTAAATAATTTGGCCAAAACTTTATATTTCCTTTGATTCTTCATAAGTTAATTATCACCACATGTGCTCATAATATATATGTCTATAAAGTGATAAAGTGTTTCCTAGGGAATGTTTAAAATTTTATTTTGAATATTTTCCAGAGATTTATTCAGATTAAAATCTGTAGAGGTTCTGGAGAATTAATCCAGCTATAATCTGTAATATAACGGCAGTGTTAAGCTAATATCATAGAAAATTTTCAAAATCAGTTTGAACAAGTCGACTATGTTATTTTTCCACTGGCTCAGGTGCTCCAAATGAAGATTTTTGCCTAGATGATTGGGTTACGGTTGACGAAACGATCGAAATCAGTGATCTGTTACATCGTACCAATCTGTATGTGTGTAATAGGAATGTCTTCGATCGACCGTTTCAATTAGAAACACTTTTTGAAACAGCATCAGCAGCGATTGATATGATTGAAAAGAGATTTCTAATGCGCGATGAGGGGTCTCCATAGCGATTCCTGACAGTCATGCTCGTAAAAAATGCACTCAGCGGGCAAAAAAACGAAAGAACGGGTGGATCAAAATCATGACATTAAGAGTAATGGTAGTACGGTTCGTCTTGTAAAAGATGGATAGTAAATAAAGTGTCCGATGATGATAGATTTATTCTGCGGTTTCTATCGATTCCCCTATTCATGTTTTTGTGTTGACAGTTAGCGGAATAATTGCTCGAGAAATTGGAAATTGAGTAAATAGCTCCTTTTTTTTGGGTGTAACAACCGGACAAATTCTTCTCCTTCTTACAATTAACTGAATACAGAAATGACTATCATCTTATCGAATATCTGTGTCTTGAAAACGCTGTTCATTATCAATTACAAATTTAAAAAAAGGTTAAAAGCACTGACGTGAAGTCAGGAGATTTTGAGCACTAGTTATTATCACACACGATCCTTACTAAATGTTTTCTTATGGTCTTCTTAATATATGATCTTCAAGAAAGTTTGTATTAGGCTTCTTGTCGTTACTTTACTTTTTTTTATATCGAAACAGATTTAATCTGTCAGTCTTTTACAATTTTAATTTCGAAAAAATTTTTATTCAAAAAACTTTTAAAATTAAATTAATGTCTACATAGGCACCGTTCATATTAAATAGACGTATACAATCAAAACTCAATATACAATATCAAATGGATTAAATAAACCAACAAATATAAATTGTCAATTAAAATTAATAAATAAATATTTGAAGGAGACAAAATTTTTGTTTCTGATCTTAACACCAATTCTCTTTCAATAACATAAAACACAACTTAAGGACTTCTCAAAAAATATAATTTATTTGAAATATTCAATATATTTAAATATTCAAATAAGTTACTTAAAAAATTTCTCAAAACATGCACTATATCTTCAAAAACAATTAGACTTCCGATAATCTCTTCATCGGCCCTAAATCATATCTAAAAAAATCAAAATCAACTAACAATCAGTATATCTTACCTCAGAGTGGTAACCGGATAATTGCTTAAACAGACTCACTTTAAAAATCACGATATTCTATGTTCGTCAAAAATCACAGAAAATTCCAAGGTATTATAAGGTTTTCTTTAAACCATTGACATTCCATAATGAGATTTTGTTCAAGCCTAAATATAATTATACATTATGTATAAAATATAGTAGAAAAAGGCTTTTTACTTGATAGAAGGAATATAACAATATTTGAATATCAAAACAGATTTAATCTGTCAGTCTTCTACTCTGAGGTAAGATATACTGATTGTTAGTTGATTTTGATTTTTTAAATATGATTTAGGGCCGATGAAGAGATTATCGGAAGTCTAATTGTTTTTTGAAGATATAGTGCATGTTTTGAGAAATTTTTGAAGTAACTTATTCCTCTCTTTTTTAATACGATCCTCTCAAGATTACGTGGGAACATACAAAATTTTGTTTCGTATCAATGTATCATGAAAACCAAATTTCTTTCCAAAAATGCATAATATAACCTCAAGAATTTCTTCAAAAATAACTCTCTTTGAAAAAGTTCCTTCAAAATAATTCCAAATACATGCAGCACAATTTCAAAAAGGGCCATTTGGAATTACCACATCAATAGCCGGTCAGTCCAACTTCGTATCCATAAAATAAAATTAATTAATAAAAATATGTCTTATCTCACTAAAACCACTATCATAAAACTTAAAATATAGTGAATTTTTAAATATCAAATTTTATGTTCGTCACTAAAATTACACAAGTTTGTATACTATTTTTAAGGCCTCAGTTATATCCAAATGATACTATGTATATGTGTGAGAAAAACCAAAATGTAATTATTATATATAAAATAAAATAATAAAAGGGCGATTTTTTACTAGATACGCAGTTGGACTGACGATCTATCGATGTGATAATTCCAAATGGCCTATTTTAAAATGTACTGCATGTTTGTGGAATTCGTTTGAAGAAACTCTTTTAAAAAGAATCACTTTTGAGAAAGTTTTGAGGTTATGTTGTGCATTTTTGGATAGAAATTTAGTTTTCATAATACATTGATACCAAACAGAATTTTGTATCCTTCAAGTATTCATTTAATATTTTCATTTAATAATTATTGTTCTTTTATTCCTTTCGATGGTGTGTAATGAGTGTTAATTCTATATGTCGATTAAATTGGAACAGTGTTTCCTAAGACACTTATTTAATTTAATTTTAAACATTTTTTGAAAATTTTTTTTATTAATGTAAGCAGAATGAATCTGTATGATGTTAAAAAAAAAACTCATCAACTGAAGTAATTTGAGAATTGCCTACCGTAATGGTGAATAACAGTGCCTGGTGAAAAAATGAGTGGAATTTCGGGAAATGAGAAACGCGTACCTATGTCCCGTTTTCTGTTTATTTATCACTGTCGAAACGATTAACAAGTTAACCCTTTTCATTTCACGGCCGTTAATCGAGGTGATTTACCGATGTTGTTTCAGATAATGTCTAATTTCATGAGAACTGTACCACTTTTGTCAGCTGCACTCAATGATAATAAATGCAATAAACTAGCCATATCTGATTTGGAAATTGAGCAGGGATATACGAGTATCTGCCCCGTTTCATTCAGATTTTTATCAGATGTCAGAGAGCTAGATACAAAATGAAAATTTGCTATGTTTCCCTTCGTTTGTCGAGCCTTGATATCATCAAATATAATCAAACCTCGTTGTTTATTCTATATGTCTACTAAATTGAAACTGTGTTTTCTGAAACATTTATTTGATTCAATACTAAAAACTTTTTGAGAAAAATTAGAATTTGTATTGAGGTAAGCAGAATAAATCTGTATTATTTTTAAGATATTCTATCGACTGTTTGAGTTATTTCACTAAAAACTGGACCACAATGATAATTCGGGAAAATCAGTACATATATCATGGAAAGACCGTCTATTCTATCTGGAAATTCTGAAGGAAAATTATTTATAGCCATAAAAATATTCTCACAATATTTGTGTCCCACAGAATATCTATGGTAATTTTAGTCGAATCTCAATATTGAAAAGCATGAAATATATAACTGAGAGAATAAATCAATAATCTTCGATAATTACTTGTGCACACCTTCTCACGAAGAGCGTGACTAAAAAAAAACATTGGGATGATAATAAGATGACGTCCAATTTTTCTTATTTCAACCAAATGAGGCGTGAAATTTTTCGATTATTGTAGTAAGCGTGTATTGCATAAATTTGAAGGTTCAGTCGATGATATCCTAATTGAATACCAATTTCTTCATATATCGTGACGTACGGCATTTAGTCTTGAGGTGTGTCCCTATTCTTCCCGATTAAGGAATGACCCATATTGAAAAATGCTACCTTGCGACGGGATAATGATCATCATTTCCTGTATTCGTGTCACAATAAAGCATTCAGGGTGTAATGTCAAAGCTTTTACAAGAATTGCAGTGTCAAAATGATTCATTGCGGGTGTGTCTTATAAATCCCACTTTGCCGGTTTGCTGCTTGCTACGATAAGCTTCTTCTTTCAGAAAGTACACACAATATACTTTCATACAAACGTTGAACTGTTTGGAGAATCTTATTCTATATAACGTCTGTTCTAAAATGGAAGTTAGTTTTCTAAATTTAAAAATTTCTTGAAAACATCCATTTGAAAAGAATTAAAATAATGAAAATGGAGTTTTCACTTGAAAGAAGGCTTTTAGAAAATCTTGAATATCACTCAAATCAATTCTACATTACAAATTTTAATTTTATAGAAAAATTTCATCGAAAACTTTGAAATTAAATTAATTGAATGTCTTAGAAAATACAGTTTTAATTTAGTATATAGAATTAACACTCATTACACAGCACCAGAAGGAATGAAAAAATCCAAAAAAATATTGAATATTAATTGAAATGATTAAATATATACTTGGAGGATACAAAATTTGATTCGTATCAAAAGATATAAAAGAATTTTAAATTTGGCAGATAATTTTCAGTCCCACTTCGTATCTGAAAATAATTAACAAAAAATACATCTCACCTGACAAACCTGATGTTCCTAAACGAACCGTGTGTATGAGTGAAAAATCAGAATATCATTATTATATATATATATATAAAAATTTTTAAATTAAATTGAATAAATGTCTTAGAAAACACAGTTTCAATTCAGAAGACATGTTGAATTAACACTCATTACACGGCATCAAAATGAATAAAAGTATCGAAATAAAATATAAACTATTAATTTTATTATCAAATTAATACTACGAAACAAAGTTTGTATTCTTGAAGTATTTATTTAATTTAAAATAAGAAGGAACGGTTTTTTACTTGATAGAAGGATTATTGCAAAATTTGAATATCAAAACAGATTTAATCTGTTGTCTCCTACAATTTTAATTTCAAAAAATTTTTTGAAGAAACTTTAAGAATTAAATTAATGTCTTTATGAGCACTGCTCATATTTAATAGACGTATAAAATCAAAATTCATCATACAATATCAAATGGAATTAAGAAAAACCAACGAATATAAATTGTCAATTGAAATTAAAATATAAATAAGCAAACATTTTTTGTTTCGTTCCAGGCATGCGAACTGAACTCTTCAGACAAACGTACGAAGCCCTGTTTGTTACAAAATGTATTGTTTTCTGATCCTATATTAATGAAAAATAACTCTTTCTCAAAAATATAAAACATAATTTCAAGAACTTCTCAAAAACTAATTTATTTGAAATATTCAATATATTTAAATAAATTACTTCAAAAAATCTCAAAACATGTAGCACATCCAAAAGAAATAATTAAAATTACGATAAGATCAGTTCAACTTTACATATAAAAGAATAATAAAATCAATTAAACAATGTATAGACTTACCGAGTGCCATCTTAGAAATACATGATCTTCAAAAAACATGTAAATAGGTACCTTTATATCCAAGGTACTCTATGTTCCATGTTCACAAAAAATCATACAAAGCTTATAAGGCACTTGGCCTTAGTTAAAACCATTCCGCACTGTATAATGAATTTCTATATTTAAAAAACCTAATATAATATAATATAATATTTCAATTTCAATTGACAATTTATATTCGTTGGTTTTTCTTAATTCCATTTGATATTGTATGATGAATTTTGATTTTATACGTCTATTAAATATGAGCAGTGCTTATAAAGACATTAATTCAATTCTTAAAGTTTCTTCAAAAAATTTTTTTTAAATTAAAATTGTAGAAGACAACAGATTAAATCTGTTTCGATATTCAAATTTATTTAATTTTCTAATTAACATTCTATATTTTCTTTGGATTCTTTTATTCCTTTTGATGCTGTGTTAATTCTATATGTCTACTAAATTAAAACTGTGTTTTCTGAGACATTTATTTCATTTAATTTTGAAAAAGTTTCTCAGAAATATTTCTTATAAAATTAAAATTTTCAGTGAGGTCAGCTGTGTGATATTTAAGACATTGAAAAGAATTAAAAAAGTACATACTTTACGTCAGAAATTTAAGCATTCTCACGCATTCATAATTAAATGAAATCCATATTCATACAATACTCATATAGTACACAATACTCATATAGTACTACGAAAAAACTCCATACATGGTTGCCCGCATAAAACAGTGTAGCCAGATATTTCCGTAAATATGAGATTTTCTAAAAAACGCGGAGATACGTTAATTTTTATTTGCGTGGAAACATCTTTAGATTGCAAATTCCTGGGTACACAGAAAGTTTCAAGTCTCTACCTTCTTTCTTACGGAAGATATTGTGTGCAAAGTAGCGCTCAACACTGCTGCGGTCACAAATTTAAACTCGATCGTCGGATTATTGCTACGGTTTCTTTATCGCTCAACGCTGCTCGGCTAACAAAATATTTATTCTTGTTTTGAATCTTGTAATCATACAATTTTCACGAAACTTCGCACGAACATGTATGTGTCTAATTATTCTACTTCTGAATTCCAAATTTCAGATTGTCCATATTTGTAGTTTAAAAAATATTCAGAAAATTTTTTTTCAGCATTTTATTACTAAATGCCTAACTTCAGATGGATCGGATTCAAAAATATTCAGAAAAATAAGAGAAATATTCAAATGCGAATGAATGCTAAAACATTAGACCGATTTTATCCATTAACGAATTTAACCGAGATATTTAGACCCCAAATCTACCCTAAAAGTTTCAAGACTCTAGCTCTTTCCTTTTTAGAGTTAAAATGTTTAGGGACGGAACGGTCGGACAGTATTACTTTTGACCTTGGAGGATTCTTCAGCAGTAAATCCAAGTAAGTCGTTTGAGAGGATTTTCAGCTCAGAATTCGAAAATTACAGACAGTTGGGTAAAACTATAATGCGCTGTTTCCTGAAACAAGCACGCAAAAATAGACGAAAAGTTAATTGTCATCCACGATTATTGTTACCGCAGCAAATTCTCAATACGAGAACGGTTGTCTTTAGTGGTAGCGAAAGCTGGGTTCAGTGAATTCGTCCGGGTGCAGGAAAATGGCCGAAGAGGGGTCATTTGTGTTGGTGAACCTCGACACCATAAACATAACTGGCTGACATGCTAACATCTTTATGGTGTCGTTACGAATATATAGCGTCAACCAAACCTGTATGATCAAAGACATTATCGTTGATGCCGAGATGCACGGGTACAGAAAAGATTTTATTAATAATTGTTGATACATCCTTTTAAAATTCCACAACCAGTTCTAAATTAGCCGGAGTGATTTTTGGACACCCACTTCGAATTCGTACTTTTGCAATATTTTCGACAGTGAAACCGAAAAATAATTAAATGAATCGGAATAAAAGTAACCATATATATTTTGTTGCTGGAATCTCGCGATAAAAAAATTGTCCAATTACTCTTCATATTCTAAGAGTTCATATTTAGCTTCGTAAAAGTGAAAAAATTAGTAACAAGCGTGCAAAAATGCTGGGAAGCTCTGAGGAAAAGTCGGAAGCTTTGTGCGATTGTTCAACAGTCTCTTTCTTTGAAAATTTTCAAATCTGTGAACTACTTCTTGAAGAAGCTACATATGATGAATAAAAACCAATAATTCCTATTTCTGTCCTTCGAAAGCTTAATGAACGTCAATTTTTTTCAAATATTGGACTGTTTTAATAAATATTGGGCAACCTAGGGTTTGCATTTCGAAGTAGTGCTTATTTCGAATCTGGCAAACTTCTGTCATTCGTGTTTTGACAGAAAGTTAGTTTAATATTTGGCATTAACGAAATGGGTCGATTCACGCTCCAACAAACTGGAGATTATTAAAAATCATTTGCAAAGTGGTCAATCTTCTATCCAAACTGTTAGAAATTTACATAAAAAATTCAACTGAAATGAAATGACCTCATGGCAATTTGTGAAGCAAGTTCGTGAAACTGGAACATTATTTGACGAAACAACCCGTTCACCTTCTCGTCCAGTGAGCACACCTCAAAACAATGCTGATATAGCCCAGAATGCGGTTGAATATCCATCAACATCAACTTGTCATCGTGCTCAAGAACTGAACATTTCTCGCACTTCTCTGAGGAGAATTTTGCATGAATACCTCCGTATAAAAGCTTACAAAGTTCAACTAATGCAAGACGTGAAGCTTCGTGACCATCCGATGCGTTACTACTACGCTCAATGGGCTAATGATCGCATGGCCGAAGATGTGCATTTTGCCAGAAAAATCGTCTCTAGCGATTAAGCACATTTTCACCTCGGAGGACTCTTTTTTGTGGGGATCCGTTAAGGATAAATGTTACGTTTACCATGCAGAAATGATTGATGCCTTGAGACACGAAATCGTTGCCATTCGTGAAATTGAGCCTCAAAAACTCCACAATGTACTGAAAAATTGGGTTGATCAGATGTAGTATTGTAGCTAGTCGGGGCTGTCGTTTGAATTATGACCGCAACCGTTATTTTGACAGCAGATGAGGTGACTTGAAACTTCTTTGGGGGCTGTGCACCCTTTTAAATCCACTGCATGGACTCTTGTTTAGTCCCAGGGTCATAGCGATGATCCCACGTCGATGGGTCTTCTCCACAAAGCTCTAAAAACTCCTTACAGCACATTTACTCGCACTTGCTTCTGAGATGCGATGAGCATTCTCGGTACCCATCTTGCACTGACCTTTGAGGGGTTAAGATTGTTATGAAGGATAGCATGTATGGTACCCATGGATAGGTTTGGCATCTCTGCTAACATCTTGATGTTTATTCTGGCATCTTCGAGTACTAGCTTTTCCACTTTTTCCATATTTTCTTCAGTGGTCCCGTTAACGGGCCGATGGTCAACTTCAACGCTTTCTCTGCCTCTTTTGAATTCACTTGACAACTTTTGAACGGTAAATAACGACGGGGCACAGTCTTAGTAAACAGTAACCATCTCTTTATGAATGATTTTTCGACATTCTGGTCGTCTTTCACTGAGGATACTAATGAGAAAAATAACGATCGTAAACTAGTGAAATTTCATATTTATACCCTCGGTAGTGTCATTAGTAAATTAGATAACACCCCTCGTAAGATTGAATGGAGCAGCCTTACGAATGCTATAAAATGAATGAGAAAAAAAATTCATTATTATAAGAAATAAATTATTATTGTCACGAACGCATAAGCTCTATGATTCTTAAAAATTATACGTTTTAAAAAAAAATTATGACCTAAGTTTATGCTCTGAATATAATTGATCCCTCAGTCCATATTCCGCCCCTGTCCATGAGAGAAAAAAGAACGGAACGAAATTTGATTAAACGAGGGAAATCTTGCCAGCTACGGCCATGAAAACATTGATTTGAGGACTCAATTGTAAAGGGTGTGTTTAGCGATCAACCGAAGGAACCAGAAATGAATTGACGTGTACGAAATCTAGGATTGACATTTCTAATGTCTCTGTCCTGCTTGTGATCGAACAGAGAGGGAAGCTGTTAAGTGGTTAGATGAAATGGGTTCGCGGCTGTCTTCGATCCATTTATAAACATCTTGCCTGTTGGCATGCAAATCAGACATCCAGCCCAGATTTTGATTGATCACTCCAGAAGATTGATTACGCAGGACCGCGTATATATTGTCGACAAAAGTGCGTCGCTATTATGTACCATAGAATATGCCAGTCTATTATATGGAGTCTCATTCTGAATTGTTATCAGTATTTTTCCTTTCTGTCTTATCTGATTCCCATTATCTCGAGTATTGCCCTTTTTATTCTGCTTCTGGTTAGGTGGGTATTGTGCTCTTTACGCTCTATACAGCTAATAACTTGGACATGACTTCCGTACTAATTGTTTACCAGTGATTGTTCGTGGTCTCCTAAAAGTTCCTCGAAAAATCTCTCTTCTCGTGATCAACAGCTAATAAAAATTTCTTTCGTCTATTGCACGTAACGTAACAATAACGCAGCCAGATTTTCCTATAAATCAAGTTTTTATATCGAACATCAATTCATTTTTCCTCAATCAAGTCTTAGTTATTTGTTGTGTGGCGATAGGCTTAATGTAAGTAAATAAAAAATATTTTATTGAGCTTATATTTGATGAAGACCGCCTTATATTCATTTTAAAGATTAAAACAGAACATTCTAGAACATAACCTCAATTTCACAGCGTATTCATACTTGTGGGACATGGGAGTTTGATTTTATGCTTGACTGTACTCTATGTTACTGAATTGCAGTCCTGCAATGCGAATCTAATGTGCTGTTGTTGGTGAGTGGATTTTGAACATTTTTATGGTTCATATTTCAAGGAAGAATGAATGTGTAATATTTTGATTTGCATTCTTGGCACGGTTTTCAGAATTTGAAAGTAAATTTCTCCAAAAGAAACCCGACCAGAAAGAGAGTTATATTTTTTTCAATTTTTTTTATTTTTAGGGAGTTCTTCATGTTACAGAATATTGTACAGTAGTTGAATTTCACAATGTCTATGAAATAGAAACCGTGTCTAATTGCA
The DNA here is from genome assembly GCA_034642435.1 of Megalocaria dilatata. Classification (NCBI taxonomy): domain Eukaryota; kingdom Metazoa; phylum Arthropoda; class Insecta; order Coleoptera; family Coccinellidae; genus Megalocaria; species Megalocaria dilatata. The sequence goes on along the minus strand of CM067863.1, from coordinate 44,651,911 downwards.
TCGGTCTTTACTTTGTGGAAATTCATTTTAGTGTAATAAAATAATATAGAATATTTCCACAATTTTTCAATTCACAACAGTTGTGTCGCCAACACCGTTCAAGTTACTATTTCGAAATACTCAACTAAGTGAAAATATTCAATAACAGAGATCTGCTAACATCTGTTTGCTTCTGAAAATAGTTTCAAGGATTTTGTAACTGTTGTTCCAACAGTATGAATCTGGTACTTATAATTTCATTATGGATAATTTTGTGGTGTTGTTGAAATTATATCCAAATTATCTCAAATGACTGGCATATGTAAAGTGGGAAATGTCTGACGTGTAACTCCTCTGCTGTTCATGAATTCTTTTCTTAAAGAATCTACCTGATTCATCAATATTACCATAGAACAATATTGCAAGTCAAGTTGGAAACTCCATATTTAGTGTCTTTCTTTATTATAACTTCATTGTTTCTTATGTAAATTTATTAATTATTAACCACTTTAAAAGCTAAATCTGAGTCGAAAACCCAAAAAATTGCAGCATATCACAGACTGATATTCTTCTTCTTTACGCGCCATGTCCTCAGAAAATTTGTGATCAGTTGCATAATCTACATTTTGTCCACAGACTCAAATAGTGAATGATCCATATATTGATTAATGTACTTATGAATAGTGATAATTTTCTTATAGAACTGAATATTATTAAATAAATTGCATCCAATAACGGCTACAACCCAATAATTACGGAAAATTTTTGAACAAAAAAACAAAAGGATTTGAAGTTGAATAAAACGGAATGAAACCTTTTTTTATTGTATCGGTGTCAAGATTTGTACGATTGTGAGATATATTCATTGTCCTTTCCACCTTAATTGCCTTTATTCCAATATTTACCCCGAAATATGAGTGAAAAAGGGGTGAGCCACATAAATTCCAAACGCTGTCGCTTGTTATGATTTCGAATTTACATTCCCAACGGGTATGTAATCTGCAGGGTCATCATATTGATGAGTATTAATGGATTAATGCAGTACGTTCGGTCAACACAACATATTGTTATAATCTACAGGACCATTCTCCTGGCTTTCCGATATCGAAAACGTACGGCTTTCGCTTACTGAATGAAGATTACAATTTAAGTGATATTTCGTGTAGTTTACAATATTTCATGTCACTCTTTTCTCCAATTTATACTGGAATCCAATTGTAGTTTTGGTACATCCAGATTTTCTGGCATGAGCACAATTCTGTTGATTAGTTATACATGTTTGGAAAACCACGTTTTGGAGATGCGATATTCAATGCATAAGAAAGAGTACTCCGTCCGTCCAGTCGAACACTGGAATAATCAAAAGATATGCGCGATATGATAATGAATAATCCAGATAATGAATAATCCAGAATGCTCTCCTCTCTCACACAGAAGTGGGGAGTTGGACACCTTATTTAGTTTCGGATTACACCGGTCCAGTTGGCGCATAGTACTCAGGAGTGCTAGTGTGTAAGCCCATAACAGTTGAAAATCAAATAGACTCTTCGTAAACAGAAATGTTTACTGTGGAATAAAAAGTCCAAATTATCAAACGGTATTTTAGTGGTCACTCAATTGAAGAAACGATACATTTATTTATTGTTGCATTTAAAGATCGGCCAATTCCTTCAAGTTCCACTATTTCTTATAATATTGAAAATTTTGAGAAATGTGGGTGTTTGCAAACATGTAAAAACTGCAACATTGCTAAAACGCCAAAATCCATGAGTGAAAAACGTCTGAAGAGATAGATGTATGTGCTACTGTTCAAACCATTGCACCTTGTTCAAGCAGACAAATTGCTGAACAAGTTAATATGAGTGATACAACTGTTCGGAATATTTTTAAGAGAAATGATTTGTTATTGAAGCTCTAGAAGGAAATGCGGTGTTGTGAGAGAGCTTCCACCTCTTAGTGAGGGAGATGGCGTTTCGTTTCCGAGTCTGCGCATCTGAAACTCATCAGACAGGCGTGATGCGCAGCTCCGCCTGTTGACGCCGGTGACCAGGTGTTCCGCTTGGATGGTGGTCGTTAAACGCTATATGCCTTGCCCTATTTGAACTCGGCGAGGACGGTTAGTCATGAATCTTTAGACTGGTCGGGTCCTCTATTGATACGCCGGTCAAGCTGCGACGGAGCAAGGCAGGTTTCTGGACGAGGAGCGAAGAAGTTGTTCGCTACATTATAAAGTACAGACTTGCCAAGAAATTTTTTCCGATGACAAAATTAAACGGAAGGAATTTTGAAAAACAATGATGAAAAAAAAAATGAAAAAAGTCTTTAAACAATATTTCATTCACGGATGAGTCGTCGTTTTTCTTGAATAGAAAACAGAACCCATCAATGGCAGGATATTGGTACAGAAAAAATAAACATATAAATATTTCTGTGCGTACCAAGCATCCACAAAAACTTAATTTTTAGACTGGGACCCTGAGGAATTACATGATAGGGTTCATTATCGATGGCAACCTTAACGCTGCCAAATATCTAGAGCTGTTACAGAACCAAAACATTGCGACAATTCAACAACTACCAATCACTTTCGTTGATATCTGGTTTCAACAGGATGGTTGTTCAAGTCACAATGCACGAGCAGTCAAACAGTATCTTAGAACCACTCTTTCGGATCGTGTCATTTCTACCAATCAAATGGCCACCAAGATTACCGGATTTATCTCCCAATGATTTTTTTTAATTGGGGATATCTGAAAAACTCGATTTATGGACATGAGATCAATAGAGCTACAAATCTTGTTGAATTCAGATTGAAAATAATCGAACTTTGTGCCAAAATAGCGACTATGTCTAATCTGCTCAGAGATATGAGATTTGGCTGTTGTTTGGCGAAACAAGGGGACTATTTGAACACTCAATTTGAATTTGTAAGCCTTCTACTTGCGCTGAGATTTTTTTTTAATCCGTTTTCATTTTCTCGTAGATTGTTTTTAATTTTTTTAGAATTTATTTTATTTTCAAAACACATAACCCAAGTACTGATTTTCAGAGATGAAATTATCTACGTCATACGTATACGAATAAATCCCTCTCATACAATATGAAATGAAATGGAAAAGTCGTATCATATTGTATATGATTTTCAAGCATTATGGACTACACTCCAGCACTTCTGAGTTCCATGCAGCAACTGAATTCTGAATTTGAGGATAACGCGGTGTCACAATCATTCCAACGCTTCTGTCATCAAATAAATAAATCAAATTTATCAGGTGTTTACTAATTATCATATGGTACTTGCTCAAAAACTTTTATTGGACAAACCGGAAGGTCCTCTAGTACTGGAATAAAAGAACATAGGCGACCTTTTCCCAATAATGAGTTAGATTTTACGTATGCAGAATATCTAATAACAGGCAAAAATGATTTGGATGAGCGTTTCAATATGTTTAATATCTTCAATTCACGTCAGTACTTTTCACCATTTTTGAAAGTCGAATATCGAAATGAACTCTATCTGTTTTTTTGCATATCATTATAAATTATCCATATGTCAAAGTACGAGATGATGCTTCAGATGATATTACTTGAGAATCGCAGGAACAAAAAATGTCATTTAACTCAAAATATTAATACTGAATTTCCAAAAATATATTTCAAATAAGAAATATTTCCTTCATTCATTTTAGCAAGAAGATAGAATTTTTTGGTCAAATACTTTTTAAACATATTTGCATGCTCTTTTTAGGCATTTGTTTATTCAAATCGGGAAACAAATTGATATTCTGTTCCTCCTCTTTTTAATCCGGTAAATCCATAAGCTCGAACACGTCAACTACAAGATTTATCTCCACTTTCCAAGATTTTTAGCGTTAACTAAGATATTTCATTAAAATTCAAGGAAAATAAGAATTAATCCAATCCCTTTCGGCAAGAGAGAGTAAATGGTCCCTCAAGACAGCCCATTTTCCGATGGCCCCAGTCTCATTGTTTTATGTCAGAGAAATTGGCGTCAACCTCAATAGGTCTCTTGGGCCCTCTAAAAAAGGCCAATTTGAATATTTTCAACATGGATTTTAAGGAGCGTGAATTTTTATAGGAGTATTATTGAACGATGACTTAGAGGCGTTACAAGGGACAAAGACAAAAGATATCTGACTTATTCACGTGAACTATTCCAAAATCTGAAATTTTCACAGATAATAATGGAAATTTCAATATATTAAGCGGACATAAAGTAAAGTCCCTTATTTAAATGGATAAACATAGCAAATATTTTTGGTCGCAACGGTTGCGTTACTACCCTTGCGAAACTCAAAAAGCATACAATGCCGTATATGCTCTTCTGGTATTTGACTGGCCTTTTCACCGCAAATTGCAAAGAAAGTCTAATATTCAATTATTTAGAAGTGAACAAGTCACAATAACCTTGAATTTTCTTTGACACGACTTCGAAGTACAAATGACAATCAAGTATCGACATGCGCAGAAACGACCTTACCTTCCGGTCCCCCTTTTATACAATATCGAATTTGTTGATCGTATTACAATGGAAAAATAACTAAGTTATATATTTTTGAAATTGTGTTGCATGGATATGAAGCAGTATGATTATGTTTATACTATTTCATTCTCGTTCTTTTTTCCAGGCGATCAAGTGTACGGTTCCAAATTGTAGTTGCGATTGTTTCGTCCCAGGAACTGAACAAATTCGTTATTGCGAAACTTGCAAACACGGTTGGGTACCACATGGTGAGTTTGACAAATAATCTGTTTTGAATGGATATATTTATTTTATATAACTTTGATCAATTTAGTTTTGACAATACCATATGTCAAAGAATAACTGAATTCCTGTAATTATTCACAATAAATATTAAAATAAATATTAATTTTATTAATATTACTTTCAGGCGAGATTTGAATGGATCCATTTCATAACTGAATAAAAATCCAATTTAATTTGCTTGAAGGATAAAAAAAGATATCTATTAAATACAAAAACGTAAAACGTGTGAAAATACTGAAATTTTTTTTGTTCCTTCAAATGAATTTTTTTCGCAATCATATTATTTAATACGCAATTTCTATTCATATGAAACTACCAATTTTTTTTTATATAAAGCAATTAAACACCAAATCAATAATTAATTGTATACAAGTGATTTCAATCAAAATTGAAAAATTCATTAATCTTGCACCCAACAAATTATATTGTTCAAAATCTACCAATGAATATTTCCATGAGTTATTTGATTTTGATACGATTTAAAATGGAATTGATGAATGAATGATTTATAATTATCGAGAGATCAGTTGAAACAGTCATTGCAATATATCAAAATGTACAGATTCGATTAAATTAGAATCAAAACGTTGGTTGAAAAAATTAATAGGGGTGTTAACTAATCTATAAAGCAAACCATCATGAGCTGATATATGCCACAAGAAAATTTTGACAGAGAATACAATACCATGAAATAAGTAGCTTAAAATTATAATTTCAATCCTGCAATTATAGATAATCAACTTAACAGACTCGAAACAAACAAGTCATAGCGCATATATAAAAATATTGAGCTACTAAATAATAATAATTTTCTGCTTGGGTACGTTACCTCTTAGTCCTATTTTATATATTTTTATGATTGTAATATCTTTTTTCAGAATGGTCACATGATTTTAATTTGTATACTAATAAAATTGAGAATGTCCTCAACCGAGGACGAAACGTCTTTTTAATATTCATAGTACTTTTTTATTTTATTTGTGGAATCCAAAATCCTAAGAAAGACCAATTTTACTTTAAATAACAGGATTCAAGAAATTCTAAGTTGCATATATATATATATATATATATTTTTATAAAATAACTCGTTCACGTTATCGTCCAGTGAGAACACCCGAAAACATGCTGCTATAGCCATGCTGGCGACCATGGCCAAATGATCGCGTGGTCGAAGATGAGTATTCTATCAGAAAAATCATCTTTAGTCCTGAAGCTCATTTTCACTTCGGACGACTATTTTTGTGGGGATTCGTTTAAGGTAAATGTTACGCCAACCATCCAGAAACGATTGATGCTTTCAAACACGAAATCTAAATTACTATTCATGAGATTGAGCCCCAGACAATCGACAATGTGATAAAAAGTTAGGTTGATCGGACGGGATACTATAGGCAGTCGTGGCGGTCACTTGAATGACATTGTTCTTCATTAGTAAATGTCAACGTTCAACCTCTCTAGTTAAATCATAACTTTGAAAAATATTAATTAGTTTCTATTCACAGCTGATCGAAAATGCAAATTTTAATTTGACCTCCCCTTAAATAAGGAAATCGAACCTAAGAATTACGAACCTGTTTATTAAAGTATTATATTTTTTTGTTGGTAAGAGTTTTGAAGGAATTTGTGTTTGAGAACTAAACTCACCTGATATCGGCCTGGTGTTAAAATTGGATTTTCCTTATTGGCAATATTAAGATGATTCATGAATCTGTTGTACAATTAACCTAACAAATTGCATTACGTGTTTCGTTCGCGCGGAGTAGCAAGTCACCTCGACGCCAGAAGACGTAAGTTTTCATTTACCCTTTAGAATACGCTTTTCTGCATATCCTAATTTAATAAAGCACCCGTAACATCGAGCAAACATTACATTTTAATTTAATTTAAAAGTCAGGCCAACATAACGGCAATATTTAATCCTTTGTGAAGTCACCCACTGGTGTCGTGTGTCATTTCAGAGGCTCACTAGTAGATATTGCCTGAGCCCAGGGGTCTCCAGCCAGTTTACAAATTGTTGGGGTTGTAAATGAATACATCAACTTTATGTTCACTCGCCCTGACTGTTATTTTCGATCTTTTGTCGCCATTAGCTAATCGGGGGTTGCATCTTCGAACTTGAATAGTTGTTATGGTCCCTTTTGTCATTAATCTGTCGTTGAAATTTGTGTGGTCATTTCTAGGGGCACCAAGAAAATTGCGGTCTGCCGATTTTGGCGCATCGATAAAATCGTCAATTCGAATTAGAGCCCACACTTATTTTTTTTTACCTTCAGTTAATGGCCTCACAGCCTTCATGAAGAACGATTACGACACATATATGTATGTGTAACTTCATGCCAACAATTCTGCTATTTCGTAATTTTTAAATATTTGTTATATATGAGTGTGGACAGCTCAGCGGGAGAGCATCGGACTCGTGACCGTGAGGTCCAGGTTCGAGTCCTGTTCAGGTAGAAAAGAAATTTTCTAGTTGGACGGGTATCTGCCACCATTTCACTGTTGGGGTCAAAAATTAACAGTGCTGTGACCTAAAGTGGCGCAAGATCGCAGTAACAAAGCCTACACAGAACACAGCTGAACTCCTAACTCGCACAAGCTGAAAAAGCTTCTGAGGGATCTTCACAGAAGATCTAGGAGTATCAGGATAATAATAATAATAATAAAATGCCTATATAGTATTTGCTGTGTAAAACGAGTAAAATTAAAAAGTATATTCCTTAGAATAGGGTTATTTAAAAAATTTTCAAATATCGCAAAGAAAAATTCTGTGAAACTTGATAAGAAAAACATTGTAAAAAGGGTATACAAACAACCATAAATTCACAGAAATACCGATAAAGAAAAATATGCGGAATAAGGGATATAAATAACCCTAAAATATTTTGGGAACTACCTCAATAAGTGAAAATATTCAACAATCGGGATTTTGCAACATCTGCTTAGTCGTTAAGAAAAATTTTAAGGTTCTTATACCTACTAATTTCTACTGCTTCCAAAAGCGTGAATCTGGTTATTTTATTTTCATAATGGATAATTCCAAAGTCATTGTTGAAATTATGTCCAAATTCTTTCAAATGACTGGCATATGTTGAATGTGAGATATCTGACGTATTACTTCGCTAGTGTTCGTGAATTCTTTTCTTGAAAGAACTTCCTGTTTGACCCATAGGGCAATCACTACAAGTCAACTTATAGACTCCAGATTTATGATCTTTATTTGTTTCATCTTTGTTATTTTTTATATGAATTCCTAAATTATTAACCGTTCTAAAAGCTACATTTAAGTCGAATCTCATTTTGAAATACTTGGCAATGTTATCTGATATTTTATTCACGAAAGGAATGGAAACGTATCTTTGAGTCAAATCTTTTTCAACAGGGTAAACTATAATAAATTCAAGCATTTTCTGTTGTTATTGGTTTAAATTTATTGAATGCAATTTGCCTAATCATAATTAGTTCTACAAAGAAATTATCGTGATTCAAAGATACATTAATAAATCTATTGATCATACTATGATATGCAGCCATTTTCTGATTAATAGGATGGTTCGATGTTTGATGAATTGTGATATATGTATACGTCGGTTTACGGAAAATGCTAAATTCATGCATATCATCTTCTCTCAAAATTTTAACATCAAGAGAATTTATACTAGAATTCTTCATTCTCAAAAGTGAATTTGATATTTTGATGAATTTTATTAAAATTGTAGAGCTACAACAAATGATATCATCTAAATATCTAAATCAATAAAGGAAACATTCGCTGGAGGCAAAAAAAATTAATTTATGAACGGAAAATTTCAAAGCCGAAGAACGAATCACAATATTTTTCTGCTCATAAATTTTATCACAAATTTGTTAACCTTTCTAGTGTAAACTTCAATGATGATGAAATTGATCTTTCACAGATCAATAATATTTTCAATGAAAAAGAACTAAATATTATCGTTATATATAAATAAGCGTGTTTGAAACCTATGAAAAAGATTGAAAACATATTTGGAAATGATTTTAGGAGAAATGAATTGCAAAATCATACAAATTGCTGTGGGATTTCATCGTGCAAATTCAAGTTGTCTGTTATTTTATCTGTTCCCTGAAAGTTATCTGTCTTATCAAATAATTCTCTTTTTTAATCGAACTGATAAAAACGTCCCATAATGACAGAGATTGTAATAAATTTTATATGAATAATAATCCCTTTCGATATTCGCGTAGCTTGAAATCAGGTCGTCGGCTTAATTAATATTCAAATGAATCGTGTTGACCATTTCCATAACAAGATTCCATAAATAAAATTTGTTTTGCAAGAGTTGACATTTTAGTGAAGGAACCGTCCCAAAGGAAAAGAGGCTTGGTCCGATCCCATAATAAAAGGGAAGCGGGGAAGCATAAACATATAAAAATTCAATACATAGACAATACAGTATATCATCTATGCCAGAGTGTGGATCTCCCTGGAGGACCATTCTGTATCGGGACATCGTATTCTATGCATAGACAACGGTCACTGGTCGCACATTTGACTATAGATGACCTAAGACAGGAGCCTCCCTAAACGAATGGAAATTGGAAGCACTTTGGACGAGGCTTCTCTTAACTTTTCTAGAAGCTTACTCTCCAGTAGGTTGATGTTACGTTCTAAAAATTTATGAACGGACATCGGATTTAGATGAACTCCAAATCAGACAACTCATACTTATCAGATATATCCTAAATTTAAACCGAGACAAATAGTGATTCGGTCCTTAGTTTAAAGAGAATGTTCGCTCGAAGGTTTCAAATGTATTTCTTCTGAATTATCCATGCAAATTTTGGCTTTCTCAAGAATTTCTTCGAAAATAACTTTCTTTTTTTTTTTTGAAGAAATCCTTGAGGTGATGTTGTGCATTTTTGAAGAAGGAATTTGGTTATCATTAAACATTGACACGAAACAAAATTATATATTATTTCCTTCAAAAATTTATTCAGTAATTTATATCGATAATTTGAATTTCTTCGAATTCTTTTGGTGATGTTAATGAGTGTTAATTCTATATGTCTACTAAATAGAAACTGTGTTCTCTAAGACATTTATTTTATTTAATTCTAAAAAGATTTCGAGAAAACATTTGTATAAAACTAAAATTTGTACCAAGTTTAACGAAATAAATCTGTTAATATTTAAGATAACATCAAAAATATCAAATTTCACAACCTTCATTAAGTTGAATGCTTGTTACTTTTTTATGGAGATATTATGACGAAGCAAGTGTTGTGAACTTGAATGAACGTTAACAGAAATTAAAGTGTTTTTCCTTTGAATCTTACTGAATTTAAAATGTTCATGATTATCGAAAATGCATATCCAACAACCTGAAATAAAGAAGTTACTGGATCTGAAACTTAAAGTTTCAAAGCTTCTAAATTTACACAAGATCAAAAACTCTTTCACGAAAAGGGTGATAAATGTCACTATTTCGTAGAAATAATAAGCCAGGATCCTATAACCTGGTGGTTACAAAGTAGAATGGCATCTTCTGTTGCAAAAAATTGACGAATGCTGCCAGAGTAAATATTATTGTTGGATCTATAAATAGTGAAATTGTCGTTCAAAGTAGAGGCAATTGGAATGTATGTGTTAACGGCTGTCGCGATCTGTTTATCAAAAACGACATGTGTGCCTATACCGAAGCGTCACGACGCTGTAAACAGTTCGACGGACGCTCGAAATGATCTTTACGACGTTAGAACAGTGCCGTAGGCTGCTACAGACTGAAATTTTGAACACTTTTAGGGAATAACATTGATAAAGGGTTATCAATCTGCTTACCTTCATTTTTTCACCCAAATTCGACAGAAAAGCAATAAACCAATAAATAAAAATGGTGAAAAGCACTGACGTGAAGTTGAAAGCTTCTCCACGCTAATTCAACAGTCCATATTCCCCAAAAGTATTACTTCTTACAGAGGCTACACATAATAGACAGAAATACAGTATATGATGTGTCATTCGAATGTCAAATGAACGTAATTTTTGCACTTTGAAACCATTTTCATGAAAATGAAAAATACGAGTGTTTGGCATGTAGAACTCTTTTATAAACTGCACCAACTGCAATGCCCAACCAACCTTATGAAAGACACCCTAAACACTCGTCGCATAACCATCCAAACCAACTCTTATACGAATCAACAAAAATAGAGCCAAGACTACAAGAATTGAGCAAAAAATTTGTCAAGAAGCACACCAACAGGGCTAATATGGAACCATATTAAAAAAATTAATACGGCTGATCTGCACCAAAAATAATTAATAAGGGGTATGAGCTATGGTAGTAGAAAGTTTTAGAAATCGAGACAGTGTAACATTCATCTGCATAACAATGTATACCAATATTGGTTATATGTTTGAAGTCTGTGTATAGGGAATATTGCACTGACGAAAACTAATCAGTTTGAAAGGTGCGAAAGTCTGCAATTTGCCTCTGTGATCTACAAGACCATGTCGAGTTTGTTCGAGTATAGAATTGTTATACAGATGTATGTTACACTGTCTCGATTTCTAAAACTTTCTATTACCAAAGCTCATACTCCTTATTAATGATTTTTGAATACCTTTTATCTTTAGAGTAAACTTATTTTTCCCATACAATAAACCCTATTTAACATAAATTATGAATGTAACTGGCAGAAAGACTTTGGTCGATAGCCATTTGACAACTATCAATAATGTTAATGACTACTACTGGTACAAAGGCATGTATAAACTATAAAATTGTTGAAATATTCTTCATTATTTTATTTATTTGAACTATAAAGCATACTATTATAGGGGGCTTATTTATGTTAACATGGATGATTCGAGGAATCGCCTATAATAGTTTAGTTTAAATATCTATGAAACAAGAAAATTTTGACTCAGAATATAAAACCATCGAACAAATAGTTTTAAATAATCAATTCATAATTTTGTTTCCGTAAAAATCATCAAAGCTAAAACGTTGACCCTTTTACCATAGCGTGCTTCAAATATACTCATTATGTAGACGAAACATAAAGTTGAAAATATCATTCCTTCTGAGTGTTACACTTCTAATGTTGCTGAGTATACATTTTACATATTTAACTTCTCGAAACTAACCTTTGCGTCTTCTCTTGATGTATCTGCGACAAATTCAATTTATCTGTCAGTAACTACAAAACCATAATTGTTATTATTCGGTTAGTTAGGTAACTATTTTGATGTATTTCTTCACATATCCATTCAAAGAAGTTACGTCGTATACTATCAATTAATAGATAGATGGTAATTACGTTGATCAATCAACTCACACGAAACGCTTCAAAGCTGATTGTTTTTTTTATTATTTTAATGTCATGCATTACCTTGGATTCTTTGTATCAATTTAAGTTCATTAGTATGGTATTTGAATTTGAATCCTGAGATAAGACAGGAGAAAATCTGCTGGAAATTACAGAGATATTTGTATAAATTTCAGGTACATAAGTAATATTATTGCTGGGGAATAATTTTATTGAATATACAGATAGCGAAAATAATGTTCGGAATAAAGGATTCACCATGCATTTACATGAGAAGCTATTAAGCCAGCCGCTCAGCACGAGAATAACTTCATTCTATGTTATAAATAGTGACTAATATTCAACTGGACGGCTGTTTGAATTTGCAATAAATGAAACAAATAATTCCTCTTCAAATAAATTCATTCGGTTGATCCTTACTAAATATTATTAATAAGGAGTTTGAGCTAAAGTAATAGAAAGTTCTAGAAATCGAGACAGTGCAACAGTATAACAATTCTCTACTCAAACAAACTCGACAAGGTTTTGTTGATCACAGAGGCAAATTGTAGACATGCCCACTTTTCAAACTGATTAGTTTTCGTCAGCTAGTGACTCCAAATCTGTCAAGTATCTATTATATATTCGCTATACACAGAGACACTGAGGTATTAATGATACCCTAGTCCATCTAGAGTATGCAAAATACATACAAGATATATCTTTGCGAGTTTATTCAAGTGAATACTCTAGATGGCGCTAGGGTATTTTTACTGCGTCACATACTGTACATTATTCTTTCTGCTCGGAAAGAAATATTTTTTTTTCAGAAATATAAAGAAATCGTGGCTACGCCTCTGCTTGAAAAGTTTACGACTTACGGGACTAACGTAATTCAGGCCACCTTCGCTTTTGTTTACACAAAGTCTTCTGTTTAAATCTAAACCGTTGACAAAATGGGTAATTGCTTTCGAAGCTTATTTATTCTACTTCCACGGTAAAAGAAATTTAATACAAATGAGGCGCCGTACCGGAAAAATAGACTGAATATAAAAATTCACTTTTATAGTTCTGTGAACATTTATACAGAATGCGAATTTGAGTTTTCGTATTTAGAACATTACAATATTTGAGTGTGTCATCATCTGAACAAAACATACGATATAAATTAAATAAATAATTTTCACTCAGCGAAAAAAAATCTCTCCCTAGATAAGCTGAAGTGATAAATAAATTCAAATAAATTAATTCGGCTGATCTGTACCAATAATTATTAATAAGGAGTATAAGCTATGGTAATAGAATAATAGAACTTTCTATTACCATAGCTCATATTCTTTATTGATAATTTTTGGTACAGATCAGCCAAATTAATTTATTTGAATATGAATGTGCTAATTATAAGCATTAGAGCAAATTATGGTCTTATTAGAGCATGAGGAAAGTTTATTCTGCCTTAGTAACGTGAAAATATCGAGAATACATTTCTTTACTTGAATTAACTCGCAAAGGAATGTCTGGTATGTATTTTGCATACTGTAGATGGCGCTAGTGTATTATGAATACCTTAGGCCTTTGTGTATTGCGAATATAGATACTTGACAGATTTGGAGTCACTAGCATACATATTGCACTGACGAAAACCAGTCAATTTGAAACGTGCGCATGTCTGCAATTTGCCTCTGTGATCAACAAAACCTGTGGAGTTTGCTTGAGTATAGAATTGTTATACAGATGTATGTTACACTGCCTCGATTTCTAGAACTTTCTATTACCATAGTTCATACTCCTTATTAATAATTTTTGATAAATAAATATTTCTTTCATTTCTATTACATGTATATAATATTAAATAAGGTTATTCTGATTTTCACAAATTTTTATTGTTATTTTATACAACAACTGTTACGCTTTCACAGTAGCATTTTCAGTTAGGTATTATCTTACATTTTGAATAACTGAATTTGTGTTCGATATCGGTTGCTATTTATATTAGGGTAGGTACAATAATTTTTAATGAGCACTCAAACCCAAAAAAGCCAAATAATTTTTTATTTATTTCGTTATGTCGGTTTTTATTTTTTTTTAGTATTTCTTGGTTTTTAATCGACTACATCTATAGTCAGATATTTAACTGAGGTCTTTTTTTTAACACATATATCGAATAAATTCATACTGATGAACACTTTCCAATATGGAATGGAAAAGAAGTTGTGAGTTTTGCGATTGATAATCCCGTAGATGATAAAGTGGAATATTGCGAACTGGAGTCACCCAGAAACGATATTAAGTTAGTGTCAAAACGTTATGGATCAACTTTAGGTCGGGAACCCCCAGAGAGTCCAATGTCTGTATTGAATTTGGGAAATGGTGAAATATGTCTCCATTAGCAGAGACACATAAACTGATATGGGGAAATCAGTAATAATCCTGCCAGTTTTTGTTATACAAGACAAATTCTGGGTATAAATATCCGTTCCCCACCTACTTCACGAAATTAACCTCAATTTGTCCCTTCGAAAGAATGGTCCGAATTACGACGAAAAAAATTATCAAAGGTAAAGCTGCAGAAATTTAATGGTGAATAAAACACGTTTAATATTTAGAATTCACATGAAATATCGAACGAAATAATTTTATCCTTATTTCGTTAGATATTTTATGTAATAAAAAGGGTTTTCTAATTGAAAGAAGGATTTAAAATATCTTGAATATGATATAGATTAATTCTGCAAACACAGTTTCAATTTGGAAGGTATATAGAATTAACACACAATTAACAGACAGGTTTCGAGAATTGTTGGATTCTTGTCAGTGGCCTTTAATATCCAAGTGTATGATAAATACATTGGTGTTCCTGTGCAGAGCGAAAATAGATTCGCAGTCGTTGGACATTTCAGAGCACTGACGAGAAACCAACAAGTTTCGAAACGTGGGCATGTCTTCTACTTATGTCCTAGCCATCAAAAAAACCTAATCGGGCTTGTTTGAATTCAGAATGTATATGTTTGCACTGTCCAGATTTGTAGAACTTTCTACTACCATAGCTCATACACCTTATTAATGATATTTGGTACAGATTATAAGGCGATTAATTTATTTGAATTTTGATTTACTTCAGCACAATTTTGCGTATTGTGAATATTTCACCACGGAAGGCAGAAAATCTAAGGGACGAAGATTTTCTTATAATCTTACTAGAATGTGGAAGGTTGAAAAGTTACAGAAAAGGCATAAAAGATCCCGAAAATCAGTATTGAGAGATTGCTAGCTGTACGTGTTCGTTTCGTCGCTCTGACCACGAGAAGGTATATAAAATTCCAGTAATATTTCAGCATCCAGCAAGCGAGCCGTTATGGTCAACTCGGCCAATTGATATTCTCGACTCGTCATCGAAGCTGGGTATAAATTTTATATGACAGATTTTAATACCCGACCCTTCAAATTTGCCGGCAGTAAACGATGACTTAATACAGGAAAGAGACCATCATATACCCATCTCCGCGTTGCGTATAAAATCAATTTATTCAAAATCCCCCAATATTTTTCAGGAATATATGGTTTGGCTTTTAGCTGAGCTGGAATAACCTTCAACTTCCGACCTAACAAATGACTACGTCCATACAAATAGATGGCAATAGTTCACAGACTTCCAATTCGACACTATTCACCTGAAACTTTTGAATATCAGCCAAATTAATAGATAACTTAAATACGGTTTTGATGAATACACTGCCGAACATAAAATTATCATTCATCCCGTAATTTGAATTCGTTTTGAAAATATCTTTTTTCGAACTTTTCCGCTTGAAACATACAAATTTTATGCCAGTTTTACTTTGAACTAGAGAATTATTTCCCATAAGTTACTGTCTCACAAATGATTATCAAATTAGGTTTAATAATCCAATTGAAAGAGCTCTATGAGGAGCTTTTTGAGGGATACTGATCTATGCTCGATATCAATTTTTGATTTGAGAAAGTTTTTCAATTAAGTTCAATAATGAATTATGTTGATTTCAGTTCCCTATTTTCTACATACTGGCTCATAATGTAAAATGTATTGAATTGAACTTGTTGTGATTCCTTGAATAAATAAAGATTTTCTTGCTTCGTAATGATTAAAAAGGGATTTTCTACTTGATAGAAGGCTTTCACAATATCTTAAATATAATAATAATAATAATAATAATAATAGTGCCTTTATTCATACATAAAGGCATTTATATCACACAGATTAATTCTGCTAACCTCACTGCAAGTTCTGATTTCATTAAATATTTTTCTTTAGAATTGAATGAAGTCTTAGAAAACACAGTTTCAATTTAATAGACATATAGAATTAACACTCATTACACAGCATCATTTTCTTTGGATTCTTTTATATTTTTTGATGCTGTGTAATGAGTGCTAATTCTATATGCCTACTTAATTGAAACTGTGTTTTCTAAAACATTTATTTTATTTTATTTTGAAAAGTTTTTGAGAAAAATTTTTTATAAAATTAAAATTTGTAGTGAGGTAAGAATTAATCTGTGTGATATTTAAGATTTTGTAATTATTTTCAATGAAAAATAAAAATTTAATTTTTTATGACTGTAGATAGCTTTGGACTCGTAACCGAGGGGTCCCGGGTTCAAATCCTGTTCAGGTGGAAAATAAATTTCACTGTAGGGTCGAAAATTAATAGTGTTATGACCTAAAGTGGCGTAAGATCGCAGTAACAAAGCCTATCTTGTGCAGAACTGATCTACAATCTCGCACAAGCTGAAAAATCTTCTGAGGGATCTTCGCAGAAGATCTAGGAGTATCAGGATAATATGTATAACAATAATATACTTCAAGGTCAAACACAAAGTATCTATTTGAGAACTTTGATAGCGAGTATTTTCTCCTGTAGTGGTGCTAACAGCTTCCTAAGGATGAGGCATGCTTTGGATCAGATTTTAGATCACATACTACGGAATATTGTACAAATCCTGCCCAGTATGTCGCGAAATTTTATAGAATTTCTACACATGCCTCCGTGAATGCTCTCCCGAACAAGTTCTACGGATTTTAATCTGAATTTTGAGAAGGACGTACAAATCCCGTCATTTCAACCTTGTCAAGATAAACAGTAACTATCCGAGCTTCAAAAGATATGCTTCACAATGCCATAGCTGAGTCTCCATCAAATATGAGTTACTCGGCCATACATACTTGAATATTTCTCTTTTGATTTCAATCGCCTATTGTCCAAGTCAAGTGTTTTCGTGTATATTTCTCACTTCTTGGAGATAAGTTCGAAGGGAAACTTCCATAACCATTCGGTTACAACCATTTGTTATAGCCGCCACAATTCGTGTCTCAACAAATGTACTTATAGCTATTTCAATACTTACAGTGGCAATACAAACGATTTGTAATAGACAGATGAACATTGAAACAAAACATATGCTGATGTTTTAATCATCATTTTAATGAGGAGTATGAGCTATGGTACTAGAAAGTTCTTCTTGTCAGAATATTGCAACTTGCATCTGTGTAACAGTTCAAAGCTAAAATACAGCCGAATAGATTATGTTGATGGTCGGGACATAAGCAGCAGACTGATGCTGATTGGCATCTTATCAATGTAAGGCATTAATGCCAACAATGCAACACAAATCTAAAAGATTAAAATTAGATGAAACGTGGGGAATGCCTTTTAGAATGATATTTGGAGATATATGCAATAAAAACTTCAATTGCGAAAAGAAGTAATTGACAATTAAACCAGCTACGATGTACAAATTGCACGAAAATCATATTTTTGTTTTTATCAAGATTAATATCCATCGAACTGTCTTTTCTCATATTCAGCTCGTAAAATCTATCCCTTGACGATTCCGGGAACTGATTAATCGATCTGTGGCAGAGCTCTTATCGATATATCCAAAACGTAGGGGAATGAAAATAAAATTGATAATGAATTACGAAATCCGAAACGCGGTTCGGCAATATTCAGGCGGAAGTTAGAACGCGTGAAAGAGAGGTTTGCGATAATGATGGATTAACTGGGTTTGTGCAGGGTCCAGCGGATCTGAATAGTGGCTTATTTCATCACGCAATATGAACGAATAATTAAAAGCAAAGTACAGGAATTGACATAATAATGGTTTTTCGCCGTGTTTTTTCCGGAATTTCATCGCAATGCTCATCACCTTTGTGTTCGATGTTTTTATTACACGCTTCGGTCGGAAATTTTGCATAGATCTTTTGCACAAATACACTGTTTAACTTTGCAGTCTACCTGAATTTATTCAAGAGGAGAGTTTTTCCTATTACCTTCTAACGATATTCTATCATTTTAAGGAATGAGTTTTTGAATAGAAGACAAATAACATATTTCATAATGACAAACAAGAAATGATAATTTTTTGGTGCAGATCTTCACTGGCTTTCCCTTGATGAATGGTTATAATTTGGACTTCATTAGATAATAACAGATAATAGCTGGATTAATTCTCCGCAACTTCTACATATTTCAATCTGAAAAAATATCTTGAAAACCTTTAGAATTAAATTTTAAAAATGACTTATATAACACTGTATCACTTCATAGACATACACAGGTATGGAAAAGACAGTGGAAAACATAGGAAATTCAGTGTTAATTAAGATATCCAGTGGAAGGGTCAAAACCTCAACGCGATGCGATGACGAATAAATGACTGTTCTCTGTCAATGGCAGTGCGCAGTGTTGATGCTTCGATAGAAAGGCTCTGCAATCTGCTTCACTCACCAGTACCATTGAGAGAGAACAGTCGTTTATTTGGCATCGCATCGCGCTGAGGTTTTGATTCTTCCACTGGTCCACTGGACGTCTTGATTACCACTGAATTGCCTATGTTTCCCACTTTCTTTTTCCATACCTATACATTATCAGCACATGTGATGCTAATTAACTGATAAAGAATCAAAGGAAATATAAAGTATTGACCAAAATATTTGACTTCATCACCGAAAACAAATTGTTTCGATTGGATATTAAGGAATAACAAGTTCAATCGCCAGAAATGTTCCACATAGAATTCAAAAAGATCTTTTTCATTATCCTTTTCAAAAAATAGATGGTACATTCTCCAGAAAAATTTTTACCCAATTCTCTTCAGTCAGGAGTTATTTGGATAAAAATAAAATAACCAATAAAAAATATACATATACCTTCTTCATCATACAGATTTATTCTGCTAACCTCTTTACAAATTTTAATTTTAATTTTAGGAAAAATGATTCAATTAGTAGACATAGAATTAACACCTATTACACAGCACCAAAAGGAATGAAAGAATACAAAGAAAATATAAATTATTAAATAAAAATATTAGATAAATACTTAAAGCATTCAAAATTTTGTTTTGTATCAATATATCATGAAAACCCAATTCCTTTCCAAAAATTCACGATATTACCACAAAAATTTCAGTGAGAATTGAAGGGAGTTATTTCTGATGAAATTCTGAAGGTTATGTTGTACATTTTTAGAAATAACTTTGGTTTTTATAATACATTGATACGAAATAAGATGTTGTATCCTTGAAGTATTTATTTCATACTTTTAATTAATAATCTATATTTTTTTTGTATTCTTTTACTCTTTTTCGTGTCGTGTAATGTCTACTAAATTGAAACTGTGTTTTCTGAGATTTAATTCCAAAAAGTTTTTGAATTTTTTTTATAAAATTAATTAATTAATTTTTGTTGAAGGAAGTATTTCAAAGATTGTTATTTTCGAAGAAATTGTTGAGGTTATGTTGTACATTTTCAGAGAGGAATTTGGTTTTCATAATACATCATTACGAAACAAACGTTTGGATCCTTCAAGTACTTATTTAATATTTTCAATTGATATTCTATATTTTCTTTCGTTTTTTCTATTCTTTCTGGTGCTGTGTAATGACTGTTAATTCTATTAGTCTTCTTAATTGAAATTGGGTTTTCTAATACATTTATTTATTTTAATTTCGAAAAGTTTTTGTTAAAAAAATTTTATAAAATTAAAATTTGTAGTGAGGTTTCTTTCCTTTATAGGTACATCTTTTATTTCAACCAACATTTTATTCGTTATTTCTCAGTGGCGTACGACGAATATATGTATGTTTTCATTAAGTTTTTGAAGTCATCATACTTGGGAACAAACCATAATATTTTCACAAAAAGTCCAAGTTTTTTTAGTTAATCATGAAGCTTTATTATTGAAAGCATAATAAAACAAAAGTAGACATTTTCAAAGCCATTCTTCCTACTGAGGGAAGGAAAAACAGGGTCGAATTCGCTCGTTATGAAAAAAGATTTGAAGTGACTATATTTCTTCTCCCAAAAATAATTGTCCACTAATTAAAACTTTTGCATTTCATAGTTTTGAAGGTGCTTCCTTTATTTCAACCATAATTTTATTCGTTACATCTTCATTGCGTGCGACAAATTATTAACACTTTCAAAACCCTTTCTCCTAGTGATGAAGAGAAAAAATGAAGAAGAAATATCGCGTTATCGAAATAGAATTGATCATAATAGTTCGCCTAAAAATTATTATCCAGTACTTAAAACTTCCGCACTTCATATCTCAGTCGGTACATCCTTTATTTCAACCAACATTTTATCCGTTACATCTTAATGAAGTATTTCTGTAGAAAACGTGCCTATATTCATACAGCCTAAGACACCATCAATATGGAGGAAAAACACAATTGTTACATTCGAGTTATTGAACTTGACATGTACTTATGATGTAAATTACAAGTTATAATTAGAATCTCGGCAGAAAAGCAAGCGTCTAGGATAGGTACGTTGAAGGTAATTAAAAAACCATTAGGCCAAGCGTGTAAAGCATATTTTTATTTTCAATTTGGAATACATTAGGTACTGACCAGTATTACAAATAACTTACTGTTACATTATGCTCGAACATCGGAACACTGCTTTACATTATCATTAATTATCCCGGTAGAGATTTACGGCTTATAACACTGCTTTTTTGCATAATTTCGATATTACCCAAATATTATTACGAGCATCTTAACATTACGAATTTATGGTCTGTAACGTACCATTCGGTTATTGCTGTTATGAACTTGTTGAAATCCTTCTTCTGACAGAATTGTAACGTTGTATCGCCCTATTCCACTTATGGAATAAAATTCTTTGTGTCCTTATGTTATAGGAAATTATAAAAAACACTGGGACACCTCAATTTTCAAATTCAATGGTGGTCTTTTTAAGCATAAATTTAAATATACAGGGTGATTCACGCAGATCCAGCACAGTCCGTCTTCTTTATTTTAAATAGGACACCCCGTATAATCTTTATATTTTTTTAAAGCTCCTTAACAACCTTATTTAAACTGATGCATTGACTGTTATGTAATAAATAATACGGGGCAAAATAATGAAATTCATAATTCATCACGCGTTAAAAAATGGTATTTTTTGAATAACCTGAATACACACTTATGAAATTTCTGAAGTATCAATTTAGTTGAGAAAATCAATTCTCGATATGCTGATGGATCTTGCTTTTGTTAACATTTTTTGTCATGAATACCTAAAAAACTATCTACATATGTCGATAAATAAAGAAAATCTGAAAATAATGTGAATTATTATCAGTCAGATGTTGCGGTATTGAGATTTATATTAAAATAGTAAATTCGTTATTGTGAACGTATTTCTTGTAGAAGTAATAATAAAATATTTAACTGAGACTCGCCGAATTGAGATTTCAATGAGGATCGGTTTCGGGGATAATTGCAGAAGTCAAGCTGAAGTGGCAAACTTATTTAATCAGAGGTATCCTTAGTTGCCTAATATTTCACAAGGTACTGTGTCTAAAATTCATGCACAATTCAGAGAACTTGGACATGTCAAACCATAAATAAGAAAACCGCAATTCATTGAAGATACTGTGAAATTACGTATTTTGTTAGGTGTTGCAGACGATCCAACAAGAAGTACAAGTCCGTGAAAATAATGTAAGTCATACAGCTGTCATAAGGTGTATCTACTAAGAAAGTGGAAACTTTCGTGGAGAAGGTAACAGAAGACGATCCAGATCGTAGAATGCATTTCTGCGAATATGATAATTGGCAGTTACTTTTTCTATTTGCTATTAGATGTAGAGGGATGAACCCTGTTAATACCTCTAGAGCTGGGGTGGAGACGGTTCGACAAGCATTGCATTACAGTAGCAGGATTGATCTGTGGCATTTAGATAAATTTCTAGAAAAGTTACTATTGCTAGACTTCTGAATCTAAACTTATGAACAGTATAAAACCACTGGAATAAAAATAGACTTATAATACACTCTCATTGAAGCTTTCCCAGCATCTCCAAGAATTTCGCTTAAACCCCTAAATTGCGATTCAGCATATCTACCTTGTCGCGTAGGTATTTGATATGCGGAATGAATGTGAGGACCAGAGTCGAGCACAACTCCCAGGGGGGCCGATTTCGGTCTAGTTCACCCTTGAGTAGAACAGTATGGGTTTTCTTGACTGATAATGAAAATTTGTTCTTGGAGAGACAATTTTCAATATCCTGGATGAAGAGTTATAGGGCATCTTCAAGGACTTTGCGGCTATTAGAGTTAACCAAGATAGCTAGTTTTCTCCCCATTCGATGGGGAGACGAGCCAGAAGTTCGTCAAGGAGAAGGATCCAGAGGAAGGGTCCTAGGACCGATCCCTATGGGCTATCCTTATCTACACTCCGTTTACACCGGCAACCACCTTGTGAAAAGGTTACGGATCTATCCAAATGGTATGAGCATATGACATCGAAGTAAGGGAGGGCAGAATCTGCGCAATACGAGCGGCCATCAAATGAAGTCGAATGCTCCCCAATGTCAGCGAACAGACTTGCAGTATACTGCTCTTCTGAGTGACGAACAAATTAGACTTATCCTTTTATTAGCATCCTCAGTACATATCCCGGAGCGGAGGATGTACTGATTTACCGATTTCTGACCAGAACCTGAGTATAAAGGAGCTATTCGAGCCAAAGAAAGACGCTCTAGCAGCTTTCCTATCTCGTTGAGAAGACACCGTTTGATAGGACTTTGGATCCTCAGGCAGTTTCTGTTTGTTTCCTTTGATTTTCCTCGCGTACATTTGATTGAGTTATTGAGTCGTTCTCTATCTCGTGCATTGAAATGAAGCGGCCCAATATTGCCTCCGCCGTTTCTTTCCAACTCCTAGTGTAAGCTCCTTTGGGATCTTCACTAGGGTCTTAACAGATTATAATGTACTAGGTTGAACGCATACTTTTTGCTATTTCTTTGAGATCCTCAAATGGTATAATCGCTTGCTAATGGCTGGAAGCCTTAGCAGATCGCAAAGTATCGCGAAATCAATTTGAGAAAGGTAAATTTCGAGCAAGCGGATAACACTGTTTTTCCAGCATTTAGTACAGAATATATTCCTATTGAAATAAGTCAGAGCTCTTATTGGGCGGCTTGTTCTAGAGAACAGCGTACTATCGTGTTGTCCAATTGTTTGTAATTTTCGAATTCTGGACCGAAAATGATCCTAAATGAGTAGCTTCGACTCACTGATGAAGAATCCGAGGTCAATGGTAATTCTATCCGGCCGTCCGTAAACACTCTTCGAATGGAGAGGAGAGAGCTAGAAACTTAAACCTTTCAGGATAGGTTTGGAGCTTAAATATCTCGTTTAATGAGTAAAATCAGGAGAATTTTATTTTGATCGCACGGCCACATAATCACTTGAGAATTATTCACTATGTCGATATGTAAGTCCTGGACAAGATCAATTTTTTGAAATCGTAGCGTATGTGGCCCTGTGAGTGCCAAGTTTTTATATTTATATAGATACAAAGATGCCTAATCTTAGTACGATCACTACAATCGATTGTAGGTTACTAATTATATCAATATATGGCAGAGTTCCGGAACAGGTGTTCCATAGATACTAACAAAAATAACTGATGGTGAAAGAGCTGCGTTGCCTTCTTCTACATTTTGAGTTTTTGATAGGATACCTCCTTTTTTTACTCGACAAAAAACCAGTTTCATTTCAAGATGCGCTCAGGACATCAAAACAAAACAAGGGAAAAATTAACTTGTAATTTGCTGGCCTGATAATAGAAACCGCAGGCAAGAAAGCGGTAAGAAAACAAAGAATGATAAGGGTTTCATTATCCCTACACGTGAAATTCCGAATTAGAGTTTCAATCTGTTACATTGTTTCAATGAAGGTCGGTATGTCAATCTGGAATAATTTATTCCAAGGAAATCCCCTAAATCTTGCACGTTAAATATCAAGAATCGGTAGAAGCGGCGGATAAGTTCGGCTGAAAGTGGAGCAGACTAGCTATAAATCAGGAACAGGTAGTCGTCCCGAAGGAATGCGCACAGAAATTGGGAAAGGCCGCAGTCTTGAGCCCTCTGGACCTCGAGATAGATTGAGTCACTTGCCTGTCATTGCTATTTCCAATCTCATCTTCAATCCTCATCGTCGACGCTCACCCCAGATGGTCGTCGACGCCTTTGTTTCGCTCCCGGTTAATGAAATTCTAATTTGATTACAAAAAAGGTGCGTAAATTTTGAATAGGCCGAGTATTGACGGGAACCACTGGGGCATTGAAATGCGGAAGAATGTGCTTTTCTCTTCGGAATTTAGACGACTACTAACAAGAAATATCACTCGAAGGAGCTAATCGCGAAATATATTCACATAATCGTTGCCCCACAAATTTTCAGGAAATTCTCAAATTCTTTATTCATTTCAAACGATGGCGGGTTTTAAAAAATTGATTTTTTTGTTTGTTTAGGTTTGCATACTTTTTCAGTTTGAGGAGATTTTTCAACTTCTATATTTCTACGAAATTTGAATATCAAAACAAATTGAAATATGTTTATCTTCTACAATTTTAATTTCCAAAAGAATTTTTTATTCAAAAACTTTTAGAATTAAATTAATGTCTAAAACAAGCACCGCTTACATTTAATAGACGTATATAATCAAAACTCAATATACAATGTCAAATGAAATAAATAACCCAGCAGATATACGAAAGTAATTAAAATTAATAAATAAATATTCAAACGAGACAAAATTTTGTTTCTGGTTTTATTTATTATTTATTAAACCAGAAACAAAATTTTGTCTCGTTTGAATATTTATTTATTAATTTTAATTACTTTCGTATATCTGCTGGGTTATTTATTTCATTTGACATTGTATATTGAGTTTTGATTATATACGTCTATTAAACTTGTTTTAGACATTAATTTAATTCTAAAAGTTTTTGAATAAAAAATTCTTTTGGAAATTAAAATTGTAGAAGATAAACATATTTCAATTTGTTTTGATATTCAAATTTCGTTATATTTCTTCTATCAAGTAAAAAGCCTTTCTATTTTATTCTATATTTCTGATAAGCTGATATCAGTTAATGTTTCACGTTTCTGCCGTCTGCCGTTTTAAATCGAAATTTTTGTACAAATTACACGTCTGTCGTTTGAAAATGATGAAAAATGTTTCATTCAAAATAATCTCAATTCCTTTTCATTCATTTTCCCACCTTTCTGGCAGTTCATGAATGCCATGTCACACAAAACAGTTCTTATTTAGAAGCGAACCTGTTATTGAGTAATTTTTGTATATTTTTGTACGAATTGAAGCTTTATTCAGCGGAGAGTGTCCGAGTGATGCTCATAGATGACAATCGGATGGAGCCAAGTCTGGAGAAAAAGCCGCATGCGCTGGTATTTCCCAACTAAACGCCTCGATCGTTTCCCTGACCCATTTTGTTGTATGTGATGGGGCATTATCATGGATCAAAATAACTTTGTGTTGCCTCTTCCCCAAAATATTATCTACATATGAATAAAGAATATCTGCCAATAATGTGGATTGTTATCAGTCAGATGTAGCGGTGTTGAGATTTACATTGAAATAATAAATTCCTAATTGAAAACGTATTTCTTGTAGAAGTGATAAAGAAATATTCAATTGGAACTCACCGAATTGGTATTTTAATGATGATCGGTTAAGGGGATAATTGCAGAAGTCAAGTTGAAGTGGCAAACTTAAGTATCCTCAGTTACCTAATATTTCAGAAGGTACTGTGTCTAAAATTCTTGCACAATTCAGAGAACTCGGATATGTTGAACCATTAAAGAAAAAACCGAAATTCGTTGAAGATACTGTGAAATTGGATAGTTTGCTAGGTGTTGCAGAGGATCCAACGACAAATACACGTCAAATTGCCCGTGAAAATAATGAAAGTCATACAACTGTCATAAGGCTTTTCCACAAAGAAAAACTTCATCCATATAAAATGACTCCTCTCCAGAAGCTAACAGAAGAAGATCCAGATCAGAGAATGCACTTCTGCGAAATAATGATGAATAAACTGAACAGAAATGAAATAAAATAGAAAGGCTTTTTACTTGATAGAAGAAATATAACAAAATTTGAATATCAAAACAAATTGAAATATGTTTATCTTCTACAATTTTAATTTCCAAAAGAATTTTTTATTCAAAAACTTTTAGAATTAAATTAATGTCTAAAACAAGCACCGCTTACATTTAATAGACGTATATAATCAAAACTCAATATACAATGTCAAATGAAATAAATAACCCAGCAGATATACGAAAGTAATTAAAATTAATAAATAAATATTCAAACGAGACAAAATTTTGTTTCTGGTCTTATCTTAAGAAATACTACTTGCCTTATAAAAACATGAACACACTTGAAGGACTTCCCAAAGAATATAATTTATTTGAAATATTTAATACATTTAAATATTCGAACAAATTATTTCAAAAAACTCTAAAAAATGTGCACTATATTTTCAAAAAACAAATATACTTCTAGATAATCCCTTCATCAGCCGTTATTAATACTCCAAATATCAAAATCAAAAACATAACCTACATCACTCACGTGTTAAAAGACTTAAGCTTCGAACTACAGATCAACTATATATTCAAGATTGATCTATGTTCTAACAAAATCAAAGAACAAAGTAAGTTATTTTAAGGTTTACCTAAATCCATTGACACCGTATAAAGAAATTTATTGAAGCCAAAATATAATTATATATTATATATAAAATAAAATAGAAAGGCTTTTTACTTGATAGAAGAAATATAACAAAATTTGAATATCAAAACAAATTGAAATATGTTTATCTTCTACAATTTTAATTTCCAAAAGAATTTTTTATTCAAAAACTTTTAGAATTAAATTAATGTCTAAAACAAGCACCGCTTACATTTAATAGACGTATATAATCAAAACTCAATATACAATGTCAAATGAAATAAATAACCCAGCAGATATACGAAAGTAATTAAAATTAATAAATAAATATTCAAACGAGACAAAATTTTGTTTCTGGTCTTATCTTAAGAAATACTACTTGCCTTATAAAAACATGAACACACTTGAAGGACTTCCCAAAGAATATAATTTATTTGAAATATTTAATACATTTAAATATTCGAACAAATTATTTCAAAAAACTCTAAAAAATGTGCACTATATTTTCAAAAAACAAATATACTTCTAGATAATCCCTTCATCAGCCGTTATTAATACTCCAAATATCAAAATCAAAAACATAACCTACATCACTCACGTGTTAAAAGACTTAAGCTTCGAACTACAGATCAACTATATATTCAAGATTGATCTATGTTCTAACAAAATCAAAGAACAAAGTAAGTTATTTTAAGGTTTACCTAAATCCATTGACACCGTATAAAGAAATTTATTGAAGCCAAAATATAATTATATATTATATATAAAATAAAATAGAAAGGCTTTTTACTTGATAGAAGAAATATAACAAAATTTGAATATCAAAACAAATTGAAATATGTTTATCTTCTACAATTTTAATTTCCAAAAGAATTTTTTATTCAAAAACTTTTAGAATTAAATTAATGTCTAAAACAAGCACCGCTTACATTTAATAGACGTATATAATCAAAACTCAATATACAATGTCAAATGAAATAAATAACCCAGCAGATATACGAAAGTAATTAAAATTAATAAATAAATATTCAAACGAGACAAAATTTTGTTTCTGGTCTTATCTTAAGAAATACTACTTGCCTTATAAAAACATGAACACACTTGAAGGACTTCCCAAAGAATATAATTTATTTGAAATATTTAATACATTTAAATATTCGAACAAATTATTTCAAAAAACTCTAAAAAATGTGCACTATATTTTCAAAAAACAAATATACTTCTAGATAATCCCTTCATCAGCCGTTATTAATCATTTTTTTTTTTAGAAAATCATTTTTTTTTTTAGAAATGAAATAGCTGTTGGTACAATCCTTTCTTTTGATGAATCAACATTTACATTGAACGGAAGAGTAACCGATAAAATTGTAGATATTGGTCAGCGGAGAATCCTCATTGGATATGTGAGACACATACGCAGTAGCCACAAAAGGTGAACCTTTTGGGTAGGTATCATAGGTGACCATATCATTGGTCCTATATTTATAGATGGTAATTTGACTGCCGAAATATATTTGAATTTGATTAGAGACGCAATTGCTGCTGCTTTAGTCAACTTGTTTCCTAAAGCAATAGATGCAAGCCGACCGAATGAAAATGTCTGGTTCCAGCAGGATAGGGCCCCACTTCATTATGCTTCAATGGTCAGAACTTTCTTAAACGCAATCTTCGTCAATAAATGGAGTGGACGAAGAGGTACATTTGATTGTCCAGTTAGATCGCCAGATCTTACGCCATTGGATTTTTTTGGGGGTTATCTTAAGAACAAGGTTCACGCTACATAGCCGACGAGCAATGCAGACCTCAAAGAAAGGATAACTACAAAAATGGAGCATATTTTAACTCAAAATATAAACAAAGTTAAGAACAAGTGTTATAAGAGAACGCTGTGGAGAACATTTTGAGCATTTATTCATTGTACTGAAATCATTTATATCATGTTATTCAGGTATTCAGTTTCTCGAAACTAATTATAAATACTTTCGAAATTTCATTTGGTATTTGGTATTACTCATAATAGAACTTATATGATATAATTCGTTGAAATGAGGAATTAAGGGTAATTGTCTCCGTATTTTTTATAATTTTCTAACATAAGGACACCAATAATTTTATTCCGTGAGTGGTTACCACACTGTATGTTATGATACTATTTAAATATTCTGAATTTAATTTTATTCAAACACTTCTAGCAAGTATCGACCAGAATGTTAATTTTTTTCGAAAAATAAAATGATTTTTACAACAAGTTTTTGAAACTTGGAGTATTTCCGAATGAATCACTGTTTTTACTTCGATTTGCCTCAAACAATAGCCACAAGCATTCAAGTTACAAAAAATTGAATCTAATTCAACAAAATTGAGGAATTTTCTTCAAAAATGTTCCTCATTTTCATTGAAGAAATTGAAGATGAAAAAATTGATTTTGGAATGACTGTTGTTGATTATATTCCTCAACATCGAAATGAAAATGAAGTATAAGCAATAGTGAAACTTCCTTATGGCCCATGTGGCTTTTTCGATAATGTCGAAATAGGCGGCTTCACTGAAATCTTGTGGTGGTCAATTAAAATAGAATCAATTTCATATTATCCCAGCCGAAGTCTACATGACCCGTAACAAACAGTTAGAGCAATTCATTACCTCTTGATTACTATGGCGTGATCAGAGC
The DNA here is from genome assembly GCA_034642435.1 of Megalocaria dilatata. Taxonomy (NCBI): domain Eukaryota; kingdom Metazoa; phylum Arthropoda; class Insecta; order Coleoptera; family Coccinellidae; genus Megalocaria; species Megalocaria dilatata. The sequence continues at coordinate 44,622,140 of CM067863.1, read as the reverse complement.
CCCGTCTGACAACAGAACGTCACAACCCAAATTATCAGGGGAAGTCATTCTTCATAAAAGGATAATTGTCGGGTTTGATTTACATAATAAACGGCGTACAAAAATGAAAATTTGTTAGGGATTTATCAGATCTTATCGCTCTTATCTGATTTTCCATTCGTGCGAAGGACACTCTTGACGCTTGGGGGGTTAACTTGCAGTTAGGTGTTATTTATTTCATTTTCTTCGTGCACACAGATCCAGACTGACCTCTCCCCAATTCACAGGCAGTATTTCAGAAAACGTATTTTACATATGGGTGGGACTGTCAACGATTCGTTGAATTATAGCTTTTCCAGAAGATTAGCTTCAGAAAACGAGTTTAAAACTCATGCAGTGAGTAGCTCATTAGAGCACTGTAAACTCCTCTCGAGACTTTCCCTATGCTTTATCAGTCAAGATTTTGCAAATGGAAATCATCAAAATTTGTAGTAAAACAATACTTAATTTCCGACAACGTTGGTAATTTCACAATAATTGTTTCTCTATAACAGGGCGAAGTACTATTCCAATTCTGTTTTATTCATTTATCTCTATGGCCTCTTACTGGTTGAAGGAATAACTTTTACTTTCTATATGTAAAATTCCGAAATTATGGTTGAAAGTATGTCCTGTTTCTAACAAATGGTTCAACTATGTAGAATTGCTTTTGTTTCCTCAATAACAAAAGCAATTCTACATAGTTGAACCATTTGTTAGAAACAGGACATACTTTCAACCATAATTTCGGAATTTTTATTGAGGAAACTCTTCAAATGTTCACAAATTTTATGCCGTAAAGTTCTTCCAGTCTGTCCTTTGTAAATTTTTTGGCAATCAGTGCAGGTTACCGATGATGCCTCCAGTGTGTAAAGCACACCTTACAGTGCATTTTTCAGGATGCAATGGAACCTGCAGAACTTCTTGAGGATTGTTTTCACTCCATATTTTGCTTGTTTACATAGCCGTTCAGCCAGAAATGAGCTTCATCACTAAACACAATTTTACGATAAAAAAGTGGATTAACTTCAAGCTGTTCTAGGGCCCAATCAGCAAACAAACGACGCTTATTTGGTCAAGTGGCTTTAGTTCTTGAACTAATTGGATCTTGTATGGGTATAGACCAAGATCTTTACGCAAAATTTTCCATGTCGTGGCTGCACATAGTCCAACTTGTTGTGAACGTCGACGAAAAGACAAATCTGAATCATCATTAACATGACTTACAGCAGCATATGACTTACAGCAGCAATATTTCTTTTTGTACGTACAGTTCTTTGTCTTGTTGTTGTTGCATCGAGTAGAGAGAATGTTGTCCGAAATCTATCGATAGTTCGACGAATAAGCTGCTCTGATGGACGATTATGTAAACCATAAATTTTACGAAGTGCTCTGTAAGTTTGGCGAATAGGACACTGATTTTGAAAATAAATTTCAACAATTTGTAAACATTGTTGTGGTGTGAGTCTTTCCATGATAATTTGTCAATGCTTATTGAACAGAAATGTCAAAACAACATGGCTTCTACCTTCAGCTAGCCCTATCGAATGTTCTATCACTCTAAAAAAACACCCATATTATTTGTGAGCATGAATTTGTGTTATATCTACATTAAAAACATCTTTTGAAAACATAAAAAATCAAGAGTGACTACAGAATCCTCTAAATAGTGAGATTTGCTCCTTCCTTTCTTCAGAAAGCCTCCTAGAAACAATTTGCTCTTGAATTTCAGTTCCTCTAGAGGAACTAACAAATTTTGAAAAGTATTACAGACTAAAAAAGTAATTATCAATATTCACTTATGATGTTATATGTATATGGAGTTTTTGAATATTAATATTCAAAGGGTGAGCCAATATATAGCGTTTTTCCATTGTTGTAGAATCTAATACCATCGGTAACTTGTTTTTGTTTTTTCCAACTAGTTAGTTTGTAGAAATAAGTTCATACAGGTTTGATAATAGATGTCACTACTAATTTATTATTCCATTGTTTCATCTGGCAACACCTTCATTTTGGAGTGTTATCATGAGGCTTTCTTTTCAGTACCTGCCATTTGGCTGAAATATGCAACACAGTTTCTGTTTGCTCTGAAAATGTCAATTTTTGTACATTTAACCCGTCATTTCGCATCGTTTAAAAGCAATGGGAAGGATCCGAAAGGTAGAAAATTGAGTGCCGTATGAACTGATGCCAAGAGACGTCAAACGATGTCGTTCCACGTATAAGAACCTATGTAAGTTTTCACGCAGTATCAGTTCAAATGTAGAACATGATTAAGTCACACTGTGGCGACAAACAATAAAAAGTTTTTGGAAATTGTATTTTATTTATTACTAGTTGAACATTCGACCATTCTACCGGACAGAGGACCTGAGTATTTCCGCTCAAGAAGACAGGATGTAAATCTAATTCTTGTTTCTGTAAAATTTGCCTCGTAGATTTTCCGAAGTTAGAATTAACATACGATCAAATTGCTGGAAACCTCAGTGTTTCTTTCAATAGAGAATATACCTCCGAAGTAAGCACTGTTCGAAGTTTATCGAACTCTACTCTGGATTTATGTGACATATTGTGCGATTATTTCAAGGAAACATACATACACACTTCCGTGTGGCCTAATATCGGAAGTTACAGCTATTTATAAATCACGAGGAAACAGTTGAATTTGTTGAAGCTGAAGAAGATGACGAAACGTACCGCTTCTTTAAACAGCAACGAATCGTGATCGGAAGGGTTCGAACCGAATGAAAACATCAGCGGCTCAACGACATAATTCGATTAACAGTAGTAGAGAGAGGAGAAATGAAGAAAATTCAAAATAATTTTAATTATATAGTTACAGTAATAACTATAAAACGAGTTACTAATAATTATATAGTTGTGGCTACGATTGCGCCAAACTGATCTCTCCCTCAACAATTAACTCTACCTCAATTACCTCGGGAAGACTGTCATTGTAAAGACATGGGTGTACGCCAAGTTATAACTTGAACGTTTTAATCATTGTAATTTGTTTACTACAGTCCTAGGAATAATTTTGTCATTTAGAGCAGCTCAGTTTTAGGGATCTCCTTCGGATATTATAATCTGAATCACCTTTCTGTGTGTGGGAACAATGGTTACCGAATTTGATTATTTCTAGATGAATTTTAAGAATTATTGACAGGATATTTCATGATTTCGTATACTCCGTGCATCGTCAAAATGCTTTTGTGGGATTCCTTCATAAATTAAAAGAAGCACTTACATCTAATTTCCTCTGAACTTTATTCTTCAACGAATACAATCGGTTTCGACCGTAACGTCATTATCCAGATACAGACAATTCTAACAAGTATTTGAATAATTTCAGCAGCTAAAATTTACAGAGATATTAAATTAAATAAATGCAAAAATTTCACACATAGAAAGTAAAAATTATGCATTAAACCTTATAGAGCCCCTATAGATAAAATAAACACAACAAAATTGATAGTACTTAACGAACAATTAAATTTAAATAACTCACCCCTGTTAAACATATTCAGATAAGCTGGAATTCACAAAGACCTTTTTTGGGTTTTAGTGCACAATAAAAATGTTTGTATCGGGTTTTTTTTTATAGAGTAGTATGACTTTAAATTGAAATAAAACACATTTCAATTAAGATTGAAGCCAAATTTTTTTTTATTTATGTTTTAAATATAATTTCTGGCATATGTCCACCACGCCTAGCTCTGAGGAACCGCATTCGACCAGACCAATTTTGTACCACTTTTTCGAGTAATTCAGGCCTTATTTCATCAATAACACGAGTTATGTTGGCTTCCAAAGCGTCTTTTGTTTCTGGTTTATCAGCATAAACCAATGATTTGACATAACCCCAAAGAAAATAATCCAGCGGAGTTTTGTCGCATGATCTTGGAAGTCAATTAATTGGACCATTTCTCAGAATAATATATACAGTGCATATTTCAGGATGCAATGGAACCTGCAGAACTTCTTGAGGATTGTATTCACTCTATATACGGAAATTTTGCTTGTTTACATAGCCGTTCAACCAGAAATGAGCTTAATCACTAAACACAATTTTACGATAAAAAAGTGGATCAACTTCAAGCTGTTCTAGGGCTCAATCAGCAAACAAACGACGCTTACTATGGTCAAGTGGCTTCAGTTCTTGAACCAGTTGGATCTTGTGTGGGGTAGACCAAGATCTGTACGCAAAAATTTCCATGTGGTGGATGCACTGAGTCCAATTTGTTGTGAACGTCGACGAAAAGACATATCTGGATCATCATTAACACTGACTTACAGCAGCGATATTTTCTTCTGTACGTACAGTTCTTTGTCTTGTTGTTGTTTCATCGAGTAGAGAAAATGTCCGAAACCTATCGATAGTTCGACGAATCAGCTGCTTTGATGGACGATTATGTAAACCATAAATTTCACGAAGTGCTCTATAAGTTTGGCGAATAGAATACTGATTTTGAAAATAAATTTCAACAATTTGTAAACGTTGTTGCGGCGTGAATCTTTACATGATAATATGTCAATGCTTACTGAACAGAAATGTCAACACATCATCGCTTCTACCTTCTGTCAAATCACAGTTATCCCTGTCGAATGTACTATCATTCCAAAAAAACACCCGATACCTACTCTAATATAAATAGCAACCGATATCGAAAACAAATTTATTTATTTGAAATGTAAGATACCACCTACTTGAAGATGCTACTATGATAGCGAAACAAGTTTCATTAAATAACTATAAAATTAGCAGAAATTAAATATGGATTTTCATCAAGTGAAGACTGATTCAATTAAGCACTCAACGACTGTCAATCATTTTGTACGCGTTTTTGCCGCATTTGACGTAGCAGCATCATCTCTGACGGCGAATTCCATTTAAAGTGTTTGAAATTAAAAAAATATTCAACAGAAATGAATTCTATATGGATAATTTACACTGTTCAGTTAATAACAAGGAGATAAAAGTACATATTGCCAATGTTTCGTCCCTTTGGGATAGAGATATCATGAAAGATTAGTGTCCATGAAAATGACAAGTGTAAAAACTACTATTTCACTACTATTTCAGAAAACGTATAGACTTTTTTTTTCTATAAAATGATACTTTCAGCTGTGTTTTTCTTATCAGAAAGCAACATTCTATCAATAAACGATATTCTCTTCTTCCTAGGTATTGAAAATCAAAAAAGTTGTCTCACTAACTGTAACTTTTGAATTAAACGTAAAATCGTCGGGAAATTTTTACAGTTATCCTGTAGGTTAGTACTTTGTATGAGATATATCAAATTTGTACTTGTGACAGATGAGAAACAATCAAATATCAATAAAATATTCATGAACCAGTGCTGTATATCGAAAGAGAATTTGCTCTCTCTTCTCTTTATGTATTTGCCAATATTATAAGTACTTCCTACTTACGAGCTTTTATGGGATTTGAAATGAGGAGGTGATTTAAAGTCCATTCTAACTAGAGCTAGTCTGAACTGAAGGATTTTTTTCGTACATTTTGAGGCAGCATTCAGTTAAGTACCATTTCTCCGTTTTATGTTGGCAAGGAATGTGAAATCGAGCAACAAATTGTCGAATGAAATTGATCTGTTCAACGTCTATCTCGAAGTTATTTATATTCGGGGCATCAGTCTCCATGTAATTTTGGAAACCCATTTGATATATCATTCCGTGGAATATAGGGAGTAACTGTTAAAAACCAGACACTCTTGAGTAAGTTTATAAATAAATCTCGTCCAGAAAAGGATCATAACGAGGAATATTCAGATGTCGATGGGGTCATCTGTCGATGTAAAAAATTCAAATGATGCTATTAATCTTTTACAGCTTTCGGTGTTTTTACATTACAGACAATAGCGAACGTGACCGTCGGTCAGAGGGGGTGGTCAGAGCCTGGGATGCCAGAGGCGCAAGGGGACTGACTGATATGGTGGCTTTCTTTGCATTATTTAGTGGCTTCTGGCATCCGTCGTTCCAAGTAATCACCCACGTTCGTTACCTCTGATCACCTCTTTATTCAACTTTCCATACGCAGAAACTGAATTCTCACATTACTTTTATTGCCATCTTAAAACAACTTCTCAGAAAATACTATATTTTACCACCAAAGAATCCAAAATTTACACATTTTTGTGACGGCAGTTTCCAGGTGTTACCCTATCTTCAGACAACTTAAAACTTAACTATAGGTACAAAGATTCGTAACACGAACACAAGTGTCGGCACACTAAAGAGATGTGATCATCAGATGTTATTTGTATATAATAAATAAATAAATTCGCCATATCTGTACCAAATATCATCATAAGGAGTATAAGCTATGGCAACAGAAAGTTCTACAAATCGAGACAGTGTAACATACATCTGTATAACAATTCTATACTCAAACAAACCCGATAAGGTTTTGTTTATCACTGTGGCAAATTGTAAACATGCGCACGTTTCGAACTTGTTTGTTCTACTCAGTTCAATGAATGCCAGCAGCTGCAAATCTGTCAAGTACCTATATCCGCTATACACAGAAACACAGAAAGGTACACTAGCGCCATTTAGAATATGCAAATATACAAACAAGACAAACCTTTGCGAGCTAATTCTAGCTATTACTAAAACTCACACTCCTCATTGATGATATTTGGTACAGATCAGCCGAATCTATTCATTTGAATATGAATATACTAATTATGAGCATTACGGTATATCATTGTCTGATTTGAGCTTGTTCGCCGTTTGTATTGTGAAAATATGGAGAATACATTTTACTACTACTTGAATTAGCTCGCAAAGGTAAGTCTTGTACATATATTTGCATACTCTAGATGGCGTCAGTGTATGATTAATACCCAAGTGTTATTGTGCATAGCGAATATAGGTACTTGACAGATTTGTAGTCGCTGGTATTCACTGCACTAACAAAAACCAACAAGTTCGAAACGTGCGCATGTCTGCAATTTGCACCTGTGTTCAACAAAACCTTGTCGAGTTTGTTTTAATATAGAATTTTTATACAGATGTATGTTACACTGTCTCGGTTTTCAGAACTTTTCATTACCATAGTACACAAATGTTCATTAATGATAATGAACATTGTTGGATATTTATAGAACTGTATGGTCATTCATTTCATTCCGATCGTTTTTATAATGAACTTATTTGAAAATTTGAACAATTCCGAAAAGTCAAGCTTCCTTCCTTCAGAATCTACATGCATAATTTTTAGATTGTCTATTGTGAGAAAAGTTTGCTTGTCTTCAGATAAACTCTAGTTTTGAATGAATTTCTCAATTCGTATACAATTTGCTATTGCAAGCCGAACATATTAAATCATAAACTTCAGATTCATTTATGTTTTGTATTGGATCTTCCGCATTGAGAAATGAAGAGGTACCTATTTATTTTTGCTGTTCGAAGACGATATTTATACAGGTGTCGCAGAGGGTCGACGTCATGTCGGAAGCGAGTTATAGGCCAAGTCAAAATACGTAACGGGTTCGCCTTTACTTGATAGAAATTCATTTTACACTTTAGTTGAATGAAACATTTATATGTAGACTTCTATTTATTATCTTGAATTGATCACATTGTTCACGTGTTTCGTTTACATAGTTAATTTATTCAGATGTTTACAAACAGTAAGCATCTGATATAATAATATAAAATAATATAATATAAAAAAAGAATCTAATAACAAATATAATATGAAAAATCTGACTAACTACCCCAGCTTGAAGAAAATGTCATTATAAGAATTTCAAAATGTTAAAACAGTTGTTAGTAATTCAGCAAATTCCTTTGATATTTTTTTCGTAAAAAACCCGGTCGTGTATTAATTTTTCATGTGTACTTAAAATGATTATATTGTACCGAAGGTTTTCCTCGAGGACGTAAGTTTAAGATTTCAGTTTAATTGTCATTATAAAATAAAACACTTGTTTACATTTTCTACTTTATTTAATAAAGTAGAAAATGTAAACAAGTGTTTTATTTTATAATGACAATTACAACTGATTTCTACCAAGCAACGGCCCAATCTATCATAAATTTCAGTTTAAATGAGACGGAGAGAATTCTGATACCATCTTGTAGCCAGTCTGTTCACCTGACTTGAACCTGCTTGATATTTATTACTGGAGAGCGATGAGAAAAAAGTGCATTTTAATTCGATCAAAAATATAACTCAACTTCCAATCTTCTCTGAAAAGTTTTCAAACGTGTATTAGGACTGTAGGGAGTCAGTTTGTAGATTTGTTTCTATGTAATAAATATAAGAATCCAAAAATGTTGAATTTAGATTTTTTTTGAAACAGTTAGTTCTTCAAAACTCAGTTTCGTTAAAAAGGGGATTTGTTACTTGGTAGATAGTTTTTTCCAATAACTTAAATATCAAGCGGATTAATTTTGTTACACCTCTCTGCAACTGTTACACCTCTCTACAAATATTACACCTCTCTACAAATGTAACACTTCTGTCACAAATGAAAATGTTAATTTTCAAAAATTACTTGAAAATTTTCAAAATTACAATTAGATAAAATGTCTTAGAAACACTGATCCTTTCTGGTAAAAATGGTTTGATTTCTCTTATGTCATTATTAATTAATATTAATAATAATTTTTGTTGGGGTTTCAAAATTCATCTATATACAAATATTAAATTCATTATTTACCTTTAAATATACTTCACTCAGTAATTGTTCTATTGACATATGCATTTCTGTGAATTTTAATGATTATCGCTCATTCATTCATTGAATAAATTAAGGATTATTTTACTACTAATAAGCATACGTTGCCTGGTGGCAAAGCTGAGGTAAGTGATATATTTTGTGATCCCGGAGTTCAAAAGGGTCCGCAGATTAGAATGAATAATTAAGATCACATCTATTACTTAATCCTTTCAGCAATTACCTCGAAGGAGGGGTGAATCTATAAGACGAGGCATTAGCACCACGATCTCCTTCTTTGCTTCTGCCGATTAAAATTGTTGCCATAATTACGGAACTAATCAGAAGTTTTCTTCTTCTCGAATTACGTTGGCAAATTGTTTTAATTACTAACATTTCAGACGCAAACGTTACTTCATCCGATATACAGGATGTTTTGGAATGTTTTTCAAAGACGTAGAACAGAATGAAAGAAATTCACAAAAAAGCCATTATGAAAGTTGGAAAATAAATGAAATATGACAATTGAAGTTGCTATTAATTGTAATTATTTTAATTCCAATTCTCAGCTCGAACGTCTATGAGGAAAATCGCTTAAAGTGAAAAGAATATTCGGATATTGTTTGAACTAAATTCAAAATGGAAGAAACCAATGTAATGTAAAGACGTCTAATACTAGGCGTAACAATAATTATATTTGATATTTAATGTATCGTCAAAATAATAAGTTGGAAAATAATTAAATTAAATTAGCTGCAAAATTATTGAATAATACGCAAGTTCATAATAATTCGAGTTAAGAATTCCCACCAACTATCAAATCAAATCAATGATTGATAATTCATGATACATTAATGTATCACTCCAGTTAAACATGATTCAATTGGCAACAATAAATCTTCTCCTACTTGTCCGATCAATAAATCAGTCTTTGAAATCTAAACGACTAGAGGTTTTGTAATTAGCGAGTTGGGGAACACTTAAATTGTAAAGTAATTAGGAATCAATTATTGCTATTGGTTTGACTTCTCACTTCTTGAAGTGATGCCCCGAAGAAACACTTATTCAATTATTCGTTTCAGTACAATAAATTAAGTTATACTATTTCACTTTATTCCTGGTTATAATTCCAATTTAACACATCTTATTCATGGAAAGAATCCAAGAACTGAATAATCATTAAGTACTTTTTTCAATTATAAATCTGCTAAGATTAATTTAGAATTGAGAATATCAAAAACCTGAAAATCTTCCACTGTATATATTTAAATATACTGTATATATTTAAAATATACACTATATTAATAAAACATCAAAAGTTTAACATTGTATACAAGATGTATACGTAACTTTTTCACTTAGTGTGAAAATTAAAAGGGCTACAGGCACGATGATATACTTAATTCAAAATATGAGCTATTATATAATATGTATTTCATGCTTTTTCTATCATCAGATAGCTCTAACACGGAATATTGTAATAACAAGATTAAAACTTCCCCTTCAAGAAAACATTTTGGTTTTCACACTAAGGGAAAAATTTACATATATATGTCATATAAAGATATATATATATATATATATATAAATGTTTTTCTAAACAAATATTAATGTCATATTGACATAATATATATTTTCAATATAATAGGGTGACCGGAAAGTTATGTTGTTTCTGCGCATGTCGAGATTTGATTGTCATTTTTCTGCTCAATGTGTACTTCGAAATCGAGTCAAAGATATTTTAAGGTTATTGTGACTTGTTCACTTCTGGAAAATTAAATATCAGATTTTTTTTGCTGTTTGGAGTGAAATGGTCAGCCAAATACAAGAAGTGCATATCCGGCATTGTATGCACTTTGTGTTTCGCAAGGGTAGTAATGCAATAAAAGCGACCAAATACATTTGCGATGTTTATCCAAGTGCATTAGAAGTTCGTAAATGCCAAAGATAGCTCTCTAGGTTCAGATCTGGTAATTTTGATCTCTGTGACTTCTATCAATTGGGAAGATCAACAACATTAGACAACGACTTGCTAAGTGTGAAAGTGGGAGCAAATCTATGTCAGACAATCGAGGACCTCTCAAACACCCTTAACCAACCTTGGTCGACCATCCAAGAATATTTGCAGCAGATTGTAATAATAAGCAGAGCAGATGTTTGGGTACCCATAATCTGTCCGAAGAGAACAAAGCCAACCCATCCATCACATACAACGTATTGCTTCAACGGCACCATACAGAACCGTTTTTTGATCGCTTGATCGCTGGATACGATAAATGGGTCCCATATGATAATTCAAAACGCAAAAGGCAGTGCTCCTCTCCAAATGAATCACCTCAAAATACTGGGAAGCCGGGCTTACATCCCAAAAAGGCGTGTGTTTGATAGAGTATACGCGAAACTGTTCATTTTGAAGTGCTGAAACCTGGACAAACTGTAAATGCAGACCTTTATTTTGAACAATAGGATCAAGTGAACCAATCTTTAATCGAAAAGTATCCGGCGATTGTCAACAGTTGGCAAAAAACTCGAATGAAACTGTGTTTAGGAAAACCGTCTTACTCATCCATTTACGTCATTCATCAACGCCGGTGCAAATTATGCATGAAAATTCATGCAAGCACGAGGGTACTCTGAATACGTGGCACTTCGCCAATATTACAAAATTCTCATTGAAGACAGATTGTAATCATGACTACATGATTTTGGCCAAATTTCGGATCAATTTTTCATTCAATTCACTGCAACGAACTCTTAAAAGCAACTCTAGGTAAAATATCATTAATAAATGAATCTCACTTAACAAAAGTTTAAATTTTCATCGGATAAATTCATGGTAACACGAAACAATTGTTGTGTAAATAGTAAAATTCAGTGGTAATAAACGTTGAGTGAAAAATGTAAAAATTCTAAACACCTTCCCAAAATAATTTATATTAGAAATAATACTTTTTTGTGGAAAAGCCATTTCTATTGAATTACACAAAAATATAACTTCCACCGTGAAACATCGGTAAAAATAACCAAATTCTCAGAAATTAAAACCTTGCATGAATCAAATGCTTTGAGACATTTCTTGTCCTTACACTTTAAAATGTAAACTTGAAACAAACTCAATTTTCATCAGGTGAGAACCGATTCAATTAAACTTTTAAAAAAATACTCGAACACTGAAAAAAACTGAAAGGAATGTTAACAGCAAACAGTCGAAATGATCACAAAAGAAAAATAAAATAAATGGAGGTTTATACTTGATAGAAGGTTTATAAAATTATTTAAATATTTTAATATTTATAGATATATTCTGTTAGCCTTCTGCATATTCAATTTCAAAAAATTATATTGAATATTATAACTTCAGGAATTAAATTAATGTCATATGAGTACCACTTATATCAAACGACATATAAAATAAACATTCATTATAAGACATCCAAACGATATAACAAAATCCAATAAATATAAATTGTTAACAAAAATCCTATAAATTAAATATTGTGAGCAGACAAAATTTTGTTTCTGCTCATCCCTCTTATGAAAACAAATAACTTGCAAAAATGTTTAACATAATCTTAAGAATTTAATCATAAAGCTATCTTACTTAGAATATTCAATATTATCTTGAGATATTCTAAAAAGTAACTTAGTTAGATATCCAATAATATTGAATATTTTAAGTAAGATAGTTTTATGATGAAATTCTTAAGATTATGTTAAACATTTTTGAAAGATATTTGTTTTCATAAGAGGGATGAGCGGATACAACATTTTGTCTACTCAAAATATTTAATTTAATTGATCAAATATTAGGTTAAACTAGTGCACTATCACATTTAATTTTGGTTGTGTATACTCAATTTGTATTGTTATCACTTGAAACGAACTAAAAAACAATTCTCGAAAACTAAAAGAAACGTTAACAGCATAGGCGAAGATAATTTTTACGGTTTATAAGATGACTGAATTATTTTATTTATCAAACACTAGGAAAAAATAGTAGGTGCACCAATACAACTTCGGTTGTGTATACTCAGTTTTTATTGCTATCAGTTGAAATGATCCCAAACAGGAAATACTAGAAACTAAAAGAACAGTAATGACGAGCTGAATATTACTGTTTATACACCGAGATAATTTTTTACTCATCCTATATCGGGGTAAAATACCATATAACTTTGGTTGTGTGTATTCAGTTTATACTGCTATCTAACACTCCAAAACTGAAAGGAAAGTGGTATAAGCTGATTATTACGAATTATACAAAGGGAAAAAAATTACCAAAGAAGCAACAGTGCAAGTTTAATCTCCCGCGAGATTCTATTTCATGGCTTGAATAGGACTAATCATGATCGGAGGTGACTTGAATGCTCTCGGGAATCACTAGAACGATAATGACATTTTATTTCCAATATAATACATCATTATCTGGCCATAATTGGTTCACTCATAAACTACATGTTGTTCAATCATTTTCAAACATTGTATGAAAAAGTGCACCGTGAACAATGGACCATCAAGGTACCGAAGATGATCAATCAATTCTTTGTCTCTGTGAAAATTAAAAATGATCTTTTGTCCATTGACGCCCACTTTATGGCCGGACAAAAGTGACCGTAGGCAACCGGCGACCATCGAGACTCAGCTGACAGAAAGAAGTAATAGCTCTCAACCGATTATTATTTTCAAAGTTATTATCTTTATACTCGCTACCTTTGGCGCCATCTATAAGCCATGCCGGTTCGGAACAAGCCAGAAAACACTCATGAATTGTTCTTTTTGCATACCTCAGCTACTGAAAAGATTTGCACGTTTACCATATGGTTTTTCATGAGTATACTTTATGCTTGGGATTTCTCACTTTTTCTGTACGAATGAAAGTGGTTAGTAGCTGGGTGGAACTCTACTTCAGAAAAATAGGCGAATTTTCACAATGATTCATTATAAAATGAAGATATCGTGCTATAAACACTCTGAATTCAGGAGCCTGAAGGTTGCTTTTATAAAAGCAGTGACATGAATGTTGTATTTCGTTTCAGTAGTAACGAGTCGAATATTGGTTTATTGGCATGGACATATAATTTAACTTATCCTCAAAAACGAAAAGCCCAGTTAACATGTATATTCAGTGAAATTCAGTTCCTCACATAATTCCTTCAATAAATTAAATGTTTCGCTCGTTGTGTGGCACATGGAGCCGTCTCGGTGAAATTACATATCTATGTCTTCTTATTAAGGATCATTAATAAGGAGTATGAGCTATGGTAATAGAAAGTTCTAGAAATCGAGACAGTGTAACATACATCTGTATTACAAATCTATACTCGAACAAACTCGACAAGGTTTTGTAGATCACAGAGGCAAATTGCAGACATGCGCACGTTTCAAACTCATTGGTTTTCGTCAGTGCAATGTATGCTGGTGACTCCAAATCTGTCCAGTATCTATATTTGCTATACACAGAGACCCCAAAGATATTACTAATACACTAGCGCCATCTAGAGTATGCAAAATACATACACAGAGACTCTAAGATATTAATAATACACTAACGCCATCTGTAGTATGCAAAAAACATACAAAACATACCTTTTGCGTGTTAATTCAAGTAAAGAAATGTATTCTCTATATTTTCACGTTACGAACGCAGAATAAACTCCTCATGCTCAAATAGAATATAGATACTGGACAGATTTGGAGTCACTAGCATACATTGCACTGACGAAAACCAATCAGTTTGAAACGTGCGCATATCTGCAATTTGCCTCTGTGATCTACAAAACCTTATCGAGTTTGTTTGGGTATAGAATTGATATACAGGTGTATGTTATACTGTCTCGATTTCCAGAACTTTCTATTACTACAACCCATACTCCTTATTAATGATTTTTGGTACAGACCAACCGGATTAATTTATTGCCATTAAGTCACGAAAAAGTTAGTGACCATATATTTTTACCTTCTCACCTTTCATTTTTGAATGCATAAGGATCCATTTTCCATGTTTTCTTGAAAAATTTGTGAATGTTGACCCTTTTTATACGATTATCAATAAGCATTGATACTTTTTTTACAGGGGATTGAGTTTGTCGAATTTCTGTCTGATTTCGAAACCTAAACCGTAAAATTTTGCTGATGAAAAGTAGAATTTGCTGAAGAACTTGGCTCTTTATAACAAAATAAACACAATATTTCCTAAAATGGTTATCCATAATTATATCAATCAATTAATTGTTTTTTAGGTTATTTTCAATCCCTCTGTGGATAGCTCATTATTAAAAAAGTTGAAGCATTGTATGAATCACCGTTACGTTTGCAATTCCGTGGGTGAAAGTAGCGTACTAATTAACATAAGCAACCCTTCGATATTGGGGATGCAGCCTCAAGCGGAATCTAACTAAGTAATAGTCAAAGGACAGCAGCTTCGTTGCAGGATTTCAGCTCTCAGGACGAGGTCCCAAGGGGCAGCAGGATAGCAGGAAGTTACGGGATAAAAGGCAAGGGTTAAACACTAATACAAACGAAGCTCCCTCTTGCCACCGCTACCCCCTGAATAACAATACAGCCTTCCGTTCTATAGCTCTCTCAGGAAAAAGCTGTGAATATTTATCATAATTAACAACTTTTATGTACTCCTACAAAAAGAATAAGAGGAAGGAGAACAAAAAGTACGATTAAAATTACTAAAATACCGGAGCCCCAGCTCAGGCAATATTCATCAAAAATTCGCTTTGTGACAGTAATCTAAAACAATGGCCTAATTGATTTTGAAAAATTACGTAAACCCTTTCTGATGATGAAATTTCATGCCTTCATGTCCTGACTTTGTGGATTATGAGCTTCATTAAATACTAAGGATTTTTTTCATACGGTGGGGAACTATGTAACATTTGATATGGACTAAAATTTTCTCTTTCAGTTATCTACTTAAAGGGAATTGGCAGTTGAAACTTCTGCAGTTCCAACCCATCGAGCGAATTTGCTTAACTGTCAATTTACTTGCAAACAGTAACAGAATGATTGAATCACAGATACGCTATCGCATTTTTTGATAGATTGGTTATCGTCAATTTCAATGAATAAAATTTCGAATATTAATGAAGTATCCTGTTACTTGGTGATAGTTCATTTTATAAGTGAAATACAATAAGAAATCATTTCGTTTTATATTACTTTTTATTGCTGAAGAGATAAAGTGACCCTAGTATCATAGGTTTTACCACATTTTCAGACTGAATACCGAATGGTATTTCAAAGGTTTTACATATAATATTCATTGAAGTCTTCGACTTATGCAAAACTTCGAGAGGTGGACTGTACCAAAGAACCGTTTGTTCGTTGACTAGTATTATTGTCAAATTGTGCTTATTCTTGAATACCTCTATCGATTCCATGATGTCTACTTTTTTGTCTTTCGATTTCAGATGAAGTATTTCAAGATTATCTAATTCTGGATATGATTTTTTCGAAAAAATTTTTCGCAAAACTAAATCTATTTTGTTCCTAAATGATGCTTGATATTCGTTGAATATTTTTTGAAAGATCTCCGGGATTGTCCGTCCTTCATATACGCTACTGCACTGATGAAAACTTATGAACTCCTGAACTATTAAGCCCGTTGTGTTTGTCTTTAGCATTAAAAAAAGAGGTTCGAAATTTAGGTGAGGGTGTCAAAGCTATTTTTATGTTAGTTTTTGAGATTATTTGAGCTATTTTAGTGAAACTGGTCTAGGATATGTTAGTTTCACAAATTTTTTAATTTTTTGTTTGTTTTGGAGGTGGGGAAATATGAAATTTCTCAATTTTTCACGATTTTCGGAGATCATAGACAACAATTAGTCACGCCCTCCCTTCGCAAATGTCATACTGGTTCATTTGACCTACCAGTTCATTGAACTACATGAAAAAACTCATAAATCGATTATATTGATCAATCGACTAAGCTTGTACTAATTTATAATCTACTGTGTTTGTGCGCTTGTTCTAAGGAACAGCGTGCTATCGTTTTGTCCAAATGTCTGTAGTTTTTGAATTTTGAGCCAAAAATGGTCTCAAACGACTAGGTTCAACTGAATGATAAAGGAATTCGAGGTCAAAAGTAAATCCGATCCGCCGTAAACACTCTAACTCTCTAACTGAAAGAGCTAGAGACTCAAAACTTTCAGGGTAGGGTTGGAACCTAAATATCTCGGCTGAGTTCGTTAACGGGCGAAATCGGTCTTATGGTTCCGTTGTTATTCATTTGACATTTTTTCTTATTTTTCCAATAGCTCCGAAACTCCTTATTTGATCGAAACAGAATTTTACATTTAGGTATATAATAACGATAGAAAATTTTTGTCAAATTTCGGCCGTAAAAATCGATCGTCCGGTCGGACGACTGAAGGTGAAATGGCTAATTTTCGACGAATTTGCGACATTCGAAAATCCTTCTCAGCGGTATAAAAAAAATTTTGTTCATGTAATTGCATACATAAATCACGGAATATTCACATGGAAATCGAAAATCGCGGAGTTTGTTTTAAAGCAGCCTGATCCCCCTTCAGTCTCATTAAGACGTTTGCCGATGCAGCAAAATCAACGTACAGTATCTTGGGACCTTCTCATTCTTCGGTAATATGGAGCCCTTGTCTCCAGAACGTAATAACATTCTGCTATGCGTCTTGTTTGAACTCATGGATTAGGCACCCCTTGTTTGTTCTGCCCAAGTTGACTGAAAACGATCTTATTAAATCAGATAAATCGGTTATTCGAACACTTAACGGAAATTTATTTTTAATCGAATCAGTTTTCAGAGTGCAATCTATACAAAAAATAAGATGGCAATCCTGGGATGAGGAGAGGTGTGGACTCGTTCACTTTTTTGGCTATTCGATGAATAGAGAGAATAAGAAATTGAAAAACAAATACCCATGGTTATTCATAAATTTCATTAATATATTAATGAGGACAAATAAACAAAGTTATGAGAATAAATAAAAAATATAATATAATATATTTTAAGAGTGGATCAAGTTGTGTCGAGATATACAGGATTGAAAAATGACGTTTTGGAAATACGATATTTAATGCATAAGACAGAGAACTCCGACGTCCAGTCAAATATTCGTCCAATCAAATATTCGACCAATCGATAATTTTCAAATTTTCACGTTCTTTCATCAGTTCAACCACCGAAAAAATCTTTCATCCTGTTAATTTACTTGTTAACCTTATTCGCGAGTCATTCATTGATTACATTTCCAGAAAAAAATGGGAATGAAATTTCAGAAAATGTTTTTGTTAGCGGTAATATTACAGTATTCCTTGTTTATGTTCATGAACAGACCTTATCAAGTTTATAATGACTCTCACCGGGATGGCATATCTGCTTAAAACGGCTCGAAACATAAAAATTAGCACATCTAGAGATCCCCAAGGGTTTCTTTTCGGATATAAGAAAGGGTAAATGGAGCAGACACCCCTCCGACCATATCGTTAAAACATTCCTGAAATATCGTCGAGAATGCTCGTGAAACCCCTAAAATTATTTCAAATTGAATAATGAATAAATGAATGAAATACTGCATGCCTGGCGAAATTCATTTTTGGACGAGTTGTAGCTGATTGTGCAGGCCCGGACCAACCGTCAGAACAAAATGAATATTTCAAATAATCAGCATTTTTTATCCTCAAAATATTTTTCTTCCACTCTGAAAATTTACAGAACTCCTTCATATTAAATATAGCAATTATAAAACACAATAAAGACATCTGATATGAGAACAGTTACCAAGCAGATAAAAGACCTCCTCGAAACATATCCTGCATGGTCCGGCCTCTTTTTCTGTTCACCTTAGTTAGTTGAATGTCACAGTGTTCGTTAAATAAAAGTTAGTATGGTTTCAAATGGAATAAAAGTACGCTTAAAAACTTTTAATTTTGTGATGACTGGTGAGAACGAAGAATATGCTGATTACAGGTTGTGTGATGGGAATGTCTCTGCAGCACATCTACGATCCTGCGGATGAGGAAGAAAATTCAGCCTAATTTGAAGCCCATCCTACACACTCAACGAGTCTGTAGAAGTTAAGAACGAGTTAAGAAATTCTCAAAAAATTGTAAAAAAGTTCACTTCATCCCTCTATTGATTGTACACGGAGTTTTGTGTTCAAGATCACGTTTTGGCTTGTATATTAAGTTTAAATAATAATCTGATGAAGTCATGGTAAGATGAAATAATTGTAGCGAAAATTTAAAAAAAAGCGAAAGTTGAAATTTTTGTCATTCAAAAATTCCACATGGAGACCGAGAAAAAAAAGAAAATTGTGATGGGATAACCTCTAGAAGACGAGAACGCAATCAGAACTATTTCATTAAAGGCGATACTCAAGAATAACTTCACATGAAATACTGGTATTTTAGAGAAGAAAAAAAAAACGATCAACCAAAACGAGCAAATTCATGGGGTCCTAACAACGGTAAACCAGCTATCTTCGATCTCATCCAAGCAATATTCAAATAACCTGTTCAATTGTCACTTTCTCGTAGTTTATCATTGTCTGTACCCACTTCCCATGACATCCGGTACTATCTTGATCTTTCAATCTTACCGTCTTGTATAAGGTGAATATGTAGATGGGGGACACTCAGATATTTACACTTCGATGTGATCTTGAATGCTTTCTACAGTAAAAACCTTCATACAAGAGGGCAATCGCAATAAAATTTCATTTTTCAGGATGGTGCATTATAGGAACTCCTTACCTTTTAACTCAGTTAAAAAAATCACTAAATTATCAAATCAGATCGCATATTTCAAATTCAAATCCGTTTGATATTTCGCAGAATTTTCCGATTGGTCGAAATTTACACTCGAGCTTTTTCAAGATATTTCCGTATCAAAGTTTTTATATCATTAAAATTGGGCATTATATCGACTTTCCTCTACCCGTTTCTACCTTCACCAACACAAAAATGCTCTTTTTTCAACTTTGCGTTCGCCATGGACACTTCTCATTTAGTAGGGTAATATAGACAAAAACCAACCGGAATTATATGACTATGAAACGTCCATTTGTTCCAATTTGTATTAGTATTTTTGAATTTATTCCTATCATAACACTGAGAGTGTAAAAAAGTTCATATACCTTCTGGGCGTAATGGAATCAAAAGCTCTCACAAAGTGTATATTCTCCAAGAAATTCAATTATTTATTAACTCGCAGAATGTTAGTTAATTAAGAATATACCCCTATCTTCTGCGTTTTCTGAGGAACAAGACATATTTTGAAGGAGAAAGGAGAATAGGGAGCATAAAAGTCAAAGTCGGCTACAATATTCCAAAAGTTTCGCTAAGAAAGCTTTCTTGGTATAACAAATTCCCTACGGCTGAAGTGAAGGGAGTTTATGTGAAAGAGTTGTCAGCAGCATAAGTATGATCGATAAGATTGTATTAAAATCCAAAGTCTGAAGATTCCGGAAAATTTAATGTTTTCCAATAGAGCTGCAGGAAGTTATTCAAGAAATTTGCTTTTCCTTTCTCTTTCGCTATCTGCTACGCGGTAACTCGGGATAAGCTGTTTGATAATTTCATTTAAAGGTCGATATGAAAACTTTTCTCAACGGATTTTTCCCGTTAACACATTTCGAATTTTCACTAGACAATCCTAAAACGACTTATCTCATTTAGAAACACGCATCTGCATAATTCACAATAGATTATTAGTGTGGAAATCACTTATGGAATGAAATTATTGTGTCCTAATGTTAGAAAATTATAAAAAAACACTGGGACACTTGAACTTTTAAATTCAATAGTGCGCTTTTTACATACAGGGTGATTCGCGCAAGTCCAGCATAGTCCATACTCTTTATTTTAAATGGAACTTTCTGTACATTTTTTAGTTTGTTGGAGCTCCTCAATAATCTGATTTCAACGAATTATATCATGTATGGTCTATTATGAATAATATCGGATGATATTTCGAAAGTATTTATAATTGGTTTCAAGAAATTAAATACTAAAATTACATGATGTATTTGATTTTAATACATCAAAATAAATGCTCAAAATATTCTCCATTGCCAATCTTGGCAATAACACTGTCTCTCATAAAACTCTTTCCTAACTTTGTTTTAAGTTTGAGTTGAAATATTTCGCATTTCTATAGTTTTTTTGAGGTCTGCGATGCTCGTCGGTGTTACATAAACTTTGTTCTTGAGACAACACCACAGAAAAAAATCCAACGGCGTAAGGTCTGGTCACTCTTGGCCACTCAATAGTAGCTCTTCGCCCAATACTTTTATTGGGGAAGATTGTGTTTAAGTAAATAAGTAACATACTGCGTATGTATCTCACGCATCCAATGAGGATTCTCCGCTGACCAATATCTTCAATTTTGTCGGTTTACCTTCCCGTTCAATGTAAATGTTGATTCATCAGAAAAAAAGATTGTACCAACAGCTCTTGTACAGAAGTCATTTTATGTGGATGAAGTTTTTCTTTGTAGAGACCCCTTATGACAGTTGTACGACTTACATTATTTTCACGGGCAATTTGACGTGTTGGATCCTTTGCAACATCTAACAAAATATCCAATTTCACAGTTTCTTCAACGAATAGTGGTTTTCTTTTTAATGGTTTGACATGTCCATGTTCTCTGAATTGTGCATAAATATTTGACACTGAGGATACGTCTGACTGAATAAGTTTGGCACTCCAACTTGTCTTACCCAATTATCCCCGTAACCGATCATCATTAAAATCACTATTCCATGAGTCTCAGTTGAATATTTCATTATTACTTCTAAACGAAATACGTTTTCGATTAGGAAATTACTATTTGAATGTAAATCTCAACACCGTAACATCCGACTTATAACAATCAACATTATTTACAGATTTTCTTTATTTATCCACCTATGTAGATTGTTATTTAGGTATTTATGACAAAAAATGTTAACAAAACCAAGATTCATGAGCGTATCGAGAATCGATTTCAGAAATTTTCCCAACTTAACTGATATTTTCTTCAGAAATTTCATAGTCTGTATTTAGGTTGTGTAAAAAATACCATGATTTATTGCGTAATAAATTATTAATAATAATAGACCATACATTAGTAAAAATCAGATTATTAAGAATCTTTAAAAATATACAGGGTGTTAGTTTGATGGACTTGCGTGAATCACTCTGTATATTTAAATTTATGCATAAAAAGCGCACCACTGAATTTTAAAGTTGACGTGTCCCAATGTTTTTCATAATTTCCTAACATGAGGACACATAGTTTTATTTCAAAAGTGGTTTCCACACCGTATATTATATATATGATGGAACCATAAATGTAAAATACATATGTATTATTATAAAAAAACTTGATAATTTTTCTACATAGTCTTACAGAAGATCTAGGAGTTTCAAAATAATATCAAATAGAAATTTAATTGAATCGGTCCTTACTGATATTTTATCATTTCATTTAATATTAGATAATAATAATTCAAGGATATACGAAAAATTCAACTATTATACAAAATTCCAAACCAGAAACATTCTATAGAACAAAAAAATTGTCAGTTCCCATTTACTTTATTAATAACACATGTATGTTGTATTATTTAATTGAGTTTACAATGGATTTCTATCAAGTAAAGGCCACAATTCGAAGTTTAAATACTACTTTATCGCACAGTACAGCACTAACGATGTCCCGTTCACAAAAATATACCGGATTTTTGAGATATTTCCGACAATCAATAGCAGCGTACTCTTAGTATAACAGGATACCTTTAACGACGTTGTAATTAATGGATGTAAAGGATGGTTGTTATTTAATTAATGGTAGAAAATGGATCGTCGCAAATCTGTTGATTGCTTTTTCTATTTTACAAAAGGACAGATACTAATTCCCTTGTATATTTCACCAATAAAAGGTCCGTCAATAAATCGATTATGGTAGAATAAAAATCAGACAACCGTTTCTCGAAAGGTAGATAGAACCAATTAACTAGAAAAAGACAGATGGAGCGTCATATACGAAGAATAAAAGGACTGGAGGGCCATTCTAGTTTATAGCCCGAATCCAACTCTTTGAAAAAATGTCAAAAACTGTAATTAAAATGCCGCCAACAATAAAATCGTCCATTTCTCAGAATGTTTAATAAATATCATTACCGAGATTTAACAGATGATATTTTTTACACCTTCTTTCAGTAATTAAAAAAAGGGTTATATTACTCGTTTTATTTGTTGGTTTTCAAAGACTGCCGACCATGGAACCAGTCAACATAATTGCAGGTCCAACACCTCTATTTATCCAAAAATAATTGGATCACTCTTATACTGAAGTATATCATTTAGTTAGTGCATGTAACGACAAAAAAAGATTTAGTGGTAAAATTTAAGTGCAAATCTATTGATTCCATAAAAGCGACTATATCTTGTAGCTTTCGTTCATCCCAGCCTGCATAATCATATAATATTCGCGTTATTTCTATATTATAGTATACAGGCTGTCCCCGAAAGTACGGATAAGCGGAAATCCAAAGGTAGAGCAGATATCCGAGTCGCTATGAAAATATTTTTTCATATATACAAAATATTTTTGAGAACTTTGCTCATTCTTCAAGAATAATACTTTCACCCATAAACAATCATATTTGTGAATAAATGGAAGTCAAAAAATTTTTTGACCAAAAATGGAAAATTCACGTTCGAGCTTAGGTTTGAATTCTAAAATAAAACAGAAAGCAAAAAAGGGCATGACCTTAGTTAATGGGTTTATGAAAACTGATGAAAAACTTGTTCAAAAGTACACTTACTGTGAAAATTTCGAACCTTTGAATTACCTCTTGAAGAAGCTGAATATGATAAACTAACTGTGTGTTGGCAAAACAATTGTTGTTAATTGATAAATTGTGGAAATATTCTCTATTTTGTTTTATTCCGCTAAAATTAAAATTAGTCGATTAAAAGGTTCCATTCTTTTTTCACCGATCTCCAGCGTTATGTGTTGGCAAGAAAAGTTGAAAGAAAAAATTGTGAAAAAATTTTCACAGCCTTTTCCAAATTTTTGCTGAAAGCAGATGGGAAAATTTTTTCTCGCGATTCATCTCCATATAATTATGCATGAGCCTTCGTGTCTTTATTTCACATCTAAATACTAAAAAATAATATTTCAAATGAGAATAACTCAGGAACTAGATTCTGTTCAAATTAAATTTATCTCTAGGTATTTTCTTTCGTAATTTATCATTTTTTCTTCCAGTCGTTCGCCTGAATGGTTTATGCTTACGAAATTTGGTAAAAATCTTATTATACACCTGAATACCAAATTCCATTTTGATGGAAACAATAGTTTTGGAACTACTGGAAAAAATGATAAAAAGCTTCAATTAATTAATTGCCAAACTTTTGAATCGATTTTTCCATCAAAGAACTTAACTTCTTTCAAGTGTAACCTTTCGAAGATTATAGAAAATATTTTGAGCACCTGCAGAAATTGTTGGTGAGAAGAATTCAGAGGCTTCTGTGACATATCTGTTGATAACCTTAAAATGAAATTCTGGGTTTCAATTTCAAAGTTATTACCAGGCATGATACATGTAAACAGCAAATGAGTTGTTGTTCAGAATTCTTTCTTGAAGGGTTTGTTTTGATCTTGTTATTATGTTCAATTCTGAACGTTAGAGTTATACGATGATGGGCAATAACCATAAAGACGTATGATAGTTCATAATTTTAATTGGTTATATTATCATGTATATAGTTTTTTTTGGATTACGTATACATTTTGCATACCACGTCATAAAAAGAAATATAAATGTATATAATATTTTTTTTCGATATATAGAGTGAAAGTTTTTCAGATTTCTGATATTTTTAATTTCTAATCACAACTTTCATGAAGTAGACTCAGATTCATCATTTATATAATTGGATGTATCAAGTTAATGTTCACAATTAAAATTATTTCCTAACGAAAAAATTATTTTTCACCAAAAAAATGTACGACTTATCAAAGTACTCTTGAACATTTATTTATTATATGACCTAAAATAACTAAAAATAATTCTTAAAACCAAGAATACCGAATTGAATTCATATTTCAATAATGTCAAAAAGTCACAATTAATTACTAAAAATACGTAATTAAACACTGCGAAAAAATTATTTTCGTTGAACTCTTCTTTAATGTTCTTTGTGAAAAAAGCGGAAAATTTATACATTCTGAAATAAAATCGACATAACTGGAATGAAGGACGAACAAACTTCAGTGAAAATTTTTATCATTTTCTCTTTATCATTCGCTTGAATGAAATAAGTATTCCAAACTTGTATGTTAACCTTTAAATAGTACTCCTCTTTCACATTCCTCAAATCTAGTCAGTGAGACAGCTTTAGAATGCCGTACGCCCAACAAAAACCAACAATATACTCTTTATATCGAGTCTACAATAAAGACTTTGTATCCAGCTATGTGATGTGTCACATAAGATGCAGATGACATCATTTCAATAATGTCACTGTCAGAAATGACAGAAATGACTTTTGAAACACCGACCAGTAATTCAACTCTGAATAGATGTAACATAAAAACGAATATACATAATAGAGCCTAACAAACAGGACAGATCGGATTGTTAATGTTTGCATAATAAAATCGGTGACAAAAAATGTTTCATAAGGAATATTCAGTATCACGGAAATTAGTTGTATTTAAAAAGAACAAATTATTTTGACACAAACATATTCTATATTTTATCGAAATTCATTATAAAAAACGAGAATAAAACACTTTTAACTAATTTCCACTGAACTTAATTTTTCAATGAATACGACCGGTTTCGTATATTAGGTCATTATCAAGTGAAGATATGGGCAGTAATAACAAGTATTCAAATAATTTGAAAATTCAAAAATTCAAAAACTTTATGAATTTGATGGCTTGTTACATTAAAACGATTAATTTAATCCTCTATATATATTTACCACAAAATTACAAACATTTCAATGTATGGTATGGATACGTAAATGTCATAACTGTTGGCTCAAAGTGACAGAACTACAGATTCAAACATTTATAGAATTTCTGAACTACATTCAGCCTAAATTCAAATTTACTGTTGAAACAGAAGCGATTAATAAATTGAATTTTTCAGGTCTCTAGAAATAATAACCCAATAAATTTCAACATCTTCAGAAAAAGTACAGTCACAGGAATCTAGGAAATATTTTATTCAACACAAAACAAAAGCAAATTAATTTAAAACTTTCGGGAGTCCAAAGAATCAATTTTAATGACTGTAGCGCAATTTACGTGGGTCAAATAGATAGGAACTCTGAAACAAAACTAAAAGAGCAAGCCATTCATTGAAAAAATGTATATGAGACAGTAATTTATTTCCACAAAAATGTTTGTACTACTACAACAATTGTTTCACCACGATGTGGCTTCTTCAGGTATTACATTGTACTGTCTTCCTGTAATACCTGAAGAAGCCACATCGTGGTGAAACAATTGTTGTAGTAGTACAAACATTTTTGTGGAAATAAATTACTGTCTCATATACATTTTTTTGATTGAAATGAGTTTCTACCAAGTAAAGACCGAATCTATCAAATACAAGCCATTCATGTTTAGAAATTGATGAAATTCACCAAATACTCAAAAAGATTTTAGGAATTCACCCCTTCTTTACTTAGATTTGTAAATTGTAACTGCTGAAATTGTTTGCCATTACTACCTGTCTGTGTCTTCACTCGATAATGACCTAACAGGTACAAGTTTTATCGAGTACAGATTTAGTATAGAGATGGCCTAATCAGGACACTACTTAACTCTTAATTCGCACAAGATGGAAGTTTCTGAGGAATCTTAACAAGAGATCAAGATGCTAATATCAGTAGTACCAATCGATATGTAGCTCCTTTAAAAAGTGGTTTACTGATTTCAAATTTTCAGGAAAATTGACTATTGAAGAAGCGCGCAAAAGCTTCCGACTTCATGTTAGTGCTTTTCACCAGGACCAAAAGCTCCTGACTTCGGTTTAATGATTTTCGCAAATATTTTAAGAACATATTCGGCTCAAGATGCATGTTGACCATTTCATTTTCCGCTACAAACTAGTAGAGCGTCATAAATCGGGAATACCTTTATTTTTCCCTGGAATGCCATTATTTGTGCTCAAATAACAATGAGGTAGATTCGACTTTATTTGTAGTGGTATGTGAATGAAATGGAGCTTATAAAGCAAAACAATAGCTTCTTGAATTAAAGAGGAAAGTACACTTTGCCATTTTGCAGCCTCAGCTTTTGTTATCCTGGACTGTAGACAACTCGTGCTTAGTGCAGGTTGTTACATAGTTCATTGTTTTTTGTTTGACGCTTTGCCCTGCCTTTTATTTCAGTACGGGGGCACTTTTATTGTTTGAAATTAGCAGATGCCATTCTAGGGTTCAGAATTAGGAATTCTGTGTATTTAGAGGGTAGTTTTCTGTATAAAACACATATGTTTGAAAATGTATGAGTTATCGTGATTTTTGGTTTAATCTTTGATTTTTAGAAGAAAATTTTCAGATAACATTTGAAAAAAACATTTCTTATCCTGGTGTGGCTTTCAAAATGAAATAAGTATGAAATTTTCATTTTACCGGACGTACATGAGAAATTGCTTTGTATAATCACACATGCACGTGGCAAATATCCAATGTTGAATCTGAATCGTATCTTCTTTCATCGTGTATTTCTCTGATATAACTTTATTTTCGTATAGGCCATGCTTATTCAAAAATTGGTTAGTTGTTCCAGAAATGTTTGGTGACAAAAGTTTTTTTTATATATACATTTTAATGATCATTTTGTTTATTCAAATAACTCCTTACTGAAGAGATTTAGGTCCGAATTTATCAGGTTCTTCCTCTCGAGAATGTGCTATATATTCTTTAAAAAGGAGAAAAAAAAAACCTTTTTGAATGATATGCTGAACATTTTTTGGTGATGGAACTAGTGCTTCCTTAACATCCAATCGATACATGTATGAATAAGGTGATGTCTAAATAATTTGGTCATTATTTTATATTAGTTAATTTCCACCACCTATGATGATGATATATAGGTCCATAAAGTGATACAGTGTTATCTATGACATTTACAGATGAATTATTCGTAGTCAAATTCAAATTTGTCTGTCTGTCCGCTTGTGAAGACGATAACTTTTGCATTAAGTAACGTGGATACTCAGTTTGAAGTTCAAATCCTAATTTGAGTAGAAATTTCGCTTTTTGCTCACTTTCTCTAGGGAACAGCGTGCTATTGTTTCGCCCAAAATCTGTAATTTCCGAATTTTGAGCCGAAAATGATCTTAAACGACTAGGTTGTACTCACTGATGAAGAATCCGTGGTCAAAAGTAATTCTATCCGGCTGTTCCCTCCGTAAACACGTTATCTTTCGAACGAAAAAAGATGGAGGTTCTAAACATTCAAGAAGCTCCGAAATCTAAATATCTCGATTGAGTTGGTTAATGGGCAAAATTAGTTCAATGATTTCGCAGTTATTCGCATTTGAAACTTTCTCTTACTTTTCTCGATATTTTCTGAACTACGAATCCGATTGATCTGAAATTCGGTATTAAAACAAATTGTAGAAATTACTATGTTTTACTACCAATAAAAATATATTTTACACATTTTCTTGTGACTCGAGTTTCGGGAAATGAACTATCCCGTCATCAGACAACTGAAGACCTAACAGTGGTACAGAGGTATATAAACAAAAGTGATAAATATTTTGAATATTTCAATAGATAACACCTAATAGTAACATTCAAAATATTTATCACTTTTGTTAAAATACCTCTGTACCACTGGTAGGTCTTCAGTTGTCTGATGATGTTCATTTCCCGAAACTCGAGTCACAAGAAAATGTGTAAAATATATTTTTATTGGTAGTAAAACATAGTAATTTCTACAATTTGTTTTAATTATGATCAACTACCAAATAGTAACGGCTGAAACAATTCAGTATCTGAAATTCGGTATGTAGAAGAAGAATAATAACGCGCATCTTCGTACGGAATTTTATGTGGAGCGTTCAATTAGAAATTGAAAAAACATATTTTGTGAGAGGATCAACGTTGAGCGCTTCCTTGAATATTATAACTTTCGAACGGAAAGACCAAGAGTATTGGAACTTTCAGGGTACGTTTGGGTCCTAAATATCTCAGATGAGTTTGTCAATTGGCAATTTAAAATTTTCAGGAGAGATGGACTGCAGGACAAGCAATATTTCTGAGAAAAGAAACTCGACAGCGTGGAGGAAGTCATTTCAAGAAATTCTCATTACATTTAAAATATACACGAAAAGAATCAATGAAATGAGTCTCTAAAAATTTTATTAAGAAATGTTTCATGATAAAAGAAAAATCGTTCATCATAGATATGAATTATTTTGTGACACAGTATTGGCATTAAAAATTAAATATATTTCTCTTTCGACTTAATTTTATAGGTACTGACGTACGTTTCGTCCATAATGACGAACTTGATGCGGGTACAAGATTGTATCATTGAATTTATAGTTTGAAGTTTTACGAAGTCCAAATAATATGGTCGAAACATAGTCAGTTCTTACCAATAAAACACACCTGTAAAAAAACAGGATTTTTATCAATTTTATTGGAAAATTCGTTACTTCAATATTTAAATTTTTCAAACCAACAGTGCGAAAGCTATATAACATTATAGACATCGTTGAAGGGCACTAAAATCTGATGGTTCCAACTGTATATGTATATAGCATATTTAAAAATCAATTTCGTTAAGCATACAGAGTGCCTTACCAATTCTCTGGTCATCAGCTAAATGCAAATAAGGCGCCGGCATGTCTTTGTTTGGTTTTCTTTTTTGAGATGGTTGTAACGAAACATAAATAAGTGTTTCAGTCTCCATAGACGTGGTTACAAGGTGAGAAGAACCACCTTAACATCATAATGAGACAATAGAAATATTTACCAGTTAGTTTTTATTA
Organism: Megalocaria dilatata; assembly: GCA_034642435.1. NCBI lineage: Eukaryota > Metazoa > Arthropoda > Insecta > Coleoptera > Coccinellidae > Megalocaria > Megalocaria dilatata. The sequence goes on along the minus strand of CM067863.1, from coordinate 44,592,424 downwards.
TCTAACTTAGCAAAAATTTTTGAAAAATGCTTAAAAAATCGCATGATGAATTACCTGAAAAAATATAATATCATAGATAAAAGGCAATATGGATTCGTCGAAGGTAGCTCAACGGAGGATGCCATAAGGGAGTTAACAGGTAAATTGTACGAATGTCTAGATAAGAAAATTCCATCATTGTGCATATTTGTTGACTTATGTAAAGCATTCGACACTGTTTGTCATGAAAGATTGCTGGAAAAGTTACAAAAATTTGGATTCAGAGGCCCCATATACGAGTTACTCAAGAACTATTTATCAAACAGAAGGCAAGTTGTGGAAATCGCTGGTTCGAGGAGTTCGGAGGAGAAAGTAACGTATGGAGTGCCGCAAGGTACAGTCCTAGGACCCATAATGTTTCTTATATACGTCAACAGTTTGCTGAAGATAAAAGCAGCTGAGGATGCGATTTGTTTCGCAGACGATTTGGTTGTTCATCTCAGGGGATCTTCTTGGGAAGAGTTGAAGGAAGAAGCGCAAAGAAAATTTCAGGAGATAAATAAATGGCTCAAAAGTAATAAACTCACATTAAATATCGAAAAAACAAAATATATGATCTTCAGCTCTTATTCTAATGATCTGCCTAGTATGGGAAATCTTGTGATTGACGGCGACACTTCTATAGTTGAAACTAAAAATATGAAGTATTTGGGAGTGACGATTGATCAACAATTAAAGTGGGATGAGCACATTAAGAATCTCACAAATAGAATAAGAGGCTTGTTGTTCAAATTCAAGTACTTAAGAGCTCATTTGGATAACAGTAAATATTTGAAAATTTTCTACAAAGCATTGGTTCAAACACAAATTAGCTATGGTATTATGGCGTGGGGTGGAGCTTACCGAAACCACTTGAGACCATTGGAAGTTATTCAAAAATGGGTCTTGAAACTAATTCACAGAAAACCACGTTCCTTTTCAAGCCACGAGTTATTTAAGCTAGCCGAAGTTCATGATGTAGGACAATTGTATGCCATCAAAATCCTATCCCACGTAATGACTAAAAAAATATCAGTAAACCTCCTGCAACATGATTACGAAACCAGAAACAGAGATATTACTTACCGAACACCTAGATGCATGAAGACTATTGGCCAACGATGCTATATCTATCTTGCGCCAAAAATTCTGAACGTAATTCCAAATGATTTAAAAAATATAAAAAATATTCAAACATTCAAAAGAAAACTAAAAGTATGGATGAATAGTAATACAAGGCTTCTTATCAAGAATGTAATAAATTTCAACTAAGAGACGTTTATTAACCGATGTTAAGTAATTTGAATTAAAAGTGCTGATAACAAATTGGACATTCGCTTGCCTGTTTTGAAGATTTAGCACCGAGACCCGCTGTGGATGGATCTGACCGCTTGGATGTTTCTCTCTTTGTTTTTTTTTCATTTTCTTTGTTGATTGTTTCTCTCATAGGGGATTTTTAGAATTATTATTAATTTAATATTGCGTACAGGTTATAATTTCATTATATACCTCAGCGATGTATTCAGTTTATTTAGCCAAATAAACTTTATTATTATTATTATTATTATTATTATTATATCTTGTATAAGATTTCTGATTTTGTGGAAAAAAATTCAGCACTAGATTTACATGGCGTTTATACAGGTGAATTCTTCTTTACCATTTCATCAAAAATTGCCTATAAAAAATTTCAAAGTGGCTAGTTGAGCTTAACAGTAACCAAATCTATTATAAAGAGATAATCTTATATTCAGCAATTTGTCTACTTGAGCAAGGTGCCCTGGTTTCAACAACAGCACACAGATCTATTCAGACGATTTTCATTAATGGATTTTGATGGTTTAGCAACGTTGCAATTTTTACATGTTTGTAAACACTCATTATTCTCAAACTTTTTATTGTAATAAGAAATAGTTGAACTTTAAAGAATTGGCCGATATTTGAATGCAACAATAAATAAATGTATCGTTTCTTCAATTGAGTGACCACCAATATATTATTTTAGTTGAATTTTTTCTTCTACAGTAAACATTTCTATTCACGAAGAGTCTATTTGATTTTTAACTGATATGGACTTACATTCTGAGTTTTATATGCCGACTAAATTTGTAATTATTCGAAACAGAATGAGGTGTCCAACTCCCCACTCCTCTCAATGGCTACATCTGTTTGAGAAAGAAAGTTATACACTGAATTATTCATTATCATAACGCGCATATCTTTCGCTTATTCCAATGTTCGACTCCACGTCGGAGTTCTCTGTCTTATGCATTGAATATACTATCATTAAAACGAGTATTTGCAAACCTGTATATGTACTGGGATATAAAATAATTCAAATGAATCGTTGCTAACAAATCCGCTCAATTTTTTTCATGACTTGGTAGACCCTTAACTGATGTATATGTCAAATCATAGCGGCATTGGATCATTAGTATTTGTTTGGCAGCTCTTACAAAACTAAAAATATATTTTGTGAGAGAACAGCATTGAGCGCTACCGAAACCACAGCAACAGTCCTACGATCGAGTTTAAATTCAGCACACATACATATAAAATAACGACTCAAAGGACAATACAAAATTTTGTGAGGATCGTCGGTGTTGTGAATAAGCACGCATGGTTTTCAGCATCTTTTATGCAAAGAGTTCAGTATTCAAGAATAACTTTTGAATGGTATATTCCGTTTAAGTACCCACCTGATGAAATCATGCTATGACGAAACGATTGTTGTCTAAACATTTCAAATTGTTCTATTTTATAAATTTGTGCAGTCAACTTTGCACGCCTATGGTATGTCATCGTAAGGAGACGGTACAGAAGTTGTGGAAAAATTCCGGTGCAGAACAAAGGACAATATTTATTACTGAAGGAGTAACAAGTGTATCGAGGCGTGCAAAATTTCATATATTAATATACAAAGTTGCATTGTACGCGATGTATCCAATATGCGGCTTCTTTGAACTGATAAACAGAAGAATCTCTTTCTGGGTCTTATTATGCGAGACCCTAACATATTTCATGCATGATTGAGTGTATTATTTAAGTTTCCTGAAATATTACGAAATATACGTGCATTCTTTTATAATAATGTCTTACTATAAACGTTGTTTGCCGGATAGCTGGAATACGGTTTTTAGTTTTTCTGAAACATAGTTTTGATGTATCCTCAGTAGAAACATCGATTTCTTTTCGATGAAACCCACTTATCGTCCCTTCTTCGTATCAAATAGACCATGGACTGGAATGGTTTAGTAAAAGAAACTTTTCTAGCTCAATCTTTAACCATTATGGGATTCTTGGCTGTCTGCTCAATTTCACAGCCTGAATCAGTTTATGGTATAACAGGATATTAGCATTCAATTTAACACCTTAAATGTTGAATTATGTATCATTGTTGATGTAATAATTTAGATGATGATGGTTTCTGATTCATTATCATTGAATGTAAAATTTTAGCTTTCAGAAAGAGGTATTTTTAAATCGTATAAACAAACCAAAAATTTCCTATAAACATAGGTCCGCAAACGCTTCATAACCAGGCTACAGGGTGTTCTCGATTTCTCTTAATAACTCTTGTAGTTCCCGAGATGTTCGGATAAAATTTAGAAGATAGGATGCTTTTTGTGGTTTCAATCGAATGATAATCAGAATCGCTGTGATAAACTACGGGGTGATACATTTTCCAAGGTATTCTCCCTTTTTAGCTACAATACGCATTCATGAAATATCACATAATATTGCCAAGTATTTTAACCTGAAATTTGACTTGAATGTAGCTTTTAGAACTGTTAATAATTCAAGAATTCATATAAAAAATAACAAAGGTAAAACAAATAAAGACATTGAATCTGGAGTGTATAAGTTGAGTTGTAATGATGGCTATATGTATCGGGTGTTTTTTTTAGAGTGATAGAACTTTAAATTGAAATAAAACACATTAAAATGGAGATTGAAGCCAATTTTTTTTCAATTGAAGGATAATTTTATGAATTTTATGTTTTGAAAATAATTTTTGGCATATGTCCACCACAACTAGCTCTGATTAAATTTAACCAGAAATGAGCTTCATGACTAAAAACAATTTTACGATAAAAGTGAATAAACTTCAAGCTCTTCTTGGGCCCAATCAGCAAACAAACGACGCTTATTATGGTCAAGTGGCTTTAGTTCTTGAACCAATGGGATCTTGTATGGGTGTAGACCAAGATCTTGAAGCAAAATTTTCCATGTGGTGGATGCACAAAGTTGAAATTGTTGTGAACGTTGACGAATAGACAAATCTAGATCATCATTAACACTATGACTTACAGCAGCGATATTTTCTTCTGTACGTACAGTTCTTTGTCTTGTTGTTATTGCATCGAGTAGAGAAAATGTTGTCCGAAATCTATCGATAGTTCGCCGAATAAGCTGCTCTGATGGACGATTATGTAAACCATAAATTTCACGAAGTGCTCTATAAGTTTGGCAAATAGAACACTGATTTTGAAAATAAATTTCAACAATTTGTAAACGTTGTTGTGGCGTGAGTCTTTCCATGAAAATTTGTCGATGCTTACTAAACAGAAATGTCAAAACAACATGGCTTCTTCCTTCTGTCAAATCACAGTTATCCCTATCGAAAGTTCTATCACTCTAAAAAAAACACCCGATATATAAACCTTAAAATTCATTTGAACGAGCAGATGTCAAAAGATCTCCCTTGTCGAATTAAATAATTGACTGTTATTTGTACCCCCTTTATCAAATTATTGCTTAAATTACATGACCTATTTAAGATGACAAGTTGTAATTTTCAGAGTTTAAACCTGAAGAAGTCGCAGTGCTGGCGAAACCATTGTTGTCAATACATTAATTGTGCACTTTAGTTAAATGAAACGCATATATATATGTAGATTTCTATTTATTATCTTGAGTTGTTCACATGACGCGTTTCGTTAACATGGTTAACTTCTTCAGATGCTTACAAACAATCAGTCTGAAATTTTGTAACAGACAATACGTAAATATTTCCTGTTTAGAGATAAGGGTACAATAAAATGTTTTTACTACTTTCGGTAAAACCAACGGGTCCCTAGTTGAATAGATCCAATAAACGTGAATTAGATAACTTATGTTGTTCGTTCAATAAATTCCCTGAATTTCTGAATCGGTCTATTTCCAAGCTTTCCAACAGCTTCAATTGAAGACCCTTATTTTCTTTATATAAAATCCTGAAACGTTCGTCAAAGTTAGTTTCTCTTTTATTAGACGTTCGACGTACTTAGGATCCAACTATTTATTGAGGATGGAATGTCTATGTTCCATTACTCTAGTGTCGAAACGTCTTCCGGTTTGGCCATTATACATTTTTGAACAGGTACCGCACGCCAATTGATGAACGCCTACAGATGTGATTTGTTCTTTTTAGGTTTTGTGTTTTTTTCCTAATGAGTTGTGGAAATAATCTCCATTTGTTTATTCAACTGCGACATCTACCCGGCCTCATGGAAAAAACCCGTACATGAAAAAAATAAGTGTGATGAACCTTTAATGGTGGAAATCTCGAATGGTGAATAACTCCTGACTGTGACTGTATTTATTATACCGTCATGCAAGTAGGTAGTGCATAAAATTTCGAATCAGCACACACCCACATATCGCCGTCTTTGAAATACATCGCGGCAATATTGAATTATGGGCAGATGATCAGACACTACAACTGAGTTTATTCCACAATGTACAAGAATAATATCAGAAAAAACGGTGCTGTAAATCAAAATCAGAACGTATTTAAGCAAATTTCCTTTCCTCAATAAATAATAAAGTGTTAACTGCGTATAAATCCACGGGGACGTTCAACATTCAAAACACATAATAAATTCGAATTCGACATTTGAAAGTCAAAAGAGCCGACAATGGACAACCATTTGTTTTGGGGCAAACACATCGAAATATAGGTCTGCGACACAATGAGAGGTCTCGTAGGGCCCAAGCTTCCCACTGCGATCGCCACAATGCATTTCTGACACTCGAGGGCTTGTATTATTTGTTATCTATTATATATCTCATAAAAATCTATCTGTCTATCTATAATTAACCTTTTTTCGGTTCACTTTTCATTGTGGTTTTCAGCGTGCCCGAAATTAATCGACCCTAAAACTGTCGACAAGATATTACTCATCTATCGTAGTGTTATACCCCCTGCAGCAGATTACCTTGCCGCTCTGAGACAACAAAAAAAAAACATTCGGATCTAGACCTTCTCTATATGACTTCATAAAAAAATAATCAACGATATCTTCGTCTCCATCGAAACTTATTGCCTTCCCAACAAGCTCATTTCGAGGTTTAATGCAGGACAAAACTCTATTCCTTAACGCTAACTGAGAATTTAAATTCATTATAAGGACAGCATCAGTTTGTGAAGATGATGTATAAATCTACAAGGGCGGTTCAATGTATTCTCGGTATAGGCACGAAAGAAAACTCAGAAAATTTTGGAAAAATTCATAGATTTTCTAATGTAGTCCCCTAGAACTTCAATACATTTGTTAGATCGATAAATAAGCTTCTCTCAACCTTGTAAAAAAAATTCTTCCGGCTTCTCCTCCCTATTAATTGCTACCTTCAGTTCTTCGTCGGAAAATTGCTTTCCACGAAGAGAATTTCCACATTTGAGAATAGGTAGTAATCACTGGGGACCAAATCTGGACTGTTAGGAGGAAGCCACATTCCCGCACAACAGCGCGTTGTCGCGTTTTCCTCGCCTTTTTATCTTAATTGCTTCTCTTGAATTACGCAAGGTGGTATGATGCTACTGTGATATTTTCATCCTTTTTAGTGTATTCTTTCAATAAAATACCGTTAGAATCCCAAAAGATCGTAGCCATTATTTTTTCAGCGGATGAGATGACTTTAAACTTGTTTGGAAGCTGTGCACCCTTTTCAATCCACTGTATGGACTCTTGTTTACTCTCAATGGGATGAACCCACGTCCCATCTCCAGTAATCGGTGGGTTGAAAATAGTCGATAGGTCTTCTCCACAGAGCTCTAAAAACTCCTTACAGCAGTCGACTGGCAATTGCTTCTGAGGTGCGGTGAGCATTCTCGGTACCCATCTTGCACTGACCTTTGAGAGGTTAAGATGATCTTGAAGAATAGCATGTACCCACGGATAGGTTTGTCAGCTCTGCTAACATCTTGATTTTTATTCTGGCACCTTCAAGTACCAGCTTTTCCACTTTTTTCACATTTTCTTCAGTGGTGCCGCTCACGGACCCGCCCAAGCGAGGATCGTCTTCAATGTTTTCTCTGCCTCTTCTGAATTCTCTTGGCCCCTTTTGGACGGTGAATAGCTACAGTTTTAGTAAACAGCAATAATCTGTTCATGAATGGTTTTTTGACTTTATCCCTCCTTAGTGAGGAACTTTATAACAGCGCGATGCTCGATTTTCTTTATCATTATGGCGTCAGTCATTCTGGTCGTCTTGCACTGAGGATACCTAGAAAACTAATGATCGTAACTTAGTTGAATTCTATATTTATATCCTCAGAGAGTGTCATCAGTAAATGAGATAATTAGATTACTCACATTATTAGCAAATCACCCCGATTCTAAGAATACATTGAACGCCCCTCGTAGAACAAATACACTCAATTAAATTGTGAAAATGTATATGATATACCGTTTTATTTTCCAAGTATTGGATTTTCATAAAATGAATAAGTCATCAATATAATAAATAATAAATTTTGCTAATCTGCCGATAAGCATGTTGCTGGTTCATTTTGGATATCAAAAATAAATTTATAGTATAACATATTGATGACTTACTTATTTCATGAAAATCCTTTGTATGTTGGAAAATAAAATAATATATTCCATAAAATTTTCACCATTTATTCACTAAGAATGTGATACACGACGCGTATCGATCATAAAATGATTAATAGAAGCTTCCTCTTATACCTCGATTCGGCCATCTTTAAACCGTTACAAAGAAGTTTCTTTAAATCGATCGTATTGAATAGATATCAATATCGAATGTTCTCTTTAACTTAATCAGCTCTTTTATTCAACGGCTGGTTGAACAGCTGATATAGCTCATGACATAGCTCGGTTTAATTCTATCATCCAGCAGTAAGTACCATGAAGATTTAGCGGAACAGAAAATGTCAACAAAAATTGATTTATCGATTGAATTTACTGGGAATAACTTCGTTTTGGAGTTTTTATATTTATCGAGAAAGATGAAACCGATGTAACAACGGAAGATTGGATGGTTTTGAAAAAAGAATTCTTTGTTTATCCGGTATTTCATATGAAATTGGATTTTCTGGTAACAGTTTGTTACTAACAATAGGAACGGTTATCATGGAAAATGTTTTTTTGGCTATGCAATGAAACTCTGCCGGCCACACATCTGATTAAATATTTTCAAGATTCATATTACAGATTGAAAACATTTAGGACCATTTAGACCAATATAATTGTCCCCTTTTCTTATCTTCAATATGTCTCGGCTCGTTTCCACAGTTTATTACTTTATTGCCTCTATAGAAGAAAAGGTTCTTGATATTCAAAAATGTGGGGGTCGAGCATTTGACAGTGCAACCGTTTTAAGAGGTGCTTATACATTTGATTTAGTTCTTCATGCACATTTTTTTCATTGCGGTAAGTCTTCGGAACTATTCGAAGTTTCTGGACATAGCATAAGTCGGTAGGAGTAATAACAAAACTAGGAGAAAGTTTATTATTATCTACTGAAAATCACGCAGAATTGATTTCAATAGAGTTAACAATGAATTAAATAAAATAATAAAGAATATTTCCACCATTTATTAATTCACAACAATTTTTTCGCCAACACTGAAGCTTCTTCTGGTTTACATTTTGAACTTACCCTTAAAATTACAACTTCACATTTTAAACAGCTATGGTTTAAAGAAAAAATTGAAGAAGGAAGGCCATACACAATCCCTTTTCCAAGTCATTGCCTCAACTATAGCTATAAAAGATTTGACGTTGTAATTTTTAGAGTTTGTTCAAAATGTAAATCATAAGAAGCCACAGTGCTGCCGATAAAATTGCTGTGACTGGATAAATTGTAGCAATAATCCTAATTATTTCATTTAATTGAAATGAATTTTCATCAAGTTAGAAATGATTCGATAAAATTCTAATTTACTAATTTTTTTTCGTAATATCGAGAAAAAAGGTTTCAGAATTATAGATTCACGTGTTTATTTGATGAGTTATTGATGCATGATCAACTTTAGTGACAATTATGTTTTCCAAAGCAAGAATATAAGTGAGACAGCATCGCAAATGCTGTAAAAGGAATACGAAAAGATTTCAGGATTTTAATGAAAGAGTTGTTATTGTTACTAACCCATTAGATTCATTTGAATTCTTAATATTGTATATTTTGTCATACCGGTTCATTTGATCTACCGGCTCATTGAACTACTCGAAACATTTTTATTAATTGATTATATTGATCACTCTACTACACTTGCATTATTTAATATATCTTTTAGAACGTGGAATTTTACATCTCCAATCGATAGGGCTTGAAATATTTCTTGATGGTTTATTTGTATTGACGCTAAGTTAGATCGTTCGCATAAAATATCGAATTATCAGATGTCCTTCTGATGGCATCGAGCAGATAGGATTGCCGATGGCTGAGCGAGTAATTGCCAGGAAAGAATGGCCAGATAGATTCTAACGATTGTACGTACGTTTGACGCGAAAGCTAGCGCGTGCCCCAAGCACTGAAACAAAGGACATGAAGATCAGAAGACATACAGCATTATACTGTAGGATATCAAAGATCTAAGCTTGAGTTTGATGCATCCTCCCTTTGCCTGAATGTTACAATTATGCTGAAGTTTAATCATTCGTATAGCGATTAGTTCACGCTGGATGATCACAGGACATGACGCGAGGAATGTCCAGACCAGAGTTTGCATTAATACAATGCAAATTGTTGACGATTCCACAGCCAAAAATATGATCAAAGCAAAAACAGTTGATTGTTTCCACTTTATTGGAATTTCATTTGGACATTCATCGTTGCCAGTCGACCGAAAATTTCGACGGCTGTTCTAACAGTTTACTGACAGATTTTTCCATAGTTGTTCTTTTGAAAGCCGTTAAGCCGACTTGTTGGTAGAGAATTATCGCCTTCAGCCTTCGCAGCTGTACCGAAATTACATATTATTTCATAAATTATCATGGAAATTTCATTTTTCATTTCCACCATCTCTATCTTTTGTATGGATTAGTTCGATACTTTTGGCAGTTCAAATGAAATAAGAAAAAAATACTTCTCGATTTTGAGTCATACTTGAGGTAAGTTTTTCAAAACTGTGAAATCTTAAACTCACACCTCTACAATATGAACAGATAATATTAAAAGACCACAAAGAATTTAGATCTGTCGAATATTCTTCATTTTTTAACACGTCAAATTCGGCAGAAACGCGTACTAAATTATTGACAATCTCACACTTCTATTTTGTTAGAAATTCGAAAGGATTTTGTCAAAAATTGACAGTTTTCTCGACTTTTTTTGAGATTTGTACCTATCGAAATCTACAGAAGAGCATAACGATTAGATACGAACGATTTTCATCTTCAATTTACATTCACTGTTAACCTTTCAACTCATTTCAAGAAATCACTAAAATGATCAAAGAAAATCTCATATTTCAAATTCAAATCCACCGTAGACATTCGACGTTTCGCGGATTATCTGATTGGACGAAATTTACAAAGAATGTCGTCGAAAATTGACTAATTTCTTGAGATTTTTACGATATTTCCGTTTACAAATTTTTTAAATCATTAGAATGGGGCACAATGTCGACTTTCCTCCATCTCTTTCCGTCAAATTTATCACTTGTACTTTGTTAGAAAAAAAGATTCACCGAAACAAAATTGCCCATTTTCCATGTTTGCGGTTGCTATGGAGACTATTCTTTTAGTAGAATAAAATAATAATATGGGAGGTTTTACTTGATTGAAGCCTTTTACAATATCTTAAATATTACACAGATTAATTCTGCTAACCGCAATACAAACTAATTTTCTCACAAACTTCTTTAAATTAAATAAAATAAATGTCTTTGAAAACACAGTTTCAATTCAGTAGACAAATAAAATTAACACTCAATTAAATTTTAAAAAGCAAATATAAAATATTAATTAAAAATATCAAATGAATACTTGAAGGATGCAAACGTTTGTTTCGTATCAATGTATTATGAAAACCAAATTCCTTTCCAAAAATTCACAACATAAACCCAAAGATTTTTATTTTATTTCGAAGAAGTTCTTGCCTTTTCGCTGAATATTTAATGGAAGATTGTATGTATATTTTTTCTGATTATTTTGTTTTTATCGAAATATCTCCTAACTGACGAAACGTGAGTTAGAAATTTTCAGGTTTTTTTTCTGGAAAATGTGCTATCTATGTTTTGAGAAGGAAAACAAAAAAGACCTTTCTGAATTCTATGATGATCATTTTTTGGTTATTGAATTTGTTATTCCTTAATATTCACTCGAAACAATTGTATAAGGTGATGAATTTAAATAATTTGGTCAATACTTTATGTTTTCTTTGATTCTTCATTAGTGAATTATCACCACATGTGCTGATAAAATATATGTCTATAAAGTGATACAGTGTTGTCTAAGGAATGTTTAAAATGCAATTCTAAATGTTTTCAAGAGATTTATTTAGATTAAAACCTGTAAAGGTTCTGGGGAATTAATCCAGCTATTATCTGTAAAAAATTTCACGAGTTCAATATTAGCTTATAGAATTGATTATTTATCTTAATGCGAATAATTTTCCTCATACCCACTAATATTTTTTGTGTCTGACGATTACTATCTCTCTTGAAGAAAAAAATGTTTCCAAAATATGCGTTAGTCGTCAAAATATCAGCGGATAAGAGTATACTTATTTTTTTCAGTGGAAATTTTTCGTTCGATTTTGATAGATAATATACCTGTCTTCTATTAAAACCGGCACAATTTTGTCGTCAACTGTCAGCTGAATACTGAATGTGTTTTTTATTCAAAATCCAACTGAGAACTGTTAGATAATCGGCAATTCTTCAGAACCATGGAATACACTATAATTAAAAAGGACCTCATAAGGCTAAAGATGAAGATAAGCTTCAAGAAAAAGTATTATTATTGTTTCAAATCGGGACGAGTACAGATTTATGTTTGAAGATTACGGATTGGTCACAGAAGAGTTGAAGGTCAGGAATCTACTAGCCCGATAATTTGACGAAATAACGCGGCAGTCGGTAAATTTGGACAAGCTGAAACTCTCCATGACCATCCAGTGCCGTAGATAGATACCAACATCGCTTAAAACAAGTGTCATCTCTCCGATATCTAAGTAAGAGAAAAAAATTTGCTCAAGCCAATTTCCAGGTCGTTTCCTCAACGTTTCAAGTTAAGTACAAATTTTAAACACTTCAAATAGTTAATTATCCGGTTGCATTAACCCAACTATAAATTTTGACAGTTTGCATTTTGACGTATGTGAAGACAGATTTCACTAACTGAATAGCACATCTTGATTTGACCGAAGGTTGGTGAAAATTATGAAAATTATGAATTTGAGTCTACTTGATGAAAGCTCTTATGTGAAAAACTTTCATTTATTAAATTGGAAATATATATTTTATTAATATAAAATTAAGATTTGTCTAGAAAAACATTTATTTTTCTTCATATGACATTTTATACAACATGCATACGTAATTTTCCTCCTTAGTGTTAAACCCAAAAATGGCTACAGTTATGATAATAAACTCAACTGTAAATATAAACTATTATACGCATTTCATGTTACTAATCATCGGATAGCTTTAACATTGAGAAATAAACACAATAACAAGATCAAAACATACCTTTACAACAGAATTCTGAGCAAAAATCCACTTGCTCTATACACGTTTCTTGAAGGTATGTTTTGATCTTGTTACTGTGTTCTTTCATATATTAGTGGAAGTCCGAAGAAGGTTCCTATGAGAAGAAAAATCTGAAAAATTGCAAGGCAGAACGTAAAAACCACAATTTGTTTTATCGAAGCGTACTGTAAGCTGTCAGTTCTAGGAAGGGTCACTAATCGAATATTTTCAATAATGAATCGATCAAGTGAATCGATCTCAGTTCCCCTAAATTCATCTTTAGATACCTTGTCTTATTTTTTTTGTTTTATTCAAATAAATCGAAAGCGTTCTAAACTAAAATATTAAGAATTAAACAATATTTAAACTTCAATTAGTTGCTTTATTATAATCTTGCAAGTCTGAAATCGCATGACGGGATAAAAAATATGGTTATTTAGAAATTACAAGTATTGACCTATAAATATAATGAAAAAGTTTATCAGAATATTTGTACGTTGAATATATTTGCCGGAAATTGAAAAAGAGTAATCAAATAAGAGTAAAACAAAAAAAAATTACTTTGAAATTCTTATTTGCCTGTCTAACACTTAATATTAAAAAATCAAATACCAAATTTGAGCCTGACTGAAGCAACACTTATGTATACATTAAGATACAAGTGAACGAAATAACTGGCATTAGTTAGATACATAGACCATAACAATTCATTATATCTGTATATATAAACATATTAAATATTGTAGAATTCAAATATTAAAACAGAATAGTTCTGTGAAACCTCTACATAATTTTAAGAAAACTTCAATCGAAATGTCTAAAAATCACTGTTTCTATTTAAGCAGACATATAGAATTCTTAAATATCATACAACACTCGAAGTATAAAGGAATTTATAGAAAATACAGAATATTGACTGAAATTCTTTTACAATTTCGAGTGTTGTGTGATATTTGAGAATTCTAAATGTCTACATGAATGAAAACGGTGTTTCTGGGACATTTTGATAATAAAATTTTTTTATTAAATTATGTAGAGGTTTCAGAATTCTATGTCTACTTAAATGAAAACAATGTTTCTGAAACATTTTGATTTAATTATTTAAGTATTTTAATATTAGCCTTCTACATATTTAATTTCGAAAAATTATATTTAATAATTATAACTTCAGGAATTAAATTAAAATAATATCAAATAAGTACCACATATCACAGAATTCTAAATGTCTACATGAATGAAAACGGTGTTTCTGGGACATTTTGATAATAAAATTTTTTTATTAAATTATGTAGAGGTTTCAGAATTCTATGTCTACTTAAATGAAAACAATGTTTCTGAAACATTTTGATTTAATTATTTAAGTATTTTAATATTAGCCTTCTACATATTTAATTTCGAAAAATTATATTTAATAATTATAACTTCAGGAATTAAATTAAAATAATATCAAATAAGTACCATATATCAAACGACATATAAAATAAACATTCATTATAAGACATCGAAATGATATAAGAAAATCCAATGAATAAAGATTGTTAACCAAAATCCTATAAATGAAATAATTTGAGTAGACAAAATTTTGTTTCTGCTGAAAACAAATATCTATCAAAAATGTTTAACATAATCTTAAGAATTTCATCATAAAACTATCTTACTTAAAATATTTGTTAAACATTTTTGAAAGATATTTGTTTTCATAAGATTCATCAGCAGAAACAACATTTTGTCTACTCGAAATATTTAATTAATAGGATTTTGGTTAACAATTTTTATTTATTGGATTTTGTTATATCATTTGGATGTCTTATAATGAATGTTTATTTTATATGTCCTTTGATATAAGTGTTACTCATAAGACATTATGTTAAGTTAATTCCTGAAGTTATAATTATTAAATATAATTTTTTGGAATTAAATATGTAGAAGGCTAATATTAAAATATTCAAATAATTTTATATACCTTCTATCACGTATTAACCTCTATTTATGTTATGACATTTTGATTTATTTTTCTTAAATTTTATTTATTTAGAGCAGTTTTTAGAATAGAATTCGTTATTGATAATGTAAATATAACGCCTGTATCAGCTAAATATCTTATTTAATTTTAGACAATACACTTTATTTTTTATCGATACCTTTATATTTTTTATTGTTGTATGATATTTGAGAATTTTATATGTCTACTTACATAGAAACAGTCTTTCTAAGACCTTTCGGTTTATTTTTTTTCTCAATTTAATCATGTTGATTATTTTAATATTGAAATATTACCAATTTTTATATTGTAAATTTCCTGAATATGACATCGAATTGAGAAAAATTCAGATAGTTCAAAGTGAGTCTTAGAAAATTTCCAGCATGGTTTTCCTACGCCATTGGTTGTCAGTTTTAGGCAAGTTGATAACCGCCTGGCCCTGGCCGGCTCGATCGTGACACTTCTTGACTCGGGACATATGCGCTAACCTATCATTACGTGTTGGAACCAAATTGTGGCGTATTATACCTTTAAGGTCGCTCACACAGTCGAACTCTATCGCGGTATCGCGCCTTTGATTTGGCTCCCTTCACTGATGATTATTGCTCGGTTTCCATTCTTATTTGTTTTCAATTTACTAACCTATAACACCCAATTATACCTAACCAGTTTTCATTGCTTTCCGTTTCTATCTCGAACCATTGAAGACGTGCAAAACAATCTGTTTAATGGCATGCCATTTATTCACACCAGCTACTTCTACATTTATAGCTATGATCACTTTTTAACAATTTCAACATCTGAAATCTGACCAGATCTCTAATAAAACGTCTCATAACCTTTGATACAAGTTCAACTTCCACCGAGTTCTTGGATATTCTTCAGGGAATCAGTTGAATCGTATTGCTTCTGATTTCAATGGAGACTTGAATGCTGGCTTCAGGAAAAAATCGAGTAAAAATAAAGTAATTTAAATTTTTTGCCACTAAGAATATGTTGTAGCGATCGGAATAAATGAAAAAACCGAGGTTGCGATATCTGGCGAGTATGGTGGGTGAGGCAGTACCTCCACCCCAATGAATTAATTTTTTTCAAGGTTCGTCTTGCATAGTGCGATCTTGCATTATCGAGCTGCAGAATAACGTATTTTGTGTTGACAATCGCCGGATACTTTTCGATCAAAGATTGGTTCACTCGATTCAATTGTTCACAATAAAGATCTGCATTAACAGTTTCGCAATACTTCGTGGTAATTCATTTGCAAAGAGTCACTGCCTTTTGCATTTGGGATTATCATATACGACCAATGATCAAGCGATCAAAAAACGGTTCTGTATGGTGCCGCTGAAGCAATACGTTGCATGTGATGAATCGGTTGGCTTTGTTCTCTTTGGGCAGATTAAGGGCACCCAAATACCTGCTCTGCTTATTTTTCTAATCTGCTCCAAATGTTCTTGGACCAAGGTTGGTTGAGGGTGTTTGAGAGTTCCTCGATTGTCTGACATGAATTTGCTTCCACTTCTGCCATCTCATGTCGTTGTCTAATGTTGTTAGTCTTCCTGATCGATAGGAGTCGGAAAGATCGAAATTACCGTATCTGAACCTAAAGAACCATCTTTAGCATTCATGAACATAATTTGAATATTAAAACAAATTGAAATATGTTTATCTTCTACAATTTTAATTTAAAAAAAAAAATTTTTTTTTTATTCAAAAAACTTTTAGAAATAAATTTATGTCTACACAAGTACATATTTCAATTTGTTTTAATATTCAAATTTTGTTATATTTCTTCAATCAAGTAAGAGGCCTTTCTATTTTATTTTATATATAATATATAATTATATTTTGGCTTCAATAAATCTCATTATAGAATGCCAATGAATTTAAATAAACCTTAAAATAACTCACACTGTTCTTTGATTTTGTTAGAACATAGATCAATCTTGAATTATATAGTTGATCTGTATTTCGAAGCTTAAGTCTTTTAACACGTGAGAGATATAGGTTAGGTTTTTGATTTTGATATTTTGAATATTAAATGAGGACTGAAGACGGGATTGTCTAGAATTATATTTGTTTTTTGAAGATATAGTGCACATTTTTTAGAGATTTTTGAAATAATTTATTCGAAAATTTAAATATATTAAATATTTCAAATAAATTATATTCTTTGAGAAGTCCTTTAAGTGTGTTCATGTTTTTAAAAGGCAATTGGTGTTCTTAACGGTAAGACCAGAAACAAAATTTTGTCTCCTTTAAAGATTTATTTATTAATTTTAATTACTTTCGTATATCTGTTGGGTTATTTATTCCATTTGACATTATATATTGAGTTTTGATTATATACGTCTATTAAATGTAAGCGGTACTTGTGTAGACATAAATTTATTTCTTAAAGTTTTTTGAATAGAAAATTTTTTTTTGTAATTAAAATTGTAGAAGATAAACATATTTCAATTTGTTTTAATATTCAAATTTTTTTATATTTCTTCTATCAAGTAAAAGGCCTTTCTATTTTATTCATGAACATCTAATGCATTTGGATAAAAATCGCAAATATTTTTGGTCGCGACGTAACTTCCCTTGCGAAATTCAAAAGCATACAATGCCGGATATGTTCTTCTGGAATTTGGCTGGCCATTTCACCCCAAATTTCAAAAAAATCTTATATTGATTGATTTAGAAGTGAACAAGTCACAATAACCTTAAAATGTCTTTGCCACGACTTCCAAGCACAAATGATAATCAAATATCGACATGCGCAGAAACGGCATTAATTTCCGCTCCCCTTTTGTTTACGTAGATACAATTTTTGAATATCATACAATACTCAAAAATATAAGGAAAATATTGAATTTAACTTAAATTATACCACTCTTAGCCGATACAGCTGTATTATTAACCTCTGAACTTTCCAAACATTTCCTTATTTCGCAGATCTAGTACTCGTTAATGATCAACCCTCTACCACCTTCTTAATCATGATACCTCCCAACAAAATTTACGAAGATTCGTGGCATTGTTCAAAAAACTGACAAGAATCTCAGTGAAAAGCCACGAAACAAGCTACAAATGTTTCCGCAACCACATTCTCTTCACGAAATTCTTCCAGTTGACACATCATCGGCAGGCGCCAATATAACCACTTAAAAAAAAAATTGATCCGTGAATTAACCTCGTGAGAGTGATTGTATTCTCGTATCGACATCGGAAAAACTAATTGCACTCAATCATGAACTCAATAATTATGATGGAGAATTTGAATGAAATGTGAACAATTATAATAAGTATGAAAGAATTACAATGTGAAAATAAATTGTACGTT
The DNA here is from genome assembly GCA_034642435.1 of Megalocaria dilatata. Classification (NCBI taxonomy): domain Eukaryota; kingdom Metazoa; phylum Arthropoda; class Insecta; order Coleoptera; family Coccinellidae; genus Megalocaria; species Megalocaria dilatata. The sequence continues at coordinate 44,574,172 of CM067863.1, read as the reverse complement.
AGAAGCAGGTATCATCGATAGTCTGCGGTTATAATATACGTAATCCAAAACGAAATATCCGGTTCAGTCATTTTGTCTCAATGACGATAAATCTGTCAGAGCTGGTTTCACTGAGAATATTCATTTCTAGAAATTGATTCTGTATAGCCCATTTAAACTGTATCTTTGCCTCTACTCACTTATATTTTATATATAAAATAATATAAAAGGAGTTTTTATTGATAGATGGATCTACAATATCTTGAATATCAAACCTCACTGCAAATTTCTATTTTATAAAAAAATTTTCTGAAAAATTTTTAAAATAAAATAAATGTCTTAGAAAACACAGTTTCAATTCAGTAGACATATCGAATTACCACTCATTACACAACACTAGCAAGAATCCAAAGAAAATATAAAAAATTTATTAGAAATTTCAAATAAATTCTTGAAGGATACAAACGCTTGTTTCATATCAATGTATTATGAAAACCAAACAAACTTTCTATAAAAAAAATTTGAATATCAAAACAAATTAAAATATGTTTATCTTCTATAATTTTAATTTCAAAAAAATTTTTTATTCAAAAAACTTTTAGAATTAAATTAATGTCTAAAACAAGCACCGCTTACATTTAATAGACGTAAATAATCAAAACTATAAATGTAAGCTTGTTTTAAACATTAATTTAATTCTAAAAGTTTTTTGAATAAATTTTTTTTTTTAAATTAAAATCGTAGAAGATAAACATATTTTAATTTGTTTTGATATTCAAATTTTTTTATATTTCTTCTATCAAGTAAAAGGCCTTTCTATTTTAAACTTTGTATAATTTCTATGGACGAATATGGAATACTTGGGGTTTAATTTAATATTAAAAATCACTACACTTTCTACATTGATTTACTGAGTAATACGTGTTAGTGAGGTAAGATATACTTTTATTAATTATTTTTATTTTTTGCATACGAAAATTGACTGAAGAGATGGTGAGGTAAAATCAAATGGCCTTTTTGAAGATGTGCTGCATGTTTTTTGGAATTTTTTTGAAAAAACTTTTTTAAAGACAATTATTTTCGAAGAAATGGGTTGTTTCCTGCATTTATGGAGAAGAGTTTGGTTTTCCTAATACATTGATACGAAACAAACGTTTGTATCCTTGGCTATAGTGATATATCCCGTAGTATCGATCAAACAATTTTAGATTTATGTTCGTTGTTGAAGTGACATTCAAAAAAAATTTTTTTTTGCTTTTTTTTTTGGTCCATTCAATTGTGAGTTACAGGGTGTTAAAAATGGAAGTCAACAAATAGAAAATTAGGTACATTTTACAGTTTTTCTTTGATAAAGGTAAAAATGCTGGCCAGGCCGCTGCAATTGTGAATGATGTTTATGGTCCTAAGTGATGAGAAATTTGTATGAAAATTGTGAAAATCGATTACTAGAGATTTTCGCCAATAAGGACCAAGACAAAATGGCAACAAATCTTAGAACAAAAGGGTTCATATTTGACTCAAATAGGACAATCCGAAATATGTTACATAAAGTCTTGAAGCTCACGCAAAAATAATGGATTTTTCCCCTATTATAAACCTAATATATCGCATCAAAAAGTGCCTGACATCATCAATATCTTGATTTCCATGCAGCATCTGAAGCCGTCACTGGAATAGAAACAACCACAAGGATGTAATTCAAATATCCATTTGTCATTTGTCCCTTAAAATTGCGTTATCGCGACGATGTCGAGTTTCCTATAATTAGTTTTGTATTATATGGCCTCTGGATAATCATTTTCAATTCTTAGGTAGATAAAAATTACTGGTGATTGCATCACTTGTCTCTATAATTAAGTTAATCATTCAAGAGTTAAATAGTAGTACGTACGTTTTTGATTTCGGTGCAAGATGTTCACCATAAAGAACGTATACTTCGAGAATGTTGCCAACGACTCGAATTAACCTGTGAATACATCCCCTAAGACGGGGGTCGGCAACATTTTGAATCCAAAGAGCCAAAAATTACAATTTACAAAATTTCAAAGTTTTTAAAGAGCCACAAAATATTTTCTTGCCTACAATAAACCATACTTGCATAAATAAAGTTTTTTTGATAAAAAAAAATTAATCATTCGTAAAAATTCTCAGTTATACAAAAACATTATAAACAACAAAAATTGTGACCGAGTTATAACAAAGAGAATTTTGTATCTATTAGCAATTTAGTGAGACGTTCAACTACACTCCAACCTAACCAACTATTAAGTATTCTGTTAGGTCTGTTAATAACGAAAGAGTCAAGTGAAGATGTCCCAATTTAGCTTTCTTAGGAAACTCTACTTTTTCAGAACAAGAGAAAAATTCGATTGAAAAAACTCTGAAATAGTTGATGAACTGTTCAACTGCAAATTCGCATCAAAATATAGTCCTCTTTCGAACGGTTGACGTCTGAAAGTTGAACCCAATAAAGGATGTTCAACAAGTTGGTAAATGTCAACATCAGACGACAAATTGGCCAGATAAAAACAGCCGCAACGCTCTAAAAAGACGGGTCTGATCCCCGTGATCCGACAAACAGGAAGAACTTTAATGTGACAAAGATGCTAGGGGAAAATACAATCACTCAATAGGCAGCTGGGTTATGCCTTTTATACAGCAGGACGAAAGGGTCCTGCGTTATTGTTAGGGAATTCGACGGATGCAGGAATTCCTGTGGGGAAATATTTAACTTTCACATTTCCTGAAAACCCGAAGCGTTTTTCAATTATGAATTCGGGGATTGCTGGTGAGACTTGTAATATAATCGAGGAAATTCGATCGAAAGCTGATATGTACAATTTCTGTTCATTAATGTGGAAAGAATTGAAACTTTAAAGAAGTAGATTATTTTGAAATGAAATTATGATTGCCCATTGGTCAAGCCGGAAGATCATTCAAAGGAAGAATACATGAAAATCAGAAAAGTTCAAAGAGATCCTTTGAAATTGATTGAGAAGGGTGAAATATTCCAAAAGATTAGTGATACCTACAAAATATTTATAATACGAATAGCAAATAAACACCATTATTGAAAGACATATGAAATTGTAGAAAAAAATATAGAGAACAAAATTTGATGGAGGAACAGCTTGGAAAATGACTCTATAGAAGGAAATTAATGAAAACAATTATCAAAATTCTAACGCCAAGATCGAATTAAAAAAAATATATATATAAATTGAACTGCCGGGAAAAACAATGGTATAAAATTTATCTCCGTACTGAACATATCGCTCCTGTTTCAACATCTTTCATTCCGAGTAAAACCTAAAAAATTTTAGATTGGTAAACATCAGGATAAAATAGAAGAATATATATAAAAATCACGTGAAGCGAGCAAATAACCCTACCATATAAATAATCAAGTATCATTTCTAAATACCAGCAGAATAAATTTTTCTTAAATTTAATTTCGGCTAAAAGTAGGAAAAGCATATGAAGTTTTGCTCAAAATATTCTTTTCCCACTTTTTCTCGCCTATATGTAACATGATACAGAACGAAGGAATAAGAATTGAGCGTTTTAACCATGTATTTTTCATTTTCATAAAGTTTTCCGGTTCTTCATGAAAACACATTTATTTAAATTTCGAATTTCTGCCAGAGCACATAATTCTGTGTTTTATTCAGCATATGTACCATCTTTAAAATTTAATTTACAAATTTGAAATTTACAGGAATATGTTTTGAATAAGTGCGCAAAAACTTGCACCGACTTCACGTCAAAGCTTTCCACATTTTTTTCTTTCAGTTCATGTTACTCTTGAAGATCTTAAATATCAAACAAATTAATATTGCTATTCTCACTACAAATTTTAATTTCATAAAAATTTTTTCTGGCAAACTTTCCAAAATAAAATTAAACAAATGTCTCAGAAAACACAGTATCAACTTAGTAAACATATATAATTAACACTCATTACACAGCACCAAAAAGAGTAAAAGAATACAAAAAAATATAAATTATTAATAGAGAATATTAAATAAAAACTTGACGGATACAAAATTTCGTTTCGTATCAATGTTTTATGAAAACCAAATCCCATTCCAAAAATTCACAGCATTTCTCTTCAAAAAAATTCCAAAAACATGCAGCACATCTCCAAAAACGCCATTTGGAATTACCACGTCGATATTTTTTGAGTCCGACTTCGTATCAAAAAATAAAAATGTATCTTACCCCAATAACACGTGTCATTCCGTAAAAGAAATATAATTTTTCTATATATTCAAACACTACCATATTCGCCCATAGTACACAAAATTTGCAAAGTATTTTATGAACTCCGTTATATCCAAGTGAAAAACCAGAATATAATTATTATATATAATGAAATAATAAAGAAGGCAGTTTTTACTCCATAGAAAGATTAACAATATTGTAAATATTAGCAGAATCAATCTGTTCGATATTTAAGATATTGTAAATCTTTCTATCAAGTGAAAACCCCCTTTTTTATTATTTTACTCTAGGTAGGCAGTATAATGATTTCTTCAAATCATAAAATACCGTTTTTTTCAGATAAGGAAATTCGCCATCAGTTTTTTGTTTTAAGTGACAACTTTTTCATTACTTAAATATAGATTTTTATTTTTTGAGGAACAGTATCAGTCGAAATGCAAGTTCGGCACATTTTTCATAAAAACAATTCCAATATTTTTTTTATTATTATTTAAATATTTTAAAATTAGCCTTCAACATATTTAATTTCAAAAAATTATATTTAATAATTATAACTTCAGGAATTAAATTTAAATAATGTCATATAAGTACCACTTATATCAAACGACATATAAATAAACATTCATTATAAGGCATCCAAATGACATAAAAAAATCCAATAAATCAAAATTGTTAACCAAAATTCTATAAATTAAATATTTTGAATAGACAAAATTTTGTTTCTGCTGATCAATCTTATGAAAACAAATATCTTTCAAAAATGTTCAACATAATCTTAACAATTTCATAATAAAACTATCTTAGAATATTCAATATTATTGAATATCTAACTAAGTTACTTTCTATAAAATCTCAAGATATGTAAAAACAGCAGAAACAAAATTTTGTCTATTCAAAATATTTAATTTATAGAATTTTGGTTAACAATTTTTATTTATTGGATTTTGTTATATTATTTGGATGTCTTATAATGAATATTCATTTTATATGTCGTTTGATATAAGTGGTACTTATATGACATTATTTCAATTTAATTCCTGAAGTTACTAAATATAATTTTTTGAAATTAAATATGTAGAAGGCTAATATTAAAATATTTAAATAATTTTATATACCTTCTATCAAGAATTAACCTCTTTTTATGTTAAAACAATTCCAAATATTAATCCTATCGAAAGTTGAAAATATTGATTTCTAAGAACTGATACGAGCACAGGATCTCAAAATTTCCAATTCCTGAAACACAGACATTCAGCGATAGCTACTGAAGCCACAAGCAGCTCTAATGTTGGTCATTATTTTGACTTTGAACAGACATCCTTGAATTCAAATTCCAGGTGCATGATACCGGATAGCTGTAAGCTGTAACGTTTATATTATTAGCAATAAAATAAGCAATCATTTTTAGTAATGCATATATATTTCGGAATGAGAACATCTACTGTACGCATATGACTATGATATAATGTTGTGGTTCTTTGCATCGGAGAGAAAAGTAATTCAATCTCATACTTTTGATTAAAATAATAACCAAATTTCGAACATAATAATCCTTTGAGAGAGGAGAAGAAAATTGGAAGAAAACCGCAAACATCATCAGAGATCATTATTGACATTTTACACAATCAGTAGGACTGGCCTGAAAAATTACAAGGCGGATTGTGTTGCCTTTGAGTTTCCTCTAAGAAGTCATTGGACTTGAGTACCACTACAACTATGCCAAATGAGAATCATCGAGAGAAAGAATTTTTTCCATTGACCACCATGTCAATCAGATTGATTATGTATCCTAGTATAATTTGAAAGGATAATTTCGTTCATTTTCGTGAAATTTTATGGTGTTAATACTCAAATAAGTTCGTTGAGCAATTCATATTTCATACAAGGATAAAATAATAAGAAGAGGTTTTTCACTTGATAGAAGGCATATTACAAAATTTGAATATCAAAACAGATTTAATCTGTTAGATTCCTATAATTTTAATTTCAAAAAATTTATTCAAAAATTCAAAAATTTTTAGAAATTCATTAATTTAAATCTAAAAATTTTTGAATAAATTTTTTGAAATTAAAATTTTAAGAGACTAACAGATCAAATCTGTTTTGATATTAAAATTTTGTAATATTCCTTCTATCAAGTAAAAAGCCTCTTCTTAATATTTTATTATATACATAATATATAATTATACTTAAGGTTTGAATAAAACTTATTATGGAATTTCAAGTGGTTTAAAGAAAACCATATCATACCTTACAGCTTTCTGTGATTTTTGCGACGAACATAGAATATCTTGGATTTCAAACTTTGTATGTTCAAAACGAAGATATCACTAGATTTGTCAGGCGAGTTACATTTGTTGTTAATTAATTTTATTTTTAAGTGTGAAGTAGGACCGATGAAGATCTTATCGGAATTCTATTTGTTTTTTGAAGATATAATACATGTTTTGAGAGAATTTTGAAGTTACTTATTTAAACATTTAAATATATTAAATATTTGAAATTAATTATATTTTCTGAGTCTCTGAGTTTTCATAATTATTAAAAGATCAGAAACAAAATTTTGTCTCCTCCAAATATTTATCCATTAATTTTAATTGACAATTTATATTTGTTGGGTTATTTATTCCATTTGATATTGTATATTGAGTGTTGATTTTGTACGTCTATAAATATAAGACATTAATTCAATTCTAAACATTTTTGAATAAATTTCTTGAAATTAAAATTATAGGAGACTAACAGACTAAATCTGTTTTGATATTCAAATTTACATACAGGGATCTTTCGCGAATTTTTATTATTGAATATTGACTAAAAAATAAAATCGAAACATTTTGAAACCTTTACAATATATTAGGTGTACAAATAAGTTTCCGCCGTTTTATTGTAGATGGCGCGGCACGGAGTTTCGGTTAGCTTTCGCAGATGATAACCGGCTTAAAAAATAGTTTGGACATTCAAGAACAACATAACCTATTAATATCATTGATCTTATATTGGTAAAATATAAATTTTTATAAGCTGAAAATGTCAAAATTTGAGCCAAGTAAGCGTCATTTGCGGGAAATATTAGTTTACATCTTTAATTTAAAGAAATCTGCTGCTGAGGCGCATCAATTGCTCGTAGAAGCATATGGTGAGGGTGCTTTGAGTGAAAGAACGTGTCGAGAGTGGTTTCAAAAGTTTAAAAACGGTGATTTCGACGTAGAAGACAAAGATCGCAGTGGAAGGCCAAAAATTTACGAGGATGCAGAGTTGGAGGAATTATTGGAGGAAGATTCATCTCAAACACAAAAAGAACTTGCTCTAACATTAGAAGTCACTCAGCAAGCAGTCTCACATCGTTTTTCTCTAATAAATATTTAATTTGTGTTAAAAAAAGGCGGAAACTTATTTGTACTCCTAATATATTTAAAAATTTCAAAATATATATATGGTCTATCATCGTAAAATTAAAAAAAAAACTTAAATTACAAAAATCTTTTATGAATATTTCTAAATATAAGTTATTATACCATCTTCAGATAAATGTAATAACAATCAGAATCAAATATAATAATAAAAATTGAATCTTACAGAAGAGAAGAATTCAGAAGAAAATTATGATAGGTTGCATTTGATGTGTTCTTGACAAAACTCAGGTATGGATAAGCTGAATCGCCCTAAATTAGAATACGCTCTATAACTGTTATGAAGCTACTTGCAGAATAGATTCTACAGAGTAGTGTTTGGGGAAGAAAGTTCAGGCTGGGATGTGTGAAATTTGGAGACCCTCAGGGGTCCATACTGGAGCCTTTGCTATTCTAAATTTACATAAATGACTTACCACCAAATGTTGAGTCATGCAGTACTGTTTTCTTGTTCATAATCCCTTATTTCTTGTTGTTGGTGCTACCGAGGAGGTTTAGAAGAAATCACGAATAGTCTTCAAACAAGCTGAGTAATGATTCTCTGCAAATGAAGTTACGATAAATAAAGATATGACCCAATGTAATATATTACCTTTGATGCTAGACCCAAAGCGGAGACAGCTATGAAATTGTTGGCTTTATAACTGGAACCATATTTGAAATTTTGACAACACACAAGATCTTACAAGAAAGTTCTGTAGCTACTTGTTCGATAAGAAGGTCAAAACAGAAAGCAGGAAAGAAAGCACGCTTATTTTGGATATTTCCATAGTCTCATCAACTATTGACTGCTGTTTTGAGATGTGGACCTGCAAGGAACAAAATCTTTATTAAAATGGAATGAATTGGTGGCTTCGGCTTGTGCAAAACTTTGAGAAGTATGCTAAAGGCCCGTCTGCTCGTTTAATAGTTTTATTTCTAAATCTTGCTTATTCTTGAATATTTATATCGATTCCACGGTGTCTAGTTTTTTTACCAGATGTAGTCTTTTAAGACTGACTTATTCCGGAAAAGAAGACATGTTTCGAAAAAATTTTTCGCAAAATTAGAGTTATCTATCCAGTTCTTAAATGCTCATTTCATGCGTAAGAAACAATTTAGAAACTGTATCGATGTATGGCGTCTATAGTTTTAAACGAAAATCTTTTTCAATTCGACCATCGAAAAGATACGAGTGGCCGCTTCAACATCTTCCTATTATATACACTTGGTTATCGAATCTTGAAAAAAGATGGTGGGAGATGTTGATGCCGAAGATTAAATTCGGATGTCAGAAGAGCAGCTGTGCCCCCTACAGGGTGCCATATACCCAGCTAGAGTTGCGGCATATCGGACCGAATACCGACAAACAAGAATAACAAAGCGTTGTCCTTTATTCCTGCTGCGTTATCTTAATTGAAAACTACTTAAAAAGTTATAATGTGTAAAAATATACCATCATTATCGAAGTATTACGGACCGTTTTATTATTCTTGATCTCTATTTTTCCCATACAGATCTGTATAATTTACCTGGCACCTGCTTCTTAAAGATCCAATTGATTGGAATATCGAACACCAGATTTTTATTACATCAGGATTGTACAGAAAAGAAAGCTCATTCTTGCATATTACCACATTTAGTTATTATCGTTCAAAGTTTTCCAACGAAACTAAAACTGAAAATTTTTCTTGAATCCTATGATATGAGTACATTACCAGCTAGATTTCTAAAACGAGATATAATGGAATATGTCTCTATGAGAACATTATTTCTACTATTTTTTCATCGCAAAATAATGAATCTTCTGTCGAAAGATTTTGCAATGAAAAATGTTTTCTGATCTTTTTGTTATTTCACAGTTGCGTTTTCTCTTCAGAAAATTCCAATTTCTTTTGGAATGAGTATATGTTGAGTGTTTCAGGTAACAATAATAAAATTTCAAAGAAATAATATATTCAATTCTGAGAATTTCAAAAATTCATACTTGTATTCAGCCCCAATACAAAGTATGACCACCACGTGCATCAATCACTGCTTGGCGCAACTTTTCTGCATGCTTAACACCAAGTTATTGAGAATATTATGCTCAATTTGATGCCAAAGTTGTGGCAAAAGATCTCGGAGGTGTTGAAGCGTTTCCGACTGTGGTCTTTAATTCAAGGCTTCTTTGTAATAGGTCCCATGCGTGCTCGATTGGATATAGGGGATCTTGAAGGTTATGCCATATGTGGAATAGCCTGGTTTTCTCTAGCAGTTATCACTTGGTTGGATCTGTGTGGCAGTGCATTATAATCCTGAAAAACGAAATTTGCCAATAGCTGTATGAAATTGTGGGATTACTCCGTTGATAACTTCGTCAATATGAGACGTCGTGGTTTTTGGAAGTCCTCTGCCAGCGAAACGAATTCCACCTTAAACCATAATTATGCATCGTCAAAAAGGATTGTTGTATTGATGACATTTTTAATGTTTTTTGATCTAACAGGTGACCAGAGCGTGCTACATTTTTGGTGTTCGTACAACCATATTTGAATTCAGCAAGCCGGTCGATAATGTTCGATATCCTGGTGGTATACCACTGTACCACTGTTAGGTCTTCAGTTGTCTGGTGATGGGATAGTTCATTTCCCGAAACTCGAGTCACAAGAAAATGTTTAATATATATTTTTTGGTAGTAAAACATGGTAATTTCTACAATTTGTTTTAATTGTTTATTTAATTTTGAATGTATGCAGAGTTCCGTGGCGTTCTCTAAATTTTACAATGAAAATAAGTGTAGATTCAGATTTTTCACCCCTTAAAATCCACCCTAGCCAAATAATGTAACAATACACCAACTCTTACAGAAATTATTCATAATACAAAAACCAAATTGAACTTTTGGCATTCTTTATCTACGAAATCATCCTCCATCATATTTTAACAATTTTTCTGCACCATTTAGAGACACGCTGTATATGCGTGAAGAAGTGGACACACAAATTATGAGATGTATACAAAAAATAAAGGAAATGGGACATTTAAATAAAGAAATAATAGACTTTCCATAAAATATGAATCGCTTTGTGTTTTCAATACGAATTGTGTAGGTTCACCTTGATTAAGTTCTGAGAAACTAACTGACACTCCTTTTACAGAACGTGATGCTGAGATTGTCATCATTAGCCAGCCTATTTTCCTAAAACGAATTTCTCCATCGTGATGGACATGCTATCTCAGATTCAAGGTCTCGTATCGGGCAAATAGAACAAGCACGTCGAAAAATCGAAAATCTCAATCGATCTTCCTATTTTTTGTGCATGTAACCGTTTTGTATTGTAACGTTCCATTGAACATCCATCAAGAGCCACAGTTTCGTAACTTGACATTGGCTAAAGGTTATGTCTAATTGACTTAGAAGAGATATTGTCACTGGTGGATTCTTGTCAACTCGTTAGACTTTGTATTGAAAAATCAATCAATCATATTTCTCAATCTGTACAGAGTTGATTCACGGAATCCTTGAACAGTATTCGGTCACTGAAAGAATGTGCACGTTGGATAGACAACGGCATACTCTTGAAGAAATAAACAATCAGAAGAATATTCATTGATTGTGACGACGGCGTAGAAATGACAGCCTCATCTTCAAAACATGAAGGGAGTATATTCATCTTTGTTTTGCAGCATATTTGAATTCAAATATATAAACAGTTAATTTTAAACCTCGTGAGCTGTCTTCAAAATATAAATCAAAAAATCTCAGAAAACCACTAACCAATAAGAGAACAATAAATATGCATTGTCAAACACAGCACTTCACGTATGTGTCAGTTACAATATGTTCCATTCTTATATTAAAATTTAATATTAACCCTTAGCAAGTAAAATCCAGATGAAATATATTTTACTTATTTTCAACATTTGTCAATAATTCAATCAATAAAAATACACAAAAGCATTTTTTTTACCTAAGGTGCGTCGTACTTGGAAATAGAGGTGCTAATTCTTATCTGACCTTATGGAATATCATTTTATTGAAAGTTTTCAGACTTTTGTGATTTTTCAACAATAATATGTTTCACGTTGAAAGTTTAAATATGTTTTGATAAAAATTATTGCACAGGAGAAGGAAATAAAAGGGATAACTAATCACTTAATATTTCATTGGCCTGCGTCAATATCTTTCTAGTAATTATTGATTTCCTCATCTGATAAAATTCTATTAATCATCTCCTTTTTCAGGTGAGTATATCACTTCATCGTGTCGGCTCTCCTAAATAAAGTAGAAGGTCGCTGATAGTGAGTATTCTGTTTACGTCATTATACCATTGAGTTCCTTGGTCCAATCTCCAAGAGTCGTGATCCATAATCTTGCCAAGGTAACTCCTCATTGTGCAGAGTTTCGTTCACAATGAAACTTCAATGATTAGGCTTTTGAACGACCCAACACTTGCACTCTACAACCACTCAATTTAGAATCAAATATTTTGCGTCAGCAAAATCTGCTGACAATACATGGAAATTTAATTTAACTCAAAGGTAGGAAGCCATACCAAGAGCAATATGTCAGCATGACTGAATTAAACTATTGATTCTTGTTCTGTTATTATTACATGATATATTATAATGGAAATTGTTATAATGTACCGTATAGAAGACTTTCTTGATTCGCGAAAATTTCATTCAAATACTGGAATAAAATATTCATATTTTTCACAATTTTATTGGAAGTGGTGGCAGGTAGCTCCGTCATTTACTGAAGCATTCCATAAAACAGTTACATATTCCCTATTCTAAACCCTTAAAAAAATAATACTTACTTGAATTTGCCTTGCTCCAACTTACTGTGAATTCGATTCCAAATTATAAATTAAAAATTTAAGCTTGTTAATGGGATCTTCTTTTCTTGGACTAGTTAAGAGGATTAAATAAGAACAAATTAAACTTCATCTATCTAATAATTAAAAATGTAAAGAGAAGGTATGGTTTATTGTGCATAGAAAAAGGATTTATTTCACCCAATAATTCCTTTTGATTCATGCAGATCTGATAATCACAAATTAGAAACGTTTAATTCACTGCATGAAGAATAATTTTGAAATACTATAAATTCTGTCATCAATTCAGTACGCTTAAATAAACTATTCTAATCAACAAATTTCTAAGTGGCTTCGCAAATAAAATCATAGGGAATAAAATCCATTAACGTTCATATCGCTAATTGATAAAGAGTATATCCACCTTTTACTCTCGAGGTTCAATTCGGCGTTGTTTATGTCGAGCACTATATGTGCAAGTGTAAAGCGGCTGTAGGGCAATGAAATCAATAAAGCAATTCGGCGATACATATTCCATCTTCCTGGTCCTTCGCAACGATAAGTAGAGGAATAATTCCCATTATGGGATCAGGCTGTGAATTCGCAAATTCCATAAGAACGTCAAGGCTCATAAAGTGATCGGTGCCTCTGGCAAAAACATGTTAGCATATATTACGCAGTGACAGGACGGTTGGAAGCCTTTGTACCGCGGTTCGAGACAGGCTAATGTCATCCCGAGGCAGTCGCTCAAGACAATCCCATTTGCTGTCAAATTGAGACCCAAATCATTTTTAAAGTACGTACAAGATCGAAACCGAGGCACGACCAGATATTATACGGCAAAATAAACTGCTTTTATGCTATTTGCCACTTCCAGTAATGATAGAGCAGATCGACAAATACAGCGTGATCGAAATATCCCCCCTAAATGATATACAAATGTTTTAGCTCCACTCTGTTCCCAGATCGACTCTGAACGTATAGCTTCGGGAATTCTGAAATTACTTATTCGAAACGACCCACGATCTCTGCTCAAATTCGAATTGTTCTTCAGAGAAGAATAACCCTTCTTTTTCATTAATTCCATTTTTTTTGGAGTTATTATTAACACACATAATGAATATTTGAAATTAGTCTCACCCCACAGTACGCTGTTAATATTTTCAATTTGCACAATTCTAAAATCAAATGAAAATATCCGTCCGAAGAAATAAAGATAGAATGTTGAAATTTCTGTGAATAGAAATAATATATTGAAATACCTTAAATGTTTTATAACCTCATTTTATGCGATATAATAGAAAAAGGCTTTTTACTTGATAGAAGAAATATAACAAAATTTGAATATCAAAACAGATTTAATCTGTTAGTCTTCTACAATTTTAACTTCAAAAAAATTGTAGAAGAATATTTGATATTCAAATTTTGTCATTTTATGCGTTCGAGAAATTACTTACTTAATGCATACAGGGAAAGAAGCATTGAAATCATTGAAAAATCCCATTCAAAAGAATTGACGAATTTATATTCGTTTTTTAGTTGTCACAAGTATACTCGCGAAGAGTTCTAAACTCAACTTATATTGTTTACAGTAATCCATTTTGTGAGTTAATTTATTGTATTCTGTCAAATTTACAATGAATAAAAATATCTAACGAATAATCTCTACTGAATTTTGCATTTAAAATGGAGTTTTAGTGCGGAAGCGCTGAGAATGTTACATACGTTAAATAGACTTTATTAAAAATAGGCAGTGGTACAGTGGATTCAAAAGCGGTCGATTTGTGCTAGAAGATTTGTCTCGCTCTGACTGGCTATCAACTCCTTCAACAAGAGTAAGACAAATAGCAACTGAATATCGTCATTTAAGTCAGGAAGGGATAGCTGCTGAAATTTCTGTGTTAAGTTCGTACCGTTTAAAAAAATTGCTTGGGAGTAGTAGAACGTGTTTCAGCTCGACTAGTATCGAAAAAACTGAGTCACAAGTCTATCACCGAAGTATAATGAAGAAATGAATTTTTACTTCTTCTCAGTTCAGTCGAAAGAGTTCAGTTCTTTACTTTTTTATCATATTTCGGTGACCCAAGTAAAAAAGTCTTTCAAAACTAGATATTGATATTCCTTTCAAACGACAAATCAGCATATAATAATAACTACTAGGCGATTAGTCGATATGTTCAATTGATACAATTTTTTCGGTTAGTTCAATAGGTCGATAGGTCTAATGAAGCGGTATGACATTTGCTGTGAGAGGGCGTATCTAATTATCGTCTATGTTCTCTGAAAATCTGAAAAATTTGAGAAATGTCACATTTTCTTCGTTCGTAGCAAACAAACGGGAGATCGTACGAGAATGAAAGTGAATTCATTAGCTAGATCAGTTGTTCGACATTCTACGCGAATCGGTCCTGTTTTTCAGGTTCCGCCCGAAAAAAGCCTTTTGACTTACAAAAAGAACAAAGCCGTTCCATTTCTGTTGAATTTTTCACGTAAATTTCCAACAGTTTAGATAGGAGAATCACCGCTTTGGAAATATGTTTTTGATATTTCCCAGTTACACAAAGTTTGTGAAGAATTTTTATAGCCTAAATTATATCCAAATGATACTATTTATAGATATATGGGTGAAAAGCAAAATATAATTGTTTTATATAAAATAATATAATAAAAAGGAGTTTTCACAATATCTTAAACGTCAAACAGATTAATTCTGCTAACCTCACCACAAATTTTAATTTAATAAAAAAATGTATACAAATTTTTATATCATTTATAATTGAGGTTGGCAGAATCAATCCTGTTTGACATTTAAGAAAGAATTTTTATCGTAGACAATTTAGTGTCGGGTAGTGTGCGCTATCGAAGAGATTACCACTTCGAGCTGGGAAATATGATAGGGGTGCATCCATATTTATTCGACGTGTTCCTCCTTTCTTTGAAATTGTAACGAAATGCTACCACAAATGTCAGAGAAGCGCCCCACATAGAGTTTCATGAATAATTCCTCACATATTTACAGGGCTGTCAAGTGGTCCTTTGTCATGCAAAATGCTGTCGCAACGTCATTTTCACTTCGCAAACCCCTAAACCGAAAAATATTAGCTCGCTTTCCCAACTTTGAACACAATCAGATGCAAATTCTTCACTTCATGCATTTCGAATGTTTAAGTGTCAGTTTCACCCCCAAGTTGACACGAATTATGTCAATCCATCTGACTGCTGAAAAAAGCTACAAGGGAATCGACGGAATATACACTTTTTCAAATATCAAACAGATTTTTCTCAATATCTTAAATATCACACAGATTAATTCTGCTAACCTCACTACAAATTTTAATTTAAAAAAAAATTCTTCTCAAGAACTTTTTAAAATAAGATAGAATAAATGTCTTAGAAAACACAGTTTCAGTTAAGTAGACCTATGAAATTAACAGTCATTACACAGCACCAGAAGGAATAAAAGGATCCAAAGAAAATATAGAATATTAATTAAAAATATTAAATAAGTACTTGAATAATACACACGTTCGTTTCGTATCGATGTATTATGAAAACCAATTTCCTCTACGAAATTGCACAACTCAAGAATTCCTTCGAAACAAACTCCCTTTTAAAAAGAATTCCAAAAACATGCAGCACATCTTCAAAAAGATCATTTGGAATTACGACATCGATAGCTCGTCAGTCCAACAAATAAAAGTAGTTAATAAAAATATATCTAACTCTTAAAATATGAGTGAATTTTTCACAAATATTTTGTTGATAGGAAGCCATGTGGTTTAAGACGGGTGAGAAAAATAAAGTGGGCGTAGCATTTTGCACACAAAAAGCGATGTCTTCTAAAACGGAAGGTATTATACATAAAAAACCCAAGATTTTGCAAACAACTCACTATAGGAATAATCTCTCCTTCAATTTAAAATAGAGCATTTCCACTCATGTCTACGTTTACAATAAATTTACACAAGATTTAAATGAATTAAGTTAAAACTGATGCTCTGCACCAAATCTATTTGGAGATCTTCATTTACTTTATCTATAACCTGCTTAACCTCATCAGTACGAAACCTATAATATAACGTTTCGTCCGCGTAGAAGTGCACACTGCGATATTTTAAAAATTTCCGAGTGTAAGAATATAGAAGACGAAAAGCAAAGGTTCTAATATGTATCCTTGCGGCATACCAAACAAGACCAACAAAGAATCAGACACTCGCACTGCACACTTCACTCGCTGAGCTCCCCCAAATAAATAGCACGCGATGATAATACAGTAAAATGCATAATTGTGCAAAGAATATCATGAACTGAGTATCGAATGGCTTCGAGTAACTCAACAATATGAGAGCTGTTACTCCACTATTTGTAGCTGTTAAAACATCGTTAGTTACCTTCAGTAATGATTTGAATATCAAAACAGATTAAATCTGTTAGTATTCTACAATTTAAATTAAAAAAAAAAAATTTATTCAAAAAACTTTGAGAATTAAATTAATGCCCAAAATAAGCACCGCTTACGTTTAATAGACGTATATAATCAAAACTCAATATATAATGTCAAATGGAATAAATAAACCAACAGATATAAGAAAGTCATTAAAATTAATAAATAAATATTTAAAGGAGACAAAATTTTGTTTCTGATCTTACCTTTAAGAACACCAATTGCCTTTTAAAAACATGAACACAACTTAAGGACTTCTAAAAGAATATAATTTAATTGACATATTTAATATATTTAAATATTCGAATAAGTTAATTCAGAAATCTCTCAAAACATGCACTATATCTTCAAAAAACAAATATAATTCTAGGTAATCTCTTCTTCGGTCCTAGATAATAGTCCAAATATCAAAATCAAATAACTATAACTATATCACAACTCACACGTGTTAAGGATGGATGCTTCAAACAGACTAACTTTAAAATTCAAGATTGGTCTATGTTATAGTTATTTGATTTTGATATTTGGAATATTATCTAGGACCGAAGAAGAGATTACCTAGAATTATATTTGTTTTTTGAAGATATAGTGCATGTTTTGAGAGATTTCTGAATTAACTTATTCGAATATTTAAATATATTAAATATGTCAATTAAATTATATTCTTTTAGAAGTCCTTAAGTTGTGTTCATGTTTTCAAAAGGCAATTGGTGTTCTTAAAGGTAAGATCAGAAACAAAATTTTGTCTCCTTTAAATATTTATTTATTAATTTTAATGACTTTCTTATATCTGTTGGTTTATTCATTTCATTTGACATTATATTTTGAGTTTTGATTATATACGTCTATTAAACGTAAGCGGTGCTTATTTTAGACATTAATTTAATTCTAAAAGTTTTTTGAATAAAAATTTTTTTGAAATTAAAATTGTAGAAGACTAACAGATTAAATCTGTTTTGATATTAAAATTTTGTTATATTTCTTCTATCAAGTGAAAAGCCTTTTTCTATTTTATTCAGTAATGATGTAGTAAAGCTATGATCCTGTCGAAAACCTGATTGCTCTTACTGTATTATATCATTTGGTGTTCCATAACTTTTTCTCAGACAATTTTACCATCATCACGGTAACTTATATCCCTTTAAATATAGTGTGTAACGTATGTTTGGGCTAGATCTTAGAAACTACAATGTAGCGGAACGCGTTATGTTTCAATTCAAAATAGAGCTCAGCACATGTTAGATGTATTATTTAATTAGAGTACATTTTTTCAGATTCCACTTTCGTTCTGGCAATGCAGAGTGCAGCGCATAATTAGCGAATAAAAATATTTTAGGTAGAGAATTCGCCAACTATGAGAACCCATCAAAACCATATTTATCATCTGCAAAAGTTGGAGAGCTAACGGCTCTCAAGCATGCGTTTTTGAAAAGTTTAGAAGTTGTAATTAGTTTTCAGAGTCAGAGTAATATCCACGTGTATTTTATGTATACGAATGCCGATTTTTAATTAACCTTAGCTCGGCTTTTATAACCAGAAAGCGTTTTTCAACTGGAGTTCATTTGATATTTGTTCATCGCTACCCTTGCTTTATTTTCTTGTCTCTCCCCCCTAGGCTGCAAATTCAATAGAAGCTTGCTCGAACATTCCGAAAGCGTCATTTGTTCGTCCAAACCTTCTTTTTAAATTTTAAATCATAATCGCTGAAAGCATTCGTACTTTTTGCGGAATCTGATTTCAGTTGTGTTCGAACCGATAATAATAATCCTTCGTTATTGAACATTTTACTTTTCGTTCTAGAGCCCCATCGAATTTATTTTCAAACTTGACAAGAGATACAAAACTTAGACATCAAGAATAATAACAAGAATAAAAGCCTAAAATATCATACAGATTTTTTCTGCAAACCTACCTATAAATTCCAATTTAAATTTAATGGAATTTTTTTCCCAAAAACCTTTCAAAATTAAATCATATAAATCTCTCAGAAAACACGGTTTCAGATTAGGAGACATAAAGAATTAACACTTATTACACAGCACCAAAAGAAATATATGAATACATAGAAAATATAAGTTATCAATTGAAATTATTAAATAAATACTTGAGGGATGCAAAATTCTATTTAGTATCGATGTATTACGAAACAAACGTTTGTATCCTTGAATTATGTATTCAATATTTTTAATTAATAATTTATATGTTCTTTGTATTCTTGTATTCCTTTTTATGCTGTGTAATGAGTGTCAATTCAATATGTGTACTAAATTGAAAATGTGTTTTCTAAAACATTTATTTGATTTAAGTTTAAAAAGTTTTCGGGAAAAATTTTTACAGACTTAAAATTTATAGTGAGGTTAGCCAATTGAATCTCTATGATATTCGAGATATTTTTTTATCAAGTAAAAAAACCCCCTTTTTATTTTGTTTTATGAAGAATAATAGTATTATATAATGTTGGTACACTAGAGAACGGATTAACAGGTGTGATTCAAATATGCCTAGTTATTCTTGTTATGAATTCATTTGTTCAAAATTTCGACATATTTCAAATAGTTAATTTTCCTGTTTTTGTTTTTAGATTTTTTATTGTGATAAAAGGATAAGAGTCTACTCGATTTTGAAATTTCATTTTATGTTCGTTGGATGTATGTCAAACCAATTCTGTCCATAAACTAATCTATCTGTGATTTCAAGACCTTAAACGTTCCCTTAAAGTTTGAAGACTCTAGCTTTTTCCGTTCAAAAGTTTACGGAAGACCCGGTAGACAGAATTACTTTGGAACTCGGATTCTTCATTAGTGAGTTCAACCTAGTCGTTCAAGAAGATTTTTGGCTAAAAAATTACAGACATGTGGGCGAAACGATAGCACGCTCTTCCCAAGTACGCAAAAAATAGAGAAATCTCTATTTGAAAGATTTTTGATTTAACCATCATCATATCAAACCAGATGTAGTAATTTCAACATTTTACAAATACACATATACAGAATCCATTATACATAATAATTCACATTATCCTATCAACCAAAAATTATCAGCTTTTAACGGTATTATTCATGGAATAATTTACATTCTCCTGAATCAAGAAAATTGCATTTTAGGACTCAACATAATTAAACGAATAGCTATTGATAATAACTACAATCCAATATTGATTGATGAGTTGTTGATGGGCTAAAATCATGAATAGCACTAAATATGATATACTTTAACGTAAAAAAGTTGAAGTATATTCCATTGAAAGATACAAAAGGTATTTTTCAAAAAACAAATTCGGAACAAATTTAATAGTAGATTCTTTGAAAACAATAAAGATATTTCATCCTAAGGTGATACATAAGGAGACTATATATGAGTTGAATCAGTAGAACAGTTATTTTCATCAAATTCAAGACAATTGGAAGAAAAATCAAGTCATCTGGTGAATCTAATCCATTCAACGAAAAAAAAGTAAACCAAGGAATAAGTGAAGTGAGTTAAAGAAATCATGAATTCTCAAAACATATTTGCAAGGTACAACAATTCAAATAATGAATTTCAAAATTGTATTTTTAAGACATTTATTTAATTTAATTCTAAAGAGTTCTAGAGAAAATTTTTCCATGAAATAGAATATACAATAATAATAGTATATTTAAGATATTACATTTTACAATTTATTATAATGACAAGATAGCGATGTTGTAATTTGAAATGGCTTTTTTGAAGATGTGCTACATGTTTTTTGAAAGAACTTATTTTCGAAGAAAGTTAGAAAGGAACTTGGATTTAATAAAACATTGATACGAAACAAAATTTTGTATCCTTCAAGGGTTTATTTAATATTTCTAATTGATATTCTATATTTTCTTTGGATTCTTTTATTTCTTCTGGTGCTGTGTAGTGAGTGTGAAATATATATGTCTACTGAATTGAAACTGTATTTTCTAAGACATTCATTCAGTTTGATTGTGAAAAGTTTTTTGGGAAAAAGTTTTATAAAATTAAAATTTGTAGCGAGATAAACATAATAAATGTGTTCTATCAAGTGGAAAACCCCCTTTTTATTATGATCAAACAATTAATATTGAAGGTGTATTTCTGATGCCAGAAGATAAATTACATATAATCCACAATCAGAAAAGATTTATTCAGAATGATTCCGTCCAATAATACAAATTCGAGTCATGTTAATCAGAAGGAGATTAATAGAATCGATAGTAATGAGCCACATTGAAATTCTTGATTGTCCCATAAGAAATGACTGAGTAACTGGTAGTTCTCGGCAATTTGAATACCCACGAAAATGGAGGTTGATTTCTATCTGTTACTCTATTTTGAAGGTACAAAATGACGACAAATGATCAACATGATCATCTAGAAATTCCTCGTTCCCAATTACGGCATTGTGCTGCGGTATGACGCAACAGAGATCGAAATCCAATATGAAATATCATCGTTTTCAATGGGACATGATGGATGTCTAATACACAGCTCTTTTTTAATGTGCTGTAATGGGACAACAGCGGCTTCTTTTGTCACGTAAAAGGATGCTACCTAGCCTTTTTTTCGACCGCTTCTACTTTTATTCAATTTTCACTAACATTTATGTTAAAAATGATTTCAATTCATGAAAAATTGCATCAGGAATGACTAAGCCAGGTTTGAATGAAAGGACAAGTTTATTCGTCTGGTCCATTGAAAATTCTTCCGTAAAATTTTTCAATTATTATGTTTACAGGATGTTTTCTAAGGTGACTCTCTCAACGAAGAACTAATAAAATTAAACCATACCACAAAAATTCCGATCATACCTCCATAAAACCACGAATATTACGAGTTCAGTCTTCACTAAACATAACATTAACGAAACAATTGTATCACTAGATAATCTACTGTTTAACAACAGATGTAATACAATTATCAAATAAGATATTTTAAAATACCTAAATATTTGCAGTAAACAAAATTATTCTCAATTTAAAAATGAAATTTTTAAATCAGCAAATGGTTTGATTATGGCAAATCTCTTGAGTCCTTTCCTTACAGAAATATTCAAGAACAATATTTAATCTTAAATTCATGGAAATCCACTTATGAAATAGTTTTGATATTGGTATAGATATGTAGACGATATTTTCTGTTGCTTCACAGGGGTCAACGAAATGCATCTTTTTTTTTTGATTTAACAGTCACCAGAATAAATTATTCACCTGAATTTTCAATATTTCACAAATTAACATATACTCATACTATTATACACAATGAATCAAATCATCGCATAAACCAAAAATTATCAGCATTTAATTGTATGATCCACAAATCAGTTAATATCCCCATGAATCGAGAAAATTTAATTTCTGAACACATAATTAAACGAATAGTTATTACTAATGACTACGATCCTACGTTGATAGTTGCTTTATTTAATTTATAAATTTCTGTAATATGTAAACTCATTTAGATTAAGGAGGATTCTAAATTGCTAAATAATTTTCATTTTTTGATAACAAAATTCAAATTTGTTAACTATCCTCTAGAATTTTATTTGACAATATAAAAAATCATTTTGAATATAATTATTAACAGAATTTTATTGAAAAAAACAGAAAATATAAACTATGAACAAACCTATAACTACTTCTGTATGGTTAACCTAACTTGAGATATTCATTTGAATCGTTTCTAATTTGATGTAAATTCATTTAAATTATATAAAATAATAATTCATTAATTAACAACAATTGTTTCGCCAACACTGTGATTCTTCTTTTGAAGTTCAAAATATAAACTCAACAAAAATTTCATTTATATATCACGTAAACCTACAGATTTTGTGATGTATAGAAATCTTGTTTTTTCTAAAGGAATAAGAGAGCACCAGAATTGCTGTATTCATATCTAATAAAATTCCAGATATTTCAACCACCTGTTGGAGATCAGACATGATTTTGACCATAATTTCATAGTAGTCCAGATTGAGCCTTCTAAAAGCACTACGAATAAATGAGCACAATAAAAGAGTAGGTACATCTTGCTTAAGGAAAAAACGGACTCGAACAGATCCCATGAATGGAACTTTTTTCAATAAAACCAATTTCCAAAAAACGATCAGAATATTACCACCTTTTTCTACCTACCTAATTAGGAAAACCAATGCCAAAGGAATAATTAATTGCCACACTAACCTGAAGATGTAATTGACGATACAATTGTTGTGTGAATTAATAGATATTGGTTGAAATAAGGTGCTTTATTTTAATCGGCATCAACGTGTTTTACCTGTGGTATGTGGATCTGTAGACAGATTCTTGTCTTTGCTAATGATCTTCCTCGACCCTTTCTATCTCGTTTACGGTTCTCGAGATAGCTAAACCTGAGAGATTAAAGATCGCTCGTGAAACCGCTGCATCTCACCGAAAACCATAGAGACCGGTGCCGGTAACTTTGCACCGCTTCAGGTGCTTGATGACTTTTTGATTGATTACTGTGTCCATCATCTTCTATATTTAAGAAGAAGATTGTTGTTGGATGGCCGTTTTCTTTTTGTTTTGAATACACTCAGTACCAATAATTATAGCGGAGGCTTAGCGTTCATCATATTAATTCGGTCATAGATAAATCAACTTTTTACGTTGAACACATTTTCGAACATTAAGCTCTTTGCAGTGTGGAAAAAGTGATATAATATCAAAAGCTTATAAAAGTCCTCACTTCTTCTCTGAAGTTTTGGATACATTTACAGCACAATAAATTTTCATCGATTCTAAATTCTTTGCAGTACTTATGGAACACTTGTTTCCAGAAATACCCTACTTTCTCTTGTGGTGAAACACTCATACATACACACAGCTGCTCGAAATCTGGAGATATTGAAAATAGTATAGCTATTTTCAAACTAAAGAAAAATGAAGGAACCATATAATATAGTCTTATATCTAATTAGGCAAATCCTACAATCAGAACAAGGACTAATGAAGGAAATGATGAAAAGCGCTGACGTGAAATCGAAAGCTTTGCCTGTTTGTTCAATAGTCCAATCTCCTGAAAATTTCCAAACTGTTAATACCTCCTCAGAGAATATGATGAACAAAAATGGTGAAAAGAACTGACGTGAGCTTCTGCGCGCTTCACCCTCGATCCTCATGAAAGTTTGCGATAGAATTTTTGTCGTTATTTTACATCTAAATGCTGAATTTAAGCCCAATCGCACCACTATACCTATGGTTTCATAAAATCACATAAATAATCGGAGTTGACCGCCATGTTAGTATTCGTAGCACCGCCAAGGAGCTGAAGATCGGCCATAAAACAGTTTTGAACCATTTGCACAAACCTGTATTCAAAAACAAGCTCGATGTTTGGGTGATACACCAATTAACATAAAAAAAAACATGATGGATCCAATTTCCATCTGCGAAGTCTTTGCCAAACGGAATTAAATAGACCGATTTCTTAAGAGGATGGTGAGTGGAAATGAGAAATGGATCATATACGACAATAATGTGTGAATACGATAGTGGTCAAAGCGCGGTGAAACAGCTCAAACGGTTGCCAAACCAGAACTAACGACCAGAAAGTTTCTTCGGTGCATTTGGTGGGACTGGATGGAAATCATTTATTATGAGTTACTTCCTCCATCTAGCCAAAAACTAAATACATGCGTATTTAGTTTTTGCTATTACTGTCAACAATTGGACTATTTGAAACTAGCGATTGACCAGAAACGGCCAGAATAGATCAACAGAAGTAGTGTCTCGCCAGAAACTCCATGAGCTTGGTTGGGAAGCTTTAATGCATCCACCATATAGTCCGGAACTGGCACTAAACGATTACTATCTTTTTCTCGCATTCCAAAACTTTCTTACTCATAAGAAATTGGCATCAGGAGAAGATTGTGAATATCGATTACTAGAGTTTTTCGCCAATAAGGACCAAGGAGAGGCATTATGAAACTTTTTTTAAAATGGAAACAAATTATAGAACAAAACTATGCATGTTGGACAAACTGAAACATGTTAAATAAAGTCTTGATTTCACACAAAAATAATGGAATTTTTCTAAAATCGCTACATATCTCAAAAATAAATATAATTTGAGAACTTCATTAGAATAAAGCTAATATATCCAAAGATGATAAATAAGGAGTTTATAATTAAGTTTGTGATAATAGCCAAAGTTTACATAGGACAATCTGGTGATACTTGAAAAAAACATTCATAAATTTTCCTCCATGAAAAAACGAATTTTACTTATACAAATCATTTATCTGCAGCGGGACATGACTTAAACTATCATTTTGAAATTTGGCATGTTGAAAATAAAAGGTTCGCCCCAATAATAACATAATAAAATCAGAATTCAACCAAATGAACAAACAGATGTGAGCAGTTCAGCGTTTTTCCATATTTTTTTGTTGACCGTTATTTCTAGTAAACCGTGGAGTGTTTTTGAATAATATACCTCGCACATTATGAACGCATGTATTCAAAGTTTAGTTACTAAAAATGTAAAAATAAACTGACGATACTACATTAGTAGCCAAGGAATTGCATTATTTATGATAAATATATGTAAATTGAAATAACTTTATTTAAAATATCATTCCAAATGAATTATACCATCATTACTTGATATATTAGACAGAAGGTATTGTATACTTTAACGCGTTATACTGAATAAAAAAATATCTTGAAAATCAAACAGATTAATTCTGCCAACCCCACTACTAATTTTAATTTTATAACAAATTTTTCTCAAAAACTTGTCAAAATTAAATTGAATAAATATGTTAGAAAATACTGTTTCAATTTAGTAGACATAAAATTAACTCTCATTACACAGCACCAAAAGGAATAAAGGAATCCAAAGAAAATATAGAATATCAATTAGAATTAATAAACAAATAATTGAAGGATACAAAGGTTTGTTTCGTTTCAATGTATTATGAAAACCAAATTCTTCTCCAAAAATGCACAACATAACTTCAAGAATATCTTCGAAAATTAGTCTCTGAAAAAGTTCTTTCAAAAAAATTACGAAAAGATGCAGCACAACTTCGAAGGACCTTTTGCAGTTACTACGTCGATATCTCTTCAGCCCAACTTTGTATGCAAAAATTAAAAATGATTATTAAAAATTTATCTTACCTTACTATCAAGTGTTATTCAATAAACAAATATAAAACTGTAGTGATATTTTTCCAAATATTAAACCCTACGTATTCCATATTCGTCCATAGAAATAACACAAAGTTTGTAAAATATTTTCATGGACTCGGTATTCATTTAATATTTCCAACTGATATTGCATATTTTCTTTGGATTGTTTCATTCCTTGTGCTGATTTGTAATGAGTTTTAATTCTATATATTTACTAAATTGAACTGTGTTTTCTAAGTCATTTATTCTGTTTGATATTTAAGACATTGTAAATCACTCTATCAAGTAAAAACCCCTTTATTATTATTTTGAATGAAAAAATACAATCATTAGGATAAATTTCATCGGTGAGTTCAAGAATTCATTTGATAGCTATACTGTAGCGTAGGTAAAAATTGCGTCCAGATTTAGCCAGTATTTATGTTTCTCTCCACGAACCGACATGAATACATTACACAATATGTGGAAATTGTCCAGGACAAAATGCTATTCAGAAATTCACACCCGCAATAAAATGTTGACATTAAAATGTAAATGTTGATATTTCCAAACGCCAAATGAGCAAACGTTGATTTCATGCGCCATTTAAGTGACTTATGGTCCTTGTAGTATACATTACTTGCGGTCTTCTTGTCGCCTTAATGCTTCACATATTCGTAACGAGCAGGGCTAGGGGAGCCTATATTTTGTCATCTTTCGAACTTGAAATTACTGTACATACTTCTGGGAAATAACAAATTATTTTTGTAGCAATATAGATCGGGCAATATATAGGTTGGCCAACTGAAACCGAAACGAAGCAATTTACAGGTATTTTTGACTACGCCACTTTCACGCTCAAGTATTCAGATCTTTTGATTCGGAAGTTAGCAGTCGTCCATACGGACGACTGATCTTAACGAAATTTGGTACGGATCAATTATTTCGGAACTGTTTCAAATGTGAATATCTGCTAAACTATTAAACTGGATCGTTATTTGATAGAACCTCTGTTCACTTTCTTGTCCAGTGAGCACAACTGAAAATATTACTGCTGTAGCCTACAAAGTGGCTGGACATCCATCAATACTAACTCGTCATCGTGCTCAAGAACTGAACATTTTTCACACTTCTCTGGGTGAATTTTTCATGAAAACCCCTGTATTAAGGCTTAAAAAGTTAAACTTGTGCAAGAAGTGAAGCCCCGTGACCATCCGATGCGTTTTCACTTCGATCAATGAGCTAATGATCGCATGGTCGAAGATGAGAATTTTCCCGGAAAAACCCAGCCATTATTTTTCCAGCGGATAGGCTGACTTCAAACATCTTTGGGGGCTGTGCATCCTTTTCTATGCACTGCATGGACTCTTGTTTAGTCCCAGAGTCATAGTGATGAGCCCACGTCTCATCCCCAGTAACCAGCCGGTTGAAAATAGTCGATGGGTCTTCTCAACAGAGCTCTAAAAACTCCTTACAGCACTCGACTTGCACTTACTTGCCTTTGAGGTGCAGTGAGCATTCTCGGTACCCATCTTGCACTGACCTTTGAGAAGTTATGATGGTCATAAAAGATAGCATATATGGTACCTACGGATAGGTTTGTCATCTATGCTAACATCTTGATTTTTATTCTGGCATCTTCTAGTCTGGCTTTTCTACTTTTTTCACATTTGTTTAGTGGTACCGCTAACGGGCCCGCCCGAGAGAGGGTCGTATTCAATGCCTTCCTTGCCTGTTTTGAATTCATTTGACCTCTCTATCTCTTTATGAATGATTTTTGACTTTTTGCCTGCTTGGTGAGAAACTTTATAACGGCGCGACGCTTGATTTTTTTCATCATTGTGGCATCAGTCATTCCACTCGTGTTTCACTGAGGATACTTAGAAAACTAATGATCGTCAATTATTTAAATTTTATATTTAAACCCTCGGATAATGTATGCCGATAAAAGTAAATGAAATAATTATAATACTCAGATTATTAGCAAATCACCCCAATACCGAAAATACATTGAACGCTCCTCGTAGATATGAATAATTCACCCTTACTTAACTTACAATTGTAAAGCCATATCTCTGTAAATTTTACCTGCTGACATCATTTAGAAACTTATTACTACCGTCTGCATCTTCACTGGAGAATGACCTAACAGTCGAAACCGTTCATACTTATTGAAAAATAAAGTTCAGTAGACATTGGATAAAAGAGTTTTCTATATCATTCAATGCTACAAAAATGTTGGTCCTTCGAGCCAGACACACTTAAATTTAAAATTGTCGTTTCAAGGTAATCTTGGAAGGTTGAGTGGAGGGCCAATGGATGGAACGATCCGTTCGTTATTTCCCATATTGAAACGTATCTCCCTATCGCTTCAAGATTCCAAACGAATTGAAAAGCGTAAAAAACAAACCGGGAAGGGAGTCGTAAATGAGATATTGGTACTTAATATAGCTGAGCCTAATTCCGATCCGGACTGCACCGGAATATAGATGTAAACGTGTTTGAAAAAAGGTCGACCGAGGGCATTGGATCCGCAATGGCCAAAGTGGATAAACAGAGTCGCCCCCGAAGTTTTATAATTTTGCGGGGCACGCGGCCGCGTCAAGCATATCCAATAAGTCCGTCTGGCCGACTGACTCATTACTCTAGGGGTCGTTATTATATCAATTATGGATCTCGACTTTCTGCCCAATGTTCTCTGGACCAGTTAAATAACGATTGATTTTGTTCTCCGAACTTTTCGTGCTCTTGTTTTTTTCGCTTATTTATTTTCGTCTGCACGTGTAGTTTTCTACATTTTCCTCGATTTCCTCTAAATTGTTCATGAAGAACGAGTAAGAGACCGGTTTTGCAAATGTTTCATACGGATCCAAGTGTTAGCCAATTCAAAAATACACAAAGGTTTTTTTCTAATTCAAATATGAACATAACATTCCTTTTTAGAATTAATTAATTTTAAAAAATTCATAAAAAGGGGCAATAAAACATTAAACTCGTTCTGAGATTTTCGTTCAGACAAACGTGGCCTTATATAAGAGCTAAAAATGACCTCATACGGTGAGGGTTCCTAATCATTTTCATACAAAGTGTTAGGAGTGCAGTTGGCTCGTTGGCGGCTGCATGAATCGCAATATTTCGTATAGACATAGTCTATCTATATGTTTTACATCTGCTTGTACCATCTGCCCCTGTGATCATAACAGCCATTCCGTTTTTCGTGGGTCCATATTCGAATTCCATACCTCAGGCCTTTGGACATTTGTATCGGAATTAGAAACCAATAAATTAATTATATGGTTGGTTCCTGATCCGTCACATTTGACCAGAAAGGTACCAATTTGTCAGATGAAGCCGAGCACAACGACTCTCGATGGCATCTCATTTGCGATCGATAGGACAGGTAGAGGTATAATTATAGAAAATATTTGAGTTTCTTTCTCGAATACGATTGTGAAATTGGTCGTTGAAAAAGTTGGGAAATAATCATACGAGCTCTTACTGGCCGACCTTCTAACCTTTCGCGAAAATATCTCTTCAGATTTTATCGTTCATTGACCAACTAAAACAAACAGTTTCTCTGCTTGTTCGACTTCGAATGAGCTGTTACTTTCGAACAAAAAAACACTCTTTTGCCCTCTGTTACATTTTGTTTGTTATTTAAAATCATATTTCATTTTAATTTGAATTTGAATTTTATAGAAAATTTTTCTTAAAAACTTTTTGAATTGAAATAAAAAAGAAATAAAAGAATACAAAGAAAATATGAATTATTAATTGAAAATATTTAATGAATACTTGAAAGATACAAACGTTTGTTTAGTATCAACGTATTATGAAAACCAAAAATGCACAACATAACCTCAAGAATGTCCTCAAAAATAACTCTCCCCAATGAAGTTCGCATGCATGCAAATCTTCAAAGAAGCCATTTGGCATTAAAACATCGATAGCTCTTCAGACTAACTTCTACTCTGAGTTTGTTGATAGAAAGACATGGTTTTAGTCGGGTAAGATATATTTTTATTAATTACTTTTAATTTTTGGATATGACGTTGGACTGACGAGCTATCGATGTGGAAGTTCCAAATTACCTTTTGGATGAATTTCTTTGAAGAATTTTTGAAGAAATTCCTGAGGTTATGCTGTGCATTTTTGGAAAGGAATTTAGTTTTCATAATACATCAATACGAAACAACTTTTGTATCCTTCAAGTATTTATTTAAAATTTTCAATTAATAATTCATATTTTCTTTGTATTCTTTCATTTCATTTGGTGTTGTGTAATGAGTGTTAATTCTATACATCTACTAAACGGAAACTGTGTGTTCTACGACATTCATTTAATCTAATTTTAAAAAGTTTTGAGAATATTTTTTTATAAAATTTGTAGTCAGGTTAACAGAATAAATCTGTATGATATTTAGATATTGTAATAAGTCTTCTATCGAGTAAAAAATCCCCTATGTATTATTTCGTTAAATTATATTTAAAAAAATCTGGAAAAATAATGACGTGAAATTAAAAGCATTTGCGCGTTTGTTCATCAGTCCAGTGCTAGAAAATTTATAATCTCCTTACAGCTTCCTGAAAAAGCTACATATAATAAATAAAAATTCTGCATCAACCTTCTTGTCTATATTTTACATCTAAATTTAAGCTCGAGGGTGGAACTTCTGCTAACGTGAATGAATTACTGCGAAACTGTCAGAACGATTCTGCCCATTAACGAACTCAGCCGAGATATTCAGACCCTAAACCTTTCCTGAAAATTTCAAGGCTCTAACTCTTTCCGTTCGAAAGGCGTGTTTACGGAGGCACCAGCCGGTCAGAATTACTTTTGACTTTGTATTCTTCATTCAACTTAATCGTTTAAGAACATTTTCAACCTATTATCCGTCTGTATGCAAGCTATGGAAACAAATCAGAAATTGGGAAAATAGGTTTCGCATAAAGTGAATGAAAGGCAGCAAGAAATGGAAAAACCACTGAAACGATGTTCGACAGACACAAAAGAGAGCCAGTTCTTCATCGAATCGGAGGTTGATGAAAAAGGATATATTCTGAGAATTTTAGGTGTCGTAAATCACAGATGAATCCAGGCAACATCCACTGCAAAACCCAACCGCTTTTGGAAATAAGGCAAAACTCTGTGTTTGACGGGGTCAAAAGGGTGTAATCTATTATAAACTACTAAAACATAGTAAACACTGACCGCTGTCAACAGCAAATGGTCAATTCGAATCGGACATTGCGCGAAAAACGACCAGGAAATGGAAAAAGGTCATTTTGCTCCCATCACACAGAGAAAAGGGGCCAGGAAAACGATCAATTGAGAAATACATCTATTCGCATCACTGGGACACGCTCCCGATGAAAAGCGCTTCAATTCGTATGAAAATGTACGGAAATGGCTCCCTAATTGGTTCGCTTCAAAAGAAAAACTGCGTTGTCTTAGTGACATTCATAAAAAATGTATAAGTAGCAATGGAGATTATTTTGAATGTTGTCACGTGAAGGAAATCACAGGCATCGGCAGTTTTCGTCAATAAAATCAATGCAATACTGATTAAAAGTACATAAAAACGTTGTTTGTATAATTCTTTGTTTCTTAGAAATAATTCAGAATGTAAATGAGCAAAAACAGAACGAATGATCAGAAATTAAGAAACTATGACAGAATAAGAATTGGGAAGTAACAAAATTGAAGAAAAGTCATTCTCACGGCGGATAGTCAACCGTTGATTTATTAATGAATTCTATAAATTAACGACAATGCGACTTCCTCTCGACATAAAAAATTCTAAGCCCGTGAAATGCATATGTATTTGTTCTTAATTAAAAATTCATTTGTATCTTGAGTAGTTGACTTATTTCCATATCTGATTCGCTATGTGACCACCTTAACGACATGATTCTTATCTCTGGGAAATCTTGGAATTGAATTAAGTAAACGCAAGGTCTTTGATGCCTAAGTATGGCACTTAAATAATTTACACTACACATGAATCGTCTATTCTTTTTCATCTTCACTACACTTAGAATCACCTTCTCTGAGAGCGAAGTAATTAAGTTTCAAATTGGGTATAAATAACGGAAGCGGCCTTTATTATTATGGCTTATATAGCAGGACAGTCATCCACCATAACTAATATATTCTCTATAAAATCTCTTATATTTATGTGCCTTGGATCAGTCACCATAAGAATGAATATTCAGTTGTGAATTTACGAAATTAGATTTCAACAATTATCAAAACCAGCGACCACGTACTCTTTTTTCCAATTATTTCAGGTTTTCGCAGATAATTCGAGGTAATTAAGATGATTTCACCAGATAAGCTTGAATTGGGTAGACCGAATTATTTCAAGAATTAAAAGCCTCGTGACATTTCGATGGCTTTGTAGACGTGCTCGCTAGATATTGAAATTCGTAATGAAATTACGCACAATTTGGTAGCAGGAACAGGTTCACAGGACAACGGTCATTCTTATATAACCGTAAACAATCCCAGTAATCGTTTTGTCCTAGGAAGATTAACATGTATCAAAACCTTTATATAACAAAAAATGGCAATGACAAATGAATATTAAAGGTTTTCCAATAAGAGATTTAAGTTTGAATAGCCCGTTATCAGGGCAGGTGTCACTTTTGAAGCTGTCGTCATTTGACAAGTAAAAACTATTCCATTACTAAAAATGGAACGATATCCGCTTCAACAATGCATTAAAATTGTTCAAATTCACAACTCAATGGTGATAATTTTGCAGTCACAGTTCGCACAACTAAAGCACTTTTGGGTCGTCGTGAAGCACCTTCTCGGCCGCCAGTAGTGAAACTGCCAGTCACTAACTTAGGAACAGAACCTCACAAATTCAATGTATTAAGGGTTCAAATAATCCACCTTGTTGAGCTAAGCAATAGCCAAATCTATTATACAAAGATAATCTCATATCTCTAAGTAGATTTGGCTCAATATTGCCACAAAGTTGAATAATTTCCAACCTTAATTCATCAAGATTTGAAGCTCTGCCGAATATATGTCCATAGATAGACCCTTTCAGATATCCCCATAGAAGAAAATCATTTGGGGATAAACCTGGGGATCTCAGGACCTCCAAACTTCAACAGTGAAAAGTACATTTTTTAAAAAAGGACTATTTTCATTTTGTCTTTTCATCATCGTTTCAGAAATTCCATCCGTCTAATATGATTTGATCCGCAATTTGGCGGCTCGAAACAAGGTTCACTGGCTTCAACAGCGGCACACACATCTATCGCGTGTTTTCTTAGAGTGATAGAACTTTAAATTGAAATATATCGCATTTAAATTAAGATTGAAGCCAATTTTTTTTATTTGAAAGATAATTTTATGACATTTATGTTTTAAAAATAATTTCCGGCATATGTCCACCACGACTAGCTCTCAGGAACCGCATTCGACCAGACCAATTTTGTACCACTTTTTTGAGTAATTCAGGCCTTATTTCATCAATAACACGAGTTATGTTGGCTTCCAAAGCGTCTATTTTTTCTGGTTTATCAGCATAAACCAATGACTTGGCATATCCTCCAAGAAAATATTCCAGTGGAATTATGTCGCATGATCTTGGAGGCCCATTAATTGGAGCACTTCTCGAAATAATGTTATCGCCAAATCTTTCTTTCAATAAATCAATTGTTACGGTAGCAGCATGAGGTATAGCAGCATCTTGTTGGAACCAAAACACTACTGGGTCGATACCATTCGAATTTTAAAACAAATAATCATTGATCATCGATCTGTAACGAGCACCATTCATTGTAACATTAGCTCCAGCATCGTTTTTAAAGAAATATGGACCCATGATGCCTCCAACGTATAAAGCACCTTATACAGTGTATTTTTCAGGATGCAATGGAACCTGCAGTACTTCGTGAGGATTGTTTTCACTCCATATACTGGAATTTTGCTTTTTTACACAGCCGTTCAACCAGAAATGAGCTTCATCATCAAAAATAATTTTACGATAAAATAGTGGATCAACTTCAAGCTGTTCTAGGGCCCAATCAGCAAACAAACGACGCTTATTATGGTCAAATGGCTTTAGTTCTTGAACCAGTTGCATCTTGTATGGGTATAGACCAAGATCTTTATGTAAAATTTTCCATGTGGTGGATGCACAGAGTCCAACTTGTTGTGAACGTCGACGAATAGACAAATCTGGATCATCATTAACACTATGACTTACAGCAGCGATATTTTCTTCTGTATTGTTTTGTTGTTGTTGTTGCATCGAGTAGAGAAAATGTTGTCCGAAATCTATCGATAGTTCGACGAATAAGCTGCTCTGATGGACGATTATGTAAACCATAAATTTCACGAAGTGCTCTATAAGTATGGCGAATAGAACATTGATTTTGAAACTAAATTTCAACAATTTGTGAACGTTGTGGTGGCGTGAGTCTTTCCATGACAATATGTCAATGCTTACTGAACAGAAATGTCAAATAACATGGCTTCTACCTTCTGTCAAATCACATTTATCCCTATCGAAAATTCTATCACTCTAAAACAAACACCCGATACTACTAAAATCTTCTATATTGCAAAGTCTTATTTTGATTGAAATATTCACGAACAGTATTCCCTATGGATCATTTTCTTCATTGACATTACAAGATGGTGGATTGCTTTATCTCAACAATATTACAAAATGACATTGGTACCAAACGAAACGGTTTGTCAAGCAAAGCCTGATACGTCATAAACGAATATAAGTTACAGAAAATGAACATCTACAAATGGAAGAAACTATCAAAGTGAAATTTTTCTCAAATCATTTCCATCTATTCGGTAGTCCATCTAGGGCGAATCAATTGGATGGACGGATTTAAATAGTAGTTTATCAATAATTTTGGTAGTTTACCTATGGTAATTATCTTCTAGACAAATAGATCTGATTCTCCAGTGTTCGAGCCAGGTAATACAGCTTTAAGTTAGGTTAATAGTTGCTGGCGTTTGATGTGAGGTTTCCGTTGATAAGTTGGATGTAGTCGAAGTAAACTGAAGAGGAAGTTCGACCACAATCTGCCTTAATTCGTAATATTCACAGTGGTTATTGACATAACTCTGGCCCAAGGGGAAGTGGAGGCAAGCCCTTCACGGCAAGGGTTAATATGAACTCATTCTGGGTTCTAGAGACTAATTATTTCGGTCGGAAGATCATAATCCTTTATATAATGGCCAGCTTCCAACTTATCAAATCTACCATCATGGCGACTGTTCGTACGTGGGAAGGATATAACCGTGTCAAATGTCCATTAGGTCATGAAATAGCGACACAATTACGTTCATATGCAATTTTCCTACCCTAATATTGTCTGTTACGGCATAATTGACTATTCAACTTTACGCAAATTATCGTTTGCCTCCCAGTTTTCGGCTGTTTCACCTCGTTCTTACGGTACATCTCTTTTTAATTATCAATCGCGTAAACATACGAATTATTTTAGAACTTTCTTTCTAATATAAATGAAAAATTTTAAAGAGCTGGCATAATTCCAGAAGATTTGGCTTATTCATACATTAAGAGTTAAAACAAGTTTTTACAAATTATTATGTAATACTGCCAAAATATTCTGAGCTTACTCGTTTTTGTGATTGCAATTTTGAGGTTTTAACCCATCTCCAGAC
Source organism: Megalocaria dilatata (assembly GCA_034642435.1). Classification (NCBI taxonomy): domain Eukaryota; kingdom Metazoa; phylum Arthropoda; class Insecta; order Coleoptera; family Coccinellidae; genus Megalocaria; species Megalocaria dilatata. Next base: position 44,538,536 of record CM067863.1, on the reverse strand, counting down.
AACAATTGTCTGAAAATCCTTTATCTGGAACTAGGTTTCTTGGAATCAATAACTCGACCATGAAACACCTAAACAAACAGACGGACACTTGTATGCTCCTGAATGTTCTTAAGAAAATAAACATTCCTCAAGTATAATACAAAGTTAAAACAAACATTGCGGTGCACTAAAGAGGGCCAACAAGTCCGAAAAGTGCGAATGTCCGCAACTTATATCTCAGCGATCAGCAAAACCTAATCAGGTTTGTTTGCGTTTAGCATTGTTAAACAGATGTATGTTACACTGTCTCGATTTGTAGAACTTTCTTTTATCATACTTCACACTCCTTACTCGAGATCGAATTTATTTGAATTAAAGTCATTATATTTTACTGTTATTTGGGTCCTTTTTTTCAATTTTCTGCCTAAACCATGCCTATATAAAATGTGTATGAGCAAAAGAATTGTTGTTTATTGTAAATTTGTGTGAATAGTTTTCTATTATTTTTTCAAGGGAGAGTGGATTTCCTTAATAATCAGAAATATTTTCCAGTCTGTTCCTACGAATGAAATAAGAAATTATTTTGTTCTCTATCTCTTTTTTATTAACTCAATATATAGTGAATCGAATATCGTGGTGTTCACTACATTTTCAAACTGAGTAGAAACAAATTACACCTTAACTATTATATATACGTTGAAGGCTTTAACTTGTGCAAAACTTCGAGAAGTGGAGTATGCCAATTTAATAGTTTTATTGTTGAAACGTTTGTGTTTATATATTTCGGTGTGTTCCAAGATGTCTAGTTTTTTACTTTCGCTTCCAGGTGCCATATTTTAAGATTGTCCAATTCTAGGAAGATATGTTTTCGAAGATATGTTTAGCAAAATTAGAGTTATCTTTATGATTCCTAAATGAAGATTGATGTTCTCTAAAACCTTTTTTGGAAAGATCTCCCGGTTTGTCTAAAATATATGCTACTGCACTGTTGACAACTTAATTTATAAACTAAAGAATTGAAGAAAAGGGTTAAAATTTCGTTTATTATGACCAAATTGATATTATTTTTTGTTAGAATATTTTCGACTATATTCATACATTCTGAAGTTGGTATACTCAGAAACATATTAACTACATCAAACGATATTAGAATAGTGGTGAGTGGGTAAAATTTTTCAGTTTTTTGGGAGTTCAATTGAATTTTTTATTCATTATATGTGTGTTGATTTGTGTTATTTCTTTGAAAAATTTGGTTTAATTTAGAGCTAGTTTTGCAAGGGGGCTATTAATGTATGATACAACAGGACGTATTGGTGAATTCTCTTCATGAATTTTAATAACGCTATATGATATAAAAAGTTCCAATGAACATGTTGTGTAAGAACTTGCAATTTTGTTATACTGAATTTCCTGAGGAACTTGGATCCAATATAACCTCGACGTAACAGAAGAGAATCGTTCTTCTCCCTTCGTTATTATCGAGGGTATAGTCCAGACCGGTCACCTAGAATAGTTTCGAGACGAACAAGTTATTGTCGTCGGTTCAGTCCTCCAAGCGGCTTGGAGTAGGTATATAAACATATTTCACATGTTATAATTCCACGACACCCCAATAATTATACGTCCAAGCTTTCATACATGGACGGTCGAAGAACTGTACTGCCCCAGGACAGATCAACACTGACATCGCATCCTGTTGTACCAGGACCGGATCGGGTTTCTCTAATTGCTTTCATCGTCCGACTCTGCTTTAATCGGACGTTGCTATGACTCTTCAGTTCCCCAACAATGCAACTCTTGCTCTTCAGCTGATATATTCTTCTTCTTCTTTCAGATCATGCTTTGCATAAAATAAAAGCACACAAATTCAAATTTACCATGGTTCAAATGAATTTTCAGAAAATAACTTTACTTAAAAGAATACCAGATTTTCCTTTGATATATTTGAAGAACAGACATAACTAGTTCCATTTCTTGAATCTATCCTTATTCACATAAAATTGCTCTTAATCAATTGTTGGTACATAGAGCCCTCTCAATTTCATTAAACAAAAAAAAACTCGATACCATTAAACAAATAGCTAGGAAACATCTTGAAGAAGGAATTGGAGAAAACAATAATGAAAAATTTACCGAGCTTGCATATTTCTGATTTCACAAAAATTAGCTCAAGTAATTAAAAGAAGCAACATTTCAGGAAGTTTAGGATTTATCCTTCAATCGGCGCGATAATAACCCAGAAGTTTTTAAATGAATGCAGTAGCATATAAATAGACAGAAGGAAAGAAGTTCACAAAAAAAATTCAAGGAACACAATTCAAGGACCAGAAAATAACTCTAATTTCGCAATATATTTTTTCCAAACCAATTATATCATCGCAGATTTAGATAATCTGGAAATCCTCATCTGTAATAGAAAGGTAATAAAATTGACATCTCATATAATCATTAAAATTTTTTAACCACACCATAAACCTTCTACACAAACAGACGGCCCTATAGAATTCCACACATGTTCTCAAGAAAATGAATATCTTTCAAATAAGATGAAAAGCCTTGAAACGCAAATCGTAATTCACAGTTTAAAATTGTAATAATATGATAAATAATAAATATAATTTATGTATACACTAACTAAAGGTTATTGATAAATTTACACTCAACACATTTGAACATTGATAGTTGAATTACTGATTCACTGAAATGTAATAATAATTATTATTATAAGTTTATTCGGAGTTAATTATGAATTATAATTAATACATATGAAATCATTGTTTTGGACGAAGTGTCTACATTTATGGTTTAAACTGTATTTAAATTCTTGATTGTTTCGGTCTCTACTTGACGGAAATTCATCGTAAATGATTTGAAGTAAAACACTTTATTTCCGCTTATTTTTATTTTTCAACGACAATTGTTTCGTCAATTACATATTGACTTCGTCAGGTGAGTATGGTAAGTAACCATACTCACCTGACGAAGTCAATATGTAGTTGACGAAACAATTGTCGTTGAAAAATAAAAATAAGCGGAAATAAAGTGTTTTACTTCAAATCATTTTTAAACTGTATTTTATGTTATTGGTTGTTTATTTCAGGAGCGAACTCTAACCTTCAAAATATAACCTACATATATTTGTGGTCGATTGAATAATTTCAGTATATGAATATTTTTCATATCATAAGAATTCGTAGACGAAGTCTGATTTCAATATCCAACCTGGTGTTCTGTGTTTTCCTCGTATACAATGGAATTATTATTCTTAATTATTTTCAACCGATATGATCCAACGATTCTCACGTTTGAAGAGCGAATGATTCTGATTACTGAACTGAAAGCAGTTCAAAGCCTCGTTTCGATCGTAGCATCTCCCCCATGCCATTAAGAGAGAACAGTCGTTTATTCGTCATCGCATCTCGCTGAGGTGCGATATATATATATATATATATATATATATATATCTACTTTGAATGAAAACCTCGGTTTGAGATGGAAGACAAGTGCTATTTATGTGAAAATAATTTCATGAAATCAAATTGTTCGAAAATCAGTGCATGGCTACATGGGAGATTTTAATAAATGATGAAATACATAATTTATTTGTCATTTCTTGAGATATAGCCTATTAGATGAAGCGATAGTTTGACCTACAGTTCACACGACAGGCATTTTTGTTTATTAGACGTATGAGAGCATGCGGGAGTTGTTAAATAACAGAGGTCTAAGCTCCGTACAGGAAACAATAGTGACAAACTGTTATTTTTGTTGCCATCGTGCTGTCATAACAGGTATTCAGCTGTCATGTTAGAAGTTCGGACATGAGACAAGTGACAAGATACGCGCAAAGCATGTCACTCTATCTAGAAATATACACTTCTCTACTTTAACTATATTCAAACTGATGTCTCAGCTCTGGATATCGCATCACGTATTCCTTCGTAAAATTACTTCTGATATACATCAAAATTATATAGCGAGAGAGTAATAATATACCACAAACATTCAACGTCAGCTATGGGTTTTCCTTAATGGCGTACGATCTTCCGATGCTCGAAAGAAAATAGAATAATTTGAGTTCGGAATAGCTGTTTAAACAACGCAGGGGATGGGTCATTTTCACCTTCAATTAATTTCTGAACGTTACGGTTCGATATGCTATGAAAATCACGAAATGCTCAATATATTCCGACTTCGAATCTTTGACATATATTAGAAACATGAATTGAAACTCGGATTGATTAAAAATCATAATATTCTGAAAATTTTTTTGAAATGATACATATCTTAATTAATACACTTTGTCTTGGAAAATATTTTAAAATTAAATTAAATAAATGTCTTAGAAAACACAGTTTCAATTCAGTATATATATATACAATTAACACTCATTACACAGCATCAAAATAATGAAAGAATCCAAAGAGAATATAGAATTTTAATTAAAATTATTAAATGAATACTTGAAGGATACAAATATTTGTTTCACGGTATTATGAAACCAAATTCCTCTCCAAAAATGCACAACATAACCTACTTCGGGAATTTCTTCGATAATAACTTTCTCTAAATAGTTACTTAAAAAAAACTCTCTAAAAATATACCGCACTTCTTCAATTTCATTTGGAATTCCCGCGATAATCCTCTGTCCCGCTTCGTATCCAAAAATTTAAAAAAATCGATAAAAAATACATCTCATCCGCTTTCTATTATTTTATTTTATATATAATAAATATATTTTGGTTCAATCGATCTAAAATTTAGCATTCAGGATAAGAATAATAGGGCTCATGTTCGTGCAAAATTTTGTATAATTAGAAGACCAAAAAATCATTTCTTGGTATGAGTTAGCCTGAAAAAACTCCTAACTTCACGTCAGTGCTTTTCACCTTTTTTTGGTAACCAATAGCGCCTTCCTGCTCACGTACTCCACATTTTCCTGTCTGGAGCATAATTCCGATACTCGTAACTCATATCTCGACCTCACCCTTTTTTTCCTGAATTGATTGGAGTATCGCAGCGGGCTGCCCTTCGACATATTCAACATATGTCATCTCTCTTAATTTGATAATCATTCCTAGCCATCATCTCCGGACAGAGTGATCATTTAACAACTTTCTGGTAACAATTTCTTGTAGAAAATATAACAAGGTCAGGTATAAAATTTAAAGGAGCCATATGCTCAGGAAGTAATAAAGCCAATATTATATTTCCCTTTTGTCAGGATCCACCTAAGTTCCGTTGAATATTAATAAGTGATAATATACGTCATCGTGATATTCTCTCAACGACTTCACGATTAATTGAATTCTGCCTCAATTTCGAAGCGCTGTAATAGACTATTTATCTGGTTTTTGAAAATCATCTCAAATTTTTTGGTGGCGTTCATCGAGGTGAGAGAAAGTGGTTATTTTCAATTCTTGTGAGGATTCCCTTGAGAGAATGGCATTTGAAGAAGTACAGTAGTTGGTAGAAATGCCATTTTGCACAACAGAGCAATGGTGACGTCACATTGAAGTAATCAATCATCATAAACGAGTAGAGTTAGCATTTATTGGTGCACCTTTGACCTCGGGTTCATCAGCGAGTGTTTGGCTTATAATATGAAAATTATAGATATTTGTGCACAACGATAGCACGCTGTTCCCTAAAAACAAGCGCGCGAAAACAAAATTGAATAGGTGCAAATATTTGTTAGAAACAGTACCCAATTTCGATGGAAATTATGGAATATTACATACTGAAAATATAAATTACTGACCTAATCGATTGGGAACATTAGACATCAATAGATATAATCAAAAAATAAAATAGGAAGAAGCTTTTTACTTGATAGAAGGGATATAACAAAATTTGAATATCAAAACAGATTTAATCTGTCAGTCCTCTACAATTTTAATTTAAAAAAAAATTTTTATTCAAAAAACTTTTAGAAATAAATTAATGTCTTATAAGCACGGCTTATATTTAATAGACGTATAAAATTAAAATTCAATATACAATATCAAATGGAATAAATAAACCAACAAATATAAAGTGTCAATTAATTATTAATTTTAATTAACAATTCATATTTATTGCTTTATTTATTCCATTGGATATTGTATATTGATTTTTGAAATTTTTCAGAAATTAAAATTGTAGAAGACTGGCAGATTAAATCTGTTTTGATATTAAAAAAAAAAACAATCAAAAAAATATATTAAACGACAAAATAGACCTACATTGGTCCTACGCATTTAACGTGTATACAAGTATACAAAATTTTGTTTCGTATCAATTTGTTATGTGAACCAAATTCTTTTCCAAAAATATACAACATAAACCTCAAGAATTTCTTTAAAAATAACTCTCTTTAAAGGAACTTGTTAAAAATTTTGAGAAAAAATTCTTAAAATAGAAAAAGGTCTTTCACTTGATAGAAGAATTATAACAAAATTTGAATATCAAAACAGATTTAATCTGTTAGTCTTCTACAATTTTAATTTCAAAAAATTTTCATTCAAAAAACTTTTAGAATTAAATTAATGTCTACAATAAGCACCGCCTATATTTGATAGACGTATATAATCAAAACTCAATATTTAATGTCAAATGGAATAAATAAACCAACAGATATAAAAAAGTCATTAAAATTAATAAATAAATAATTAAAGGAGACAAAATTTTGTTACTGATCTTAAGTTGTGTTCATGTTTTCAAAAGGCAATTGGTGTTCTTAATGATAAGATCAGAAACAAAATTTTATCTCCTTTAAATATTTATTCATTAATTTTCATAATTTTTTTTTTAACTGTTGGTTTATTTATTCCATTTGACATTGTATATTGAGTTTTGATTATATACGTCTATTAAATATAAGCGGTGCTTATTGTAGACATTAATTTAGTTCTAAAAGTTTTTTGAATGAAAATTTTTCCGAAATTAAAATTGTAGAAGACTAACAGATTAAATCTGTTTTGATATTCAAATTTTGAAAAAATTCTTATAAAATGAATATCAAAAATTTGTTGTGAAGTCCGCAGAATAAATCTGTATGAGATTCAAGATATTTTAATAAGGCTTCTATCGAGTAAAAAAATCCCTTTTTATCATTTCACCATTAAAGATAAAGTTTTGTATTGCATATTATGTTAAAATACCCACCACAGCATTCACTGCGAAAATATTAAAAAATAGGGGAAGTTAAAATAGATTTTATTTAAAAGTTGAAAACTGTTAGACTAACAAACATGTCAATATTATCTTCATGTTGTTAGTTCGCCGAAATGTTGAACAGTTTGGTTGGGTCACTATCAGCAGATGTATCTGAAAGCCTGGATCACTTACGCAATCGACAGAATTCCGAAAACTATCAAATTAAGTTAATGAGACGTTGGGTATTAGATAGCCTTCGAAATTAAATGGCTCGAAAGTGTGGAGCAATAAAAAAGACCGATGGAAGAAACCACTACATGGGACACAATATGTGCTAGAAACTGGTATTTAAAATCAGATAGCGGCGATTAAAAGTAATAGCAACCCTTAGTCAAGATGAATGATTTTTCGTTACAGATCCTTGTAAAAGGCCTTTTAGACAAAGGCTATTACAAAATGTTTTCGTTATCTTTTGTATCAGGTTTTCACACTCAACTTTTGATGGATGAGAGCTGCCTCATATCTGATGAACATTGGTCACGACTGTAGAACCACATTGCTGATATATAATCATGCCATATACCCTCGAATGTACACTGAAAAAACTACATCCATACAATTAATGAATTAAATTGACACTACAATCAAGCGTAGCAAATAGAATCAGTGAGATTAGGAGTGTAACACGCAAAAGAAATAATTAATTCAGTCTTATTTTTTGGCAATAGGATGACTATATTCGTGCATGCTGCGGTTAAATATCTATGTTTTATATTCTATAATTTTTTTCGGAAACAAAATTTTACCTAAAATAAGAAGGAACGGTTTTTTACTTGATAGAAGGATTATTACAAAATTTGAATATGAAAACAGATTTAATTTGTTATCTTCTACAATTTTAATTTCAAAAAATTTTTTGAAGAAACTTTAAGAATTAAATTAATGTCTTTATAAGCACTGCTCATATTTAATAGACGTATAAAATCAAAATTCATCATACAATATCAAATGGAATTAAGAAAAACCAACGAATATAAATTGTCAATTGAAATTAAAATATAAATAAGCGAACATTTTTTGTTTCGTTCCAGGCATGCGTACTGAACTCTTAGACAAACGTACGAAGCCCTGTTTGTTACAAAATGTATTGTTTTCTGATCCTATATTAATGAAAAATAACTCTTTCTCAAAAATATAAAACATTATTTCAAGAACTTCTCAGAAACTAATTTATTTGAAATATTCAATATAAAGATGAACTGATCTTATCGTAACTTTAATTATTTCTTGAGGATGTGCTACATGTTCTGAGATTTTTTGAAGTAATTTATTTAAATATATTGAATATTTCAAATAAATTAGTTTCTGAGAAGTTCTTGAAATTATGTTGTATATTTTTGAGAAAGAGTTATTTTTCATTAATATACGATCAGAAAACAATACATTTTGTAACAAACAGGGCTTCGTACGTTTGTCTGAAGAGTTCGGTACGCATGCCTGGAACGAAACAAAAAATGTTTGCTTATTTATATTTTAATTTCAATTGACAATTTATATTCGTTGGTTTTTCTTAATTCCATTTGATATTGTATGATGAATTTTGATTTTATATATCTATTAAATATGAGCAGTGCTTATAAAGACATTAATTCAATTCTTAAAGTTTCTTCAAAAAATTGTTTGAAATTAAAAATGTAGAAGATAACAGATTAAATCTGTTTTGATATTCAAATTTTGTAATAATCCTTCTATCAAGTAAAAAACCGTTCCTTCTTATTTTAAATTAAATAAATACTTTAAGGATACAAACTTTGTTTCGTAGTATTAATTTAATAATAAAATTAATAGTTTATATTTTATTTGGATACTTTTATTCATTTTGATGCCGTGTAATGAGTGTTAATTCAACATGTCTTCTAAATATATGATGAATTTTGATTTTATACGTCTATTAAATATGAGCAGTGCTTATAAAGACATTAATTTAATTCTTAAAGTTTCTTGAATAAATTTTTTGAAATTAAAATTGTAGAAGATAACAGATCAAATCTGTTTTGATATTCAAAAATTTTACCTCTTTTTGAGCGCTTGGGAGGAACGTGCTATCTATCGATTTGCCCAAGTGTCTGTAATTTTGGAATTGTGAGTCAAAAATGGTCTCAAACAATAGATTCAACTCACTGATAGAGAATCCGGGTTCAAAAGTAATTCTGTCCTTCCATAAACTAACTTTCTAATGGAAAGAGCTAAAGACTTGAAACTTCCAGGATAGGTTCGACGCCTAAATATCTCGTCCCGAAATGGGTACGATCAGTTCAATGGTTTTTAAGTTACTCTCATTCGAAATTTTATTTTTCAGATATTTTAGATTCGATTGAGTACAAATTCAGTATTTAAATGCGAAATAACGGCATAAAGGCTCGTGCATCATTTTGTGAAGATAAAATACGAGAATTTTTTCATCTTTAAATTTGGATGTTTGAGACCTGCCAATATATCTATTAGGAAACCGTCTACTAGTATTAAGCTTATAATAATGCCTATATTCGCAAGAGGTCAAAATGATCACCATGTTGGCAGGGGTGGAAATGTTATTTATCCAGATGTTGTTTGTTTTATCTCGAAATTGGCGGCCTTGTTAATTGTACTGCAATAACGGTAAGACGTGTGCATTCTGTGTGGATAGATTAAGATAGAGGAACACGAAGAAAACCTACTGGTCAACTGAATCGTACTATAGATCGTCAAGATGGGTGCTCCAAACTACGCGTAAAATCTCTGAACAACTAATTGAATAAAATAATATAGATTATTTCCACAATTCATTGATTTAATGACAATTGTCTCGCCAACACTGTGGCTTCGTCAAGTTTACATTTAAAACTGAATTTAGTTCAAATCTAGGCATTTGGTGTTGAACTAAATATTCTGTGTTTTACTTTTCAAAAGAGGTTAAAAATACCGCAGGACCAAAAGGCTGGTTTCAGCTTCTAAAAAAAATTTAATCGAATTAAAAGTCATTAACATGCCTATACTCTATCCCCACAATCAAAGCTTTGTACTTTAAAATAATATGAAGCGGTGTTTTACTTGATATCAAGTAAAAAACCACTTCTTATTATTTTATATATAATATATAATCATATTAGGTTTTTAAATAAAGAAATTTATTATGCAGTGTTGAATGTTTTAACTAAGACCATTTGTGTCTTATAAACTTTGTGTGATTTTGTTGTGAGCGTAGAACATAGAGTATCTTGGATATTAGATGTACCTAGTTGAATGTTCAACAAACACATTCCTAGAGATCGTATTAGGTAAGTTTATTTATTGCCAACTGATTTTAATTTTTTTAATGTGAAGTTGAACTGGTCTTATCTAATTTCTAATTAAATTTTTTGAAGATGTGCTACACGTTTTGACAGTTTTTGAAGTAATTTATTTAAATATATTAAATACTTCAAATAAATTGGTTTTTGAGAAGTTCTCAAAATAATGTTGTATATTTTTGAGAAAGATTTAGTTTTCATAAATATAAGATCAGAAAACAAAATATTTTGTTACAAGCAGAGCTCGTACGCTTGTCTGATGAGTTGAGTACGCATGCCTGGAACGAAACAAAAAATATTTATTTATTTATTAAGTTTAATTGGAAATTTATATTCGTTGGGCTTTTCTTAATTCCATTTGATATTGCACAATGAGTTTCGATTGTATACGTCTATTAAATATAAGCAGTGCTTATAAAGACATTAATTTAATCCTTAAAGTTTCTTGAATAAATTTTTTGAAATTAAAATTGTAGAAAAGACTAACAGATTAAATCTGATTTGATATTCAAGCTTTGTACTTTTTTCATACCGTTTACGATAAGTGCGCACGGCACTTTTGGTAGATAGGATGCCGCAATATCGTCTTCAGCGATGAATCGAGACTTCATCTAGGTATAAACGGTGGCAACAGTCCCAGAATTATATTCAAACATTGAACTGTCTGTCAAATAAAGACAATTCCATAAATATTTAAAACTTTTTCTGTGTTAAATATCAGTTTAGAGTTTTCCGCCACTAAAAAAAAAAAACACCCTTAATTTCGCGAGATTTACCAGAGATATTTACTTCGAAGGATATAAGATTCTTTGCTATTCTCAAACACAATCCGTGGATAAAGGCATCATCATCTGAGTTGTTGCAGACAATAAGAACATAAACGTTATGAATTCCCACTAGGTTCAACTCGTTTGATTCTAATGACAGAAATGAATCGAGTCAATTGTCTCATTATTCTTACAAGCATTCCAAACACTCACAAATTACCTTTTAGTATTATCATTTCGTTTTTATTACATACATTACAATACGGTATACTTCTCCGCAATGATGTGAAATCCATTTATTATTAATTATTACGTTAATTATTGATTGTGAAAATGAATTAAACAGTAAAGCCGTAGGAGTTCCCATTATCTATTGTCTGCGTCCACTGATGGAAAAAAATTGTAGGCGAAAATTATCTATGGAATATATATTCGCCATCTGTTATTTTTCTTTTAGTATTATCATTTTATTTTCATTTCATTGTTCAGACCCAAAATATTCTGATGGTATAAAATAGAAAGGCCTTTTACTTGATAGAAGAAATATAACAAAATTTGAATATTAAAACAAATTGAAATATGTTTATCTTCTACAATTTTAATTTCAAAAAACTTTTTATTCAAAAAACTTTTAGAAATAAATTTATGTCTAACAAGCACCGCTTACATTTAATAGACGTATATAATCAAAACTCAATTTATAATGTCAAATGGAATAAATAACTCAACAGATATACGAAAGTAATTAAAATTAATAAATAAATATTTAAAGGAGACAAAATTTTGTTTCTGGTCTTACCTTTAAGAACACCAATTGCCTTTTAAAAACATGAACACACTTAAAGGACTTCTCAAAGAATATAATTTATTTGAAATATTTAATATATGGAAATATTCGAATAAATTATTTCAAGAATCTCTAAAAAAATGTGCACTATATCTTCAAAAAACAAATATAATTCTAGACAATCCCGTCTTCAGTCCTCTTTTAATATTCCAAATATCAAAATCAAAAACAAAACCTATATCACTCACATGTTAAAAGACTTAAGCTTCGAAATACAGATCAACTATATAATTCAAGATTGATCTATGTTCTAACAAAATCAAAGAACAGTGTGAGTTATTTTAAGGTTTATTTAAATTCATTGACATTCTATAACGATATTTATTGAAGCCAAAATATAATTATATATTATATATAAAATAAAATAGAAAGGCCTTTTACTTGATAGAAGAAATATAACAAAATTTGAATATTAAAACAAATTGAAATATGTTTATCTTCTACAAACAAAATGAAACAAAATTTTGTCTCCTTTAAATATTTATTTATTAATTTTAATTACTTTCGTATATCTGTTGGGTTATTTATTCCATTTGACATTATATATTGAGTTTTGATTATATACGTCTATTAAATGTAAGCGGTGCTTGTTAGACATAAATTTATTTCTAAAAGTTTTTTGAAAAAAAAAATGTTTTTTGAAATTAAAATTGTAGAAGATAAACATATTTCAATTTGTTTTAATATTCAAATTCTGATGGTGTTAAATCGGAAGATTTTCCTGACAGAGTTGAGCAAGATTTCATATATTTTATTCATAATTCATGGTATACAGAACAATTATTTTAGCTGGTCTCCAAACTCATAATGCAAAAAGAATACGATTCCTGAAGTTTAGTGGAATATTGTAAAACCGGTGTTTAGTTGTGCAGTTAAAATATTTACAGATCGATATTAAAAACATGCCAAGAAGAAACTTAGCTCAAGACGAGATGTTAGAATGCTTGAGACAGGAATGTGTCAAATTGATATTGCCACTGCTTTGGAGACTACTCAAAAATATATAAAAAAAAACTTTTTTCACCTCATCACTTAAAACGAATATATACAAATTTATGAATACAAAATAAATTAATTTGGCTGATAATATGTACCAAATATCAATAATAAAGATTATGAACTATGGTAATAGAAAGTTCTACAAATCTAGACAGTGCAACATACATCTGTATAAAAATTCTAAACTCAAACAAGTTCGATTAGGTTTTGATCTGCTACGTAAGTAGTAGACATGCGCAGGTTTCAGAGTTGTTGATCCTATTCAGTGCACTGTAATGTCCAAATACTGTTAAGTACCTATGCACAGGAACATTCTGTATTTTTTTATATTCTCTTCAATGTACTATTGAATCTAATTTGTAAAAAGTATCACCTGAATACGAAATAAAATAGATTTCAAATTCATTGATCTCTTACTTAAATTCCACGTGAGGATAGGAGTTTCTTCCTAAAAGTCATAAAACCCAGTGAAAGTCTACTCAATGAAAATTCACTATAAATGAAAAATTATACACAACATCGTAAAAATGGCGGTCATATTAATTCCACTCCCACACATATTTTGTACGATTAAAAAATTGCAGAGCTTCTCTGAATTCCGCTGGTTCTTTGCACAGTAAAAACAAGAACGGTTGTTTAATGAACTCGATGGCGGTTCAGAGAATGAATTAAAAGAATACACATTTGTCTTGCAGGCATTAATGAAGGAGGGAAGAGAAAGAACAGGTGGGCCTACAGTGAGAAATGTATTTCGAGATTAAGATTGTCACACTTGGTGATCAAATCTGCATACAATACAATGACATGTCGTTGATTGGGAAACTTAAGTTCCAGAGAGCGATTCTTGCGGACGGTATGCTTCTTGAGCACAGTTTTCTATTAATCAGTGTAACGTTCCGTTAATTATAAAGTTCAAACCGTAATATCTGCCAGTAATCTCTTCTATGCACTCTACTTTTTCCTCTCTTGTATGATTGACATACTAGGTAGGTACCTATTCGTCTTCTTATATAACGTGGTTTCTCTTTGTTTCTACTGGTTCATCATCTGCTCCGCCTCTTCAATGATAAAGAGGAATTCATTCATTCAATTCAGAAGTGGAGAGCAATCTTGATTAGTTTTTGCGGGTTATTTTCAGTGACGTAATGGATTAAATTTTGTTGTCCAGACATATCATTGAGTAACGGATCTAAATTAGAAAATTTTAATGCCCTCTTACTACATACCTTCAAAGTTTGAAATAAAATAGAAAAAGGCTTTTTACTTGATAGAAGAAATATAACAAAATTTTAATATCAAAACAGATTTAATCTGCTAGTCTTCTACAATTTTAATTAAAAAAAAAAAATGTTTCATTCAAAAAACTTTTAGAATTAAATTAATGTCTACAATAAGCACCGCTTATATTTAATAGACGTATATAGTCAAAACTCAATATACAACGTCAAATGGAATAAATAAACCATTTATTCCAGTGCTTATAAACATTTAATTCTAAAAGTTTAAAGGAAAAATTTTAGAAATTAAAATTGTAGGAGACTAACAGATTAAATCTGTTTTTATATTCAAAGTTTTTATTCTCAATATACCAGGATTTTGAGCACAGTCTGTTGCCAGAAAAACCGTGTTTCCAACTCAAAGTTCTTCACCTCTAAAATATAAAATAATAAAAAGGGGGGTTTTTACTTGATCGAAAGCTTTTACAATATCTTAAATATTACCCAGATTAATTCTGCTAACCTCACTGAATATTTTAATTTTATAAAAATATTTTCTTGAAACCTTTTGGAAATAAAATAAAATGAATGTTTTTAAAAACACAGTTTTAATTTAGTAGACATATATAATTAATCCCCATTACAGAGCAACAAAAGGAATAAAAACATTTGTTTCATTACGATATTATGAAATTCCTCAAGTTTTTATTTTTTGTTGATTTTAATTAATATTTTATATTTTCCTCGGATTCATTTATTCCTCTGGATGGTGTATAATGAGTGTTTCTACGGTCTATTGAATTGAAACTGTGTTTTTAAAAAATTCATTTAATTATAGAAAGTTTTTGAAAAAAAATTTCTATAAGATTAAAATTTGTGGTGAGTTTAGCAGAATTAATCTGTTTGATATTTAAGATATTCTAAAATATACAATAGGAAAATTGAACGATGAAGACGACTTCTATATTTTTTTTGGATTTTTTTAAAAATGAATATATTTTTCATCTAATTTCCACATGATAATGACTTAACAGTCGGAACCCGTCGTACTTATTAAAACATGAATTTCGATTAAAGTGTTTTCTATCCCATTTAGGTAGAAAAATGAAGAAGTATGATTTTGAGTGTTTGTACCGAATGGTCGATGGGAAATTCTCGTTATTGATGTTGGGGGTCGAACAGGATTATGTCGTGATGGGGAGATATATCTAGGGAGCGTAGAATTCAAATCCACCTCGTATGGGTTCCGGTGGGGGTGGACAACAGAAGACGCGAATGAAAAATTGGTCAAATGGGGATGGAATAGGCGTTAGTTTCCTGAGGTGTGCATGTAAAATGCCTACAACAATGCCATCTGTATATTTTCCGTTTCCGCTGAGGAACGTGACATGCAATCGGAACTTGGCATCTCTCAATCAATTTTATCAGATCGCTTTCGACCTTCTTTCGAATTTGACCCTTAAAATAAGCTTTCTTCAGACGCTCCGTGAAGATTGAAACAGCCAATTTCGTTATACCGACGCGTAATATTTATTTTTGATAAGATCTAACAGACTACAAATCGACACCTTGACAACCAACAATTAGCCTTCGTAATATTCTGTATTATTTTCTACCTCGAAGATGCCATTTTGATACGGCACGACGAAATATTTAAAAATGATAAATAGAATTCAGAGCTGGCTTTTTCGGGGTTACCTCCTATCGTATCGTGCCACGATTATACGTCATAACCTCTAATTTCGGATCATGAACCAGTCCTGTGTTCACCATGTGAAACAAACCGATCTTTGGGGACACATCTTTTTACCATACAAGAACGTTTCTCTTCGGGCACAACGGAACATTTTACAATATATATTGAAAATTTACTATGAAAACTTTTTTGAATATTACAAATAAATACCGAATTAATTCTCTTGACCCTCTACAGATTTTAATCTAAATAAATCTCTTGAAAACATTTAGAATTAAATTTTAAACATGCCTTAGATAACACTGTATCATTTCATAGACATATATATATTTTCAGCACATGTGGTGGTAATAAATTAATGAAGAATCAAAGTAAGCATAAAGTATTGACCAAAATTATTTAAATTCATCACCTAATACAATTGTTTCGAGTGGATATTAAGGAATAACAAGTTCAAACGCCAAAAACTGTCCCACTCAATATTCAGAAACGTCTTTTTCATTTCCCTGAAAAAATCTGAAGAATTCTAACCCACATCTCTTCAGTGAGAAGTTATTTGGATAAAAATGAAATGATCAATAAAAAATATACATACCATTTTCCATCAAAACATTCAGCGGAAAGGACTGATTTTTTGAAATTTATTAATAAAAACTTTCTACTTGCCCGTTGTGAAAGTTTTTATGCATGACTCATGTTCAATTAAAATATTTAGGGATTTATGAAATATTACAAAATAAACAAAACTCTCGTTAATCTCTATTGAAAGTAACGGTGGCTTAATTCTCACTGATGGTAGTAGGAAGCAGGGATAAAAAATTGCACGCTGTCCATAAATGTTGAAGGGTCCATTTTGCTGCACTTGGTCAATTGTTGTTTTTGAGAGCAGCTCCTCCCACAAAATGTACCCTTTCGATTGGTAAAAGAATCTCCCTTTTACCATATACTTGGGCACTTACAGTTCAAATAAAGGGTCGACGCATTAAGAGGCATGGGAATAGCGGTGTGACAGATGTTGTACCCCATATATACTTGACAAATAAAACGTGCTCGAACTTTTCATCCGGCCTAATCTGTTTTGTTCGCATTTTAGAGTACATCTTTTCGATCATCCGCCATGCTTGCCAATCTAGAACCCGTTCGACTAGCTTTCCAGGCACATGCTAACAAGCTTGTGATTTATTGACAATTCTACGTTCAATGTCAACTCAATTAAAATTGAATAATTCGTGTGAAAATACATATATCCTAGAGATTCATTCTTTTTCCATGCGAAATTTGATGTGAAAAACTGACTCCTGAATTATTGCAGCAAAGTTTATAGAAAGATTCACTGTAAAAGCTAAAAACTGGCAGTTGATTCATATTTATTATTATTATCCTGATACTCCTAGATCTTCTTTGAAGATCCCTCAGAAACTTTTTCAGCTTGTGCGAATTAGGAGTTCAGTTTTGTTCTGGGTAGGCTTTGTTAAGGCGATCTTGCGCCACTAAAATGTTTATGTGAGTAAATTATTGGAGTGAAATTTATTTAACGATTAACTGTTATACCTGAATATTGGTAACTTATCCATATTCCTCAAACAGCTGCCGATAAAATTACACGAAAATGGAACAATATTATATTAACTGATGATGACACTTTTATCAATCTTTGGAAATTAATAAAATATTTTTCAAGTCTCAATATCTAACGATTGAATAAATAAATTAAAAATCAAAACATCCCATATATGGGATACAGAGTTTTCAAAGTGATATACAAACACTATCAAAATGATACCCTAAAATGTAATATAAAATATTTTTCAATGTCTCAGAAAAAACCTTTTTTATTTCACGACATGAAACGTATTAATACAAGTGTATGTATTATCTAAACTATATGTGTATGTATATAAACATATATACCCATATTCCATATTCCTGTATTTTAATTAATACGTTTCATGTCGTGAAGTAAAAAATAATTTCCAAGACATTGAAAAATATTTTATATTGATTATATATTAGGCTATCACTTTGATGGTTTTTGTATATAATTTTCGATAGATGTTGAAGATATAATTCTGAATTTAAAGTTATGAAGCCATGAATCTGTGAAATGTGAGTTTCCAAGAAAGATTTCTAATTTTCTCATTTTATATTCGGTTATTTTGGGTGTTGTTTCTATAATTTACCTAGACGTGGTCGCCCATATGTTAAACAAAGATTTCGTAAATGATTTGGGTTACCATATCGATGATGTATATTTTGATTGTTTTCATAACAAATCATTCATTTTAGCGCTAGGCCAAGTCTAATCCGTGTTCGTTAAATGTTATTCGACTTCACCATTCCGAAACTCGGCTATTTGTTTGTAAACTTCACCGCAGAATATAACGAAAAGAAGTTGGATATTTGCCAATGATCGTTCATTGATAGTTATGGTGGCAGGGATTGCTCCATGTGTGGCCAGAAAAAAAATAGAACGCCTAACTACACTCCGTTACAGATCGATGCATAAAGAAGGAGAGCGAGCTTTCCTGACAAACTCAGATTTCAACTTGACAATGCATCTAAACTTGATTACCCGGAAATGAAGACGTGAAATAAGCGTCAATTTTTTCATCATTGACAAATCCTAGTTTTTTCCAATTACTCTTTACTGAAATCACTTTATGTATTATAGAATAGTTAACACTAGAAAGTCTTCAGCAGTAATACGATATCATGAAGTATAAATATTAAAATCGATAAAATCTAAATAGAATCTAGAACAATTGTTTCGTTCCATTGAATCCATATTAAGATTTGAGTATATTGACAAAAACTTGAATTTAATAAATTTCAATACATTTGTCATATGAAATAATACAATTTACAAACATGTAGAATTTTAAGACTATATTAAAGAAGTTTGTTCTAAAAATTATTTCCAGCACATAAAATAAATATAAGAAACTATGAATTCTATGATAATACGAGTATATAATTCTTATATTGAGTATTCTGTATATTAGATTGAAATATGATAACTAAAACAAGTTTTCAGATATTTCTGTTTTACTACTAGAAAATTCAATGATTGCTAGCTGAAATATTTATGGACAATATCATAAAAATTCTTCACTAAAACAACTCTAGAAGTGGTATAGTTACGTTTATGACATAATATGTTTAGACAGACAATGGAGGTACCGCTGTTCATCAATGGTTTACATTCGTCAATAATAAAAAGAGGGTTTTTACTTGATAGAAGAATTTACAATATATTAAATATCAAACAGTTTAATTTTGTTAACCTCGCTAAGAAATTTAATTATATATATTTTTTTCCTCGAAAGCTTTTTAAATTTGAATTAAATTAATGTCTTAGAAATCACAGTTCCAATTAAGTAGACATATGTAATTACCACTCATTACACAGCAGCAGAAGGAATAAAAGAATCTAAAGAAAATATAGAATATTAATCAGAAATATCTAATAAATACTTGAAGGATACAAACGATTGTTTCGTATCAATGAATTATGAAAACCAAACTCCTCTCCAAAAATGCACAACATAATCTAAAGAATTTCTTCGAAAATAACTAACTTTAAAGTAAATTCCTTCAAAAAATTCCAAAAACATGCAGCGCATTACAACACAACACAGTATTTCCAATTAATATTCTATATTTTCTTTGAATTATTTTATTCATTTCGGTGTTTTGTGATGAGTGTTAATTGTATAATGTCAACTAAATTGAAACTGTGCTCTCTAAAACATTTATTTTACTTAATTATAAAAAATTTTTGAGAAAAATTCTTGAGGTTATGTTGCGCATTTTTGGAGAGAAATTTGGTTCTCATAATACATCGAAACGAAACAAATGTTTAAATCCTTCAGTATTCATTTAATATTTCTTATTAATATATTATATTTTCTTTGGATTCTTTTATTCCTTTTGTTGTTTTGTGATGAGTGTTAATTGTATAATGTCAACTAAATTGAAACTGTGTTTTCTAAAACATTTATTTTATTTAATTTTAAAAAGATTTTAGGAAAAATTCTTGAGGTTATGTTGTGCATGTTTGGAGAGACATTTGGTTCTCATAATACATCGAAACGAAACGAACGTTTAAATCCTTCAGTATTTATTCAATATTTTGAATTATTATATTATATTTTCTTTGGATTGTTTTAATCCTTCTGATACTATGTAACCAGTATTAATTCTATATTTCTACTAAATTAAAACTGTGTTTTCTAAGACATTTATTAAATTTAATTTCAAGTTTTTCAGACAAAAATTTTCATAAAATTAAAGCTCGTAGTGAGGTTAACTGAATTTTTATTATTTTAGGGTGATAGCGAAACAATTGTTCAATTTATGATAAATATGTGTAAATTAGAATCACCTAATTGAATATATCTTTTTTCACTATATACAAAAATAGATTTTCCTAACTTTCATATCAGTGGAATGACTATTGGGAAATCAATAATATTATTATTGTTAACTTTCCACGTTTATTCCCCAGAATGGTCGAAATTCGCCGGCAGACTAGAATAGTCAATTGTATTAATTATTTTTTATTACTTGGATGATGGTGTGTAGCGTCAAATTAATGTTTGTTGTGGCACAACGAGATTCGTATCTGGTTCTGATGACTTGTCTCGGATAGAAAATTACGATTTTTCCTTCCCAGATGGATTAAAATTGAACGAGCGAATTGTAATAGCGTGTATCATGTTACCGTAACGAAATTAACTTAAAATTACTGTAAAAGTAGAAAATACGTCGCAACATTCGGAATTTGAAATATACGTAGCTACCCATTTGTGCGGCATGTAATGTGAATATTTTAAACGTCGTACGTTAAATGAACCATGTCAATTCGAGTTCAGCTCGTATGATTGGAGTACTATACGGAAGCAAATTACAACTTTTCCAACAATCCTATAATTTAGAACAATGTGAAATGAGGCAATTTACACATCCATACCGATATTCGACGTTATGTGAAACGTGGTCTCATAGAAATTTCTATTTTTATGGCCACTATCATTAAGTAAGTCACTTCTTGACTTATCATTTTATTACGTGAGTGCACTTCCATTTCTGTGATCTGTACCCAACAATTTCCTACGATTCCTTAAGATGTGATATATATATATATATATATATATATATATATATATATATATATATATATATATATATATATATATATATATATATATATATTGTGATAGTTCATTTTTAAATGAAATGAAATAAGAAATTACTCTGTAGTGTTTACTACATTTCCAAATTGAATAAAAACGAATTGTATCTGAACTATTATATAAATGTTGAAGGCTTTGGCTGGTGCAAAACTTCGGGAAGTTAGATGTGCCAAAGATTCGTCTGCGTATTCAATAGTTTTATTGTTGAAACTTGCGGTTTGTGTTTAAATATTTCGATGGATCCCAGGATGTCTAATTTTTTTCCTTTCGCTTCCAGGTACAATATTTCAAGATTGTCCTATTCTGGGAAGATATGATTGGTTTCGAAAAAATGTTTCGGGAAAGTAGAGTTATCTTTCTGGTTCGTGAATGAAGATTGATGTTCTTTGAACCTTCTCTGAAAGATCTCCCGGTTTGTCCAATATATTCGCTGCTGCACTGTTGACAACTCAATTTAATTATTCCAGAATTATTCAGCCCATTGTTTTTGTCTTTTGCATCAAAAAAGAGGTTGGAAATTTCATGCGAGAGTGTGAAAGCTGTTTTTATGTTAGTTTCTTAGAATATTTGAGCTATTTTTGCGAGATTGGTCCAAAATATGTTCGTTTCACCATTTTTTTGTCGATATATTCTGTTCTGGAAGTGGAGTACATTTATTTATGAATTAAGTTTTCAACAGTGTATTAGCATGTATATAGGACAAACTGGGAGATCTTTCCAAAAAAGGTTAGGAACCGTGAAGATAACTCTAATTTTGCGAAACATTTTTCCGAAACCAATCATATCTTTCTAGAATTGGAAAATCTTGAAATATTGCACCTGGAAGCGAAAGGAAAAAAACTAGAAATCCTGGAATCCATCGAAATATTTAAACACAAATAGCACCTTTTAACAATAAAACTAATTAAATATGCAGACGGACCTTTGGCACAGCCCTCTTCTCAAAGTTTTGCACCAGCCAAAGCCTTCAACATATGTAAAAGTTAAGATATAATTTCTTTTTATTCAGTTTGAAATTGTAGTAAACACTACGAAGTTCATCAAGTCACTTTATATTCAGTTTATAAAAAGTGATAGAAAACAAAGTAAATAAACGGAGGTTTATACTTGATAGAAGGTATATAAAATTATTTAAATTTTTTAATATTTTCAGATATATTCTGTTACCCTTGTAAATATTTAATTTCACATGTTATTCACATCATTTTCGAAACTACAGATTCAATCTATTTGAAATTCAGCATTTAGAAGTAGAATAATAAGTGTCTTTATTTAAATATTTTAATATTTACAGATATATTCTGTTAGCCTTCTACATGTTTAATTTCAAAAAATTATGTTTAATATTATAACTTCAGGAATTAAATTAATGTCATATAAATACGACTTATATCAAACGACATATAAAATAAACATTCATTTCAAGACATACAAATGATATAACAAAATCCAATAAATAAAAATTGTTAACAAAAATCCTATACATTAAATATTTTGAGTAGACAAAATTTTGTTTCTGCTCATCACTCTTATGAAATCAGATATCTTTCAAAAATGTTTAACATAATCTTAAGATTTTCATCGTAAGACTATCTTACTTAGAATATTCAAAATTATCGGATATCTAAGTTACTTTTTATAAAATCTCAAGATATGTAAAAATATTACTAAACAACAAGTTTTAAGAGAGACTTTGCTTCGTCTGTACTCAATCATATTCATATTCAATAAAATATAACATAAATCAACAAAAAATATTTTCTCAACTTTTAACAATTCAGAAAGCTTCTGGTAAATGAATACTGATATTTTAAATGGTGTGTAATGTTATTTCAAATAAATAATTTCAATCTTTTATATCAATGGTAAACCACAGAATTATTTATTTGAGTTAACATTACACTCCATTTTAATTTTCAGTATTCATTTACTAGGTGAGAAAATATTTTTTGTTGATTGATATTATATTTTATTGAATATGAATATGATTTAGTACTGACGAAGCAAAGTCTCTCTTAAAACTTGCTTTTTAGTAATGTTTTTACATATCTTGAGATTTTCTAAAAAGTAACTTAGTTACATATCCAATAATATCGAATATTCTAAGTAAGATAGTTTTATGATGACATTCTTAGGATTATGTTAAACATTTTTGAAAGATATCTGTTTTCATAAGAGTGATGAGCAGAAACAAAATTTTGTCTACTCAGAATATTTAATTTATAGGATTTTTGTTAACAATTTTTCTTTATTGGATTTTATTATATCATTTGGATGTCTTTTAGTGAATGTTTATTTTATATGTCGTTTGATATAAGTGGTACTTATATGACATTTATTTAATTCCTGAAGTTATAATTATTAAATATAATGTTTTGAAATTAAATATGTAGAAGGCTAACAGAATATACCTGTAAATATTAAAATATTTAGAAAACATTGTAGTTTCATTCCATTTAAAATATGAATTTGTGTTACGAAACTAGGAATTCTCCAGTTGCGGCCTTGGACTGAACTTCTATTCGCTGTCGAGAGGACAAAATCGGCCATTAAAACGAATCATGAAAATGACAATTATTTGGAATATACACAATTGCAGGAAGTTCACTTGCTATTGGCTGCTATTTTACGTGACAAACCCAGCCAATGAGCATCCGTTTCGGTGAATGACAATGACAAAGTACTGTCCCCCTGTATTCAAGCGACGCACAATAGCCAATGTTGGAACCCCCAGGTAATTTCCTAAATACCCAAATATAAGTTGCCGCTACTGTTCAGAAAAACTGTTCTCCAAATATCCACCGAACTGAATTGACGTTATTTATTGAAAATGATTGACAGAATAAAGGACGAATATTATATTTGAGAACTGGGTCCTTCATCCCCATTTTTATAAAGATAGAGGACGGTTCTCAAACATATCAATGGTTGGTACACATCTTATTATAATCCATGGCATGAAAGGACAAATAATAATTATGTGCAGTCCTGCCCAACAGAGCATAGGACTTAGGGAGACTTTGTATCGTGTTACAGTGAAAATAGAGGAAGGTTTTCTGCTTCAGATTTCTCATAATTGCCTAATCAGGTAAGAAATAGTTTTGTATGTTGTTGGCAAATTACCCTCATATCAAAATTGAGCAATCTTTCTAAATGTGAATGAATGAATGAAGAATTCATTAGGGATGCTTCCATTTGCTCCTCAAACTGCTATATTTTTTCATCAAATCATTAAATTTTTGAATACTTATTTCCTACATTTTATTCGTAAGAAAGAATATCATTCTTCAACGAAGTATTAAGTTCAACCACACATCAGCAATGTTAAATGAAATCCCCACTGATCTTTGTGTAAGCGTGCTCATTTTAAAATTTTTCCCTAAGAATAGCAACGTCGTATCTTCGCTGATTGGGTCCTTGAAATGCATCAAAATGGTCCGAATTTTTATCGAAAAATCATCTTCAGTGATAAGACTACGTTAATAAGCAGAATTGTCGCATTTGGGGCTCAGAAATTTCAAGAACGATAGTTGAAAACCCTGTCCATCCTCAACGTGTCACAGTTTGGTGTGGTTTTTGGGCTGGCGGTATGATTGGACCTTACTTATCCGAAAATGAGGCTGGTGCAACTGTTATGGTGAATGGATTGTGCTACAAAGCTATGATTAATGATTTTTTATGGCCGAAATAGGAAGATATTGATGTTGACAACAAAACGGCGCTACTGGCCAACGAAACACTCAATTTTACAAGAAAAGTTTACTGACCGTGTGACACCTTTAAACTTTTTCTTTGGGGCCACGTGAAAATAAGGTCTATGCCTATGCTCCGCAATCTATTAAAGATGGAATTCGTGAAGTTATTGAGGAAATACAGCCGCAAATGTACAAATTGGATATGGAACATTTCATGAAAAGGATATGGTTCTGCAACCGTAACCGTGGCGGCCAATTGGCTGATATCGGTAACATTTTTAATAGCATACCTTCCTCTTCACAATGAATTAAACATCAATTGAGTTCTCCTCAAATATACTCTTCTTTTTTCAACATCAAAATGAAGCCTCTTTTCGGAAAACCCTTTACAAACGGTCTATTATCACAGGTAAACTTATTAACTCCTGATATCCCGTTTGTAGAAATGATATCCTTATTGTTTTTTCTTCAACTGCCTGATTTAGTATTGGGCATTATTTCCTTTTCTTCAAAGATCTAGTCATCTTCCCAGTTTATTTCCTATGTGGTTTAATGAATTATACTCTGTTTCATATAAAAGCTCAAGGTTGGGATATACTAGTGTTATTGCTCGTTTATTCAAATGAATTAATTTGGCTGATAATCTGTACTAAATATCACCAATAAGGAGTATGAGCTATGGCAAACATACAACTGTATAAAAATTCTAAACTCAAACAAGCTATTAGATTTTGTAGATCGCTGGGACATGAGAAGCAGACTGTTTCGAAACGTATGGGTTTCAATCGTCAATGCTGTGTAAATTCCAACGACTACGAATCTGCCACGCACCTATAATCGCCCTACATAGGAACAACAATGTATTTATCATACACTAACACCATAAAGTGCACGCAAATATACATACACGACATACTCCAGCGAGCCAATTCAAGCAAAGAACTATATTTCCGAATTTTTCTAACGTTACAAACGCATAAACTTTCCTCATGCTTAAGTTAGATCCTGTGATGCTTATAATAAGCATAATAACAAACCAAAATGAGTTCTAAAATAGATTATTGGACTGTACGGTATAGTTCATAAAATTTCACAGCAAATTTGTATCGAAAGATATACACTGTTAAAGATGGAGTCTCCATCATGAAACAAAATACATTTTTCTCGTGGGAATTATTTCGGTTCGAGTTATCGTATTACTAGTTGAATACTCAAACAAAACTTCTCGTTACTTTGTCTCCATCAGTCTGCTCATAATCATCCCTCTCTGAGATGAGATGCAAAAATGTTTCAAGTGTTCCCAAGATATGATACTTTCTATTTTTCGCTACCTGATCATTTCAAGGGTAATTAATTGTTATGGTACCAAGTCGAACGAACATAATCGTTGAGTGTTTATTGTTTAAATTCAGGTAAGATGAATTATTAAAACGATTTGAGATAATTTTCTATGAGTTATTGGAGGAAGCGAGATATTTTATTTTTCGATTGGAGCGTGGCTTGATTATGTTAATATATTTCCAGGGTTGTATGATAGGCCATGCGATTTAGTTTAGAAATTTTGGTAATTATATAATGAGTTTGGAAAAAAGAAATTCATTATATTTTCGGTATATGGTTGTACTGATCGATATCTCGTAAAGTATTGATCGAACAAATTCAGATTTATGTTCGTTACCAAGGTGACATTTCACGCTAAAAAAATTATTTTGTTGTTTTTTGTTTGGTACATTAAGTTGTGAGTTACAAGGTGTTCAAAATGGAAGTCAACACAGGAAAATTTCAGTATATATTACAGTTTTTTTTATAAAGGCGAAAATGCAAGCCAGGCGGCTGAAATTGTGAATGATGTTTCTGGCCATGATACTATAACACCTAATTACGTGCAATTTTGGTTGCGTCAATTCCGTTTAGGAATTTTGATGTTAAAGACGCACCTCGCACAGGCAGACCCGTCGTCGAAATTGTCGATAATATCACAGAAAAAATCGAAGTTGACCGGCATGTTAGTAGTCGTAGCATCGCCCAGCAGCTAAAGATCGACCATTAAACAGCGCAAAGCTGGATTCAAAAAGAAGATCGATGTTTGGGCGCCCCACTAATTAACACCAAAAAACATGATGAATCAAATTTCCATCTGCGAAGCCTTGGCCCAACGGAATGAAATCGACTCATTTCTTAAACGGATGGTGACTGAGGATGAGAAATGTGTCATATAAGACCATATTGCGAAAACGATCGTGGTCAAAGCTCGGCGAAACAGCTCAAACAGTGACCAAACCAGGACTAAAGGCCAGGAAGTGTCAACAACCGGACCAATTGAAGCTGGCGATTGACCATAAACGGCCAGAATTGACCAACAGAAGGAGTGTTGTGTTGCATAAGGACAACACCAGGCCACACACATCTGTAGTGAGTCGTCAGAAACTCCAAGACCTTGGTTGGGAAGTTTTGATGCATACACCATATAATCCGTACCTGACACCAAGCGATTAACATCTTTTTTTCACGTTGCAAAACTTCCTGAGTGATAAGATATTGGCATCAAGAGAAAATTACGAAAATCGATTATTACAGTTTTTCACCAATAAGGACTTATATGGGAGAGACATTATGAAGCTACCCAAATCAAATGCATATTTGGACAAATTGAATAATTGGGAAAATGTTAAATAAAGCCTCAAACTTGATTAACATACAAAAAAATCTTTATCAGGTATGACTCAGATTTCATAATTCATGTTTAAATTTGTCGGATTAATATGATTCAAAATGAGGAATTTCTATTATTATATATATTTTTCGAGATCTGTTTCTAGCAGATTACCTGAATAGACTAACACAGGACTGTGTTTTACTCTAATTATTTTGAGTTCAGTAAAAATAATCCATATCCGGACCTGATTTAATGCCCACTGTAACAGCAGCATCCAGAGATAAAGCGGTCATCGAATCATGAATAATCCTGGCCTGATGAAAAACTTGCATTGTATGGATCTACAAAGGGTTGGCCATTATTCATCAAGGGTACAAATATTTAGGTACACCCTCTTTAAATATGAAATATTGGTTCTTGGGATGACAAGCCCACTTCACTCCATTGCATGATTCTATCCAACGATCGAAATTGAAGGTAAAATGGAGGGAGCTATATACTATATCGACCACTTCAACAACAATAAAATATAGGACTCCTGTCATAAATTGAACCTCTTGGAGGAATTTCTGCTCATTTACATACGGCCGATTGTTTGTTTCATCATTATTATAAAATATAATAGTAAATCAATCAAGTTTCATCAATACAATGCATCATTGTTGTTAACAACAAATTCAATAGATCAAATAGAAAAGCATTCTTGAAAAAGCTGCAAATTTAAGTTTATCATTTTATAATAAAAATCCTGTAATGAATTTTTATGTTTACAATAAAATAATAAAAAGCGGGTCTTTTACTCGATAGAAGGCCTATTACAATATGTCAAATATCATACAGATTTATTCTGTTAACCCTGCTACAATATTTAATTCTGATTTATAGAAAATTTTCTTCTAAAACAAATGAATTGAAAAGAAAATCATTGATTAAATGAAAACTCAAAATTTTGTTTCATTTCAATGTATTATGAAAGCCAAATTCCTTTCCAAAACTGCACAACATAACCTCAAGAATGTCTTCAAAAATTACTTTCTTTGAGAAAAAGTTCTTTCAATAAAACTCTAAAAACATATATCACATCAAAATTTGTTTATGCATTATACTAGCGTTTCCCTGTTCTCGTTAACGTGATGTATGAAAATAGAATTTTACATACAGTTTTTTCAAAGCATAGAATTTGATATTTTGAAATACGGTGCACGTGAGTTTATGGCTTTTATGAAGATATATGATGGTATCCATCTTCTGATCTTAGAATTTTATCCACGTCGAGAAATTATTTTGTCAATCTAAAATTTTTTTTCCAAAAAAATATCATCAAATGCATTACATAAATATGAATGATATTTGAAATTGAGGGACGGTTTGAGGCTTTTCCTGAAGTGATATGATGACTAACATCCATCCTTAGCTCTTAAAATTCTATCCATGTTGAGAAATTATTTTGACAATCTAATTTTTTCTTTTCAAAATTAAGTCATCCATAAATATCAAATAATATTCCTATGATAATGAGATATTCTAAGACAGATTTATGACTTAAATTTTAAAAATTGCTCATTACCTTTAAAATAATCTGTTGAATAAAGAAATAAACTCAAAATACAGCTGGATTCTTAAGACAGCACGTAAAAGAGAAATTAGATAAATTAGACTTACAATATTGCTCATTCATTACTGCGAAAACCTTCAACGAGACTGTCCTCCCAACCAGTATCAAAGAATCTGATTGAAAAAACATTTCAAGATAGATGATACTCGTAGCCTGTAAAATCTTCCAAATCCAGTGTTCACAAATTCCTATAAGTATAATATTATAACACTCACTAAATATGCCAAATCATTTCTCTCTTGTTGAGACGTAAACACAATATTACAGTTTTCTACCAAGGTGAAATGACATCGGAGAAAATGATGAGAAATCTGTGATCAAAGCATAGACAAATAATTGTAACACAAATGAAATCTGAATAAAAAATATGATGGAAAAGATACCAAAATAAATATTCAAATTTATATTAAAGCGAATTTGAACCAGATAATCATATTAGATAATTGATTACCTATGTTTTGACTTGGTTATATATGATGATATGATATATGAGCGAGCATTAAAAAGTGGGGTTACATAGAAATGAAACAATTTTTGTACATCCACAAAGCCCGGTGACTTAGTAGAAAAGTCATCATGGAGTAGATAGAGTTTTATATTATATTTGATGGATTTGATGAATGTTTATTTTCTTGAGAACTTTCATAAGTGGAAAATTTGAAAAAAAGGTGTTAGGAGGTTTATGGCACAGGTATTGATCTGATTGAAAATCTGTATTGATTTCAAGATGACAATTTTATTTATTTCGATTCCAGATCTAAATTTTCAAGATTATCTAATGTTGGGAAGACAAGATTGGCTTGGAAAAAATATTTTGCAAAATTTTAAATTTTTAGGCTGGGTTTTGACTCTGAATATATCGGTAATGTTCGAAAACTGGTTCGATGGTTCCTGAGTTTAAATAGAGGGATGTAATTAAAACACACTATTTTTGTAAATAAATTTTTATAATCTTTGGCGATCGATTTCGGTAATTACCATCCTCAGGCCAGCTGAAAATATACAATGATATATACGTATTCTGTTCAGGTTTTGTTTTGATAAAATAAATTGATGTTTACAAATTTTTGAGGTTAACTAAGAGTGTGCAACTTACTGTCTACTGAATTAAAATGGATATGAATGCATTATATATTTGTGTACTTCTCAACTTTATTAATGTTCTATTTTTTATTATTTAGTCGATATATTATATTGTAATTAAGTGGAGAGTCTTGGTGTGTTTACTTGTTGGAATGTCATCCAATTGTGGGAGAGGTGAAAAGCGAATGTGAGTACTGTCAAATTTTGATATTATTTCGGTGGCAGGAAAGATTGTGAATTTCTGTTCTTTTTATGTATCAATGAGCTTGAAAATGTTCCTTCCATTAAATTCTATGTTATCATTTAATAGAAATGGATCATCTCTATTTTTGTGTATCTCAAGTTGTTCGAGTAATACCATTTTATAATAATTATCCTCTTTGTGTAGTACTTTTAAGTTGTCAAATGTAATATTATGCTTAGTGTCGTCTATATGTGATCCTAGAGCAGATCGGGGTTGATTTTTCTTGTGTTCCTTAAATCTCTTTTCTATATTTCGAGTGGTCATTCCTATGTAATATGAAGGGCAATTCGTACAAGTTATTTCATAAATTCCGCTGAGCTGTTCCTGTTTGTATTTTGTTTTATTATTGACTAATATATCTGCTAGAGTTTTATGTCGTTTATTTGTTAAAGTATAATTGTAGTCTTTCAAAGTTGTATCCATTTTTTCATTGAGTTCTTTATAATATGGCGTCGATACAAAATGTTTTTCAACTGATGTGTGGGGGTAGATTTTATTCATTATCATCTTTCTTTTCATTGAAACAAAAATTTCATCTATGAATTGTTTCGGATATTGATTGTTTCGTCCTATCTGATATATAATGTCCATTTCTTTTTTATAGTTTTCTTGGGATAGTGGGACGTTTAGCAGTCTGTGGAACAAAAATCTAAAAGCGGCTCTTTTCATAGTGGGTGCATCATAGGAGCTAAATGGTATAATTGATTCTGTTTGTGTTGGTTTTCTGTAGATGTTGAAGGAAAATTGATTATCTCTATTCATTGTTATATTTAAATCTAAGAAGTTTAAGGAGTTTGATATCGAATGCTCTATTGTGAATTTAATCTTGAATCTTGAATTAATATCTGTAAGAAAGTTTTCCAGTTCTTTGTCTGTTCCTGACCATAGACAAAAGATGTCATCTACAAATCTTTTCCAGGTTATAATATGAGTATTACAAGGTAGGAGCATTATCTGTTCTTCTACATGATCTACATATACGTCTGCTATTAGTCCGCTAGATGGTGAGCCCATTGGTAAACCGTCTTTCATTAGGTATATTATTTCGTCAAATATGAAGAAGTTTTGTTCTGTTATTAGTTGACTAAGTTTCATTATGTTTTCTATGTCTGCATCATCTAAATTTAATTCATCATTATGGGCGTATTTCATTAATTGTTCTTTTAATAATGAGAGGGACTCGTCTATGGGAATGTTAGTATAGAGGTTTATTATGTAAATTTAGATGATGCAGACATAGAAAACATAATGAAACTTAGTCAACTAATAACAGAACAAAACTTCTTCATATTTGACGAAATAATATACCTAATGAAAGACGGTTTACCAATGGGCTCACCATCTAGCGGACTAATAGCAGACGTATATGTAGATCATGTAGAAGAACAGATAATGCTCCTACCTTGTAATACTCATATTATAACCTGGAAAAGATTTGTAGATGACATCTTTTGTCTATGGTCAGGAACAGACAAAGAACTGGAAAACTTTCTTACAGATATTAATTCAAGATTCAAGATTAAATTCACAATAGAGCATTCGATATCAAACTCCTTAAACTTCTTAGATTTAAATATAACAATGAATAGAGATAATCAATTTTCCTTCAACATCTACAGAAAACCAACACAAACAGAATCAATTATACCATTTAGCTCCTATGATGCACCCACTATGAAAAGAGCCGCTTTTAGATTTTTGTTCCACAGACTGCTAAACGTCCCACTATCCCAAGAAAACTATAAAAAAGAAATGGACATTATATATCAGATAGGACGAAACAATCAATATCCGAAACAATTCATAGATGAAATTTTTGTTTCAATGAAAAGAAAGATGATAATGAATAAAATCTACCCCCACACATCAGTTGAAAAACATTTTGTATCGACGCCATATTATAAAGAACTCAATGAAAAAATGGATACAACTTTGAAAGACTACAATTATACTTTAACAAATAAACGACATAAAACTCTAGCAGATATATTAGTCAATAATAAAACAAAATACAAACAGGAACAGCTCAGCGGAATTTATGAAATAACTTGTACGAATTGCCCTTCATATTACATAGGAATGACCACTCGAAATGTAGAAAAGAGATTTAAGGAACACAAGAAAAATCAACCCCGATCTGCTCTAGGATCACATATAGACGACACTAAGCATAATATTACATTTGACAACTTAAAAGTACTACACAAAGAGGATAATTATTATAAAATGGTATTACTCGAACAACTTGAGATACACAAAAATAGAGATGATCCATTTCTATTAAATGATAACATAGAATTTAATGGAAGGAACATTTTCAAGCTCATTGATACATAAAAAGAACAGAAATTCACAATCTTTCCTGCCACCGAAATAATATCAAAATTTGACAGTACTCACATTCGCTTTTCACCTCTCCCACAATTGGATGACATTCCAACAAGTAAACACACCAAGACTCTCCACTTAATTACAATATAATATATCGACTAAATAATAAAAAATAGAACATTAATAAAGTTGAGAAGTACACAAATATATAATGCATTCATATCCATTTTAATTCAGTAGACAGTAAGTTGCACACTCTTAGTTAACCTCAAAAATTTGTAAACATCAATTTATTTTATCAAAACAAAACCTGAACAGAATACGTATATATCATTGTATATTTTCAGCTGGCCTGAGGATGGTAATTACCGAAATCGATCGCCAAAGATTATAAAAATTTATTTACAAAAATAGTGTGTTTTAATTACATCCCTCTATTTAATCATAGGACATACTATGGAAGAATTTATTTCTAAAATTGAAAAATTGGAATTATCCAATATCTTCCAACACCTGAAGTATACAATGGATAAAAGACATCGTGTCAACAATCATATACACTTTCTCCACGAATGCAAAATAAATGAAGTAACACCAAAATTCTTGACCTTCAAAATACCAACTAAATTTAATAGAAGTCAAATACAAACAACACTTCTTAAAAAAGAAATCAAAAGACAATATCAACAGTCCGGAATAATCGATATGAAACTAAAATTTTTCCACCACTACCTCAATAAATATTTGCATACTATCGAATATCAAAACTTAATTGAAAAACTAGAAGAGGATATATTCTATTCAAACTATGAGGCAGACAGAAAGAGAAGAGCAAAGCTGCGGAAACTAATTGAAGATAAGAACACACTCATAAAGTCCCAAACGAGAACCGGCAGACGAAAACCAGAAACAACAACACCAAGCTCACATACATTTCACGACAAATTCTCTAATCTCTCAAGGATAACTTTGGATGAGGATGAATTGAGAGTATTGAACATAGGACAGAAATTCGCACCAATCCCCAGAACAATGAATGTCTACAAAACTGCAATTGATCTAGAGGTAAAAATCAGAGGTAATCCAGAATATCACACAATGGCTAACAAATTGGCAGAAGATCTAAAAATATATAAAAATAGAAAGGTAAGAGCGTGCAACCATGAACAATTTAAAGATAATGAACATTTACAAAAAACTATGAAATCAATTCAAAAAAGGTTAACCGATAACGATCTTATATTAACAAAAGGTGACAAAAATGCGGGGCTAGTACTATTAGAAAAGAAATTATACATTGAAAAAACATTAACATTTTTCGAAGAAAATAATATAGTAAAGTGTAAAAACAATCCCTTACAAAAATATAGCACTAAAGTCAACAAAACACTAAAAATGACTCTTCCAACATTACAGAAATTCAATGAAACAATTCACACCATGAAAGAAAAGAATCCACAACTCCCGAAAGTATACAGTACGATTAAACTTCACAAACCAAACAAAAGCATAAGACCAATCACATCCGCAATAGGTTCACCAAGTCACAAGATCTCAAAATTCATTAATAAATTGTTCAACAAAAAACTAAAATATAAATCAAACTATTCCATAAAAGATTCAACAGAACTTATTAAACATTTACAATCTCTCGAACTTGAACCGAATAAAACTTATAAGATCATATCATTTGACATAATAAACCTCTATACTAACATTCCCATAGACGAGTCCCTCTCATTATTAAAAGAACAATTAATGAAATACGCCCATAATGATGAATTAAATTTAGATGATGCAGACATAGAAAACATAATGAAACTTAGTCAACTAATAACAGAACAAAACTTCTTCATATTTGACGAAATAATATACCTAATGAAAGACGGTTTACCAATGGGCTCACCATCTAGCGGACTAATAGCAGACGTATATGTAGATCATGTAGAAGAACAGATAATGCTCCTACCTTGTAATACTCATATTATAACCTGGAAAAGATTTGTAGATGACATCTTTTGTCTATGGTCAGGAACAGACAAAGAACTGGAAAACTTTCTTACAGATATTAATTCAAGATTCAAGATTAAATTCACAATAGAGCATTCGATATCAAACTCCTTAAACTTCTTAGATTTAAATATAACAATGAATAGAGATAATCAATTTTCCTTCAACATCTACAGAAAACCAACACAAACAGAATCAATTATACCATTTAGCTCCTATGATGCACCCACTATGAAAAGAGCCGCTTTTAGATTTTTGTTCCACAGACTGCTAAACGTCCCACTATCCCAAGAAAACTATAAAAAAGAAATGGACATTATATATCAGATAGGACGAAACAATCAATATCCGAAACAATTCATAGATGAAATTTTTGTTTCAATGAAAAGAAAGATGATAATGAATAAAATCTACCCCCACACATCAGTTGAAAAACATTTTGTATCGACGCCATATTATAAAGAACTCAATGAAAAAATGGATACAACTTTGAAAGACTACAATTATACTTTAACAAATAAACGACATAAAACTCTAGCAGATATATTAGTCAATAATAAAACAAAATACAAACAGGAACAGCTCAGCGGAATTTATGAAATAACTTGTACGAATTGCCCTTCATATTACATAGGAATGACCACTCGAAATGTAGAAAAGAGATTTAAGGAACACAAGAAAAATCAACCCCGATCTGCTCTAGGATCACATATAGACGACACTAAGCATAATATTACATTTGACAACTTAAAAGTACTACACAAAGAGGATAATTATTATAAAATGGTATTACTCGAACAACTTGAGATACACAAAAATAGAGATGATCCATTTCTATTAAATGATAACATAGAATTTAATGGAAGGAACATTTTCAAGCTCATTGATACATAAAAAGAACAGAAATTCACAATCTTTCCTGCCACCGAAATAATATCAAAATTTGACAGTACTCACATTCGCTTTTCACCTCTCCCACAATTGGATGACATTCCAACAAGTAAACACACCAAGACTCTCCACTTAATTACAATATAATATATCGACTAAATAATAAAAAAAAAAAAAAAAAAAAAAAAAAAAAAAAAAAAAAAAAAAAAAAAAAAAAAAAAAAAAAAAAAAAAAAAAAAAAAAAAAAAAAAATAGAACATTAATAAAGTTGAGAAGTACACAAATATATAATGCATTCATATCCATTTTAATTCAGTAGACAGTAAGTTGCACACTCTTAGTTAACCTCAAAAAAAAAAAATTTGTAAACATCAATTTATTTTATCAAAACAAAACCTGAACAGAATACGTATATATCATTGTATATTTTCAGCTGGCCTGAGGATGGTAATTACCGAAATCGATCGCCAAAGATTATAAAAATTTATTTACAAAAATAGTGTGTTTTAATTACATCCCTCTATTTAATCATAGGACATACTATGGAAGAATTTATTTCTAAAATTGAAAAATTGGAATTATCCAATATCTTCCAACACCTGAAGTATACAATGGATAAAAGACATCGTGTCAACAATCATATACACTTTCTCCACGAATGCAAAATAAATGAAGTAACACCAAAATTCTTGACCTTCAAAATACCAACTAAATTTAATAGAAGTCAAATACAAACAACACTTCTTAAAAAAGAAATCAAAAGACAATATCAACAGTCCGGAATAATCGATATGAAACTAAAATTTTTCCACCACTACCTCAATAAATATTTGCATACTATCGAATATCAAAACTTAATTGAAAAACTAGAAGAGGATATATTCTATTCAAACTATGAGGCAGACAGAAAGAGAAGAGCAAAGCTGCGGAAACTAATTGAAGATAAGAACACACTCATAAAGTCCCAAACGAGAACCGGCAGACGAAAACCAGAAACAACAACACCAAGCTCACATACATTTCACGACAAATTCTCTAATCTCTCAAGGATAACTTTGGATGAGGATGAATTGAGAGTATTGAACATAGGACAGAAATTCGCACCAATCCCCAGAACAATGAATGTCTACAAAACTGCAATTGATCTAGAGGTAAAAATCAGAGGTAATCCAGAATATCACACAATGGCTAACAAATTGGCAGAAGATCTAAAAATATATAAAAATAGAAAGGTAAGAGCGTGCAACCATGAACAATTTAAAGATAATGAACATTTACAAAAAACTATGAAATCAATTCAAAAAAGGTTAACCGATAACGATCTTATATTAACAAAAGGTGACAAAAATGCGGGGCTAGTACTATTAGAAAAGAAATTATACATTGAAAAAACATTAACATTTTTCGAAGAAAATAATATAGTAAAGTGTAAAAACAATCCCTTACAAAAATATAGCACTAAAGTCAACAAAACACTAAAAATGACTCTTCCAACATTACAGAAATTCAATGAAACAATTCACACCATGAAAGAAAAGAATCCACAACTCCCGAAAGTATACAGTACGATTAAACTTCACAAACCAAACAAAAGCATAAGACCAATCACATCCGCAATAGGTTCACCAAGTCACAAGATCTCAAAATTCATTAATAAATTGTTCAACAAAAAACTAAAATATAAATCAAACTATTCCATAAAAGATTCAACAGAACTTATTAAACATTTACAATCTCTCGAACTTGAACCGAATAAAACTTATAAGATCATATCATTTGACATAATAAACCTCTATACTAACATTCCCATAGACGAGTCCCTCTCATTATTAAAAGAACAATTAATGAAATACGCCCATAATGATGAATTAAATTTAGATGATGCAGACATAGAAAACATAATGAAACTTAGTCAACTAATAACAGAACAAAACTTCTTCATATTTGACGAAATAATATACCTAATGAAAGACGGTTTACCAATGGGCTCACCATCTAGCGGACTAATAGCAGACGTATATGTAGATCATGTAGAAGAACAGATAATGCTCCTACCTTGTAATACTCATATTATAACCTGGAAAAGATTTGTAGATGACATCTTTTGTCTATGGTCAGGAACAGACAAAGAACTGGAAAACTTTCTTACAGATATTAATTCAAGATTCAAGATTAAATTCACAATAGAGCATTCGATATCAAACTCCTTAAACTTCTTAGATTTAAATATAACAATGAATAGAGATAATCAATTTTCCTTCAACATCTACAGAAAACCAACACAAACAGAATCAATTATACCATTTAGCTCCTATGATGCACCCACTATGAAAAGAGCCGCTTTTAGATTTTTGTTCCACAGACTGCTAAACGTCCCACTATCCCAAGAAAACTATAAAAAAGAAATGGACATTATATATCAGATAGGACGAAACAATCAATATCCGAAACAATTCATAGATGAAATTTTTGTTTCAATGAAAAGAAAGATGATAATGAATAAAATCTACCCCCACACATCAGTTGAAAAACATTTTGTATCGACGCCATATTATAAAGAACTCAATGAAAAAATGGATACAACTTTGAAAGACTACAATTATACTTTAACAAATAAACGACATAAAACTCTAGCAGATATATTAGTCAATAATAAAACAAAATACAAACAGGAACAGCTCAGCGGAATTTATGAAATAACTTGTACGAATTGCCCTTCATATTACATAGGAATGACCACTCGAAATGTAGAAAAGAGATTTAAGGAACACAAGAAAAATCAACCCCGATCTGCTCTAGGATCACATATAGACGACACTAAGCATAATATTACATTTGACAACTTAAAAGTACTACACAAAGAGGATAATTATTATAAAATGGTATTACTCGAACAACTTGAGATACACAAAAATAGAGATGATCCATTTCTATTAAATGATAACATAGAATTTAATGGAAGGAACATTTTCAAGCTCATTGATACATAAAAAGAACAGAAATTCACAATCTTTCCTGCCACCGAAATAATATCAAAATTTGACAGTACTCACATTCGCTTTTCACCTCTCCCACAATTGGATGACATTCCAACAAGTAAACACACCAAGACTCTCCACTTAATTACAATATAATATATCGACTAAATAATAAAAAATAGAACATTAATAAAGTTGAGAAGTACACAAATATATAATGCATTCATATCCATTTTAATTCAGTAGACAGTAAGTTGCACACTCTTAGTTAACCTCAAAAATTTGTAAACATCAATTTATTTTATCAAAACAAAACCTGAACAGAATACGTATATATCATTGTATATTTTCAGCTGGCCTGAGGATGGTAATTACCGAAATCGATCGCCAAAGATTATAAAAATTTATTTACAAAAATAGTGTGTTTTAATTACATCCCTCTATTTAATCATAGGACATACTATGGAAGAATTTATTTCTAAAAAAGGTTCCTGAGTTATTCTCATTTATTTTCGAAAAGTTGCACACATGATGCGTTTCGTTACATGATAACCTCTTGAAATGCTTTCAAAATAACTAGTCGAAAATTTGGTAAGATACAATATTTGAATTTTTTCTGTTTTGAGCTAAGGGTACAATATAGTTCTTATTATTAATAATAAGTAGGAGCTATGATAACAGAAAATTCTACAAATCGAGACAGTGTAATATACATATCTATTCGTTCCGAATTTGTTGATTCTCGTCAGTACTTTGTTATGTCCTACGATCACAAATCTGCCATACACTTAAATTCGCTCTGCACAGGAACACTAAAATATTTATCATACACTAGCGCCATCTAGTGCACGACATAACCTAAAAAGCAGTTTGAAGCATATAATTGTATTCCCGATTTTTTCAACGAGAAATCCTATCCCCAGAATTGACAGCAAGCAACAATATTACTGGAAAAAATGTGGCTTTTACGATTTTCGTACAGTTTTCCAAATTTTCTTCTCATAAAAACCTTCTTCGGATTTCAACGACAATTAAAAAACAATTTTGCGTTCACAAACACATAACCAGATTCATTTTTATTCATATAGCTAAATGTATAAAGGTGTTGTCGAATATTAAAAAACTCTGATAAGAAATGGTGAAGAGCACTTACGTGGAGGCAGAAGGTTCTGAGACATTGTTCAACAGTACATTTGTGTTTGAAAATGTTAAACCTGTGAATTAGTTCTTGATTCATGTGATGAATAAAAATACAGAATTATGTGCTCATACAGAATTTCTGTATGTCATACGAGACTAAAATAAACGTCAACTTCCGCAATTTTGAAACTAATCTCTTGAAGAAACGCAAAATCTCATGAAAATAAAAAAATCATAGTATAAATCTCCATCCTCCACCCTTAGATCTTCATCGTAACATATCAGTAGGAATGAGTGGAAAAAGAATATATCGAATAAAATTCACATATTTTTCATACTTCATTCCGAAATCAGAAGGGAACACAATTAAAGAAACTATTTGAAAAAATAAAATTCAGAATAACAAAATTACAATTATTTGGGCAAAACGATGGCACGCCTTTATCTAGAACAAGCGCGCAAAAAGAACAGAATGTTACTCATAATAAAATAGAATGTTCTATCAAAACAAGCGACTTTAAGACGTGAACTAATACTTATGAAAACTCAATCAACTCTTAGACTATCCCATATTTCAAAATGATGATTAGGAACTTCTGAAATGAGTTTTCGGACATAAAGTCTTTTAAGAATAATAAATTTATGGGATGGAGACAGTATTAAAATGGGCATAACATCTTACGCCTATAGAGGATGGACCGGGCCTCTTCAAAGAAAGAAAACCAATTTAATTCTGGTCCTTTCCCTGCTAGTAATTTATACAGGGGACATTTTGTATTCTGCGGAACACCAAAAACACAAGCTGTCCCGAAAGATTAATGAAATATTGAAGTGATCTTTTATTAGATGTTAAGGACACAGGCCATCATAATAACTGCAGGACAGGACTGAAACAAGTCATCTATTTTAGTTTGGCTTCAAGATCTTTCAACTACCTAAAACTCAACTATTAAATTCATTATGTTCTTATTTCAGTATACCTTTATAAATTTATAACAGTGAAATTCAATGAGGAAACTTTTGTTGGGTTCCAGTAGGAGAAAAAATTTAAAGTATCGATGTGTACTTGATTGCATATGATTCATCATCATATTCACGAAAAAATTTCGCTAGAATTTTTCACATATCATTGAAACATTTGATACTGAAAATTATGGTCCCTTTCTAAGAATTTTATTCAGTTCCAGCACAATTTCCGATTGTTTTAGTGCTATTGATCAGTAAAAATATCAATAATATAGTTCAGCTGAATGCTTCTTTATAAATTTGACAATTTTGATATTTAAATATTGGCCTAAGATTTTCGGATCGCTTTGCTGTTTTCAATTGAATTTTTTTCGTGCTTAATTTTGCGTCTTCAAAAGCTTTATCTAAGTTTCCGTTATATTTCAAAAAATGAATTTCCGTTATTGGCTTGCCTTTTTCATAGTTCGTGGCGAAATTATTCTCTTTCACACGAATTAAAAATTGCCATTTCAGTCAAATTTATGTCTAAATTTCATAAAATCATTCAATTGTAGTTCCACAGTAAGTGTGACTTTGTGATATGAATTATAAATATAGTCTAGTGTGCTCCTGAATGTGTACCACAGAAGATCACTAAGTATTTGGTTTCTGTGGTACTCAAAAACACATTAGACTATCTTAATGATTAACAGCTCAAAGTCAAATTTAGCATGGGAGTACAATTAAATAATCTAATAAATTTTCTGAAGATAATTTTAATCGAAAAGAATAATATATTTTGCTTAATATATTTTCTACATCGATAGATGTAAGTATTCAAAATTTTTTAATTCGCTCTAATTCACATTAACTCGGTGTTTGTAGATCGCAGATATATAGAGCACTTTCAACTCCATAAGATAATATTGCACAGAAAAAAGAACTGAATAGCATCAAACAAAAATAAATGTAAATTCTCTTATAAATAGAAATAAATAAAAACTGATTATATAATCTCAAAAATAGAGAACTATGAAGGAAAATTCGTCAAGGAAACATATTTAAGACTTATTTCACAAACGAATAATTTCACGAAACAATATTAAGATAACTCTCACTCTATCTCATAAAAATTCAAATTTATTATTCAGACAACAAGAACCGGCTTGATAATAACTCAGAAGTTTCATCAATAAAGAGTATTAGCTATGGTAATAGAAAATTCTAAAAATCGAGACAGTGCAACATACAATATATAACAATTCCAAACTCAAACAAGCCCGATTAGACTTTGTGGGCCACTAGGACATAAGTAGCAGACATGCGCACGTTTCCAAACTTCTTGGTTTCTCGTCAGTGCCCTCTAATGTCCAACGACTACAAATCTGCCAGGCACCTATATCTATATATCACACTCTCTCGATTTGTAGAAATTTATATAACCAAAGCTCATTCTCCTTATTGATAATATTTGGTACAGATCAGCCTTATTAATTTATTTGAACTCAGGAGTTAATGAATTAAGTTGTCAGTAATGCAGTGCATATAATATAGGCCAAACAAGAAGAAATTCCACAAAAAGATTCAAGGAATAAGATAATCTTGACATATGTATCCTACATCTGTAACCGAAAGGCAAAAAACATACTTGAAATCAATAGAGAATCATAAACACTGCAAGAACCCACCCATAAACCTACTTAATGAATAGAAAGACCTACGGAATTCCCCACTTCTGGAAGTTTTCAACCCAATAAACAACTCTCAATAAAACAAAAAAACCCTTAAAACACAACGTGTAATTCACAGTTTGAAAACGTTTTACTACTACGAAACTATATATCTACTGAATGAAAACGTGATAAAAACGAAGTAATCTTCTTGTTCTAACTATCACAAACTAAAGGTCTACTCCATCTATTATTTAAATACAAACATTCTAACAATGTGACGAAATAATATGAATGACAGAGGCTCTTAAACGAGCACATAAATCAAATCTATTCAAAGAAATATTTACAAACTTACTCCCAGAAAACAATTCAGATGACTATTTAATTTTGAATTAGAAATAATATTAAGTTTTTTTGTGCTCTCTGAAACGGATCAAACAGAAAGAGAGACTTTTAAAACAATGGATTATCTGTTGAGCCTGTGCCGGCCCTGGAGAAGGCGTCCGGTCTAAATTAAAAATTGAAAGTATTTCGCAGCGAATGAATATTCTGGTTTTTTGTCTGTCGGTCTTGTCAAAGAGGCACTTAAAGGTATTTCACTCCTACAGAGAATGCCGGACTCCTGCAGTCAAACGACACGGGTGACAAAAGACAATATTCCCGTGTACCTGTCACCAATTTCACAAAATGCCATATAGTATACACGAGCCTCTATCCCTTGGTGTATCAGACACAAATCTTTCCAGGCCGTCCATTATTATAACTAATATTGAAAAATTGAACTTTTTTATTCTTTATGAAAGTGACATTATTCTTCTTGAAATGCATAGAATTTGATTTTTTGAAATGTAGGACGGGACGATTTAATGCTTTTTCTGAAATAATATGATGACTGACATCCATCCTTAGCTCTTAGGATTTTATTCATGTTGAGAAATTATTTTGACAATCTAATTTTTTTCTGTCAAAAATAGGTCATCCATTAATATCAAATAATATTCCTTTGAAAATAAAATATTCTAAGATAGATCTACAACTTAAATTTTCAAACATGCACATTACCTTTAAAATAATCTGTTGGATAAAAGTAAACTCAAAATACCGCTTCTTAAAACACGTAAAAGGAAAATTAGATAAATTAGACTTACAATA
This sequence comes from Megalocaria dilatata, assembly GCA_034642435.1. Taxonomy (NCBI): domain Eukaryota; kingdom Metazoa; phylum Arthropoda; class Insecta; order Coleoptera; family Coccinellidae; genus Megalocaria; species Megalocaria dilatata. The sequence continues at coordinate 44,494,957 of CM067863.1, read as the reverse complement.
TTGCTCATTCATTTCTGCGTAAATCTTCAATGAGACTGTCCTCCAACCAGTATCAAAGAATCTGATTGAAAAAACATTTCAAGATTGATGATACTTGTAGCCTGTAGAATCTTCCAAATCCAGTGTTCACAAATTCCTATAAGTATAATATTATAACACTCACTAAATATGCCAAATCATTTCTCTCTTGTTCAGACGTAAACACAATATTACAGTTTTCTACAAAGGTGAAATGACATCAGCGAAATTGATGTGAAATCTGTGATCAAAGCATAGACAAATAATTGTAACATGAATAGAATCTGAATAAATGTGTTGGAAAGTATACCAAAATAAACATTTAAAATTATATTAAAACGAATTTAAATCAGATAATCATATTAGATAATTAATAACCTATGTTTCGACTTGGTTATTTATGATGTCATTTCCAACTTCACATAGCGAGCATAAAAAAGTTGGGTTACATAGAAATGAAACAATTTTTTGTACATCCACTACTAATTTGGCCCGGTGACTTAGTAGAAAAGTCATCCTGGAGTAGATAGAGTTTTATATTATATTTGAAGGATTTGATGAATGTTTATTTTCTTTGAAACTTTCATAGGTGGGAAATTCGAAAAGTGTGTATTCATGTAGGAGGTATTGCACAGGTATTAATCTGTATTGATTTAAAGATGACAGTTTTATTTCTTTCGATTCCAGATCTAAGTTTTCAAGATCATCTAATTTTGGGAAGACAAGATTGGTTTGGAAAAAATATTATGCCAAATTTTAAGTTTTCATGCTAGGTTTGGATTCTGAAAACGTCAGTAATGTTCAAAAAGTGGTTCGAAGATTCCTGAGTTATTCTCATTTTAAATATTGTTTTTCAAATATTTACGAATATACAAATCCGGTCGAGCTTAAATTAATCTTTAGATGTGAAATAACGACACGAAGGCCTCGGCATAATTTCGTGGAGATAAATTACAGGAATCTTTTTTATTTCTTCCATAGGATTTCGGTGAAAGGTATGAAAGTATATGAAATTTTGTTAAATATATTATTTTCCACTCCTTTTCAATATGTAATGATTCAGATCAGAGGGTGAAGGATGGAGCTTTTCAATCTTATAATTTTTAGTTTCACCGGATTTCTAGTTTTTTCAGAAAAGCAGTTATAAAATTGTAGAAAATTATGTTTATTTTACTTACGGATTACAGAAGACATAATTTTTAAATATCAAACAGATTAATTCTGCCAACCTCACCACAAATTTTAATTTTTTCAAAATTTTTTCTCAGAAACTTTTTGAAGTTAAGTTAAATAAATGTCTTAGAAAAAACAATTTCAATCAATTAGACATAGAATTAACACTCACTATACAACATCAAAAGAAACAAAAGAATCCATAGAAAATATAGAATATTGATTAAAATTATTCAATGAAATCAATATTCTATATTTTCTCTGGATAATTTTATTCCTTTTGATGCTGTGTAATGAGTATTAATTTTAAATGTCTACTCAATTAAAACTGTGTTTTTTAGGACACTTATTTTATTTAATTTCAAGAACTTTTTGAGAAAACTTTTTTATAAAATTAAAATTTGTAGTGAGGTTAGCAGAATTAATCTATTTAAGATATTGTCGATCAGTCATCAGTTAAAATTTTATATTTCAAACATTAATAACTATTAGTTTTCTCTAAACTCTGTAATGGTTTGACCTGGTCGTTGTTGAGCAGGAAGAAGAACTGAATCATTTTGGTTTCGAAGACCTTCCTATTGTTCGCGACACTATATAGTTAATAATAATTGTTGATTCTCAAATGAAATATAGCCGTCTAATTGAGTGAGGCATTGTAAAATGTCACAAAATGAGAATCGAAAATGGGAAAAAAGGTCCCACATATATTTTCAGAATGCCACAAGAGCAGCGGTGTCATAAAGCGATAAAGTAGAGATTGCCTATAATTATAGGTTACTGTTCTGATGTCCACCTTTAGAAATTAGTTTTACTTTAGGCCTAACGATCCATCCAAAACTTGTTTCGAAACAGTAAACTATGATTTACAGGCTTTTATAACGTTGAGATCTCAAGAGTTCCTCATAGGATTTCTCAATTTTAATTAGTATAATTAGGATATTCTTACGTTACACCCGCAAAAAGCTATATCGTTTCATTTTAGATTTGAACTTGGATTGAAATTTTCATTCCATTCCGGTTACGTTGTGAATTGAAGAAATGATGATGCATCTTCCGATCAAAACAAAATAAATTCCGTTAACCTGATATAACTCATGGCCAATGTGATTTAATCGAATGTCTTCGCCCTCTCGTACTCGAGCGCCTATTATTTCGTTCAAATGTTTGAATTTTCAGAAAAAAATAAATTTTTATCATTATTTAAATATTTTAATATTAGCCTTCTACATATTTAATTTCAAAAAATTATATTTAATAATTATAACTTCAGGAATTAAATTCAAATAATGTACCACTTATATCAAACGACACATAAAATAAACATTTATTATAAGACATCCAAATGATATAACAAAATCCAATAAATAAAAATTGTTAACCAAAATTCTATAAATCAAATATTTTGAATAGACAAATTTTGTTTCTGCTCATCCCCCTTATGAAAACAAATATCTTTCAAAAATGTTCAACATAATCTTAAGAATTTCATCATAAAACTATTTTACTTGAGGGTATTCAATATTATTGAATATCTAACTAAGTTACTTTCTATAAAATCTCAAGATATGTAAAAACATTACTGAAAAACAAGTTTTAAGAGTGTCTTTGCTTCGTCAGTATTCAAATATTGAATATGAATTATTTGAATACTGACGAAGCAAAGACTTTTTAAAACTTGTTTTTCAGTAATGTTTTTACATATCTTGAGATTTTATAGGAAGAACCTCAGTTAATAATATTGAATATTCTAAGTAAGATATAATAGTTTCATGATGAAATTCATAAGATTATGTTGAACATTTTTGAAAGATATTTGTTTTCATAAGATTGATCAGCAGAAACAAAATTTTGTCTATTCAAAATATTTAATTTATAGAATTTTGGTTGACAAATTTTATTTATTGAATTTCGTTTTATCATTTGGATGTCTTAAAATGAATGTTTATTTTATATGTCGTTTGATATAAGTGGTACTTGTATGACATTATTTCAGTTTAATTCCTGAAGTTATAATTATTGAATATAATTTTTTTAAATTAAATATGTAGAAGGCTAATATTGAAATATTTAAATAATTTTATATACCTGCTATCAAGTATTAACATCTATTTATGTTAAATTTTTATCACTATAATTTCGAAGCCCTCAAATTGCAATAACAAGTATATGGGATAAACTAAACGTTCATTCAAGACAAGATTAGTCAAACTTAAATTGCATTTCACCAAAAACTAGCCCACTCACAACCTGCAACCTATTTAATAGAAAATGGTCACCCTTTTTGCACAAAAGATAATCTAAAAATTTGACATGTCGAATAAAAACCAAGGAACTGAACTGCTTTCAAATTTTCAAAGAAGTTTCTTGAAAAACATCATACGTTTCCTTTCCGATCATCGTTTTCTAGAACCTCCACAATGCATCGGAGGAGGAGATCATGGAGTAAATAGAGATAAGATTTACCTGTCCAATTGTCAGGAAGAAGAAAGGACCCACGATGTTTCTGAAGTTTCAGAACAGATATTCAACTTTTCTGGATACCGTGTGCGCTGTTCACTTTGAATTCAATGATTCAAGTTACTCCGGTATCTACAGTTATGTCTGCTGTTAAACCATTCAGAAAAAAATGAGCATCCATCCGAGAAACATACAGTTGAAATGTCCGAAAACTGCAAATTCTGCGGCTTCGTCAGTAACACTATTTTTCTTGTTCGCAACGAACCTGGTGTTCATAAATTTGGGTTAATTGATGAAAACTGAATGACTGATATTCGTGCTATTTCTTTCGTTTAAAATGCATGAATTTTCAATTAAAAGAGTTCCCCACCAAATGAAACTTGATTTGTCTCGGCTTTTTTTGAAAAAACTCATACTTACGGAAATATCCGGATATACTGTTTTATGTGGGCCACCTTGTATGTCAATACTGCATTCCGAGAGTGATTCGCGACAAAAGAGCTGAGGTTCAAACATTTAAACTCAATCTGGTCACTTTAATTATACCATTCATTAATGCAAACAACTTTTGGGTGTAGGCTATAAACGTTTCGTCGTCGAATATAAACAAAATTATGAATCAGTCACTGAGCTCTTGCCTTCATGTTTTTCATTGAGAGAGTAATCAACAAAATAACAGATAGATTTTGTAACAATGTTGCAAAGTTCTCAGACTTTAAATACACATGAACTTTGCCAGGTGATATACACACAACCAACTTGAATTAGAATCGTCCAGTATTTCACAGGAACATTTTTTTATTCGAAAAATTCACAGGCACATGAAAAAATTCAGTTTTTACAGATAAAAATTGGTTTCCAAAGTACAATATTTTGTAGCTGGTCCGTTTTATGACTTAGAAATATTTAACATCGCTAATTTGGTTTCTTGTATAATATAATATATTCGGATAATTTCAGAAGAATGCGTTTTGTGGAGTCATCAAATATGCAGAGCGGAAGAATAATTGCTTCAATAAAGTACTGTATGCCCCAAAGAACTATTGCCTGCCCAGTCGGTTTTCCACAAAGATGGTTTCAAAGACGTATGTAAAATTCATAGAATTAGATACTTTTCTATTTATTTGGTATATATCACCACCTACAAGCAGAGAACGTCTTGTAGCTGGAGTGGTATGAGGGTATTAGATCCCCATTGAACATTCGTGAGATTTGTCGAGAAGAAAAGGTGAAGCTTGTCAAAACAACCAGGGAATCATTGAACAATCGAATGAAGGAGTTAGTGAAGAAAAATTGAAACATCTTCCTCGGGAGTAAACCGACACTCCGTTAGAAAACATGCCCTAACAAATTTGTTGTCTCATTGAAGCATTAGTGGAAATACAAATTATAAAAACTCTTAAGAAACCCACATTTCACTAAATATCGCTTCATTTTCCTTGTTTTTATTGTATTTCGTACAATATTCTGATCATGAGAGAACGAAGAAATTGATAAAAATAAAACCAACTTTTTTGGTCGGGGCAACGATGTTTCAAATTGAATTCTAAAAAAGGGGTTTTTACTTGGTAGAAGGATTTACAATATCTTGAATATCAAACAGATTAATTTTGCTAACATCACTGCAAATTTTAATTTTATATTTTTTCTCAAAAATTTTTTGAAATCAAATTAAATAAATGTCTTAGAAAATGCAGTTTCCATTTAGTAGACATATAGAATTAACACTCATTCCAAAGCACCACAAGAAATAAAAGAATCCAAAGGAAATATAGACTATTCGGTAAAAATATTAAATAACTACTTGAAGGATACAAACGTTGATTTCGTATCGTTATTCCGTTGCAAAATTGCACAACATAACCTCAAGAATTTTTTCAAAAATAACTCTCTTCAAAAAGAGTTCATTTAAACAAAATTCCAAAAACATGCAGCACATCTTCAAAAATGCCATTTGGAAATACCAAGTCGGTAACACCACAGTCCAACTTCGTATCCAAAAAATAAATATAATTAATGAAAATATCTTATCTTACCGATTACGTATTATTCAGTAAACAAATATAGAACTATAGTGATTTTTTTCTGAATATTAAACCCCATTCCATATTCGTGCATAGAAATTATACAAAGTTTGCAAAGTATTTTATGGACTCAGTAATATCCAATGTATATGAGTGAAAAACCAATATATAATCATTGTATATAAAATAAAATAATAAAAAGGGGGTTTTTACTTGATGGAAGAATTTACAATATCTTAAATATCAAACAGATTAATTTTGCTTACCTCACTACAAATTTTGATTTTATAAAAAATATTTTCTCACAACTTTTTGAAATTAAATAAAGTAAATGTCCCAGAAAATACAGTTTCAATTAGTAGACATAGAGAACTGACACTCATTACACAGCGCTAGAAGGAATAAAAAAAACCAAAGAAAATATATCATATTAATTGAAAATATGAAATAAATACTTGAAGGATACAAACGTTTGTTTCGTATCGATGTAAAAATGCACAACATAAGCTCAAAAATCTCTTGGAGAATAACTTACTTTGAAAAAAGTTCGTTTGAAAAAAAATTTAAAAACATGCAGTTCATCTTCAAAAAAGCCATTTGAAATAACCACGTCGATAACTTCTCAAAAAAAAAATTTATAAAATTAAAATCCACAACATTTTCATTTGATATTAATTGAAATATTATGTTTTCACATTCGAATTAAGTATTAACCCGTATCTGTTATAAGCTCAATGAATTATTTTTTAGTCAGAAATCTTAAAATATAAAATAAAACATGTTTAACTTTTTACGTTTGATAAAAAAATTGAAATTTTCCAAGGTAGTGTTCGGAAGCAGATGTGTCAGAGTATTAAATGCGGCGTTGAAATTGGATAAAAGGAAATTTATCCAAGCCAGGCGGCATATACGAAGCGGATTTTTTCTTTTATTTTACCCGCCAACAATTTATTATACGTAGAATCATGTTAATATCTTTACGAGCATTTTCTCAGCAGGATAGGTCGTTTGTGGGACGGAAGACTAGAAATAAATGCAGCAAACCTTTCTTGCCTACCTTTTCACCGAACCTGATTCAACGCCCCTCGTAATAAAGAAGGAATATTGTATTTATATTTGAACACCATCCTCAAATTGACTCGCTGCGAATTGTCTCGTAAAGAATTTGACAATTCCATTCTCCAACATTGTTGCTCTTCTGGGGACTAAAAAGACTTCCTCAAGACCAAATCAACCTTTATTATTAAACAGAGGAACTGAATTTGATTCAACACAAATGGGGCTTGTATTTGAAAGGTGAAGAATTAAATTCAATTCAATCTTTGGTGTATTGTATGTATTTTGTTGCAGGCCGTCATAAACTCATTTTAAATATAAACAAAAATTGCTCTTAATCGATTTGGTTTATTCATAACTGAATAAGTTAGTAAAGGTTCTTCCAATATCATTTTGATATTGAAAAACGAAGGGTATATTTTATGAGAAATCAATGGATGTTTATTTTATTGTAAATAGGATTGCTTGTGTGGCATGAAACGCCGTTTTGATGAAGATAAACGTCGTCCAAATCTTTCAGTTTTGGCCATAAAAAGTCATGAGTCATAGCTCGGTAGCGCAATCTATTCACCGTAACAATTGCAGCAGCCTCGTTTTTGAATAAGTAAGGTCCAATCACACCGCCAGCGCAAAATTCGCACCAAACAGTGACACTTTGAGGATGGAAACGCTTTTCAACAATCATTCTTGGATTTTTCGAATCCTAAATGTGACAATTTTGCTTATTAACGTAGCCTTCGAGGTTAAAATGAACCTCATCACTAAAGATGATTTTTAATGAAAATCCGGATCATTTTGTTGCTGGTGATCGACCGGCTTGAATTCTTGTGTTAACTGAACTTTTAAAGCCTTAAGACCTAAGTCTTTATGCAAAAAACGGTGTAACATCGTTTGTGGAATGCCTAATTCCAAAGATCGACGAAGAATCGATAAACCTAGGTTTTTGTCAACACTACGAGCTACAGCAGCAATATTTTCAGTTGTTCTTGTGTGGTGCACACGGTTTCGATTTTACATCACTAACTTGTCACAACAGCTCAAATTTTTCCACCAATTTCACTATTGCCGGCCGAGAAGGTGCTTCACGAAGACCTAAAAGTGCTTTAGTTTTGCGAATTGTAACTGCAAAATTTTCACCATATTTGTAGTGGATTTTAACCATTTCAATGCATTGTTGAAGCGAATATCCTTCCATTTTTATTAATGCCGTAGAATTTGCTTATCAAATGTTAAAAGATGACACCCTCATGAGTAACAACTGCCCAGATAGATGACAATCTGTACCAAATATAATTAATAAGGATTATAAGCTATGAAATAAAAGTTCTACAAATCGAGACAGTGTAACATACATCTGTATGACAATTCTAATTCAAACAAGCCTGATTAGATTTTGTTGGTCACTGGGACATAAGTAGCAAACATGCGTACGTTTCAAACTTGTTGTTTCTCGTCAGTACCCTAGGGTATGTCGTGTATGTATATTTGTAGTCGTTGGACATTACACGGCACTGGTGAGAACCAGCAAGTTTAAAACTGATCGGGCTTGTTTAAGTTTAGAATTGTTTACAGATGTATGTTACACTGTCTCGATTTCTAGGACTTTCTATTACCATAGCTCTTACTCGTCCTCAAAACTTTATACTGAAATTCATTTATTTGAACACGTTTTGATAAAAATATGGAATCCCTTGTGCAGAACACCCTCTATAAAATAATCATAAATTTTCGAATTGGGTCGATATTTTACATGTTGAACATAGAAGTCTTAAATTGAGTTAATGGAAAATATATGAAATAAATAAACACAATAATAACTACAACCTTCCAAACAAACCTAATTCTATTACAACCCTCTTTTCAATATTTTTGATGGATTTATCTAAACGTAATGCTGAATGGAATGCATATCAGTTATAGAACAATAAAGTAAGAAGTATCAAAAGAGGTGAAAAGCGCTGACGTCAAATTAGGAGCTTTTGCGCGCTAGTTCTTATAAGCCAAGATTCATACGAAATATATTTTTTTATCTTCTAGTTATACGATCATCACAAAATTTTGCACAAATATGCGCGTTATTATTTTATTTCTGAATTTTGAGTTTCAGATCGAGCGAATCTGTTATTTCGAAAATTTTGGGAGAATATGAAAAATTTTCAAACGTGAATAACTACGAAAATGTTATACCGATTTTGCTCATTAACGGACCTATCTGCGGCGGTTAGAATCCAAATTTCCTTGGAACGTTTTAAGGCTCTAGCCCTTTTCGTTCAAGAGTTAGAAAGATAAAATTACTTTTGACCTCGGATTCTTCAACAGTAAGACCATTTTCAGCTCAAAATTAGAAAATTACAGACATTTTGGCGAAACGATAGTATCTTGATAGTGCCCTGAGCCATATTCTGTATTTTCTTGTGAATAATTTAAACTAAACCAGTGCGCAAAAACTACATACTCTGTGCTCTGATGAAGTTCTTTCAAGTATGGACGAAACTCACGTTAGTACCATTTAAAAAATAATATGGAAACAGAAACATATGTTTCATTCATAAGTCAATCATAGTGAGAATGACATATATAGATAAATTTGACTTCAATTATTATTTCCTGTACATAAGTGTGAATTTTGACCTGTTGGTTCCAGGACCGAGCTTCAACTGACAAGAGAAAGATCTCAAGGGAATAATTTTCCCTTTGCACCCCTCTTTAGACACCCTTGTAAACAGAACATGAATAGTGATTCCGTCCAACGCTTCGGGGTATCAGTTATCGAGTTGTTTATATGGTCGAAAACATTAATTTGCAAATTCGTCCAATTCTAAATGAGATATCACAACTCTTTCACATAAATAAAGGTAGATAGATCACCGCTTAACATGGTATCATTAAGGCTTTGGGCATTCTGAAGTTTGTTCTATATATTTATTGAAGAACAGATATTAATGGGTTGTTTTTAATCAAGCAAGGTATGTATTATTGTCAGTGTGCACCATTGTGTCTCTCGATAGTGCGCCCATCTTCCTCTTATTACTTTAGGCGAAGACCGGGGTCTCGTTATATTCGTTATAAAATATCGAGTCGCCGTTCTGAACCGCTTAATGATGCTGCCAAGACAATGAATTTCGAAACATACATATATTATGGTTCCACAGTGGCGTAGACTGAAATCCTTCATCAATTCTAGCTCGAAAACAATGCTCTTGTTGCTTTTTAGTAACAGAAACAGTATTTTTAGAATAAAATGTTTGATTGTATCGGTCTCTACTTGTCGGAAATACATCTTGATGATTAAAGTAAATCAACTTAATTTCCGTTAATTTATTTAATTTCACAACAATTGTTTCGTCATGACAACATGACGTCCATACTCACCTGACGAAGTCATGTTGTCAGGACGAAACAATTGTTGTGAAATTAAATAAATTAGCGGAAATTAAGTTGTTTTATTTTAAGAATAATCGAACAGTCTAATGAAATCTAAATCTCATTTACCTCAATTTTCCTACTATTCTTCACAACTTTAATAATAATAATAACTAGATATATAAATCAATTATTCCGCGAAAAAATTTCAAGAAACTTTTAGTCTGCGCCTGGTTATATATTTGCACTCAAAAAAGTAACGAAAGAAAAGCATTCTGACAGCTTTTAAAGTTTTGAAAATTGATTACTCACGATCCTCCCGAACTTTTGCATTGGTCTTCTTGTCATTATTTTACATCTAAAAAAAAAAAATTTTAACTCAATCATTCGACTGTTGCTATGGTTTCGATAGCATTTAACGCTTCTCTGCTCACAAAATATTTGTTTTTAATCTTCTGATTATACAATCCTCGCGAAATTTCGTTTTAGCCTTTGTGTCGTTATTTGACATCTGAATGCCCAATTTGAACTCAATTGTACGACAGTTGCTATGGTTTCTGTAGCAGTCAACACTGTTCTGTTCACAGTTTTTTTTTAATCTTCTAATTATACGATCGTCACGAACTTTTTTATCAAATTTTGTATCCCCATTTTACATCTAAATGGCTCTTTCTATGGTTTCAGTAACACTCAGCGCTACGCTGCTAGCAAAATATTTAATTTTGAATTCAATTAGATTAATCCGGCTGATCAGTGCCGAATATCATTAATAAGGAGAGTTAACTATGGTAATAGAAAGTTCTAAAAATCGAGACTGTGTGACATACATCTGTATAACAATTCTATACTCAAACAAACCCGATAAGGCTTTTTTGATCACTGGGTCATAATTGCATACATGTGCCCGTTTCGAACTTGTTGATTCTCGTCAGTGTAATGCAAAGTCAGAGACTACAAATCTATCTAGTACCTATATTCACTATACACAGAAACATTAAGGTATTAATCATACACTAGCGCCAACTGGAGCATGCAGTATATACATATAAGACATACCTTTGCAAGCTAATTCAAGTAAGGAAATGTATTTTCAATATTTTTATGTTACAAACGCAGAAAAACTATCATCATGCTCAAGTCAGACCATAATATGCCGTAATGCTCATAATTAGCATATTAATATAAATTAATTCCGTAAATGAAAAGTAGTAATTCGGTAATGGAAAGTTCTACAAATCGAGAAAGTGTAACATACACCTGTATAACAATTCTATACTCAAACAAACCCAATAAGATTTTGTTGATAACTGGGCTCTAGATGGGTCTGGTGTATGATTAATACCTTAATGTTTCTGTATCTAGCGAATATTGGTACTTGACAAATTTTTAGTCGCTGGCTTTGCATTGCACTGATGAAAACCAACAAGTTCGAAACGTGTGCATGTCTCCTTCTTATATGTCCTAGAGATCTACAGCACCTTATCGAGCTAGTTTGAGTGTAGAATTGTTATACAGATGTATGTTACACTGTCTCGATTTGTAGAACTTTTTATTACCATAGTTCATATTCCTTATTAATGATATTCAATTTTTTTAAATCTTGTAATCATACGATTTTCGCGAAATTCTGCACGAACATATGTGTTATTATTCTTTTTCTAAATACCGAGTTTGACATCGATGAAAATTGGTAATTCGGAAAATATGGAGAAAAACAAGAGAAAAGTTATAATGTGAATATCTGCGAAACCATTGGAACGATTTTGCCCGCCAAAGAACTTAACTGGCCGTCTGGACCGGCCAGATATAATTACTTTTGACCTCAAATTCTTCATTAGTGAGTCCGACTTAGTCGTTTAAGACCATTTTCGGCAGAGAAGTCTAAAATTACAGATATTTGGACGAAACGATAACACGCTATTCCCTGGAACAGCGTGTTCACCGGAAAGAGATTTTGTTCGAATGAGGATATGATCGCCGAAGCAAATGAGGCTGAAGATTAACCGTTCTTCCAAAAAGGTATCGGAAGTTTAGAGAAGAGCTACAATGATAGTATCGGTCTGGAGGAGACTATGTTTATGAATAAAGCTGAATTTGATCAAAAGGTTGCGTTTTTCCCTTAAATCGGGATCTGTTTTAAGATAAGAATTGGTGTGGCATCTTTCTTGGTTGAAATATCCGGTACGTCACTGAGATGCATAGAAGTTATCAGACCAGGTAAAGGTTTACCGCTGCCGCAAACTAATTCCGCGCCGCCAGAAAGGGCGGACCGTCGGACCTGCGTGCCTGTCACTTGCCACCGCACGGCCTCGACCTGAGACCTTCCCGCCCCCGATAGCGTCCCCGCATATGCTTCACTCTTTTACTTAGATCTCATCTCTAAATTCTAATTGAGATTCCTTCCCAGACTCACGCTCCTCAATGCGATACCAATAATGCATCAAACATTGTCTTTTGTGTCCGCTCCCTGCATTCGAGCCTGCTTCACAGAAACGAACTATATACAGGCTGGCCATATTTAACATAATCAAAAAATTATGAGTCTGACTTGGCTTGCTTTTTCATTTATGAATATCATTGTTTCACCACACTATGGCTTACAAATAATAGCTGAATTCATTCTCCGGAACCTGTACAGATTTTAATCTGAATAAATCTCTTGAAAACATTCAGAATTGAATTTTAATCATGCTGTAGATAATACTGTATCACATTATACACATATATATTATCAGCACATGTGGTGGTAATTAACTAATAAAGAATCAAAAAAACATAAAGAGTTGACCAAATTATTTAAATTAATCAAATACTGGATGGAGTAATCCGTTTGTTTGTGATAGTTCATTTGAATTGGAATGAAATAAGAAATTACTTTGTTTTCTATCACTTTTCATGAAAAATTATAGAAAACAGAGTAATATCATATTTCATTTCATTTAAGTTCATCACCTTATACAATTTTTTTGAGTGGATATTAGGGAACAACAAGTTCAATTGCCAAAAACTGTTGCACATAAAATTCAAAATGGGCTTTTCATTTTCGTTTTCAAAAAATAGATATCACATTTTCCATGAAAAGAACCTGAAAAATACTAGCTCACGTCTCTTCAGTTAGGAGTTATTTGGATAAAAATAAAATAATCAACAAAAAATATACATACCATCATCCACCAAACATTCAGCACTAATTTTTATATAATGCATGGCATACGCATTACGCAAGTTCAATCGCGATTGAAGTTGTTATTCCTTAATATCCACTCAAAACAATTTTATTATGTGATAGTTTAGTCAATAATTTTTATTTTCTTTGATTCTTTATTAGTTAATTACCACCACGTGTGCTGATAACATGTATGCCTATAAAGTGATACAGTATTATCTACGACATGTTCAAAATTTAATTCTAAATGTTTTCAAAAGACTTATTTAGATTAAATCTGTAGAAGTTTCGGAGAATTAATCCAGCTATGATCTGTAATATTAAAAAAACCCAGCATAGTAAATTTTCAACACTATAGCCTCATCAGGTTCTACATCTGAACTGGTTAGGTGTGAGAACTTAAATAGCATCTTATTGAATAATTTCGAAAACATAAATTTTGATTTTAAATTCAGATTTTGAATTTCTAATTAAGTTTTGAATTGCTGAGACTCTTTCAGATTAGGGAGGATTATAACTAGACTCTAACTCACTGCTACTTCTCTATGCTTAACTTAAATTGTGATACAAGTCGTTATATTTACGAAAAAAGAATTACAAATTCAAAAAAATTTTAAATATCATACAGATTCATTCTGTTAACCTCCTCGATGGCTTAATGAAAAGCGAATGGAAAGAAACACATGATTATGACAAACTGGCACAGTGGTTATAGATATGCTTCAATACTTCAAAACGTTATTCGTTACTCAAATTGTCAATTTTTCAATTTATGTGTGATTGAACATGTCAGAACAAAAACTTACCTCAAAAAGCAATGAAAGTTTCAGCTCCAATCACAGTTGACATCTGTTCAAACTATTGTTAAATCCTTTATCAGTTGAATTTGTTTTCCATAATATCAATACAAAACATAAATTTTTCTGCTTTGAAGAAAATTATATAATATGCGTAGCTTTTCCTTAGTGCTTCCTCATGACAAGAAGAAGTGATTTAACTTCCTCGACTCGTGTATTGAATATTCAACATAGAAGAGAGGACATTGAATATTTCAATGCCTCTACATTCTCATCATGTAAGAAGGTCACTCACAAACAATGAAAGGAACGATTCGCAATTTTTTATTCAGATTTATGATGCAATTTTTTCTGACTATAATTCGATAGCTCGAATATCGCAAGCGAAAAATATAGCCGATTAAGGTCTTCTATGTGTCGATTCAATAAATTATGTTGCTAGAATTAAATCCCATTCTCTTCATTCACTTCATGACAGATAGAATATAAACTCGGTACTATTAGAAGCTATTAAGATGATTTATCTACATATATCTCCAATCAGAATGTTGAAGATGAAGGAATTGATTTCAGTGAAGCCGTATTGCTCAAGAAATTGTGTTTCAAGATCTCATCTTCTTTGTGGGAGGTCAGCATGATATATTTCCACAATTTTCTGTAGAAGATCGTGTCGAACCTAAAGTGAATCAGTTCTTTTGCTGCTAATGGACTGCAAAATGAAAAATAATAACAAATCCAAGATTTTTGTTACTTTTCCTTAAGTTTTGCTATATCTTCCACTTCCACTCCACATGTTTACTGCGTGCTTGTTCAAGGGAAAAGCGTGCAATTGTCTTCCCCAAATGTTCGTTATTTCAAATAAGAATCCAAAGTTAAAAGTAATTCTTACCGGTCGATCGTTCGTAAATACTCTAACTTTCGAACGAAGAGAGCTATAGACTTGAAATAATCAGAGTGGATTTGTGGCTTAAGATTCCATAACAATTATGTGCTACGCGGTTTCTTCAGATCGTAACAATGTAAAATAAGTACATTAAATCTTCAAATTTTAAAGTTATATCTAGAACCACAAAAATAGCTGAGACTTCTCAGCTATCTCATTATAAATTTGAAAACTTTTTCCATAATCTTCAAGAAGTCTCAAAATATCTCAAGAATTTAGCAGTAAAATTCTGTTAAATTTCTACAAATTCTGATCTTGAAAAGATTTAAAAATTAAATTAAATGAAAATCCAAGGGAAAAACGGTTTTTATTTTTAGTTGACATATAGAATTCTCAAATATTGCACCGCAACCATATAGATAAAAGGATCTAAAGAAAATATAAAGTATTTTCCTAGGAAATATTAACCGATACAACTCTTCTAAATCGAGCTTATAAATAAAAAATCCAGTACAGCGTTTGAAATTCCTATCGATACTCGTCAACTGACTCTTCTGAACGATAAATAAAAATAATTAATAACTAATATATCACATACCTTGCTCGTTCATGTATACACCACAAAGCTAAATGAAAGAACTCAAGTGTTAAAGATTAACCTAAAACTTTAGTTGAATGAAACACATATATATGTAGATTTCTATTTATTATCTTGAGTTGCTTACATGACGCATTTCGTTAACTTCTTCAGATGCTTACAAGCACCTAGTCTGAAATTTTGTAACATGCAGCTTATAATTATTTCCTGTTTGAAGATAAGGGTACAATAAAATATTTTTATTACTTTTGGTAAAATCAATTGAGGAATTCCTCAATAATAAATATATAAACATATCTTAAAGAACAGACAACTCATTAGGAACTTAAAAAAAAACGCAAAACCTCAATTCCTCAATAATATAGATAGAGACATATCTCACAAAACCGACAATTCGTTAGGAATTTTTTTAAAAAACACAAATTCTAAAAGGAACAAATCACATCTGTCAGGTATTTCAATTATTATGCGGCACCTGTTCAAAAATTTATATTGGCCAAACCAGAAGACGTTTCGACACTAGAATAATGAAACATAGACGTTCCTTCCTCAATAATAAGTTCGATTCTACGTACGCCGAATATCTAACAAAAGAGAAACATGATTTTGAGGAACGTTTCAGGATTTTGCATAAAGAAAAAGGGGTCTAAAATTGAACCTGTTAGAAAGTATGGAAATAAACCCTGTTAGAAATTCAGGGAATTTATTGAACAAACAAAGTGAGTTATTTAATTCGCCTTTATTGGATCTATTCATTTGGGGGCCTGGTGGTTTTACTAAAAATAATGAAAATATTTTATTGTACCCTTATCTCTAAACAGGAAGTATTACATGTTACAAAATTTCAGGCAAGTTGTTTGTAAGCATCTGAAGAAGTAAACCATGTTAACGAAACGCGTTATATGAACAACTCAAGATAATAAATAAACTAACTGATTCAAGAACTGAAGCCACTTGACCATAATAACCGTCGTTTGTTTGCTGATTGGGCCCTAGAACAGCTTGAAGTTGATCCACTTTTTTATCGTAAAATTGTGTTTAGTGATGAAGCTCATTTCTGGTTGAACGACTATGTAAACAAGCAAAACTGTCGTATGTGGAGTGAAAACAATCGTCAAAAAGTTCTGCAGGTTCCATTGCATTCTGAAAAATGCACTGTATTGCTGTACTCTACACGCTGGAGACATCATCGGTCCATATTTCTTTAAAAACGATGCTGAAGCTAATGTTACAGTGAATGGTGCTCGTTACAGATCGATGATCAATGATTATTTGTTTCAAAATTTGAATGGTATCGACCCAGAAGTGTTTTGGGTCCAACAAGATGGTGCTACACTTCTTGCTGCTACCGTAATAATTGATTTATTGAAAGAAAAATTTGGCGATAACATTATTTCGAGAAATGGTCCAATTAATTGGCCTCCAAGATCATGTGACATAACTCCACTTGATTATTTTCTTTGGGGTTATAGCAAGTCATTGTTTTATGCTGATAAACCAGAAACAATAAACGCTTTGGAAGCCAACATAACTCGAGTTATTGATGAAATAAGGCCTGAATTACTCCAAAATTGGTCTGGTCGAATGCGCTTCCTCAGAGCTAGTCGTGGTGGACTTATGCAGGAAGTTATTTTTAAAACATAAATGTCAAAAAATTATCTTTTAAATAAAAAAAATGGCTTCAATCTTAATTTAAATGTGTTTTATTTCAATTTAAAGTTCTATCACTCTAAAAATAAACACCAAACACCCGATATATAATATATATATATGTTTTTCATTTAACTAAAGTGTACAATGGATTTCTATCAAGTAAAAGCCGATACGAAGTTTATCCTAAAACATTTGTCACTTTCTTTGGAAAAAAATCAGAATTCTGAAAACTTCATTATATATGTTGAGAATATATATGATTAATATTAAAATCAATATTTGAGTATAAAAACTTAATCCAAAGTGATCGAAACTGACGTAGCGACTTTCTGATGTTTCTGGGAGTTAATATAATGAAAGATTTTTACATAAAAGTTTATCAATTGAGAAAATAATTGCCCAATGTATGAATTCGATTTCATTAAAAGCGACCTTATATTGAATATCTTAAGTAGTTTTTTTAAGTTGATATCATATGAAGAGAGTGATTGGATTTCCTCCAATTATATAGAATGAAGTAGTTTACCATATATCATCATTAGAATATTCGTTCATTCGACTTATTAGGTGTCAAATATTCCAATAATATTCGATCGTTCTATTCCATCTTGATTTATTATCGAAAATAACGAAACAATAAAAACCCTTTCGTTACGTTCTCAATGTCACCACTGTTGTGTTAAACTGATTCGAATTTTTTCACGTCTACTACAGAAGGGTTTATGATAATTGAATTCTTTCCTTGAATTGCTATGGCGTAAATCATCTCTTTAGTTATGGCCGAGCTCATCGGCGCTTAGGCATTAACAGACTGCAGAATTGAGTGCTCCGTTATTCTTAAGGACCATGAATGCATCACAAAAGATTCATCATTCATTGTGGCGCCAGTAATATTTTTGGATTTAGTCCATCACAAAAACCAAAGTGCTAATTGTTAACACCCAATCTGACTTGAATATATTTCGACTGCAATTATGAAATTAGAATATGAAAAGTTGAATCAAACACCAATTATTGCTTGAAACAAAATCATTTCATTTCCACTATTTATTATTAACGACAATTGTTTCGTCAACACTGTGTCTTTGTCAAGTTTACATCTTGAACTAGCTCTAAACATTACAAAACTCTTCTCATATAGCTAAAAACTTGAAACAAGTGGCGGTAAAACTAACTTACAATTCAAAAAATAAAGATAAGAAAGTTATTGCAAGAAGGAGATAAAAAAAACATTAATTCACAGAAATACCGATAAAGAAAAATATGCAAAAATAAAACCATAAAATATATTGGGGTCAGTTATCGGAACCTCAATAAGTAAAAATATTCATCAATGGGGATTTTGCAACATCTGTTTGGTCGTTAAGAAGAATTTTAAGGTTCTTGTACCCATTAATTTCTACTGCTCCCAAAAGCGTGAGTCTGGTACTTTTATTTTCATAATAGATAATTTCCTAGTTATTGTTGAAATTATGTCCAAATTCTGTCAAATGACCGGCATATGTTAAATGTGTGATGTCTAACGTTTAACTTCGCTGGTGGTCGTGAATTATTTTCTTAAAGATCTTCCTGTTTGACCTATATATACCATAAGGCAATCACTAAAAGTCAACTTATTAACTCCAGATATATTGTCTTTATTTGTCTTATCTTTGTCCTTTTTATATGAATTCCTAAATTATTAAACGTTCTAAAAGCTACAATCAAGTCAAATTTCATTTTAAAATATTTTACACTGTTATCTGATATTTTATTCACGAAGAAATGGAAAGGTATTTTTTAGTAAAATCTTTTTCAACATAAAATGTATGAAAAAATTCTTCTTTGTCTCAAAAATGAATTTGATATTTGAATTAATTCAATTAATGAAATTGTTAAATTTGCAGAACTGTCTATCTATTCGATTAAACCAACAAATGATATAATCTACATATCTAAATCAATGAAGAAGACATTTGCTCAAGGCCTTTTAGAGAATATTGTTTTCTAAGTTATCCATAAAAATTTTTCTACTAAAATTGAATTTCCCATAATTAATCCTTCATCTGATAAATGGTATAATTGAATTGAAAATAGTTTTGTTCTAGACAAATCTCAAGGCTACTTAATCATACCTTCTTATTGGATCACTGTTGTTTTTCATCCCCGTTTTGCAATGTTTTTCTTATCTTCATTTTCGGAAATTGTTAGTTAGTTGTACCGTCACTTTTTTCAAGTTTTCAGCTATATGAATGTGTTGTGCAATGTTAAGAGTTAGTTCACGATGTAAACTTGACAAAGCCACAGAGTTGGCGAAATAATTCATGTTAATAATAAATTGTGAAAATAGTCTATTTTATTTCATTTAATTGGAATGATTTTTCATCAAGTGAGGATCGATTTAATTAAATTTTCATCTAATGAAGTTATGGTAAGACGATACAACTGTTCTGCAAACATACTGTGGAAGTTGAAATAATTTTTATAATATAGATTTAGAAATCAAATCAATAAAATTCGGAGCTCCTAGATCTTTCAACCAACACAACAAACAGATAATAGCTGGGTTAATTCTCAGTAGCCTCTACAGATTTTAATCTAAATAAATCTGTTGAAAACATTTACAATAAAAATTCAAACGTGCTCTAGACAACACTGTATCACTTTATCATAATATATAAAGTATTGACCAAACTTCTAAAATTCGTCACCTAATACAAATTTTTTCCATTGAATATTAAAAATTAACAAGTTCAATCGCCAAAAATGTTCCACATGGAATTCAAAAAAGTATTTTTTATTTTCCTTTTCACAAAATAGATAGCACATTCTCCAGGAAAAGAACCGGAAAAAAATTCCACCCAATTCATCTCAGTTAGGAGTTATTTGGATAAAAATAAAGTAATCAATAAAAAATTAAAACCTACCATTCTCTTCAAATATTCAGCGAAAGGGACTAATTTTTAGATAGTGCATGGTACGACATAGAATATTTGATGAATATGGTATGTATAAATTTTTTATTGATTACTAAATTTTTATCTGAATAACTCCTAACTGAAGAGACTTGGGCAGAATTATTTCAGGTTCTCCTTGATACTGTTTGAATTTGATTTTTATTGTTTAGAGTTTTCCAATGATTTTTTTCAGATTCTGGAGAATGTGCTACTTATTTTTTGTAAAGGAAAATAAAAAAGACCTTTTTGAATTCTATGTGGAACTTTTTTTGGCGATTAAAACATAGTAATTTCTACAATTTGTTTTTTAATGATCGAACTTGTTATTCTTTAATATACAATCGAAACAAATTTGTATTAGGTGATGAATTTAAATAATTTGGTAGATACTCTATATTTTCTTGTGCTAATAATATATCTATAAAGTCTATAAAGTGATACAGTGTTTCCTAGGGCATGTTCGAAATTTAATTCTATATGTTTTCAAGAGATTCATTTACATTAAAATCTGTAGAGGTTCCGGAGAATTAATCCAGCTACTATATGTTATATTCAAAAAATCTCTTTATCGTAAATTTTCAATATATACAACAGAAAAAAAAATGATTATATTCAATTAATGTTGAAGATTAATTATGAAAAATAAAACGATATCTTGAAAGAATATATTACAGATATAAATAGGCATATTAAAGATTAGAAAACTGTAGTGGGTAATTTGAACCGTTTGTTATCCTAATTTGTTGAATGTATTGTTTGAGACGAAGCGAAAATCGTAAAACAGAACTCCTTCGGATAATATACCTACCAAATGTCAAGCTCTGACGTGGGTGGTCGATCCGACAAAGAAAGTTAAATACATTAGAGGCCAATTGTTTAGTAGGGATTCCGTAAGCCAAAAGCATTCATATTTCTAACCAGCATTATTGGCAAATAATGGGACTGCTACACTTGTCCCGAATTAATATGAAGTGTGCAATCAGGCTTGTAATTCTAATCTTGTCTAAGAAAGGGACCATTACGAAGTTAACTCCAATCGGTTCTTGCTCGCAAACGACTCGAAGTGCACCCAACTTTGAAATTATAAACGTCTTGCAAGCAACCCCGGACGTCATTTTGAATCAATATTCACCCTTCAAATTAACTGAGTATTAATTCTGGTGAAAAGGCATAACAATTTTGAGGCAGGTCATGGGACTCTTTGCTCAAGAAGTAGCTCGAAAATGCTACTTGCGCTGGAATAAAGGCCTATGTAGGTAAATTGATATTGACAAAAGTAATGTTGATATTTGTCAACTGTTCCTATTTCCTGGTGGTCTAGCTCCTCATATTTAACACTCCTTATATACAGGCTGTTCTCAAAGATCAGACCTTTTTTCAATAGTGGATTAAATCCTTTCATACAAAATAGTCTATGTGGATAATGTAAGCTAAGAAAGATGTGGCCTAAAAATGTTGCTACTGATTTTAGTTCCAACTATAACATCGATCAGTCACACTAGGCATTAAAACGCTATGAATTTTTCAGATAGGTTCATTATTTCAGAATTAATTAAAATAATAAAAAGGGGGTTTTTACTTGATAGAAGGCTTATTACTATATCTTAAATATCAAACAGATGTATTCTGCAAAACCTCACTACAAATTTCAATTTTATAAAAAAAATTTCTCAAAAACTTTTTGAAATTGAATTGAATAAATGTTTCAGAAAACACAGTTTCAATTTAGTAGACATATAGAATTAACACTCATTACACCCATCTACATAGTATCATTTCGATATAACTGAGTCCTCAAGATTACCTTACAAACCTTGTGTAATTTCTGTGGACGATCTGTTAGCAGAATAAATCTGTGTAATATTCAAGATATTGTTAGAGCCTTCCATCAAGTAAAAGCCTCCATTCTATTATTTGGTTGTTCGGAAAATAATTTAGTTTTTTTTTGGGAAAATAAAAGACAATTATCGTATACTGAATGAATATTTTATTAAATTACATCGGGTGTTTCTATTAGGGTGATAAAACTTTAAATTCAAATAGACACATTTAAATTAAGATTGAAGCCAATTTTGTTTTATTTGAAAGATAATTCTAGGACATTTATGTTTTAAAAATAATTTCCGGCATATGTCCACCACGACTAGTTTTCAGGAACCGCATTCAACCTGATCAATTTTGGACCACTTTTTAGAATAATTCAGGACTTATTTCATCAATAACACGAGTTATGTTGGCTTCCAAAGCGTCTTTTGTTTCTGGTTTATCAGCATAAAACAATGACTTCACATAACCCCAAAGAAAATAATCCAGAGGAGTTATGTGGCATGAACTTGGAGGTCAATTAATTGGACCATTTCTCGAAATAATGTTATCGCGAAATCTTTCTTTTAATGAATCATTTGTTACGGTAGCAGCATGAGGTGTAGCAGCATGAGGTGTAGCAGCATGAGGTGTAGCAGCATGAGGTGTAGCAGCATCTTGTTGGAACCAAAACACTTCTGGGTCGATACCGTTCAAATTTGGAAACAAATAATCATTGATCATCGATCTGTAACGAGCACCATTCCCTGTAACATTAGCTCCAGCATCTTTTTTGAAAAAATAGGGACCGATGATGGCTGCAGCGTGTAAAGCACACCATACAGTGCATTTTGCAGGATGCAATGGAACCTGCAGAACTTCTTGAGGATTGTTTTCACTCCATATACGGCAGTTTGGATGAAATGAGCTTCATCACTAAACACAATTTTACGATAAAAGGGTGGATCAACTTCAAGCTGTTCTAGGGCCCAATCAGCAAACAAACGACGCTTATTATGGTCAAGTGGCTTCAGTTCTTGAACCAAGTAGATCTTTTATGGGTGCAGACCAAGATCTTTACGCAAAATTTTCCATGTAGTGGATGCACAGAGTCCAACTTGTTGTGGACGTCGACGAATAGACAAATCTGGATCATCAGTAACACTATGACTTACAACAGTGATATTTTTTTCTGTACTTATAGTTCTTTGTCTTGTTGTTGTTGTTGCATCGAGTAGAGAAAATGTTGTCCGAAATCTATCGATAGTTCGACGAATAAGCTGCTCTGATGGACGATTATGTTAACCATAAATTTCGCGAAGTGCTCTATAAGTTTGGCGAATAGAACACTGATTTTGGAAATAAATTTCAACAATTTGTAAACGTTGTTGCGGCGTGAGTCTTTCCATGATAATTTGTCAACGTTTACTGAACAGAAATGTCAAAACAGCATGGCTTTTACCTTCTCTCAAATCACAGTTATCGATATGTAAAGTTCTATCACTCTAAAAAAACACGCTCTATATTGGCCATTCTGGTCCAACACCTTTTGTCGTCTTCTTGGTAGTAGAATGATTCCACGCTCATAAGATGTTTGGTCTTTGTTGGCAAAAAAGTGAAACAGGTTATTTTTGACCTCTTTATTTGAAGTAGTAAGGTAAGGTTTTACCGCCCAAAAAATTTTGCAATGACCGGAGCAAATAATAATCCGAATGCGCCAGCTCTGGAGAATATAGTGGGTATATCCCCTTCAAGCTGTGAAGCTTTTGGCGAGTGACCAAACTTGAATGAGGTCTCGCATTGTCTTGGTGGAACACTACACCTTTTCTGTTTATTGAATCAGACCTTTTCTATTGAAGAGCATCATTCAGTTTATGCAGCTGATGAGAGTAGACTTCCGAATTAATTATTGTTATCCGTTAAAAGCTAAAATAAAAACGATGCCCTTAAAATCCCACCAAACAGACAGCATCACATTATTTTGATGGATATTGGCTTTCGAAATGCTTTGAGCCGGTTCATCTTTTTTGCTCCATGATCTCTTGCGTTTGAAATTGTTAAATACATTCCTTTTTTCGCCCCCAGTAATGATGCGCTTCAAAAATGGATCATTTTCGTGCCGTTTGAGAAGTGAATCACAGACGTCAACGCGAGGACACAAATTTATCCATTTATCGAGCTTCAAGTAGTCATAAACAGTTGAATTCGATAAATTTAACCTCTCACCGATCTCATGTATTGTTCACCGATTTGCATCAACTAATACCTTTATCATGCCTTTATCTGCTTCAACCGGCCTTCCGGTACGACATCAAAGTTACCGGATCGACATTTTACAAACCAGTTCTGGCCCAAGCGCACTGTCAACATATCTTCTCCATACATATCGGTTAATTTATTTCTGGCTTGAACAGCATTTTTCCTTTTCTTTAGTAAATAGTAAAATATGACGAAAATGCTGCTCTCCATATTTAAAAGAGCACCAACGAAAAACTACTGCGTAGAATTGATTGAACGTTCTCACACAGAAGCCGTACTATATCAGCTCTCGAAACATGTAATGATTATGCTGCTTAGGTGTGAAGTTGGGTTCGAAAAAATACAATTAAATCTTCTGTCGGGAAAAAGACAAAATTACTTTCCGAACAACATATTGTATTTTATATATAATAAACTCTTCAGAGCTCACGACACAACGTTCGTAAAACGCCGCTTCAAATTAGTTAGTGACATGTTGAAAATATCGAAGTTGTTGCAGCAAGTATTATAAGTAGTTATCATCCTGAAAACAGCGCTGTTCGTTCTCTGAAAGAATAAATTAAAAACATATATGGAATAAAATTTAAAAATTGAGATGACTTCAATTATAAGGCTTGGTTCATACAATTTCCTAAGACTTTTTGAGACACCGTGTATTAATCATCTCGAAAAGGCTTAATGACTTGCCGAAAGCTCCTTGTCTGGCGAAATGTGTAAACTAGTTTAATGGAGATAGAGCGACCTCGCATAAATCGATTTCCACCCCTTTAGTGTCCTGGAAAGTCAGACCGCGTCAATGTAGTTCCGACATTAGATAGCCCTTGTGATATATTTAAAAAGCAATATGAAAAGATAGCCTCTAATGGATTCCTCGCATTAATTAAATCAACCCTTTTTTTGTCCACCCTTTTCTCTGGGATTTAAGTTGGTTCCTGAATTGAGAAGTTCAAACGATGTTTCACTTCATAAAAAGAGTGAGTTGATGCTAAAATACGCTGCAAACTTTAAATGAATTTCCATTATTTTTTGTTCGAATTCTACCAATTATTTGTGTCTACAAGCACTGATTTTTCCATATTTTAATCATCATATTCCTAACTTGCAGGCTCCTTTGGTGAAAAACTCCACATTGAGTATCACGAAAGTAGTAACAAAGTTCTAGATTTAACGAAGAGAACACAACTTTTTTCCATCAAATTTTAGTTTATTCATCATTAAAGTCTCCTTCAAAAGCGATACGATTATTCCAGTGCTTCTTTAACCTTGCGACAACTTTCCTGAAGAACGATTTCTCTAGTGCCTCCTGATTTGAGCCAAATCTCTTTCCGACGAGCATCGTTGTAGTTCTGGGAACAAGTAAAAGTTACTCGGGGTGAGCTCTGGAGAATAAGGTGGGTGCGGAAGCAATTCGAAGTGTAAATTCGTGCAATTTTGCCTTCGTAGACTTGTGACACTGTGCATTGTTGCATTGTGAAAGATCGCTTTTTTCTATGCATATGGGGTTGTTCAAAATTTCCTCGTTGAATTGACTCAGTTGGGCCATGTTGTTATCGTTATTGAGTTTCTTGTACTTTTCATTTTAGTCAGTATACAACATATCGTTAGCATCCCAAAATATGGACGCCATAACCTTGCCAGAATTCTGTTGCGCTTTTGAGTGCATGTTTTATCGACTACTGTCCGCTCAGCTGACGATCATCTCGATTCAGACCTAAAGTATTGAATCTATCTTCCACCCACTGTGATCGACGCAAAAAATCTCCAAACATGTTCTGTTTGTTCATTGATGATGAAATCAAATTAATGAACTCATACCACATGGAAATTCTGATAACTACAAGTTATTCACTATGTTTTTATCTGTGTGAATAAATTATTAATAGTGAGACCGAAAAGTAATGTCGTTTCTGCACATGTCGATATTTGATTGTCAGTTGTCAGCTCATTGTGTACTTCAAAGTCGTGTCGAAGCTATTTTTTTAAATTTTTATGACTTGTTCACTTCTAAATTATTGAATATTAGACTTTTTTGCAATTTGAGGTGAAATAGCCAGTCAAGTACCATAAAAGTATTGTATGCCTTTTGAGTTTCGCAAGGGTAATAACGCAACAGTTGCGATCAAAAGCATTCGCGATGTCTATCCAAATGCACTAGATGTTCGTAAATGCCGAAGATTGTTCTCTAGGTTCAGATGCGGTAATTTTGATCTCTCTGACTCCTATCGATCAGCAAGACCAACAACATTAGACAATGATATGCTAAGGGAAGAAGTGGAAGTAAATCCATGTCAAACAATCGAGGAGTTCCCAAACACCCTAAACCAACCTTAATCGACCATCCAAGAACATTTGCAACAGATTGGTAAAAAATCGCAGAGTAGGTGTTTGGGTCCCCCATAATCTGTCTGAAGAGAACAAAGCCAACCGATCCATCACATGCAACGTATTGCTTCAACGGTACCATACAGAAACATTTTTTGATCGCTTGATCGTTGGAGAAGAAAAATGGGTCCTATATGATTATCCAAATCGCAAAAGGCATTGGCTCTCTCTTAATAAATCATCATGAATTACTGCGAAGTCGGGTTGTATCCAAAGATGGCGCTTTTGTGTGTTTTGTGGAGTATATGTGGAATTGGTAATTTTGAAGTGCTGAAACCTGGACAGACTGTTAATGCAGATCTTTATTGTGAACAATTGGATCGAGTGAACCAATTTTAATCGAAAAGTATCCGGTGATTGCCAACAGAGAAGACGTTATTCTGCAACACGGCAATGTAAGACCACAGAGTGCAAGAAAAAATTAATTGGGGTGGAAGCTACTGCCTCACCCACCATACTCACCCGATATCGTACCCTTGGATTTCCATTTATTCCGTTCGCCACAACATTTCTTAGTGGCAAAAAATTTGAAAATTTAGATTATGTTCAAAATGCTATCTCGAGATATTTCACTCAAAAACCAATTGATTTTTATCGGTCGGGCATTGAAAATTTGTACACTTGATGTCAAAAGATTGGTACTAACAAAGGTGATTACATTATTGATTGAAAATAAAAACATGTCAATAATTTATTCGTTTGAATTCAATTTAAAAAGGCGACATTACTTATATTATTATTCTATCTTCTCTGTGCACAAGTTCATGAACGGTTATCGATTATTCACAGAAATCTCAGTCCTCAACTTCTAACATCGACCAAATCCTCTTTCGACATCCAGCGATCAGTCACCAGTCGGGCAAATCAAAGGGATAAGAACCTGCAGAAGCGTTCCTTTTGATCTTCGATAGTGGAAATGTTTTGATCATTTGCTCTTATGGTAATACTGAAATGGCGCTAAAAGCTCTTTTATATAAATGTATTTAGGACAAATACATGATGCGCCCACTTAAGGAGCGATCAGATAGCTACGTCTACATTCGTCAGCTTTGCCGGTTGTGAAATAATGCAGTGTCATTCCCATCGGCGGAGCTTTCAAATCTTCGCTCGATCTCTTCTATAAAGCTCTGCCGAGATGAACAAGAACCTTATCCAGGGATATCTCTCCGTTCTCACTCCTGAAATACTTCTTCCATGTCCGAACTGACTGAGGCTTACACTAAAAATATGAAGGCGAACTAAGTATTTCAGATATTAATGAAAAAGGGTTTTTTCTTACTTGATATAAGGCTTATTAAAATATCTTAAATATCATACAAATTTATTCTGCTAACCTCAGTACAAATGTTAATTCTATAAAAAAATTTTCCCAAAAACTTTTTAAATTTAAATTAAAAAAATGTCTCCTAAAACACAGTTTCAATTTAGTAGACATAACACTCATTACACAGCACCAAAATTAATAAAAGAATAGAACGAAAATATAAGTTATTAATTAAAAATATATCTATTTATTTAATATTTTTTATTAATATTCTATATTTTCTTTGGATTCTTTCATTCCTTCTGGAGCTGTGTAATGAATGTTAATTCTATATGTTTACTAAATTCAGAGTGTTTTCTCAGACATTCATTCAATTTAATTTTAACATGTTTTTAAGAAAGAATGTCTATAAAATTAAAATTTGTAGTGAAGTTATCAGAATAGATCTGTTTGATATTTAAGATATATCAGATATTGTTCAAAGAAACTTTCACCAATGTCCTGAAAATATCATATTTAAATTATTATTTTTAAGGAACTGATTTATGCAAAAGTTTCAGATGGAATGTTACTCACACTACAATATTTCATAACTTATAACTGAAAAGTAGGCTTAAATATAGTATATATTGAAAAAATATGGAATGGAATAAGAAAATTAATTTGTGTTTTTATTACTTTTCATCAAAGAAAAATAACCCGCGCTTCGAAGTTTTACTACATTTTCAAATTGTGAATTGAAACAGGAAATCAGGCGTTCATAAGTTAATGTATGGTAATTGCTAGAATATATTATTCATACAAACCGAAATATCATTTCAAACAGGAATAAAACAAAATTCAACATATGTAAATCATTTTCATTTCGAAGTCAATAGATACAATAAATGACAAATTATATTGATGGATAAAATAGACCTAAACAGATCCCCCTACTCAACATTTTCCGATATCAAGTTGAAATTCCCTAAAATTGTAAACCCTGCATTGTACATATGGAATTGAAATGTATTTTTGTTCCTGAGTATACAGGAAAGATACTCAGGAACAAAAATACATCTCAATTCCATATGTACAAAACTTATCTGAAAATATAGGTAAAATTCTGAAAGTACATTATTTACAAATAAGCCATAAAACAAATAATACACTGAAAACATTTTTTACACCATTAAAAGGTGAAATACCACCTATGAAACAATCCAACTTAATTTACAGTATACCATGCAACGATTGTGATAAAGTATATATAGGAATGAAATCACAACTTTTGAACAACAGATTAAATGGACACAAATACATAAAAAACTCGAGCACAGCATTAAAAAAACATATAATAACAGACAACCACAATCCAGACTTCAAAAATACGAAGATTCTTGCATATGAGACTAATAGTGACAAAAGGAACATAAAGGAGATGATATATATAAAGAAAAACAAAAATACCATGAATGATAGAACCGATATTAGGAATCTGAGCCAGATTTATGACACCATCATATGAAGATAAATGCTTAAAATCTAACAACCTTGCAAGGAAAAATTTTTCATCATCACTTATTGTATTCGCGGCCACCTATAACTGCTAGTAATTTCTTTATATTGAAAATATAATATAATATTACTATAATATGTAAAACCGACATTTTACGCCATTATATTATAATAACTAACACATAGACGATACTGCGTACCAGTGAAAATACATCTTTATTTCACTATTTGACTTCGGAATAATAATAATTTTTTACTCAGGTACATCACTTCTTTATTCTATTTTATATATTTATTATTGTAATACCTTGTCAGATGACTGGAAAGTTTTAATTTGTATGCTAATGGAATTGAGAATGTCCTCAACCGAGGACGAAACGTCTTTTTAATATAAATAGTATTATACTTTTCTGTTTTGTTTGTGGAATCCAATATCCTAAGAAAAAAAAAATATATATATATATATATATATATATATATATATATATATATATATATATATAATATATAATATAATATATATATTGAAGGTTTCGGCTTGACAAAACTTCAAGAACTGGATTGTGCCGAAGGGCCATCTGCTCATTTAGTAGTTTTATTTCTAAAACGTACTCGTGCTTGAATATTTCTATGGATACCAGGATGTCTATGGGAAGATATGATTGGTTTGGAAAAAAATGTTTCGCGAAATTAGAGTTATCCTTATTCTTTATGATTTCTAAATGAAGATTGATGTTCTTGAACCTTTTCAGAAGGTTTGTCCAAATATACGCTACTGCAATGTTGACAACTTAATTTATAAACTCCAGAATTATTCAGCCGATTGTTTTTGTCTTTTGCTTAAAAAAGAGGTTGAAAATTTTATGTGAGGGTGCTATTTTTATGTTAGTTTTTGAAAATTTCAGAGCTATTTTTGCGGGATTGGTCCAAAATATGTGAATTTTACAATTTTTGTCCTTATATTCTGTTTTAGAAGTGGGGTGTTTTAGAATGAGTTTTTTTTTTGTTTATGAGAGAATTTATGGTTTTTGTTTCGAATTGATTGTTTGTGGTTCTTTGTTTGATTGTATTCAGTTTTCTTTTAACGTAATATTATTTAAGGAAATTGAAAATGCTCTATGTATGATTGATTTGTAAGCAGCCAGTTCGTGCTTTTTCCGATGGTTGGGTATCGTTGTATCTGTCGTTGTGGGTTTTCTAAATATCCCAAAGGAAATTTCATCATTATTCTTAATGAAAGTTATGCCCAGAAAATTTATTTCATTAGCGTATTGTGGTTCCATAGTGAATTCGACCTTATGGTGCAAACCTTTAAAATATCTAATTGTGTGTTCTAGTTTGAATGTGTTCAATAGAAGCAAGTCAATATGTCGTCTACATTTCTGTACCAAAAAATGATATGCTTTGCGTGTGTGGATTTGAGGATTTTTCTTTCGAAAAAGTAATTTTCCAAACAACAATCAGTGAACAGAAAAAATACTAATACCATCATTTTTTTATTTTAATATTTTGAAATAATCAAAAAATCTTAAATATCTAAAATCGAAATAAAAATTTCAACTCCTCTGAAATTCCCACAGTTTAAATTAGGAGATACGGCAGAAGTATCCACTAGTTTTATGTGAAATTTAGTATAACCTTTTTGTGGTGGGTGTGGAGTTGCGTATAGATAGACTCTTTAATAATTAATTAGAATAATATAAAGAATGTCCTCAGGGATGTTAAATCTAGAAGCGCTAAATTCTTTCTCGAATTCATCTAAAGAGACAAAATTAGATTATGGCTTGGAAGCATAACGTACGACAGAAATTACGTATTATTCATAATATAGCGGATCCAACATAATGAAGGATAATAGTCGGTCTGGTAAGAACGGCGTAGTATACAGTATGGTATGCACAGCAGACCCTGGCAGTAGGTAGGATATTACAGTACAGCAGGATACAAAATATCGAAGTGCCTAATTCACGTTCTAAAGGTATCGTCACTCATCTGCTCGAATCATCCTTGCCCCCCCTCAAAAGCTCATAGGCACCGCCTCCATGCGCACGACACTCATCCCCCCTTTTGTTTCAGCTTTGGACAAGTTAGGAGTGCGACATCTCTTCAGTAACAGTGCTCCTGAGCCGGTGCAACCTAATGCCGCTTTCGATATAGCAAGTTTAGTTCTTTACGGTTGTTCAGCGCTTCCTATACGACTGAAAATCCTGTTGGATCGGTTGTTTTCAGTGCTTCATAAGGATCAAGTGGTGCAACTTTTGCATGGATTTGGTTGGACACCCATCGACTACGCTAGAGGATATATTCTGCAGGTATGTTGACCGAAATTGAGATGTCAATTGACAGCTCTGCGTCTGTACCCAAATACAAAAATCCTTTTCTGTCAAAAATACCTATAACTCCGGAAAATACACAGAACAGGATTTGACAGCTATAGGTGATTAACTGTTACACACGTAAATATCCTAATCATACAGACTGTGAATAGAGATCTTGATATGATCTTTGAAAATTAATGAAAGCACCAGTTCCAGGCCTAAAATCATTTAAAATTCTACAATCATTGTTCTAATCATGAAATCATTCAGTTTTCTGAAAATATCTGATACGGCACTCTCAAAGACCTAGAATCCTCTAAGTTATTATTTAACTGGTCCTTCACATTGGATCTTTCCACGACCACTATCTTTAAAAAATGGTCTGAAGGTTAATATTCAACATTTTGATATATTGAATAATGTTAGGACCAAATTGAAAGGATGAGAATGAACGAAAACTAAATTAATGATCGATATCGATTGGTTTTATGCATGTCATGATACTAGATCAAGTTTTATTGAGAGGTGCCGGTGCGAGTCGTTGCCGTCGCATGTAGTCATTATAAGAGTTCAATAGCAGTTCCTGGCAAGGTGCTTCTTCAAAGATCAGGTCAGACTCGAGAACATCTCGCTGGGTGTGATTATGGAAAGCAAGATCCTTACTACTCCACTTTTTATTGGTGTTTTCTTAATGGTCAGTTAAGTGTCCAAATTTCAAAATGGACCTTGCATGAATCATCATTCATTTGATCCTGAAGATTCGTACAATCGCTGTTTGGCACGAATATATTTGGGTCTTATGAAATGCTGAAATATTTCAGGGTTCGTTCCATGCAATAATTCATGATATGTAGAGGCACAGACAGAAAATTACCTTGTGTTTTGCATATCATTTTAGTGGCAAGTAATAATTTTGTTTCGGTATAATTTGGTGAGCCAAAGTATACACGTTAGGTTTCCCTCTTCTGCTTGTCTTGAAATCTCCACATTAATGACATACTACGTTCTGGTTTATAATTTTTAGATAGGTATTTTGTTAAGTGGATACCGTCATCTCTATTATCTGGAAGCAGAAAGGTTGCCACGGTTTAAATTTTTGACACCAATGTTTAACGCATGTTAACCATGAAATATCTATCTTCTAATTTCCCATGTACAATTTTACTCGTCCAGTAGGACTATTCAAACCGACATATTTATTATCGAAGTTATTTTTTAATTCTTCCAAAACTGAATGCAAATCAAGCAATTAGAAAAAGGAATGTTCATCGACTTGATATCACATTGTTAATTGAACAAGAATGAAAACGTCCTATTTGAGTAGGTTCATTTGAACAAAAATACGCTCAGTTAAAAGCCAAACGAGGCTACACTTTTGTCACATTAAATTACGTAATGCTTTATTACCGAAGTTATTTTTCAATTCTTTTAAAACTGAAAACAGTTGATGCAATTATATCAAGAAACATTCATCGATTCAAAATCACATTTTTAATGAAACAAGAATGAGAACACCCCATTTGAGTAGGTTTATCTGAACAAAAATACGTTCAGTTAAGTGGCAAACAAGGCTACACTTCTGTCACCTTTAATTCAACTAATTGTTTATTATCGAAGTCATTTTTCAATTCTATTGAAACTGAAAACAGTTGAAGCAATTATTACAAGAGATATTCATCGATTCAATATCACATTTTTAATGAAATAAGAATGAGAACACCCCACTTGAGTAGCTTTATTTGAACAAAAAATACGCTTAGTTAATTGGTAAACATGGTCACACTTTTGTGACCTTAAATTAGGTAATGCTTTATTACCGAAGTTATTCTTCAATTCTCTTAAAATTGAAAACATTTGAAGCAATTATATCAAGAAATATTCATCAATTCAATGTGACATTTTTAATGAAACAAGAAAGATAACACCCCATTTGAGTAGGTTTATTTGAACAAAAACACGCTCAGTTAAGTGGCAAACAACGCTACACTTTTGTCACCTTTAATTCAACTAATTGTTTATTGTCGAAGTTGTTTTTCAATTCTTTTAAAACTGAAAACAGTTGAAGCAATTGTTACAAGAAATATTCATCGATTCAATATCACATTTTTAATGAATGACCCTATTTGAGTAGGTTTATTTGAATGAAAAGACTCTTAATTAATTGGCAAAAAAGGCTACTTTCGTTCGCTTTGATTCAACTAATTATTAATTATCGAAGTTCTTTTTCAATTTTTCTTTGGAAACAATTCAAGCAATTAAAACAAGAAATAGTTATGGAGTCAACATCACTTTTTCAATGAAACCATTATTACACCCTATTCGAATAGGTTTATTTGAACGAGAACACGCTAAGTGGCAAACAAGGGTAAAATTTCGTCCCCATTGATTTAGCTAA
The DNA here is from genome assembly GCA_034642435.1 of Megalocaria dilatata. NCBI lineage: Eukaryota > Metazoa > Arthropoda > Insecta > Coleoptera > Coccinellidae > Megalocaria > Megalocaria dilatata. The sequence continues at coordinate 44,460,915 of CM067863.1, read as the reverse complement.
TAATTGTCAACGATGTTTTTCTAAAAGATGTTAATATAACAAAGTAACATGACTTTTAATGAAACATTATCGGTGCTTGTGGAAATCGCAATGTGTTTTCCATTCAACGTTTTGTTTGTTGTGAAACGAATTTCGTGGGGCAGGTGATTATCACACCCTAGTTATTTATAATTACGTGGGAGACATTCTGCAGGCACCGTACTTAAACAAGAACAAGACTTGAAGCGATATTTTTATCCTACGTGCTCATAAAATATACATCCTGCCGCTTGTCGGACGTTCATCGATCTAAAAGGCGCATTAATTTTTTTATGTCAAAATATCCGATAACTACTTCTATAAAGGAACATTATGATGATCAATGTATAACCATATTTTATCAAAGCAAAACCATCAGGTATATTTTAGACTGAAGAGAGACTTCTAAGAACTCTCGATTGTAACATAATAATTTTTATCAAGAAAATCATATTTTAAAAAACAGAACACTCTTTAGTTTTTATGGAATTGTTCAGTATTGAATTAATGATACTCGTAATAAGGTATTAGACAAACAAATGGCTTTTAAATATAAAAAAGTTCAAAGTATAAAAATAAAGAAACTGATAAAAAATATAACCCACTTTTTAGTCGGGACAGCGTTGTTTTATCTGAAATTTTTTTATTAATTGTTAGTCGTCCTTGAAAAATATATCCTACAAATCAAAATGCAACACACGTTTCTGTTAGGACAACATTTTACTTTTTATAAACTCATCAGCTGTCGTGAAAGAACATTATTATCATTAATTTAATATTAATTAATTCCGTAAAAGCTACAGAATGTTCTGTTTTTTTATTAAATGTAAATATAAACCTAATAATTAATGGGATTAAATATTTTTTCAATGTCAATTATATTGCATTTCTATGAATTTGAATTAAACTAAATGAGTTGTAGTTAAAGGTCATATTTTGATTGTCATAGAGTTCATGAAATTTCGATATCACTTTGTTATAACATTCAGTTCGAAGTAACCATTTGTATATCCCTGATATCAATTAAATATCCTATTTTTGTACCATTTGCTGACCAAGCAACGAGAGTTGAAATATATCCGTTAAATTGAGTAAGTCAATTAAGATGAAATAGTCATCACTGATAACCACTCAAATTTTATTTTCTATTTCCTCTACCCGATTATTTGAAAATATTCGTGTTAGACTCAAAATGTCTTTCGAATGAAATATAAATTAAAGGTAACTGTTTTGGCTGTTACTATTTGGTAGTTGATCTAAATTGAAAATAGTAATACTTCGAAACTGCAGTTAGAAAAATGTGTAAAGTTTTGAATATATTGGTTGTAAAACTTAGTAATTTATAGAGGCTTGTGTTAAATTGAAGGTGTTTGTTTCAGGAGACACACGGCAGCACTCTGGACCGATGGACAATCTGCAGCCCTGAGGAGGAGCCTTTGGTCCTCCAGCAGTTCCTCAGATTCGGAGAAACCAGAGCTATAACACAACAATTACTTTTGGCGCAACAAGCCCTTCAGGAGTCCAACCTGGAGCGGCTGGAAAAGCGTCATTCTCCAAACCATCGGCGGGTGATGTCCCCAAATAGACGACCATCACCACCAGTATTACCCCCTTCAGCATTTCATCTTTCCCGAATGCCAACAATGTCTCCGCACCAGAAATATCCACTCCCTTTTCTGAAAATGCCCTCTCCGAACGGGCCTTTGCCATCAATCTCCCCCACAAGAAGTATCAACAGTAGTCCAATGAATACATCGCCCTTAAACCGTCTTCAAAATATGCAACCTTTCGATTTTCGAAAACTAGGTGCAGGTCTAGCAAACTTTCCCAATAGAGTTAGTCCAGATTTGAGTCGGAGAAGAACCTCTGAAAATGAAAACATGGGGTTAAATCTCACAATGTCTACTTGTCTACCTCCTCCTCCCCCACCTGCATCTACCCTGAGTCATGTAGCCATGGCCGCCGCTGTCAATCCACTAGCAGCAAGTTTAGTGGCATCCTCTTTTCCAAGTTTGATGTCTGCTCGACTTTCTACTGGTAGCAAATCACCCTCCAATTCAGATTTGATCAGTGCTAATACCAACAGTGAAGAAGACGATGATAAGGATGAGAATTCGCATAGTGCTTTGAACCTAAGCAGAGATAGGGACTCTTCCAAAGACAGTCAACTTCCATCTCGAGTGGTACATGGTAGAAAACTATCTACGCCGACAAAAAGACAGTGGACCTCACCAAGTCTTCCTCTGAATTTGGGAACGCAGTTTATCAACCCAGCGACGGGAAAGAAACGTGTGCAATGCAACGTATGTTTGAAGACATTTTGCGACAAAGGTGCTTTAAAAATTCACTTCTCGGCAGTTCATCTACGCGAAATGCATAAATGTACCGTCGAAGGATGCAATATGATGTTTAGTTCAAGAAGATCCCGCAATCGACACAGTGCAAACCCCAATCCAAAGCTTCACTCGCCCCATCTACGTCGGAAAATATCACCACATGATGGCCGGAGTGCTCAGTCCCATCCTATATTGATTCCTCCCCAAACAGGTCTTGGTATTCCCTCAGCGGCTGCGTTAAACTCATTAAATCCATTTGGACCGTTCCCTATGATCAACCCAACTGGTGATTTAAGGCATCACTCCGCTCTTGCCATGGAATTCAAACAATCCCTGGACTTGAGCATGCAACGAATGGAAGAACAAAAAAATCTTCTCAACGAATGTGATCCTATTCCTCTAACTGCAAGTAACAATAACAACGATCGGCAACAAATGGAGGAAGACGACGATGAAGATGACGGCATTGTCGTTGTTGGAGGCGTAGATGAAGATGAGCGTGAGAAGAACGAGGCATCGAATAGTGAAATATCAGATCAACCGGAGGATTTCAGCATACCTTCGAAAAGGCCTAAGACATCGGTGTCTGATGTAGACGAGGAAATGACAGATAATGTAGATAGTAACGATGATTCGATTAGTGTAACGGATAACATCAGTGTCAAAGATGAAACTCAAGTACAAACCATTAAAAGAAAACGGAAAAGTCAGAATCCTACTCGTTGTGCCGTACCTATTATGATGGAAGATACAGCTAGTGATGGTGATTCAACCAGTGATGTGTTTTCTGAAAGAATTACGAATAATACCAAACATACTAATGATATTGAAAGAACTGAACCTAATATGGCTGTGATTGAACAGAAGAGAAGCGAAGAAGAAAGGTTATCGCCTTTAAATTTGGAAAAAAGATCGGCTGATGAAAATGCTAACGAACCGGAAAAAAGTGTTGCTAATGAGATTAAAACTAGTATAGCTCCACTTTTTTCAATCGATAGAATGAAGAAGGAAAAGCCCATTTCTGAAGCAGAACCAAATGACTACAGCTACGAAGGAGAACGAGAGAGACCTGCCAGTTCAGTTGAAAGCAACAAGAGTGATGAATCTTTCGACTCGTCCAATGCTCTCAGACATTTAGAAAGTTTGTCCCATGGCCATTTTGGGGATTTCATGAGTAGAAGTCTTCATTTGGGGCTAGCCGGTCAAGGGTCGCAATTTCCTCCATTGGGATTCATGATGGGAGGTGGACCTCCGAGCCCAGCCCGTTCTCAAACTTCTTCAGCTGGAAGCTCAAACGGTAATGAGTCACCAGATGAGAATAGCCAAAATCAATTTTTTGGACATTTTGACAATGGGCAATTCATAAGTACAATGGATGTTCCAATAGATAAAGATAATCCAAGGCGATGCACAGCTTGTGGAAAAATATTTCAGAACCATTTTGGAGTAAAAACGCATTATCAAAATGTTCATTTGAAATTGATGCATAAGTGCAACGTAGATGGCTGTAACGCAGCATTCCCTTCGAAAAGAAGTAGGGACAGACATAGTGCAAATCTGAATTTACATAGAAAACTCTTATCGACATCTTCTGATAATCCGGCGAGTTCCTTGTTAGAAAAATCTCCATTTGCTTCCATTTCAGGTAATCCAGCGCTGCACGGAGATTTTCTGAGCCGGCTGTACGCAGAAGAGGCCTTGAAGAATCACCATCTTGCACCTCCGACTCTAGATCAGCTTATGTTAAATGGTGATCGAATTCCACCTCCTCCTTTATTGTTACCTCCCTTAGGAGGTCTTCCTTTCCACCTAGGTAACTTCAGTCATTTTCCTCCCTTCAACGGCACCTTACCGAAAAAAGAACGATCTTCCAGTCCCAGTTCACCCTTATCAGGTTCACCACCTCCTAACTCATCTCCAAGTCCTGTAAAATACGTTCATTGCGTGGATGAAGACCTCCCAACGGCTGATAAAGATGGAAAACTTCCATGCCGGATATGTCGGACAGCATTCAGTACAACAGCGCAGCTGAAGGAGCATTGTGAAAGGAATCACTTGTCGGACATGTTCAAATGTACCGTCGCCAATTGTCCCAAAGTGTTCATGTCGAGAACGAGGCGGAACATACACTCAGAAAACGAATCGTTGCACACGAATTCGAGTAGAAAAATGATAGAGCCCTCGTGACCTCTAACGAACTTTCTGAATTTGAGAGCGGTTCCTTTGTGGTGGTGATTTAATCATTAGTATTTCGAAATTTATTTCTTGAATGTGATTATATATAGATATTTTTATTTTCAGTCAATTTAACCTTATTTATTTTGCTTGTAAAAAAATTGTTCACTTGTTTCCAGTGAAACTCTCAGTGTATAGTAGCCAGTCGTAAAATACTCATTGTACATAAAATATAATTAATATTGCTAGATGATCTTTCGTATTACTGTCAAAGAACTTGCTCATTTTTATAATTACTCCAACCACTTGGAAATATTTATGGCTAAACGAGATAACGTAAAGCATATTGTACTCTTTGAAGTAAATGTTGCTTGTGAACTCAATAATCGAACTGAATCCTAAATGGAGTAAAGCAGTTTTGTATATTCAATGTGCAATAACTCTGTGAATAAGCTATCTTGCCTATTATATTAATGTATAGTTGTAAATAAAACGATATATTTAAGGTTTGAATAAGGAATTCCTATCCTTATACTAGAATGTATACGAAGATCACTGTCCCCCTTCTTTTCCCCATATAAATTCAACATTTGTTATACCAAATTTAACCAGTTATTAAAAAAGTTGGGGATTGTATAAAATATAGAGATCTCTTAACTGTCAATGTTATTTGTTATTGCATATCCAATGTACAGTAATCCGTATGTATAGCCTTGGGGCTCTATTAAACTTTTAGCTGTCGTATTTCTAGTTTATTTTCAACCTCCTTCCCTTGGGTTCAACATGATACTATTCCCATTGCCAAGTTGACCCACTGAAAAATGTCAAATAAAACATCTTGACTATAGTTTCTTAATCAACAGAAAATCAATGTTTATTAATAATTGTAATCAGTCTGGCGACAAAATGTCAAATTATTTTCCAAACATCGTTCATGGATTTTCAAATAAAGCGAGGATAGTAACTTGAACTGAATAGCAGCGCCATCTAGTACAAATACCTCGAACCCTCCTCCTGAAGAAAATCGATAACTTTCCTTCAGTTACCTTGTTACCTAATTCTACCTAGTTTGTAATTGTTGCAGAAGCGTGAAAAATATTCGAAATCAATTTCTAATCCACGGGCGAATAGCATTCTGTCGTTCAGCAAATATCTACTCAATGGACTGAAAAAGTATTAAAGTTATCTGATTTGAATTGAATTTCAAGATTACCTTTGACTGTTTTGAACTTCTGAGCAGAAGAAGTATTTATTGAAGTTTACTTATAATAAAAAATTATTTACTGGGATTCTTTTTTCATTATGAAATATCATTCATATTAACTAATAATCGAAATGATAATCAGAAATTTCCCGAATGGGGGAAACCTCTAGATAAAAAATTTTTGAAAATTTATCATTTCATAAGGGTGTTTAGAAGAATATTTCTGGTTATCGATTAATTCACTTCCGACACTACCTTTACAAAAAAACTATGAAATTATTGAATTACTTTCATTTCAATGGTCACCAATTAATTCCATTAGCTAATAATATATTTGTAGTCTTAGCTATGGACTGTTTTCTTATGCATAAAAATATCCATGACATTCTCATGTACTCAGATGAATTGATTTATTGTTAATTTAGACTGTGCTATCCATCATTCTTCACTTGTATATTTATTGACACTGTGCTGTATGAGGTACATATACTTTTTCTTGTTTCAACTAGTTACCGTTATGTCTGAAACACTACAAAGTAGAATGGATCATCTTCAACTACCTTAGTTAATCTCACAATTCGAAATTGCTTTAATCAGAAAATAAATTAAAGAACAATGCAATTTGGGTATAATTACATAGATATTGTAAATATAAAAAAGGACCAAAATATATACACAGGCTTAGAAACTTTTATTCTCCTCGGTGCCGAGGATTCTTGAATTGATTTACGCTAAAGTTAAGGGGCTTGATCCAAATATTAAATCAGTTTATCAGCTCTATTATTTTATATACACCACCTTATCTATTAATGCCTTTTCGATAAATGCTTATGCAGTTATGGGTGTTCTAAAATTACTATATACGGTATTATAAAGGTATGCTATTGACGTTGCGATTGCAATAAAACTCTTATTATTTAGTCATAAAACACCCCAAAGTTATACCTTCTTTAGAAGCAGAGTTGAAATAAAATGGCTATAAAACTAATTAAACAGTTTTAAAGGTATAAATTTAATCTGGAGGTATATTTTTAACCGACCTCTAATCAGTTTGTCAATCTGCCATTACCAAAGGTAGTTCTCAAGGTGATTTTAAAACCTCTGAATAAATAAGTGAAACCGCCGCTCGACCCCCACTCAGTTCCGTATGTACGGAATAGAACCGTGTTCACTTGACCAAAACTACGCTAAAAGTTAGTTACTGAGTACAGCTTGATACCTGCGTTCAGAAAGAGTAGTATTTTTAAATAGACATAAAATGAGTTCAAGGCGCTGTTCAAGTAGTAGTTGTGTCCGGAGGTGATGAAGAAAACAGAAAGCATTTATCAGTTATTTTGGTGTTAAACTTGGTTATCAGGATGAAACATGAGCTCTGCATGTGTTCAGTAAAATTTGCATAGAACCTTTATGGCAGTGAACTAACGGAAAGACAAAAGGTCTAAATTTCCACGTATGGTTTGAAGAGAACCCCAAAACCACTTTGATGATTGTTATTTTTGCCTAATAAATATTGAAGGAATTAACCGAAACAATCGCAACAATTGGACTTACCATAATTTAGTATCTGAATAAACCAATGGTTCAGAAAAGAGGGCGTTCTATATCAACACGATGTTATTTTTGGTGCATTATTAGCAAACGCTGTACACTGGTAAACTAGCATTCTCAAAGACAGATATTCATGCAAAATGAAGCCCACACAGGCTTTATTTGCAAATTTTGAACCAAAGGTCAGATCGTCAGGAAATGATTACAGCTAGCTATCTTTTGAAGGTAAATGCTTTCCTACAAAATTATCAGTTTTGTGTTTGTTGTGCCATCTGTGTATCACACTGATAACTTATCAGCCGACGCTGTTTCGAAATGGGAACCTGGGGCCTCGGCAAATTCGGAATAATAAAAGCAGATAACTATGAGTGTAAAAGTATTAATTGCTCTTAAACCCGAGATATTTAGGCCCAAAACCTACTCTTAGAGTTTCAATTCAGCTCTTTCTGTCCGAAAGTTAGAGAAAAGTTTTCTTCGGAAGTAGGACTGTTGCTATGGCACTGGTAACACTCGACGCTGCTCTGCTCACAAATGATAATTTTTTTGATCTCCTAATTATAGAATCCTCACGAAAATGCGCGTCATTATTTCACTTTTAAATAACGAATTTCAGATCGATCAGATCTGTAGTTTCGAAAATATTGGAAACAGTAGAAAAATCATTCAAATAAAAATGAATTCGGAACCATCAAATCGATTCGGCTTGTAAATAAAATGAGATATTTGGGGTTTAAACCCACTCTCAAAATTTCAAGTCTCTAGCTCTTTCCGTTCAAAAGTTAAATACAGAACGGAACGGTCAGGCAGAATTACTTTTGACCTTGAATTCTTCATCAATTGATCTAACCTAGTCGTTTGAGATAATTTTATTTCTTGTTTCAAATCATCCTGTAGAAGAAAATATTATTTGGGAGGACCAAAATTTGCGTTCACTGTATGCTATTACCTAAATATTTTACAACGTTATCTATTTCAGCTCACAAACTCATTTGGCTGAGTGCATACCTTTTTGTTCGAAAAAATGCAGCTTATTATATCTACTTAAATTCTTATTACTTTAATTTGTTGTCTATAATTGTATCATTGTCGATATCTATTTTCTTATGCCTTTATTAGTAGAATGGGAATAGGATTTTTCTAAATACGGTATCAATTCTAATATTGATCATTTCGTGAATATATTCAGAATATTCTGGATTGTTATTCAAGGAAGCACATGTATTAGATTTTAGAAGGTTGTACTTTTCCAGAGTGGTGACACTTCATTTAAAGGATAAAGCGTTCTTGGAACAAAACAAGAACTTCCTCAGGAGTCAATCAAAGGGTATTGTAGCCTCGAAATTAAAAACAAAGTCTGCGAAAAGTCAAGCTTATTTGGAAACTAGATTCAATTACAGGCAATTTTGAATTTTCCTTATACATAAAATGAAGTAAAATCAAGTGCATAGAAGTCAGTATGTGAAGTTTTATTCGAAATTTTCTCTAATGAGTGAGTTTCTAATCTTGTTATAGTACTTAATCTGCAACAACCACAGTTTGGATAAATGAAGCTCATTATTATGATTTGAAGTGTTTTGGGTTTCATATGAAAAGCAGGAAAAATGTATGGATTTTCAAGACGAAAAGATTATATTTCGAGTTGTCTGTTCGAAACTGTGTGATATACCAAGAGCATACATTAAAGTCCTACCGAAATTCAGAATTAATATGCATTGGTATCGGCCGATACGATGTATTGGAAGAATCAATTATATGTTATTAATAATACAGTTTCGTGGGCAATTTAGTTTGCAAATTTTTCTACAACCTACTTATTTGGTTCTACATTTTAAATCAGAAATTTCCATTCACCAAAACGTGAATGGTTTCGTGTCAAATTGCGAACGATTTGCAAATTTAACGCATACGCGTTTACATATTAATTATCCTACAGATACTGTAAATAGTCTATTATTATTTTGTGCCATGATACACTACTGCCGCCAATGTGCTCTCTGTTCCCATACTTACCAATGGAAGCAACGATCATTTTCAGGATTATTTCAATAATCATCTCTGATGGGTTTGTCCGTCCTTTCCCACAAAGACATCGTAACAAATAGCAATGGGTAGGTAGGCAGTGTCCAATCTTCTGAGATGTACACGCAATGCATGAATAAACTTTATCAAGATGGATTCACTAACAATCACGGGATCGAAAAGGAATTTCATCGCGGCTTTTTTCCACGCTAATTCTTCAACAGATTGAGAAGGGTAGAGATACTCCGAAATTTTATCATTTTTCTAGATCATTCATTTATACCATTCACGATAAAATGAACATTAAGAAAAACTGAATCTTCAACGCAGGAATGCAATAACGAATTCAATTTGCAGATTGAGTATAGCTGAAATATGAACTGCTTCACAAAATTTGAGGAAGTTTACAAATTCTTAAGATGTTTCAAACGATGTCTGGTGTTATATATCAAATGTTGATATATGATAAATGGAATATTTCTTTCCTATTTAAATTTTTGGCTTCTGGTTTGAACACTTTTTCAGCTTCAGGAGTTTTTTGGATAAGTTGAGATCAGTTAATGTCTTACGTTTCTGACGTCTACTCAGATTCCAGCTTTCGAAATTTTTAATAATGCCTAGACGTAAACTGTGCAAATAAAGCAAATAGGGCTATTCGTATGATTTAGCGGGGGACGTCTTCATAGACAAGTTGCAGACTTCTTTCAGGTTAGTGGAGGAGTGACTTCGAGACTCATCCAATGCCATCGAGAAACAGAAAACGAGACCGAAAGGCCTAGAAGTGGACGCTAATATGTACCACACGTGCTCAATATCGGTTTCTGACAGTGTCTATCCGTAGAAAACCGTCGAGTACCTGTCTGAATGTACAAAAGTGGCTTATGCATGCTTCTGTTGTTGTGGTTCCAATTGAAACAGTGAAGAAGACTTCATGAGGTTCATCTAAGTCCACGGCGACTTTTAAGAGGAGTTTCACTCACATAAGCTGAAAGTAAAAGAGTAAGTAAACTTGAGTTAGGAATGAAGGTATGTCTTGTTTACGAATAAACCAAGATATTGAGATTTTTTGATTAGTCGACGTGTTCGAGTATGGATTCTTCTTCGTCTGATACCTAGAAATCGTAGATCGCCACTGTAACTTCATCTGTTCAGTGGTGGTACAATATCCCTTTGTGTATAGGTACAGAACTGATGCCAAATGAGAACACGAATGCGCAGATTTGCGTCGACCAAGTCATCAACAATATTATACTTTCGTTTTATGCTGCTATTGGGCTAAATTTTCGATTCTTAAACGATAACGCCCACCCTAATCTTTCCAGAACTGTCGATGATGCCACAGAACATCATGGTATCCCACACTTGGCACTACTACCTCTGTCGCTCGACCTCAATCTGATTTAACACGCTTGGAACCAGTTGAAATGAGCATTGGATTTGGGTCAGCAACCCCCACAGACACTCCAAAATCTCAAGCAGATTTTACCGCAGCTTTGAAGGAAAACCAATCGATACCACTTCAAAAACCTGATCTATAGTATGGGAAAGAATTGTTTAGATATAATTAATGCTCGAAGAAATCACACATCTTATTAATTTCGGTTTTTTGGATTTTTGTTAATAAAAATTAAATTTCATTGAATATATAAGAAATGAAATTCTCTTTACAGCTAATGAATTTTTAGCGAGGGGGACAAAAGAAGCACTCATATAGACAAGTAAACATTCTTTAATCATACATGAATATTAGATGACCAAAAATTGGCAACTTCAAAGAGGGAATCTTAAAATTCTCACTCTTCACTTTTGTGGAGCAGATTATTTCACTCTCTCTTATATCCGAGAATCATTTTGACAGCAGTTAAGATAATATCAGCCAAATAGTCATCAAAGCTGTGCTAGTATTTCTTTTTCGATATATTATTATTTTCACTTAGCACATGATAATCTATTATGTATTCTTTCTCGATCTTCCAATAAAATTTCTTGATTCCAGCAGCTGAGATGTCTTCAAGAATATTCATAATCTTCGTGGCCTAACCACTCTTTGCCAATGGCGAGAAATCACAAAATCTGCATTCATCATTTTCAGCTTAATCCAATTGCACCAAATACTTTTTAAGGCCACTATCGCTTTTGAAAAATCTTCTTTGAAGCTCCTCTAACTGAAAGACGTCTTTGTCAAAGGTTAATAGTAGTGAATTGAATTGATCGCATTTGTCGTCTAATTATCCTAGCTTGTCATGGATGTCCTCACGACCAAAACTGTGAAATAGATAATTAGAAAATTCGTATCAAGATTCAGCTTCATACTGTACCAACACATGATAGCCATACAACTAATTAGTTTTATCTACAGATGGCATCTAAGCATGCTGAAACTCGAAACATACATCCTTTTTATCACTATTCCTAGGCTTGAAAAATATGTTCATCATTTCTAATCTCATAGCCCAAGAACCCTTTTCCAAAGGTGAGACAGTCTTTCACAAAATGTGTTTCTCTCTTCACTTCACAGAATATGCCATCATTTTCAGCTGCCTCTTATTGTACTAAATACTTTCTGAGATGAATATCCTTTTTGAAAGTCCGCGAAAAAATGTAACATACCTTTGCTGAAATCAAGATAGGGTTTCGATATCCCTTTGGTAGGATTCACAAGAAAATTTTGGAGTGCTTCAAGACTAACCAGAATAAGTTTCTCATCCTTTTTTTCTCAAAAGGTTTTTTGTATTTTCCTCCACAGAAAAATGTGAAATATATAGTGTAGCATTCTCTATGATGATCAATGATTATTTGTTTTAAAATTTGAATGGTATCGACCCAGAATTGTTTTGGTTCCAACAAGATGCTGCTACACCTCATGCTGCTACACCTCATGCATTTATTGAAAGAAAGATTTGGCGATAACATTATTTCGAGAAATGCTCCAATTAATTGGTCTCCAATATCATGCGACATAACTCCACTGGATTATTTTCTTTGGGAATATGTCAAGTTTATGCTGATAAACCAGAAACAATAGACGCTTTGGAAGCCAACATAACTCGTGTTATTGATGAAATAAGGCCTGAATTACTCGAAAAAGTGGTCCAAAATTGGTCTGGTCGAATGCGGTTCCTCAGAGCTAGTCGTGGTGGACATATGCCGGAAATTATTTTTAAAACATAAATGTCATAAAATTATCTTTCAAATAAAAAAAAAGTTTGGCTTCAATCTTAATTTGAATGTGTTTTATTTCAATTTAAAGTTCTATCACTCTAAGAAAAACACCCCATATAAAGTTGACCGGAAAGTAATGTCGCTTCTCTAAATTAAATTCAAACGAATAAAATATTTAAAAGTTTTAATTTTTAATCAATAATGTTATCACCTTCGTTATCAACCTTTTGCCATCTACTGTGCGAATTTTCAATGCGGGACCGATAAAAATTCAATTGATTTTTGCGTAAAATATCTTGAGATGGCCTTTTGGACATCATCCAAATTTTTAAATTCTTTGCCACTAAGAAAATATTGTAGCGATTGGAATAAATGGAAATTTGAGGATGCGATATCGGGCGAGTATGATGAGTGAGGCAGTTCCTCCCCCCGCATTAATTTTTTCCAAGGTTCGTTTTGCACATTGCGGTCTTGCATTGTCGTGTTGCAGAATATCGCCTTTTCTATTGACAATCTTCGGATACTGTTCGATTAAAGATTGGTTCACTCGATCCAGTTGTTGACAATAAAGATCTGCATTAATAGTTTGTCCAGGTTTCAGCCCTTCAAAATGAACAATTCCGCGTATACTTCACCAAACACAAAGAAGCGCCTTTTTAGGATGTAAACCTAGTTTCGCAGTACTTCGTGTTGATTCATTCGGAGATAGCGACTGCCTTTTGCGTTCTGGATTATCATAAGGACTCATTTTTCGTCTCCAGTTATCAAGCGATCAATAATCGGTTGTGTATGGTGCCGTTGAAGCTATACGTTGCATGTGATGGATCAGTTGGCTTCGTTCTCTTCGAAAAGATTATGGGGGATCCAAACATCTGCTCTGCTTTATTTTTGTAATCTGCTGAAAATGTTCTTGGATGGTCGACCAAGGTTGGTTAAGGGTGTTTGGAGCTTCTCGATTGTTTGACATGGATTTAATTCCACTTCTGCCCTTAGCATGTCGTTGTTTAATGTTGTTGGTCTTCTTGATCGGTAGGAGCCAGAGAGATCAAAATTACGGGATCGGCACCTATGCACTTGGATAAATATCACAAAAGTGTTTGGTCGCAACTATTGCGTTAATACCCTTGTGAAACTCAAAAAGCATACAATGCCGAATATGCTCTTCTGGTATTTGACTGGCCTTTTCACCCCAATTTGCAAAAATAAAAGTGTAATATTCAATTCTTTAGAAGTGAACAAGTCACAATAACAATAAGTACAGAATGAGCTTACAAATGACAATCAGTTATCGACATAAGCAGAAACGACAATACTTTTCCGTCCTCCTATTATTATTGAATGTGGTTTTGATTTTCAATTCTCTAATAAGCCTAGCTTGTCAAGTATGTCCTCACGTCTACAAGTAAAAAATACATTAATAATATATCAGTATCAATCAAGTCAAGAATCAGTTTCATGCTGTACCCAACACATGAAGTCAGCCACACAACTAATTAGTCTTATCTACAGATGGCATCTAAGCATGCGAAACCTCGCAACATCTATCTGATCACGCTATTACCATTCCTAGGCAAAATGAATTGCAATCATTCGAATTTCACGTATGCCTCCGGACGTACTTATTTTCGCTAATTAGCCAATCAGCCAAGTTAAAGCTCAATGTGGATAGAAAACCAGCGATCATCATTTTGATAGAAACCTCTGTAGAGAAAATTTTACTTCGCCGAATTGCAGTAAAAAATTAATTTAAAACTTATCAACAAGACTATATGAAAATCTAAGCATGAATTTTCCAATGTGGATGGATCAAATTTTTGCAAGAAATTTTCTGTGGTGAAATAATGAAAAAATTTAATTTCTGAAAGATGATTTGTATAGCGGTCTATACGAATTATTTCTTCGATACATAACTTTAAAGCCAATTTTTGGTGGATGACTATTGAAGTTTTTTTGAAACTGGAAAAGTGAACCGGACTACTTCATCCAATACAAATTGTGCTGGAACGGACGTTTCCGAACAAAGTGAAGGATGTAGAAAAATGGTCACAGACAATAGTTTTCAACTTACTGAATTCAAAAACTGGTTGGTTTTCGTCAGTTTGAAACGTGCACTTGTCTGCAATTTGCCTCTGTGATATATAAAACCTTGTCGAGTTTGTTTGAGTATAGAATTGTTATACAGATGTATGTTACACTGTCTCGATTTCTAAAACTTTCTATAACCATAGCTCATACTGCTTATTGATGATTTTTGGTATGATCAGCCGAATTCATTTATTCTCTAATAATTGTAAAATATTTCTCTTTATCCCATATTCTTTGTTTAGTATTTAAGATCACGTTGAAATACTCACCATACGAAGTCATTGTATGACAAAACAATTGTTACGAAATTTTAAAAAAATAGAGGAAAGTTAAAATTGTTTTCATTCCAACATAAAAAGAATATTGCTTCGTTCCAAAATATGAATCAGTTTTCACAGAATAGAAGTGGTCAGTCAGATCTTATGCTAATGTATTACAAATTTTGATTAAAATAATTGAATAAATTCGCGAATATTTTACGAAAAATTTCATTTCAAGTAATAAATCAAAATCGCCTATCAGTTCACAGTTACTACAGTGAGTTTGTTTTCAAAATGACCTATGGACGCAAAAACGATATTATAAGATACTTCTTTAATTCTAGGCACAAAGAAATTCCCTGGATTGTACTTCATGGACTAATGAAGAAAGAAATGGATATTTTAATTCGAGATATACTTCAAACAGATGAAATGAAATTAATTATAAGAGGGAGCAGCTTTTTTTCCGTGTATTGTTCCAATGTTTACACGATTCGATATGGGTCAAAAATAAATGACTTCCACCTTTCAGGGCAATTCATTACATTTTGAGCGTTAATTTGTATTTAGTTACCAGGCACGGGTTTTCTTAAGTTATGAGAGACCATGCTATATCAATATAAATTATAGAATAAGTTGCAACGGTCAGTAAATAACTGAAGTCTGAGGTAAGGCAGAAACTACAGCGGAAGAACGAGATATCATCTCCGCTAAAGTCCTGTGTCTCTGGATAAAATATGGCCCCATTTATCACAGCAGCTGATGACATCGAATTCTAGAGTTTAGTTCCTCAAATCCTACGAGAATTCGAGCTCTCTTATACTTTCAGCTGTATGATAACGCACCTATTGATTTTCAATGACCATATTCTGATTAATGTAGTCATTTTGTTTAAAATAAAATAAATGGAGGTTTATACTTGATAGAAGGTGCATAACATTATTTGAATATTTTAATATTTACAGATATATCCTGTTAGCCTTCTACATATTTAATTTCAAAAAATTATATTTAATATTGTAACTTCAGGAATTAAATATATATTGAATATGAATATGATTGAGTACTGACGAAGCAAAGTATCTCTTAAAACTTGTTTTTTAGTAATGTTTTTACATATCTTGAGATTTTCTAAAAAATAACTTAGTTAGATATCCAATAATATTGAATATTCTAAGTAAGACAGTTTTATGATGAAATTCTTAAGATTATGTTAAATATTTTTGAAAGATCTGTTTTCATAAGAGGGATGAGCAAAAACAAAATTTTGTCTACTCATAATATTTAATTTATATTTGTTGGATTTTGTTATATCATTTGGATGTCTTATAATGAATGTTTATTTTATATGTCGTTTGATATAGATAGTACTTATACAACATTAATTTAATTCCTGAAGTTATAATATCAAATATAATTTTTTGAAATTAAATATGTAGAAGGCTAACAGAATATATCTGTAAATATTGAAATATTTGAAAATTTTCGTTTATTTATTTCTCGAACAATCATCCTTCATAAGCAGACATTTTTCCATCGAAATTAATGCAAAACTTGATGTTGACAGGCTTTTAATATTGTGATGATTCAATGAAGAATTATTTCCACAATTAATTTTTTTATTTAATTCAAATGAATTTCCATCAAGTAAGAACAAATGTAATTAAATTCTTGATAGAAAAAAGGAATGTAAATTTTCCAAATAACTATAATTTGATT
The DNA here is from genome assembly GCA_034642435.1 of Megalocaria dilatata. Lineage (NCBI taxonomy): Eukaryota > Metazoa > Arthropoda > Insecta > Coleoptera > Coccinellidae > Megalocaria > Megalocaria dilatata. The sequence continues at coordinate 44,444,389 of CM067863.1, read as the reverse complement.
TCTGAGAGACAGTATGGCTTCATAGAGGTTATGTCGAAACAGGACGTCATTTCTTGAATCCTATTATTTATAATGTTGATGTTTTTATTTGATTCAATGGAACATATATTCGAATAATGTATGTCTTGTTCTATTTCTTATAATTGCATAAGATAACACGTTTTCTGCTGCAAGATTCTGGAATTAGAAACTTCAAAATGACCTTAAATTACCACAATTTTTCACAAAGTGGTAGGTCTCCCGAAACGCTGTTAACCTGAATCTATCCTTTCAAAAAATTGATTAGAAGCGGAAGAAGAATTAAAAAAAAAATATTTTCCACGGAAAATTCCATAAAATTTAGAATCGAATCCTTGAGGCGTTTCCTCATTCATGTTTCCCCCTTACTGCGAAGTAGTGAAGTTGTACGACCGGAGATTTGTCTGATAAAACATTTAGCCTCGAGCAGGAAGACACGCTTGTCGCTATTTATTTCACCGGTAGAAAAATAATTACCTCGTCAGCAATAAATAACTTAGATAATATCGTTATTTCGGCTTGTCAACAATTACCATTGAAGTGGTTCAACATAATCTATGTCGCTAATTACGAATTGAATAATAACCCCTATGCTAACCCCGATGGGGTTCACGTTCGGATTATTATATATGTTGCATTAAAAATATTATATTCTTTTCAATTAACCCTCTTTGACGAAATTTCATTTATAATTTAAAGTTTGATTAACTTCTCATGATGTGGGGATAAAGGCATCGATAATTTTTCTTACAAACAAGAAAATGACAAAGGGAAAATATTTCACTTGCTAGAAGGCTTTTACAATAACTTAAATATCACACAGATTAATTCTGCTAACCTCACTACAAATTTTAATGTTATGAAAACTTTTTGAAATTAAATAAAATAAATGTCTTAGAAAACACAGTTTCAATTAAGTAGACATATAGAATTAACACTCATTACACAGCACCAGAAGGAATAAAAGAAAACAAAGAAAATATAGAATATTGATTCAAAATATTATAAATACTTGAAGGATACATCGTTTCCTGACATTTATTTAATTCTCATAAAATTAAAATTTTTTGTGAGGTAAGCAGAATAAATCTGTTAGATATTTAATATTTTATAAATCCTTCTATCAAGTAAAACCTCCCTTTTTACTATTTAAGAAATGATATTTTTCAATGTGGAATAATCGGTAAGAATCGAAGTCCTGAACGTCAAAAAGAAAGAATGGTGGAATGAATCCGTGAATTCGTGAGAGCAGGTGAAAATTTCGAACAATCGGATCGAATCGTATATATACAAATTGAATTATCCATAATGGAATTTGTCATTAGTTGTTGGTCCAAAACAATATTTCTTCATGAGAAATTAAAACAGATTCAGTCAGTATCCAGTGGTGATTGGAAATGAATACGCCCCCCTGCTGAAAGTCTCGGCTGCCCCCCGTTGTAAGTCGCAGACTCTCATTATTTACATGAGTTTCTTTATGAAGGCCGACCGACTTGAGTCCTTATACTCCTTGCCGCGATCTGGCTCAAAAATAGGGCTTTCATTATTTCCCCATAGACAAGATATATATTAGACTAAATTGAAATACCATTAGAATGAAAATTAAGTTTGAGCACACAAAATTACCAATATATACCAATAATATTCAATCTCGTGCTAACGTCAAATCTAATACTAATCTGATTTTGATATCATAATAATAACTGAAATCAACCACATACTCACGAAATTTATAGTTATTACTCATTGAAGGCTTTTGAAAAAATTAAATAATAAATTTGAATATTTTGAGAAACTTCACTTGACTTATTTCTGGAAAAAAAAATAATTGCGTCTATCAAAAACTTTCTCTACATAACGACATAAACATTTATATTCACTCTTGTTAAGCCATGAAAATTTTCGAAAAACTAAAATACCTACTACCTATGAGTTTAAGACAGTAAAAAATATCATTGACTTATTAATGTAACATATGTTTCTATTTATACATTATTTCTCTGGTACTAAACGTAAATTACTACCATTTAAATAATATAGAAATTAAAACAAGTTTTTAGAAATTACAATGTTTTACTACCAAAACAATCGGAAGTTACACACATATTTTTGTGATTGCAGTTTCGAAGTATGATTTCATCATTGAACAACAATTGCACAGGTTCAATGACAATTATGTAGTTAATTATTTAAATATTTTAATTTTAGCCTTCTACATATTTAATTTCAAAAAATTATATTCAATAATTGTAACCTGAGGAATTAAATTAAATGAAATTAAATATGTAGAAGGCTAATATTAAAATATTTAAATAATTTTATATACCTTCTATCAAGTATTAATCTCTATTTATGTTAAATTATGTAGTTATTATACTGCAATAATATAGTTTTAGTGTATACCAGTTAAATACTTGCACTAGATGGCGATAGTGTATAATTAATACCTTGATGTTCCTGTGCAGAGCGATATGGATGCGTGACAGGTTTGTAGTCCTTAGACATAACAGGACACTGACGAGAAACCAATAAATTTCGAAACGTGCGCATGTCTGCTACTTATCCTAATCGAGCTTGTTTGAGTATAGAATTGTTATACAAATGTATGTTACACTGTCTCGAATAGTAGAACTTTCTATAACCATAGCTCATACTCCTTATTAATGATATGTGGTACAGATCAGCCGAATTAATTTATTTAAAATCCTATCATTTTTAATGAAAACCCCTTCATTTATTTAGGGCCTTATTAAAATATTTAAATGATACATTCTTCAATGATGATAACGGTTTGAAACAACAATGAGGTCAAACCTCATAATGAAGCCCTAGGAAAGATAACAAAAAATAATCGATCAAAATGGGATAATTTTCTCAGTTGTTCTTGAGCGATTCACACAATTTCGATTCTTCACATCACCAACTTGTCCCAATAGCTCAAATTTTTCCACCACTTTCACTATTGCCGGCCGAAAAGGTACTTCACGATGACACATAAGTGCTTCGGTTTTGCGAACTGTGATTGCAAAATTTTCACCATTTTTATAGTGAATTTTAACAATTTCAATGCGTTGTTGAAGCGTGTATCGTTCCATTTTTAGAAATGACGTAGTTTTTACTTGTCAAATGTCAAAGATAATAGCTTCAAAAGTGACAGTTATTCGAAATGAAACGTCTTATTTCAAATCCCTTTTTTTCAATATATTCGAATTTATTTTGATGAAAATTTCAACTGACAGCCACAATTCTTAAAAAATTCGAATATCTGATTATAGATCGCAAAAGAGTGGAAAACTATCGGCTGGATGACTTGACAGCTCATAAATGCAGTAATTACAATCTGTGGGCGCCATATTTGACATCAAACTTGAATTATGGTTTATACGAGACATCCTAATGAGGACCCTATCGCCGGTATCCTCTGAAGTCTGGACAATGCCACGCAACTTGTATGTTTCCCAACGAAGATGTTTCTAGTTACTATTTTCTACTATGTTGGCATCATTATCAACCTTATAAACGGATACGTTATGATCTCAAGTCGAGCCAATTTGTTCAAAGTTGTATATATATATATGAAATATAAAAAAAATTTTAAAATAACATATATATCTAAATATTCAATCACAATCACGCATTAAGTACTAATAAATCCTGAATACAATTACAGTTCGTTTACAACTTTCATATATAATAATACATTATCAGCTATAAAATCATAATAACAGATTTATTCTGCTACAAATTTTAATTTTATAAAAATTTGTAATTAATAATTTGTATTTTCTTTGTATTCTTTTATTACTTTTGGTGCTGTTTAATGAGTGTTAATTCTATATGTCTACTAAATTGAAACTGTGTTTTCGGAGACATTTATTTTATTCAATTTCTAAAACTTTTTGAGAAAAAATTATAATAAAATTAAAATTTGTAGTGATGTTAGCAGAATGAATCTGTATGATATTTAAGATATTGTGCAATAAGCCTTCTATCAAGTAAAAGAAAACCCCTTTTTATCTTTCTATTGAATAATCTCTGCATCATATAACATTAATCATTTCTTATAATATTTATTATCGACCTCAACAGAATAATTTCCCACAAAATTTGAAAAATTGAATTGTGAATTGAAATATAAAATAGAAGAATAATGAAGTATGATCTGGTCTATTTTTTGAGATTTCAAGACTTAAAATTGTATTCAATTCAGAATACAATTATATTATTTATCATTTTTAACAAATGTATGTTGAAACAAGCACGTTATACTGAAAAATATATTAACTTTCAGCAGAATATGACGACAGAACAGATAGTCAACTCTCATATTGAATCAATTTCGTGTCAATTTCATGATATTATGACTTTTTGGTATGAAATCATGTGCGAAAAGTGGTTTGTCATTAAGTCCTCAAAATGCTACAGAACAGCTCTTTGAGGTATTGTGATAAGTTTCTATAGAGGTGGAAGGGGTTTAGGTAGGTATCAAAATTTGAATATCAAAACAAATTGAAATATGTTTATCTTCTACAATTTTAATTTCCAAAAGAATTTTTTATTCAAAAACTTTTAGAATTAAATTAATGTCTAAAACAAGCACCGCTTACATTTAATAGACGTATATAATCAAAACTCAATATACAATGTCAAATGAAATAAATAACCCAGCAGATATACGAAAGTAATTAAAATTAATAAATAAATATTCAAACGAGACAAAATTTTGTTTCTGGTCTTATCTTAAGAAATACTACTTGCCTTATAAAAACATGAACACACTTGAAGGACTTCCCAAAGAATATAATTTATTTGAAATATTTAATACATTTAAATATTCGAACAAATTATTTCAAAAAACTCTAAAAAATGTGCACTATATTTTCAAAAAACAAATATACTTCTAGATAATCCCTTCATCAGCCGTTATTAATAATCCAAATATCAAAATCAAAAACATAACCTACATCACTCACGTGTTAAAAGACTTAAGCTTCGAACTACAGATCAACTATATATTCAAGATTGATCTATGTTCTAACAAAATCAAAGAAAGATTGATCTATGTTCTAACAAAATCAAAGAACAAAGTGAGTTATTTTAAGGTTTACCTAAATCCATTGACACCGTATAAAGAAATTTATTGAAGCCAAAATATAATTATATATTATATATAAAATAAAATAGAAAGGCTTTTTACTTGATAGAAGAAATATAACAAAATTTGAATATCAAAACAAATTGAAATATGTTTATCTTCTACAATTTTAATTTCCAAAAGAATTTTTTATTCAATTGTCTCGTTTGAATATTTATTTATTAATTTTAATTACTTTCGTATATCTGCTGGGTTATTTATTTCATTTGACATTGTATATTGAGTTTTGATTATATACGTCTATTAAATGTAAGCGGTGCTTGTTTTAGACATTAATTTAATTCTAAAAGTTTTTGAATAAAAAATTCTTTTGGAAATTAAAATTGTAGAAGATAAACATATTTCAATTTGTTTTGATATTCAAATTTTGTTATATTTCTTCTATCAAGTAAAAAGCCTTTCTATTTTATTAGGTAGGTATGATAAAAGCATTGAAGTTTCATCGTATTTGTAAATTGACAGAACAAATAAGTTGGACAATAGATGACAATTGGCTCGTTCTACATACTACATCTTGTAACGGAAAATGTAGCAACGAAAATCATTATTGTTATTGGCTTCGATCGATTACGGAGTTTTATTATTTAAAAAATAGGAACTAGAATTCAACCCATCAATACCATTATATAATTAAAAACAATTATTTGCACGAATTCAAGTTTTGAATCAACTCTCATTGGATCATTATAAATGAACTCGTCATATTTCGCTTCATGGCTCTGACTTTCGATTTTTAGCAGATCTTTCCTTTGTTAATCTCTTACTGTGTCAACCCGCCTTCAAATAAACTAACAAAACATAAGATCCCGAGTAAGATAGCAAGAATCTCACCATTCAACTTGTTCAAAATTGTTTGGATCAGACATAAACACGCTATCATCTATCATCTGTAAAAAATTGTCAAAGGATAGAAAGGTGCTATTTTCTAATGAAATGATAGGGGACGATCGAATGCCTTTAAGGATTTAGGTACCCACAAAAATGTCCAGATAATCATTCGTTATTAGTTTACTATTAATTTTAAGAGGTTCCGAAATTACATATAATTTCCCAAATTCTTAATTGCTATATTCTCAGAAATACCTAGACCCATGTCAAAAGGTAGTTAAACTGTATTATTAAATTGTCACAGAATCTTGAAAACGTTCTTACAATATAAAAAACGTTTGTGAAGACTGACACGCTTTATCACTAGACTCTGGAAAACTGAAACTGTTGAATTATTAGTTCCTTCAGTTGAGCAGACTATTAGAAAAAATCGAAACCACAATTCTCAAACAAATACACGACTTCGACAATTTAAGTTTTCGATCATGTTACTCTTACCTCTAATATGACGTAAATGATCCAGTAGAATTGAATGCTGACTAGTTTGTTAGTTAAATAATTAGCATAAAAGAGTTGATAATACTCACTAAAGAACGAAATAAAATGATATCGATTTCATAATGAAAGGGGAGTTTTTACCTGATATAAGGATTTACAATATCTTAAATGTCAACCAGATTAATTCTGATAACCTCACTACAAATTTTAATTTTATAAAAAATTTAATGAAAGTGAATAGTCAATTTAAATATTAGAACGGATTGATTTGATCGATGCTTGATAGAAGTTATTTATAATTGATCAATTAATGAAACCATTGTTTCTATTTCTACTCCATTTTAATGGTATTGCTTAAAAATATTTATTCGATATTTTAATCAAATTTTTTCAATTAACTGATATTAATGTTACAAAAATTTCTACTATTATATTCAAATAAGAATATGTTGAATGATTGAATTTATCAGGAATACACGAAGAGAAAAATGTTTTCATTTTTGCCTGAGATTTTCCTGAAATGAAAGTTTATTTTTCAGGCCTAAACTTTTCTGAAGCCGGTCTTGAGTATGGATATCCTTATAGATAAAAAAGTAATTCGTCAATTTTATCCCTTTGAATAGGACAGAGTTTAGAATTGTTGGAGGGTCCTTAGGGATTCCATCCTGTATAAACGACAAAGGAGAAAAGAGATCGAGAGAGAATGAAGCGCTGGGAAAGCGCGTGATACATATACATTCTCATCAATAACTCACTATCGTCCTCGTGAAATATGGAATTGTGGCTAAAATGACGTATGGCCACCAGTCTTCAGGCCCCACAATAACGTATCCCTTCGTCTGTTCTGGCCCTTCACTGATTTATCTTAATTAAGATACTTGTACGTTATTTTCCCAACTTTGGCTACTTTTATCTCCTACAAAGGGCGAACTTTCCTTCTATAAACACTACTTAAGATCTTCTCCAACTTGAACACTTCAACGAAAGAATGCCAAAAATATAATTACAATTTTCATATTTGAAATTCATTCACAATTTGCTAATCTAAAATTCAGTATTACTTCTGAATTCACACAAATTAACTATAAAGAATCATAACGCAAGTACAGTAACAGAAAAAATAATTCAATATTTCCACTATCATTCAATTACACTGCTCAAAAAGTGGTTATTCCAGAGAAAACTGACTTTTTGCACTTGAATTAAATTTTCAGAATTACTAGTATCATGTGAAGATGCGTATGTTTTCATATTACACACACGTACAAAATATGGTCTTCATGACACTGTATGGCTCAATTACAAAAAAAAAACAAAAACTACATTTCTTATAGGTGAATGATCTTTTTTTGTGATCCGTATATGCGATGAGTGCTATTCAGTTTTGGATTAATTGTCACGAGTTTAACATGCGTTTAGAAGTCGTCTAATTTGAGCAATTTGTGTGCTGGTTGAACGAAGGTTCAACTCAACAAAAAGTTGCTAACAGTCTCTGGGTTTCGCGAAGTATAGTAAGTAGAGCGTGGAATCGCGATCGTATTAGTGAAAGTGCTGCATATACTCATAGGGGTAGAGGAGCAAGAGCTACAGTCGTCGCACAACATCGACTAATAATACGGTTAACTGCACGACAAAATCCCTTCTTCACAGCATTCAGAATTAATAGCTCATTACGGTAAGCTACCGGTAGAATAGTTTCTGGTCAAACAATCCGAAATAGATTGCACAGTTCAATTTGAGGGCAAAAAGATCCACCTGGCACTCGCGATTAAGTAGGGAGTACCGGGTTGTAAGAAATCGTCGGGCTCTTGAACATGAGAGCTGGAACTTGCAAAGATGGAGATCCTGCCTAATCATGGATGAGTCCAGATTTCATCTGTATCAGTCTGATGGGCGAATGTTGGTGAGACGAGAACGGGGGGTCAACGGTATTTTAAACGCTCAACCCTGCTCAGCTCACAAACTTTTTGTCTTTGTTCTGAATCTTCTAATAATACAATTCTCATGATATTTTGCGAACATGTTTGTTACCATTATCCTTCTAAACCCCAAATTTCAGATCAATCGAATTTGAAGCTTGGAAAATAATAGTGAAAATAATAAAAAATTCCAAATGTGATTAACTGCGAAAACATTGTATTAATTTTACCCTTTAACGTACACAACCCAGATATTCAGTTCCCAAACCTACCCCGAAAATTTATGATCTTTATCTCTTTCCGTTCGAAATTTATAGTGTTCAATGTAGGGCTCAACGTTGATCCGCTCACAAAAATTGGTTTTTTTAACTTCTAATCATACGATCCTCATGAAATTTCGCACGATTATGCGCGTTATTATTCTAATTTTAAGTACTGAATTTCAAAGCGAATGAATTGTAGTTCCGAAAATATTGGGAAGAATGTGCCCATTAATGAATTTAACCGCTCTATTTAGACCCCAAACCTTCGCATCTATATTATAGATTTAAATATTAAAATATTCAAATAATTTAAGGTGTATTTGTCGTTGGATCGCCTGCAATACCTAACAAAATATCCACAGTATCTTCAACAAATCGCGCTTTTCTTTTTAATGGTTTGACATACCTAAGTTCTCTGAATTGTGCATGAATTTTAGACACAGTATCTTGTGAAATATTAGGCAACTGAAGATACCTCTGATTAAATAAGTTTGCTACTTCAACTTGACTTCTGCAATTATCACCGTAACCGATCAACTTTAAAATCTCAATTCGTGATCAGTTAAATATTTCATTATTACTTCTACAAGAAATACGTTTTCAATAAGCAATTTACAATTTCGATCTAAATCCCAACACCGCAACATCTGACTAATAAAATTCCACTGTATATTTAATTTTATGCTTAAAAAGCGCACTATTGAATTTGAAAGTTGACGTGTCCCAATGTTTTTTATAATTCTTCAACATAAGGACACAAAGAATTTTATTCCATATGTGGTTTCCTACGAATTATATTAAAACCTAAATTTCCTAGCATATTTTCCATAAAAATCTGTCGAAAATCGCATTAATGATTGGTTCTCGAGGCATATAAGGAGGTGATAGCCGTGCTTTAAGTTTAAGCAATTTAAATAGTGGATGAACAGAGCACAAAGCGTAAATCATTGGATAATTATTGTTGAACTTCTCAGCAGCCTTGTAAGTAGGAATGGAGATAGCCCCCTGCCAAGAGCGCATACATAAAACCGGTAACAATATCCAATTCTACATGTTAACCGCCCTGCTATCTATTTTTGTATGTCAACTTCTTTACACCTTCTAATCTAGAAATATAATAGGATTTCGAGTAAATAATTATTACTTCACTCTTGGTGCTGTTTGGTTTCACGAAACCATTATATGATACTTGAATCATAAATTCATTGCTTTCAAAAAATTCCACCATTTTTCATTCAAATGATACATTTCAATTATCGCATATATTCATTCCGATTTTGCCGATATCTGAAGTTGATTTTCACTAAGACTGAGTCAATGTATTCTTGCTAATAATGTTTATAATCTAATTATCTAATTTACTAATGACACTATCTGAGGGTATAAATATAAAATTTCACCAATTTACCATCATTAGTTTTCTAGGTATCCTCAGTGAAAGACGACCAGAATGACTGACACCACAATGATGAAAAAAATCGAGTATCGCGCCGTTGTAAAGTTTCTCGCTAAACAGGGAAGAAGTAAAAAAAAAAAATCATTCATGAAGAGATGGTTGCTGTTCATCAAGACCAAGAAAGCGATTTTCCGACGATGAAGGACTGAAGGTAGTAATTAATACCTATTTTGAGGAGAAGCCTGAGGAATATTTTTTACAGAAGCTTATTTCTCGATCTTACAAATGTATTGAAGTTATAGACTACATTGATAAATAAAATTTTTATGAAATTCGCAGTGATTTCTTTCATGCCTATACCGAGAATACATTGAAGGCCCCTCGTATACAGAAAGTGGACCATTTAAAATTTGCATTTTATATACCTAAAAACTCAAAAAAAGTGGCGATACAATTAACAATTTTTGGAAATAAAAATAAGAAAAACATTGCAAAAAGGAGGTTCAAATAACCTTCAATACACAGAAATACCTATAAAGAAAAATATGCGAAAAAAGGGATATGAATAACCATAAATATATTGGGGTCAATTATCGGAATTACCAAAATAAGTGAAAATATTCAACAATGGGGATTTTACATCTGTTTGGTCGTTAAGAAGAATTTAGAGGTTCTTGTACATACTTCTGCCTCCGAAAGCATGAGGCTGGTACTTTTATTTTCATAATGGATAATTTCAAAGTTATTGTTGAAATTATGTCCAAATTCTTTCAAATAACTGGCATATGTTGAATATGAGATGTCTGAGGTTAAGCTCCGATGGTGTTCGTGAATTCTTTTCCTAAAAGATCTTCCTGTTTGACCAATATATACCAAGAGCAATCACTAAAAGTCAACATATGAACTCCAGATTTATTGTTTTTATTTGTTTTATCTTTGTGATTTTTTATATGAATTCCTGAATCATTAATGGAAATGTATCTTTTTGTCAATTTTTTCTTGAGACGGTTAATTAAATTTAACGCAATTTTCTTTTTTTTTCTTTGTTTGAACAAAAAACAATATTTAGTGTCATAAAATGAAAAACAAATGTTTTTCTAGTTTCATATTTATCCTATATTTCATTTCATATTTATCTTATATAATTTTTTATATATTTTCAGTGAAAGTTTCTGATATTAATTTTTAATTGTAACTTAGAGATTTCACCAAGTGATCCCAAAATTCATAATATATATATATATATATATATATATATATATATATATATATATATATATATATATATATATATATATATATATATATATATATATATATATATATATATATATATATATATATATATAAGTATGATAATTTTGAAAAGTGAGGTGCAGAGTCGAAATGGTCAGCATTAAATTTTTTAACTGTTTTTCATTTGAGTGTGCTCAGAAAAATTTCGAAATGCTGGTAGCATTCTTCAGTTTCCTTCTAAGACAAACACGGAAAATTGGTCATGTATTTCCAGTGGGTTCATTGCATATTCGATTTCTCATTCTTTCCGAGCTAGAATGACTGTACATTATTCTGAATAGCACATAAATAGGAAACCCATTTATCTTCTAGTTAAGGGATGTAGGAGTCTCTTCTATTTCACATTCTAGTCCCTTTACCCATTTACATTAAGGTGCACGTTTTATTGGTTCATAGTAACCATGGGAATAAATGGAAAATGCTGTTTCTAATGTAATAATTTTAATATTGACCACTTTGTATATGTTACGAAACCTTTGATTTTCAATTTGTTTATTCAAACTTTATGATAAATTGGTTTTTCTTAATACTTTTTATTATTTTATTGTACATATAAATATTATTTTTTGGTCGTACATACTATCATTTGGACATAACTGAGTTCTTAAAAATACCTTACAAACTTTGTGTAACATAGAACATGTAGAATTTTTTTTAAATTCACTATATTCTAAGTTTTTTGAGAGAAAGACATGTGGTTTTAGGCGAATGAGATATATTTTTTCTAATTACTTTCATGTTCTGTATTCCAAGTTGAATTGACCGGATACCGATGTTGTGATTCCAAATGGCTTTTTTGAAGATGTGCTTCATGTTTTGGGAGTTTTTTTTAAATACCTTTTTTAAAAAGAGTTATTCTTGAAAAAACTCTTGAGGATATGTTGTGCATTTTTGGAAAGCAATTTGGTTTTCATAATACGTGAATACGTAACAAAATTTTGTATCATTCAAATGTTTATTTAATATTTCTGATTAATAATTTATATTTCTTTGAATTCTTTTATTCCATTTGGAGCTGTGTAATGAGTGTTAATTATATATGTATATTAAATTGAAACTGAGTTTTCTAAGGCAGTGTTTGAGAAAAAATTTTTATAAAATTAAAATTTGTAGCGAGGTTGACAGAATTGATCTGTATGACAATTAAAACAAGCATTATAAGTTGAGACTCGTAAATTTTCAAAAATTAAGAAGAATTTTATTATAAATTCTTATATTCTCCAGAAAAAGATCATGATGTACAGACTATTTCATTTGAATTTCATCTGATTGTCAGAAACAACTCAGCTGTAAACTTTCAAAGTTTACAGGACGAAACGTCGTTTCAGGTTTATTCCTCCCACGGGAATCTTACAATTTGAGTCCAGTAAGGACGTTAAGTATAGGAAATGGGGAATGACAGCGTTGAAAAGGGGATTTTGTTCCAATCCCCAGACCTTGTCCTTTGTCAAAAAAAATTCTGAATTGAATCACTCTTCTATGGCGAACCCTCAGCTCATGCTTGATTTATGCAAGTTGTCATTCAAGTCAGGTGATGAAGTTCCGAAAAATATGTGAAAACATAAGGATAAGAAAAGAAATTCATATCATTTCTATTTTTACTCAATATATCTCTATGGCCACCAAAATTAGTTTCATTCTAGATATAAATAATTAAAATTTAATGATACCATTTACAATTCAAACGAAGGTCTAACTGTGGGAAATCTAATTAGTCCAAATTTTCTCAAAATTTGAAGAGATGATTAGTACGTTACTTTGTGATATTTCTTTTTAAAATGAAATAAGAATTTCCTTAGATTTCTACCACTTTTTATTACCTGAATATGCAATGACTCGAGTTTCGTAGTGTTTTCTACATTTCCAAACTTCAAACTTAAACACTACGAAACTCGAGTCGCTGTATTTTCAGTTGATAGAAAACTAAGTAATTCCTTATTTTATTCCATTTCAGATAGAATTTCAATGAGTTTATTAGTGAAATTCATCGAGCTATTATTTTCGATTTGGAAAAACAAAACAATTGAAGTATGAGTTTTCTTGATCTTAACTTTCCAAGATTTCAGTATTTTGCACAAACCGATATTACTATTATTGGTCAAACTTCAAACTATTATATTTAACCATAAAATGGCAGCATATCACAAAATGATCCATAGATTAGTTAACGTACAGATTGTGTTCAATAACGGCTACAACCCAAGCTATATTGAAAAAATTTCAACCAAAAAACAAACAAAAATTGCATTTGTCTTTTGTACCGTATTATAAAGGATTTGACTGCAAATACATTTCCATTCCTTGCATGACTTAAATATCAAATAACATTGCTCAATATTTTAGGAAAAAATTTCACTTAAATGTAGCTTTCATAATGATTAATAAATATGAAATTCTTGTCGAAAAAAACAAAGATGAAACAATTGATAATAAGTCTAGAGTTTATAAGTTAACTTGTTATGATTACTCTATGGTATATATTGGCCAAACTGGTAGATCCTTCAAGAAAAAAATTTAAGATCAACACCAGAGAATTCAGATTTCAGTCAGACATTTCACGCTCGACATGGTCATTTAAAAGAATTTGGACATCATTCCCACGTCTACTATTAAATTGTCCATAAACAAACAAATTACTAGACTTACACTACTAGAATCGCTTGAAATGAACGGGTACAAATCCCTTAAAATTCTTCTCAATGAACAAGCAAATCCTTATTTAAGATGTGTATTACTGTTTAAGAGTTAGTTCAAAATGTAAATATGAAGAAGACACAATATTGGCGACACAATAGATGTTCATTCTCAAAGTGGAAGTAATTCTTCATTATTTTATTCAATCACCTATGTCATCTCCATCGATGGAATAAATCGATATATTCCCATTTCGTTCAACAAGAAACGAAAAAATTGTTTTAATACATTAAAAAACTTTTACTCCTAAAAGTGGTGTGATAAAATGTATTCTTCCGCAAATGTACAGTATCCTTTTTAAGGCAAGGGTAAACCCCTTGTTCGGTGTTTCCATGTACTTTATTTAATTTTATTTCGCCGTTATGTAAAGCAGTTCACATAAAATGCACGACTGGGTTCTGAATTTGCATGCTTTCAAATTTAGGTTTTTATTGGACTTTCATCTAATGCTCTTTGACCACCCGTTTTATTGTCTATTCGGTTACCACCTTGACTCTTTGTGATGAAGGACCCTTCCCATTTAGAGTGAAGGATTTTGAATTCATGAATGATAATGAAACAAGATTAGATACTACTTTCATCTAACTGATATTTTTCGAATAGTGTCACTTACATGTTTGATATGGCAATCGTAAAATATTAGTACATAAATAAATGAAATAAAACGAAAAGTTACTATATTTCAGAAAACCTAACTGCTCCTTAGTTTAATTGTTTGGATTTGAAATATTAATAATGTAGAATACATTGAATGGATTATATGTGATTCGAATTCATTTTATATACTTCATTTCTATGAATTATATAATCCAATTAAATCAGATAAACATTTTATATTTATTCGAAACTCATTACTAATTATTCATCTATATTGTACAACACTCTAAATTATAAGGGAATTGATAAAAATAAAAAAAAAATGATCGAAATTAAATAACTTACCTACTTAGCCAATACTGTGGTTTGAAGTTAAACATAAAATTGATAATTTTGAGTTATAGCCTATTACATTCAATCATACACATTTTACTTTCAAGCTTCAATATCTTTTAAATGTAATAATAAATAAAATAATTATCTCTAGGGGTCCGTAAACAATTTAACTTCCGAAAGGAAAGAACTAGAGCCTTGAAGCTTTCAGGAAATGTTAGGGGTCTAAATATTTCGGGTAATTTCGTTTATGGGCAAAATCGGGTCAATAGTGTCGCAGTTATTTTTCATATTTTTCCCAATACTTTCGAAACTACAGATTCGAACTATCTGAAATTCGGGATTAAGAAGTAGAATAATAAATTTCGTGAGAATCGTATGATAAGAAGTGTCGAAACTAAAATTCTGAGCGGATTAGCGTACAGCGCTATATCAAACATTATAACTTTCGAACGTAAAGAGATAGAGCCTTGAAACTTTGGGGGCCTGAACATCTCAATTGGGTAAATTATTGGACAAAATCAATCCAATGGTTTTGCAGTTATTATCCATCATATGTAGCTTCTTTATGAAGTGATTCAGAAATTAAAAGGAGGAAATGGACTATGAAACAAGCGCGCAAAATACGCTGACTTCAAGTCACAGCTTTTCTCAAATTTTGTAAATTCATATGGGGCATTTTTTGGTATGGAAATTATTCATAATATGTATTTATATGAAACGGTTAATTGTTGTACATTGAAGTATTTTCATTGTTTTACTGTTGAATCGATTACATGTTTTCCACCACGTACAAGCAGCATTTATTGCTTCTGTGGATTTCCATATATTTATTCTCATTATGTAATATTGTAATGCAGGTTGAAGTATTTTGTGTGAATAAGCGATGATGGTGATGATATTTGGTAGTGTTGTACGATATTTGACCATTCTATAGGTCTATTTAAATGAAAACATTTTGAGTTCATTTTATGGAATATTGAATTATGTATAAGTTTTACGAATTAATTCTGTTTTTATATTTAAAATTGAATATTATCCTTCACCAAGAATATACTTTTTAAATTCATTTTATTTTATATATAACAAAACTACACGTCAGAATGAAAAAAAAATCATCAGCTCAGGGGACAGCTAAAAGCGAAACAAACTCTTATTTTGAGGCGAAACATTCATCAAGAAACGTATCAAAAAGTTCCAATAGAAGATTTCATTTTGAATAGCCCGCTTTCTGGGCAGCTATCACTTTTGAAGCTGTCATCTGTTGACATTTGACGAGTAAAACTACTCCATTACTAAAATAGGAACGATACAAGCCTCAACAACGCATTGAAATTGTTAAAATATCTGCTACAAAAATGGTGAAAATTTTGCAGTCACAGTTCGCTAAACTAAAACACTTTTTGGTCGTCGTGAAGCACCTGTTCGGCCGGCAAGAGTGAAACTGGTCGAAATATTTGAGCTGTTGAGATAAGTTAGCCATGTGCTGATAATATTGCTGCAGTAGCCTGTGATGTTGACGAAAATCCAGGTTTGTCGATTTCTCGTCGATCTTTAGAATTAGGCATTTCACAAACGACATTACACCGTATAGTTTAGTTAACACAAGAACTCAAGCCGGTCGATCACCAGCAACGTCGTATCTTCGCTGATTGGGTTCTAGAAATGCATCAAAATGATCCGAATTTTCATCGAGAAATCATCTTCTGTGATGAGGCCCATTTTCACTTCAGAGGCTATGTTAATAAGCAGAAATTTCACATTTGGAGCTCAGAAAATCCCACAATGATTGTTGAAAAGCTTCTCCATCATCAACGAGTCACTGTTTGGTGCGGTTTTTTGGCTGATGGTATGATTGCACCTTGCTTATTCGAAAATGAGTCTGTTGCAACTGTTAGGGTAACTAGATTGCGCTACTGAGCCATGATTAATGATTTTTTATGGCCAGAATTAGAAGATATTGATGTGGACGACGTTTATTTTCAACAAGACGGCGCTACGTACCACACAAGCAACGAAACAACAGCAATTTTGCAAGAAATGTTATTTCTCGAATACGTGACCACAATTGGCCACTGAGTTCTTGTGATTTTACACCTTTAGAGATTTTTCTGTGGGGCCACGTGTAAAATAAGGTCTATGCCAATTCTCCACAATCTTACCTCAAAGATGGAATTCGTGAAGTTATCGAGGACATCCATTGTTAATGGCATACCTTCCACTTTACAATGAGAATAAATGTCTATTGATTTCTATTAAAATATACTCCTTCTTTTTTAATATCAAAATGAAACCTCTTATTGGAACACATTTTAAAAACTCTGGGATGATTGTATCGCTCTTGAAGGCAAATATATTAATTTAAAAAAATATATATGAGACTACAACAATTATTTCAACACGATGTGGCTTCTTCAGGTATTACATGGTACTGTCTCAAGCCACATCGTGGTGAAACAATTGCTGTCTCATTTATAGTTTTTTAATTAAAATGAGTTTCCACCAAGTAAAGACCGAATCAATCAAATAGCAAATATATTAGTTAATAATGTCAAATTCGATCAGAAAGAACTGATCTTTATTCATTGAACCCGGAATTTATCAGCCAATAAGTTACTATAAAATGTTTGCCGAAAATGACTGGATTCACTTCATCTTTATAATATCAAGCAAAATAGAACTATTGTTCTAAATAATAATTTAGAGCAAGATCTGGATATCATATCATTGACAAAAGTTGCCATACATGTGCGGTTGATAATGAATAAGCAATAGACTTCCATCCAGCTCCATCATCAATATGTCTCAGGTATATTTAACCTATAATTTTCCAAATATCTTTTAAATCGCGTGCTTGATTTCACCTTAGGCCATCCTCTCTTGCTTATTAACCGCCTGTTCGCTCTGACTGCGCATTATTTTCAATTCATAGTGTATAATTGTTCGGTCAATTGTTATAAGCGTTTATACCTAATAATTGCTACCGAAGCTTTTTGTTCAAGTTTTCGGTTTTTTGTGGTAAACTGCTCAGTTATAATCATTTTTTGATTAGGAGCAAAGTGCCGGACTAATTTTCGTTTTATTCTCCCTTGATTTCATTTCGAACTCGTTTAAGATCGAAACTAAAGTTCTCGAAACAACGAATAAGGTGATCAATCATTTTTGGCTACCCTTCCCTGCCTCAAGATGCACTTGAGTTTCAATTTAAAAATTGTTGTCTTCCAGATGTCGATTTGAAATGAAAATGATTTGTTTTAGACTAATGACTGAGAATTTATCATCAATAGATGATATTTATTCATAATTTAATGATATTTAAAGATAATATTGTACCTTCAAATAAAATTCAAGTAATTCAAATAAAATTCGAGAAATTTTTCTGTGAAAATCAAACAATATGCGAATTATGAACTAATGTAACATGAACGTCTTTCGTTAAGCGCTTTCTATCTTTAAATTTAAAAAAGCAGAGTGTGTGTGAAAGATCGTCGAAATTTTTTATTCGTTTGAAAGGCCCATCGATGCCATTATGTATGGAATATAATATCTTGCAAATGTCCGCCGCTGCTTCACTGTGTCGCATCCGAAATGTCATCACTCTGGCGCATAAATGAGAAATTAGATCGATGGCGTGGGTTGTATTCGCTTTGAGAGCCGCTGTGGCTTATAGCTTATTCGTTAGACCTGAAACTTAACCCCGCAAGAAAAAGACTGACGGAGTCAAATCGGATGATCACGGCGGCCAGTTCGCATACCTCCACGTGAGATGACCATGCCCCCAAAACCACTCATGCAGAATGTCCAATGTGACATGAGCTATGTGGCACGTAGCGCCGTCCTATTGAAACCACGTGTCATTGGTGTTCATATCATCTAATTCTGGCCAAAAGAAATTGGTAATCATCTATTGCGCTTGGCATTGACGGTGATGGCCTAGCCAACGTGTAGGTCTCTCCTAGATGACGCTAGTGTATGATTAATATCTTAGTGTTTCTGTGTATAGCGGTAATTCCTATTCACAAAAAAGATGTCACTGACAAGATGGCTAATTATTGTCCAATATCTATATTCAGCTCTTTGTCAAAGGTGATTGAGAGATTGGTTTGACGTTGATTTTAAATTACTTTTATCAATTTTTTCCATCACATAGTCTGGCAAACCAATCACAATGAGATATATCATTGTTTGTATGTCAATGTCTTTGTTAACCTCTAATAATAATCTTTCCTTTTTAGTGGCATATTCCAATAATGATCCAGTTTGAAATCGATATGTGAATGCATATTTAGCTTGAGACCAACCTTTATTTCCATACGTCTCACAGAAGGTGTCCTTCCATACTGCCCATTGTGAATTAACTGTTAATTTTATTATCATACTATGATACCAATCCAGGCACTGTTTATCTAGAAGGTGTTTTAAAATCTCTATTTTTTCCTTATCCTGTAGAATCTCAAATCGCTCACATTCACTCTCAAATTCAAAAATCCATTGTCCAGCGTCCAATGTTTTAGGAGAAAATTTTTCAATTACATATCTGTCAGCAATTTTTCCTAAATTCTTTTTTTCTATTGAACTTACATTACTATCATAACTAATCAAAGAATACTTTGTATTATGTGTTGTAATTTCTGCTAAATATTGATTTTCAAACTGTAGATTGTCTCCGTCTAAGTAAATTTTTCTAAGATCTGTACTAAGAGGGATCCATATCGCCCTTGTTTGGTGTCTTTTTTCAAGAGAATTTTTGATTTTCTTATAGATTTCCGAAGACGTAATAACAGAATGCTTACAGGTTTTAATTCATCTGGGATTTCATAGACGCATCCATGTGGAGTCTCAATAGAGGTTATGCATATCATGTTTGATTTTCCATCGTTCGACCCCAAAACAGTGAATTTAAATCGTAGTTTATCCATTTTCCACTACTGATTTCAACTAGAATTTTCGTTTTATAAGTCGATGGAGGTTTTACCATGAAATAAACCAATGCGTTGCTCTGTAAAGAAGTTTTTTTATTATTACTAAGTATCAGGTTTACAAACACTTTTTATACAACGTATACAACAATTTAATACGCTTAAACATACCTGTAAAGAAGAAACGACAATTAAAGTCTATTTCTTAGGTTTCTTATTTCCAATATCTTCAATTATTTTATATAGCCACTTAGTTTCCAGTCAGATGCCACAATCAAGATGGCTGCCTTACGGTCGTGTCATACATATGACATTCTTTTAGTATCGTTCGTTTCCCACCGAGCGTAGCGCGCCAAAATCAAAATAACTGAGAGAATGATAATTTATTATCATTACATATGTAAGAATATTGAAGTATTTGACTTAATTTCCTAATATCACGAACTGCCAACATGGCTTTCGGCTTGGCAGATCAACGGAAACTGCGGCGTGTCTGCTGCTCGAGTTTGTATACATTCTGTCAAGAAAGTACCGGGAATTATCGATTTAAATCTGGCGGGGCAATGAGGCAGGTAAAATTTTTTTTTCCTAGGTTGGTACCACTGTCCTTAATTACTATGCCAAGCTTGAGCGGGATCTGTCAACTAGTGTGTTTGCAACAGCTGATTAAGTCAGTCGATGTCAGAGTGCGTGCCGATTTTTACTATGGGTGATTACGTTGAGCAAAGAATTTGTTTAAAGTTTTGTGTTGCAAATGAATTTTCGTGTGCCGATGCATTGAAAATGTTGCAACAGGCCTTTGGTGATAATGCTCTATCGAAAACTCGTGCATATCAGTGGTACAGAGCCTTTAAGGATGGTCGTGAAGTGAAGAAGATAACGTCGATAAAATTAAGGAAAGGGTGCTGGAAAACCGTCGTACCAGCTTGAGAGAGATAGCAAATGATCTTAAGATATCCCACGAGTCCGCACGTACGATTTTGATTGATATTTTGGGCATGAGAAAGGTGGCTGCACGACTCGTACCGAAAGACCTGAATTTTCTTCAAAAACGTCATCGCGAACAGGTTGCTTCAGACATGCTGGATCGCTGTAATTCCGATTCTACATTCATGGAACGCATTATAACTGGTGATAAGACCTGGGTCTACGAGTACGATATGCAAACAAGCCAGCAATCATCGGAATGGGTGGCAAAAAATGAGCCGAAACCGAAAAAACCACGCCAAAGCCGCTCGAAAATGAAGGTGATGCTCATTGTTTTCTTCGATATCCGTGGCGTGGTGCACTACGAATTCGTTCCAGAGGGTCAGACGGTAAACAAGGAGTATTACCTAGGCGTTATGAAACGTTTGCGTGAGCGTATCCGTAAGAAGCGGCCAAATTTGTGGGCGAATAACTTATGATTTTGCATGACTATAACGCGCCTTCTCACCGAGCTACGATTGTGACTGAATTTCTCGCCAAAAACTCAACAAACGTGCTTCAGCAACCACCGTATTCGCCGGATTTGGCTCCCTGCGACTTTTTCCTCTTCCCAAAACTGAAATTGCCCCTTCGTGGCACCCGTTTTGAGTCGATTGAAGCCATAAAACAAAATTCGGCGCGAGAGCTAAAGTCCATCCCGGAAAGCGCCTATGAAAAATGTTTCGATAATTGGAAGTGTCGGTGGCATAGATGTATTTGAGCAAATGGAGCCTATTTTGAAGGCGACCCAATAAATTTTGACGATTAAATGTAAAAATGTTGTTTTAATTGAAAATTCCCGGTACTTTCTTGACAGAGTAGTATAGCTGCTTAGATGACGGAATTTGTGTAGCTAGCTCATTTTTCGAAGAGTTTCGTGCATTCGATTGTTTAAATTTCATTCTAGATAAGCTCTACAAATTGGCTTAAGAGGGATGTTTCTAGATTAGATACATAGCTTTCTTATAAATCACAAAATGTTTGTATTGACAAACATGGGTAAATCAAGAGAGTTCTAGTGAATATCCAATAGAAATGGGTGTACCTAAGGGGTCTGTACTGGACCATTATTATTTATTTTGTTCGTTAATGATTTACCAGAGTCAGTAAAAATGCATTCAACTGTTTCCTTTGGTATGAGGGTCGTGATGTTCGCCGACGGTACGTTATTCATAGTAAGGGTCTAGTCTGCGAGAACTTAAGATGAGATGTAAGCTGCTGATTTGCTTCTCGGATTGGTGCCGAGAGAACTCTCTGATTTGAACATAAACAAGACTGATCTCCATTTTCAAACTCGTGACTCCGTGGGTCGATTGATTCTCGATCTGTCGCGTGGTAAGTTACAGTCTGCTGATTGTGTGAGGTGTTTGGGTTTGCGAGTAGATAAGAATTTAAGATGGCGCGATCATGCGGACTCTGTGGTCTGGAGGTTAAGCAGTGCTTATTTCGCCCTGAAGTGATTGAAGCATTTGCTGCCGTTGTAAACCCTGATAAATGTTTTCTATCTGCGGTAGTCTTGTGGCTTAGATTAACAGCGTTGTTCCTTAAGTGGCGTAAGGAAACAGTAACAAAGCCTACACAGAACACAAACCTGATGTGGATACTATAGTGGACTTATGTCTGTCTTTATCCCTGGCGCCCCCAGGCCATTATAACTAGTCGCGCTGGGGGCGCTTGTCTTGACTAGGACCCCAGTTTCATCCCGGTGAAATGGATGTCACTGAACCTGTGTGGTGGAAGATCTTTCGAATGGGGTCCTTGTTTTACCGTTATGCTGAAATGGAGGGCTGAGCCGGTTGATTAACTCAGTGACAGGGAGTCCGTCGTAGCACAGGGCCTCTCCCTTAAAACTAGCGTACTCTACCCTATTGCAGTAAATCTCCAGATTTTACTGTCCAATGGCCGAGTGCTTTATGTAGCATACTGCGTTACCTTGGGAGGGTGGATGCCCACAGGTGATACTTGTATCACCTGGCCACCCGATTGGTGTTGGACTCAAGGGAGTAGTGGTTGAAAGTCCGCATGCTGGACTAGGGAGATATTTCATTTATCTGTTCGCAGACCCCCATGCTCGGGATATTCTCATGAAACAACTCAGGGTTTAGCGGGACTTGACGGTTCGACCGGTCTTGTCCTGAACCTGGATCTAATGCGTAACGTTTCAAGGTTTGTGGATCTCGACGAAACGGCTAGTCCGTTGGTGCTTGACGCGACGATCATTCGAAAGACTTCACATGGGTTTGTGGGCCATGACGTACAGGCCGTGTTGACGGTGCTCGTACCTGGATTAATTGAGGCATCAATATTGGATTATCTTAGTTCATGAGACTGCGTTCGGGTGGATGGATAAGAAGCCCTTCCGGCGTGTGAGTTGCGTCCCGAAAACTCGGGTACTGGCCATGCAGAGCCAGTAGAGGTTGGATAGTGCTTCGCTGCTACTAGTCAGACGGTTGTAGGTTTTCGAACTGAAGCCCAAACTGAAAGCTGGTGGGTTCATCTCTTTTGAGGGGTTCTCGCTTCGCGCGATGATATGGCGTGATCCTTATCACACTTTCTGCCTCTGGGGGTAGGCTGTGGAGACTGCTACGTAGTCACTTGGTGAAAGAGCTACGGTCACATGCCAATTCAACTAACTGGTAGAGTTTACGTCTGTATCCCTGGGAGAAATGAATAAATAAATAACACCATCCTTCGGGTAGTCGTGCGGTGTTCGTTGCTCAAAAGCGGATAATCCGCTTGATTTTTGGTCTAAAACTCCACGAGTCCTATGAACCGTCATTTATAGAATATAAAATTTTAAATTTTCCATGTATTTATATTTTAAACTGCTTGTTGTTTCCTCTGAAAAACGTTCAATCTCTGAAGAAATGCTCTCAGTACCATGAATATGATACCATACACAAAGAGACCATTGTCATTCCTGCTCACAGAACTGTTAAATTTGAGAGCTCACCGATATACAGTGGCATCAAACTATTCAATCATTTGGCCTTGAAAGAAATTTAAATTTAAGAAAGAAGTTAAAGAGATATTACTTAATAAATGCTTCTACAATAAGCATGAATATTTTAATAGTGTCGTGATATAATGGCTGTTATATGTGGATTTTCTTTTCATTCTAATCATTTTCTATTTTTGATATACTGCTATTTAACTTGTCCTATACTTGTATAGTTTCTTAAAGGATTCAATGAATTTATTATTATTATTTTTATTAATATAGGTACTTGGCAGATTTGTGATCGCTGGCTTTGCATTGCACTGACGAGAAGCAACAAGTTCGAAACGTGCTCATGTCTGCAATTATGCCCCACCGGTCAACGAAACCTTATCGGATTTGATCGAGTATAGAATTGTTATACGAATGTATGATATACTGTCTCGATTTGTAGAACCATAGCTCACACTCCTTATTAATGACAAATTGTGTTCTTTATTACTTTATTACACCGGGAACTTATCAACCGATGTGTCATGAAACGCGAAATAAAACAAAATTTGTGCATTGAAAATTCGCAGTAGTTTGAATTCCTATTTGGCTCTAGGAATAATGCATAGTTCAATTCATATTACTTGAAATAATAAACAAAAATTGTCCGAGAAAACATCATTGAGTGAATGATATCTAAGATATTCTGCTGATATCTTCGTACATGACCAGAAGAGAAAAACCATCAGAGAATGGATCGTCCATCCATAATTAAGCAAGACCAAGAGAGCGATTCAACAAAAGACATAATGAACACAAACATGCGACGATGAACAGGCGGTCATTAAATTTAGTTTGTGTTATGTTCACAGTCGTTGTCCAACCCTGCAGTCGAGTACAGGGTTGGATTTTGGACCATGTGTAATTTTGACATTTTTTCCAAAAACTAACCAGCCACCGGGAGATATATTTTTAAATCGATATTTATTATATTATATATGATATTTTCAGACACTATTTTATTGGAAATTACAGAGAATATCAAAAATTGGTGTATTTTACTTTTCTCAATCCTGCTGAAATGGTGATCTTTCATTAGAAAAAAATCTTGTTATTTATGATAGTATAGTTTTGCTGTATGCATTTAATCTCCCCCATGTAAGATTCTACTTTTTCAAGGATTTAAGTCTTTAAATTTGGTAAATAATGGTCAAACTAGAAGAACGGAAATTTACACTGTTTGATTGTATCGGTCTCTACTTGTCGGAAATACATCTTGATGATTAAAGTTAAATAAATTAGCGAAAATTAAGTTGTTTTACTTTAATCATCAGGAAATTTAAACGTTCATAACGATATCATACTACAGTTTTTTAAACGAAAGATGTACCACTTGGATAGGCAATAAAAAAAATATTCAAATTCATATAATACTATATTATAATGAAGACTCAATTTAAATTTAGCCTTTCTCCCGTTATCCCTTTGGAAATAATTTTTAATATCGAAATGCAAAGACTTTATTCTATGTATGTTTTGTTTACTATTTTCTCAAATGAAAACTGTAAAAGTTTCTTATAAACACTGGTTCTTCGATTGACGTTAAAAATTCTATTAACGAAGTCAAAATATTTCAAACTCTAAAATACAATGGAATAGGTAAAGTTAAATATAATATTGTAGGTATCCTTCGTTTTTCCAAATGTCTTCGACAATATCTTACCTCAGTTCAAAACTATTTCATTAGAGGTAACTAAAATTCTTACAGTTTACGTTTGGAAAAATATTAAAACTCGGTACGTCAGTCTCTCTTTAATGGCTTTTCAACAAAAGAATTAATATGAACTCTAATATCATCAGAGAATTGAAATAAAAATTTTTCTGGAGGCCACGTGAATGTGCTAGCCTGAAATTCAGGAAAATTTTATTTCTTTGTGCTGAATTTGAGTTCAGTAACTGGATATGATTTCAAAAGAGAAAATAAAAACCTTCGTGTGGAATTTGCAGCATTCGAAAATAAATGTATCACCTAGAAATTTCGCCAGAAAAAAACAGATGCAAGAGAAACATAATAAATAATATATATATATATATATATATATATTCACCATCTTCGAAATTGTGGGAACTTTCAAATTTAGTATAGATACATTGAAAATTTACTATGAAGAGTTTTTTTGAATATTACAGATAATAGCTAGATTAAAATCTGTATAGGTTCCGGAGAATTCATCCAGCTATTATCCAAATTTAGTTATTAAATTACATAATTGAACTTGAATTCGTACGATAATAATATTTCAGTATTATTCGACCTCTTCAGGTTGGTCTATAACCCAAACAGAACTATAATATAAAAAAAACCCTTAGCTCGACGACTCGAACCAATCCTCAAAAACATTCTGTCAGTGTACTTAAATTATCAGAAATGTTTAGACCAAACCAATATTAAGACCGTAGAAGCAGACGAAGAATTCTTCCTTAGACAAGTTTGAGGAATTGAACAAATTTGTCATTCAGCCAACTGAAAATCACTCAAATTTCTATGTCATTTAAAAGAATTTCAGGATGACAGAAGTATTTCCAGAATTTTGAAACATTCTTAAATTAAAAAAATAACAGACATTGAGTCTGAAGCGAAGATTTCACATTTAAATTTTTGCACCTTCCAAGTAATTACTAAAAAAATGTTATATAGTTGGGTATGTGCATTTAAAAATTTGAAAACGATAATTGAGTTGAAGTGTAGGAATACAAGTATAAATATCAAGGAATATCGGAGGACATCGGTGATGACTTCTTCGGCCCTGGCAAGGCCATTATCGCAGGAGAATAGATCACCAGCTGCCAGTGGAGATGGCGAGGGCAATCATAGGCTTGCCTGGTCGGCAAACGATGGCTAAGGACTACCACGCCCAGCACACCACTATCCTCTTTAAAAATGTTCGAAATCGCCATAAACAATATGAAGACTAAATAAATGAATAACCGTGGATATGGCCGGAATCTATATTTCGTCCTAATCGTTGCCAACATTTAAGGAAGGCGTTTTTCTAATTTTTCGTCCCTCGCTTACCTCCATTCATTCCTTATGATTTGGCTACTTAAGCACAAATTGAGGTCAAATAAACATTAATAAAGTTAAATTTTCTCATTAAATTTGTGAAAAAACTAATTTTTTTTTGAAAATAAGAGAATTTAATGTCTATAGCATTAGCTCTAGGTCTGGCATCGAAGTTTCTACCTAGGTAAAAGAAAAGAAGACAATTTCTAAATGGTAGTGATAGTGTTAAGAATATATACATAAAGAAAGATTCATTATAATCAGTTAGAAATTTTTCAATGTGCAATAGTCAAAAAAGTGAGAAATATGCCCGCCGAAACTTTTATAAGAGAATTTAAATCAACTAAACTGAGCAAAATATTCCTGGAATGTTTATTCGAATGCCAGAATGGATTCTTTCAGACTATGCACAAAATTAATAGTTCAATCGTGATCTCGTGTCGTTCTGCAGAATTTTGAGAAATAATCCCTATAATTACCTGTTTAGGAATGGGTGTTCCTATCCAATTATTTGGAACCCTCCATCATTAAATTTCGTACCATTTTTGGGAACTATAATTTAAGGGAACGTGCTAAGAAAAAACCCTTTGGTTTAGAAAACATCTTCACAGTGGATATATAGTTAGTATAAGCAGTACATAAAATGCTGGATTAAAACTATGTACTTGTCAGTATCGTGAAAAAAAGTTAACATTTCATAAGGCTTTGTGCAATTTTCTATTATATCGTTTGCGTATAGAACAGTTAATTCACTTTTTAGTTGATTTATATCAAAAATATTATATTGCGTTATCAAGTCTTTCAAAAACTCATGAGGAAATTCTTCATAAATGGAGAATTTTGAATTATTTAACACATCGAAGAAATGTAGTTTTTCAATGTCGCAAAACCTAATCTCTATTTGAGTCGCTATAATGTCTAGAATTTCGAAAAAAATTGTCTCAATTGTTGTGTTTTATCTGCCATTTCAACTCCCTTGCGACGTTTCGAGTGTAAATCTGCGATATCCAGTTTTTTATAAGTTGTATCAAAATAAGTACTGTTACTCCTAAATTCACGTATTCTACTCAGAGTTGTCTGCAGTAAATTTCTCGCCTTCAGAATATCTATGTTTCTATTTTGTAAAATAGAAAAAACAGTACCGGTTTGATTAAAAATTAATACAAATGTGATGGAACTTGTGATTCTTTAACATCCAATCGAAACATATATATGTATAAGGTGATGTCTAAATAATTTGGTCATTATTTTATATTTATTTTGATTCTTTATTAGTTAATTTCTACCATATGTGATGATAATATAATATAAAGGTCTATAAAGTGATACAGTGTATCTAGGACATGTTTTGAAATTTAATTTTAAATATTTTTATGAGATTTATTTAGATTAAAATGTGTAGAGGTTCTGGAGAATTAATTTCAGCTATTATCTGTAATATGCAAATACTTCTTCATAGTAATTTTCAATATAAATATATATAATACAAATGTTTCTAAAAAAAATATATTCTGAGCATCTTCTGAAAAACTTTAAACCAAATTGAATACGTGTGCATAGTAATGAGTAAACATTGCTTGTGGTGCTATGGATTTGATTTTTGCCTGTACACCGTTTATTTCTCCCGATATTACACTAACCCCACCGTATGTTTGAGCCACTAATTTAGAATGCAACTCAAATTTTCCGGACTTGCCAGATAAAAATTGAAATATACTTTCAGCAGAACGCCCAGAACTTACGTCATTGAGTCCCATGAATCGCTCGAAAAGTTGGTCATTTATTACATAACGGAAAATGACGGATAATAATAATAATTTATTGCCATCAATTTTACATGGTTCGTCAATAATAAATCATTTAAAGTGAAAAACTCAAAAATTCTTCTACTGAATAAAATGCATTTTTAACTAAAATATCATGAATCCTCTTTTCAAAAACACGTTCTGGTAAGTCTTTCACGTCTGCAGGTAATTTATTGAACATTCTGATGCCCCAGTAGTGGTGTCAATATAGGTGTCTACGCCCGAAAACATCCAAAAATTCTGAAAACTCAAGTCCGATCGTAAAGTGAAATTGTAAAAGATAGCTGCCAAACTACACATATTGAAAGATACCGTATTCAAAATTGTGCATGAATATTCGGGTATAAAAGACTTTTTTCAAGTGGGTGTCCCGTTTGCTGACAACGAATTGATGATTCGGAGGGCTGTTTGATGCTGTTTACGCGTGATAAAAAGGATGGGGAGAATTTGAATCTAAATTTGAACAAGCCAGGAGTGACACCAAGTTCTCATAATTCATACTTGATACAACGTTCCTACTTACATGAAAGATATCTATTTAGAAACATCAATGGATGTCACCCAGAGATTACGGAAGTAATCTTCCTCAGCATGCAACAAACTGAAAACTTCACCGTCAAATAAATTTTCTAAGGCCTGCGCCATCTAACGGTGTAAAGCCGAACTACAGTCGTTCAGTGGAAGCTTAGAATGAAACCATTTTTGACGAATTTTAGCCGAAGGTAAATATCTGAAAATAGAAAAAGCAAGGATTTTACTTCTTGCATGAGACATGTCAAAATTTGTAAACATTAGAGTTCTGAGAGAAGAAGGCATCAACAAACCGTACTTCACGAACATACAGCTATAAATAATTCTACATAGACAGACACCACATTTTAAAAGTTTTGTTGACAAAGGAAGTGAACTGTTGATTCTCCATTAGTTTTCAATATTTCGATTAGGCAAAAAAATGGAAGAACATTCAAAGGAAGTGAGTATCATATTTTAAAGAAGTTAATTTTGCAAACTCATGCACATTACAAAGTTGCAATTTTTTTTTAAATTACACGAATTGAATGAAAGCCAATGTTTCTCAAATTAAATTGGAACGAGTTTCTGAAATAAACATTCATTAAAGCCAAGATTATTGCATTTACCTTTTCACTACTGTGAGTATGAAGAATTTTCTTCATAAATAAAACGAAATTGATACAATATAATAGTTTACTGATCAGTAATTAGATCTAACAATAGATCTAGTTTAGTTCATTTAGATAACAACAATATTTTTATGATTATACTGATGCACATCAGAAAATAATACTTACACTAATAAAATGTGCGAATTAATCCGATATATTCAGTCATTAATTTTGATTAAATCAGCCTTTTTTAATACAAGAAAACTGTTTGTGGTAATTCTTTGGTTTCTGAATCAATAAAATGAAAGTTTTGAAACTTCTCTCATTGTGTATATATAGGATAAAATGAATTTATAGAGTATGCTCTTGATGAAGGATAATATTTTGATTTTAAATATTAAAACAGATATACTGTTAGACCTCTACATGAATTAATTTTTTTTAATCAAATCAAAATATCTTAGAAAAGCAATTTTTTTATTCATATAGATATATATAATTCTCAAATATCATATGATTCAATTTTTTTAAGGAGAATTCTATGTCTACTTAAATACAAAGCATAGCTTTTCTAAGTCATTTTGATTTACTTAAAAAAACATTAATTATGTAGATTTCTCAGAATAATTCTGTTTTACTATTTCAAATCTGTCATTATAGCCAGAACAAATAGGCATTTAGTACATGTCTAATCCAAAAAAAAATTTGCACCAAAACTAAGCAAAATGTTTCAGACAAACTCAACAGAATATGTAAAGGTCATTTTCATTCTTTTATTTCAGTGTATAAGACATGTCTAACAACAATATATGTTGAATTGCTTAGTTGTTTCAAGCAACTGTTTTCATAAAATTTATAGTTCAACCAGTTTGGCTCTAAAATATTTTGCAATAAATATTCTCTTTGTAGTATAAAACATTACAATTTTTCAATAATCTAAAAAAATTGTGCACCAGAATTGATACGATTTTGTTTGTGGACTCCTGAATAAATCCCATGATTTTCATTTAAAAATTGATCAGAAAAGCTTTCATTTAGTTAAATTCTTCACAGGAAATGGAAACCTCAGAGAAGAATTTGGAATATCCGGATATAAGCATCACAAACTCTTGGGTTGTACTCAGCACAAAAGTTTCTGAGGAACCTGAGAAGAAATCTGAACTGAACTTACCTGATGAAAAAATTGAGGGTAATACTGAGGAGCATAAAGCACCTTTCTTTGATGATGTCGTCCAGAATATAAGTGATACAAATAACAAATCAGATGCTGAATCAGATGGCATAAGTATTATCAGTGAGAGTGAATTCTATCAAAGTAAGAGTGACGATGATTATTCCACAACTTCCAGTGAGGAGAATGACAATTTCAAGAATGCAGAACTGCCTAAATTTCAGTGTGAACATGTGGATCAATTTTTAGAATCACGTGAAAATTCTACAGGATTGGAAGTAATTTCAAATCACTCATCTTTAATGAATAAAAATGATGACATGACACAACATAGTATAACAAACAGTAATATTTCTAACGAATCTAATGCAGAGCCTGATTCCGACATAAACAATTTTGAACATACAGATTATGAGAACAAATGCAAGAAAACGGAATTGATTAATCATTTCAAGAAAGCGTTCAATTATCAATGTATGTCTATTATCTGTCCACTCATATTGGCTATAACAGTGTCTTATATTTCATCGAAGTTTACTCAAAATAGTACACTTGACCAAAAAAATCTACAACAAAATGACCAGAATACGATAAACAATAATGAAATTGTAACTATCCGTGTCTACGAATATTGTGGAGATATTTATGATTGTACAAGT
Organism: Megalocaria dilatata; assembly: GCA_034642435.1. Classification (NCBI taxonomy): domain Eukaryota; kingdom Metazoa; phylum Arthropoda; class Insecta; order Coleoptera; family Coccinellidae; genus Megalocaria; species Megalocaria dilatata. Next base: position 44,412,755 of record CM067863.1, on the reverse strand, counting down.
TTTAACCATGACTATAAAAATGAAAAGTGCGTGAAAAGACCCATTAAAGACTTAAAAAATGCCAAAAAGCTCGAACTGGAAAAATCTCTGAATATACAGAAATCAGAAAACTTTGATCTAAACGATCACAACACTGAAATTTTTTCCAGTGACAAGTATGAGGAGATGAATGGCATAAAGTACAAACAACAAAAAATTAAAAAAATATATGAAAGTAAAGAGACAGACAATGACGCAAAACAAAAGAATGAAGAACATAAAAATTCTCAAATGACATGTAAAAATAGAAAAGAGCCCAGACATTACAATAGAAATTTAGAAAGCTTTTGGAGGCTTGAATATAATAAAGACTATCAGAAAAAACATTTGGAAAATACGGAAAAAAAATTACTAAACGAAAAAGAAAAATTGGACAATTGGCGCGCCAGCCTAGCAAAAGAAGAAAAAAGATTGAAAGAATGGGAGAACAGACTACTTAAAATAGAAAAGAAGTTATATGAAAAAATAAAAAACAAAGACATTTCAAATGCGAATAGGGAACAAAAAAACAAACCAAAAAAAGAATCCAAAAAGACTAAACACAAAGAGAAAAAGATTGATAAATTTAGAGCCGATAGAGCATTTGAAAATAGAAAAAATTTCAAAACGTATAGAAATGGAGATAAAGAAATAAATATTCCATTAAAAATTGAAAGAATGAAAGACAAAATATATCCTCCACTTTTTCAAAATAATGAGCACACAGGAAGAATCCCAGATATCGATGATGCTAAACTGAAGAAGTATGGCGACATGTATATTCAAAAGAGAAATCAATCCACAAATTTTGATGATAACAATACTATAACAGGCGAGTGGTATTTAAATTTACTTCGAGGAAGGATTGAAAAAAGAGAAAAAGATGAAAAAGCAGGATGGTGGTTTGACAGAGCAAATTTTCGAAAAATTAAACGAAACAAAGCATATTGGTATTTCCAATATATGTCCAATAGAGACAATTTGAGATACAATCCCAAACACTTGTGAGACATTTTTGAAAATTATTTCATCAGTTTTCAACCATGACGATTACAATGGAGTTATTTTCTCAGTATCAAATAAGTATACAGAAAACTGTATATAATGTATCAAAATATAATTTTAAAAATTACGCCAATCTTTATTTCTGCGATAATGAGCTGTCGCAAACATAATTTTAAATGGTATTTAGGTTCAAAGAAAGCACTAATTGTGAATGGTATGAAGAAGTTTAAAAGTTTCAGTGGAGCAACATAATGCACACATAGAAATAGGTCTAGACTGACTCTCTGTGGTATGCCTCAGCTGGTTTTCCCAATGTTCCTCTATCTTCTTCTGTCCACACATGACACATATGCCTTATCGTCAAAGCAGTTTCAACATTGTAGTCGGACAAACCAACATCTTGATGGGTAACAATTTACCCCTATCAAAGTCGCTACCATAACGTCTTTTACTTGAGGCATTTTGTTGCACTTAACACAGTTTGATGGAGGCGAAATAACTAAAAATATATGCACTAGTCAGCTCTCAGAAAGCAGTTTCTACTTCAGAATTGGAAGATAAAAAATTTTGTTTTCGCAAAAATTTACCAAAGATAAAAAGTTAACATTGTTACAAAGGCGAGTCTTTTAACAGGAGATATAACTCATCGAAATAAACCATTTCACCTATAATATTAAAGTGGACAACTTTATAAGCCTATAGAGTTGAATACAATACCTCGAAATTTCAAGTCTGGTTCTCTTACTTCGGTTACACTCCCGTGGCCATATTTTGAATCTCAATAGAGCTCAGTGTAAACACAAACCATCCAGTGGTAGTAACGACTGTGGCGTTCCTTTTTGACTTACGTGAATTCATTTAAAGATGTCGTATAATAATTCAAATATTGAATATTTGGAGAGATCAAACAAAATGCAGCAGAAAGATACCAGTTGGGAAATCCTCGATATCCGAGAATGTTTAATTAGTGAGTGCAGAGTAATGAACGAAGTTATAGTGTTTAAAGTAGCACCCCAACGCTGATCCCTTCACAATTTTTTTTTTTTACTTCTAATCGTATGAAATTTCGCACGAATATGCGCGTTTTTGTTCTACTTCTAAATCCCAAATTCCAGAGCGATCGAATTAGTAGTTCGAAAATATTAGAGAAAATATGAAAAATTTTCAAACGTGAATAGCTGCCAAACTATCGAACCGATTTTGTCCATTATCAAACTCAACCGAGGTATTTAGACCCCAAACCTTCTCTGAAGGTTTCAAGGTAATTTTATCAGAATGATTTCATAAAATGGAATATAACGTATATATATATATATATTTATTATCGGGAATTATCCATTTAAATCTGGCGGGGCAATGAGGCAGGTAAAATTATTTTTTCCTAGGTTGGTACCACTGTCCTTAATTACTATGCCAAGCTTGAGCGAGATCTGTCAACTAGTGTGTTTGCAACAGCTGATTAAGTCAGTCGATGTCAGAGTGCGTGCCGATTTTTACTATGGGACGATAACGCGCCTTCTCACCGAGCTACGATTGTGACTGACTTTCTCGCCAAAATCTCAACAAACGTGCTTCAGCAACCACCGTATTCGCCGGATTTGGCTCCGTGCGACTTTTTCCTCTTCCCAAAACTAAAATTGCCCCTTCGTGGCACCCGTTTTGAGTCGATTGAAGCCATAAAACAAAATTCGGCGCGAGAGCTAAAGTCCATCCCGGAAAGCGCCTATATAAAATGTTTCGATAATTGGAAGTGCCGTTGGCATAGATGTATCGGAGCAAATGAAGCCTATTTTGAAGGTGACCCAATAAATTTTGACGATTAAATGTAAAAATGTTGTTTCCCGGTACTTTCTTGACAGAGTAGTATATTAGGTGCAACTTCATATTTTCAAATGGATCACCCAGTATATTTTCTCTCTTTTCTCTTCTGGTAACGAATAGAGAAGAAAAAAAAGAAAAGAAAGAAAATATACTGGGTGATCCATTTGAAAATATGAAGTTGCACCTAATATCGTATCCATCCCTATATATATATATTCCATTTTATGAAATCATCTTGATAAAATTCAGTTGAATGAGTACGACTTTTGTGAATAACTTTTCTTTGTACCTTCATTTGTTACAAAGTTAAAGGGGAAGGATCAAATTATAGTGAAAAATCTGATACATAAATAAGAATTCAGAATAGATGAACAAATTTAATTAAATATTGGGCCGACACTAATTAAATTAAAAAATGATAAAATTCAACAAAACCGTGTATCAAACAAATATTCTGCATTAGTAAATAAATAATTCTAGGTTGTTAACATTGCTGATAATGAAATTTACAACTCCTGTCAAAAAATCAGGAACTTTGCAGGTACAATTTTTGAGATCACTATTCATTCAAACCATCATACATACAATCAAGTCTAAAACCATATAGTGATCTTATGAATTACGTTTAGTTTTTTTCTTTACCGAATTGATATTTTGTACAATTTGATCAATATCAACGTCAGTAGCAGCATAATCTGTAGGAGCACTAACTTTCAGTGTCAGTAGAGATGTCAGAGAACTCAATTTCAAATTGAATTTCTCATTTGCAAACCGAATAAGAACATCTATGTTATAAGCAATCAGTAGAGTGAAAATAATTAGAATAAAGCTCCAAATTGATGTTTGTTTAATTTGCTGGTCTGCATTACTAGATTTGATTGAAAATTCCATTTGTATAGATTTGAATGTTGAATCGGTTATGAATGAAACGCTTTGGGTTAACCATATTACATTTTGATTTGAGACAGGTTCCAGCTGAAGGATGTAAGTCTTTCCATCCCTTAGAAGAGGTGGAAGATAAATTATTATTCCAGGATTATATTCTGACGTTAATTTGTTGGTATCCAACTTGGCACTAACAATAGGCGATGCTGAGGAACCTTTCAGGTACACATTTAATTTCAAGTGTTTTGAGTATTCAGGAACGTCAGTGTTTATTTTCACAAGTACTTTGGTGTGTTTTTTGGCTCGTAGGACTATAAGATGTATGTTATTTACATCACTAGCAATATCCTAAAAAAATAACCATTATATATTTCACTAATTTCTGAAATTGTCTCTAAAACTTCAGCGAATTTTGTCTACTACAACAGTAGTTGTTCTTAAACAATTTACCTTCATTTCAATGAAATCTGGAATGCACTGTTCTACAGACGCATCTTTAGCCCTCAAATGATAGGTACAATACGGCTGCAATCCTCTCACTCTGAACCTACCATTTGATTCAGTTACTGTTTCTTCTGACAAATGACTACAATTCTTAACCCCTACAGCTTCAACAACTGAATTTTGTTCCGGTATTTTATTCAACGATGTCACAATTCCAAAAGCACTGTAGGCAACTCTTTTACCACTAAAAATTCCAATCATTAATGAAATTAATTGAGGTCAGAAATACTTTTCTTACATCAGAGTAATATTGATGGTTTCACCTTCTTCGACGTTTATTATTTTTGAAGAGGGCTCAAAACTATATTCCTTCATCATTGGCCTCAAGTAATATTCACTAGGGTTCAGAGAATCAAAAGTAATTTTTCCATTTTCGTTAGTTTGCAAATTACTCCTATAACTGAGACCACCTGATAGAGAAAGTAGAGTGCCCTGAAAAGTAGAAAAAGATTATCATTATCACAAGGTAATTAGTTGATTTTTTGCTCTAAATTAATGCTGGGTTAGTTTGCTGTCTTTCGAGAATTTATAGAAAGATGTTGCATATTTACTCAAAGATTGAACATTTGGAAAAAATTCAAGCAAAACGCAACGGAAAGATATCCGTTGGGAAATCCCCGAAATCCACGAATGTTTAGTTTAATGGGTGCAGAGGTGAACACTTCAAAGAACGTGGCGAGTATCAGAAGTTCATTATTTTCAATTTTTTGAGACGAGAGTTTTCAAAGGATATTCTTTTCATGTCAGAGGATATAACTCTTCACAATAAAACATTTCAGAAACAATCACCTAACGAGAGTTGCAAGATAAGAAAGATTTGGATAATCAAGTTTACCAATAATTTTGATTTCCAATCAAAAACTGAACAAGTCATAATTCTAAACCAAACTGTAAGACAGATTCATTCATTGCGAGATGAAGTGAAGCATGTTACTCCTCAGATACGTGAACACACGATAGGATTATAGGTATGGTGCAATGTTCTACGGCAGCTCATCAAGGATGGAAGATATAAAAAGATTGAAGAAAAGAGCCTTAATAAGAATCCTAGATTCAGACAGAATCATCCATATACAAAAATGCTCGTTTTTTCTTTTCGATAATAAGGGTAAGTTCACTGAACTACCTAATGGAATATACAGTACAAAAGCATACCAGATGGCATATCCAAAACATAAATCGACCCTGACAGAGAGAAATGCAGAATACAACTGCATAAGTATTTTAATATACTTCCAAATTGAATAAGAGGCCAATCCAACTGGAGATGCTACAAGAAACAAATATTTTTTTATTTATGTTGATGTTACTGGAAATAGAACCCTACTAACTGAAAGAATGTTTACATTATGGGGTTGTACAGTAACTACATTTAAATGTATATTTTTTTGACATTGTTTCTTTTCAGAGGTCTACAATGTAAATCATACATTATGTCTTTACTAGAAATAAAGCTGTATTATTATTACCACCCTCTATTCAAATAAATATGTGGCATCGTTCGAAATTAATGAAAGTCAAAAAACGTTGAAATTGTATATTAGGCGTTTGAATTGACAGAGAATGTCAAACAAGGGCGTATGCTGGCTGGCGTCGGTAGCACCGGACTTAACTGCTCAGAATTGAATATGAATTAAAGGGCTTAGATTTCCATTCTGAATTATCTAGGCAATTTTCATTGAAATAGTTCATTTTGAAAGTACCCTGTATAAGTGATAGTAGTTAATCCTGAATAATTACAGAGTATTCTGTAATTTTAACAAATTTGACATTATTAAACTAGATGGTGCCCACGACTTTGTTCTCCTAGATGAATTTAGACTTAAAGTTCACTACATGATCATTGAGAATAAATAAGACTAGAGACAAACAAAAATTTAAAAGTAATTCTTTTGTATTTTGTTACTCCTCTTTGATTACTCCCTTTCAATTTCCAGCAAATATAGTCGATGTTCAGACATTCCAATTCTACCTTTTCATGTCAGTACTTGTTATTTCGGAACGAATATATCTTTTTTCCAGTCATACGATTTCGATAAAAAAAGGCTATATCTTGCACTAGGTTTTTCATGATCTATCTGTTAAAAGCATTCATTCACTTTGCCAGCCCAACACCGTATTTATGTTGTATTTCAATGCCTTACAATGTGGCCAAACTGTACATAGATCCAATAGCGACCAAAGTATTACTAGGCACTATAGTCAATTGAAACATCGTAACTGAAAGTGGCTCATTTCAAATTTATAACATTATGAATGATACAAAAACCAAAAAATAATTGAGGATGTACTGAAAAAATTATTAAAGGTAATTTATTTGAAGTCAAAAGTGCAAGTGTCAAATCTACGGATCCATTCAATAAGTTTATAGTAATTTTAGAGTTACATTCATGATTATGAAGTTACTAAATTACTGGCCGGACAGAATTACTTTCCTAACCTATCCATTTGAGACCACTTTCGACTCAAAATTCGAAAATTATAGACATTTCGACAAAACAATAACACTGTTCCCTTAAACAAGCATGAATTTTGTATTACCTGTAATGGTGATTTGTTTTCATCCAAAACCGTAACAACAACTTGGGCCAATTTATAAGCGGTAAAGTCACCATTTTCTGATGGTCCCACAAGTTGATAAGACTCCTTTTGTGCATATATTTTATAATTTTTGGATGTATCCATCGGTGGAAACTTATAGAAGCCTGAACCATCAGTTTCTGTAATCGAATTATCTCCATTTTCATCTTCTAATGTTATCAAAGTACCTGGTAAGGGAGGCACAATTTTTCCTTTGAAAACATGGCCCTTGATTGCTTTAAAAACTGGACCCCACTGGAAGCAATCACTTTTTGCTTTTATTGAAAATATTGGAGGTTTAAAGTAATAAGTTTCAGACTGTGGCAAAATAATAGCGTTTGCGTCGGGTTCAAGCTGCATTTCGATCATATAGCAACCATTCTCATAAGGTAATGGACTCTTCTGTATTTTTTCTCCATCGATATCTATGGAAGCTGTCACTGGACCATGATTAACAGCTGATGCGATACAAATGCTATTAAGATGGGATACAGCATCTAGTTTGATTTCATTGACTTCCATTTGAGTATTAAAAGTGAATGTATTATTGGTGTAAGTATGACAACCAAGATAATAGAAAGAATATGAACCGTTTTTTGGCAAGCAATATGTTGACTGTCCCTTTTTGATCTCTATCTCTTCTTTGATTGGATCCTCCAGTAGTTTATAAGAGATCTGGGAACAAGAATATTTTAAAATAAGTTGTTAGGAATCACTATGTTGTTAATTATGATCAATTAATAATTTTATTTGTTGAATTGGAATAACTTTAGTAATATAATTTTCAAACAAAAATAATATTTGTTTGTTATGGTTTTTACTTCGCTGCAATTAATCCTAGATTTGAAAAAAATTAATCAAACTTCAATATATGCAGTTTTACATATTATAAAATTTGGATCTCCAAAGATACGAGATATAATAAAAAACAAATTTTGTTAGATGATCAAACAGCTTTGAACATACTCAATATGTTTTAAGTATTCCGATATAACGCACAACGCACGAGAAGTAATACAATATCTCAGAACCACTTTTTCGGATCGAGTCATTTTTTACAAACGGCATGATCAAATGACCACCAATATCACCGGATTTATCTCCCAATGATTTTTTATTTGTGGATATGAATCGATAAAGCTACAAATCTTGTTGAATTAAGGTTAAAAATAATCCAACATTTTGCCAAAATACCCACTATGCCTAATCTGCTCAGAGATATGAGATTATTTCTTTATAATAGATTTGGCTGTTGTTTGGCATTTGAACACTTAATTAAAATTTCTAAGCGTTCGACTTGTCTTGATTTTTTTTTTAGGATCCGTTTTCATTTTCCCTTAGATTTTAAAAAAATTTTTTTAGAATTTATTTTATTTTCAAAGCAGTTATGGCAAAAAATAAACCAAGTACTGATTTTCAGAGATGATATTATCTATGTCATTCAGTGTCTCAAATATATTCCTCACATGCAATATGCAATGAAATAGAAATGTCGTATTGTATTGTGTTTTCAAGCATTATGGACTTCTGAGTTCTATGAAGCCACTGAATTTGAGGATTACGCAAAACTAAATGAGGTGTCAAACTCCCCACTTCCCATATGTTTGAGAGAGAAGAGCATTATTTTCGAGTAATACACTGGATTATTCATATTATGACGATTATTCCAATGTATTGACTGTTATTTGTACCTCTCTGTCTCAAGTTTATGTCTAAATCAAAAATGTAAACCTGAAAAAGCCACAGTGTTGGCCTAACACTTGTCAATTACTTGAGTGTGGAAATATTCTTTATTTTATTCAACCAGACTTACCTTAGTATTATGAGAAGAAATGAATTTGACAGAGTATCCAGTTTGTATAAATGAAGGAGCATTTACACTGATAGAATTTATTACAATCTCATGAGTATTTTTCACCCAACAAAACCTATTTGAGGATAAACTGAGTTTGTATGTACCAGGATACACATCTGTGAATTTGTAATTTTGTCCTAAAACAGTAATAAGTAAATATTACTACACTACAAAAACGCTTTTTTCCCGGAACATACCTTTCAATTCAACTGAAAGCATTTTTTGATTCGAGCTTTGTAGGGGATGCAAAAAAACTTTGAAATTTTGGTAGTCTTTGTCGTTATGTAACTGCACCTTTCCAGTTACAGTTGCCTTCAACTGGGAGAAAAATATGGCATTGTTATTCTCACTATATACTTCAACATTTTGGGACATAGGATAAAACCTGAAATAAAGTTTTCAATTAACACCAAATATTTATTCTGAATTAACGTAATAATCAAATTATTTCCTCAACTTACTGTAATCCCTTTTCTCTGTCCTCTTCTTCAACCTGAACTTGGATTTGATAGGTTCCTTTTGGCAGGTACTCGCAGAATCTACCAGTTTTCGGATCACTACGAACATTTTTCAAAAACGTTGAACCAATCTTAACGATTGTGACTAGATGAGATTGAGTACATTCTACTCTACCACATACTTTGAAAGCTGAAGGAGCAATATGCGGAAGATTTTGAATATTTGGATTTACTTTTATAGGAACCTCTTCAAACAAAAGGTTTGCTGAAAGGAGAGATCATTAATACAGGTGGTTTCAAAATTGATGCTAATTTTCACCAGAAGGTAAAACTTATCATCAAAATATATCACTTTACAGTAAATTGCTCCTTTAAGTTTAATAATGACAGTTATTAAAAAGTAAATGTGCCACCAAAATGTAATATTATTTCCAAACTGCGCAGAGAGCAAAAAACAGTTCTAAAATGCAAAAAATTATGTTTATTTGAGTTTTGGATGACAGAACACAGAATTCTTTATTTTTATTCAACATAATTCCTCTAAGAAATAAATCAGATTTAAAATTTTCAGGAGAAATTGACTGTTGAACAAGAGGATATAAACTTGACTTCATGTCAGTGCTTTTCACCATTTTATTTAGTTAAATGTGAAGCAATATTGAAAAAAAATTATGATAACAACTGAAATGACCAACATCAAAGAAGTTTTTTTTGAAATGGACAGGAAGCTGCCAACAAAATGTACAAAATAATTTTACCCATACCATTCTTAAATGGTACAAGCACTACAAACTTTACAATAAGATCTTGGCTCTGGCTCCTAATTATATGGCAATTGTTAAAATATTTGAATGAATTCCAGCCCCTTTTAATGACACTAAACGTCTATTAAAAAAAAATTAAGTAATAAAGTACCTGCTTTTGCTTTAATTTTAAAAACTCCAGTTTTGAGCTTCTCTAATCTATAAAAACCTTTTGCATCTGTCCTTGCTTTGAATTTATCATTCAAATAAATTTCAACATTTGGTAATCCAAAATCGGATGAATCAAGAGATCTCAATACTCTACCAGATACACTAAAACCGATTACCTGAAATAAAAGATTTATATATAATAACATATAGGTTTATTCAAATAAATAAATTGGGTTGATCTGTACCAAATATCATTAATAAGGAGTATGAGCTATGATAATAGAAAGTTTTATAAATCGAGACAGTGTAACATACATCTGTATAACAATTTTATAGTCAAACACGACAAGGTTTTATTGATCACAGAGGCAAACTGCAGACATGCGCATGTTTCAAATTGGTTGGCTTTCATCAGTGCAATGTATGTTAGTGACTACAAATCTGTCAAATATCTATATTCGCTATACACAGAGACACTAAGGTATTAATCATCCACTAGCTACTTTGTAATTTCAATATGAACATTACCTCAAAGCTTTTTTCAAGTTCAATATCTCCCTTTGAAATTTCAAATTCAATTTTAAATGGTTCCACATCTATATTTTGATTTTGGTAGAAAGGCATCACATAGTATTTTCCAACTGCAATAGACGGGAATGTGAAACGACCAGATGAGTTCGTTTTAACAACACATATTGGTTTTTTTGCAAGGTTAAACTCAATATGTTGCAAAGTTTCATCACAACCAAGTACAGCATTGTCAATCTAAAAATGTTATTTTTTAAAATATAAAAATAATTTCCTTTATATCATGTCTTACTGATTCTTTTTCACTGAATAGTAGGATAGTAGTGTTAGAAACAGCTTCACCTTCACTTCTGGCAAATCCAGAGACACTATATCCATGGACTATGAGACTACCTTCTTGCAGTTCAGTATTACCTTCAGTTACCTTTACTTGAAGTTCCCCCCTCAAAAATTTCCATCTGAAAACACAATATATATAATAAAGAACAGGATAATTATAACACAATTGCTGATATCTCAAGTCATATTAGAATAAGTTATGCTATGCAATCAGCATTAATATTAAACTAACCGTGGGTGGTCTACTTTAATTTTGTAATGTCCAGGATAAACAGGAGTAAATGAGAATATTCCACCTACGCTAGTTTCAGTCTTACGAATTTCAGTTTCAGACTTCAATTCTACTATTACTCCCTCTGGTCCATTAGGGCTATCACCAAAATTCTCAACCTTAAAAATATTTTATCAGAAACATAAATTTCTAACTGAAAATCCAGAAATATTTCTTTGTGAGCTGGTTGCCAAAGACCATTTTGTTATTCAAATTGATGAATATTATGAATATAAACTTACTCTTCCTGTTATACCAAATCCTTTAAAATTAAAATTAATATCAATTCCTTTGCTACAAAGGTCATTTACTCCGTCTATCGACAACTCGACTTTGGTTGGATTGAAACTCCATCCTGGAGGCGGATTTAACTGAAAAATATATATTAAAATTTAGAAAACTCACCCCGAGTATAAATATTTTCACTAACCTGAATAATATATTCGCCTTTATCATAAATAGGAAGAAAGTAATACCCATTATTTGGAGCGCAAGATGTTTTATCTTTCAGGATACCTTGCTTCGTTAGCCTACAAGAGAGATAAAGGTATATTCATATGATACGTGGAAATTTTTAATGAACTCTTCTTACAATTTAACCTCTACTTTGGAAAAATCAATTTGTACATGGCTCTTAACGAAACCCCCACATCCTAGGACATCATTTGAGCTAGCATTTGATGCTAAAATAGAAAATATGACTGATAATGTGATGATTTTGTACATTTCTTTCATGAATTATAAATTTTGTACTGATTACACTTTTCTAGTTTGATTTATTAAGAAGTGTCATGTAATTAGTAAAAGACCACAGATTACAGAGTTATTGTCCAATATTTCCATTATGTGTGATCATAGACTAACTACTCTCCCCAGATATCTATGCCCACGTTTCCTACTGGGGACTTGTTGCATGCATGAGCACCTCTTATGTTTGATACCTGAACCACGAGTATTATGGCGCGGAATTCAAATAATATCCTGATAATATTCGACAAAATGTAGTTTCCGCCACGAATTCGAACAAGTTTAAATTGAGTTAACAGAAGATAATCAACAATCAATTTTTGAAGTCAACGACAATTGTTTCGCCAACACTATGGCTTCGTCAAGCTTACATTTTGAACAGTACAATTAGTTAAAATAACAAAGTTTTGAACAATAACATATGCATGTCAATAAAAGTATGTACTTATTCATTTCTAATAATTTTATGTGTTAGTGAAGTGAGAATCTTATTAGTATTAATACCTAACACCTGAAATGAGTTACTAGAATATAAAAAAATTATAAACAATTAAATAAAAAGAATAAAATTGGGGAAAATAAAAGGGGCTTCCACTTTACAGCAGAATATGTTAGAATAAATGCGATTGTTTAATCTTTCATAAAAAATGGTCTGGATTCGCAAGAACACAGGATTTGAATAATTTATTTATTAAAAATTCTTCATTACATCTCGATGGTAACAAAAACACAATTCAACTATCAAATGAGAAAGGAACATATAACAAAATCCATGAAGTCAGATACTGGATATAATTCTAGATATATATTAAAAAATCTTATTGAATATGGAAGGTCTCCATCTACTAACTTTAGAAGCTTCCTGCTCCCTTTTAGCCGCAGCCTCTGCCTCTAGCTGATCTAGAAGCATCTTTCTCCTTTCTTTGAATGCCTCAATAGGATCATCGAAAGCACGATAATGAAGTAGAACTTCCCTAACATCTTCAATCTCATTCTCGGCAATACCTACAGGATAAAACATATTAACATCCACCTGCTGAAAATATATAAAAACTTACTCTTTAAAAAAGCAACAAGATCAATCATTGTTTGATCACTATCTGATCCATTCCATCTCTTTATGGCCAACAGATTTTCGGGATGGAATTTAAGATTTTGAGGTTGCCAATCAATAGCAATCACTTTACTCAAGTCTCTGTTTAACCTATCCAAACTTTTGACATGGTAACCTCCACTAAAGTAAGTAGTATCTCGAGGTAGTTTATATGCAATAATATTCTTTGGATCTATTGCTTCACACAAGGGAAATAGGGTCATACCTTGTTCAGCAGTATAAATCACTATTTCATATATACCATGAAGTGACTCCAGGAAATAATCGAGCCCTTAAAAATTAAATGCATTTATAGGTATCTCATAATTTGAATCTTTCAATGGAGCAAACCCCATATATTTAATACCTGGTCGTTTTTTGAATCTCCATCCAGTATTGTATGTCCAATCAGGATGGACCAGAACATCTGTTATTTCCAGTACCAATGTATACTTTGGTTGATGATAAGGATATTGCAGTGGATCAGGTAGTAGTTTAAGTCTAGAGGGCTCTTGGATGAGCTAAAATAAATTAAGGTATATTTATTTCATATACAATATTTTTTTTCTTACTCTTGTATAAAAATCTAGCTCCCTATACGTTCTAATGAGATACTGTTGCCACACAGGTTTATCTTCTATATCTTGGTGAAGATTCATTTGCTCAGGATCAGTTATTGGTGCACCCAAAGTGAATATTAAGTAGCCTCCTAATATTGTAAAACTTATACCAAACAACGAAAGGGTTATTTTCATAGTCCTCCATGCCTGCTCTCTTTTCTTTCTTGCTTCCTCCTCCTCATTAGCTTCATTAGCAGGATTTTCAATTATCTCCTTGTCTTTAGCTATCAAATTTCCCAAGGGAGATTTAATTTTGTCTGATTTTTGATCTGTAAGAGTATCAGTCACATTTAATTGCGAATATTCAAGATGGGTAAATGTATTTACCTATGAATTTCGATATCCCTGTAGAGACGTAACGAAGTTTGATAACGCCACAGTAGTTTTTATGTTCTATCAGCAAACCTGATGTGTTCTTCAATACATTGCTCACCAATTTTGCGTTTTTAATTGAAAATTTCAACATATTTATTCATATAAAATGCCCGTTTTATATTCTAAATTTTACCCCGTATTGCGGTATCTTATATGACCATAACCTCAAACTAACTCCCCGTGTTTCTGTGAACTTGTGTTTTCTATGAAGCCCTCGAAATTTAAATTAGCAGTGATAAAAACATGGATTTAAATAAAATATTCAGAATTGATTTCTATTTCTATCCCATCCGCAGTTTTTCTTTATGGAAAAACTTAGAATAAAATAATGTATCTCGTAATTTCCAGTGAATAATGCTATCTAAGGGTAAATAATTTACATTTCTGGAAAGTCAAATATTTTTATTATATATTGCTGATTAACATCTAAAATATTAAGTAATAATATTTTGAATAGCATGTTCTGTAATAGTTATGTAGAAATAGAATCATTTGATTTGATGTATCTCAAAATATGCTGTCAAAGGCCTTCTCAATATAATATCTGCTAGATTTGATAGAGAGTTATGAAGAAGGCTCTTTAATCAGTTAATTTCAATTACAAATCATAAAGCATTGCTCAATTTTACTTACACATACACAATAAACATAAACACAACTATACAATATAAAAAAATTTGAGCTAATTATGTAATTCAAAAAAATACAAGATTGTACTTTTTCGTTATAAAAAATATATCAATACACTCAGGCATTCTTTTGTTCGTAAGAAAATATATCAATTGTGAATGGTTATAAATCACAAATTCTTTTGTACATTGTGTAGTTTTCAATAACCACATAAAAATGATTGATCAAAAATTCAAAATGTATAGTTCTTACAGCAAAATAAATTCAAATTGCAACATATATATTTCGACAATTTAGTCATTTTACGTATGAATGAATTGGATATAGTATGCTCACTGTCAATTATTGTCATTGAAATAAGAAACATCAAATTTAAATAAGCAAGCAGCTATCAATTCCTCCGGCAGATTTCATGTTTGATAATTATATCCAAATCTTTTCATCAATGACGAATTTTTCGTTGTAATAATAATAATCTGAGTTGAACTATACTAATAAGGTTTTTACTCCAAATGAAATAAAAGATTCACTTAAATAAAAGATTCAATCAATAACAAAATATATAAAAAATATCACAATAAGAACTGCATTGACGTAAAGCTGAACTATGTTTCTTATTGGCAAGATAATTTGTTTATTTCCTATTTCTACAAAATCAACTCATTATGTTTTGGGATAATTATATCAAAAAGTAATTGAAGAGCCAGTGTTGAATATTTTGATATTGGATGGATTGATTCATTAATAAGTCAATTATGATATAATTGAAAATTTTGTATTCTCAGATAGATGGACCTGTATTCTTTGCTTTAAACATGTTTCTCCTTTCCACTAGCCTCATAAAATTTTTTCAGTGAATGAAATTGTTATGTGCCCAAGTTGATGCTATACTATTAAAGAAAAAATGTGTCATGACCACCTGTACTGGAAACATGTGGATAAGTTGACAACAAAATGAACTTCAATAAATATACAACTTCTACTAAAAAGAGATCTATAGCAAGAGCGTAAACTTCTACCAAATTTACTATAAGGAGTAAGCATAAAGAACACAGAATATACACGACAATATGCAGATCTGTCCTGGAGTATACACATTCAATCTTCATCAAAAGTTGACATCCAGCCCTAAAAACTTGAAAACTATATCCCTTTGAACAATTACAAAAATTGGACATCCGGAAACAAACTTCACTATCCATCTAATGAATTATTGTACCGTTTAACGAAAGAACAAGCTATATAAAATTTTTTATATGGCTCTGAAAAAATCACAGGACATCTTAATTGATACTGATATAGAAAAAACGAGAGAGAAACTGATAAAACAAATCTACTTTCATAATGTTGTGTGTTTATACTGTAGATAGCTCAGCAGGAGAGCATCGGGCTCATGACCGGGAGGTTTGGGTTCAGGTAGAAAAGAAATTTTCTAATTGGACGGGTGTCTGCCACCATTTCACTGTTGGGTCAAAAATGAACAGTGCTGTGGCCTAAAGTGGCGCAAGATCGCAGTAACGAAGCCTACACGGAACACAACTGAACTCCTAACTCGCACAAGCTGAAAAAAAGCTTCTGAGTGATCTTCACAGAAGATCTAGGAGTATCAGGATAATAATAATTATATATATTATTAATTTTTTTTTTTAAATGTTGAGAAATCTGTAATTACAAATGGGTGGAAGGACCTTGGATCAATGGTCTTATGTTACGAGCAATGAATACCTGTGATATTAATAAAAAATTTATGTGTACAAAGTAGAATATGCAAAAAAATCACCGTGTAGTACTTCAGCAGATCAAAGTTTAAAGCCAATTGTATCTGCTTACCTTATTTGACTAAATAACATTTTATACTAAGCTCTTCAATTGACAATGCAACTAATTTTGTTTAAATTTTGCTCCCAGTTGAGTCAAACTGGTTTAAAGTTTTTTTCAATTTAAAATAGACCAGTGAAAGCAAAAACTAACAAAGTAAATTGAATATTGAAACTTTCAATCAAATTTATGCTTACTTCAATTCTTGCCTTCTAAGTGCTTCCTTCTACACCACTGCAGTTTTCGAAAACTCCGAGATAATTTTATAAAGTGAACTCAAAATTTACACTACTATTTCAAATACAGAGGCCACTTATAAATATTTTGTTTAACTAGATATACAGCTTAGAGATCAAACTAAAATGCTTAATTAAATAATACACATAAATATGTTGATTTCTACTTTGTTGCTGCGTTAACGTGTTTTGTTACATAGTAACTGCTTCAAATGCTTATGAACTATGTAAGGAAACGCATCATGTGAGCAACTCTTTTATCTTTGAACTCTTTAACTGATTTTGATATCCTGGCTGTAAAGCAATATAAACAAAAACTCCTTAAAATGGGGGCTGCTACATAAAATTATACAAGAGATCAAACCACTTCATTATAAGAATAATAATAATACTTAGAATTCAATTAAGTTCTGCGAAACAGTTACTGATGATCTTGTACTTTCTGTATATTTCTTTATTTCCACAAATCCATTGGAATCTTTACTTTCAAAGTCAATATGGCTGTGAAAAGTTGCTTTCTTTTTGTTAACAAACTTGTTACTCTTATCATTCAAAATTTTCGGTTGAGTATTGTTCTTCATATAATCTAACACAGGATCATCACCAGTCTTCATACTTATTTTGGCTCTTAGTATATGATACTGTGTTCGCCAATATTCATAAGATGCCATCCTGAGTGAAGAAACCCACTTGTTAACATCAGCTTCACATCGACATGAAAATATATGTTTAATATCATGATCTCGGACTTTGCTATTCACACTGAACGTAATTGAGAAGGCAAAAGGAATACCTTTTTGTTCATATGCAATATGAGCGTTTTCCAATACTAATACAGCCATGGGTTCTGCCTCGTTCAACTTTTGATAGAACAATAAATTAGAGAACAGTTTGAAATACCTTTCTTTGAAAGTTGACTGTTGATACCAGTCTGACCATTCTTTGCCTGTTGGTTTCATATGCTGTAAAACACCCTCTAACTTTGGTGTGTTTTCATTGCAAAATTGAACTAGTTCTTTATCATTATACCTCATAATTTTAATACGGTACGATTTTTTTTCAAATAATGACTAGATGTATTATTGTACTTCTTAAATGTTAGATGTATTCTCTATCTTAACCTACGATTAGAACATAGGCACAGATTACAGATGTCAAAGAGTGCTAACAATAATCTGTGATAAAGCAGAAATCTGTGATCAATGGAGAATAGAGAGGACGCAAACCCATTATCCCATATTAGGGGTTTCTAGAAGAAGAAGAAGAGGACGCAACCTTTCATGATCGACTGCATAGTCAAGTTGTTGAAACCAAAAAATCTAGTCTTGCAATAAAATATTCTTTTAGTAAATCAATGGTACCTCTATTTGAATTTATTTAAATTGAAAGTTCAAAAGATAGCGGTAGTAGGATTTGTGAAGAAAGTTCAAATCTTTGTATAATCCTCAGAGTAATAATAAAATAATAATATAATAAATAAATCATATAAAATAATAATGTAATAAATAAATAAATCATATAATGTAATAAATAAATTATTTTGATTATTATTATTATCCTGATACTCCTAGATCTTCTGTGAAGATCCCTCAGAAGCTTTTTCAGCTTGTGCGAGTTAGGAGTTCAGTTGTGTTCTGTGTAGGCTTTGTTACTGCGATCTTGCGCCACTTTAGGTCACAGCACTGTTAATTTTTGACCCAACAGTGAAATGGTGGCAGATACCCGTCCAACTAGAAAATTTCTTTTCTACCTGAACAGGACTCGAACCTGGACCTCCCGGTCACGAGTCCGATGCTCTCCCGCTGAGCTATCCACACTCACAATGAATCATATAATGTAATAATGTAATAAATGAATAAAAGGCAGGATATCTTTACCCGGAGACCGAAGGAAGAACCATAGCTATTCAAGATCAGTTGGTGCCAACCTAACCCGAGCGTACATAAAAAGAATTACTGGGCATAATAGACCTACCGACGTCTGCAGAAAATGCTCCAAATTCCTGTTGGAAGTTTCTTAGGATATTGGTTTCCACAAATAAAACAGAAAAGTATTATTTATATTAAAAAGATGTTTCGTCCTCGGTTGAGGACATTCATTCTCTATTTTCTTAGCAAACAAATTAAATTTTTCCAGTCATTTGACAAGTCTAAGCAGAAAATTAGTATTATCTTGAGGTCAAATGGTAAAACAATGATTTATTTCTCACTGGTAGGAACGCAGTATCGTTTATGTATTAGGAGGTTTTTATGCGCGAATGACACAAATAAATCTGTGGTACAAGTGTCTTAGTTTGTGCCACTTTCGCATTTCTTGCTGTCGTTTTAGAGATTACTATTTCGATGGACAAACTACTTCCATGTAATTCTGAATTTAAAGTTTATCTATGGCTTCAGTCACAGATTACGGATAATTAATCACCTGTAATCTGTCATTTCAGCCTTCAACTATCTATGGTCTTCAGTGCACTGAAACAGGGTGACGTTAGTTGTTTCCATATGTTGAATTTTTAATATTTGAAATTACAAAAAATCAAAATGACTAAAGAAGCAGAATTGTTGAGAATTAATGAGGAACTTCGCAAGAAAGTAGAGGAATTGGAGAGGAAGAATAATACAATAAGACAAAAAATTCCAGAAATGTCTTCTCAAGTAGTAGACTCTAATCCATACAGGTGAAAAAAAGAATAATTTGGTTGAGTAAATTTAACATGCATTGAAAGGGTTCCGTTTCCAAACTTGAATGAAAACTAATTAAAATGTTAAAAGTTTCCCCGATAATAAATTGTCATTCAAAATGAAAAGGAAGTATATGTATTAAAAAACGGTTTCGTACTATTTCCTATCGTTTAAAAATATGTGCATCTTACCAAGGCCACTGCCAGATGGAATTCTTAGAGAAAGCTCTTATGAAGTTGAACTGATATGATGGATAAAGATAAAGTTTGTGGCTGAAGCAAATTCATCCATGGGCTCCAGAAATTTATCAATAACAAATTTTGTTTTTCAAAAACAAATTCAACCAAAGCCAAGATGATACATGTACCAAAATTTCCTTTGTTTAAGAAATTTTCTAGAAATCAGAATACTAGAAACAAAAATTTGTATTCCAATATGTATTATATATCTGGTTAATCATTCAAGAGATTCTGGATATGATAAATCACATTTTTTCTAAGAAGAAATAGGTATTCTCTGAAAATGACAATATTTAATTAATGATTGGAAATAAAATAGTTCAGCGATATTAAACTTTACAAGATGTTTATTGGAGAAATTTTTTGAAATTGTCAACAACAAACTGAATGATTTCTGTTTCATTATTAATATATGCAGGCAGAAGCTTGTATAAATATTTTCTCCTAAATCAATTGAAACATTTTAAAGTTTATTACTATTTCAGCCGTTTGATGGCTTTGAAAAAAATGGGAATAGTTGAAAATTATGAGCAGATACGGACATTCTGTGTTGCAATCGTTGGTATTGGTGGAGTGGGCAGTGTAGCTGCTGAAATGTTGACACGTTGTGGAATTGGAAAGTTGCTTTTGTTTGACTATGACAAAGTTGAATTAGCAAATATGAACCGATTGTTCTTTCAACCTCACCAATCTGGGCTTAGTAAAGTTGAAGCAGCTGCTGAAACTCTCCGGAATATAAATCCTGATGTTGAAATATTGACATTCAACTACAATATTACTCTCTTAGATAATTTTGAAAATTTCCAATCATCCCTCATGTAAGTAAAATAAAATTACATATATTTTGGTAGTATTAAACAAACAAGAGTAGGTATTAGGGGAACCTCAAAGTAATGTAGCTTTTCTACATTAAATTCAAATAGATGAATTTTCAATAAGTTTTTATTTTTAATTAGTTAAAATTTAAAAAGTTTGTGGAAATTGAATTTTATTTATTACGAATGAAAAAAAAAATTTGTAACTAAATCGTAGTATTTATTTGGAATTAAGTTCAGTGGAACTAAGAAAACAGTGTTTTCTTACTTGGTTAAGAGTGTTGAGTTTCTCGATTGTCTGACACAGATAAATGTTAATTGAATATGTCAAAATTTGCAGAAACCATATTATTTCCTGGTCTTGATTCCTTATAAATGGTATAATTCCAAAGAGTAAATTCTCCTCAACGTAGTATAAATCCTATATTGAAAACAACTTTGTAGAGACATAAATACTATTTTTGAATTATGGTTTATATACATGCGTGTTTTAAATAATGAAGACTAGATAAACAATGTTATAAATTTGACCAAATGTCTATTTCTGATACATTATTCAAGGACTGAAGGAATGAATGGAAAAGCTGTTGATACTGTTCTAAGTTGTGTAGACAATTTTGAAGCTAGATTGACAATAAATACAGTATGCAATGAAAAGAATTTGAATTGGTTCGAGTCTGGTGTTGCTGAAAATGCAATTTCAGGCCATATTCAGTTTATCAATCCAGGAAAAACAGCCTGCTTTGCAGTAGGTATCCCATTGAAAGATTTCCAATAATTTCTTTCATTATAGTTTCTCAAATTGCCTTTAAATTTTTAGTGTGTGCCTCCTTTAATTGTTGCCTCTAATATTGATGAAAAAACATTAAAAAGAGATGGTGTATGTGCCGCTAGTTTACCTACTACAATGGCAATAGTTGCAGGATTTCTTGTCCAGAATTGTCTGAAATATCTACTTCATTTTGGTGTGGTGACAAACTATCTCGGCTACAATGCCTTGAACGATTTCTTCCCTACAATGAGTCTGAAGCCAAACCAGAATTGCGAAGATAGGTTTTGTAGAAAGAGGCAAGAGGAAAAAGCCAATGAAGTAGATGAAGAAATAAACGAAAAAAATGAAGACGAAGTACCATTGCATGAAGACAATGAATGGGGTATATCTTTGGTTGAGGAAAGTGTTGAGGAACAAAAAACATCAATTGGAGTAGCTGGTATCGAATTTGCTTATACTTTAACTTCTAAGGAATCAAAAGATGAACCAGAAGCAAAAACTACAGATGATGTCAGTTTGGAAGAGCTCATGGCGCAAATGAAATCTATTTGAAGATTTGTTAAGTTTAAAAATCTTTTATATACATATATTTTTTTTTACTATCCTACCTACCAATTTAAATCATAAAATCTTTTGTCTTAGTTAATATAAAAAAATCCGTTAATTGTATCATATATATCTTTCCATCTATTTATTGTGATTATGTTTTTGTATTTTTTCAATAGAGTTTTATACGGAAAATAATTTCTTTACCAAATACTCTTAGACATTTTTTTTAAAATTATTTCCATGGATAACACTTTTGTATTTGGGCTGATAGTATTTAAAGGTAAGTAAAAAATTCATTCATAAATTGCATTAAAACAAGTTTTTACCTATCCAGAGATATAGAATAGAAATTGATGAGACTGGAGAATTATTAATTTTTTTTTAAATGTTTCCTCCCACTATCATAAATTGTTCAGTGGAAACATATGATATTAACAACGAAAAAAAAAATGTTTTCATTGTATACCACCAGTGATAATAATGTGAAAAGAGGAAGAAAGCTTAATTCACAATGAACTCTGATAAATAAAAGATTTTGACATTACCAATCAAGAGTCTTGCAGCCCCTCGTGTTGAATTATGGAAATACAATGTACGAAAGTATTCATCACAAAAGAAACTTGTTTACAACTAAAAACGGTGGGAAAAGGCAATCACAAATAAAATAATATTAACTAAAGACTGATTCAATTGAAACTCAGAAGGAAATTCGGGCGATATGAGGGAGTTGCTACCTCTTAATTTGGGAGGCGGCCGTTTCATTTTGAGCATACGCACCTGAACTCTTCAGACAGGCGTGGTGCGCATGTCTGCATGTGTCGCCAATGAACTTGTGTTCCACGTCGGAACGGCCGTCGAATACTGTGTGCCTTGCTCTACTCGGCGGGGACGGTCAGTCAGGTAGTTTAAGACTAGTCGTGTCCTCAATATGATCCGCCGGCAAGCTGTAGCAGAGCCAAGCAGGATTCTGGACGAGGAGCAAAGAAGGTGCTCGCTACACAAAAAAATATTTCACTGTTTTATTAGTGTCCCCCCTTTAAAGTTTTACCTTAAATTTAATTAACATTGCAATTTATATGTTCCTTATAAAATATATAAATTTTAATGCAAACAAATTCTCCATAGTTTTAAAAATTGGTTGAAACCCGAAACATATATGTCAACAACAACATATATTAAATTTTCGTGAAACTTGAGCCAAGTGTATTTGTATACCTTATTAATATCCAAAATGTTTCATCAAGTGATTTGCGAGAAACCAATATTTTCGATGTTACTTTTTTAGAGTTACTTCAAAGTGTAAGCCTGAAGATGCCACAGTGTTGACGAAACAATTGTTGTTTATTCATAAATTTGTAAAAGTTATTCTTCATTATTGAATTGAAATAAATTTTCATCTAGTCTGAATTAATCAAAGATACTAAATGCTATTAAAATTGCTCCCTATCCCAAGAAAATGAATGATTTAATCATGAGTATGCATATGCAGCACTTTTAAAACTAGAAGGTCTAATACAAAATAATAATTTGTCTTTATCTGGGTCCATTCATTTAGCATATTCATTAAAGTTATCAATCACCATATAGATAGTAACAACCTCAAAATCCTCCACAAATATCAGAAAGGTTTTAAAATGAATTTGTTGGGATACTTGGAAAAACAAAGTCTATAAAGATCCCAATCTTCAAACACCAATTATAAAATGACCATTCCCCACTCCTCAATACATAACCCCGCCCCATCCTTTCTATAATACGATACCTTATATATCTCCGTGCATTCTGTAATCCTTTACACTTGACAATGATGTAACAATCTTTGTTTCTCTATCTGAAAAACTATCACCCACCATGTTGAAAGGCCCTTTATTATTAGGAGTGTAAGAGGTCTGAAAGTGAGAGTATTTAAATCAATTATAAAATCAGCAATATTTTTTTCAAACTTAACATGAAGTGAGGAGAATTTTTAATCTTTCCCTATAGTTTAATAAGACATTAATAATATGAATTTTTCCTTGAAAATCTTTAAACTGACAAAAATCTCTGGTGCATATAAGCAAAATAAAAATAGAAAGCAGTATAACAAAATTAATGCTTGACAAATAAATGATATATGACTCACAGACGTACCACCATCAAAGATGGTGGAAGCAGGACTCGAACTTACAACCTCCCTATTTTCACCCCGCAATATACTATTAAGTCATCCGCCTATGATAATCACAGAAGACATGTATGTTAATTATGATGACAGTAAACACATTATTCTGTGATAAAAGATTGCCACATTCCTAAAACAACACATTGACCTTGTTGAATTTTGTGAATACAGCGATTGTTTTTTAATTTATGAATTAAAATTCTTCAACTTGGTATTAAGAGTGGGGCCTGAAGTGGCCAGATTCCAGAGTTCATTTTAAAATTCGTAGTCGTGGATCGTATTTAGTTTTTGTTCGTCCTACAGTGGTTGGATTAGGTCAGCGCAACTTGAAAATTGCAAGATCATGGTCAACGTAAGTGATAAGAAAATAAAATTGATCACTTCTTCATATCTAAATATATTAATATGTATCGTCTTTATCTATTTCAGCTCGAAATCTCCACAGTTTCAAACAGAAGTTTGGGAAACTTGGAAATATCTGAGAAATTGACTATCAAAGAGCTCAAGTATGAGATTGCTAAAATATCAAAGATCTCGGTAGAAAGGCAGTCACTTCGTAAAGAAGGTAAAGGAAAAGATTTGAATGATGGTCTCACAGTTGAAAGTCTTGAACTGGGAAGCCCTGCAAAAATTTTCGTGAAAGATTTAGGCCCACAAGTAGGTTGGAGTACTGTTTTCTTAGCTGAATATGCAGGACCTATAGTGGTTTATGCATTAGTAGCTGCCAGCAATGGTATTTTACACAGCTCCTTACCAGAAAGGCAGACATCTCTCATGTCTAGGTGAGCTAAACCACTTAAGTTTTCTTTAATGTTTTGTTCAAAGGTTAGAGGAATTCATAAACATCATTTATTGATCGAGTGTGTGATTTTATAAAGCTTTAAACATCAGAAATTTTTCTATGGGAAAATAATTGGTAATACAATGCATTCCAATTTTCTTTAATGTTTTGTTCAAAGGTTCTAAACATAAGAAATTTTTCTGTGCAACAATTATTGTTAAAATAATGCCTCCAAAATTAAAGCATTTTCCATTATACTCATATTAAATTTATGAAACAATAACTGAAGGTTAATCCCAAATGAATTTTACTTTTATTACTTTCAAGAATATTTATTAAAATTATTTAAATCTAATAAAACTGGTAATTTGGTGAATGTCAACTTGTCATTTATAATTCAAACAATAAAAGGAGCTATAAATTTCCCCCTAAGTACTTAGGAATGGGAAATTTATTAGAGATTTTAATTATTTCAGTTCAAGGTTTGAGGAGCAATAGCTCACCATTCTTTGAATTAATGTGATTCGTTATCTTTATGTATGTTAATTCTAGGCCAGTGTTAATTATGGAGAAAGATTTATTTTTGATTTCAATGGTCTATTCCAATTGTTTAAATTGTTATAAAATTTTGTTTTAAACTTTAATTTCTCAATAATTTCCCATTTCGAATAAAATGAGATCTGTAATTTTTTAAGAATGAATAATTTAGTATTTTAGGATGTAACACCTCTTTGAAAAAATGTTTCAAATATTGAAAATAACTTATAAAATTTCCATATTTACTGTAGGGAATAATGAATTGAATACTTTTCAGACTGATATATTGGGCTTGGGTTGCACACTATGGCAAAAGAATATTGGAAACTATTTTTGTGCATAGATTTTCCCATAGTACAATGCCTATAAGAAATCTTTTCAAAAATTGTACATACTATTGGGGATTTGCATTCTATGTTGCCTATCATGTTAATCATCCTTTATGGACTGAGCCTCCTGCCATTATTTCATATCTTGGATTAGCAGTCTGGACTGTAAGTAACTTAAGAAGTAAAATATTTATATATGCAGAGCCGTATGGATTTTTGATGTGAATCTGTTGCAGAGCTTTATTTTTTTAACCTGTTTGATGTAACGTTATACCAGGTTAACAAAAAAGTATGTGCAGTTTTGTATACAGTGTGTGCCGTGAATATTTTTCAAGTTATTTGATTCTTACTTATTGGAAATTCATTTTAATTGAATAAAATAATGAAGAATAACTTCCACAAATTCATTGAAGAACAACAATTGTTTTGCCAAATCTTCAGATTTACAATTTGAACTAACTCTGAAAGAGTAACATCACCTTTTCAATAAATTAAATGAATTTATTGTGTATATAATCCAAAGAAATAATTTAAAATATTACTTCTGAAAACAGTTTTTTTTTATTTTACATCAATCGATATGATTCAGGCAAAACTTCGAAAAGAGACACTACTAAATTTTTTTGTAGAACAGAATTTTACATAGGATAGGAGTTTATTTAACCATGTACTTATCATTTTCATGAGATTTTTCTGTTTCTCCAGAAAAACAGTTCTGAAATTATAAGAAATCACCTTTGTTTGTCTTTCAGATAACAGAACTCTTTATTATGTATTTTTATTCGTCATATGCAGCTCCTTTAAAAAGTAATTTACAAATTTAATATTTTCAAAGAAATGTTTCTTGTCTATGTATTTAAAAAATCCATCTCTGCTCTTTTCCGAAACTATTAGACAGAAATTTGTGAAACATTGTATGAAAATTGTGTGCTCTCTGACAATGAGCCTACTACAAGACTCAATTCAAAATTAAAAATTGCAATTTAAACATTTGATAAAATATTTTTTTAGTGTAAAAAATTTAACGTTTCTGTAACTTTTTTGGCAAAGTTTCTTTGTTTTCTAAGACCTGTACTACATGGACAGTTCAGAATTAATGTAATAAATGCAAGCTGTTAAAAAAGCAGCATACATAATAGCATATTATTTTGTAGTAATAAATATTTATTTGGTTGTTTGGAAAGTAATTTCGTTTTTTTAATGAAAGACAATTTTCGTATAATGAATAAATATTTTTTTTTTAATTATATAATGGCCATTCTGGTCCAACATTTTCTTGTTATCTTTCTGGTAGTAACATGGTTCCACGCTCATAAAATTTTTGGTCTTTCCTAGCAAAAAACTGATCCAGGTGATTTAAGACCTCATCATTTGAAGCAAGTTTTACCATCCAAAAAATTTTGCTATGACCGGAACAAATAATAATCCGAAGGCGCCAGATCTGGAGAATATGGTGGGTGTGACAGTATGTCCCATTCAGGCTGTAAAAGCTTTTGGCGAATGACCAAACTTGTAGGAGGTCTCGCATTATCTTGGCGCGGAACACTACACCTTTTGAAGTGTTGAAGTGCACCATTTAGTTTTTCAGCTGATGACACTACTTCTGAATTAATTGTTTTATTATCCGGTAAAAGCTCCAAAAAAAAAAGGATTCCTTTAAAATCCCACCAAACAGACAGCATCGCCTTTTTTTGGTGGATATTGACTTTTGAAATGCTTTGAGCCGGTCATCTTTTTTACTCCATGGTTTCTGGTATTCGAGATTGTTATATACAACCCATTTTTCGTCGCCAATTATGATGTGCTTCAAAACTGGATCAATTTCGTAAGGTTTGAGAAGCGTCAACCCGACGACACAAATTTCTCTCCGTGAGAACATGAGGAACCCATATATCGAGCTTCAATGTTAAACCCAGGCCTTTGAAATGGTCATAAATAGTTGAATTTGATAAATTTAACCTCTCGTCAATCTCACGTGTCTTCATCAGCTTCAACCGGCCTTCCGGAACGTGGTGTATTTTCGACATCAAAATTGCTGGATCGAAACTTTCCAAACCAGTTCTGGCACTGGCCTACTGTCAACACATCTCCTCCATATACATTGGTTAATTTCTTTCTGGCTTGAACAATTTTATAAATAAATAAGTAAAATATGATGAAAATGCTGCTTATAGCTCTCCATATTTAAAAGAGCACCAACCAAAAACTACTGCGTAGAATTAATTGAACTTTTCACACAAGCCTTGCTATATCAGCTTTCAAAACATATAACGATTATGCATGTGAAGTTGGGTTCGATAAAATATAATAAAATCCTTTGTCCGGAAAAAACTAAATTACTCTCCGAACAACCTTATATATAGAACACAAACTTAATTTAATTACCAGATACATTTTTCGTAGAAAACATGACTTCACATTATTCAGATAGTTTAAAGCATAGGACTAGGCAAGTGTTTAGTTATCAATAAGATATAATATTCAATATGGCTAACATTTATTCAAATTATTGCTAATTACAGGTTTGTGAACTCGGCAACTTGAGCATACATTTGCTTTTAAGGGACCTCAGACCTGCCGGTAGCACAGTAAGAAAAATTCCACGCCCTAATGGAAACCCTTTGACAAATTTGTTCGATCTAGTTTCTTGTCCGAATTATACCTACGAAGTGGGAGCTTGGTTAGGATACACTTTAATGAGTGGATGTTTACCAGGTTGGTTAGGAATATTATTAATTATCTGCACATATAATTACTCATTTATTTATTTCAGCTTTCTTATTTACATTGGCTGGTTTCTATCAAATGGCGGTGTGGGCACTTGGTAAACATAGGAATTATAAGAGAGAATTTCAAGACTATCCCAAGAAAAGAAAAGCAATCATTCCACTTGTTCTGTAATATTTGTTATTATTCGGTATGGGTTGACATTTACAACAATTTTGTTACTTTGTTGAAGTTTATTTAAATAAACATTTTTAACTATATGTGACCTCTGATTCTCCTTACTCTAGATTGCTGGTACTCCTGTTCGAAAAATATTGCACTTGATTTTAACCAAATCCTCAAATTATGACCCGTATTTACATTGTAAGAACTTCTCTGGATCATAGCAAGGAGCTCTGTTGTCCAGAGTAGGGTTTGAGAAAGAAGAATAACGATTTTAAGTTTGTATTTCGTGAAAGTTCTCAGATTGAAAACATATATTTACTTCTGGAAAGTGACTGAAATTCACACTTATATGCTAGAACACCTTTTTAAAGACTGTTGCCCTCAACAAAGCAATAAATGGATAAAACAAGACATCCCTATTAACCAATGTAATAGTACTTGTATTTGATTGATTCGGTCTTTACTTGGTGGAAACTCATTTTAATTAAAAAAAAATGTATATGAGACAGTAATTTATTTCCACAAAAATGTTTGTACTACTACAATAATTGGACAGTACAATGTAATACCTGAAGAAGCCACATCGTTGGTGAAACAATTGTAGTAGTACAAACATTCTTGTGGAAATAAATTACTGTCTCATATAGATTTTTTTAATAGTACTTGTGTCTATTTATCCTACCCTTTTTTAATTGTACAATTCATGAATCTGAATTCATTTAATATAATGCAAAATATTAACCTCTTGCGTATCTCAAAGTATTCCTTCAACTGTATTTCCTGGTGTACCCAGCCTATAATTTAAGATGCTTAAATTATTTCATGTTCTAATTTCTTACTTGACAATTGCAACAACTAAATTCTTTGAGCTTTCAAACTATTACTTTGAAGTTTTCTTATTGTTTTGATACGGTGACCACAATATATCCTCAACAATATACTGAAAAATACTAAACACAAACCAAAAATACCCAAAGCATTGACGTCATGATGATATATGATACAGCTCAACAATACCGAAAAACCTTGTCTTACCATGGTGATGATTGCAAAAACCAAAGGACCAAATACCGACAGAGTACTGTAAATAAACAACTGGCCACTTGCAGAACATACTGAGAGTATAACACAATCTATTAAAAATGAGGGATGTTTCATCATGAAACTACCTGATTTGAAAAAGTTGTCTTGTTGGAGTAATGACACTGCTGTAAATATACAAGAGAAAAAATTTACAAAACACATCATTTGGACTGGTTTCATTGAATATTTTTTGAAAAGTGCTCCTTGCCAATTAGACGTGAAACTGTCAAATGCTATATAAGAACATAGGAGAATCACTCCAGAAAATGTTGTTATTGTTGATTCTGAAAATAAATTATTAAATTATTACGAAAAACGTTTCAAAAAACTTAAATCATACTAGATCTATCGTTTCCAGAATCAAACATGAAGAAAAGCATTCCTACTGAAAGCATGACAGCTGTAACATATTCATAAAACTCGTATTTTGTTTTTGACACAATTTTGCCCATAACCATCACAGGAATTACCTTCGCTGCTTTAGCCAAAACCTTAAAATTAGAGCGTAAATAGTTGAAATATCGCACTGAATAATGTGAAAGTTACCTGGTGAGGAAAAGAAACATATTTAAGGGCTTCATATTGACACCATGAACTCATTATATTGGAGAAAGAGCAAAAAATGTATTTGTAAAGAGGACATTTATGTCTAGGCTGCCTCCTACATATAAGTACAATTCCTGATATAGTGAATGCTAAAATTCTGTTCACAAAAACTAAGAATTGGGAATCTTTGAAGTACTCAATTTCCCCTGTTGAGCTTATATATTCCTAAAAAGTATAGAATGAAACTACAGATCAATAGTTTGGACCCTAGAAAGCCTCTGAAAATAAAAGTGGACTTTTTTATATTAGATTGTAATTGTAACATAGTTTTTCAATCTAGCCAGTTCTAAGATAGCAGGAGACTTTCAAAGGTGAGGCATTTTTAACAAATTGTAATAAGAAAATTACTTTATTTTCGTAGGTTACTACATCTGAAAACTGTGAATTACAAATTGACTCTGATGGTTTTATATTAAGGGATGTTTATTTTCTTGAGAATGTCCAGATTTGGGGAATTCCTGAGTTTTGTCTATTCATTTAGAAGGTTCATTGCAGAGTTATTGCCGTGCTTGAAGATCTCTATTGATTCCATGCTTTTTGGCTTCCAGTCCCAGATAGGTAATTTCAACATTATCTGGGAAGGCATGAAGGTCTCAAAAAAATGTTTCACAAAATCAGAGTTATCTTTCCAGTGCTTAAATGAAGCTTGATGTTCCTTGAATTCTTGTGAATGTTCTTCCCGTTTGGCCTTAATATATTCTACTGCATTTATGACTACTTAAATCATGAACTGCGGAGTTATTAGCAAGCCTGTTGTCAATGGCATTGGAGAATAAATGGAAAATTTTATGTGCTGAAGTTGAAGCTATTTTAATACTGTTTCTTTTAATTATTTGAGCTATATTTTGTGAAATTAGTCTGAAATATGTAAGCTTGGCGAATTTTTCATTACTGCTCCCCATTTTTGAAATGAAGACCAAATGGGAAGAACATTAGTTCAAGCACTAGAAAGATAACTCTAATTTCACAAAACATTTTCTCGAGACTCATGCATTCCAAGAATTAGATAATTTTAAAATCCTACATCCGGAACCATAAGAGCAAAAATCTGGATATCTTGGAATCAACAGAGATATGCAATAAATATCTCTCAATATGAAAGCACTAGAGCTAACCTGTAATTCCAAAAGTTTCCAACTGTAGAAATACTAAGAAACTCAGATCACAATGTACCTATTTAATAAAAAGTGATAAAAAATAAAGTAATTTTCCCATTTATTTTACCTATTTTATACATTTTTAGTAGTTACCATTTTTTAATTTACCTGAGTCATTACTTTTTCCTGAAGAACTCCCCATGACAAATATGATATTTGAAGACCAAAAAAGTAGAATACCAATAAAAATGTTTCTTCCAGCGTTGTATACTGATCAATAGTGATATTTGAACTGGGAGTAATCGTTTGATCTTCATCAAAACATAAGTAAATTATTTTCGGTATAATTCCATTACCTACAAACTTTATGTCAGTCTCATTATGGGAATATTTAATATATTTACCAACCGCTTCTGTTGAGGTAGTTTATTTTCAAAATATATTTAAACACTAAGTAACCAGGGATAAATAATGTAAAGTATCCAAGGATATTTGTAATACCATCTTTAATCCAATTGTATTCCTTGAAATCTTGACTAAGAAGCATAGATCTTAAGAACTGGTTCAGCAAATATAAAACGGTAGCTGTGCTCACCAATATAAAACTATAACAAAAGTTCAACATTAGTGCCTTCATAAAAAAGCAAAAAGAATTACACTACCATATAATAGTATGAATATACTTATTTGTCATCTTTAACGAACATGAAAATTTATCCTAAGATAGCGATGTAAATGATATACTATGTTGACAAAAAATCATCATAAAATATATGATGCTCATCATCTTATTTGTTTCATACTTCTGAACACTTGTTTTCAAACATACAGAGCAACATAATAGAATATATATTCTTTTATCTACGCAGAGCAACGAGCAACATAACACACAACCATAGATAAACGAAAATGAACATTCTATGCACACAACCACCGTTGCCATCCGAAAATTCGGAGATTACCGTATCAGAGACGAAAAACTACCATATTTGGGACACTCATCGTACCACAGAGCTTCATAGAGAAAGAAACCTTTTCTTTGTATTCTGTGGTTAAACCTAGCCTACAAATTTTCCTAACCCCTCAATATCAGAATATTAAGTAAACAATATATACGTATAATCATTAAAATTATTGTACAAAAAAGATATAAGTTTCAATAACAAACTCATCTCCATCAACATCGATACTAGAAGTGGAAGAATACATGTCCACTTAATTCATTCTTGCGTACATATTCTGGGTAGGTGTAAAATTAACGCAATTTTCATCTTTTTCTACACACTGCGAAATTAATAGACAACCGTTTATGGTTTTTGTTATCAACTTGTTTCTTGATTTCGTTTTTACTAAGTTTATTTTACTGAACACTCTTTCACATTCAGCATTTGAGTGTGGAATAGATAGTAAATCCAATACGAACTTTGATAAATTCTGAAATTCAAAAACACCTTGTTCATTATCGTATTTCTGCATTTTTCCCCAGAATATGTCAATATCCTCGTTGACATCTATTTTTTTTCAGTAGTAAAATGGTAATCTTCCAAAAAACATTTCTAATAACTCGGGCATTTCTGAAATAATTTGCTTCGAAATTTCATTCATAACCTCTATGCCAACATAAAAATTTTTCTTGGTAGAAACCAAGTTTTTATTTGATGGATCTATTTCAGATATTGCAGTTTTTGTTACTTATTGTCTTTCCATGTAGCATAACAGAAAACTTCTATAAGCATTCTCCATCATTTTATGCCAATACGGCAGTACTACCTTTTTGGACTGAAAATTTTGATTTAAATTTGCAATATATAATTAAGGAAAAGATAATATTACTCAAGGAAAGGATTGTTCAATGAATGATGAAGTTGCTCTACTGATAGAAGACGTTCGTCTAAATATTTAGAGTTAGCTAGTGATAGCCAACATGTTTGTGAAACCTCCCCGAGGAGGCCAGATATAGTTCATTTGATAGTAACTTTTCCAATCGACTCAAATTATGTTAGATCCCCTCTTCAAGGAGGGCATGCCACAGTTACCCTTCCCGTACTGTCCATTTAAACTTACGCCTTGAAACAGGTTCTGCACAGGTTACCAGAAGTGCAGTTGTAGGTGCATGCTGACTGTATCCTGTCCTTTCTAACCCCTTCCGCTGCATGGGAAAATAGTAGGTTTCACCTACTGCGATAATTGTATTGAAACTAGGATAATAAATAATGATAACTTTATTTATCCAACGGAAAGATTCCCAATTACTAAATAACATTTTTATATATCAGCAGCACGTAAGAAAATTGTCCATTTTCATTCAGAATTTTTCCATTTTCAGTAGACTATCCTCTTTTCAGTAACAAGTAAATTGTTTACAAGTTACTTCACGCACGATTCTTCAGGTGTAAGTCGAATTTCATTATATTTTCCACTTTTACCTAACACTAATGACAATCATTTATATATTTTTGAGGCTCGCTTTTTCGATAGAAGTATATGTTCAGTCAATTCTGTACTTTTCACTAACGCCAACGAATACTGTACTTACATATCCCACGCTTGATTTTTCCGATAAATTCATTTCACTCCACTTTTCATTTTCACAACTTGAATAAGTCACTATGTTTACTTGATATTTTAGAAATTTTCGTTCAACTCGTCATCAAAACTCGCGAAAATCGTTTTTCACGTGAGATATATGCAACCGAATACACCGAATGTGTAGCACCACATTAATCACGCTCACTTATCACTAGGTTTCACGTCACTATTCGAAATTAAACTAGAAAGAGTACATAATTGCGATACGTTCCACGCGCTCTCTCGTATAAAACTGACAAAATAAAATACTTCCATAAACGATTGACCAGTCTCTGAATCACCCCTGACGCACCGTGTTATGTAACTGACCAGTCCAATATTCTAACAACATATACGGGGTGCATCCGAAAGTATACCGGTAAGTTTAATTAAGATTTTTACTTCAAATCTAGAAAAATATTATTTCGAGTTGAAATTGTACGAGGGGTATTCAATAAATTTTGTTATCAGATTTACGTAATTTAATTTATTTTCTTGATTGTCTTTACTTGGCGGAAATTCATCGTATATGATTTACAACCGAGTTAGATATTCGGGGAATTTATTGAATGAAAAATTAGATAATTCACTTTGTTCAATCAATAAATTCCCCGAATATCTAACTCGATTATTTACATCCTAAATCGATTTTGTAAAAGAACCATAATCACCTGATGAAGTCAAAATGTAATTGACGAAACAATTGTTGTGTAAACAATAAATATTAGCGTACATAAAGTGTTTTACTTTAAATCATATACGATAAATTTCCGTCAAGTAAAGATCGAAACAATCTAAAAAATAAATTAAATGACATAAATCTAATATCAAAATTTATTGAATACCCCTCGTACAATTTCTACTCGAAATAATTATTTGATATACTTTCCGTTGCACCCCATATATGTTGCTAGAATATTGGACTGGTCAGTTACATAACACCGTACGTCAGGGGTGATTCAGGGACTGGTCAATCGTTTATGGAAGAATTTTATTTTATCAAAAAATATAGGAAATAGGAAGGTTACCTCGGAAATGTTGGATGGGATAGTCGGTGGTCACCAATGAAGCTCTTTAGGGATGTGGTGTTATGAGGGAGCTTCCAACGTTTTAGTTTCGGGAGGTGAGGCGTTTTGTTCCACCTTGAAGCCCCTGAACTCATCAGATTGGCGGTGGGATGCAAGTCTGCCAATGAAGCCTGTGACCTTATTTCATGTTGCAACGTCGTTTGTCAGAACGTTCGTACTCTGCTCTACTTGAAGCCAGCGAGGACGGTGAAATAACAATCGGAAAGCGCCCTCTATAGGACACCTCTACCCATAATAATAGTTAACAGAGTGATTTTTTATCATTAATAAGGAGTATAAGCTATGGTAATAGAAAGTTCTACAATCTAGGTATTCATTGCACTGACGAGAACTAACAAGTCTGAAACATGCGCAAGTCTGCAATTATGCTCCAATGATCAACAAAACCTTATCGGGCCTGTTTGAGTTTAGAATTGTTATACAGATTATCTCTCGATTTCTAGAACTTTCCATTACCATAACTCAGACTCCTTTTTAATAATATTTGGTACAGATCAGCCGAATTAATTTACTTAAAATAGTATTTCAAAGTAATACAGGTAATTTGTAATAGTTGCCAGAAAATATTAAAAAAGAGGTTATAGTGTTGAACTTTGTTTATAGCACAGGACCTATCATAAGCATGTATATTTAGACTGTACAGACTGCATATTTTCAAATTGTATATGTATACTTGAGATATTTCCAGAAGGTGATCTCAACTCTCATAAAACGTTGGAGAAAGGATCTTTATTATATTAATCTCTTTTAACTGCTTATTAAAATGAAGCATGAAATGAATAGCAAATAAGCCGAGGGACTATCACCCATTCCACTTTTGTCAAACTTCTCCAGTATTGATAGCCCTCAGGCTATCCATCATTCATTCCTTGCTCCATTTTCATGAGTAAATAAAGTAAAAAAAGAGATAAAACTATACATATCATCTCACTAACATTTTATGTAGTTTTGGTAAGCACCTTTTTGTAGAAAATAGGCACCATATCAGCATGAAGTGTTAAAAGAATTTTAGGTGAATAAAAGGTTTAGATGCACTATTCAGGTAATGTACATCTGTATATAAATAATATTGCAATTTTTTTTTCATGAATACTTCCACAACTTTCCAAGTTTATTCCAAAAGGAATATTCTAAATGGGAATTGAAATTAACTTTTGTTCTCGACGTTTTATTTACAATATACTTGGAATTTTCATGAAGTACAAAAAAAAATTAAAGACCCATTTAACTTCAGAAACATTTTTAATGTTCATACCCTGAATCTTGAAAACCGTTCTAATGAGTACACTTAGGCGTTAAGGAAAAAAACCCATTTATATACACCTCTCGTAAACCATACCTCTAATACTAACACTTATAACAATTAGAAAATACATCAAAATAGATACATGTATATATATCACAAAATTATGTTTTTCAATTTAACTAAACTTCAATAATCGATATCAATCTTCATTCACGTGGCTCAACTCTGAATGAGAATTGAAACATGAACTGAAGAAATTTCGAATATAACAGAAATCACAGATAGAATTTGTTCAAATGGGATGGAGCCAAAAAACAGATAAAAACAATTTTCGCACTCTGTCTCAACTCGTCCTGGATATAGATTACTTAAAAAATTTTGTGTTGTTCAACTGCAATTTCAACCAAAGCAAAACAGAATTACTCAATTTCAAAAATTTCCTAAAAAACAAAATAATGGATGACATCTTGGAAAATATATCTGAAAGTTACGCCACACATGCTACTCGACTTATTTTGGGCACGATGTTTGGTCAGTATTCAAAATTATTAAATCAAAATCCAAACAAAAATAAATCACTGGCGTTACTTTCAGGCCATTGTGAGAACATTAAAATTCAGCGATAGATACGTCGAGTTATGTACTATGTAGAAAACTACATTCATGCTATAAGTATATCAATACAGAATATATATATATTATATACACATTTAACATTTAGATGAAGATATACACAGGTACATTTTTAACAAAGTGTCGATTCAGGTCATAAGAATAGTATTAAATTTTCTAGGAAAGTTTCACTTAAAAATTATAATATGAATATAATTTGTTTCATCGTTTACGATGATTCCAGTGTTTAATTTCTCAAAAATGTTTAAATATAGTTTCAACTCAACTTATACCTCATCAGGATAGAATAGGCATAACAAAGCCTTGTCTGATTTACTGATATTAATCTATCGCTAGAAAATAAGTTTGCAACAGATGATAATATTTTTTAAAATGTAAAGAAAAACGCCTTGCTTAAGTTGCACTAGTTGTCGACAACATAAATATTGTTGATATATATATTTCAGGTTTCCAACCATTTTCAAAACTGAAACAATACAATTAATACTTGCCAACCAGATGAAATAAGATATTGTATAGAATCAATCTTTAACAGATAAGATTTAATCCTTAATAGATGGAAGTAATGAAGACATATTAAATGCTAATTGGTCATTCATTATCAATAAATGCTAATTGGTCATTCATTATCAATAAATGCTAATTGGTCATTCATTATCAATAAATGCTTTTGATCTGCGGAAGAAATTCCTGAACTTTCTAAATGGTTGAATCTTTTGTTTTTATTCCTGCCATATAAATTACCCATTGTTATTTTATTATATAGTATATATTACTATAGTAGTGTAGTACAACTTCACACTTTGAATTTTTTATTCAATAATTATGTACACTTCCTTTTCAGGAAAAAACCATGTATACAAAAATGTATTTTATAATGGCAGAAAGACGCAAGTCGTTAGCTATCCGCTAGTGTAATAACTATATTTTCTTTAAAATAATAACCGGTTTTTCAGCACAATGAGAAAAGAAAACAATTTCATAGACTTCAGCAATATCGAAATTTTACCTGCAGGTAATAAAAAGAAAAGATAAGACCTATTAAAAAATTTCTTCCACATATAGAAAGCATTTACAGATAAGAAATCACCAATCTCAATTTAATATTATACCTCCATTACTCTTATCTGTAACAGATTAATTCCATCCAATATCTTACATAACCTTCCCCTTAATTTAATCTGGTTGTAAAGTATAAATTGTATTTCTTTTAGTTTTGAAAATAGGTTAAAGCCCAAAACATCTTTGTCAAGGACATAAATAAATAGTGAAACTGAAGTCAAGTGTTTTTCTTTAACTTATCGATGTTAAACATATATCACTAAATTATTGATAAAATACTTTTACTTATGACCAGAAGGGTATATATGAACCAGTAGAACAATTTTCTTTTGATTAAAAATTCACGTGAGTATTGTTTTCTGATTCTTCTCTATATTACTCCACGGAAATTAAACAACTGCAAAGTGAAAATCTTAATTTCAAGCTGTTATATTCAAATAAAAACAGTACTTGAAAGAGTTAATTTCAATGATGCTTGAGGAAAAAAATTATTGATATATTTTAGTTCCACAATGTATATACATTGGCAAAATTATTGTTCCAGAATAACCTTCCTACAATCATTACTGAATTTCGTGAATGATTAATATTTATAATGCAGAAATATGATGGCATTAAGTACATATCAGTGAATAAAATAAATCACAGGATAGAGCAGTATAGATACATAATTACTTATTTGATAGAATTTAACAATGTTAATATATGTCAATGGAGACTTGAGGCTTTTGACTAGTATTCTCTGAACTTATAATTCTATTCATTAAGCCAAGTTTGAAATTCTTGATAAATAAAAATAGGGTTAATCAAATGATTTTGCCTCAAGAACCCGTAAGAATTACATACAAAAGAGAAAATTGCATAAAAGTCCTTGGAAGAATGTACAATAGGTAATAGTTTTCTCATAATATCCCTTAAACATTGAATCTTAGGAAATTTTGAACCAAAAATATTACTTCCAATTACATTTCAAAATACCGAGTTTCCGATTCGAGATTAAAATTTCACCTAAAAATAATAAATTAACTTACAATCTACAAATATATTACTATTTGTTTTATGCTGAAACATTGAATATATTTTCCATTTGGAGACCCCTAAGAGGAAAAATTATTTGACGACATAATCTGCAAGCCAAATTACAACAAAATAATTAAATAGCATTTTCTAAAATATAACAAATAAAAAAATATTAACAAAAATATCATTTACAAATCAATAAATTATTTAAATTAATTTTACTACCCCAAAAGCATAATTTGATCCTGTTAAGAGAAAAATAATAGTAATAAATAAATTATTATTTAAATTTTCATGAGTACAACTGAAGTTATAGAGCAACCGTTTCATTTGTAATTTTGTATTCATTCATGAAAAAGATCGGCACAAATCAATGGGCTACTGAATTGATCAGTCTCGTCACGAAAAATCACAGATGTACAAGTAATATTTACCCGACAGAAGCTAAGATGTCTATTTACAATCGCCGGGGATAAGCCTGAAACTATAAGAAACGATTCCTTGGCGATAAATAAGGCTGCGTTTCGGATCTCAAATGGGGATAAGTAGTAGATGTTTGATAGCGTCTATAAGAAGCGCTGGCCATTGGTTGCAAATGGGACGCTCCATCGCCCAGATCAAGTTGCATTTCCTGTTGATCTTGTATTTGCATCTGTCCCATGGTCGATGTCGCCATTGCTATATCTGGCATTATATCTGATAAATGTCCATCACTACATGAACTAGACTCTGGTTCTCCCGGAAACCTAAATTCACCTTCAGCAACAACTGCGGGCAGTTCGTGCCTTTGGCTGAAATTAGATCTAGGAAATGTCATATGACCTTGGCATAATAAACTGGATTTTTCTGGAGATTGAATGGTTCCTTCGTATTTAAGGTCTTCATCCGGTTGATCTAATGACAGATGATGATAGTTTTCTAACATGTCAGCTACTGGATCGGGCAGATTAAACTCTCTAACTACCCTCAAACGAATTTGTCGGTTGATTTCTTGTCTAGATGAAAGGGGCATATTTATAGCTCTTTGGCAGCCTGGAGACGAACGAAGTTTCTGTTCACGTTTCATCATGGCGTTCATAATAGCTGGATCAGGTACAGGTAAAACTGAAGCTAAAACATCTACACCTACTGGTCCCCTACAAAACCATATATAGAATTAGGAAAATTTTAAACTAATTTCGAAATTTCAATGGCAAATTTCATCAATCAAGCCTTTATTGTCGGCAAAAATAAGATGTTTTGGACAAAATTCATACTTTCAAAGATTATGGAACAGTTTTTGGAAATCAATCAAAGTTTTCGTTCATGATGAGTAAGCCCTTTTTCTAAGGATACTTGACTTGGTTTATATTTGATTGATTCGGTCTTTACGTGGTGGAAACTCATTTTAATTAAAAAATATATAGGAGCCAGTAGAGTGTAGATCCTGATGAAGCCACATTGTGGTGAAACAATTGTTGTAGTACAAACATTTTTGTGGAAATAAAATAGTTTCTCCTATATATTTTTTAATTGACTTGGTTTTTTTAACACTTGATACTCACCGTCGTGGTTGTTCTTCAACCATATAAAGTGTATCAGGTATATCTTGCATGTATCGGGCTCTCCTCATTCTCATCATTTCAACTTCCTGAACCAGTTGGTCTTCCACCAACACCTTTACTTCATCGTAGTAAGGCATAAAAAGGCGCGGTTGAATAAAAAGTCCATTATTTTTTCCAGACCGAATCCAAGCATTGACACGGAGATTTTCCCTCTCTCCGCCAATCATGTGACTAGGAGGGGTACTTACTAAGCCTCTTCTAATTGCTTGGTTTAAGATATCACTATTAGGAGGCAAGATATGGTCCATACGAACTAAAGGCAATAAATCACAGAGTATCTCCCTCAATTCAACATCACTCAGGTCACGCTTTTTTATTCCTTTCCTTGCCACAGAGTGAGCAGTATGACTCACTATATTTGGCTCTGAAAAATACTAATTCTCTAAATGATTTCTAGACATGTTTAATTATTGTATCAAGAATATATCTGGACACATACAAATCAACAGACCTTGCTTTCAAATGCAAGTCTGGAGGTATAAAATAAACCATTTTCCAAAAAATAAACTGTTTAAAGAAACTAAGGGTTTCAACAGGTAGATTTAATTTAATATTTGTTATATGTAACAGGACAAAAATTTAGGATACCAAAATAGTATTTTAATCCAAAATTGCAACTTTTATTAAAAAGGAACTGAGTAAATAGAAATTTATTTTGTTGTTGATTTATTGAGTCAGACTATCAAACTTGCTAGGAATAATAATTTTCTGGGAATTAAATCACCAGTTGAGTTGATAAAATCATATACAGGTT
Source organism: Megalocaria dilatata (assembly GCA_034642435.1). Lineage (NCBI taxonomy): Eukaryota > Metazoa > Arthropoda > Insecta > Coleoptera > Coccinellidae > Megalocaria > Megalocaria dilatata. The sequence goes on along the minus strand of CM067863.1, from coordinate 44,371,544 downwards.
TGGAAAATCACGTTTTAATGATAGGACGAGTCATCGTTTTTCTTGAACAGAAAACAGAACCTATCAGTGGTATGATTCTGGTCCAGGAAAAATAAACATAAAAACATTTCTGTGAGTACCCAGTATCCATAAAAACTTAATGTTTGGACTGGGATCCAGGGGAATTACATGATAGGGCCATTCTTTATCCATTGTAATCTTAACGCTGCCAAATATCTGAAGCTATTACAGAACCAAATTATTCCGAAAATTGGATAACTCCCAATTAATTTTGATAATGTCTGGTTTCAACAGGTTCAAGTCACAACGCACGAGAAGTCGCATAATATCTCAGAACCACTTTTTTCCGATCGAGTCATTTTTACAAACGGCACGATCAAATGACCACCAATATCACCGGATTTATCTCCCAATGATTTTTTATTTATGGATATGAATCGATAGAGCTACAAATCTTATTGAATTAAGGTTAAAAATAATCCAACTTTGTGCCAAAATACCCATTCTATGCCTAATCTGCTCAGAGATATGAGATTATCTCTTTATAATAGTCTTGGCTACTGTTTAGCACATCAGGGTGGACTATTTGAACATTAATTTAAATTTGTAAGCCTTCAACTTGCGTTGAGTTTTTTTTAGAATTTGTTTCATTTTCCTTTAATTTTTTTTTGAATTTCGTAGAATTTATCATACTTTCAAACCAGTTATGGCAAAAAAAGGACTTAAGTACTAATTTTCAGAGATGAAATTATCTGCTTCATTCATTGTCACAAATAAATTCCTCACATGCAATATGCAATGAAATAGGAATGTCGTATCGTATTGTATTTGATTTTCAAGCGTTATGGACTACACTTATGAGTCTATGTGCCAACTGGACATGTATCATCCGAAACTGAATGAGGTGTCCAACTCCCCACTTCCCACATCTGTGCGAGAGAGAAGAGCATTCTTTTCGAGTTATACACTGGATTAATCATTATCATACTGCGCATATCTTTTGATTATTCCAATGTCATGACAATCGACATTCTCTTTCTTATGCATTCAATATCGTATCTCTAAAACGTGATTTTCCAAACTATTAATAAATCTTGAATCTTACTCTATGAACGAGCACTTAAATTATAATTTTTATAGTCGAGCTTGTTAATTTTCTTCTCATTTTTTTAATTTATTCATTGTTTAATATATTTTCTTCTCATAATATATTTCGGATAATAAAAATTAATATTATTATTACTGAATCTCACACTGGCCACGTTATGCAGGGACCCCATTACTAACAAAAATCACTATTGAATGTGTTTGTTAGGCTTCTTAGGTTTTTTTCATGCGCTACAAATACCCAGTAAGGATTTCTTGATTTATTTTGTTATTTGCCAGCAAATTTGGCAAATAAAGATTCTTTTTTTGTGACTTTGTGGACTTAATTTTGCAACATAGGTGATTTTTTGTAAAATGGTTTACATTCATTAGTTCTACCTCTTGTACTATAAATAAGACAATAAACGCCATATATGCCTAAAGAAATATTTAACTTATACATTTAAATGTGTATTTATATTGGAATACAAAAACGAGAGTTTGAGTGTTTTCAATTGAATTTGTTTCGAATTCCGATTCAAATCACAAGACATATCAGCCGTTTCTAGGAATTATTGCAATGCAATTTACCTCTGTCTTCCATTCTTCTTATTAATTCGCTTTCTCCCCATTTCAGAACAGCGGTCAAAATTTCCAATTCACTAGCTTGTAGGAAAGGGCTCCTCAAAACCTCAATGAGATGTGTTTTATCCAACTGCTGTAATACTGGTGACTGTGTAATGGCTTGAAATTCTTCACGTAGAAAATGTAGAGCCTGCAACATAAAGAAATTAAAAATGAAAATATTTAATCTGACAGATTTTGCATGTAAGCTTATCACTGTATGTATTGTCATGCCAATAAACCTTGACAATTGGTGCCCTACTCTAAAAGAAATCTTTGCTATAATTAGCATATCAAATCTTTTAAAAATAAGGAGTGCAAAAATTGATGAGAAATGAGTACTCGCCTGTCTATGCACCCATGCTGAGCCATATGGCTGCCTTGCCCATTGAAGTACAGCTGGCAAAGTTTCTTGTGATAACCATTCCAGAATCAAATCTTCACAGCCCTGAGATAGGATATCCAGTTCTAGAAATCGCCCAATTTGGAATAATTCCATGGCTTCTTCTATTGGGGATAATCTAGCCCTGCCTGTATGGGCTAACGCTTGGGCTTCTCCTAGACCACCACCACACCCATTTCGGGATATAAGATTGAGATCAACTTGATCCAGATAGATTGCATGCAACAGAACTCTCGCATACCTAAAGATAAAAAATTAGCAGAAACTTCAGAGTTAAATGTTTTATTTTGTTCTGATACAGTACAGAACGACAGCTTGGTCAAATACGACCAAATTCAATGTAAATCATATTAATTTATTATTATGAATCTATATACAGGTTTGGAAAATCACGTTTTAGAGATATGATATTCAATGCATACGACATTCCTATTTCATTGCATATTGCATGTGAGGAATTTATTTCAGACACTGAAAGATGTAGATAATTTCATCTTTGAATATCAGTACTTGGTTTATTTTTTGCCATAAATGGTTTGAAAATAAAATAAATTCTAAAAAAATTTTAAAAAATCTAAGGGAAAATGATAATGGATATTAAAAAAAAACTCATCACAAGTCAAAGGCTTACAAATTTAAATTAAGTGTTCAAATAGTCCACCCTGTGGGTGTTTTGACAAAGTTAGATAATTTTTAACCTTAATTCAACAAGATTTGTAACTATATCAATCTCATATCCATAAATCAAGCTTTTCAGATATCCCCAAATAAAAAATCATTGGGAGATAACTCCGGTGATCTTGGTGGCCATTTGATCATGCCATTTGTAGAAATGACACGATCCGAAAAAGTGGTTATGAGATATTGTGTGACTGCTCATGCGTTGTGACCTGAACCACCATCCTGTTGAAACCAGATATCGTCGAAATTGCTTGGGGGGTTGTCGAATAATTTGGTTCTGTAACAGCTTCAGATATTTGGCAGCGTTAAGGTTACCACTGATAATGAATATCATGTAATTCCCCAGGATCCCAGTGTCCAAACATTAAGTTTTTGTGGATACTGGGTACGCACAGAAATATAATATTTTTGTTTATTTTTCCTGGACTAATATCGTAACACTGATGGGTTTTGTTTTCTGTTCAAGAAAAACGACGACTTGTCAGTGAATAAGATGTTGTTTAAAAATGAACTACTTTCATTTTGTTTTTCCATCATCTTTCCACAAAATTCTGTTTTATTTTGTCCTTTGAAAAACAATCTTGGCTAGTCTGTACTTTATTACAAACCATTTCTTTCCAAAATATTCCGAACAGTTTTATATCAGACATATTAACCTTTTCAGCAATTTGTCTACTCGAACAAGATGCACTTGTTTCAACAGCAGCACACACATCTATCTTTCTCCTCTTCAGACGATTTTCACTCATGGATTTTGGTGGTTTAACAAATGTTGCAAATTTTACATCTTTGTAAACACCCACATTTCTCAAACTTTTTAATATAATAAGAAATAGTGGAACTTGAAAGAATTAGCAATCTTTAAATGCAACAATAAATACCATTTTTTCTTCAATTGAGTAACCACCATAATTAAAATTTTTTCTACTACAGTTAATATTTCTATTTACGAAATGTCTATTTGATTTTCAACTGTTATGGACTTATACAGCAGCAATCCTGAGTTCTATGCTCCGACTGGACAGTCGGAGTTCTCTTTCTTATTGAATATAGTATCTCCAAAGTGTGATTTTCTAAACCTGTAGGTTATTATGATCAACAACCAAATGATTCAAAAACAGTCCAGTGCATTGAAATATGTTGTTCTATCGATGTGATATAGCAGTTTGTCCAGGAACAAACGAAATTTATTTATTTTTAAAATATTCACCTTTTAGGTATCACACTTTCATCTAGAACTATCCTGGTAGGAATGTGTAATGCTCTTTCTGTATGTTCTTCTCCACTACGAGATCTTCGTTGCAATAAATTTCTGAAGAATTGGGATCTTGCAGAAAGTATTGATTTATGGCAGGGTAGTTCAAGTTTTGGCCTGAAATTTCAGAACATAAGTAAAGTAACGTTTCTACTATACATTTCTTTTTCTACCTGAAACCGTATTCGGAGCTTCCCGAATCTGGCCTTTGACAGTCTGATCCGTCTGATGTAAAAACCAGAGCTGCATCTGCATAGTCTCCAGTCTCTAATAAATAACGTAAATCGGTTTCTAAAGCGTTTGGAGTACCAAATTCCTCTCTCAGTCTCCTTAACAAATTAATATCTATATTCGTATCATGGGGGCAAATATCGCCAGTATATAAGTAACGAAGTAAAGCTGAAAACAATTGCACATCCACCGTTGCAGTGCGCAATTCTAAACATATCCTGGCACCGTAGCCTGGACAACCTAAAAATATCAAAATATTATCGCATTTTTAGTGATGAAAAGGCCAAATCTCACTGATTATTGAATATTATTATTATTTTATACAATTCAAGGCTGAGAACAATATCCTATTATAGCCTAAAAATATATAATGTTGACGATCAACTATTGACAATCAAACTATTCACTGACCTAGCACAGATCACTTCACTGTTCAAAGCATTTCAGACTCCGAATATTCTATTTGATATATAGCTTTAAGTGATGAAACATTGAATACATGGTGTAAAATTTCAGAATAGAAATTTCTATCAATAGGCGCAAAATAATAGGTTAATTTTTGAATGCTTCGATAGATGAAAGTGTTGCCATTTGCAAAAATTGCAAAACATCAGAACGATTCCATTAATTCGCACAGTACTACTGATGCCATTAAGGAATTCAGATTTTCTCTGACAAAAACGCTACAAATAAAACAAAAGAATAGATCGCATAAGTTGGATTATTCGAGTATGAGCCAATAAAAATATAAGTCTTTTTTTTAAATCAAAGTACTAAACTTCCTAACATTACAATACCTGCAAAGAGATCTCTGAAGTAAGGACAACGTGCTGAAAGCAGTGCCCTATGAATCGGAAAGCAAGCGCCTCTGTACACTAAATCGGCATCTGTACAATATTTAAAATCATATAAGGCCGACAAGTCTTGCTTGAAAGTAGCAGCTGGTGGCCTCGCTAATTCGGCCTGAACACATAAATCTTTCAGAGCAGCAAGTGCTTCATACTCTTCCAGAAGGGCAGCTATTTCTAAGGCGCTCCAGTCGCTAACTAACTCCCTGAGCATTCGACCATGGTCACAGGCCTTCGATGACCTTCTACGACGAATCAACTTCTTCTTCAACGTTGCAAAACCAGTCACCTTCTTCTTTTTCTCTCTGTAAAATATTATAGGAAATTAAGTTATACCCTGTATTAATATTTTCAGAAAGGACAATATAAATAGCAAATTTCAAATCTAAACTTGTTATGCTCCGCTGACTCTTATTCCATTTTATTTTCGCCTATGCACATCTGGAACATGCTACAGCATGTTCAAAATATCTTACACCTAAGGTCTTGTTATAGTTTGCCTCAATTTATAAGGACAAAAAAGGACATGCAGATTTTATATACAGCAGAGTGTACTTTTAAAATTGCTAATTGATATTATGCGGTTGGTATCTGTCAGCTACTTTAATATGAATCCATCATTTGTCAGATGTAATTTTTTTTTTTAATTTAATATTTCAGCAATCAGAATATATTTATTCTTTGAGCAAATGTGATAGCTTAAGAGTGGCATGCTATCAATGATGTGGTGAGGGTTTCTCCAATGATTAGTCCTTGTGCAATCTTCCATCAGATTTAATGGCCAGTTCATTTTGAGGTTTTCACCAGCCTGTGGACCAAGAAGTAATTGGAGAGAAGTATGTGTGATTATGTAATTTTTTATGGCACTTTGAACTATTTTTTCTGATGATGTCCTTCGCAAATGGCATCTTCAGGTCTTCGTTTTAGGTCTGATTAGTAACATACCCATGAAGCATTTGCAATTTGTGAAAATCAGAATAACCTTATTCAAATATTATTTAATATGGATTTTCACCAAGTAAGGACTGATTCAATTCAATATTTGCAATCATATATATTATCTTTGACTGGCCTCTCTTAATGATTGACTTACTTGTGTATCCCCAAAGTTCTATTCCATATACACATATTGATCTGATTACATTAAGCAGTTTAGATCTTTGATTTTTAAAACAATTTGTTTCCATTTTTTGCAAACAAGCTCTTTCCAGGTAAGTCTTCTGTCCATATGCATTCCCAAATGTTTGGTAGATGTGGACTCTGGTATCTGTGTATTATTTATGGACACAGGTGGGCATTGATCTCTTCGCAATGTGAATATTTACAATACAACAATTGTTTCACCACAATGTGGCTTCTTCGTAAGAAAAGTCAGTAGAATGTAGATACCTGAAGAAGCCATATCATGGTGAAACAATTGTTGTATCGTAAATATTTTTGTGGAAATTAAAATACTGTCTCTTATATCTTTTTTAAATAAGCCAGTAGCACCACTCCTTTTTGGTAATTCATCATTTTTGGGGTTACTCCATCCATTCTTGGTGCTTTTTGAAGATTCAAGAATTCTATTTCTTTTTTGACACCAGCTACTCTGAATTTTTTAATCGGTGGTGTATTTGGAAGGCTTTTCAATAAAGTTTTTTCTTTTTCATCATCAACATCGTCGCCTTTTACCCAAACAAGATTTTATTGTACTATGAATTTGATTGATAGCAATCAGAATAATCCATCAGTCTTTTGAAACCGAATCAAAACATCACTGAAAACTTGTATTGTAAAAAGCTTCACCGAATACATGTAGCACTCATCCCAAAACACTCTTCTTTAGTGAATCAAAAGAAATAGTATTCCTACAGGTTAATGACTAAAAACCAAATGACTCACCTGCGAAAAAATTTCTGAACATTTAACCAAGTAAATACCACATTTGTTTGTCCCTTGACAATTGTGGGAGGCACAGAATTTTTTAGCTTCAAAATCTGTAGTTTTACAAAGGTTGCTATCATCAACATTAAGTACAATGATAATTACTTTGATGAGTAATAATTATGATATTATAATAGTATTATTACTTCTAAGTTAATATTTATATTTCACTCAAGACACACCAAACAAATATTTCACTGTTATTTTCATATAGCATTAATGAATGTAGCGATATTTTAGAGCAAAAATATTGATAATTTCGTTATTTGAGCTTCCTATGAATCTATCAATTCATAATTTAGGTATCTCCAAGATTTCATCCACTCTAATTGTTATTTTATATTTCAACCTATATAATATAGATTAGTAACATGCTGTAGCATCTTTGCAATAACTTATGTCAATCTTATTTATTATATATATTGCCCCAATCTATTTTCAACGGAGTCGTTTGTGCTAATAAGTCCTGAATTTTTTCAATTATCCTAATATTCAGCATCATGTGAACTTGGAATAAGCATAATGCGTGTTTCACAAATAATTTTATTGAATGTCGACGTGTGTCATATTGTTACCAATGTCATTTGTTGATTTATCACAGCCTACTACTTGACAACCGATTACTGAGCCTGCCAGGTGGTTCTTCGAATTTTAGACTCTCTAGTTCTCAAAATAACAGATTTAGACTGACACTTGCATATATATTCGTAATCAGGAGAGAAAGAGCTAGCCAAAAATAAGAAAATATACAGAGTGATCTATTTGAAAAAATCAAGTTGCACTCAATATCTTGTCCATATATTTCATTTTGTGAAATCATTTTGAAAAAATTCAGTTCATTTCGTACAACTTTTGTAAATAACTTTTTCTGTACCTCCATTTGTAACAAAGTTAAAAGAGGGTAAATTTATAGTGAAAAACTCGGTACATATTATATTATTATTATCCTGATCCCAAAGGTAGGAATTTGGATCCCGTATGAACTGAAGCCAAGAGACGTCCAACGCAGTTTTTTCACGTGTGAACAACTGCTCCAACGGCAAAAAAGAAAGGGGTTTTTGCATAGAATTGTGACTGATTCCTCATCATCAACTGTCAAGCCGAGAAGATAATGCTGTGTATTTATTTGGTGGGACCAGCTGGGTGTGGTATATTATGAGCTGCTACAATCGAACACAGAGGATCTCTACCGACGACAATTGATTCGTTTGAGCCGATCATTGCGAGAAAAACAGCCGCAATATGCCGACAGACACGACAAATTTATAACAATGCACTGCCACATGTTGCGTCTCCCGTTAAAACGTACTTAGAAACTGAGAATTGAAGAAATGTGATTTCAACAAAATGGTGCTACATGCCATATAGCTGAGAGAAAGGTTTGACAATAGGATAATCCCACACCGATGGGATTTGTGAATTGGCAGAGCCAATCTATAAATTGCATGTTCGTTTTCATTAAATAGTAGGCTAGTGTTGCGAGAACTGCATCACTCTATCTATACTCATAACCGACTAACCTAAAAATCTACTCAAATGGGACACTCCGTCGATCTAGAGATTTTTCAGCAATCCAAACATGAATGCAATAAAAATTGCTCAACCAAGATATGTGGAAATGTTAGAAGGTCTGTAACTAAAATAATTTTGTAAAATTTTCACAGTTTGAAGGTGATTCCAGATACACTAATAATATTCTGGTGCTAAAGAAATAACTATTATACACTTCTTGTTACTCCCAAATATGCTACAAGTATACAAGAAAAGTAAAAACTTAAAACACAACAGACGAAACTGTATCACGGATCAATTACAACAGTTTTTTTTTCATAAAGTATAATCTGACCTTATGAGAACTCCTATCGATGTGGTTGATGTCTCGTTAAATCCCATTGCCGGATCTACACCTGCAGCTGCGGAAGCATTTACACCCATCCTGAGTACAAACTCTTCAGTCATACACTGTTCGTTTTCTACACCCCACCAGCTGTGCTGCAGTGCACAAGGGAACAAGCAACTGAATAGGTTCATTGCTTCCCCAGACCTTGGCCTGGTGAACAGACATTGTCTAGAAAATTTTTTAAAATCTTAATACAGGAGCTCTAATCATTCAATTGGCGATTTCGAGTTGGAACATTTCACATATTATATAAAATTGATATCAAGTCTTGTAAAATCATGAATTTGAGTGATTTTTTTCCTATAGAAAAATATGAATATTTATGCATATTACATTAACTTTGAAACTGGGATAATTTCAATAACTCAATATTTTTTTTTGAAGAAGTATTTAACTCTAATAGGGTTGAGTGTGTTGTACACGTATGTGTTTTAAAAGCTCTTTAAGAACTTTTTAACACTGGTACAAAATTTCAATCATTCTCTGTAGCTATCCTCACATAAATATAACATCTAATTTATGCATATACAATTCAATACATATTAACAAAAAATCCTTAGATCAAAGATGTGTCACTTTTCACTAAATTGTCCTAAATACAAATTCCAATATTTTTTTGATTTCATGAATAACTTCGAAAATAAAAATAAAGTTAGTTAAAGATAATTTCTATAGTTACAAAATATATTCCATAAATATCCAAGGTAATAATTATTGAATTACTTTATAGGAATGAAATTCTGTAAAAAAAAAATTTTATTTATTCCAATCGTGTTATACAAAATTTATGTTTCGTCAATTGATTGGAATTTTCAAATATCATTTCATGTTATGTATAGTTAGGGATTTCATGTTTCTTGTAACTGATTATTTATTCTCCAATTAAAAGAAATATAGGTAATAAGAGCTTTTCATTATAAAGTGGAGATGTTCCTTGGTCCATTTTCAATATTATTGCAATTCATAACAAATCAGTAGCATTATTGAATTAGAATATTCTAGTATTTTGAAGTGTAAATTGATACATTTAGTTTTGGGTTTACATTCCTAGTAAACAAAATATTGACATTTCCAGAGGAGGTTAGTTAGTTTCAGAATACAACCATTCCTATATTTACCTGGGCGTTGAAAACTCGTTATCATTTCCAAGAGAATTAGGCTCTCTTACAGAATTTTACGCATCCAGGAAAAATATAGTCATTAATATACATCATAACAAAGTAGCCATGTTTATAGTCCGAATGGCAAATAACAATTACCCACTCACTGCCACATGAGTTCATAAAACTGATGTTAATCAAGTACGAACTACATTTTATTATTACTTTCCAACTTTATCGAAATTGAGTGGTGATTTCTCAGTAATACAAAAGAGTATGTATATATTTCACCAGCTCCTGGCTTTTCCCCATTGCTCTTTGCACTACAACTTTTACAGATTTTGCAACATCGCAACTCATTTCACCTATATTGGCATTTATCGTCCATTTCAATCGAAAGTAGGTCAAACCACGCACAAAGAACCATAGAAGCACAAATTTCCTCGAGGGATTGATGTGGCTATTCCCATTAAATCCATTTGGGTTTATTTGATATATAAATGGGCCTAGCAATTTTTTCCCAAGAAACTAATCACTCTACTAGTACTAGAATAGCAATGAATGATTAAATATATCTTTCTCACATTCACAGCACACATAAAAATGAGTTACTCCATGCTATAGTAAAATGTGGGGCCATAATAAGGAAAAACTCCTTGTATTTGCCGTAGTTCAAATGCCTGACAGTTAACTTCTAGTTAAGGTTAGCTAGTTTGTGGCAATTTTCACCTGTAAAAATTAATCTGTGCATATAAATCAATAAGAAAACAATTAAACAGACAAATCAGGATTTCTTCAAACACTCATGGTTGTATCGGCTGTCATATGGCATAAAACGACAGTTTCAGTCGTATATTTTGAAAATATTGTTATTTTAAGTTTAGTGGCCTTCAATAACGGTTGTCTGGCAATAAAAACTTTGTAGGGTAGAAGTATCTTGTTTATTGTAATTTAGTTTTCACTTAATTTAATGTGAAAAAATATGTCTGATACTATAGAAATAAAAGCTATTGTAGGAAACAAAACTACAATAACTGATTGTCCAGTAACTGATCCAGCTTCTACTGTAAAGGTAAGAAAACATGTAATTAGGTTACATATGTTACCTTTATGAATCATGTGAGTACTTTCGGTTTTACTAATATTGAAATAAAAGTTAAATTTTGAAGCCTTTATTAATCAACTTGTATTATTAAGAAATTATATTCATACAGAATATGTGATTTTATTATTTTCAGAGGACAAGACAAAGTGGATATTCATATTGCATTTGTTGAATAAAAAATTCCTAATTGAAAGTCATCATTCATGAAACAAATGCTGTCAGTTACTGTGTTAATTTATTGTAATGAATTAATTATTTTTTCGATTGTTTTCAAACTGTGACCCTTTAATATAATGCATATTTGAATGACAGTCTGTTTTAGGGTTTAGAAGAATCAAATGCTTTCATCTCCAGGTCTAAGTTGGTAAGATATACATGCAATTTGAAGTTATGTGTATGCTTTACCTTCTTTAGGTCTTTTGATTGAATAAGAAACTTAATTTAATGAATTAGATCTTTATTTCAATGGAACCCTAATGGAGTGTAAAGTATGAAAGGTTGATCTGATAAAATGTGTTGAAGTTTGTTGTGTGTATAAAAATCAAGTTATTCCATTGAGTTAAGGATATTTGAGAATTTGCATGGCAAAGTATATGCTTTGAATGGCCTTATGTATTTCTTTAGGCTATTTTGTGAAAAAATCTGATTGATTTAATTATTTTCATTAATCAAAGCTTTCTCTCCCATTAACTTCAGTTAAAGGTTTTTGAATGTATATTTTAATTCGTGTTGAATTCGTTATATTAGTGTTGATTTATTGATTCAACCTATGATATCTAATTTATATATTTTTCTGTCACCTTTCCATTTATTGAGATTTTATATTTTCAAAGTAAAATAAATATATTAAGAACAGCATTTCTAAATATATAATTCTGAACTTTAATTATTAAATGACATTTTATTCTAGTTTTCTAAGCAAACTTAAAGCAGTTTGTGTCTTTAGCTATAGCAATTCTATTCAGTCAAAGGTCAAACTTTTTAACAATTTTTTTTTAAATGAAGCTAAGTTCAATTGCTGTAAAAATTGTTTTATATATAAGAATGACCAATTTTAAATAATTTTAAAGATAAATTAGGTTCAGCCTGTAATTTCCATTATCAGGTAACAAAACCTTCACTATTTGAGTAATTTTGTGTTCTTGAGTATAGACTTAGGCAGGACTTTTAGTCAAAATTAAATAACTAAAAGAATATTGTTGACATAGTTTTATGATTCACAAAATATTATCCAATCTACATCTAAAGAAATATGCCTTCAAATGTTCCTTTATTAATATCATCTCAACAGCTAATTCAAAATAGTGTTTTAGTTTTTACAATGATATCAAACAAGAGAAAAAGTTATGAACCAACATTGTCAAGTAGAACTCATTGTTAGGATATTGTCATATTTTCATGTAGTATTGAATCAAATCAATAATAGATTTTATCATTGTAATAAAGTTTACAAATTTCGGCAGGTTTGTTTCAAATTTAACAATTGTTTCGCCAGATTTGTGGCTTCTTCAGATATATTATATTTGGAGTAAATTGGTCTTGAAAAAGTTTTTTTTTCAGGTATTGTTATAGGTATATAATTCCAAGGAGATTTCTGGAAATTCCATTCTTAAAATGAATAAATATGAATAAACTTTATTATAATGGATTGGTTAAAGATTAGTTTAATGAAATAATAGATTTAAAACGATAGTGTGACATTCCTTTTTTCATAGTTACAGCAAGTCTCAAATTTGGAACATTTCATATGTTGGAAAATCTCCAATATTCAAGGAGTATCTCTGAGGATATAGAATGTTTCAAAAAATAGTTTAGAAAAAAGGGGTGTACCATAAATTTATGACACAACACAACTCAACTCATCCTAAATCTTGGTAATGACATTAATACTTGGTTGAAGTAAATGTTATGGATTTACATAATTTGTAGACATTTCAAAACATATCTGAAAATAATTTATTTTAAAATTATAATTTTGATTGTTCTTGACATCAAACTTCTGCAATAATGAAGTAGCATCTATTTGAATTTATCAAGTGGTATAAATTTTAGGATGCGAAAACTTCCAGCGCTTTGAAAAAATCAAGTCGATACAGAAGCCGATCCTTATCAGCGTCCTCTACAGATTCTTACAGTTCAGGTATTGTACTGTAACTAACATTTCCTTTCGTTGCCTATAACTATATGTTTTACTCATATGTTGTACTCTATGTTGAAACAATTATGATAACTTAATTCAGCTTATGTGACTTTGAAAAAGTGTATTACCTTCATAATTAACTTTTTGCAGTTCGCGATACTGTCCTGCTAATCAAGATGGTTTTATTTGGACATTTTGAGAATTCATTTTTAGGCATATTTTCAGTTGCAACCCTCTTGCTTTGGAGGGCAGTGTATAATATATTCATATACGAATATATTGCATTTGATAATTTTTTTAGCATCTTGCACGGGGAGTAGTTCAGATGAAGATGATATTTCACCTAGAGAAAAAGTCCAAAAAAATTCTAGTGGAAATTTTGATTTTTGTGTTCGCAATATTAATCAACATGCCTTTGGCAGACGAGAAATTGAGATAGCAGAACAAGGTAAAGAAGAATCTAATTTGCTTTATTATACATCGTTGAACATCTGAAATCCTTGGTTGTGTTCAATTGACTTCATTTTCTTGACATTTCAAGAAATGCCTGGAATAATGGCACTTAGGAGGAGAGCAGCTGATGATAAACCTCTAAAAAATGCAAAAATTGTTGGATGTACTCATATCAACGCTCAGACAGCTGTTCTTATAGAGACTTTGGCAGCTTTAGGAGCTAATTTGAGGTGGGCAGCTTGCAATATTTATTCAACACAGGTAATCATATTGCAATATGAATTTTACAAATACTGAAGTTTATTTCTGCTCGATTCTTTATAGAATGAAGTAGCAGCAGCATTAGCAGAAGCAGGTTACTCAATATTTGCTTGGAGGGGAGAGACGGAGGAAGATTTTTGGTGGTGTATAGACAAATGCGTCAACGCAGAAAACTGGCAGCCTAATATGATTTTAGATGATGGTGGTGATGCTACCCATCTTATGCTCAAAAAATATCCTGCAATGTTTAAAATGATAAAAGGTAAGCCAGCCCTTGAAAAAAGGGAATTATTATTAAGTTTAATTGAATCGGTATTTACTTGATGAAAATCCATATTAAGTAAGGTTATTCTGTATTTCACAAATTTTTATTGTTATTTAATACAACAATAAAAATTTGTGAAAATCAGAATTATTATGTTTAACTGAATCAATCTTCACTTGATGAAAATCCATATTAAATTTATTATGCACAATTAATCAAATCATCCTATAAACCAATTATAAGCATTTAATTGTATGATCCATCGATTAGTTAACACCCCTATGAATCGAAAATATTATATTTCTGAAGTCAACATCATTAAACAAATAGCTATTTATAACAACTACGATCCTACGTTGATAAATAAATTGTTGATGAATAAAAATTTAAAAAAAATACCTTGAAATATTCTAAAGGTATTTCTGAGAAAATTGCTACATACCTCAAAAATAAATATGATTTAAGAACTTCATTCAAAACTTATTCAAACCTGAGTAAATTTTTCATAAAGACATTACCCATATAGATGATAAATCGGGAGTTTATAAGTTAACCTGCATTGATTGCCCAAAAGTTTACATAGGACTACTGGAAGAACTTTCCGACATAGAATTGAGATCAAATCGAAATAATAAAGCAACCAATAGCTTTATATCATAGTTTAGTGTGGCTATAACCCATGTTATAGATAATAGTATCTATTATTTTTCCTTATATATTTCTTCCTCATTGATGTTTTTTTAGGTATTGTTGAAGAAAGTGTTACAGGTGTTCATCGACTGTATCAGTTATCTAAAGCAGGCAAACTAACCGTCCCAGCAATGAATGTCAATGACTCCGTTACTAAAACTAAATATGATAATTTGTATAGTTGCAGAGAATCTATTATTGATAGGTAACGTTTATTTTTAACCGAATATTTTTGATTACATGGAAATATTTATCATGCAAAGTTTTATTATTATATAAGGGGAACCAGAAAGTAATATCGCTTTCTTAAATGAATAAATTATTAACAAGTTTTTATTTTTAATCAATAATGTAATCATCTTCATTATCAACAACCTTTTGCCATCTAGTGTGCAAATTTTTAATGGCAGACCGATAAAGATCAATTAGTTTTTCAGTAAAATATCTCAAGATGCCATTTTGGACATCATCCAAATTTTCACATTTTTTTGCCACTAAGAAAATGTGGCGATCGGAATAAATGGAAATCCGAGGGTGCGATATCGGGCAAGTATGGTGGGTGAGGCAGTACCTCCCATCCCAATTTAGTTTTGTTCAAGTTTCAGTACTTCAAAATGAACAATTCCGCGTATACTCCCCTAAACACACAGAAGTGCCTTTTTGGGATATAAACCCGGCTTCGCAGGTAGAGAGCCAATACCTGTTGCGTTTTGGATTATCATATAGGACCCATTTTTCCTCTCCAGTGATCAAGCAATCAAAAAACAGTTCTGTATGGTACCGTTGAAGCAATACGTTGCATGTGATGGAGCCATTGGCTTTGTTCTCTTCGGACAGATTATGGGAGGACCTCAACACCTGCTCTCCTTATTTTTCCAATCTGTTGTAAATGTTCTTGGATAGTTGACCAAGTTTGGTTAAGGGTGTTTGAGTGTTCCTTGATTGTTCTCGATCGTGAACTGACATATGGCAATTAAATATCAGCATGCGCAAAGACGACATTACTTTCCATTCCCCTATCAGTTTATGGTATTACGAATTCAATATAAAAAAATTGTTGAATTTGTGAATTCTTAAATATTTTCTATCAGAAAAAATTTTAAAATGTAAATATTTTCTTTCTTAATTTTTTTTATTCGAATGTTATTAATTTTATATTTATTTTCACGAAGAATACACAATTTCAAACCATAATTCAATTATTCCTACTCAATATTCTCTAATTATTCTTTCACTGCATACAGCTTGAAGAGGTCTACAGACTTAATGTTTGGTGGCAAGCAAGTGGTCATTTGTGGATTTGGAGAAGTTGGGAAAGGTTGTTCCCAAGCCCTGAAAGGTTTAGGTTGTGTAGTGTACGTTACAGAAATAGATCCGATCTGTGCACTTCAGGCTAGGTAAGGGGTATTTAGATAAGAAAATTTTTTCAAATTCTTAAATTATTTGACCTCATGTATAGGTATGGTTAATTTATGCAAAACTTTTTTTCAGTATGGATGGAAATAGAGTAGTGAAGTTAAATGAAGTGATTAGAAATGTAGACATTGTTATAACTGCCACTGGAAATAAAAATGTGGTTACTAGAGAACACATGGATAAAATGAAAAATGGATGTATTGTTTGTAATATGGGCCATTCTAATACAGAAATTGATGTTGTAAGTAACAACATTCTGCAGATTAATACTAAAGGAAATAGATGGAAACTAAAAAAAGGAAGAGTGAATTTGGCTCATATGCATTCTAATCCTGATACTTTCAATAAAAGTAATTTCATTATTTCTTTTGAAATTACAGTTCATCGGGTTCTCCATTCCCAAAATAATATTCAAAACATAAAAATCATATTAATAATGAAAATTATAGCACACTAGTGAATATGTTTCCAACAATAACTGTGTGATTTCGAGGTTTTCAATATGTACAAACTTGCATGAGACCACGCATTTTTGCTTTCGCTCTCTCGCGGTTAATTAATATTTTAACTTACAGTTATCAACAGGTGTTTAACGAATCCAGAAGTGTTGAACTTTATGTCCATCGCACTCGAGTATTGTGAATAGGACAGTAATCGGCTACCGAGGTATAAAAACCTGGATTGATCAAGCTAATTACTGAGAATACGGAAATCGCACAAAATATTTATTCCAGCGGAAATATTTTCGAAAAATGTATTCATCATTTATAATTCAGGAGAATCCAATAAAAATTGCACAAAAAGAGGTATCTTATCTGTCCATATGATAGATAGGCAAGATAAACACAAATGTGAGTAAGAATATCTACAAGCAATGGTTATAAAAAATAGAGCTGCAATCTCTGGATTTAACGGCAGACATAGTTTACTGCTCATCTCGACATAATATGAAAAGGATCATTTCAGTAATTTCCTCCAAACATTGGGGCTAAAGTTTATTGCAGGTGGTGATATAATAGTGAACATACAATATTTGGATCACACCTACTGGGCAACAGACATAAACAAAACTCCAGGTCTTCTTGATTTTTTCAACACATATGGCATTTCTACAGCATTCATGGACATTACCTTCAGTTATGATTTATCCTTGGACCATAGTACTATTATAGTTATAATAAGCAGCATTATTATCTACAAAAAATCTCCCAAGACTGCATAAGAAAAAAAAATTGAGACACATAGAGACAGACAATTGGAAATATCCTAAATCTCAATGTAACTCCCTAAAGTGCAAACGAAATCGATGAAGCATTAACAAATTTATTCATGTCATTTAACATGCAGCACAACAAGCTACTTACAGGAAGACTAAATAGTGACAATGCATTTTACCATATTTCATGTTCACCAGCGCTTACACTGTCATACAGGAAAGGAATTTTCCCTGAATCATAGAACAGTGCATGAGTGCATCATATACCTAAGAAAGGGAGGAAGTTTTTTCCATGAAACTACCGACAACTAAAGATAGTAATAAGCAGCTATCAATCTCAAAATGGTTAGATACCTGGAGAGCAAAGGTCTCATTAGTGATAGACAGTATGGTTTTTGCAAACACCGATCAACAGGTGACCTTAGCTATGTGACGCAAGTGTGGACAAAAGCTATTGAGTCCTATGGAGATTCTAGGTCAGTTGCTCTGGACATATCCAAGGCTTTTGTTCATGTCTGGCTCTTCTGAATAAGCTATTTTCGTATGGTTTTCCCGGGAGTCTCTGCGTTTGGATGAAGAGTTTCCTCATCAAAAGGAACATTAATGGAGTCGTGGATGGTGTCGATTCACGTTGAAGACTCATATATCACCTGTATTTAAAGAACAGGGACCTAATTTACAGTGGGCTAGTAGCGAAGACGAAAAAACAAAAATTTTGCATACCACCTATAACCAAGGTATTCCAAACATCCCCCCACCAATAAAAAATTCAGAGTAACTGAGGTCAAAAAGGAAAAAGAATACTTGAATCTTTGAAAAGCACCAGAAATACCTGTCCTCTTTTTTGAAATCTGGTTCAAAACAATTAATGTTGTTAAGAATGAAGAGTTTTTGAAATTGTAATGCAGGATATTGCATATTGGATATTGATATGGGGATGATACTTCCTTCAATCGATAGTTTGTTCCATTTAAACTTTTTCCCATGACATGAAGAAGTATTTGATTGAACTGGCATTATTGCCTTTCATAATTGTCATTTCGTTTTCTTTAATGACAGTGTTTATTTTTGAATATACTTTGCAAGACAGGAATGCTTATAAAATACCATATTGTATTTGTTAAGGGTTTTCTTATGTCATTTAAGAATTATGATATGTCCCATTAAAAATTAGATAATATTTTCCATTCATGCATTCCGTCAAGAAAGTACATGGAATTTATCACCTAATACCTGTTTAACATCCTAATTTGCAGCAGTGTGGTAGTAACGCATACAAAATTTTCACATTTCAAAATGAAATTCAAAAATTGAATGAAAAAGCTTAAGTTTCCATAGATATTGTCCTAAAAAAAAGGAAAGTAATTTTATACTGAACTGAACAATTTTTATGATTATCAAATAAATATGGCATGATTCATTAATGAATTTGCAAAATTTTCTTGACACAAAAATAGACTAAGTTATCAACTAAGATGAACTCATTTATAATGGTACTTCTGAAATTAACAATATAATTGGATGTATACGAGAATATTGAAGAATCTCATTGCAGAATAGTCTGAGAACTCCTGATTTGACATGGGAGAAGGTTCGGTCACAAGTTGATCATGTAATTTGGCCTGATGGTAAAAGGATAATATTGTTGGCTGAAGGTCGGTTGGTTAACTTGAGTTGTTCGAGTCTTCCATCTTTTGTTGTTTCAATCACTTCAGCTACTCAGGCTCTAGCCCTTATTGAACTTTTCAATGCTCCAGCTGGCAGATACAAATCTGATGTCTATCTACTACCAAAGAAAATGGGTAATTTGTTTAAATGATTGTAATCATTAGTTAATGGTGGTTTATGACAAGCATGATTTCCTATATTTTATATATGTAGAAATTTGCACCGTATTAGCACTAAATTTGCTGGTAGATCTAATTTGCACTTAGATGTGAATGTTTTCTTCTCAGTTGTATATAACAATCTTCATTTCCTTCTTTCTTATGTGAAACTGTATCTTTCCAATTATAAATCGACAGATTGTGATAATAAAGATGTATAAATTGCAGAAGTTCTAATCTGAACAAGAAATTAAACAAATGCAAATTTTAAATTTAGTCAATCGCTTCAGTTCATATATATATGCATGCATTCAAGTTATTATCAAGCCAGTTGTTTTCCCAAAAGATAGCTAAAATAATTTCATCTAACGATATTAAAATATGTCACTCCATCCTATGAAATTACCAATTCATTTTTCAAGTCACAAAAGCTTAATAACTCAGGATTTTGTAAAGTTGTTATGAAAGAAAGCAGTAGCGTATATGTATATAGCCCTAATGGGAAGAACTTTCAGAAAAAGGTTTTAAGGAAACTTCAGGCTTTTTTCAACCATCAGAAAAACAGCTCTAATTTTGATAAATATTTTCTCCAAAACAATTGGTTTTACTCAAAATTAGATAATCTGTAGGTTCTGCATCTGGAACCAAAGGGCAAAAGACTAGATATCTTGTAATCAATATTTCAAATATAGCAATAACCTGGGCACAAATCTCCTAAATGGACTTATATTCCCCACCTCTCAGAGTTGTCAAGAAAATAAACATCCCTCAAATATAATAAAAAACCCGTAAACATAAATTCACAGTTTGAAAATGTAGTAACACTAGGAAACTGGGGTCACTGTTTATTCAATAATGAAGTGATGTTATATAAAGTAATTTTCTTATTCCATTTGAAATGAACAAAAGGAACATACTACTCCATCTAATATTTGAAGTACATACATTAATTGTAGTCGTTTGTAATTAAGAAAGATAAATTTGCACATTGTTGATCTATATTTTATTTTTAATAACTAATCGTTTCATTAGCAATTTTTAAAATGAAAAAAATTTCAAATTTTCGTATTGAATTTATTTTCAGATGAGTATGTAGCAAGTTTACATTTACCTACATTTGATGCCCATTTGACTGAACTGTCTGATGAGCAGGCAAAGTATATGGGACTCAACAAAGCCGGACCTTTCAAGCCTAATTACTACAGGTAAATGATTTACATTTGGCCAAAATTTGATCATTTGAAAGGGTTTGTCGAAATTATTTGAGTCGCTTAGTGGAGGTAACTGTCCTTTATACTCATCTGGAGTTTAGGAGTCTTCTCTCATTTAGTTTATTTACAGCCATCCATTTTGTCAGTTCATCTCAAGTGTGTTTTGTGATTTTCACAACAGATAAAATCAAAAAGGCGAGGCAGTAAATGAAGAATATTATCTGAGTGTTATGCGGCATTTGAAACAGCAAATTTGTTAAAAAAAAAGATCAGATTTATGTTAAGAAAACCTGTGGAATCGACACCATGATAACGCACCATCTCATAAAACTCATTGTGTTTCAATGATTCCCAGTTCTCTTTGAACAGAGAAGTATTCAAATATTACAAGATACTAGATTAGATTAGATGTGGTCATTTGTCTCAGTGATAGCAACTGCACAGCAACCAATAAGGCCTGATTAATTAGGTCTTTACTTGGTGGATACTCATCAAAGAGGACAATACACATACAAATATTTCAAAAATAGTTTTAGTGACAACGCAGCTTTTAAAACCATTAATAACCTTAGTTATTAAACCAAACATAAACATAAAAAACAATGAGGATCGAACAAATAAAAATCTGAAGTCTACAAGTTGACTTGCAACGATTGCCCTTTAGTATATATTGGCCAGACAGGTAAATCATTCAAGAAGTGGATCCAAGAACACCAAAGGAGTTACATGTCAGATTCCGTACATTCGACATATGCTAATGATCTTAAGGAATTCAGGCGTAATTTCAACAATAACTATGAAATTATCCACGTCGAAAGTAAAAGTTCTAGATTAACACCTTTAGAATTTCTTGAAATCAACAGGTACAATGCTCGTAAAATCCTTTTGAATGAACTAACAGATGTTGACAAATCTCCATTACTGAATATCTTTCCCTAATGGCATTTTTTAGCGGTAAACTCCAATAAACACCTTAAGTTTTTATGACTTGTTCTTCCATTATTTTGTCATGTACTTAACACTGTATTTAAACTCGGTTACACTGGACACCATCAGCCAGTAGAATGTAGATACCTGAAGAAGCCACATCGTGGTGAAGCAATTGTTGTATTATAAACATTTTTGTGGAAATTAAAATATTGTCTCTTATATATTTTTTAACACCAATAAGGTCTTTTAGTAGTATTGTAACACACAATAGACCTTATTCGTCGCAGTGTAGAGGGGCTATCACTGGAACAAACGACTATTACTAATCTTAATCTAACCTATTATCTTGTAATATTTAATGAACCGACAAAATGGAGTACTGTAAACAAACTAAATTGCAGAAGACTGGGTGATTATAGAGGACAAGATAATACAGATGCGAACAAGAGTTTGTCAAATGCAGATGGGCGACTCTTGCGTCTTAACTTTGAAAACCGATATTAATATACATTGCCCAGCATAAAATTAGAGCTATCCTGTAGTTTGCATTCAGAAATCTCTTGTTTTTTCAGATTTTTTCGGTTGTTACATAGTTTTACTAACATTATGCGATATGCTTCGGCGTTCTTGCATGAATAAAATTTTTTGTTGTTTTGTTAATTTTATTTGATATGCTTTTACGTCAAACAAGAATTAAGAATTAAAGCAAGTTGTAGAAATTACTATGTTTTACTACCAATAAATTGATATTTTACACATTTAATTGTGACTCGAGTTTCGGGAATTAACTATCCCATCTTCGGACAACTTAAATTAAATTAAGAACTTTAATAGCGAGTTTTTCCTTCTTTAGTAGTGACAATAGGTTGCAAACAACTGCAGAATATTGTCCCATTTCTGCACCAATATGTCGCGAAGCTCTCTAGAATTCCTGGGATCTGGGACACATGTCTCACCAAAAGTTTCCCCATATATTTTATCATATTCAAACAACAGTACTGTAATTTTTACAAGACAATTCCTGTTTTATACTTCTGCACCTGTTAGTCCTTCCTCGTCATGAAACAGGTCTTCTAATAAGCAGACTAGTCTCTTCATAACATTGAAATACTTGTAGACGAAGTTCCACGCAGTTTCGCGCTGGCCGCGGACATTTCCTATATGTTATGTTCTAGTTGTATTGTATAATCTTTATCTTATTCTTTTGTAGGTATTAAGAAAGCTTGAGAATGACAGAAAGGGTAAAATTTAAGTAAATGTTAGAGGCAATCGACTAGATGATAAAAAACATTTTTTGCAGTATTATGTTCTAGATTATTGTTGAATACTCGAATTTCTTAAAATTAATTCAACTTGATGCTATTGTTATCAGTTATTGTTAAAAATTGGAGTCCTACTTTGATATCTTTCGTTTCATTTACCGTCCTTTCACCTTATGGGATGATAATATTAATTTGAAAAATACAGAATGTTCTATAATTTGGACTTTAAATAGTACAATTATTAGTTTTAATAGAATATAGATTGAGCTATCTGACAAGTTCAAGCATAGATTTGGTCCAACCATAGACTATATACACTTAGTCAAGAAATCATCGGGAAACTAGCATCGGTGGTTTAAACACCCGACACGTAAGCAGATAACCTCTTTGGTCGTGGATTTAACAGTACTATGTCTAAGGCATAGCATATTACATTATGCTTCTGAGGGATTTTCACTGTAGATCTAGGAATATCAGGATAATATCAATTGGTCATTTAAAAAGTAGAAATTCTTTCTGCTAACTGTCCTGTATATTAACACAGCATTATGAGTCATTTAGTTTTTTATATCACTTCATTTTATCAGTTCATCTGAAGTATGTTTCTTATAATTAATTAGGATTAATAATGCATATTTGGGGTCAAGGACCATGGGTCGATGATAGCCTTTTGCTCAAGTTCATTAATGGGCGAAATCGGGCAATGGTTCTGGAGTTATTCACATTTGAAACCATTTTTATTTTTCCCAATATTAGAAATTACAAATCTGATCGATCTGAAATTTTGTATTTAAAAAATTTAAAATAAAGATAAGAAGGCTCATGGAAAATTTCTTGAAGATCGTGGGCGATATGAACAAGCGCGCAAGTTGCTGACTTCAATATTTTTGCCCTGAAATAACGATACAAAAGTTCATGCATAATTTCTTGAAGAGAATTTTTTAAATTTTTCTTTTATTTGATTTTGGTAAAGAATGTATGAAGTTTTGTTCAGTATATTCTTTTTTCACTTCTTGCCAATATGTACCAATGCAGATCCAAGGGAGAAGGATGGAGTTTTTCAACCATATATATTTCTTTGTCATGAGAGGACAGTTGTAAAATTACAAAAACTAATGTTTTTTTTTACTTTCGGATGGTAAACACAGAATTCTGTGTTTTCATACATGATATGTAGCTTCTCCAAAGAGTAATTCCACAGATTTGAAATTTTCATGGGAAATTGATTATTAAACAAGCGTGCAATCTTCGGAATTTACGTTGGTGCCTTTCAAAATTTTTCTCATTTCATTTTTAAGCTATTAAAAAAATCTATTGAATATGTATTCATACATTATATACAATTTTATTATAATGAATATGAAAGAAAAAAGGAAAAGTTAATATGAACGAACTACCCAGTGACACTACTTTGAAGTACCATGAATCGCAAATAATGTGAATAGAGCAGTTAGATGTTTTTTAGAGAACAATATACTTGGGTTAATTCTTTGCTTGTAAGATTGAGTTACGGAACTTTCAATTTTATGTGCCCTAATTAACATTATCATCATGGAACTACTGGAAAGTCAACTAAAAGAGATGAAAATAAAATATTAAACTATATCAATTTTTTTTAATTGTTACATAAACACTTGTAAAAATATCATGAATTCTTCACATTTTAAGACAAATAAAAAAATCCTTCTAAAAACAAAATATTCTGTTAACAATATGAAAATTAAAAGACATTTTCTACAAACATCAAAATAAAGAAATTCAAAATAAAGCATTTTTCTCAGAGAAAGTGGATAAAAGTAATAAGATTTAAAAATATCTGTAGGAATTACTTCCAATCGTATAATATGCAGCATTATATCCGTATCCTCGAGTAAATTGGCCACGGCTGAAACAGTCAAAATAATAAATATTCTGAAAAAATAAAGGATGAACCCTTGGAAGAGAAACATGCTTATTTCATGCACAAACTATTAACTACATAACCTCTGATTTACTTTATTGAGTTCAGTTCAATGTAAAAAAAATGGCAGCATTTTTCACCAGACTCAAATCAGTAGTTTCCGAGTTAAATATGGACAAACATAAGTGAAACAATCATGCTATATATATATAAATTTTTTATATCACCATCAACTCTGAAGTTTTGATACTTACCCTCAATTACAAATTGAAATTACATTATGGGAGAATAAATGTGTAAAAAATCAAAAGAATTCTAAAAAATATTAAATGGTCCCACAGAATTACAATAATTAAGAAGCTTCCTAGAAAACTACTTCAGAGAAAATTCAACACTAACAACAAGAATTTGGGGCAAACAAAGAAAAACTCAACAAAAAGTGATCAATTTTTTTGAAAAGGGATGAAATAGCTCTAGAGCCTAACTGATTCATTCAAACCAATATAAAAGACAAACTTAAAATCGATATAAATACGTTGTTAGAGTGGAAAATATTGAAGGAATAGGATTCATGAAGCAAAACTGGGGTTTTTTCTTGAACTCAATATAAACGTAGCTTTTATACTTTATTGTTATCGAGTTTTCAACATGGAAAAGTACAAATATTGCATTACATCGACTTTTAGCCTGGAATACACAACAGTATCTTGTTACTCGTTCTATGCTTTGGCAACAATATCATACGTTATTGTTGCATTTAAAAATTGGCTAGTTTCCAGGGTTATTTTTCTTGACAAAGCCAAGATAATAACCTCTAGAGCTTAACTGGTAACCATCCACAGTAAACTCCAACGTTCAACTACCATCATTTGAAAATATTCAATTGCTTTCATTACAGAAAATTGCTCAAAATGTTCATTCCCTTAATCTTCCTAACTTTATAGATAATTTTTATTTCACCAATTTATTTTCAGGAAGCCAAAATTTCATCTTAATACATTAATAATAATTTGTAACATTTAAACCCACAGTTATATTTCCTAAAATTAAATATAGGTGTTCTGGATAATGATGTACTCTATCTTTTTTGTCATAGAAAAAATAAAAAATTTGGAAAATACTCGGTTTCTAGACTGTAATGAATAATGTTTTTGTTATGTACATCTTGTATTTTATAGCTGTTTTTTTAAAATAAAATAGACAATGAACTTTGGGGTCTACCTGAACAGGTGTTCTACACCAGTATGTACCAGTTTCTAGCTTCTAGATTAAATGAACTCATTAACAGAACAGTTACTGATCTTTACTATCCAACAAGCTGATATCCAGCTTACACAGCCATCCCAAACTAGAGCAGACATCTTTCACATCAAACTCATGAATCTGAACTAAACAATATATGAATGATCAGTCTACAATGAGCTACATACTAATAAGCCTCATTACACCCGTAACTTTAAAAACTGACGAATTTTAACAGTTAAATATCATTTACAATTCTGGGGTTCGATGATTGCTCATTATTGAAAAAAATCATCTTCAAATAATATTCTACACAGCAATTGGAGTATTGAATTTCGTACATTTTCTTATTAGTGATATCTAGCATTTATAAGTGAACGTTGTGCAAACATGTATTTCACAAATAAAACCTTGGTGTTCCTTATGATGGTAGGAAATTGAACATAGCTATGAGTATGTTTTTTAATCACAAATTCTGTCTAACTTTATATATGTATGATAATATTGACAATAGGTGGAAAAACGTTCTTTTAGGTTGTAACAAAATTTTTTATATTATTATTCAGTTCAGTTTCCTCGATTGAATATACCACTCGCGCTTTGAACATCGCCTAAGAAGCCTAAGCTGATATGGTAACTGCTTTTAGCGGTTCAAAACACGAGTACGATGCGGAGATATGTGCAACTGTCTACTTCGACTTTTTTACTATTAACTGCCATAAATTGTAGGAATTCCCATTTCGATTCGAATGGCTGAGATAAATTATGGATTCATCGTCAATATGAAGATAACGCGATATGCTTTTAACCTTTTTACAATAGGCAACAAGATCTCCTTCGTTGTGTTATGGAGAAACATAATTAGTATTGACAGCATCAATCTCGACCCACCTATCATCTATCTAAAAAAAAATTAATTTTCATCTGAAATTCCATTCTTATATATTATGTGGGTTTCAGGTGGAAGGAGAAATAACCATTTACATATATCTGAAAAATATTGAGTGTTTCTTTGTATCCGTCAGGGCAATCAGTAGCATAAAAATGAAATTTCCTTCAAATTGGTGGGTAGACAATTGATGATGCCTGTGTCTGGACTAAAAAAAAAAATCAAGTCGAAATAAGATGTCCTACGCAGTCGAATGGAAGTTGAAGTAAAGGTGGCATTGAACTCAAAGGAATTCTTCTCCTTACAAGGTACTGTCAGAGGTCATCACTGTACAAACCTTGCTCTTAAGTTTTTTCAATTATTCTAAAGCTAGGAATTTTGTTAATAAGAAATTTCTTATAATAAGTTATTGCATGAATTACAGTTGAGGTACTGTACTTCCTAATATATAACCTCTGTACATATACATTTTGTATTTGTATCAATAAGTTAAAAGTATAATAACCACGGTGCACTATCCAATTAAACGTTCTGTCCAAAATTCGGAATTCCACTTGAAAACATGAAAAATCCACCTAGATAATGAAGAATTAAGAATTTTGCATTATTGCCTTTTTCTTATTTCTTTGGTCACAGCCACAGGCAGATGAGATTCATGAAAAACAAAGTCTAGCCTAAAAAATGGTGAATTGTAGTGCATATTGATTGATTTTTAACCGAACTGAAATTTGAATCTGTGATCAATACGAAAAAGATTAACGCAATAATGCTGCGATAAACAAGTGAAACTTCCACGTGGATACTGACAATTTTGGCCAGTACGATCTTCAAGTAGTTGACATATATATGTATACAATATCGCCACTGATTGTTTTCCTTAAATAATGGAATGCATATCTCGTCACAACAATATTTGAGCTATGGGCCTCTTTGGGCACCAGGAGTGGACTGAGCTGAATAGCACCGTCCAAAGCAGGAGAACCGAAGGTGCTTCCTGAGAGTATCAGTTCCCTTGCTCGCAACACAACAGCTACACACATGTAGAAAGTATTTAACCGAAGAAAATATATATGTTTGTAATGTAACATAGGTACTGAACTATCTTACATTTACACTATAGATCTACACAATACACAAAGAGATATTCCTTATGTCGAAAAATACGTAATACTTGTACGTAATCATTATAATACATCTGAATTATATCAATTAATATCATATACATATCAAAAGAGACAAAAGCATTTATCTGAAAGCGTAATAACGGCTAGTAATTAGTTTAAATAGAAGCCTAGATGTTAAAACAAGCAATGTAGTGATGCCCACATATTTGGTATTTAATAATTATCATTTTTTAAAGATCGTTGTTCTGTAAAATGGAGTTACAACTATATTTTTACCATTAGGCCAGTTTAACCTTTCCATTATTAATTACAAATAATTTAATAAACTGTTACCTAACAAATAAATGCCAAACAGCAAAAAATGACGATGTTCATAGAGGTGACTTCCGCTTCATTAAAAAAATATGACCTCTCATGTCTTTCGTTTATCTGTTTTTTAGCCGATTATTTCACGAGAATGATTTTCAGTATTATACTACAATTTTGCACAAATGGGGAATTACACGATTTTTGAAGAAATAATTATTAAAATTCAGTTTACCGAATATATCATTCATATCAGTTTAGTTGAAACCATTGACATATTTCAATAAATTTTTTTGTGCTTTCAGTTTCCTTCTTAATTTAACATCATAACAACTGCATTTGTCTTTCATGTATACACCTTCTATAAAGTTATTCTGAACATCTAAATACCATTTAAAGTAAAATAAAAACAATTCGAATTTAAGGACAGTGAATATGATCTGAAAATATAAGACAGTACCAGACAATTCACAAGTTTTGGTTCAGTTCATCACAGAAGTTCTATATGTAGCAGATATTATCTAAAAATGCAAAATTTTTCTTCCATAACTGGTCATTGTAAACTACTAATCCAATCATACAGAAATTGGACGGTCATTCTAAGTTTTCAGATACGAGGATTATATACGCAAACACTTTACTTCCGTTCTTACTGGGTTCGCACTCGAAACTGCGCTGTTATAAAATGACAAATGTAAAATACGGGAAGGTCTCTTTCCAGTTGACAATTTACATTGTTTAGTATCAAGGAAAAAAAGATCTCTTTTGAGAATTCTTACACATTTTGAAGAATATTTGAATATTGAAAATATTCCTCTCATCTATTTTATACTATAAAGTATTTTATGAATGATCCTGTGCAAAAAGATTTGGATAGAGAAAAATTCTTGGAGAACAGACAAATGTGCGTATCACTTGTGCATGCATAGTAGCCGATATTAAATAATAAATTGTGAGTCAATATTTGAAAAATACTTTCGCTAAAGGTAAAACTGAAAAAAACAAGTAAAATCAAATCATAAAAAACTTTAATTATGAGTTGAAACTAATAAACCAAACAGTATTCTTTAAATTAAATAAATAATTAATTGAAAAAATACAATTCTGCAAACCAAACCTAAAAAAAATTGCGGTGTGACTGACGATCGAAATAAAAAGAAATTTGAATCAAAATAAAATAATAAATAACGATAATCATTTGTATTATGTTTGATAAAAAAATAGCGTACTTTTCAACCGATTACAATCGAAATTGAAAAGTACAGTATTTGCCTTGGACTCACTGAAGCTCTGTAGTTTAATATTCCATGGCATATATCAAACAAAACCGCAGTTATAAGCAAGTGAAACCAAGAAAAATCACAAACACACTAAGAGGATAATAGAACCACGATTCATTGTAACAAAAGGATTAATTTAATGGTTTATTTTATAAAATAGATTTCCAACTTCGATTCATTTATTATGTCTTCAAAATTGGTACTGAAGATGAATTTTCAAAAATCCTATTTGGTACTAGTGATAAAGCTAGTAACTTTAGATCAATGGAAAATCATCTTCAATTTAATGTATAAATAATATATATATACATATTTGTATATATATAACTTTTTCTTATTATTGGCTATATTCTTTGGTTGTTTAAAATATTGGTAATAATTTCAATTTACATTTGACGAATCAATTACATCAAACCAATATTCAAATATATCAGGATTGAAAATTAATATAAATTGTTTTAAAACATTCAAAATCGACCTGAGTATTCATTTTTGGAATTCTGTTAGGGCATAACAATAAGGGGAATCCATTGTGTTACAATGTCCGTCCACAAAGCGAACACAATAAGACTTGAGTGACAACATGGCTAGGTCCATCAAGCTTGATAAAGAACAGAACATTTGAGGGTTCAGCATGAAGTCACACTACGACTAGCTCATTTTGTAAATACTCGTTAAATTCCACAATTCACTACATATAAATACATAAATTATACTAAACTGATTATAAGTAATACACCATGATCTTACACAGAGTGCAGATATAATAATAAATACTATACGAATAATTAAATGTTTATATGTATATAATAATACTTAGATTTCTTTGGGTAGTTTTCAAAATAATGACAAAATCGAATGGTGATGGCACAATGATTACAAATCAGATCTAATAACGTTTGCTATAGGAAATGCGAATGCACTTTTGACTAGTTTCGTAGGTAAGTACTTAACTTAAGAGAGTAGAGATACGTTGAAGATCGTCGCGCTTTCTCGTTTATAAAAACATTTGCTATATATAATATATATGACATTTTATTTTCTGTGCCGATCCGATAGGCTAGACTAGAGATTATATGTGCTTCATAAACTGTACACATTAGTACTAGTTGAGATTTTGACAAAATGCTAAAAAATATGAGAATGCTTCAGACCCAAAAAAATGACAATCCAGGTTTTCATTGGAAACCTGAAAATTTTTCAATAACATTCTAGCTGCAACAGTAAAACATGCTAGGATATCAATAAATATCAGATCCATATTTCCGCATACATTTTAGCATCAACCACCAACTTGTGTTAAAAATTTTGGTCGAGAATACGCAACGATTAAAAACGCACTGGAGACGGCCTGACATTTTTTTTTTGGCCAATCTATGTTGTTTTGGTCTTGTTTGTTTTGAAGCTAACCTGTAACACACGGTTACCAAGCGTGTACCCATTCAGCGATTGAATTGCGACTACTGCTTCATCGTAGTTTGTCATCGTTACAAAGCCGAATCCTTTACATTTGTTGGTTTGTAAATCGCGGATCACTTTAACGCTCTGTACTGCGCCGAATGGGCCGAACAATTGCCAGAGAACATTCTCCTCAGTTTCGGGAGCTAAATTATATACGAAAATACACCACCCTGAGCCGTTCATGGCATTACCAGGCAACATTGAATTGGTTAAGAGATCACCCGCCAAAGGAGAATATCTGGAATGGAAAAACAAATTAAAGATCACCCACCTAGTTCGGCTAAGACAGAAGACAAATATTGCACCTAGGGCAACACTGGCAGATACAACCACAGGACTGACCATAACAGACCTACTTGGCAACCACCATTCAGTTTACAACCAAAGATTCAAGTACCGCAGATAAGATTTACACTCAGCTGGAGGCGAAAGATTGAACCGGGTTTTTCACTGTAATTTAATTTTGTTTCAAATGGAGGTACAAAGAAAGTTATTCACAAAAGTTGTACGAAATGAACTAAATTTTTTCAAAACGATTTCTCAAAATGAAATATGTGGACAAGATATTGAGTGCAACTTCATTTTTTCTGTATATTTTCTTAATTTTGGTTAGCTCTTTCTCTCCTGATTACGAATATATATGCAAGTGTCGGTCTAAATCTGTTATTTTGAGAACTACAGAGTTTAAATTTTGAAGAACCACCTGGCAGGCTCAGTAATCGGTTGTCAAGTAGTAGGCTGTGATAAATCAACAAACGACATTGGCAACAATATGACATACGTTGATATTTAATAAAATTATTTCTGCAACAGGCATCACACAGAAAAATTTGAAATATTCTCACTTTATGTGAAGGACAATAAAAGCTAGAAAGCTGCAAGGAGAGAATATATGGCATTACATCCAGGTGATCCAATTCTAAGTGAAAATACATTTCTTAATACTTACAACCATGTAAGAGATTCTAAAAGTTTTAAGAGACATAGCATGTTACGGAATGAGAATCAACAACTTGACATATTGCTTTATTTTGAACGTAATGTTACTAAAATTAATTGTTGATAAATGCTGAAACTTGAATATTATTCAATTTGAAATCAACCGGACGACTTCATAAGAATTGTGTTAGAAAATCCAGAAAATGGATTAAAGGAAGCATCATGTGAACTTGGAATAAGCTGTTCGAAGATTCATAGAGTGTTAAAAGAGAAAAATTATAGGCCATACAAGTTACTACCAGCACAACTCCTCGCAGAAGACCAAAAGCGGAATCGCTTAGAATACTGTCAACATATTCTGCACAGATTGGAGAAAGATCCTAATTTATTGAATTTTATAATGTGGACGGATGAATCATCGTTTTCCACAGCAGGTGGAAAGACATTCTTGGGAAAATACAAATTGTGTGTTTCTTTTCGAGCAACTGTTGTTTTCTGCTGAAGAATTGGAGCAAATAATTTGGCAATAGGACGGAGCACCCCCGCACATAGTTTTAGAAGTTCAAGAACATGTGAGTAGTCAATTTGATCTCTGGATCGGTTATGGGGTACATCTATTTCCTAGCCATCGAATAGTCCGGATTTAACACCGTTGGACACGTGTTTATGGCCGTTCCTGAAGAAAAAATTTTACTCAGATAATAATGAAAGTGTTGAGATAATTAAAAATAAAATTGAAGCATTAATTCATGAACTCAATCAGAACCATAATAATGTTATTCCAAATAGTCTAATCAACTTGAGAAAACGATATGAATTATGTATATTAAATAATGGTGGCCATTTCAAGCAATTCCTTCAGTTGTAACTGTTCATTTCATACTACCATAAATACTCGACAATGTGGAGTTCTTGATTCTCATTCCGTAAGATGCTACATTTCCTTTCCTCAAAACTTTTAGAATCTTTTACACGGTTGTAAGTATAAAGAAATGAATAAAGACCACTTGGAATTGGATGATCTGGATATAATGCCATATTCTCGTTCACATTTCTTGGTCATATGGTTACCAATGTCGTTTGTTGATTTATCACAGCCTACCACTTGACAACCGATTACTGAGCCTGCCAGGTGATTCTGCAAATATGAGCCTCTGTGATTGTCAAAATAACAGAGATAGACCAACACATGTTTGCTTATTGCTTATATTCGTAATCTGCAGAGAAAGAGGAAGCCAAAAATAAGAAAATATACAGGCTGTTATTTGAAAAAACTAAGTTGCACTCAACATCTTCTCCATCTGTATATATTCCATTTTGTGAAATCATTTTGATAAGAATCGGTTCATTTCGTACAACTTTTGTGAATAATTTTTTTTTTGTATCTCTATTTCTAACAAAGTTGAAGGGGGTCAAATTATAGTGAAAAACCTGGTACAAACGAAGTTTTGTTTCTATTCAATTTTACATCGATTATGATCACGTTTTCATCTAGTCGTACACATGCTTTCATCTTCATCATAATTTCACGTTTACATCAAGTCCCTAAATAATTTAGGTGCAGATTAGAAAACAATGTTTAAGTTATTTAGAGACGTACTAGGAACCAAAAGGTCTGGTTATAAAGTTCAAGTCTCGCCTGGGTAAAACTGAAATTTTCTAATCAGCCACCATTTACAGTGCTGTGCCTAAGGTAGCGTAAGGACACAGTACCAAAGCCTTACCAGAACACAACTGAACTTTTCTGACTCACACAAGCTATATGAAGCTTCTGAGGGATTTTTACAGAAGATGTCGGTGTATCAGGATAATATCAACATAAACTCCTCGTCTAAAGTTAAGGATATTGATGTTTTCTGAAGATGCATATTTTTAGTATCACATTAACAGAGGGAGAGAGAGAGTTTATTGGTCTAGCAAATGGCTAACGCCATTATTGGCATCCTGGGATACTTCAGGCTGCTCAAACATAAGTGCAAGTTTCCAAATTCTTCAATCTCACTCAAAGTGTGATATCATTTTTACTGGCACGGTACTTTACCACTGGAAATATTGGTCAAAGATCCAGAACTGGTAGAAGACCGATTTTTTAAACTGTTTCGGTGAGAAGACAGCCTGGCGGCACTTGCAGAATGGCAAATCAATGTTGATATGCCACAGATACTTCAGTTACCATAAGCACATTTAGAAGATGTCATAATGAAGTCAATCTAATATTGAGACGCTTGTTAAGAAGAGTTCCATTCTCTCGTGAACACGAGCGTGAAAGAGTGGGCAATGGAGCAGGTACACTAGCGAGATGAATAGCAATACGTACTCTCCACTGACGAGTGCATATACGGACGCTTTTCTGATAATCAAGTATGAGTGTGGACACGTCCATTCATACAAAGGAACTTCCGCTTTGTTTAAGAAGTTCATACTTTTTGAGGAGGCACAATTAAGGTTTGGGTTGAAGTTTGTTCCGATGGCAGAGCTGACTTACTAATACTTCAAAAAATCATGAACTCTGAGACAAATGTTGATGAAGTAATCAACGGAATAGTTCCATAATTTCACGCAGCTATTGCCAAAAATTTAGTTTTTCTGGATGATAATGCACACTGCCACACAGATCCCACCAGGTGATTACTGCTTAACTGTGTCCTTAACTTTTGACGAGCAATTATGATATATTCACCTTAGTGTTCTGTTAAGTTTATAGTGGTAATAACAACCTTTTCTTGTAATATTTATGAAATAAATATGCTTATAAAAATTACTTGTATAAAATATTCAAAGGGACAAAGATATGTCTATAAAAGTTGAATTTGATACTGGAAAATTTCAATCCAATGGCACTTTCTGAAAAACTACCTTATGATCAAAATAAGAGCCTACAACTTGATGGAAAAAATTAACCTGTACCAAAACTGAATATGAACAAACATCTTTTGTCAATTTTTTTGTCCTTAAGTGTATGTTAATGACAATTCTAGAAACAAAGAGATCTTGAAATGCAATTTCGAACATCGAAACAACCGACATTAATTCTCTATTGAATCCTGAAATGTACCGCCGTTTTTCCACATGACATTTTCATCAGAAGTTACAAATGATTAAAAAAAAAAAAATGGTCTTGCCAATTGCCAGTATTCGATTCTCATGCAAAAAAAATTAACTAAGAGTACCTGAATCGTCCAGTAGGATGATGGATGGGTCCAGCAAATCGTCTGGTGGTTTGTGGAGTAAGATATGCTGCTAATGGTGGGATTGATTTATTATTGTTGCTAGGATTATTCGCAAATTTAACTGTTATTGGTTCAGTGGAACCTTTTGGTATTGTACCATTCAGTTCTTGGATTGCACGTTCCGCTTCTAGGCGCTGATCGAATCTAATGAAACCAACTCCTTTAGAAAGACCTGAATAAAGATAATAATAAGAATCTTCTCCTTTTAATGGCCCTTAACCATTGCTGCCGTTTGCTCTTAAGATAAAGAAATCACTATTTGGAAAAATTCATACTATTTCAGCATATACAAACAATCCATGGATATTTTCGGAATACCCTGTATATTTTTATATTAACTAATGAGAGCTATGGAGCTTAATATTGAGCAGAAGAGCACTGAAGCAAGTGGTTGAATAAAGGCCGCATTTTTTAGCAGAAAATATTTTTTCACCTGAAAGTAACTCGATCTAGGTCACTACAAAATAACTGAGAATAAGCAAGTTAAGTATTTTGTTTTAGTAATTAGTAAACAGAAAACAGTCAAAGAATAGTTTTCCTGTCAAATGAACAATTTTTTATGGATATTACTGTTATTCTCAATTGAGCTGACAGGGCTTCAAATATTTGGTTTGAAACCTTGGAAGCAATGTATGTGTAAAATTGTGAAGTGATTGCTCTGCTCTTTCAACTGAAAACAATAAAGTAGCAACTGAAAAGTACATGCTATGATGCAGAATCACAGATTGTGTATCAAATTAATAAAAGAAAGCCAATGTAAAACTGAACGAAATAAATAAAAAGACATAAAAATATATAAATTCAATAAGAAACAATAGAAATTTTTACGAAAACAAAATTTTCGTCACTTTATTATTGGGGGTAGAGGAGTGCATATTTCAATGTTAAAATGTTCAGCTATTCTGAAATATTTGCATTTTGAACAAATAACAGTTATTTTCACACTGAACATCGATAATGCACTGGATTTTGCGTTCAGCCTTAACACTTCCTTTTATTAATTTTCGAAAATAAAATTTCTATTGGCCGGCTCTCATCTCAACCATTTTTTCTCAAAATTATCTACATCATGAAGAAATCCTATGGTGACACCCGAAACTTCAAAATTGAAAACAAGGAGAAATTCCAGAAGAAAAACCATCTATGTGTAATGAAGAACTTTTTGTTTCAAAAAATATAAGACTTTCTAATGGATGAGTGAAAAGATGCTTGAATTTTGAATTTATAAGAGGTTGAATATTTTTGATAATTTTCCAAATGTCACCATTTGATTATCTTTTCAGTAACTCAAATTGTTTAGTTTATTATTTCTCAAAGGTTTTAAAAACACTGAACTGGCCATATGAATTTAAATTCCAAAACAGAACAACCAGATAGTGATTGGTGAAATGAGTGGTGTTGAATTTGAAGTAAATGTGTTAATTAAATTGTAGAATTATGGGTACGTACCAGGCAAATTTTCTCCGTCCCCCATGACAAACTGACGTACTAGGAAAAAGAAGAGAAAACGAAAAATATAGAAAACAGTTGACAAAAAACTTAACGACCCAAAACACCTCGGTGATCGATCTAAGCCACCCGGTGATGAGAGTCGCTATTAAAAATTGCAGTAATAATACTAACATTAAATCATAACTATGCATTAAAAAAATATAAGAACTTGAAATAAATTTTACTTGATGTGATAAACAAACTGCAAAAATGTTATGTTTACTGTATGTATATGATGTTCTTTGGAAATTAACAGCTTAGCTTAAATTTTGAGTAATAACTTTACATGAAATTCTGTGAATTTAAATGAAGCATAACACTATGACAAGTTATTACCCAAAAATTTTGCTCTGATATTCATAGAAGTGGTATCATGTCGATTCTTACCAGTAATATTATCGCATAATATACGGGAAGTGATTATACGACCATAAGGGCTGAACAAAGTTTCTAGATCTTGCTGGGTCATATTTTTTGGCAGACCTGATACATACAAATTTGCACCTTTGATTGCTTCTGAACTTGGTCTTGCAAATGAAACCTAGAAGCGAAACTCAAGTTAGCAAAACAGCTTTTTCGATGGAGTAAAATATTATAAATTATATCACATCTTGAGTGAAACAGATAATCGACATGTTTAGTTCCATAGTTCCAACCCAAACACAAAACAAAATCTACAACTAGTAATTGATCATGTAAATTTTATGCTTATTTTCTAGGATATGCATGGAAAATAAATTATGTCCTATTTAGAATCTTAGCATTCATTTATTTCAATTTTATACTCAAAAGACAATTTTTTAAATGAAGATATGTATTGTTGAAGTACTGGTAGGTTAACATAGAAGAAAAATGCAAAGCTTGCAGATATTTATATTTGTTTCCCGAAATCTTCCTGTTCAAAATTGCAAAGGTGGATTTGTTCCATAACCAAAGTTCTATTTAATTATGAATAGAACAAGAATATGTGATATTACAATTCCTATATTTCGTAGATATATTCTTCTTAAATTAATCTAAGGATTATCAATTTTTAAATGTTTATGTTAACACGAATTTTAGAATGGTAAATAGGAAGTCTTTCGAATCAGGACGGTGCAACTTACATCTGTATTACAGTTCGAAACTTAAATAAAGCCGAATAGGCTTATAATCGATGATCAACAAAATCCATTCAGATGCAAGTTGCACTGTCCCTATTCGAAGAACTTCCTATTTACTACTGTCAAATTCGTGTTAACATATTCGTAATAAATATCCGCCGATTCAATTAATTCATTCAAATGTTCAATTTCATTATTACATTTCATGAAAAGAGCACTTGTAAAAAGTTCAATCATTTTTAGGTAGAAAAGTTATTGATTACAGGATAAATATTACACAATCATACAAAATGATAGTGAATATGTTATTATAAAAGACCTTGACCATTGTTTTTTATGATCAATCAGCTAATAATGTTTCTATTATACCTGAGTCTTTTATTTTTCATTAGTTCATTTACTGAAATTCAACTTTCGTGATATTATATTGGGATTTTATGAATGGAAAATTAGATGAAACTTGTAGTTTGATGAATAATTTCCAAAGAATTAATTAAAATTAAAAAATTATTACTATGGAAAGCATATGCAAAAGGGTAGATTATCAATTTTCATCAGATATTTAAATGAGGAATAATTTTCACTTTATAACAATCGATTATAGTAGAGAATTCAATCAATTATTAATATCTATGAGTTCAAATATTATCGAATAATGTCGAGGCTATAATTTTTTTGTAATAAGATTTTTTCCCATCAGACATTTGTTTTATAATTTTTTTTAGCAGACATACATTTACGAAAGAAGTTTCTTCGATTAGAACTTAAGAATATCCAAAGTGATGCTCCCTTTGTTTTACTTGAAATGGGACAACATGAAGATTTAGTGTCAAATCAACCACGCAACTAGGATAAAGAAAGGTAGAAATTCCCAATATTTCTGAATGCAAGACCTCTTAAAAATTATCTAGGGGGTTATGATACAGTTAATTTTAATTCCAAAAATAATTTTTTTAAGTTTCTCATATTATAGATTATATTAAGGAGGTAATTACCAGACATGCATATTTTGAATCTTATTGGATTCATCATCAGTGACAGCTCTAGGTTAAATTTAATTTGAGAACCTTACTTGGATTCTACTAAAGTATTCCTGATTAATATTATTATTAGGAAATACATTACAATGTCATTTCAAATATTTAGATATTGAAGAATTGATTATCAAACAGTACTCATGAAGTTTTATATCTCCAGAAATCAACATCATGAGTTGGAAGAGATAAAAAATAGACAATGAAAATTTTTACTATTTCAATCCTTCACGCGACTTCTAGACCTATTTATTCTGAAACATATTCATAGATTCAAGATGGCTTAGTTTACCGCCATTTCATCAAAATAATATAAATGTAACAACCAATCGAAGAAATAGCTAACTGATATAACAATAATAACAAATTATTCAATATGCAAAAGATACATAAAAGCAAATTATTCAGAAAAAATAGGTGAATAGTCCTGTAAAAAATAATACAATAATAAATAACAATAAGGAAAGCCTATTCAAGATACACAACTTCTTCATCATTCTTGAATAAGCTTTAGGAAATAAAGAAAAAAAAATATGGCGGTACTTGCCTTGATGGTTTTGTTTTGCAATCTCAAACCATTCAGAGTATTGATAGCTTTTTCTGCGTCTTCGGGTCTGTGATAGTTCACAAATCCATAACCAAGTGATTGTCCTGCAAAGTACAGGTCGTGACTTAAGAATATTAAAAAAAAAATTGTTACGGCAACCAATCAGAAGTATGATAAATGAATCAATCATCAGTCAGTTTGAAATGGAATATAAATAGAAAAACAAAGCATTTATGTGACGGAAAGTCTGGAGAACAAGGGGAATAGACCACATACAGGCATAATAGAACCATCCTATTTTAAGTTACTTCTTCAGTTATGATTTAGTTCACACATATACGTGGTTATTAGTATAAAATGACATATATTTTTCTTTGGCCTATTCTAAAAACATGTTCATTTCATCAACCATACAGGATGTTTCTGAAAGTGATTTTATTCCTTAACAGGAAGTAGAACTCATTAAAACTTAATCTTTTCAGCTCTTTAAAATCTTCAAAATGAAGAAGTTTATAAATTCGTTGAAAAAACATTTCTTGATACACTGCTTTATGATGCTACTCATAAACATTTGTTTTCATAAAAGTAATGATAACGTAGTCACATATTTTTTGGGTCTATACTGAAAATTATTTAAATGTGAATCTTTTCTTTAACAGGAGTTGGAACTCATTAAAATTCCATAATCTCTGAAAAAATCATCTATATACAAATTTCAAACTAAAGAAGCTCATATATTCGCAGAAAAAACGTATCTTAATATACTCTTAACTGATGCTACCCATAGCAATTTGTACTACATGCGGATATGCTGTCAAAGATTGACTGTAACCTAAAAGTATAAAAGAAAATTGCAATAAACACATGTATTTCTGGTTTTAGTCTATTTTGTTAAAGATGGATTTAAAATTAAAAATACAAAATTAGATTTCTGAGAACTTTATGTATACAATGTCATAAATGAGAAATAAATATTTCTCTAGACAAGTATTTTTTTATATTAAATATACGGAAGTCTTCAGAAATCTGATTTTGTTTTTTTAATTTAATGGAAATTTGATCCGGTAAAAATTTTTTTTAGCGATGTAAATAAAGCTGAAATTATGAGTGATTATTAATCAAAAAAGCAATTATCGTGACTAGTAATATTCAAATGAAAACAACACGATCATTTTTTAAATATTTATTTCTATATCTATTAGTTTTTGGAGAGTCGAAAACTTTGTAATTTCTTTTCATATACGATTTAATCAAAAAATCATGAACATGTTTCGAGATTGAGCCAATAATAATAATAAAGACATTTTTAAACAATCATCATCAGAAAGTCTGCATTGAATGAATGATGAGAAGATTTCCGTCTTAAAATAATGAAAATTAAAGAGCTTCGCTGCCATAACATTTTGGTTTCTCTGAAATGATATATTATCGGAAATCCGAGGTTATGAAGATGAAAAGTAGGAAATGACACCTTCAAAGACTTT
Source organism: Megalocaria dilatata (assembly GCA_034642435.1). Lineage (NCBI taxonomy): Eukaryota > Metazoa > Arthropoda > Insecta > Coleoptera > Coccinellidae > Megalocaria > Megalocaria dilatata. Next base: position 44,330,685 of record CM067863.1, on the reverse strand, counting down.
CAACAAGCTTCTCTGGATCACCGTTCCTAGTCCACATCTCTCCTAGACTGCTATTTCTAAACCGAATAAATCCAAACGTTTTTATTTATAGACATTATAATGTATACTGATCGTTTGCCAAAAATATTTTCTTTATGGATTTTGCGAATTTCTATCAGAAAGTTGTGCGCTATTTCCTACTGAGAGGGAACAAGATTTTACTAGGAAGCTTCAAATGACTGGAAAATCAAGGATACGAATATTTTTTTATTTTAAATCGGCTCAATTCACAATCTTGAAATTCATCCATCACAAGTTCAACATTCAGAATGTCATCAATAATATTCAACGTTCCATTTTAAGTTTTAACCTTCATATTTAAAATTATGTGACAATGTTTATTTGGTTATTTATTTTAATACACACTAATTTCGTGGAGCTATTTAATTTTGAAAATGAAGCAGATTTTTTTTAAATTTTAATGCATTCTCTTCATACCATCAAAATTGTCGTGAAGAAATTGTATGACAAACCATTTTTATTAATATCTCTAATATCATAAAGATTTAAGCATTTTTTTAAAATTTTAGAGTGAACAGATAAGGTTGAAAAGCTTCAAGGATCATCCTTGTGTACTTATCGGTTTTAGGCCAAATTTAATGAACTTCTCCACGTACTTATATTTTTAATAGGAGTGAATCGTTAAAAACATCTTTTATTTGGTGAAAAAATTGGTTCTCATTTGTCATTAATCTTTCACACTTCTTAGTCGGATCAATTAAGGGTTTACAACAGTGGTTTCAAATTAAGTCGTTAAAAAATCACCTACTTGGCGAGAGCCGGTGCTAGTGGACACAACTTTGAAAATACACTAGACGGCAAGTTTTACCGCGAGCCTTACACAAGTTTATTTCAAGTTTGTTGGTGATGATTTCAATTAATTGTCGAGTTTATACTTTTTATCTATAACAATGGAATATTGTACCTAAAAAAAAACAGTTCTTTTGAAGGGAACCGGTTATCGAGACATTTTTGTAAATTTTCATACGAATTGAAACGTTATTCAGAGAGAGCGAGTCCCATTGATGCGAATAGATAATAATCAGACGGAGGCAAGTCTAGAGAATAAGCCTCTTAATCTACTATTTCCCGACTAAACCCCTCGATCGTATTCCTGACCCGTTATGGTGTGTGGTGGGTAATAATCATAGAGCAAAATGATTTTTTTACGTGATGCTCGGTTTGAATCGATCATTTGCTGTTGAAGGCGATCAGTGTTAACGGTTTCACCAGGTTTTAGGAGCTTATAGTACATTCTTATGATCCCACTAAATACAGAGCGTTTTCTTCTTTCCAAAGCGATTTGAAAAAATTTTCTCACGTCCAAATCACAACTTTTTAATTTTTTGAACAACTCGAAACACCGTGTTTTACCAATAGCATATTCACTGTAAGCTTCGACAAGCATACGATGCGATTCTGCAGCAGCGTCCCTAAACTAATGGCTAGCACCATCTAAAGAGGTATTCATACAAACACCTGGTACATAGAAAATTTAAGATAAATCTAATGAAGGGTTTTCGATATACAATAACTTATCAAAGTGTACGAAATTTTCATCGCTACTTCTATGGTAATTTTTGGCTTGAGGAAAATACTACGAAATAATAGGCGCTTTGTTACAGTGCAAAAAGATGAAAATGCGAAACAATCAGTACATACAGTAAATGGGGACAGTATGTATATTTTGAATAAGAATTGATAATTCTTTGTATGAAATCTACATATGCGAAATATTTCGATCATTTCCAAAGGCTTCTAGAATTTTTTGTGTTACTACTAAAGTTTATTGTTTTTACCAAATGAAACAAAAATGAGCTACAACTTTTTAGGGTGAATTCGTGGTTTTTGGGACAAATAACAGGTTCCACTTCGTCTCGAAAATAGGAGTATTATAATATATTATCTTAAATATCATATAGATTTATTCTGCTTACCTCAGTTTCTCAAAAACTTTCTGAGACATTTATTTCATTCAATTTTTAAAATGTTTTCCAGAAAATTTTTTATAAAAATTGAAATTAAAATTTATAGTGAGGTTAACAGAATAAATCTGTATGTTATTTAAGATATTGTTTTTTATTATTTTAAAAGTAGTATTACTCTCTGAATAGTTGTTAGTGAATATTTTATATTGAGCATAACTACAGGTTCACTTTAGTAAACGTAAATGTAAACAAAATATGTTTACATTTTCGTGATTGTAATTTTGAAGTATTCACCTTACCATCAGACAAACTAGCAATTCGTTTGATCATGAACTGAATATCTTCAAATGGTAATCACGAAAAATGTAAACATTTTTAAAATTTTTGGTAGTGAAACACAGTCATTTCTAAAACCTATTTTAAGAATTTTATTGTTATATTTATGTATTACGAAAGTCCAAACAAAATTTAAATAGTGAAATTAAACAACCTAGAGTAGAATCTAGATATAACAGGACGACGCACAAAACAAATTTCAGCTTTGCTTTCAACATGTACATACTAATATTATTGTTATTCTTGTTTTGCAATAATGATATACTTAAAACAATTTCTATTCTAATAAAATTGAGAGTTTCCACAGCCTTTAGAGCTTTAGACATTTGAAAGTCGAATGGGACTCTTCCAGTTCATCATCATCGTCGCTATCTTTGCTGTTGCGATGTTATTTTACACAATATTTTAAATCCAACGGTTTTTTACATGTAGAAACAGTATTATCAACACATAAAACCTTGTTATTGAACAGAATTTCTGTCTTACAATAATTTTTATTTATTGTGTATGTTGTAGAATAAGACAGTATTCCTTCGCAAAAGTTACATTTGATTCACCAGATTCTAAACGGTAACTTTTTGTTCAATAGAGAAAATTTTGCTTCACGAAACTCATTTTAAAGCATGAAACATTACAATGAATGGAAAAACACTGTTATGCTAATCAAAATAAGATAGGACAACGCTACAGGGTGGCGAGATATTGTTTGTGCGAAAATATTACATTACACGTTCTAACCCGCCGATTTATCGTCAAAATAGGTCGTTATAAAAAGATGGTTGCTAAAACCGGAGTCGTTCTATACGAATGTATAGTAGCATGCCCTTATGAAACCAAACATGAGTTTGCACTCTCGTCGCTAAAAACAGTTAGTCGCTATATCCGGCTACCGGTTTTATCGAATTTACACAGGTTTTTGACCGATTTCAACAGATACGTGATTTTCAAATGTGTGTAAAAATTTTATATAAATACATACTTTAATATTTTAAATAGATTTTCATTGAATGAAAGCCATCAAACCCCTCATAATACTCATAAGACAACTGGAAAGTATAGTGTAATTCAATCTTCTCTTCATATAATATATTGGGGTTAAATTTATGATAAATTAAGATTATACAAAGAAATACAGTTCTACTCACCAGTAACTTTGTCCCTGATCAATTTACAGCTTTCCACTTCTCCTATACTTGCGAATAATGATCTGATTTCTTCTTGTGTCATTGTTTGTGGAAGGTAGTTCACTATGAGATTGGTTTTAGATTCCTCCTGGCTTCCCACCTGATTAACATTACCGCCATTTTGTTGACCGACAACATTGGAGTCTAAGCCGTTTGACATCATTTTGCACAAATTTATTTAAACAGTCGCACTTTTTAAGTCCCTCAGAGATGGCTGCCTTTGTTCCTTTATTAAAACCCCCCTTCTTTATATCCAATGAAGAGAGCTTTCTGTGTATACTTCTTTCAAAATTCTATAGTAATGGTTCTTCCTTTATTCTTCGTTTGTATATAAAAATCAGGTTTTTTTAAAGCTTTCGTTTCTCTTGTTTAATTTAATCACGACTTGTTCGCTTTGATTACAAAAAATAACCTGCAACAAAAAAAAAAACATCATCAAAACTAAGTACATGAAAAAATTACAAGAACATCAGAGGGATTTTTAGGATATGAAAAGGAATTTGGAAAATGCGAAAGGATTCTTTGAAGTTGATTATGTTTATGTAAAACTCGAAAAATACTGAACAAATCTTATTTTTTATCAATAAGGAATACAAAAAATAACTCCTAAAAAATTCATAAGTCAACGTCATGTCTTTTCTGTTATTATGGACTATTTGGGTTCACCAGTAGTATATTACCAATATCTCATATTTCTGGCTAATGACCAAACAAAGTACAAATATAGAATGTATATTCCATTGCTATTTACTTTTCTTCAATAATTTTACAGCAACTAATTTTCTAACATTTCAACACCTAATTTGCACCCCCTTCAAAAGGTACAAATGATAAACGTTGAAAAAAAAGGTAATGGAAATGTAATTGTTTACATTTCGAAGAATTTCCATCCAGGGTGATTGGAAGTTCGACGTGATTCTTAAAGGGGTTATACTAGATCATTTGCAAGAAGAGAATATCTCGCATTGTATGCTTTTGGAGTTTCGCAAGGGTAGTAACGCAACAGTTGCGATGTTTATCGAAGTGCATTAGACGTTCGTAAATGCCCAGGATGGTTCTCTAGGTTCAGATCCGGTAATTTTGATCTCTCCGACTCCTGTCGATTAGGAAGACATTAGACAACGATATGCTAAGGGCAGAACTGGAAGCAAATACATGTCAGGCAATCGGGGAACTGTCAAACACCCTTAACGAACCTTGGTCGACCATCCAAGAACATTTGCAGAAAATTGAAAAATAAGCAGAGCAAGTGTTTGGGTCCCCCATAATCTATCCGAAGAGAATAAAGACAATCGATCTATCACATGCAACGTACTGCTTCAACGGTACCCATACAGAACCGTTTTTTGATCACTTGATCACTGGAGACGACTGGTCCTATATGATAATCCAAAATCAACGGGCAGTGGCTCTCTTCAAATAAATCACCACGAAGTCGGGTTTAAGTCCCAAAAAGGTGCTTCTGTGTGTTTGGTGGAGTGTACGCGGAATTGTTCATTTTTAAGTGCTGAATCCTGGACAAACTGAAAAGTATCCGGCGATTGTCAACACGAAAATGCAAGACCGCACTGTGCAAGACGAACCTTGAAGAATGAATTGGGGTGCCTCACCCACCATACTCGCCCGATATTGCACCCTCGGATTTTTATTTATTCCGATCGCTACATTTTCTTAGTGGCAAATAATTGGAAAATTTGGATGATGTTCAAACTGCCAGCTCGAGATATTTCACTCAAAAACAAATTGATTTGCATACTAGATGGCAAAGGGTTCTTGATAACGAAGATGATCACATTACTGATTGAAATGAAAACTTGTTAATAATTTATTCATTTAAGAAAGCGATATTACTTTCCGCTCCCTCTAATAATTTAAAATAATAGTTGGAAGTAGATTTGAACTGAATCTTAGGTTCATTTCAGAAATTGAAGAAATTCACATCATCTTATTGGAAAATAAATATTACAATTGTTGGTTTTAATATAATCTTTGCATTCTTCCAGACATAGAGATGGTTTGGCTCGCCGAAGCATATACCCAGAAACACTGTATTTCTAGAATCATAAAGAGTAGAGAAACGTGACCATTATAGTAGTGAAAAACGTTGTTTCCGCCAAAAACAAATTCGTTAACCTTGAATTCAATCAACAGTTCCTTCCCTCCGATAGATCGGAACATGTTTTCACAGTCATGTCGTATCTTCTTACATTATATATTTCTGTGGAATAACCTAATTTTTGTATATGCCATGCATTATCTAAAAATAAGTCCTTTTCGCTGAATATTTTGGGGAAGATGCTATGTATATATTTTTTATCGATTACTTTATTTTTATCCAAACAACTCGTAAATGAAGAGACTTGGGTAGAATTTTTCAAGTTCTTTTTCTGGCGAATGTGCTATCTATTTTTTTGAAAAGAAAAATAAAAAAGACCTTTTTGAATTCTATGTGGAACATTTTTGGCGATTGAACTTGTTCCTTAGTATCCAATAAAATCAATTTGTATTAGGTGATGAATTTAAATAATTTGGTCATTACTTTATATTTTCTTTGATTCTTTATTAGTTAATTACCACCACATGTCTATAAAGTGATACACTGTTATCTAAGGCATGTTTAAAATTTAATGCTAAATGTTTTCACGAGATTGATTCAGATTAAAAGCTGTAGAGGTTCCGGAGAATTAATCCAGCTATCATCTGTAATACTCTAATATATATTTAGAGAACAAACTTAGTTATTTAGTTATTCAAAATGTAGGATAACACCTACCTGAAGATGCTACTGTGATAGCAAAATAATTATTGTATTATAATAACGCTAAAGATTTGTTAAAATCAGAAAAATCTCATTAAAATTATTTAATATGGATTTTCATCAAGTGGAGACTGATTCAATTAAACATATACTACTTAAAATTCATTGAGAAACTCGATCACTTGATGCACTTCACCCATCACATCCAAGGAGTTCTTCCGCACCCAAACGCCAAACAGAATTTTTTTTAGAATATCCATAAATAGAATTGCAAAACCTTCAAAATGATGTGACAACCGACCCCTATTGCCGTTTAAGATTCTAGAGATGGTTGCCACTCCGCTTAAGGGGAAGATCGAATTTTTAATCAAGAGATGTCCCACTTCGAATAAAAATTGAAATATAACGGCTTTTTCCGGAAAAACTTATACTTATGGAAATACCCGGTTGGACAGTTTTACGTGAGCGACCCGGTATAATTCCGTGCAGTTTCTTTCGTTGTTGGTGTGATTAGCTCGTAACAACGTGGGAGTTGATTTTCGAATCGATGAATATCCTTGCCTTGTTATTTACACTCAGAAAATAATATAATATATACATAATTTATAACATTAATGAGTGCTGATAGCTTAGTGGATAGAGCGCTGGACTAGGAACCTAAAGATCCTGAGTTCAGGCCTCGTCTAGATAAAAGAGACATTTTCTAGTCAGGCGATTTCGGTTACCATTTCACTATTACGTCTAAAATTAACAGTGTTATGTCGAAGGTGGAGTAAGGACACAGTAACAAAGCTTAACCCCAACACAACTCAACTCGTAAATCAGACAATCTACAGGAAGAAGATCCAGAAAGATTAGCATAATATCATAATTCTTTGAAGTTTTTAATGGACAATATCATAGTAGGTCCAAATTGTATCGAATGACTGATTTACGATGGGCGTCCAATATATTCTCGGTATCGAGGTGATTCGATAATAATGTGAGCAATCTAATTATCTCAATTACTAATGACACCATCTGAGGGTATAAATCTAAAATTTCATTAATTTAGGATCATTAGTTTTCTAGGTATCCTCAGTAAAAGACAAGAATGACTGACGCCACAATGATGAAGAAAATGAGCATCGCGCCGTTATAAAGTTCCTATCTAAGCAGGCTCAAAAAATCATTCATGAAGAGATGGTTGCTGTTTACCAAGACTGTGCTCTGTCGTCCACCGTTCAAAAGTGGTCAAGTGAATTCAAAAGAGGCAGAGAAAGAATTGAAGATGACCCTCCCTCGGGCGGGCCCGTTCACGGCACCACTGAAGAAAATGTGAAAAAGCTGATACTTGAAGATGCCAGAATAAAAATCAAGATGTAGGCAGAGATGACAAACCTATCGGTGGGTACCAATACATGCTATACTTCATGACCATCTTGACCTCTCAATGCTCAGTGCAAGATGGGTACCGAGAATGCACCTCAGAAGCAAGTGCGCGTCGACTGCTGTAAGGAGTTTTTAGAGCTCTGTGGAGAAGACCCATCGACTATTTTCAACCAGCTGGTTACTGGGGATGACACGTGGGTTCATCACTATGACCCTGAAAGTAAACAAGGGTCCATGCAGTGGATTGAAAAGGGTGCACAGCTCCCAAACAAGTTTAAAGTCACCCGATCCGCTGGAACAATAATGGCTACGGTCTTTTGCGATTTTAAAGTTATTTTATTGATAGAATACACTAAAAAGGGTGAAAGCATCACAGCATCATACGCAACCACTTTGCGTAATTTGGGGTGTTGTTGCTTAACGACAACCGGTTCATCCTCCGTAAAGTCCAGACTTGGCACCCAGTGACTACTACCTATTCCCAAATGTGAAAAAATATCTTCGCAGAAAGCGATTTTCCGACGATGAAGAACTAAGGGTAGCAATTAATACCTATTTTGAAGAGAAGCTGGAAAAATATTTTTTACAAGGCTTACAGAAGCTTATTTCTCGATTTAACGAATGTATTGAAATTCTAGGGGACTACATTCAAAAATAGAATTTTTCCGAAGTTTTCTTTCATGCCTATACCGAGTATACATTGAACGCATCTCGTATATCGAGTCTAGGTTGTCTGATTTCAACTCTTCTGGTTTTATTTTCATGTACTTTTTCTTGAAGAATCTACTATCTTATATATAACATAGGGCAATAATTACAATTTAACATATAAACTCGAGATTTATTGTGTTTATTTGTTACATCTCTGTTGTATTTGATGAGAATTCCTAACTTATTATCCGTACTAAAAGCTATATTACAGTCAAATTTTTTTCAAGTGATCAATTAGAAGAGTTATTTCAAAATCGACATTCAGAAAATTGTTTCAATATTGTAACAGAAAGTTCAACACAACTATGTAACACTCCATCGATCAATACGACAAACCTGTAGGCTTGGAACTGGCATTGTGCCAAGTTGCATGCAATGCATGCACATCTAAGAGAGAAGTACTTGAATAGTTATATCAAAAGACAAAAAGCTAGAAATGAAAACACAACTAATGTCTCCCATTAGATGTTTATTATCTTTCATCTCGTAATTATTATAAATTCGACAACATGAGAATAATTGGGATACTGCCATATAATATGCCCTTCCATATTACCATAAATTGTTTTAGATATTCATCACTATTTAATAGTAATTTATCAAGGACTAAAATATTTGGTCGGACTAATTTAATAAGATATTTCAAAACTTTATCCTAGATTTGAACAAACGATTCAGGTATTGTGTGAATTTTATTTCCATCAGAAATTGAACGGAAGACAATGTTGACGTTTTTCATGTGGATTGAGTTTCCTGTCATTTCACTGATTTTTCCAAGTTAAGAGTTGGATAACTTATCAAATGCAATAATATATTGAAAATGCTTTCAAAATAATCTTAATTTATTCCACGTGTTTAAATACAGAAAGCACGTCCAACTAAACTGAAAGATTAATTACTCTAGATGAATTTGCGATAATGTTTATAGCAACGGTCGAGAATGAACCAGTAGTGCCAATAATTCTCGTTAGAAAATTTCAAAACAATGAATTTGCACTACTTCTATTTCCTACTTATCAGTTTGAATATATTTAATTTATTAACCAATGTAAACAATTAAATTTTGGACTTTTTTTTACTCGAATTGAAGTCGATTGGACACGTTGAATATACTGAAAATACTCCAGGGACTCGTACAAAATTTTGTCTCATTCAGCCTTTCTAAGATTTTCAAACATATCTAGGTCTAGAAAAAATTTTTTCGTATAATCCTTATCTAACAGTAACAGTAAATTAACAGTCTGACTGAAGACATAACCTCACGAATTTTACAGGGCAACTAATTTATTATCTTATATATATATATATATATATTTCCTGAAAGTTTTTCCTGAATTCAAACAAAAAGTGAAGAGTGATAAATAAGTTTAATTTATTCAGCATTCCGTAAAACAATACCTGAAAGGCTTTCTGATTGTACTCGGTTTTATCATCTGAGATGATATGCAGAAAATAATGACAGGATAAAAGTTAAAGCTTTTTTATCCATAAAATGGTAATGTTTTTGTGCAATCCGCGTTTATCCCAACAGACCACATTTTTTCAGTAGGTAGATAAATAATATCATACACAGACTTTTAACTAAAATATAAGTTATAATCAATTTTTATTAATGTTAGAAAGCTTCTAACAAAGAATACAGAGAGCTGTAATGCACATAGCTTGAGAGATGAGGGTTTCGAAAGATGTCAACATAAAATATTTTGCATTTAAAGATTTCCACAGATATCTAGTTGAAACAAGCTTTCTGTTTGTAGCATGAAAACGTGAACGATAGAAGAACGGATAAGCCCCTTATTTTCAAACTAAACAATTATCGGTTTTACGTCTGATGATAGATGAATAGCTTTGCAGCTAACAATTCTTAGAGAAATCGACAGTCTCTCAAAAATCAGGCCCCCACGTGTTTGCAGGATTATTAATAACACCATAGATTATTCAAACTCCTAAGAAATGTAAATATATAGTTATTCATAGAATCGCTTCTATAAAAATAAATATTTTACTTTCCTTATGATCTAATATAGAAAATTTCAATTGATTCTTGTCAATTTTTGCAATAGAAGATATATAATTTGAGTTTGTAGAGCATTTACCAATTAGATAGATGGTTAATTTATCGATTCGTTTACGAAAAATGGAGTTTAATTATACGCAATCGTTTAAATAAAAAGGTTGAACTATCACCTCACCATTTATTTCTACCAGTAAATTTATATTTTTTAAGAATGATTTGACTGGCATATTCGTAAGGTCGAACTTATGGCCGGGTCACTCGAAACAATCCACAGGGATTGAAAACTGATCAAACCATGTATGGTTTCAACGTTCGACCGAAGGCACACCCTAAAATTTACGTTGAAGGGTGAGGTTGCTAGGGGATAACACGATAAAATCGAGGGTGCCATTCATTATCAGCGAAATCATAGTTACAGAAAGTAATTTTCTATTCCTCCCTCTGCAAGAGAACATTGACATTATCTGTGTTCAGAACCGAAGCATGTACAAAATAATGTGAAAGATAGATTTTAAACCCTACTTCGAATTACTCTATTTTTGAAGAAATCATCTAAACAGGCATCGAACTTACGCCCTATATAGTCTAAAAATATACAGCTCGACTTATGTATAGGCAGATCAGGAAGTTTGCTTACTACATCAAGAGTTCGAATGTTTACAACACAAAAATAAAGCTGTAAGTGCAGGTTTAGATTTTCTCATATATCTGCTACTAGTACGTGAAGACGTGAACCTATTTATAAGGTTCAATATGGAAGTGCATTCAATATTATAGCGGGAAATATCACTCGTTAACTTAAACATTATTCTGAAACTATTTTATGAAATTTTTTGTAGACGGATAACGAGAAGGTTTTTTATTAGATTTACGATAAGGTACTACATTTATTTGATCGTATTTAATTGCGGTTTACGAGTGAAATAAGCGATAAGTAGACCTTTTTTTAAACACTGAACACCAGTTTGGATGGATAATTCACAGGAAGCAGAAGGTAGAAATTAACGAAACAAAGTAATGTATAACACTTACCAAAATTTGACATAAATGAACCATATGATTACAACACAAGGATTGAAGTAATACTAAGAACGAACTGAAAAAATAAAACTAAACAAAATGAAAAATAAAAAGAAAAAGAAAAAAACACCGCCACGCACCGTAAGCAGTAACCTCTAGCTCTCTACTAACACTACATACTCAGTGGAACTATTAATTTACGTCTGTTACACCGAAACAGTAGACAGTCGGGTCGGCGTAAATACGCGAGGTAGGGTCGCGAGCAAGCGAATTTCCACATCAGTCAACGGTCGACTTTGTGAGCGGGACAAAAAAACTACTAGTGTACTAGTGTTTATGGACTCTATGGCGCGTGTTGGATATCGCACGCGCATCCCTTTGCATTATCCGTGAAATTTATCACGGCCATTAGAAGGAAACTGCAACTAGGTGGTGATTCCCTTTCCGCAAATAAATGAATCTTTATGTCCAACTTCAAGTCGGACCATTTTACTTTTTAAAATTTCATATCACTGTAGGCGGAACCAATCAATCCCTCTATGGGTAATTATTCTCAAAACATCTAAAAATAAAATTTTGAGATATATATATATATATATAGATTTATTTGACTCAAAACAATTGCCTATAATATTTTCATTTCAATTATCCACTGGGTTATTTGAAGACTTCACATTTTTCGAGAAGAACATTCAATCTTGACAACAATATATCATTATAAATAGTCGATTTCTGTTCTTTAATTTATAACTTCGTTTTATGATATATAAATAATATATAATATATTGTTCAAAAAGAAATTGGTGATGTACAAAGTGTATATATCGATTTCACCTTCTTTTTATATATTTCATAAAAAATGAAAGATTAAATATTTATGATTTCACATTATCGTTTTTATTATAATTCGCGAACTGCTCAGAAGATTATTGTGAAATATTAAAAATTAAAACTGAATAATAATTCTAGGTTGATATTATTCACTTTGAATCGATTTTTTATATTATAAACTCTGAATGTATAGAACGGAATAAAAACAGTTAGTTTTGTTTTATTATTCTTTTTAATAACAAACTGTTGGTATAGCTAAAAACTTCTTAAGCCCACAGTGAATTAATCGAAATTCATCATATCATATATAACAATAAAAACATGCAATGGAGAGTTTTCTTCGGTAACTACTGGGCAGAAATTCATTACATTCAATATCTTATGCTACACATAAAATTTTTCAGTTGAATAACTCCAGGATTGAAAATTGAAGGAAAATATTCCATAAAAACTCACCAAATAATTTACATGAATTTCGAAATAGATGTAACTGTTGTAATATTTGAGCACAAAATTCTTATTGCAAGGTTCTGGTATCATTATTTTTCGAGTAATGAAGATAAATACGCGAAAATTCAGTAATATAAAACAACACAAGAATCGGTATGTCGAGTAATAAAATTTATTTGAAGCTTCATGAATTTTTCTGCAGGTTTTTTTGAGGAAGAGTCTAAAAAACAAGGTGGATGTAAGGATTTTAGAATTCTTAAAAAGTTGAAAAGTAAACTTGAAAAGTAAAGTTTAATTATTTCAGAATAAAAAATTAGGATGATTGTGGGATTACATATTCTTCCATGAAATGTAATGAAACTCCGATAAGTTTTTGATTAATGATTGTTTTGAATTTCAATAGGTGAATTTACGCGGTTTGAAATCTGGGATTATCATTGTTCGACATAACCTGATTTTTGTACAAAATTTCAAGAATTTCTATCGAATAGCATGCTAAAAAAGCTCAGGATGATTTTTGAATTAAATTTTTGAAATTTATTCACTTCAAAACGTAAATTGTACAAATTTCAAGGGGTTAATTTTTTCGTTTAAATAAGTTTATTATTTGGGAAACTACCCAATGAAAATTAAGATAATTTGGATAAATTTTGGAACTTCGGTTGAACTGTGAATCATGTGAGGGAGCAATCAATTTATGAGTAAACTGAGTCAAGACAGTACTAAAACAAATATGGCAGACAACAAACCCCAAGATTCAATCATTTTATAAAATTAAAATTGGACATTTGTAGTGTATAAAATAGTAGTTCACAATAAATAATGAAAAACTTACTGCGCTATTCACAACATCAATTCGATATTCAGAACTTTTGAATATAATTGTTTACTCGAACACTATGGGCTACTAATTTTCCATTTTCTTCTTTATATTTAAATTTCCCCTTCACCAGAGCCGCCACCCTTATCGACTAGTTTGAACCCTAAAAAACTAGAACCAGAACTCAAGTCAGCGAAACCACTGGCGTTTATTATGAAACCCCCTTCCCCCTTTGGTAGAGTAGCAGCTGATCCCTCTTTCATCACAATGGTATACTTTTTGCAGTGGCGCGTGTCCTTCCAACGAAGGACTCTGTAATTCTTCGTTTGTATTCAAATTTTTAACTCATGAATGAAATGGTCAAAAAGAAAGAATAAACAGTAGCATTTGCACAGTTAATGCTCGTCTGAGCGAACCCTTCTTAGTTCAGGGGTCGAATGGGGTTCTAATAAGGAACAATTTTTGAGTTGTGTTTAACGAAATTTTTAGGAGTTTATATCTCTAAAAAAATATTGTAAATTTGATATTTCCTATTGTATCGATACAACCTGTTTTTTTATTATTTTCGAAATATAGCAAACGGAGCCGTTTGAGCTGAAGTGATTGTTTCTCATTAATACTTTGATTGGTTTTTGGAAATAATATTTCTTTAATATTTATGCTGAACTAGCGAGTACTCTTTACCTTTTTCAGTCGTCTGAAAATTAAGTGTTGCTTGAAAATTGAAGGTCACAGAAAATCATTAATAAAGAGTGTAAGCTATAACTCCACATTGTCCACCGAATATAAATATGCTAATTAGATCATAGAAAAGTGTGGACATTTGATTTTTTTTAGTAGTAAAACAGCAATTCCAAAAAACTTTTTTTAGTTTTCTCTGATCAGAATGAAAAGATTTCAGAATTATAACATATTTGTCCATGTTTCACGATTTTATCACTATACAAAACAAAAATTCTGAACGAACAGATTTTTTTATTCGATTATTGCAATCTAAAAACAGAACAATAAGAAAATATCACCTTAGATGCACCATTTAAGATAATGAATCAGTATATCGTTCTGTCTATTTGATGATATTTTCGTTGTTCATATCTGTTTACCAGTTTTCAATGTCATTTTTGTGTGGAGACGAATTGAACTTGCCGATTTTTATTAAATACATAAGAATTTGATCATGGAAAGGAAAGAATACAAATTAAGTTTAGATAATATCTGGTATATATTGACGTGAATTATAAAAATTCTTCTTGTATGAATTCAACATTTTCTTATAGAAATATATTCTACGATAAAACCTTTACAAAGTGATTATCAATATTAGTTAATGTTATATTGTCTCAGAATCTTTTTCGGATTTGTAAATGTTCTGGAACACTACCTTGCTTCCACGTATATGTGCTAGTCATAGAGTTAAGATGTTCATAGACTCGGAATGAATTTATTGATTTTTGAAATTGTTTGTGTTGCAGTACGGATTTTCGTTTGAGTATTTCTGAAATTTAAATGATTCATTCAGTACTTCCTGAGCAGAGTTGAATTATCCGAAACAAATATTCAACACATATTTGAATAATATATTTGTTAATTTGTCCTATGGAGTTTTTTTTTGGTTCGGAATTTTATGTAATAGGTGAATTTTCCCATATATCTTTAGGAGTAAACAGTGTTTCTAAGACATTATTTATTAATAACTGATATTCATAATAATTTGTTAAATTTATTTCTATAAAAAAATTTCAATTCATTATTAACCTTTATCGAGTATATACTGAATAAATTTATTTTATTTTTCTTTCTAATATGTATATTTATAAAATGGTACCAGAATGATCTTAAGTTTTCTCAATTCATTTCCATTTCTCTCTGGCACAAAAAACTCAACGTGTTCATTTGCATTCAAGGTCTGGGTACTTTTTTCGGTAGGGGGATGTTAGCACGTGATAAAATTCGGCAACACCGCTGATATAGGAGAGGGTGAATAACTAATTTAGCCAACTGCTGGTTAAATAAAATCGTAGGGTCTAGGACCAACTGACACCTGGACAATTTCTAGCCAGATGTAATACAGGCCATTCACCCTGCCTTCTCTTTGTGGTAGTTGTCTATTATTAAATAACACCGTCTCAGACTGCTAAAACACTTGTTAAATAGAAGAAAAATCTGATAGAAAATTAATACGAAACAATCGTTTTCTTTGCCATTTTCAATTTTTGGATGTCATTTTTTTATATGTACTATACGGAAAGTTCTGAAGTTTCATTCAGAATCAAATAGTTCTTTCTAATAAAATAATATTGTCTGATATACGGTAAAAAGTGATTTAATTTCGGACCTACTTGTATCAAGTTTGTGTAAGTGATCGTATAATCTGCAAACTTGTGAAAGATGTATCCTAATTAAATTTATTGTTTTTCTTGAGTTGTTCGGTTCATTCCTCCTTCTAGACTAAGTTTAATACTGCCCTCAAAGTGTATTGTATCAATTTATTATTTTCAACACCCTTTTTCAATTAATTTATTTTGTATTAATAAATGAAAGAATTAAAATTTACTGTAACGTGCAGCTAAGGCTCTTGTTTTTCATATTATATTATTATTATAACCAAAAATATGGTGCAAACTTTCCATAAGTTTTAAAATAAATTGTTAACATTCACTCTGTTATATTCGTCACTCAACCATGGTCTTTTCTCTCGCCCTAAAACACATTGGGATTGATATCCCAACATACAGAATTTAGAGAGTGGTGAGATTTGATATCATTAAATCTAACAAGGGGATATAAAATTACAAAAATGAACTATGAACATAATGGAAAGGATATATATTTCAAGGCGGAAGCCAGGTGGAATATACTACATTCTCACCCTCTAGTGGCGTGTATGGTAAAAACGTTCCAAATACATAAATTCAAACATTGACATATGTCTAGGGCTCTACGTTTTACTGATATAATTTTTCAAAAGGGTGAATGACGGATCAAAAAAAATAGCAGATCATTTAAAAGATTTTTGACACTTAATTGGTACTTTTAAAAATACAGGATAGAATACGTAAATATTCTAAATGAATCCTTAATGAAAATTAAATTTATTTGAAACTCATCGTTAATGTCTATAAAAAAATATAAATTAATAAGAAGCGGTTTTTTACTTGATAGAAGGATTATTACAAACTTTGAATATCAAAACAGATTTAATCTGTTAGTCTCCTACAATTTTAATTTCAAAAAAAATTTATCAAAAACTTTTAGAATTAAATTAAATATAAGCAGTGCTTATAAGACAGTTATTTTCCTAAACAGATTAAATCTGTTTTGATATTCAAAGTTCGTAAAAAATATAAGGTAGTAATTCTTTGGTGCTGTCATAAAAGAGTAAAATATGTATTTACAGAAGGGGTTTTTAGACAGTTTTTATTATAAAATGAATTACTTTGAAAGTTTTCAATATTATTCCCATCTATTTTTTGTCAAATAATTCAATTCGTTAGTAGAACGTTTAAGATGTCATCTGGACACTGTCCGATTAAAAGATAATGCTTCGAAACTACATTAAAAAAAATGTGTAAACCTTTTAGAATTTTTGTTCGAAAAAATATTAATTTCTTAAAAATTGTTGCAGAATTTTTAGTAGAGTTGCGGTCTTGTGGAAGAATGCTGTAAAGCAACAAAATATCTGTTAAAGTTAGCGAGCTACCAATTTATGTTACATGGAAATTCTTTTGTAACATTAACAGTTGAATATTGCAAAAATCGAATAAAAAAATGCTAGATAGAGTCTCGAAACTTTCGGTGTAGGTTTGGGGCCTGTTTGTTAGAAAGTAAAATCAGTCAAATGGTTTCGCAGTTATTTACGTTTGAAATTTTCGCTCATATCTATTATTATTTTCTAAACTTCAAATACGATCGGAAATTTCGTTCTAGGAAGAATAATGATGACGCAAAATTTCATGAGGATCGTATGATTAGGAGAACCAAAACAAAAACAAAAATTTTTGTGAGCGGGCAGTGTTAAGCGCTACCGAAACTATACCATTATTGCAACTACGATCGAGTTTATATTGAGCATTTGGGTGTAAAATAACGACACAAAAAGTAATACAAAATTTCGTAAGAATCATATAATTAGAAGATTTTGAAAAAATGTAAAGAGCAGCGTTTAGCGCTATCGAAGCAATAGCAACAGTGGTACGACTGAGTTTAAATTTATCATTCAGTTATAAAATAACGACCAGAAGGCTAATGCAAAATTTCATGGGAATCAAACAAGCGCGTAAAAGCTCCTGATTTCACGTCAGTGCTTTTCACTATTATTTCAAATGTAGGGTCAAAAGATGAAAAAAGAATGAAATTGATTCTAAGAGAGTAGAGAATGATGACCTTCAGTATTTATCGTACATAAAATTGAAATATCGAGGCTAAAACCCGCTTGTTTGAACAAAATTTGGCATTTTCAACTTAATAATCTCTTCCTCGTGAAACACTTCAAAAAAAAATGTCCTTGAATGCTACTATGATTTTCGAGGAAGAAATAATTTTTCGAAATCTAAAAAAAAAATCATACATCCAAAAGGATTCAATCGTGAGATATGAAAATTGAAATTTACACTGATATTATCTGGACAAATCTGCATATCTAACGCGGTGCTATTTTAATCATATTTGAAAAGTTCATAAGCTAATATTTTTGATTTTGATTCAACTGTGGGCCTTAAAGTTTTCATTATCCACAGATTATTTTTATATGCGAATAGCACGATTGAGTATCACTTAGGGAAACATAATTTATCAGTTTTTCGTAATTGAGGTGTCTCGTGGATCTTCTTCCATATCATACTGAAAATGATTAATTCATCTTCTAACCAATCGATTGGACTGAATGAATTCTTTCGGAAAATCGTAACGACTTCCTCAATTTTTTGTAAACGGGATTTTTGTTCATCCCGTCACCCCATTGATGGCTTGCAAATGGTTCTGCAAGCTCCATTGTTAAATTAGAGGCATGAAGCAAGCAGGAACGAAGTAGGTTGCTACGCATCCTTCTACCCGGACGATGAAAGTATTGATCCACAACCCACTAGACCTCCCACCACATTATCCAACCCTCGCTGCTATCAGTCCTCGTGTTGTGAATTAAAAATTCCAAAATCTCATCTAAACAATGACCCCATGCTGGATGTCATCGGAATCATTTTCATCTAGCTCACTCGTACCATCATTAGAAAATTCATTCAGTAGTTTCGCTCCAATGAACGACGTAAATTACAAGAACTTTTCACGACAGAAAATTCACAAGTAAATAATCCGGATAGGGGAGAAAATTTGAGAGTTCATCCTATGAGATGTGCTAAAATACGGGGAGTCATGGATGTTGTGACGAGTAGTCAAATTGTTTAGAATCAAAATGGCGATTATATATTAAGGTCGAAATGATGGGAATTTTCATTTAGTTATTAGTTCAGTATACATTTTGATAGTGTTTGGATAGATTTTCTGTCTTTTGTACATAATTGAGAGTTGTGTAGAATTTGGAGTGATGAATTGAGAGAATTGTATGAGGAAATATTGGGTTGGTGGCAAGGGAGAGTAGGATATTTGGAGAAGGTCACAGTGCGAAACTGGTAGTAGGTGAAGGGTATCCAAAGATATAGAATGCTGAATTGTACTTACCAAAGCAAAACTGAATCCAAACCTGAGTTAACTGAGTTAAAGAACGAGTAATGAAACTGCACGTACCACAATAAGTGCAAGACGAAAAATTCGAAAAATCCGAAAAAGTACTCAAGCAAGATTGCACTTAGTTTTAAATATCGTATTTAAGTAATATAACGTTCTAACAATGCAGGATTATCAAGCAAACCTAAATTACGATGAACGAAAACAGAAAATCTGTTAATGAATTTGAAAATTATTTCGATATTATAGTACTGGATTAAATACAGTAGCAAGAATTATTAGTAATAAGTAATTATGCAAGGAATGATATTATTACATAACGTACACTACCAAACGTAACACAAGTGTTATTCAGAGAGTGCAATAACTAAATGGCGTTTTGAGGCGCTGGATCAGAGGGTGTAGGCTGGCTAGGGGTTGCTTGGTGTTGCTATCGGTCGATAAACGCTGCGCAAGGTCCACCCTGCCCTGGAACGACGCTTCTACACACGCTGCCAGTGGTCGCTCACCCCGTATTTTAATTCATAGATTTCGTTCAGGGAAAATCAGACCGGGGAAAACTAAAATCTTATAATGCACGCACGGAAAAGAAAGACCTTCAGAGCCAATCTAAACATTCGATATTTCTATTTGAGCTTAAGTTGATTTTTTTCCGTTTCAAATTTTCCCAGTTTTCCTGCAGGCGTGTCCTAGTAGGGCGGGGGTTGTTTCACCCTGATTCCAATGTTTAGGAAGTGAAGTTTTGGATGCCCTAGAATCTGAGCTTATTCTGGGCTCACGAAATCCGATTTTGACGCAACAAAAAAACCGGCTACACCAACTGAATTTAGCAGGAGAATTTCAATTATAAAAAAAGTATTATTGAAAAATATGCACAAGGATTTTGTAATGCAGAATTCAAAGTGTTTGTCACAATATTCTACGATCGGTATCACTTAATATAAAAAATGTTGACAATTGTTACACCCTAGAAAAAAATCATAAAAAGCACTTACGTGAAATCCGGAGCTCTTGCGCGCTTGTTCGTATCATCCACGATCCTCACGAAATTTTGCATTAGCCTATTTGTCGATATTTTTTTACATCTAAAAGTTAAATCTAAACCCAATCGTAGGACTGTTGCTATGGCTTCGATGGCACTTAACGCGGCTCTGCTCACAAAATAATTTGTTTGGTCTTTTGAATAAACGATCTTCATAAAATTTTGTATTAGTCTTTATGTCGTACTCGATTATGGGACTGATGTTATAGTTTCTTTAATGCTCTAATCCTATGATATTCTTGAAGTTTTGCAGGAATGTGTACACTATTTTTCTCCTTCCAAAATCCAAATTTCAGATCAATCGAATTTGTAGTTTGGAAAATATATATAAATAAGGGAAAGTTTGGTTCGAAAGTTACAGTAGCGCTCAAAACTGATCCGTTCACCATTTTTTTAAACTTATTATCCTACGATTTTCACGAAATCGCACGCAAATGCGCAGTTTCTAAAATATCAGAAAAAATATTGAAAATTTTCGAACGTGAATAACTGCGAAGCTATTGAACCAAAATTGCCCATTAACTAATTTAGGCGAGATATTTGGACCCTAAACCTTCCCTAAAAGTTTCAAGATTGTAGCCAGTATTTTGAATACTCACCCGATGAAGTCATGGTATCACGAAACAATTGGTGTATTATTAATCAAAATTAAACATATATTTTAGATTAATATAAAATTAATACTTGTCTAGAAAAATGTTTATTTTTCATTTCATGACATCGTATACAACATATGTACCAAAATATATCCATTGGTGTAAAAATTCAAAAAAGGCTACAGAATTGATAAAATACGTATTCTAATTAATTAAATAGATTTAATATTAAGATGTGAAATAACGAGACGAAAGCTTATGCATAATTGCGTGGAGATAAATTACGAAAATTTTCGAATTATTGCGGGCTACCATTTCGCCCAAATCTCTGTAACTTTAGAATTTTGAGCCAAAAAAAATTTTAAACGCACTGTTTTCGTCAGTTGCAATGTATGCTAGTGACTCTAACTCTGTCACGTATCTATATTCGCTATACACAGAGACTCTTAAGTATTCGTAATACACTAGCGCCATCTAGAGTATGCAAAATATATACAAGACATACCTTTGCGAGTTAATTCAAGTAAAGAAATGTATTCTCGATGTTTTCACGTTAATAACGCAGAATAAACTTTCCTCATGCTCAAATCAGATCATAATTCGCCGGAATGCTCATAATTAGCATATTCATATTCAAATAAAAGGTCATCAAAGTTATGTCTTGTATGTATTTTGCATACTCTAGATGGCCCTAGTGTATTATTAATACCTTAATATCTCTGTGTATAGCGATTGACAGATTCAATTCAATTGTTGGTATATATATTTATAAAATATATATTTTATAAAAGCTGAATTAAATGTCAATAATTCCACATCAAAATGAAATGAAAATTCAAAGTGGTCAAAAATTAATGAAAATATGACAATTTAATGAATTTTTCCTTTGAAATTTTACTAGAAATAACTTAAGAATATAGTAATTTTCATTTCTAATATTTGTATTTTTTCTTTACTAAGTAGATGAAAAATCTCCTAAACGATACATTAAATGATTTACTTAAAGTTCCGGTTATATATCTGACGATGCTACTGTTTAACGAAAAAAGAGTTCAATTTTAAATACGTGAAATTTAAAATTATTTTATTTTATATATGGTTCTCTAATGAATGACGCCATCTAGTAGAGACTCTCGAACTTAAGTTACATATTGGTTGTTGGTATGGCAGATTTCACAACTGAAACATTCTTTACATATATATTCTAGAAAAATCAATTACAAATGGCGAGTAATGTTTAATAAATATTAATAAATTGTGACTATGATAAAAATCAATACAAATCGGGAAATATATTTCATCAATGCCTAGTCGTTTGATCATCATCATATTTTGTCTTAACGTCAGAATAAATTCTCTTTTCCGGATTTTTTTTCACTTCCCTCACGTTTATATCAGCAGAAACTTTCATTGGAGGCAGTTCTCTATTTCTATGATCTCTGTAGAAACCTCTTTGATAATGGTTTACAGAGTATCCATCATCGAACGGGTCTCTGTATCTTTCCATTTCTCTAAATCTTGGCGAATTTCTTGTTATTTCCGGAAGATTAGCATAGTATATTATTCTTCTGTCCCTGTTTCTAGGGTAAAGCTCCAGGGATCTTGAATCTGGTCGTCTATTCTCTATTAAATCTCTTTCGTAATATCTTCCTCTAGAGTACTGAAAAGTGGGGTAATCTGGTGGACCATCGAAGTTCCTGCTAAACCTCGGTGTGAATAATTCTGGACTATTTCTCACATCCATTTCAACCCTTGGTTCCCTTGGTTGATTCCTAGATTGTCTAGGCTGATCCTCAACTCTACCTTGTCTTGAATTGGATGATAATGATGGGCTTTCAACTTCAAACTGCTTCTGAGTAATGAAATGTACTCTTCTGGGTTTTCCAAAGGCACTGGGAGAAACGTCCTCAGATTTTTGTGTTCTTTGCACCTGGTAAGGGAATTTCACCCATTCTTGAGTGCTCAAGCCTCGTGGTCCCCGGTTGTTTTGCGTATCAAGGTTTTCACTTTCCAAGTTGAAATTTTGTCCTTTACTCATGCTTAAAATATAATTTATTGTAATGAGTGTTTATTATATAAGTCTACTAAATTGAAACTGTGTTTTCTAAGAAGTTAATTAATTGAATTCAAAAAGTGTTTGAGAAAAAAAGTTGATTAAATTAAAATTTATCATGGGGTTAGCAGAATTAATCTGTGTGATATTTAAGATATAAAAATATATTGAAATTTAATCAACTGAAAGCAGTTATTCGATATGTACACGGATACAAAAATTATATCACCATTAATTTCCACGTACAATTACTTGAAGAGAAAAATTGTGAATGACGGAATGAGTATAATTTATTCCAATAAATAACTAACTCTCACTAATTTTGAAGTATATATTGAAATTTTGATCTTCAATACGAGAAATAGTGAAAAATGGTGGAAAACTTCAATACAAGATGAAGAATTCATCCAGCGCATCCTCCAAATCGCAATGCAGAAGTACTCTTTTTAAAATATTATTACGAATATGAAGGTCATCCTGATGAGTAGAAAAATCACCTGTTAGATCCACTGTCACTTCGAACAGTATCCCCTCCATCTTCTTGACTCAACCCACGCCGAAATCTAATAAAATCATTTATTGGTATAAAATTATTTTTAGGAAAATTTTCTTCCATCCTTAATTCCGTTGTTGATGGAGCAGTTTCAGTGGACATCTGTAAAGTATCTGGTGTATCCAGTTCTTGTTGTTGAGTACTGAATTCATCCTCAATATCTGCATTTAATTTAATTGTGCCTGTGTCAATGAGTTGTTCATCTGCTTGTCTCCTGTTTCTAACTTCAGTAGGTTCTTTTTCTGAATCATCTACATTAGAACCACCTGAAAAGAGTTATATAGAAGGATGCTTCGAAATTTTATTTGTGTTTACCGGACTCTATCAATTTTTTTTCATTCAAGTCCATTCTGAGAAAAAATATATTCTTGGGATCATCTTGCTTTTCGTATTCAACAGTTCTCCAAGATAAACCTTGAAAGGTTTCAGGATCTATGAAGTCATCATTAAAGTCCTGGAGCGGAGTACTTCCGATGAGTGTTTTTTGTATAGATTCAGAAATTCCATTCAACATTATGAGGATGCATAATGAAGCCTTTATCATTTTATCTGAAATTGATAATGATTAATATAATGATCTTTTGTATCATGATACGAAAACAAGTCAATCAAGCTTCAAATATATCATTTTCTAAGTCAACTTTTTTTTAATAGATTAATTCGAAAGCAGGAAATATGTCAACCGACTGATATTTATTTTGAAAATTTGAATATTAAAACATATTGAAATATGTTTGTCTTCTACAATTTTAATTTCAAAAAATTTTTATTCAAAAACTAGTCTTTTAACACGTGAGAGATATAGGTTAGTTTTTTGATTTTGATATTTGGAATATTAAATGAGGACTGAAGACGGGATTCTTTGAATTATATTTGTTTTTTGAAGATATAGTGCACATTTTTTAGAGATTTTTGAAATATCTTATTCGAATATTTAAATATATTAAATATTTCAAATAAATTATATTCTTTGAGAAGTCCTTTAAGTGCGTTCATGTTTTTGAAAGGCAATTGGTGTTCTTAAAGGTAAGACCAGAAACAAAATTTTGTCTCCTTTAAATATTTATTTATTAATTTTAATAACTTTCGTATATCTGTTGGGTTATTTATTCCATTTGACATTATATATTGAGTTTTGATTATATACTAAATCTATTAAATGTAAGCAGTGGTTGTTGTAGACTTAAATTTAATTCTAAAAGTTTTTGAATAAAAATTTTTTGAAATTAAAATTGTAGAAGACAAACATATTTCAATATGTTTTAATATTAAAATTTTGTTATATTTCTCCTATCAAGTAAAAGGCCTTTCTATTCTATTTTATTTATTTTGAGGTGAAAAATTGAAAATTTGGATGATGTCCAAAATATCATCTCGAGATATTTTACTCAAAAACCAATTGATTTTTGTCAGTCCGGCATTGAAAATTTTGACACTTGATGGAAAAAGGTCGTTGATAACGAAGGTGATTACATTACTGATTAAAAATAAAAACTTGTTAATAATTCATTCGTTTTAATTTAATTCAAGATGGAAACAATACTTTCCGGTCCACTTATATATTACAATGATAATAAAGCAAAACTGGTGTAGTGAATGCGAGAAGCATCATTCGATATAGTCGAAAAACAAAGAGAATTTGTTAATTTCAAAAAAGAAGAAAAAGTACCTTTATCGTAAAAATCACAAACTTTTTGAAATGTATGTTACAAAAATTTTAATTAATAGAGCTGAGCTTTGAATATAAAGAGAAAAAATTCTCATCTGCCGATCTGAGATAACTCCAAGACTGGTATAATCAGCAAATGTGAATTATTTATTGTATATTCAAATAATGCTTTCCATCATTTCACGAAAAAACTGGATATATATAATATATAGATTGATATTTGCTATGTTTGAATTTTTTATTTCTTGCTACATTGCTCTTGAATAATCCCTTTATAGAGAATTTTTTTCAAATAGCACCCTTAGTCGTCTTGCTTATTCTTTCCAAATTTCTTCAGAAAACTCATAAAGAAGGGATGAATAAATGAACAATTCTAAGTAAGCGTAGAACTCACCATTTTTTATTGTCATCACTCTAGGACATGTAGAAAAACAATACTGTTGTAGATGGGTCACTGATCTGATCTGAATTGTGTATTGAACTCCCAGAAGTCGGCCTACCTTTATTTATTACATTTCCACGGTGGGGTGAGTTAACACAAAAGAACGGATGAATGAGGTCGTACAACGTTTGTACCAGAATAATTGATTTTCTATGAGATATTCAACTAGTACGCATATTTTTTTCTCTTTTAGCCTGGACTAAATTAGCTGTAAATAATTTTTAATGAGGTATCCATTTCGAAATCTGCCCATGAACCTATTAAAGGATTTTAAGATGAAGCTGAAATTATTTTTATCTTGACAAATTTCACTTTCGTATGCTCCTTTGAGCTCAAGACTCGATACCTCAAACAACACAACTTAAAACTGACCGAATGAAATATTTAGTGGTAATACAATTTATACATTTTTTCCACCTCTCTGATAGTTTATAAACGCCTAGCCATAAAAAATAGTTATCGACCAATTTTGGTATATTTTTGTACAAATTGAAGGGCTGTTTAGCGAGAATGTGTCTCACTGATGCGAATAGATGATAATCGGACGAAGCCAAATCTGAAGAATGCGCTACATTTCCCAACCATTTTTTTCCATATTTCAGTCGTTTTTCACATAATGCTCTATTTAAATAAACATTTGCTGTTAGAACCGATCACTGTTTACGGTTTCATCAGGTTTTAGGAGCTCATAATAGATTACATCCTTCTGTTCCCATCAAACACGGAGCATTGTCTTTTTTACAAAGCCATTTGGTCTTGCAGTGGAGCTATTGGTTTGCCTGGATTCATCTAAATTTACGACTCTTTGGATTCTCAAAATGTATCAATTTCTCATCACTTATCACGATTCGATGAAGAAATGACTTTGTTTTGTGTCTGTCGAGCAGCATTTCACAAGGGTTTTTTCGATGTTTTTGTTGCCTTCCATTCAGTTAATTCGTAACCCATTTTCCCTCTTTCTAAATATTTCTTATAGCTTTCAAACGAATAGAGACGGCTTTTTGCGTCACGTTCAATTGATCCGCGAGTTCTTATTGAATTTGATTTTAATTTTCATACAATAAGGCTTGAATTCGTTGTCTGCAATTTTTTTCAGTGGATTCCCACGCTTTTCGTTTCTTACATCAAAATTAAAATTCTTGAATTCTTAAACTTCTGATTTTTTCAAAGCATTCGAAACACTGTATTTTACCAAAAACATGTTCACTGTAAGGTTCAACAAGCACTCGATGCGATTCTGCAGTAGATTTTTTCGAATTATGAAGCAGAGTTTTTTTGTATTGGACTTCCGAAACATGAATTCTGAATTTGAATATCAAAACAGATTGAATCTGTTAGTCTCCTACAATTTTAATTTAAAAAAAAAATTTATTCAAAAACTCTTAGAATTAAATTAAGGTCATGCTTAGGACGAAACATTCAAATATTTATTCATTTATTATTTTTAATTGACAGTTTATATTTGTTGGGTTTTTTATTTCATTTGTATAATGAGTTTTGATTTTATACGTCTATTAAATATAAGCAGTGCTTATAAGACATTAATTTAATTCTAAATGTTTTTGAATGAAATTTTTTGAAATTAAAATTGTGGGAGACTAGCAGATTGAATTTGTTTTGATATTTAAAATTTGTAATAATTTTTCTATCAAGTGAAAAACCGCTTCCTATTATTTTACTTTGAATTCTGAATATTTGAAATTTTGTGGGACGTTATTTTGCCATAATTTCTAATATTTCTGTTGAACAATTGGGTGAAATAATATCTTCAAATTAAACATGTATGAAGAAGCATTTTCAATCGATTTAAAATTTTTCAATATTATATCAGCAACCTCATACTAATATAAATTTCGAAACAGATAAATCCAAAGAATATTATTTTACTTCTAATCACATAATCTAAAAATTCAAATTAAACCACTATGCACCTTTCTATTTTTAATTTTTGATTGTTTCGGTCTCTACTTGACGGAAATTCGTCGTATGTGATTGATTTATATTCTTATTTTTAATTTTATAGCACATCTGTGAATATTTAGAAGGAAAAATTCAAAATAGATTTGAAATTATCTTTCAACGCATATTTTATGTCGAGCTCAGATGCAATACTAATGGCAAGGAAATTGGGTATCAAGTACCTCTCTGTCAACAACTGGATGGTGTGGCAGCTAGAAATGGGTTCTGGTCGTTGAATGAAATAGTTGATCGTCATTTCGATAGATATTAATGGTAGTATCACCGATAACACATGTGATAATCTGCACTGACGTACTTCTATTTCAACATGAGATATTGATTAAATTTTTCATATCAGAATCCACCGAGTATTAATCAAAATAACACAGACCCCTCTGAAAATATCTGAGTTCAAAATATGCAAGCAGTATCATCATTTTCAAAACCATTTAGAAAATTTGACACGATATTTCAAATTGAATTTAAATCGTTCATTTTTCCAGTCGCTCATTATTCCGAATGAAATAATAAAAAGGTTTTTTTTTACTTGATAGAAGGCTTGTTACAATATCTTAAATATCATACAGTTTTATTCTGCTGAACTCACTACAAATTTTAATTTTATAAAAAAAAAATTTTCAGAATAAAATTGAATAAATGTCTTAGAAAACACAGTTTCAATTGAGTAGACATATAGAATTAAGACTCACTACACAGCAACAAGAAGGAATAAAAGAATACAAAAAAATATAAATTATTAACTGAAAATATTAAATGAATACTCGAAGGATACAAAATTTTGTTTCGTTTCAATGTATTATGAACACCAAATTACTTTCTAAAAATACACAACATAATTTCAAGAATTCCTTCAAAAATAACTGTCTTTGAAAAAGTTCCATCAAAAAAACTCATGCAGCTCATCTTCAAAAAGACCATTTGGAATGACCACATCGTTAACTCGTCAGTCCAACTTCGTATTCAAAAAATAAAAGTAACTAATAAAAATATATGTCACCCGACTAAAACCACATGTCTTCCGATAAACAAACTAAGAATATAGTTAATTTTTAAATATAAAAACCCTACGTATTCTATGTTCGTCACAGAAATTACACAAAGTTTGTAAAGTTTTTTTAAGGACTCAGTTATATCCAAATGATACTATGTATATGAGTGAAAAACCACAATATAATTATTATATATGAAATAAAATAATAAACTGGGTGTTTTTTAACTTGATAGAAGGCTCATTACAATATCTTAAATATCATACAGATTTATTCTGCTAACCTCACTACAAACTTTAATATTATAGAAATTTTTCTTCAAAAAACACAGTTTCAATTCAGTAGACAAGTTCCTAAATATTTATTTAATATTTTCAGTTAATAATTTATATTTTCTTTGTATTTTTTTGTTCCTTTTGGTGCTGTGTAATGAGTGTTAATTCTTTATATCTACTAAATTGAAACTGTGTTTTCTTAGACATTTATTTAATTTAATTTTAAAAAGTTTTTGAGAAAAAAATTTTATAGAATTAAAATTTGTTGAAGTTTCTTGAAACCAATTATAAATACTCCCGAAATTTCATCCAGTATTATTCTTAATAGATCATACATTATATATTTCGTTGAAATTAGGTTATTTAAGAGCTTTAAAAAACATAAAAATATACAGGCTATTCCATTTAAAATAATGGACTATTCTGGACTTGAGCAAATCACCCTGTATATTTAAATTTATGTTTAAAAAGTGCACTATTGAATTTAAAAGTTGAAGTATTCCATAAGTGGTTTCCACACTGTATGTCATTTGAATAATGTGTATTATTTTATAGTTTCGAAACAAAATGTTTTGGATTAAAGAAAAATAGGCTTGTATAGATTATTTTAAATATAATTTTCTGAAATGATCGAATAATAGAAATGTGAACATAATATCGTTTGCGAATTTTAAGTTAGTTTTGAAAATGGGTTGAAACCCGAAACATTTATGTCAACAATATAATTTAAACTTTTGTGAAACTAAAGCCGAGTGTATTGTTTAACTCATTTATATCCAAAATGTTTCTTTCATCAAGTGGTTTACGAGAAATCAATATATTTTAAGATTTTACTTAATTGAATAAAAGGTGGAATTTATCTTTATTAAGTAATTCAATAATAATTCAAATCACATTTAAAACATATTTTATTGATCCAAAATGGAAATGCCCAAATTCTTATGATGTTTTTGATATTAGAAGAATATGTTCTAAAATTATCCAAATACATAAACAATAAATCTGTCTGGTGTTTGGCGTAACTGATTGATAATCAGCGAAGCCTATGCTTTAGGACCTCTTGTTATTGAGATTCTCTCTGAAAATTCAAAATTATTCCCGTGGGACGAAACATTATATCGGATATATAGAAAACAAACTTGTGCTAAGCAGTAAGTGACACGAGCAATGTTAAATCACACAATTCCAGAAAAGGTCCCTAGTGTATTGGTCCTAATGTTATAAATGGAGCCTAGCCGAACTATTCGACTATTATCAGTTAATTGAGCGACTTGTCGACTTCGATTCTACCATGTGCTGGTGGTGCTTTATAGAATGTTGAATGAAACAGTTTTTAATGGTGACAATACACGTAAGTTTAATCCATCTGCCCAGTGATTTTTCCTATGAATATTCAAGAAACTGCAATAATTCGAATACTATCTTAAATATCAAACAGATTAATTCTGCTTACCTCACTGCAAATTTTAATTTTATAATTTTTTTTTCTCAAAAACTTTTTGAAATTAAATTAAATAAATGTCTTAGAAAACACAGTTTCAATTTAGTAGACATTATCATTACATAGCACCAGAAGGAATGAAAAAATCCAAAAAAATATTGAATATTGATCAGAAATATTAAATAAATACTTGTAGGATACGAACGTTTGTTTCGTATCAATGTATTAGGAAAACCAAATTTCTCTCCAAAAATGCACAACATAACCACAAGAATTTCTTCGAAAATAACTCTAAAGTTCCTTCGAAAAAACTCCAAAAACATGCAGCACATCTTCCAAAAGAATATTTGGAACCACTTCGATATCTCTTCAGTCCAACTTTGTATCCAAAAACTAAACAAAAAAATTATTTTTAGAGAGAATTTGGTTTTCTAATAATTATTCCATATTTTTTTGGATTCATTCATTCTTTCTGGTACTTTGTAATGAGTGTTAATTCAATAATGTCTACTAAATGGACACTGTGTTTTTTAAGACATTTATTTAATTTCATTTTAAAAAGTTTTTTTGAAAAAATTTTTATAATATTAAAATTTGTAGTGAGGTTAGCAGTTTGATATTTAAAAAACTGTAAATCCTTCTATCAAGCGAAAACCCTCTTTTTATTATTTCATATATAATACGAATACTATCTAACTTGTCGTCCAATATTCACTAATAATTTCGATGAATCGTTCAAAATTTGAAACGAAGCTTTTTGATATATTACATTTCGAACAGCATTTTTTTCCTAACACGCGAGTTGACCATTCTAATTACGGCAAAATTATAACGTTATGCATTTTGACAGTGATTATATTCATATTCTACTTCTCAGTATGTAATTTCATTTTTAAGACATATTTTTTCAATTTTATTATACATTCAATTAAAATTAATCAATTGTGATAAAAATCGTACAGGACCAATTTCAAATGATACTCGATTTTTCTATTAAGTTTCATTGATATCCTCTAAGTAGTTTTGTTCATTATGGTGAATATTGGTTTAAAGTTGTTAATGGTAAGTTTTTGGATTTCAAATGAGGAAACTCTTTAACTTTGTAAAATTTTTCACCGTTGGTGTCTACAACTAGAAAGTGACACAGTAAAGATTTTTGAGTAATAAAATAAACTCCTTCTAATCAAATACATAATTATATTGCTCTTCTTTCTTTCTGACCAAAGAGTCATGAACCTTAAAAATTGGACAGAAGAGAATAAGTTTCCAGAAATCTGTTATTGCTTTCTGTTAAATAAGTATCCAATAATGACAAGCAAATGATTATTCTAGATATTGTTGTACAACATTTGTTTTCACATTGGCTCTGTAAAAAATTTAAGTTGCTCCTTTGCTTTTCTTGGCATATTAATTGAGATTTTTTATCAATTCGTCAAGTTGATCTTACAGATAATATAGGCTAGGGTCTTCATTTTTAATTGCAAAATTAATTTAAGCAGATGTTAAATTCAAATAAAGTTATTACTACTTCAAGCGAAAGAATATTAATGATGTTCTGTACTGTTATAAACTCAAAACGCTCATTCATTGTATCTGAAGACGCCATGTTGCGTTATTTCAATATGTACGAGTTTCCTCTATCTTTCTATAAGATCTACTGATTTTGGTTCATTATTTACAAATAAAACCCCCGTGATGGATTTTTACGTTTTGAAGTATTTAAATTTCAATAATATATTAAAAAACATGAAACGTTAAGCCAATACGATTGTAGAGACATTTTGTTTTATCAATAATCATTCTCTTTTAGATCTAAGTTTCTACAGTGCAATTTTTTACGATTTTTATGATTTTACGCAAATAATGAACGAGTTGTAATGGAAATGTGAAAAAATTGCAAGAGGTAAATAACGAATAAATATTTTGAAGGTGACCCAATATATGTATTTCTTGAAGGTCACACGTTGAAATCTGTAGTTGGTCAAAAATAAATCGAAACATAATAATGCAATTTCGAAGTGGAAAATTTTGGAATACAGAAAAGAAGCTGGATAATGGATAGTGTTCTTTTTAATCTAACCTCCCACGTCTTCCTGCAGGAAGCAATGCAAAACGATTCCTCTTAATTTGATCGTGGATAGATTTATCTTACATGTTCATCTTATATCTCATATGCCATTGACATTGGTATTCAATGAATAATGTTCAGATAAATTTTATATATCTCCTAATGTGGGACCATTTTTCCCTTTAGGCAGACTGACAAAAATATGAATACTTATATTTTTGTTATAGTTTAATGAGATATTACATTTTAGCAAACTATGCTTCTTTATCGAAATTTGAAGAAAATCGTAAGAAGCTACTGTGTGGAAAAACAACTGTCATATTCGAATGAATATGTGGAATATCTTTTATATCACACAGATTAATTTTGCTAACCTCTCTACAAATTTTAATTTTATAAAAAAAAATTCTCAAAAACTTATAAATTCAATTAAATAAATGTCTTAGCAAACAGAGTTTCAATTTAGTAGACATTATAGATTTGAAACTCATTACAGAGCACCCAAAAGGAATAAAAGAATCCAAAGAAAATATAGAAT
Source organism: Megalocaria dilatata (assembly GCA_034642435.1). Classification (NCBI taxonomy): domain Eukaryota; kingdom Metazoa; phylum Arthropoda; class Insecta; order Coleoptera; family Coccinellidae; genus Megalocaria; species Megalocaria dilatata. Next base: position 44,297,895 of record CM067863.1, on the reverse strand, counting down.
ATTAATTAAAAATATAAAATAAATACTTGAAGCATACAAACGTTTGTTTCGTAATGATGTATTAAGAAAACCAAATTTCTCTCCAAAAATGCACATCATAAGCTCAAGAATTATATTCAAAAAAGTTCCTTCAAAAAAGCTTAAAGAACCTGCAACATATGTTCAAAAAGGCCATTTGAAATTACGTCGATTACTCTTCAGTTCCAACTCGCATCCAAAAAATGCAAATAATTGATTAAAAATATATCTCACCCAACAAACCACATGTTTTTCAACAGACAAACATAGAGCTGTAGTGATTTTTCTAAATAGCGAACCCTATGAATTTCATGTTCGTCCATAGAAAAAACACAATATTTGTAAAGCAGAATAATTTTGTGTAATATTTCAGATATTGTAAAAGCCTCCCATCAAGTAAAAATCCCCCTTTTTATTATTTTATTTTCAATATGTGGATATTCATTTTATACTATTTTTATATCGATTATCTTATTATAATAGTTATTGTTGTTGCTTTAATGAAAGTTGAAAAATTGATAAGTTACGTAAATAAATTTTATTCAGTAAACTTTTCCCGAGAGAGATAATCGGAGGGAGCTAAGTATGGAGAATAAGCTTGTCACGATTCTATAAAGAAATGACTTTTCCTTTCATCCGTCGAGCAGCATTTCATAAGTGATTTTTCAATTTTATTGCTGTCCTTTATTTCAATTCACACGGAATCCATTTTTGCACTTTCTGACTCCTTATTCTATGTTTCAAACAAATGAAGACGGCTTTCTGCGAGTTCTTGTTGAGTTTGAGTTTCATCTTTATCCCATAAGGTTTGCAATTGGTTGTCTGCGTACTTTACGATGTTTTACCACGCTCTTCGTTTCTCATGTCAAAATCACCACTTCTGACTTTCTTGAACTAATTGAAACACTGTGTTTTACCAATAGCATGTCACCGTAAGCTTCTACAGGCATTCAATGCGATTCTGCAGCAGTTTTTTTCGAACGATAATAGAAAATGTCCGCAAATAGTAGTTTGTAGCCAGAAAACTCGATATGTTTTAGGTTTAAATGGAATGAAATAAGGAAATACTCAGTTTTCTATCACTTCAAAAATTATCACTAAGTAACGGATTACTCAATCCAATACATCCTTTAGGTTATTGCAAAATAGACCTGTGTATAGAACTTGGTCTCTAAACTAATTCACCATCTTTATTCCGGTTTCATATTTCTACATCTGGTATTAACATAAGGTTAAACTGTTTTTGACTACTTAACTGAAGACTAAAGATATAAATCATTTAACCTCAATTTTAAATTAATAATTTAAGAAATATTCTACGGAAATCACTGGGTAATTGATATTTTCCTATTTTATTATGAATATTCTTCAGTTCAATCGTATTCGCAGGTAGACAATGTCTCCAGGAGAATTGAAGCAAGTAAATTATGAAAATATAGATTTCTTAAATATTCCTGACTGCATTTCTTCTGAAGATTATACAGCAGCAAGCAAAGACATTTATAATAATTTTGATGGAGATACTCTGAGCGAGTTCATCATTTTAGAGAATGCATGCTCGCTCAGATCCCAATACGAAGACATCAACGAGAACAATTTTTCTTTGGAGAACTTAATACAGATAATAGATTCCCAAAATGATTCTTTTCTACCAAATTTTAATGAAATTCCAGATAATAGACATGAAAAATGTTTGACTAACTCAACAAATTCATCAGAATGCAGTGATAATAATTCGAATTTCTACAATGGCAACTTTTCTGTTCTTGGTGTTGATTTGGATTTGTACAATGATAGTCAAGATTCGGGCAGTGTTCTTAGTCCCGACTTGGATAACTTAATAAATCAAACAGTTATCGATTTGGGACTGAAAGATTTCAACTCACGAGTAGAAAGCCTTTTCGAAAATAACAACATAGAACTGTTAGAAAGTGATGTGCATGACGAACTGTTCCTGAATCCACCGATAGAAAAAGAAACGTCAAACGCAATGGCTATATTCGAGATGTTCCCTCATATAAAAGATGAAAAAAATAGAAGAAGAAGGTCGCTTCTATACGAAAGCTGCTATAGACCTGACAATGCGAGCCTAAAGAAAACGAAGACTGAAGAAGAGAAGCCTTTCTCGAAAAAAAACACCGCGTTGATCAACCATGATTATGCACAGATAAACTCTGAAGATACTAATTGCTTTCCCTGTCCCATCAGCAACTGTAACAAATTTTATAACAAGCTCTCACATTTGAAGGCTCATTTGAGGAGGCATTCTGGTGAAAAACCCTTCGCATGTAACTGGATGAACTGCAAATGGAGATTTTCAAGATCTGATGAGCTTGCTAGGCATAAAAGATCTCATTCAGGCATTAAACCTTATAAGTGCGATTTTTGCGAAAAAGCGTTTGCAAGATCAGATCACTTGGCTAAACACAGAAAGGTACACAAGAAAAAAATGGCTTTGTATGGAAGTCATAATATCAAGAGGAGAGTTAAATATAGCTGAGAAAGTACCACATTTCATTATATGGAAGCAGACAGAACCCAATGTGGTTTAAAGGTTTTGTATTGTGTTCTTGCGAAAATTTGAAAAAAACTGTTCAATGAGGCAATGTATAGATTTTTTTTTATAAATATAAGATTAAATTTTATTTTTTTATATTTTTTTTATGGTGAAAACCCGAACCTCATCCTGCTGTTTTCAATCAAAATTACTAACTAAGATTTTCTGGAAATTTCAGAATCAAACAAAAAGACAAATTTTTTCCTGAAGATGTCATTGTAAAATTTTTATATCAAAATAGATTTAATCTGTCAGTCTGCTACAATTTTAATTAAAAAGAAATTTTATTCAAAAAACTTTTAGAATCAAATTAATGTCTACATAAGACGTATATAATCAAAACTCAATATACAATGTCAAATGGAATAAATAAACCAACGAATATAAAAAGTCATTTAAAATTAAGGAGACAAAATTGTGTTTCTGATCTTACCATTATGAACACCAATTCCTTTTGAAAAACATAAAACACAACTTAAGGACTTCAATTCAAAAATCTCTCAAAACAATATCTTCAAAGAACTGACATATTAAATCTGTTTTGATATTCAAATTTTGTTATATTTCTTCTATCAAGTAAAAAGCCTTTTTCTATTTTATGTCATTGTAGATTACATATTTGATAACAAAACACACATTATTTCACTTAGGACCTTTATAAAATTGTGAGTATTCTGTAGTAATGAAACTGAGATACAAAATAAATTTTAGGTAAACTTTCCAAAAATTAATAATTCAATATCTTTTTATATTTTCCAATTGGAGATTGGAGAATTCAAGATAGAAAAATATCGGCACAGACGCATTTGAACTTCAATTTGAACAATTCAGAGAAATTATACACATAAAAATATATGTATTTGACTCTCATGTCATTGAATTGAAAATGTTTTTCCTATAAAAAACATTATAAAATTTTTTAATATAAATAATATCTACTGTAACGGTTTTCAGCATTTTCTGATTGTTATATTTAATACACAGAAAATAATTAATTCTTACTGAACTTTAAGTAATTTTCTGAAAAAATATGAATAAGCATATATATCTTACGAAATTTTTTCCTTCTTCAAATCTATCCTTCAAGAATATCGACCAGTTAAGGTGAATAGATTTCCCGCATGTTACGCCTATGTGATCATTTCAACTGTATACACCGTTGTAACACCTTTCATTACGTTTTTACTGCGCATGCTCTGATAAGTATATCTCACTCAGATACAGGTTTCGGACAGGTAGAATAGGTATTATCCACTATCTATCAGTTTTGGTTCAGTTCAACCAACTCGACTTAGTTTACAATACAGTTGTGTACTTAAATATTCATTTGTAGCGCTGCTGGTGTTTTTGGAATTATATCTGTACAAGAAATCCGGAGCGAATAGACTTCTAGTGTTAAGTGATATTACTTGAATGGATCCGTAGAAAATAGGTAAGTCGAATTTTATTTCCTTGAACAAGATAAAGCCCGGCTGATGGTATGTATGGTAGACAACAAATGGTGATGGCCACGGTGGCTCTGCATTATGGCTTACTTATTGCAGAAGATATTCGTGATTTGCTATCAATAAAATCAACTGAAAGTAATACATTCAACATGATCCTTTATATTACTGACGAACTGTCAGAAGCCACTGTTTTTCTTCAACCATTTAGGAACAGAAAGTTTAAGAAAATAAATTACTTTAAGAACAACAAGTTTTTTTCAATTAGAAGAAATAGATTTAACAGGTATAAATATTTGCTGATGAAAAAATGTTGTTGAAATTTTTTTCATTTCAGTTTTCATTTTTACTTAACGGTATTTTTTTATTGGCGCCTCAAGTAATGCGATAATGATTTCAAGAAAAGTGGCTAGATCAAATACCCTCAAAAAAATTACAAAAGAAAGGATATCGAGATGTCTGAAATGTTGCATTCCTCACATTCCATCACATAGTAAGTAAGGTGTGGCTAACCATACATTATCATTAGCAAATTCAGAATTTATAATTAACAATAAACATCTATGGTCAGAAAAATGATGATTACAATGAGGCGAATCTTATGGAATAATTATTGAGCTTGCACTATTTGGAAACCATACTATTACTCATCTCTATCGCAATTTAGTTTCAGCTCCATCATTCTTTTCTTATTTGTCATCATTTCACACGTGAAGGTTTCAATTTTGACTTCTGAGTCGATGAAAATTCCAATTGTTAAATAAAATTTGTTTTAAATTTTTAGGGCTTTTTGTTTTCAGCGGAAAGGGAATTTTATCGATATTAAAAGATAAAATTAGGAAACAATGGTTAAATCAGTTTGAATAAATCATTGTTGAATTCAAAAAACGATATTATCTTCAAAACATGTTTACATACATATTTGATTGATTCGGTCTTTACTTGGTGGAAACTCATTTTAATTAAAAAAATGTATGTGAGACAGTAATTTATTTCCACAAAAATGTTTGTACTACTACAACAATTGATTCACCACGATGTGGCTTCTTCAAAACAGTACAATGTAATACCTGAAGAAGCCACATCGTGGTGAAACAATTGTTGTAGTAGTACAAACATTTTGTAGAAATCAATTACTGTCTCATATAAATTTTTCTTATGTTTATATACTTATGGGGAATATTTTCCGCGTCTGTCGATCGACGCTTTAAGAATTCATACGAAAGAATATTAGATTTGTGTATTAAGTTCTAGGTGACTTGAAATTTTTTTGTTCTATTTTCGATTTCTTCATACTTTTAACATGGTAGTGATATAATTTCAAAAAGGCTTCAATATTAATTTTATTTGCTAGATAGAGATTTTTCGTTGGGAAATATTGAAGTGCAATAAGAAAATTACTTTGTTTACTATTTTTGTTGAAAAGGTATACACAGACTACAGTTTCGTAGTGTTGCAAAATATTCAAACAAAAATTCATGCACTCGTCCAAAATTAGACCCAGACACGTCGCAAGGAATTTTGTTGCCTGAAAAGGTACAAACTTGACACCTGCGCTATACAAAGGTAGAAAAATATAATCTTGAGCTTTTGTTATCCACAAAAAAACCTTTTCACATCACTTGCCTCGGTTTTGCCGTCATGTTATTTATGATGTCTTTACTGTTTCGTTATTCTGGAATTAGACGGCCTCGGAGAATGGGTCTATAAAATGTCGGAGAAATTTATTATATTTGAGATTATGGTGACCCTATAATTTTTGTCGAAATATTCGTTATGTGGATCGTTTGGTGTTCAGTTTCATTTCATATATTTATTTTTTTACTTTCTATCCTTCGAATCAAAATTATATTGATATCTCAAATATCATACAGATTCATTCTGCTAACCTCGCTACATATTTTAATTTTATGAAAATATTTCCTCAAAAACCTTTTAGGATTAAATAAAATGAATATCTTAGAAAACACAGTTTCAATTTAGTAGACATAAACAGTTAACACTTATTTAACAGCACCAAAGGGAATAAAAGAATTAAAAAAATCAAAAATTGTTGATTAATAATATTAAATGAACCCTTGATTTAATTTCTATTTATTTAATTTATTAAAAAAAATTTGAGAAATTTTTTTTATAAAATTAAAATTTGTAGCGAAGTTAACATAATAAATCTGTATGTTACTTGAGGTATTGTAATGAGCCTTCTATCAAATTAAAAGCCTTCATATTATTATACTGAATATACTTTATTCATGTTTTCATTTATATTGAAGTAAAACAGATTTTTGCTCAACTGTTAAATGATCAGAATTAGAATTATAATTGATTTCAAAATAGGGAATTTTCCACAAGTACCCACATTCTTTTCTGCAACAATTTTATTTTCGAATTATTTTTGCGATTGGCTCAAATTCATTCTGTGTATTAGCTCTACTATAACATTTACTTAAAAGAAAAGAATAATTACTTATGAATTAACAAGTTCCATTATTCATGTATTCGAATAACTTGTTGAATAACTAACAACTGAAAAAACTGGATCATTAATGAGCTTCGGTGAAATTTTCATTGTAAGTAGCAACTTTCTTTAGTTATTTATTCCTGTTTTAATGCACTTGCTATTTGAACTTTTTTTTCGAGTATTAACTGTTGTTTGTGGAGGTCGGAAAAATTGATATTTTACAAGCTGATGCCCGTGACGTCGTTCACGTGGACTTGATCTCAATGAAATATTACGTAGATTTGCTTGAACCAGTCTATAGCAATTCGAACGTACACATACTTATACATCTATACAACTAATTCTAGAGCTTTCAAATATTTAATGAAAATCCGTCATTTGATGGTTTACAATGTTATTTCCTGACGTGAAGTCAGGAGGTTTTGCGCGCTTATTCATCTCGGCTACAATACTCTAGAAATTTTACATTAGCCTTCTTGTCCTTACTCTGCTTATAATATATATATTTTTCAAGTCATCTAATTATATGATCCTCACGAAATTTTTCACTAGCCTTTGTGTCGTTATTTTACATCTAAATGCTAACTTTAAAACGTGGGATTGTTGCTGTGGTTTCTTTAGCGCTATCCCGTGTACAAAATGTTTGTTTTTAATCTACTTATCATACAATCCTCATGAAATTTTGCACGAACATGTGCGTTATCATGGAGAAATATAAAAATCTTAAGTGTGAATAACTGCAAAACCATTGGACTAATTTTGTCCAATGAACAATTCAATCGAGATACACCTCCGAAAAGGTCCAGTCTCTGTCTCTTTTCGTTCGAAAGTTATAGTGTTTAAGCTAGCACTCAACGCTGATCAGCTCGGAAAAATATTTGTTTTTTGAAACTTCTAATCACATGATCCCCACGAATTTGGCACAAACGTGCACGTCAGAATCTACACCCAAATGCCCAACTTCAGATAGATCTAATTTGTAGTTTGAAAATATTGAAACATATATGAAGAATTCTCAAACCTGAATAACTATGAAAAGATCAAACCGATTTTGCCAATTAACGAATTTAGCCGAGATATTTAGATTCTGCATCTTCCCTGAAATTTTTAAGGCTGTAGCTCTTTCCGTTCGAAAAATTGTGTGTTTACGGATGGACAGGATTAACTTTGAACTAGGATTCTTCATCATAGTCGTTTAAGGCCACCATCGGCCCAAAATTCGAAAATTACAGACATTTGTGCAAAAGGACAACATGATGTTCCCTGGAACAAACAAACTGGCAAGACTAGAAACTTTTCCAGAATTTCATTGGGGCCTCAAAACTTAAATTTTATATCTTTTCCGATGCTAAATCATAAATATCTGAATACTTAAATTCAAATTGCTTGAGAAATTTATTGATTTAATATCCTTTCTTTCCTGACAACTAAGTCGTATAAATAATGAATTTTTAGTTATTGAACTGTTTCTAAAGTTTTTTTTAATAATGAATTTTCAATTCTAATCGAATCACCTGCAGATAACAAATTCTGTTATCATGCCATAAATGTGGATATAAACGATTATCAGGAAATTATAGAAGAAATTGTCACATTCTCTTGAAATTTAGGCCTTTGGTTGAATGAACCATTAGATGGTTGTTTCATGGTGGATCGTAACAATTTTTCATAGAATTTTTCGAATCCAAAAAATATCTAATCATTATTCTGCACATCCGAGCAAAAAACAATTTGATCCTTAGATATAAATCTTTTTAGGCACCTGTTAGGTAAACACAAAGGTTTAATAAATGATATCAGATAATAACTCTGGCTATAAATTCTTGATTATCAGTAACTTATCATCATCCGAGTACTAAATCGAGCGTATAATGAGTTGGCCTTTAGAATTCTTCCTTGAGAGGAATATATTGTCATTCAATTTGAATTTTTTCATTCTGAACTTCGATACCTGCTCAAATGATGAAATAATTGAAATTAATTGATGTTTTATTATTATAATATCTTAAATATCATACAGATTTATTCTTTTAACCTCGCTACAAATTTTCCAGAATTTTTTGGAATTAAATTAAATAAATGTATTAGAAAACATAGTTTCAATTCAGTTAACATATAGAATTAACACTCATAACACAGCACCAAAAGGAATTAAAGAATTCGAAGAAATATAAGTTATTAATTAAAAATATCAAATAAATACTTGAAGGATACAGTATTTTGTTTCGTATCATGTATTATGAAAACCAAATTCCTTTTCAAAAATGCACAAAGTAACCTCAAGAATTTCTTCAAAAATAACTTTAAAAAAAGTTCTCAAAATAACCCCAAAAACATGTAGCTCATCTTCAGAAAAGCCCTTTGGGATTACGATATCTCGTCAGTCCAAATTCTTGATTAAAAAATAAAAGTAACTAATAAAAATATATCTTTTCCGACTAAAACCACATGTTTTCCTCTAAACAAACTTGAAATATAGTGAACTTCTAAAAAATCAAAATTCAATGTATTCTATGTTAATCACAGCATAAACAATTACAAAAAGTTTGTAAAGTATTTTTGAGGACTCAGTTATATCCAAATGATACTATGTATGAGTGAAAAAACAAAATATTTTTATTATATATACTATAAAAATATCCTTATTATTGTATTACTATACTATCGTCTTATATATTGTACGAATATAATGAAAAATGGAATTTCTGTATTCGACCACAACCTTTATCCTCGGCAGCTCATTCTGTAATGAATTGTCAAACTACTTAAGCAGAAAAATAACATCTATAGACTTCAATATAAGAAAAAGCCGAGACAATCAAAAAATCTATAGACTTTTGTATCATTTTAAATATTGCTGCAATGACGTTCTTTCTTAGGATTATCCATATATTATTCTCCTGTATGTCCAAACTGTAAGATCAAGTACAACTACAATACCATATTTGTAGACATAATTTGTAGTTTTCATTCTCAAATATTCTTGCTAGACGGTATTTTGCGCTAATTTGGCACGTTATTTCTCACAGTAGACAATCTAAAAGAATTGCCAGTTCTTGGTCACTGCATCATGCATCTCTTGTACTCAATACCAGCAAACTTCTAGTGGCCATCTGTTCTCTAATGTATTGTTTCTATTGCCAGACATCCATAACGGCATCTGCTATCGTTGACACTTCCATCTTTCATTTCACAACGTCTTTGAAATAGTTACTTGTGAGCCTGATTCTGAATTTTCTGGAGGAAGTTTAATGTTTCTGGGACCACCTGATTTATATGTCTACCATTCAGGGTATCTTCATCCTTTCAGTTTTCACCGTCTGTTCTGTTCCTATATTATATCCTTATTGACAGAGATGGTGATATGTTTTACTTTAAATCATACCTTTCATACTGGTTTGACCATCTGATACTTCTGTTAGGTAATCCTGCTTGAAAAAACTGTTTAAGATTTAGCGAATTTTCTGCATGAAGTTGTTCTGTTATAGTTTGTTTTCTAGGTTGTTTTTTCTTGTCTAGGCTTTTTATCACTTCGTCCTTAACCCAGGACAGGGGACCCTTAACAGGTTTCAGCTTTCTGGGTTAGAAAACACCTGGAATCTCCAGTGGGCAGGAGTTTTTCTTCTTCTCTACCTATTATATATTGATGAAAATTAAGAAACCTTTGCTTCAAATTTTGAAGTTTCAGTTCTTCCATAGGTGAATGAATAAACTAGGAAACTTGTATCAACTTGTTGTGAGTTTTTTGAGAGCTTTTCTAAGAATAACTCTGCTAACATTTAAAACATTCTTTTTCAGCTTATCTGTGATCATGGAAATACAAACATCGATAACTGACTAGTGGAATAAGAGATCAATAAAACCATCTAATAATGGCTTACCGTTCAGAATTTTCTGACGATATGGATAGAGAAGAGAGAAGTGCTGAGGGAGGTGAGAAACCCACCCATATAATGGAACATTTAGCAACGTTCACAGTAACCAAAGAAACCGGAATCATCTACCCAGCGGATGGGATGAGGAGATTACTTCAACTAGAGAAAACCAACGGAATTTGGTCGCAGAAAATGCAGCTTTGTCTGGACCGTTCGTGGGTCCTCATAATGGATTATGAAACAGGGGTGAGTGAACTTTATGCAGAATGATACTACAAAGATCGCAGCCTTTGATACTGAAGAATTCACATAACAAGTTGGTCATGGAATCGACAAAATTATTTCAGAATCTTTTTCTTTAATATAAGCGAAAGTTACTCATTTATATGAACATACATGTTTCGAGATATAATGTGGAATTTTCAAATGAATCAATTGAATCGGCGGATACTTACTACGAAATATGATAACGAGTATAAATATGGTAAATAGGAAGTTTTTCGAATCGGGACAGTGCAACGTGCATCTGTGTGACAGTTGAACACAGCCGAAGGTTTTGTTGATCGCCCTGCATAAGAAGCAAACATGCATGTTCGAGAATTGTGAGAATTTTTCATTTTCTTAAACGATACCGCGAATAGTATGAATTAGGAGCAAACGTATGGATATGCATGTAGATTGATTGAAAACCAAGAAACATAACAACTTATATAACTGAAATTGATGCAGAAGTTTTGGACAAAGTTGAAATTTTCCAAATTCATGAAAAATGATTTCAAGTGTAGACACAGTTGTTGGATGTGGAGAATTAACCGAAGCCTACATCTTCATAAAGTTGATTGACACTAGCATAAGATGTTTATTTCTGTTTAAACCGAATATTTTCCAGACCATCATGGAGAGATTCCCTGTCAATTCCATCCAAGAACCTACAGCGTTTACCAGTCATGATCCAATGGAGATGTACAACAACATTCTGGTATTCATAGTGGCAGACTCCAATCAGTCACATCCTCCAGAAATGCACATATTTCAGGTGAGTGATTTTCGCCTAAATTCGCCTCAATTTAAAAATTGAGTTGAGGAAACTTGTTTTTTTTTAGTGTCAAAGTATCTCGGCTCAGGACTTGGTGGAAGACTTGAAACAAATCCGACTCGGCAAATCCATTTCCAAAAGTAGAAGATCTAACATTCCCCCACCCTCTCATAAAACCCCCCCAAATATAGTGAATCCTGTTCGTGATCACCAGAGGGAATATGTGGGATCAGATTCAGAATTAGTGAACGATGATGCCAGTTCGACAGCTAGCGAGAAATATGAGAGGGACGTCACTATTTTGAATCATTGTTTTGATGATATAGAAAAATTCATAGCAAGACTTCAACACGCTGCTGCAGCTGCTAGAGAATTGGAAAGAAGAAGAAGAAACAGAAAATCAAAAAAGAGAGACATGGGTGATGGTATGCTGACAATGAGGACAAAGCCACCACCGGAAAGAGAATTTATTGATATTTTCCAGAAGTTCAAGCTTTCATTTAACCTACTGGCAAAACTTAAGGCTCACATACATGATCCTAATGCACCAGAACTTGTTCATTTTCTTTTCACACCTTTAGCTCTTATTGTTGAAGCTGCACATGATACGTACTTCGAAGCACATCTTCCGCATAAAGTCGTTTCTCCACTTTTGACAAGAGAAGCTATAAACCTTCTCATGAACTGTGTCACTAGCAAAGAAACTGAATTGTGGCATTCACTAGGAAATGCTTGGTTGATTCCTAGAGATCAATGGAAGAGTCACGTACCTCCGTACCATCCCGTTTTCATGGATAAATGGTCCCCAGAATATCCTGTAAGTGATGAAATTGAAGAGAAGCACTATAGGGAATCACATAGTGAGCCACAGTACAGCACAGAATACAATGAGTATGACCAGGACAACATGTTCGATAGAGGCTACGAACCTACACATGAAAGAGAGAGAGAAACTAAAAGAGAACCACCTAGAGAAATTCCACCTATCAAGGACACCAGAAGCGAAATTTCTGTTGATTCCATTGAGAGGAGTGGAGAAGAGATAAGTTTTACAAGGAGTCAAGAGCTATTTTTAGATGAACTCCAAGCCAAAGGAGCCCATATTGTACAAGTAACCTATCCAAGGACTGCAAACAATGACAAAGAAATGACTGTTGTTCGTGGTGAATTTTTAGAGGTATGCTGTTAATTCATAATTTTCTTTCAACTTTCAAGTGCGGACAACTCTTCTTTCTGAAACAGTTGTCAGGCTTATTTTGAAAAAGTTATGAGCTCGTTAATTTTTCAGATACTAGATGATAGCAGAAAGTGGTGGCGAGCAAGAAATAGTAGAGGACAGGTTGCTTACGTGCCTCATACCATAGTCAGTCGTTATCAAGGCACTAATGATGTATTCAGCAATCCATTGTACACACATAATACTAGTTTCAGTAAAAACTCCACTAGAGCTGTAAGTATGGGAGAACATACTTATAAATTGTTTTCAAGTCATCCTTAAAGTCCCTCCTATATTCTCCCTGATCTGACATCTTTCTCTAGGATTCACCTTCAGATCAATTCACAATGGGCAAGGTTACCAATCACAGTGCAGCACCTTCAATCTCAACTTCTGCTGATTGGGTCAGAAACGAAAGAATTGGTAAAAAGGGAGAGTTCCGCTACTTCTGAATGTTGTTGTCTTTGTTTGTAATTGCTTTTCGTTGTTGAATGTTTCGTTGTGTTTGCTGATGACTAATTTTCACACCACCAACCATTAGAATAATCTGGTGACCCACAAATGAGCATTCAAATCTTCACACTGTGACTTCCTGATTGAACGACTTTCTATTTATTAAATATGAAGAGTGAATATAAAGAATCATTTATGAGATATATTTTCATGACAATTTATTTATACAAATTCGAAATATCCATAATTATTCTCCTAGGTGCTCTAAAAGGATTATTTGAATGAGTAAAGTATGATTATTTCCACTCAAATCTTGAAGAAAAATTGAAATTATTCATATTGAGAATAATTCTTATCCTTTATCATAGAAACATACCTTAATAAATAATTTTTTAACATTTTGTATCAAATATAATTTTGTTTCTTTATGCTTTTGTTTTATTTATGTTGTAATGTCTACCTAAATATTTTGTTTAGTGGGTGAGGTAGCTTGATCGCTGGTTTTGAACTATGAGTTATTGTGTGAATTGATGTGAAAATAAGCAGAAATATTAAATATAATGTTTTAAGAAAAAAATTTACTGATTAAAAGGATACTGAAGTGTTATTAAATAGGGAATGTAGGGAATTATTATTACAAATTTTAATTACTAGATCTCATGATTTCAGTTAGTGGACCGTACTTATATAAAAGATGAAATTTTGGCTTCACCGCTACACACTAAAGAGAATGGATTGGATTTTAAAGAATGCCACCAGTAAACTCGAATTTTCTCAAAAACATTTTAGAATTAAATAAAATAAATGTCTTAGAAAACAGTTTCAATTCAGTACCCATATAGAATCAACACAAATTACACAACACCAAAAGTAATGAAAGAATTCAAAGAAATATAAATTATTAATTAAAAATATTCAATAAAAACTTGAAGGATACAAAATTTTGTTTCGTATCTATGTATTATAAAAAACTCCAAAAACATGTAGCACATCTTCAAATTTAAAGTTTTTGGAGTTTTTTTGAAAGAATTTTTTCGAAGAAAACTATTTTCGAAGGAATTATTGTGGTTATATTGTGCATTTTTGGAAAGAAATTTGGTTTTCATAATATATTGATACGAAACAAAATTTGATCTCCTTCAAATGTTTATTTAATATATTTAATTAATAATTTATATCTCTTTTAATTATTTTATTCCTTTTGGTGCTGTGTAATGAGTGTTAATTTTATGTCAACTAAATTGAAACTGTATTTTTCAAGACATTTATTTAATTTAATTCTAAAAAGTTTTTGAGAATTTTCATGAAATTAAAATTGAAATTAACAAAATGAATCTTTTTGATCTTTAAGATTTGTAATAAGCCTTCTATCAAGTAAAAGAAAAATCCCTTTTTATTAAAATAAAATAGAAAAATAGTTTTTTACTTGATAGAAGAAATATAACAAAATTTGAATATCAAAACAGATTTAATCTGTTAGTCTGGATTTATTAATCTACAAAGTCTTCTACAATTTTAATTGCCCATTGTATATTGAGTTTTGAGTATATACGTCTATTAAATATAAGCGGTGCTTATTGTAGACATTAATTTCTCTAATCTAAAAGTTTTTTTTGAAATTAAAATTGTATAAGACTAACCGATTAAATTTTTTTTGATATTCTTTTTTTATTATTGTCATTTCTGATTCAGTTTGCTTTTTTTCAAGAAAAGCTTGATCCTGAGGAATTTTCTTCATTTTTTGTCCTCATTTCCGCTTTAGTTGAACTTCAGTCTCTTCTTTGTGATTTTTTTTTGGTAGCTCTTAAACTGATAACTCCTTAGCCACGTGACTGTCATGATTCTGTGCTCACTAAGTGCAATTTTTTTCTTTTTTCTCGGCGTTATACTCATGATACAAGAAAACCTAAAGAATAAATAGAGAAGCACATTTAATTCATTCAAAGTACAAAACAACTGACATTTAAAATAAAATAAGAAGGAACGGTTTTTTACTTGATAGAAGGATTATTACAAAATTTGAATATCAAAACAGATTTAATCTGTTGTCTTCTACAATTTTAATTTCAAAAATTTTTTTGAAGAAACTTCAAGAATTAAATTAATGTCTTTATAAGCACTGCTCATATTTAATAGACGTATAAAATCAAAATTCATCATACAATATCAAATGGAATTAAGAAAAACCACATGGTTTTAACTAAGACCAAGTGCCTTATAAGCTTTGTATGATTTTTTGTGAACATGGAACACAGAGTACCTTGGATATAAATGTACCTATTTAGATGTTTTTAAGGATCATATATTTCTGAAGATAGCTCTCGGTAAGTCTATACATTGTTTAATTGATTTTATAATTTTTTTATGTAAAGTTGAACTGATCTTATCGTAATTTTAATTATTTCTTGAGGATGTGCTACATGTTTTGAGATTTTTTGAAGTAATTTATTCAAATATATTGAATATTTCAAATAAATTAGTTTTTGAGAAGTTCTTGAAATTATGTTTTAAATTTTTGAGAAAGAGTTATTTTTCATTAATATAGGAACAGAAAACGATACATTTTGTAACAAACAGCGCTTCGTACGTTTGTCTGAAGAGTTCAGTACGCATGCCTGGAACGAAACAAAAAATGTTTGCTTATTTATATTTTAATTTCAATTGACAATTTATATTCGTTGGTTTTTCTTAATTCCATTTGATATTGTATGATGAATTTAGATTTTATACGTCTATTAAATATGAGCAGTGCTTATAAAGACATTAATTTAATTCTTAAAGTTTCTTCAAAAAATTTTTTGAAATTAAAATTGTAGAAGACAACAGATTAAATCTGTTTTGATATTCAAATTTTGACATTTAAAATTTTGTTATCATATAATACGTAAAAGGTTGTGTTCTGTACAGAAGCAGTGTCCAAATTCTTCACAGTAGAATATCAATATGAATAAAATGGAGAAATGCCCAATGTTCACATTAATTTGTACAGTATTGTAAATTTTTACTCAAGCAAAGCTCTGGTTCGTTAAATATGTTGCCAGTTTGAGGGAAAAAGTTGCGTTTCTCATGAATATCTCTTTATTTTCTCAACTTTTTTAGATGAAGTTTTTAATATTCCTCCCCCACCTCCTCCACCATGTTTCAATAATCCACCAGTACAGCAAACTATCCAGAATAAGAGGACAAGCCCTGAAAACGACAGAGATAAAATTCGTGACGAATTATTCAAACAGCTCAATTCTCAATATCTCAGTAAGAAGAATATTGGTATCAGAAAAACTGCAGATTCTTACATTAGCCAAAACAGTAGTTCTTCAGATGTGCAGGTGTGGTTGAAAGCCAAATGCTTTAGCGCTGACATTCGTGAAAGATTGGAGGGTATCAATGGACATTCATTATTCACTGCTTCAAAACTAGATTTGGAGCGTATTTGTGGCGAAAACGAAGGTAAAAGGATGTTTTCACAGTTGAATCTTCAAAAGAGTGTCAGTGGGGTGAGTTCAATTGTTATTTTTCATTTATTTTCTTCACTATTGGATTAAATAAAATAGATCATTTCCACAATTTATTATTGATGACAATTGTTTCGCTAACACTGTGGCTTTGTCAGGTTTACATCTTGAAATAATTGGAATGAATTCATTAAAATGAACTATCACAAAGTAACTCCATCCAAAATTTTGAACTAACTCTAAACATTACACAATACTTCTTATACAGATAAAAACTTGAAAAAAGTGGCGATACAACTAACTAACAATTTTCGGAAATAAAGATAAGAACAAAAATTTAAAAAAATGTTCTTAACGACCGAACAGATGTTGAATAATCCCCATTGTTGAATATTTTTACTTATTGAGGTAGTTCCGATAATTGACCCCAATATATTTTTTGGTTATTTATATCCCTTTTTCGCATATTTTTCTTTATCGGTATTTCTGTGAATTGATGGTTATTTGTATCCTCTTTTCACAATGTTTTTTTATCTTTATTTTCGAAAATTGTTAGTTTGTTGTGCCGCCACTTTTTTCAAGTTTTTAGCTATATAAGAAGTATTGTGTTAATATTTAGAGTTAGTTCAAGATGTAAACTTGACACAGTCACAGTGTTGTCGGAACAATTGTCGTTAATAATAAATTGTGCAAATAATCTATCTTATCTATTTTTTAATTAAAATGAATTTCCATCAAGTAAAGATAGATTCAATTAATTTTTTCTCACTATTTTTTGTATTTCAGTACAAGACTGTACGATCAACAGAATTACAGAGTATACTTGCTAGAGTGAGGCAAAAGGTGGAGAGTGATATTCAAGAAAACTGAATTATTGTAATACCTCATCGTATGCATACCCAAGTTATAATTTTTTTCCTTATTATTAATAAATACATTATATATTCCAGTAAATAATTCCTTATTTTATGACGTGTTCAAGTATAATATATTAAGTATTAAGCAGGAAAATCATGTGAAACTCTACAAATTTCAATTTAAAATAATTGAAAAAAAAATCGAAATGTCTTTAAACGCTGTTTCTATTTAAGAAGACATATAAAATTCTCACACCCCACACAATACCCAAAAATACACAGAAATCTATAGATAAATGGAATATTGACTGAAATTATCTAGCGAACTTAAGCCGATACAACTGTTTCAATTGAATGTTATGAATAACAAATTTTATTCCTAATGCTCAATATAAATTTGATAAAAATTAAAAAAAATATATAGCACATTTTCCAGAACAGCGTTCATCATCAATCGACCTTTATTGAATGACGAATGAAGACAATCAATAAAAATATATCACATACCTTTTCTTTCGTATATGGTCATGAGGAAAAACAGATCTAAGACAGCATGTAGGAGGTTCACCTGAAACATTTATCAAATTCTATGTTCTTCCATACGAAAATAACAAAAGGCATGTTCACAGATTCAGTAATATCAGAATGGTATGTGTGCATATGTGAAAAACAAATTATAATTATTATATACAGAATAAAATTAATTGAAAGGATATATTCCTTGGAAGCGGTTTTTTTATTTGAAATGTTAAGCAGAATAATTCTATCAAACTTCAACAAAATTAAATTTAAAAAAAATTTAAAGGTTTTTAAACAATAAAATCAAAATGTCTTAGAAACACTGTTTCTATTTAAGTAGACATATGAATTCTCCAGCATCATACAACACATTAAAACATAAAGGAATCTACGATAGCATAGAATATTTATAGAAATCAGAAATCAGGAGAAACTGTTTAACCAGAAAGAATAAGGAGTAACATTGTATGGTTCTAGATATTATTGAAAAATTATATAAAAAATAAATATATAGAAGACAATTTGATTGAAGTTGTCACTTTGGGGAATTTTTCAATGTTGTGTTATAAATCAGTGACATTCATTTTATTTGTACAAGAGCCACTGTGCTTTTGACAAAGTGAGAACTATTTTAAATATTCCAAACTTGCACGGCTTAAATCGATGAGAAATATTTGAATTCAATGACGATGTTGAAAAATTCTTGATAAATTAATTACTGTAATATATTATTAATTATTTTCAACTTTTTAGTGTATGCTAATGATATATTTTTTAGTTACTATATACATTTCGAAGCTATCAAGTGTTATTTGAAAAAATAAGAAGATAAATAATTAATACAATTGCTTTATTTTCAATTTTTTTATATTTTTGGGATGCTCGTAAACAATTATCAAAATTAAAAAAATATCAATTATGAAGATCTGCATGTCTGGGGAACTTGTAGCTGAACATATTTGGTGACAGGCTTCTGGCTGAAGTCAGGACTTGCGCCATTGTCTATTTGAGTTTTCCACAGAGAGGCAACATTTCTATTTTGAACACAGTGAACCTCAATGTTCTTGTAAACTAAACCCTCCTGTCTGCAATGAGGCTTGCAAACTGTCAGAGGCCTGATTGTGAAGCAGATTTGTCCATTTTCAACAACATAGCGGGTTTGGAATCTGGTGCATGAAGAACCGACGTCTTTTTGTGATCCAGAATCATCTGATCCATGGATATAATTCACGTACAGGGGTACTTTCTTGTAACTGCAATGGTTCTTCGCACGACTCTTCAGTTCCGTGATGTGAGAATTTTGTTCTCCTTCTTTCAGTACTGTGTAAGTAGCAATGAATTCTTCTGGATCACGAACGACGCAGTTGTTGGGAGTGGTGAAATCGTCAGATTTTTGTCCATCGAAAGTTCCGCATAGACCACGGACTCTGTTACGGAATTTCAAACTGAGGGCAGTGATCTTGACACGAGTACCATCATATATAACATAAAAAGCGTTGTGGACTTTGACGTATACTTCTTTGTTAGGAAGACCAAGGACTGTGACTTGGTTTAGGTAAGTTTCAGAATCTCCATCTTGTTTTATGGTTATTTGGTCATTATTAACAGATACCTGAGGATAGTTGGCATTTGTGGATGGTTTCATCGTGACTTCAACACTCTGTCCTTCCGTTGTTGGAGTAGATACAACAATTTTAACTTCCTTAGTGTAATCTCCATGGCTGCTTTGACGTGCAAGTACTACATAGTTTTCGAGTTCTTGTTTGAGTTGCTCTTCGACAGAAGAGTATGAATCTTCAGACGACCTCAAAGGAATGTATTGTAAAACAACTGTCCAGAAGTTGCTCAAGGTCAGAGGATAATCACTTCCATCGAAAGCATAAGCTTCAGTCTTGTCCATAGTACAGATTGCTGAAAAAATGAATGATTTGAGTATTTCAACGTGAGATATAGAATATATGACGCTATAACAACTTACGTTTATATGTCTGATGGCCATATAATTTTCCTTCCAAGCGGTCCATTACATCAAATATTGGATGGATAACAAGTGCACGCTGAACCCAATCGTTGATTTCCGTGTTCTTCATACGAATTCTAACATCTCTGTTGATTACTGAGACGTTAACATTGCGCAAATCAGAAGAGAAACGGACTTTTGCATTGAATTCTCCTTGTTTAAGTTTAGACTGCTTAGAATAATCTACATCGATGTTATGGATGTATTTTTGAGCAAAGCTTAATGTTTTATGTAGGTCTCTGGAGGTCAGGTTGGGATAGTTCACCTTGATGTCGATTGAGTCGAGAAGACCTGCCATTTGAGTGACATTAGCACAGGTGAGAAGTTGTTTGTTACCTTGTTGCATTTCACTGTAACATTTATGATAGGAAGATTGTTCCATCAAGTAAGCCTTACGAGCTTCACTCCTTCTTGATTGGGCATGGAATTCGATGTGATTTTCAGTTGTAGCGTGTTCCCCGAAAGCAACATCGACATAAGCATGAGATGAAAGATCAGATTCCATGACGTATTTCATATCGAGTCCAGAGAACCTTGCGTTGTCGTATTGACCGCATACTGCTGCCTGGAATGGTTTGTTACCAGATATTCTACTTTGTTTGTTGAAGTATGCTAGTGCACGAGTTTTAGAATTTTCCTGATTTCTTGCATATGCGAAAGATGCAATATAGGCAACGTTTTGACTTCCACTAAATTCAATTCTAGTGTTAAAGACATGGACATCGGCATTGCGGATACCAAACGGAGCATATTTCATCATCTGAGCTACACGGGAACTCTCGTCATTTGGCAATGTAGCCAAGTTACTCAACATAGTCTTTCTGTCAACTGTTTCGTACTCCTTCTGTTGTCCTTTCATATAAGTGAATTTTCCTTCTATTTTCCTGTTCTTAGAAAGTTCGGGAACATATTTAACGTCGATGTATTCATGTTGAATTCTATCTTCGAATAATCCTTCAGTCATAGATTCGATATTCGAACGAGAATCATCATTTTCGTATTTAACCCGGAAAGCCATTCCTACTGTTTTTTCACCAACAACAATATCAAATTTGTTTTGTGAAGATTTGTGTACTTGATAGAGATTATTCCGTTTGGTTGCAGATTTTATATTAATAAGGTCATATTGAGTGATGTGTGGCCATGAGCTGTAGTGGAAAACATTTACTTCTTCGTCACTGTCAAAAGGCTCAACTTCATAATTAAAATGCTTGTTTTTCAGATCTATTGTCACTTGGGCTTTAAATGGTAGATGGATTTGGAAATTTTTATCATAACCAGAGGAGTACTGCTTGTGGTTGAATGGAGTGAAGAATCCTATTTCATCTCGCTGTTTAACTGAAATGGTGACTTTCAAGTTAGCTTCCATTTGAGCGGTGTCGGGGATGGACAATTTACTACCAACAGAGATTTTTGGTTTTGTTGACGCTTTCACAGTTCCTTCAATATTTACAAGCATTGGTAAATCATGTGCTCCAATAAATGGAACACCAATTTCAGTTGGGAAAGCGAGTGCTGAATCACCATTGTTTATCAGAGTGGTGTATTTGATATTCTTGCCATTCTCTATGGATCTCAAAGCCTGATCCAAGATTTTTGGTAATCTTTCAATTGAACGATTGTTGAAGATAAAATGTTTCCTCAATTCACCAAAATGTACAAACAAACCTCCTTCCAGTTGTTCCAATTCTGGAGATTGAGATTTCAATAAATGAGCAATTTTGTAACTGGACCAGGCAGATTTATCAGTTTGTTGAGAAGACTCCTGTTGACTTACTTGCTCCTCGTACCAAGATGTTTGTTTTTGCAAAACGTAATAGAGATTTCTAATGTCAGAGACTACAGACCGAAGACTGAAAGAATTGTATTTCAGACCATTTCCTTTTCCACTGAAGCTATAATAGAATGAAGATGGAATTCCAGATTCTTCAGAGACAACAGTTTGCAGAACGTGTCTGTAGTAAGATTCCCAACTATGGAATGCGTGGGTGTAAGAGTATTCTTGGGAATCAGGTACTCCAAAGTTCTGTTCAGGAAGGAAATGACTGGCCGATTCCGCTGCCGATCTCCTGAAACCGAAAGGTTAAATTATTATAGTAAAGAAAAATATATCTCACGCGAAAACTTACAAAGTAGCGAAATCATTTCCTTCCATATGAGAAGCAGACAGGATAGCTGATTTAACAGCTGCAGACACTCTATGATTTGACTCGAATTTGGTGTATTCAGCGATATGTTGAAGCATTTCTGCAGGAGGTGATGTATACATTAACATGTAGATTGATGCAACTCGAATTTCAGTAGTTTCTCCAATATTTTGGTAGATGCGATACAAAACAGCTCTTGCTGTTTTAGGTTCTACAGCAGCGACTTTGTAAATTGACAAAACCATCAACAATCTCTGGAATTGGGAGCAAGGAACTTTTCCTTCTAGATAAGGTTCGAAAGACTTGAGAATTTCGGGATCACCAATTTCTCCCAATGCTCGGATATAGGCATAAATTTTCTGAGCATCTCCTGCCTTGATTGCTTCACTTAAGGAATTGTTGAAATATGGAACAATTTCATTTTTGACAAACGATTTTCCGGATTGGGTATAAAACTTGCCGAAAATATGTGTTGGGTATTCGCTGTGTGAGTATTCTGAATTTACATATACCTTATGGATAAGACTAGTCAAGGAGAACATCATGGTTTCGTTCAATGTGGAATAGTCCTGTTCATTTTTGATTTGATTCTTGACTAATTCAAAGAATTCTCTAACGTATTCTTCAGTGGGTACTCGGATTGATTCTGTCATACTAGAAATAACCATAGCAGCTTCCTCTCCTTGTAATTTTTTGGACTCAATGAAGTATTTGATTACCATAAAAGCAGGTCCAGTGCCAGTTTCAGCAACAGAGTCTCTGAACACAACCCAGGTATTGTATTTAGGTCCACGAGTTTCTTGAGTGTATAACCTTTGAGCAACTTGTTTAAGTTCATCCTCATTCATTGTACGAAGTACTGCGGTAAGTATGGCAAATTTGGAAAGGGTTTGTTTTTTAGGTATTTCTTGAGGACTTTCGATATCTTCTCCAATCTCTTGAGTCATACTGCAAACGTCTTCTACGATATGTATTTCTGAAGTCTCTTTGATCGATTGTCCTTTGTATCCCACAAAGAAACTCAAAAGAGGAAATCTTGGAGCTTCACTCAACTGAGACTTGGGTTCAGTCCAGTACTCTTGTGACTCAATGGAGTTTTCAGAAGAGTCCTGGCGATTAAGGGATCTTGGATGTCTCTTATGAGAGTTGCTGGACCGTTCGCTGGATTCTTCAGAACTTGAAGACATGTGATAATCTGAGAGTTGAAAAATTTTTCCTTTTGTGACTTTGTTGCCGCTCTGTTGTTTTTCGTACGCGTAAACTAGACTTCCAACATGCACTGGGGAGGAAATTTCTGGGAACTGAGTGCTTTGTTCTTCAGCGTTTATCAATTTCATACTCATCATGCTGTTGACTGATGCACGTCTTTCTCCTTTGATGGATAAAATAACTTCGTTGACAGTTTCGGAGTACTGGATGGTATATCTTCGTAGCGTTCCAGTAATAACGCTACGTCCCATAGAATTTCTGTGCACGACTTGGGCCAATTGGTTGCTTTGAGGTTCATAGTGTCCAGATTTTCCAAGTCGGAAATAGTACGACGGTAAATCGTGTCCTCCAGTGAAGTTCTTATTCTTGATAATTTCGAATATTGCACCATCTCCTTTGAGATGTGGGTAAGGAACTAAGTAAGGTTTGGACTGAAGCATGTATTCAGGCATTGGATGGATGTCGTAGGTGGTTTCAGTAATTCCGGTAACTGTATCTTCGATAGTTTGGTATACAGCGTTATTAGACCCTTCTTTGGGGAGAATGTTGTAGTGAGAAGGTTTCACATTTTCAGCTTTGGTATCTAACTGAAATTGACTGATAAAACTCTTGATGATATTGGCTTCCCATTGCTGAACATCCTGTTCCATCACGACATCTTTTATAACTCCATTCTTTAGAATAACATCAAATGGCTTTTGAGATATCTGAAGGGGTTGGTAAGTGAGTTTACTGTCTGAAATATTATACATCCATCCTTCTGGAAGCTGCATATGTACGTCTGTATATTCTGGATTATATACTTTGCACCTTAAGTTGCCGTTTGCTTGAGGTTGAACGATGAATTTTGCTCTGAGCAGAATTCCAGTGTATTCGTCAGAAATTTTCAAGCTTGATAGGGATCTTCCACGGACATCGTACGTATATTCGGTGTTTTCTTTCCATGCTGGGCTATTCTGATGAGCGAATGAGAGCCCCACTAAAAATTAATAAATATTACTTCAATTTTAGAGAATTTACAAAAGATTTTGTTGAATTTGCAAAACAACACAAAAGTTTACTATTTTAACCTTAAAATACGTTAAATTGAATTTTTGTTGAAATGTGCTATTATAAAATACATATAAGTTAAACTATGCCAAACATTAATATTTCCTATTTTCAATAATTTGTGGAAAAATTCAATATTCAATTGACTCATAATGATTTCAATAGAACATCGGGGAGAACTCGAGAAAAAACGAATAATAGTGATAAACGTATGGTATAATGATGAATATATGAAGTAAAATAATTTCCCTAATGAGAATTTCAAGTGACATACCTAGGAAACACAGCAGGAACTTCTTCAACATTTTAAAACCGATTACTACTTCAATCGGTTCGTGATGTGATGATCTTCTGGAAATCTCCTGTTTATATATCCAAAATTTTCACATCTCAGCAAAAAAATTGATAACTGCAATAGAAATAGATCGGGAGGTTATCTATTTACGTGAATTGCATT
Source organism: Megalocaria dilatata (assembly GCA_034642435.1). NCBI lineage: Eukaryota > Metazoa > Arthropoda > Insecta > Coleoptera > Coccinellidae > Megalocaria > Megalocaria dilatata. Next base: position 44,273,123 of record CM067863.1, on the reverse strand, counting down.
TTGAATGGAGGAAGTGCCATATCACAACATTTTTTCCTTAATTTTAATGAATGAACGAGCTGACTTGGGCTATTGCCCAAGTTTGAAAAGTATTGCCGGCTAGTAACTAATTAATTGGTATTCGATATTAAATATTTTTAATGGAACTATCTATATACTAAAAAAGATATCTATTTTCTCCTTTTACACCGTGACTCTCAAATGGACCAGATTTTTCGAAAAAAAATTGCTAGTTCTATTTCAACGTTGTGTCGAGGTTTGTTAAATTCCTTGGAATCACAAAATCTGTTTTCGTCGGATATAAATATTATAATTCATTACTCAAACTGAGTGAGAATTTTTCTTTTAATGTATTAATTGTTTGTACTATATTACATTAAATTGGTTCAAAAGATTTCAGGATAAATAATATAACAATTAAATTAAAATAGTTTCTACCGAGACACTTTCTTATTCTCTTAGTTATCACTGTGAATTTATTCTTATTTCATGACAGAATATGAATTCCCTAGATTTTCAAGATATAAATTATGGAATTTTTTCTGAATATCCAAAAATATTTCAAACTATCCTGAATATAAGTGCTGGTAAGTCCAAATTAAAAGTAATACCAATTTCTAGAGAAACTTAAACATGAATCTAACAGATGAAAGCTACCAATATAACAGTTATAATATTACAGTCTCTATCTATTATTGCTGTATTGAACCAGTTTGATGAAAATACATAATAAATAAGTTTATTTATTCTGTTTTTCACAAATTTTTATTGTTATTTAATACAACAATTGTTTCGCTATCACACAACTAAAATTGTTTTCGAAATCGGTTGCTATTTATATTAGAGTAGGTACAAACATTTTTATTGAGCAATAAAATCCAAAAAAGAGAGTCTGTAAATTCCAACTTATCTGAATCACAGGGGTGATTTATTTAAGTCTAATTGTTCCTTAAGTACTATTCCAATTTTGTTATATTTATTTATCTCTAGGGACTCTGACAGGTTTGAGGCATAACTTTCAACCTGTTAGAGTCTCTGCACAATTAGATTTAAATCAGCCCTGGTAAACATATTCAGATAAGCTGGAATTCACAAAGACCCCTTTTCTGGGTTTTAGTGCTCAATAAAAATTTTGACTCTAATATAAAAAGAAAACGATTTCAAACAAATTTTGTTATTCAAAACGTAAGATACCACCTACCTGAAGATGCTAGTGTGATAACGAAATAATTGTTGAATTAAATAGCAATAAAAATCATAATGAGCTTAAACAAATTGTACCCATTGCTTCAAATTCGAAATTTATTTCTATATTTGAAATCATAGGATTTATGGATCTTTCCTTTTTGTTACAAATCGCAGGTGGTTTTGTAAGAGTTACTATTTCAACAATGAAGAAAAATTTCGGATACAATTATGGATTCTGTTTCTTCTTTTAGAAAAATTGATAATATTCACCATTTTTAAATGAAAATTTTCTGAATAATAATAATTACCAAAAAACTGGGAAAGTTTTTTAGAAATTACTATGTCATACTGCCAAAATATTGAGGTGTTTAGATGTTTTAATTGAGTGTTCATATTTTTGTTACTGCAGTTCAGAAGTAATACTTTATCTTCAGACAACTGAAAAATTAACAAAAGACACTTTAGTTGAATGAAACACATATTTGTAGATTTCTATATATTATCTTGAGTTGTTCACATGAAGCGTTTCGTTAACATAGTTAAATTCTTCAGATACTCACAAACAACAAGAATCTGTAAGAACCTAAAGAAGTTAACTATGTTAACTAAATGCGTCATGCAAACCACAACATAAATAGAAATCTAGATATCTGGATATATATATGTATATATATATATATATATATATATATATATATCTATATATATATATATATATATATATATATATATATATATATATATATATATATATATATATATATATATCTATATATATATATATATATATATATATATATATATATCTATATATATATATATATATATATATTATATATATATATATATATATATATATATATATATATATATATATATATATATATATTAACAAAAGGCACTCCAATTAAATGAAATTGAAGTGCCTTTTGTTAATTTTTCAGTTGTCTGAAGATTAAGTATTACTTCTGAACTGTAGTAAAGGCCAGCACGATACGAAGTTATTCATTGAGGATACAAAAGAATGACAACTAGGACACAATTATTTTGTCGATACAATAGAGAAATGTGGTTAACAGGTGTTATTTCAATGCATTAAATATTCCTTTTGATCATAACAGAACAAGTGTTTGTAGAATATTATATTGCTAAATTTAGATACTGAATTGTTTCAGCCGTTACTATTTCGTAGTTGATCATAATTAAAACAAATTGTAGAAATTACTATGTTTTACTACCAAATAATATATATTAAACATTTTCTTGTGACTCGAGTTTCGGGAAATGAACTATCCCATCATCAGACAACTGAAGACTTAACAGTGGTACAGAGGTATTTAAACAAAAGTGATAAATATTTTGAATATTTCAATAGATTCTAGGTAACACCTAAAAGTGGTACAGAGGTCTACTATCTAAAATAACTATGAACCAAATTTATCCCATCATAAAAACCGAAGAAACTGAAAAATTCATTTCTCTGTCGTACTTTGGTAGCATAAGTCAAAAAGTGGACAATAGTTTTTCAAAATCAGATGTCAATATTGCCTTCAAAACGCAAAACAAGTTATCATCGGTATTATTTAACGCAAAGGACCCTACTCCAAACATACACAAATCAGGAGTTTATGAGTTATCTTGTTCTACGTGCAGTAATAAATATATAGGACAAACAGGACGTTCCTTCAAGACGAGGTTCAACGAACATAAAATGAGTTTCATAAAAAATAAACAAAATTCTGCTTTCGCCACTCATTGTCTAGAAAACGGTCATTCCTTTCCCACAAAAAATAATCTTAAAATTTAACATGTAGAATCAAAAGGGAAGAAACTCGATTATCTAGAATATGTTGAAATTTTCATATTAGTTCACAATAACAATAATGTAAAAATAATGAATGACTGTACGGCGCTATGTAAATCGAAAATATTTGAGATATTTAAAAAATAACATCTGTTTAAAACCTTTCTCAACGAACATAAAATGAATTTAATGAAAATTAAACAAAAAATTCAACTTTTGCCATTCATTCTTTAGAAAACAGTTATTCCTTTCGACAAAAGAAAATCTCAAGAAAATTTTACATGTGGATTCAAATGAAAAGAAACTTGATTATTGAAATTTTCAAATTCGTTCACAATAAAAATAATTTAAAAAATAATGAATGACTGTATGAAGCTATGTAGATCCAAATATTTGAGATATACAACAAAATAACGTAAAAATAATGAATGACTGTACGGAGCTATGTAACCCCAAAAATTATTTGAGATATTTAAATGGTACCATCTGTTTAATAACCTTCTTTGTCGATTGCCGACATTCCGATATCTGTTAGAAGGCCCCTCTTTTTTAACCGGGTTTTTATCACGTTCCGCTTGTAAACCTCTGTACCACTATTAGGTGTTAGATTCTATTGAAATATTCAAATATTTATCACTTTTGTTTGAATACCTCTGTACCACTGTTAGGTCTTCAGTTGTCTGATGATGGGATAGTTCATTTCCCGAAACTCGAGTCACAAGAAAATGTGTAAAATATATTTTTATTGGTAGTAAAACATAGTAATTTCTACAATTTGTTTTAATTGCTAAATTTAATCGAGAAGAGAAGATTGAAGATTAATGGAAGATACTCGATGATCAAAATTGCCAAGTAACAAATCTGAGGAATTAAACATAAGAATATGTTGTAACGGAGTTAACATTTCCACTGTTATAGTTTGCTGAACTGTGTGTTTGATATATTATGTTTTTTTTTCGATATCTGAAATCCACTTACTCCAAAGAGTAATCTGCAAATATTATAGGAAAGAATAGAAACTTCTTGTTTACTCTCAGGGTCATAGTGATGAACCCACGTGTCATCCCCAGTAATCAGCCGGTTAAAATAGTCGATGGGTCTTCTCCACAGAGCTCTAAAAACTCCTTACACCAGCCGACACTTGTTTCTGAGGTGAGGTTGAATTTTATCTTATATTTGTTAATATTTTCCAAACCATAAATTCGACTGATCTACAAATGTTTTAGAATGAGAACTAGTGAGCGAGTAAATCTACCAGTTGCTAGAAAAATGGAACCAATAGATCAATTTAACTGATAGATACATCGAATATTCTAGTGGATGAATCTATCCATAAATAAACTACATTCCCTAGATGCTTAACTTGCCTACTAAACATGGCTTATAAACCAGAGACGCTAGTGGTTCTTCTTCTTCTAGAAATCCCTAATGCGGGATAATGGGCTCGATCGAAAATCCTGCACCCAGACTCTATTTTTGTTTCCCACCCCACCCCACGGGTTGGATGAAGACAGGAGGATAGAACGATCACAGGGTGACGGCACAAATATTAGTATTTTCATTTATTAATTTTTTCTTTTTTAGAACACATATATTTAGTTGACTAGGTTTTTATTTTTGAAGTTTTCAAAAAGTCTGTAAGAAGTTCATTTTTAATGGAATGAAATAAAAAATTACTTTGCTATCACTGAATATACAGTGACTTGAGTTTAGTAGTGTTTACTACATTTTCAAACTGAATAAACAGATTGTATATCAACTATTATATACATTCGTTGAAGGCTTCGGCAAAATTGGGGTGTGGCATAAATCCGTATGTTCATTTGATAGTTTTATTGTTGAAACATGTTGTTTATGTTTAAATATTTCGATGAGTTCCTGGATGCTTAGTTTTTTCCTTTCGCTTACAAGTGCAATATTTCAAAATTATCCAATTCTGGGAAGATATGATTAGTTTCAAAAAAATGTTCCGAAAAATTATAGTCATCTTTATGGTTCCTAAATGAAGATTGTTTGTCTTTGAACCTTTTTTGGAAAGATCTCTCAGCTTGTCCTATATATACGCAATTGCAGACTCCAGAATTATTCAGCCGGTTGTTTTTGTCTTTTGCATTAAAAAAGAGATTGGAAATTTAATGTGAGTGTGTGAAAGCCGTTTTTATGTTGGGTTTTTGAAATCGCAAAAAATATCTCAAATGAATTCAAAAACTAACATTTTCAAAACTCAAAAATTTTGAAAATGGTTTGAAATCCGAAACTATTAGGAGTACAAATAAGTTTCCGCCGTTTTTTAACACAAATTAAATATTTATTATAGAAGAAAGCTTGCTGAGTGACTTCTAATGTTAGAGCAAGTTCTTTTTGTGTTTGAGATGAATCTTTCTCCAATAATTCCTCCAATTCTGCATCCTCGTAAATTTTTGGCCTTCCACTGCGATCTTTGTCTTCTACGTCGAAATAACCGTTTTTAAACTTTTGAAACCACTCTCGACACGTTCTTTCACTCAAAGCACCCTCACCATATGCTTCTACGAGCAATTGATGCGCCTCAGCAGCAGATTTCTTTAAATTAAAGAAGTAAACTAATATTTCCCGCAAATGACGCTTACTTGGCTCAAATTTTGACATTTTCAACTTATAAGAATTATATTTTACCAATATAAAATCAATGATATTAATAGGTTATGTTGTTCTTGAATGTCCAAACTATTTTTTAAGCCGGTTATCATCTGCGAAAGCTAACCGAAACTCCGTGCCGCGCCATCTACAATAAAACGGCGGAAACTTATTTGTACTCCTAATATATGTCAACAACGTAAATTAAACTTTTGTGAAACTTAAGCCAAGTGAATATAAAAAATCATCCTTATTAAATTATACGAACCCTGTGCTAAAAAACTTTTCTTAGATTTTATAGAAGCACTTCCAGTTCTCCTTTCCTCTGATTACAATAAAACAAACTTCCAAATAGTTATTTTATTTATTACTATAAATTTGAATATGGAATTTTGGGCCTACATACCTCGAGCAGCAACAATGTTCTTTAGAACATTCAGCTGCTAAAACCGAGTGGGTCAATCAGAAGATTAAATTTTCGTAGTTTAATACTAGGTTCAATATTTTTTTCAAATTCTGGGTAATTAGTTTTTTCTCAGTATTTGCATTCAATTTAGGTAAAAAAAAACATTTTATATTAAAGGTTTTTATTTTCTATTTTTTTTGCATTTTTGGGATGCTCGTTAGAATTAGCTAGGGTGTAATAAATGAGTTTAGGAAGATCTACAGGTCTGGGGTACTTGTAGTTGTACAGACTTAGTGACCGGTTTCTGGCTGAAGTCAGGACTTGCACCATTGTCTATTTGAGTTTTCCATAAAGAGGCAACGTTTCTATTTTGGACACAGTGAACCTCTATGTTTTTATGAACGGAGCCCTGCTGTCTGCAATGAGGCTTGCAAACTGTCAGAGGCCTGATTGTGAAGCAGATTTGTCCATTTTCAACAACATAGCGGGTTTGGAATCTGGTGCATGAAGTACCGACGTCTTTTTGTGATCCAGAATCATCTGATCCATGGATATAATTCACGTACAGGGGTACTTTCTTGTAACTGCAATGGTTCTTTGCACGACTCTTGAGTTCCGTGATGTGAGAATTTTGTTCTCCTTCTTTCAGTACTGTGTAAGTAGCAATGAATTCTTCTGGATCACGAACGACGCAGTTGTTGGGAGTGGTGAAATCGTCAGATTTTTGTCCATCGAAAGTTCCACATAGACCACGGACTCTGTTACGGAATTTCAAACTGAGGGCAGTGATCTTGACACGAGTTCCATCATATATAACATAAAAGGCGTTGTGGACTTTGACGTATACTTCTTTGTTAGGAAGACCAAGGACTGTGACTTGGTTTTGGTAAGTTTCAGAATCTCCATCTTGTTTTATGGTTATTTGGTCATTATTAACAGATACCTGAGGATAGTTTGCATTTGTGGATGGTTTCATCGTGACTTCAACACTCTGTCCTTCCGTTGTCGGAGAAGATACAACAATTTTAACTTCTTTAGTGTAATCTCCATGGCTGCTTTGACGTGCAAGTACTACATAGTTTTCGAGTTCTTGTTTGAGTTGCTCTTCGACGGAAGAGTATGAATCTTCAGACGACCTCAAAGGAATGTATTGTAAAACAACTGTCCAGAAGTTGCTCAAGGTCAGAGGATAATCACTTCCATCGAAAGCATAAGCTTCAGTCTTGTCCATAGTACAGATTGCTGAAAAAAATTATTGATTTGAGTATTGCAAAGGGAGATATAGAATATATGACATTATAACAACTCACGTTTATATGTCTGATGGCCATATAATTTTCCTTCCAAGCGGTCCATTACATCGAATACTGGATGGATAACAAGTGCACGCTGAACCCAATCGTTAATTTCCGTGTTCTTCATACGAATTCTAACATCTCTGTTGATTACTGAGACGTTAACATTGCGCAAATCAGAAGAGAAACGGACTTTTGCATTGAATTCTCCTTGTTTAAGTTTAGACTGCTTAGAATAATCTACATCGATGTTATGGATGTATTTTTGAGCAAAGCTTAATGTTTTATGTAGGTCTCTGGAGGTCAGGTTGGGATAGTTCACCTTGATGTCGATTGAGTCGAGAAGACCTGCCACTTGAGTGACATTAGCACAGGTGAGAAGTTGTTTGTTACCTTGTTGCATTTCACTGTAACATTTATGATAGGAAGATTGTTCCATCAAGTAAGCCTTACGAGCTTCACTCCTTCTTGATTGGGCATGGAATTCGATGTGATTTTCAGTTGGAGCGTGTTCCCCGAAAGCAACATCGACATAAGCATGAGATAAAAGATCAGATCCCATGACGTATTTCATATCGAGTCCAGAGAACCTTGCTTTGTCGTATTGACCGCATACTGCTGCCTGGAATGGTTTGTTACCAGATATTCTACTTTGTTTATTAAAGTATGCTAGTGCACGAGTTTTGGAATTTTCCTGATTTTTTGCATATGCTAAAGATGCAACATAAGCAACGTTTTGAATTCCACTAAATTCAATTCTAGAATCCAAGACATAGACATCGGCATTACGAATACCAAAGGGAGCATATTTCATCAGCTGAGCTGCACGAGAACTCTCGTCACTTGGCAATGTTGCCAAGTTACTCAACATTGTCTTTCTGTCAACTGTTTGGTACTCCTTCTGTTGTCCTTTCATATAAGTGAATTTTCCTTCTATTTTCTTGTTCTTTGAGAGTTCGGGAACGTATTCAACGTTAATGAATTCATTATGAATTCTATCTTCGAATAATTTTTGAAACATATTTTCGACATTTGAATGATGATCATCATTTTCATACTTAACCCGGAAAGCCATTCCTACTGTTTTATCACCAACAACAACATCGAATTTGTTCTGGAGAGGTCTACGAACTTCATAGAGATATTTTCGTTTGGTTGCAGATTTGATATCAACAATGTCATATTGAGCGATGTGTGGCCATGAGCTGTAGTGGAGAACATTTACTTTTTCTTCAGTATCAAATGGCTCAACTTGATATTTAACATTCTTGTTCTTTAAATCTACTGTAAATTGAGCTTTGAATGGTAGATAGATTTGGAAATTTTTATCATAACCAGAAGAGTACTGCTTGTGGTTGAACGGCGTAAAGAAACCTATTTCATCACGATGTTTAACTGAAATAGTGACCTTCAGGTTAGCTTCCATCTGAGCGGTGTCAGGAATGGACAGTTTACTACCAGTAGAAATTTTTGGTTTTGTTGAAGCTTTCACAGTGCCCTCAATATTTATAAGAACTGGCAAATCGTGGGCTGCAATGAATGGAACTCCAATTTCAGTTGGGAAAGCAATTGTTGCATCACCATTATTGATCAGAGTTGTGTATTTGATATTCTTGCCGTTCTCTATAGATCTCAATGCCTGATCTAAAATTTTCGGCAATTTTTCAATTGAATGATTGTTGAATATGAAATGTTTTTGCAATTCACCAAGACGTACAAACAGACCTCCTTCAAGTTGTTCTAATTCTGGAGATTGGGATTTCAATAAATGAGCAATTTTGTAACTGGACCAAGCAGATTGATCAGTTTGTTGAGAAGATTCCTGTTGACTCACTTCCTGCTCATACCAAGATGTTTGTTTTTGCAAAACATAATAGAGGTTCTGTATATCTGAAATTACGGATTCAAAACTAACAAAATTGTATTTCAGACCATTTCCTTTTCCACTGAAGCTATAATAGAAGGAAGATGGAATTCCAGATTCTTCAGGGACAACAGTTCGCAGAACGTGTCTGTAGTAAGATTCCCAACTATGGAATGCGTGGGAGTAAGAGTATTCTTGGGAATCTGGTACTCCAAAGTTCTTTTCAGTGAGGAAGTGACTGGCCGATTCAGCTGCCGATCTCCTGAAATCAAAATGTTCTTTCAATAAAGAAAAATGTATTTTGCAGAAAAAACTTACAAAGTAGTGTAATCATTTCCTTCCATATGAGCCGCAGACAAAATAGCTGATTTGACAGCGGCGCACACTCTATGGTTTGACTCGATCTTGGTATATTTAGCGATACGTTGAAGCATTTCTGCAGGAGGTGACGTGTACATTAACATGTAGACTGATGCAACTCGAATTTCAGTAGTTTCTCCAATATTTTGGTAAATGCGATACAAAACTGTTCTTGCTGTTTTAGGTTCTACAGCAGCAACTTTGTAAATTGATAGCACCATCAACAACCTCTGAAATTGTGAACAGGGAACTTTTCCTTCCAGATAAGGTTCGAAAGTCTTTAGAATTTCTGGATCACCAATTTCTCCTAATGCCCGAATATAGGCATAGATTTTCTGAGAATCTCCTTCATTAATAGCTTCACGTAAGGAATTAGTGAAATATGGTACAACTTCATCTTTAATGAATGATTTTCCTGATTCGGTATCGAATTTTCCAAAGCTGTGAATTGGATACTCTCTATGTGATAATCTGGTATTTACGTATACCTTATGGATAAGATGAGACAAAGAGAAGAGCATAGTTTCGTTCAATGTGGAGGAGTCTTGTTTATCATTGAGCTGAGTTTTGACTAATTCATAAAATTCTCTGACATATTCTTCAGTAGGCACTCGGATTGATTCTGTCATACTAGAAATAACCATGGCAGCTTCTTCTCCTTGGATTTTTTTGGACTCAATGAAGTATTTGATTACCATAAAAGCAGGTCCAGTGCCAGTTTCAGCAACAGAGTCTCTGAACACAACCCAGGTATTGTATTTAGGTCCACTAGTTTCTTGAGTGTATAATCTTTGAGCAGCTTGTTTAAGTTCATCCTCACTCATTGTACGAAGTACTGCAGTAAGGATGGCAAATTTGGAAAGGGTTTGTTTTTTAGGTATTTCTTGGGGATTTTCGATATCTTCTCCAATCTCTTGAGTCATAAAGCAAACGTCTTCTACGATATGCACTTCTGAAGACTCTTTGATGGATTGTCCTTTGTATCCAACAAAGAAAGTTAAAAGAGGGAATCTTGGAGCTTCACTCAACTGAGATTTGGGTTCAGTCCAGTACTCTTGTGACTCAATGGAGTTTTCAGAAGAGTCCTGGCGATTCAGAGATCTTGGATGTCTCTTATGAGAGTTACTGGACGATGTTCCACTTGATTCTTCGGAACTTGTGGACGTCTGATATTTTGAGGGATAAAAAATTTCACCTTTTGTAACTTTGTTGCCGTACTGTTGTTTTTCGTATGCGTAAACTAGATTTCCAACGTGTACTGGAGATGGAATTTCTGAAAATTGAGAGCTCTGTTCTTCGGCATTCACCAATTTCATACTCAGCATGCTGTTGACTGATTCACGAGTTACTCCGTTGATGGATAAAATTACTTCGTTGACAGTTTCGGAGTACTGAATGGTGTATCTTTGTAACGTTCCAGTAATAACGCTTCGTCCCATAGAATTTCTGTGCACGACTTGTGCGAATTGGTTGCTTTGAGGTTGAGAGTATCCAGAATTGCCAAGTCGGAAATAGTATGATGGTAAATCGTGCCCTGCAGTGAAGTTCTTGTTCTTGATAATTTCGATAATTTCACCATCTCCTTTGAGATGTGGGTAAGGAACTAAGTAAGGTTTGGACTGAAGCATGTATTCAGGCATTGGATGGATGTCATAGGTGGTTTCAGTAATTCCGGTAACTGTATCTTCGATAGTTTTGTATACAGCGTTATTAGATCCTTCTTTGGGAAGTATGTTGTATTGGGAAGGTTTCACATTTTCAGCCCTGGTATCTAATTGGAATTGACTGATAAAACTCTTGATGATATTGGCTTCCCATTGCTGAACATCCTGTTCCATCACAAGATCTTTCACAACTCCGTTCTTCAGAATAACTTCAAATGGATTTTGAGATATCTGAAGGGGTTGGTACGTGAGTTTACTGTCTGAAATATTATACATCCATCCTTCTGGAAGCTGCATATGTAAGTCTGCATATTCTGGATTATATACTTTGCACCTTAAGTTGCCGTTTGCTTGAGGTTGAACGATGAATTTTGCTCTGAGCAGAATTCCAGTGTATTCGTCAGAAATTTTCAAGCTTGATAGGGATCTTCCACGGACATCGTACGTATATTCGGTATTTTCTTTCCATGCTGGGCTATTTTGAAGAGCGAACGAGAGCCCCACTGAAAATTAATAATACTTCTTCATTTTCGAGAATTCAAAAACGATTTTATCGAATATGGAAATCATATAATTGATAATATATTGATAATATAACATTCTGTTGAATTATTCAGAATGAGATTCAATTATAAACAACTACCAAATAGTGGTAGTTGTTCAATATCTGAACTAAGTATTCATTGAATGAATGTATATTTACAATTGAAATTATAGAATTTCAATTTTGTATTAACATATCTTCGATTTCAAATTGAGTTTCATGATTAAACAAAAAAATGAACTGAATATATTCAATATATGTGATTAATTTTATTTTGATTATCTTAGCAATCAGACATTTATGGAATTTATCGTTACAGTCTGAATTTGAGAGATTAGCTACTGATTATAATCATTATTTTAATCATTAAAATATACGAAGTCTATAAACCAGAATGTTTTCTTCTATTGGTAGAAATAATATATTCGTTAAAATGAGATAACTATCAATACTTCTCAATCAATGAATTATAGAAAAATTGTATATTTATAATGATTTCTTTAAGGATCAGCTAGAACGCAGTACTTTAATAACTATATGTTTCATCGATTAACATATCCTGTATAATAATCTATAATGAGAATTTCAAGTGACATACCTAGGAGACACAGTAGAAACTTCTTCAACATTTTGAAACCGATTACTACTTCAATCGTTTCGAAGAATGAGGATCTTATGGAATCTCCTGTTTATATATCCAAAATTTTCACATCTCAGCAAAAAATTAATTATTGCAATAGAAGACTATCGGGGTTATCTATTTTCGTGGATCGCGTTCTGAGTGAAGGAAGAATTATAAACATTGCATTTCACAATTTTTTTTTCCTAATTTTGATGAATAACTGAGTTGTGTTGGGTAGAGTTTGAAAAATAGTAAGCTAGTAATTGGTTCCTCCAATTTCTAGCATAATTTATTTTGAAGGAATTACTTATATGGTAAAAAAGAGAGTTTATTGTTTTTTCGTGGCATAGATATCTTATTCAACCAGATCTTAGAAAAATAATTCATGGTTTATTTACAGTTTTATGTGAACTGACATTTTTCATGTAATTGTTGTTTCTGAGATTAATCTTCAGACATTAGAAAACTTAACGAGGGGTTCAAAGTTTTTATGCGGGTGAGGATTAAAGAATGATAACAAGAATGAAAGTGCTATATAACATTTCGGATGATATTCGAAGTTTATGATTTGAAGTGAAGCGTTTTATTTCCGATAATATTTATTGTTCACACAATAATTGTTTCGTCAATTATATTTTGACTTCATCAGGTGAGTATGGTAGCTGTAACCATACTCACATACTCCATTTCATAGAAATAATGTACAAACTTTACATGCTGGAGACTACAATGTCTTAATTACCGAACAGATCAATTCTGCTAACCTCACTACGAATTTAAATTTTATAAAATTTTTTCTCAGAAATTTTTCAAAATTAAATTAAATAAATTTCCTAGAAAGTACTGTTTCAATTTGGTAGACATATAGAATTAACACTCATTACACAGCATCAAAAGGAATAAAAGTATCCAAAGAAAATATGGAATATTGATTAAAAGTATCACACAAAACACTTGAAGGAGACAAACGTTTGTTTCATAACGGGATTATGAAAACAAAATTCCTCTCCAAAAATGCACAACATAACCTCAAGAATTTCTTCGAAATAACTCTCTCTAAAAAAGCACCTTCAATAAAAGTCTTCAAAAATATGCAGCACACCTTCAAAAAGGCTATTTGGAATTCAAGACAGAATGTCTTCAGACAGAATGCGTATGGTTCACCATTCTATTTTTGATTGTGGAAGGACATGAGGTTCGTCAGATATGACCAATTTTTTATTGATTATTTTTATTTTTTGGACACGAAGTGGAACTGAAGATTTAAATGATGGAATGCTAGCCGATTTAATATACTGTGTAATGAGTACTAATTTCATATGTCAACTAAATTGAAACCGTGTTTCAATTAATTAAATTTAATTTTAAAAGGTTTTCGAGAAGAAATTTTTATAAAATCGAAATTTGTAGTGAGGTTATCTGAATAAATCTGTTTAATATATAAGATATTGTAAAAGTTTTCTATCAAGTTGAAAACCCCCTCTTTATTATTTTATTTCATGTATAATAATTATATTTTGGTTTTCAGTCATACACACGATATTATTTGGATATGACTGAGTCCTCAAAATAACCTTACAACTTTTGTGTAATTTCTATGGACGAACATGGAATGCGTATGGTTTACCATATAGAAAATTATAACCATTCTATTTTGGTTTGTGAAAGCTCATGAGGTTTGTCAGGTATGATATATTTTTTATTGTAGAATAATAGGAAGAGGCTTTTTACTTGATAAAAGGAATACAACAAAATTTGAATATCAAAACAGATTTAATCTGTCAGTCTTCTACAATTTCATTAACAAAAAAATTTATTCAAAAATTTTTTAGAATTAAATTAATGTCTTATAAGCACAACTTATATTTAATAGACGTATAAAATTGAAACTCAATATATAATATCAAATAGAATAAGTAAACCAACAAATATAAATTGTCAATTAAAATTGAAAAATGAACAATAGACAAAATTTTGTTTCTGATCTTACAATTATGAAAACTAATTCCTTTTCAAAAATACAAAACATAATTTGAGGACTTCTCAAAAAACATAATTTATTTGAAATATTCAATATATTAAAATATTTGAATAAGTTACTTAAAAAATCTCAAAGCATGTATTATATCTTCAAAAAACAATTAGAATTTCGATAAGGTTCTAATTCATATTTGAAAAATAAAATCAACCAACAACAAATATAACTGACCTAAAAGTCCCCCTGGAATCATCGCTTTGATTATGTATAAAATAAAATAATATCTAATAATTTTGAATACAACCTTTTTTTGAATTTGACTGACAGGTTAAATCTGTTTTGATATTCAAATTTTAATTTTTATTGATTATTTTTATTTTTCGGACACGAAATGGAACATAATCAACTAGAATTCCAAATAGCTTTTTTAAAGACGTGCTGCATAATTTTGGAGAGTTTTTTTGAAGGAGCTCTTTTAAAGAGAGTTATATTCTTGAAGTTATATTGTAAAATTTGAATATCAAAACAGATTTAATCTGTTGGTCTATTACAATTTTAATTTCAAAAAAATTTTTTTGAAGAAACTTTAAGAATTAAATTAATGTCTTTATGAGCACTGCTCATATTTAATAGAGGTATAAAATCAAAATTCATCATAGAATATCGAATGGAATTAAGAAAAACCAACGAATATAAATTGTCAATTGAAATTATAATATAAATAAGCAAACATTTTTTGTTTCGTTCCAGGCATGCGTACTGAACTCTTCAGACAAACGTACAAAGCCCTGTTTGTTACAAAATGTATTGTTTTCTGATCCTATATTAATGAAAAATAACTCTTTCTCAAAAATATCAAACATAATTTCAAGAACTTCTCAAAAACTAATTTATTTGAAATATTCAATATATTTAAATAAATTACTTCAAAAAATCTCAAAACATGTAGCACATCCTCAAGAAATAATTAAAATTACGATAAGATCAGTTCAACTTTACATATAAAAAATAATAAAATCAATTAAACAATGTATAGACTTACCGAGTGCAATCTTCAGAAATATATGATCTTCAAAAACATGCACATAGGTACATTTATATCCAAGGTACTCTGTGTTCCATGTTCACAAAAAATCATACAAAGCTTATAAGGCACTTGGTCTTAGTTAAAACCATGTGGTTTTTCTTAATTCTATTTGATATTGTATGATGAATTTTGATTTTATACGTCTATTAAATATGAGCAGTGCTACATTAATTTAATTCT
Organism: Megalocaria dilatata; assembly: GCA_034642435.1. Lineage (NCBI taxonomy): Eukaryota > Metazoa > Arthropoda > Insecta > Coleoptera > Coccinellidae > Megalocaria > Megalocaria dilatata. The sequence goes on along the minus strand of CM067863.1, from coordinate 44,257,515 downwards.
TAATGTTTCTTCAAAAAAATTTTTTTGAAATTAAAATTGTAGAAGACCAACAGATTAAATCTGTTTTGATATTCAAATTTTGTAATAATCCTTCTATCAAGTAAAAAACCGTTCCTTCTTATTTCAAGTTATATTGTGCATATTTGGAGAGGAATTTGATTTTCATAATACCGTTATGAAACAAACGTTCGTATACTTCAAGTTTTTATTTGATAATTTTAATCAATATTCGATATTTTCTTTGGATTCTTTTATTCCTTTTGATGCTGTGTGATGAGGGTTAATTTTATATGTCTATCAAATTGAAACTGTGTTTTCTAAGACATTTATTTAAGTCAATTCTAAAAAATTAAAATTTGTAGTGGTTAGCAGAATTAATCTGTTCGATATTTGAGATATTGTAAAAGCCTTCTATCAAGTAAAAAATACACTTTTCACTCCACAATGGTTTGGATTTGTTTGATGGTTGCTTCAACGACATGCACAATATATTTATTTCGCTTGTGTGGTATAACGAAGCTTGTTGTACTAGGGACGTTATAAACAACAATTTTTACGAACATATATGGGCATTGCCAAATCCACATGCCCTAAAACCAAAAGGATTGCAATAATGATTTAGTGTCAACATTTAGAGTTAGATTTTAAAGATTGATTTGATGCCAGTACATCTTATGAATGATCGTTTGAATGCAGGTTTCAATAGGAGTTTTTTGGAACACAACCTTTTTGTGTTCATTGATTATGCAGAGCTCAACATTGTAGGAAATATGTGGTGATGCACCATCAAACTGAGACGAGTACTTGATTATTTAAATGAACATTGAATAGATGGATACGTCAACAGGGCACCTCGTTGGCCGAATCTCAATCTTTTATATTATTATTTGTGGGGACATATGAAGCAGCTTGTATAATGTATCATGTTGAAATCAAATCAAATTGAATTCAAGTTGCACCTAACTAGATAGGAAACCAATTCAAATTTCATTCGTCAAGTAACGACATCTTTACTTCTTCGATGTGAGGCTTGCATTCAAGCCTTACTTATTTTTATAATCTTAAGATTTGTTATTTCCATTCATCATGATTTTCATCGTTAATTGTTAGAAGATTGATACAAAGTTCAAAGTTTTAAAATATTTCTGACTTAAACAAGAAATTTTGTTTTTTTAAATGCTTGCATCTTCTAAACGAAAATGATTCGTATCTATATTCATAGAAAAAAATATTTAGAATTGGCACAGCTATCATCTTCCAAATTTGTCACAGTGCTCATAGATCATTCTGTATATCATACATGCGGACAAATAAGGTGGAAATCTAAAAATTACAGATTAGAAGAATCTTGATTTCATGAAATTAGTGTAAACGAGTATTTAGGATGACTAAAAAAGGAGTCAGGTTTCTTTTCGATATTTGAATAATTTCCAAATATTTCGCTGAAATTCTAATCTGCTTGCATCAAAAAAAAAATAAATTGTCGATATTTTTTTTAGTAATTTTATGAAAAATTTCTAATTTATCATGAGATGATGGATTATCACATCATTGAAATTGTTAAGTTTCTTGAAAAGTGTTTCAGATTCCATCGAAGAAAATCACATTCAATATTTCGTATTTTCCATGGAATCAGCATATAACATAGATAACTGGTTTGCGCAATCGAAGTGGATGCCTGCAAAGAGAAGAGATAACATTCATTTCAGCTCGACGAATTGTTATCAAATCAATTCAATATCTGCCTCTGCATTTCAAACCTAATAAATTGACTAATGATTCTAAAAATTAACCGTCTTTTAATATTTGAGGATTTAAAATTTCAGAATGTCCCAATTTCAAATGATTCTATTCACATTGAAATAAAAAAACTCATCAATGGAATAATCAGATTTGGAGGAACGATTCTTAAATTAACCGTCTTTCAATAAGTAGATTTTAACTCTCAAAATAACTTTCAAATGATGCAGCTTTCATTAAAATATCTATAAAATGTCCCATAACAATTTTTGAACATAATTAAATTATTTCAGAAACGATTCTCAAATTAAGCGTCTTTCAATAATTGTATCAAGTGTAGAAGTATGAAACCGCAATTTTAAAAAATTATTGATTGAAAATGATGAAAAATATTCTATTCGAAATAATCTTCATTGCTATTTATACATGTTTTTCTTTCCGGTCATTTATGAATGCCATGCCAAAAGAACAGGTCTTCTTTTGAAGCGAACAACGCTTCTATCCAGCGAGAAATGATGCAAATGGGCAATAATCAGATAGAGTCAAATATGGAGAATAAGCCGCATGGGCTAGTACATAAATAAATTACATAGTTTGTCTATGTATGAGTTAGTATTTCCCAACTGAACGCCTTGATCGTTATTCCGACCCGTTAACCCGTTTTGCTGTGCTTGATGGGACATTATCATGTAGCAAAATAACTTTTATATATTATTTATCTATTCTAGAATCACTAAAGAAACAATGACAACTTTTATAAGCAAAAATAAAGAAAGTCAAGCAATGGATTCACCACTTAGCCCACCCTTCGCTGAAATCTTTGTCCTCATTCGAAAGAAAATTTAGAAAGTCCCATATAAGTACAGATATGTAGACGAAATATGGATTTACTTCTGTGGGACACACTCAGAATTAGAAAATACACTGAAATATATTATCGGTTTATTACTTCATAAGGTCAAATTCACGATGGAGTTGCAATCAAATAATAAAATGAATTTTTTGGACGAAACTTTAATTATGAATTATAATAATGTGATTTCCTTTGATATATTTAGAAAACCCACGAGAGATACACCCATCCCCAAGTTTTCAAAGCATCCAAACTCTTAGAAACTCGCTGCTTATTGATTAATGATATATAGAGCACTTTCCAGTCCCTTAAATAATATTGTCCGAAAAAAGGAACTAGAGACAATTAAAGAAACAGCTACAAAAGTTATTTCGAACTAGATATTATAAATTCTCTCTTGAATAAAAAGAAAGTGCAACTCATGTAAAAAAACACTTACTCCCCACTTCCAGAACAAAAACAATAACAAAAAATTTTTAAAACTAGCATATTTTAGACCAGTCTCACAAAAAGTAGCTCAAATAATTTCAACAACTAATATTAAAATAGCTTTCACCTAATATGGAATTTCTGACATATTCTCTGAAGCTAAAGACAAAAATAATCGGCTTGATAATACAGGAGTTCATAAATTAAATTGATATGATTATATGTAAGGCAAACTGGGAAATTTCTCAAAAAGGTTCAAGGAACATTTTTTTTGAAACAAGCCATGTTTTCCCAGAATCAGATAATCTTGAAATAGCCTAGAACCGAAAAGTAAGAAATGCTCTTAAACGACAAGACTGGACTCACTGATAGAGAATCCGAGAACAAAACTAATTCTGTTCGGTCGACCAGTCCGTAAAAACTTTCGAACGAAAAGAACTAAAGCCTTGAAACTTTCGAAGAAGGTTTCTCTCGGTCATCTCAATATTTTTTAAACTACAAATGCGATCGATCTGACATTCAGTATTTAGAAGTAGAATGATAACGTGTATATTAGCGCTGAATATCCTGAGAATCATATGATTAGCAGTTTAGAAATTTTTTTTTATGAGCGGATCAGCATTGATACATGAGATCGATTTGATATTTAGAAATAGAATAAGAACGCAAACGTTTCTGTAAAATTTCGTGAGGATCGTGTGATTACAAGATTCAAAACAGAAATATTATTTTAAGAATTTGTAACCCTGCAAGAACTACAGTGTTGGCGAAACAATTGTTGATAATTAATAAATTGTTGAATTATTCTTCATCATTTTATTTTATATAAATATTTTTCTTAGCGGAGCAGAGTTGAGATTTACCGAAACAATAAAAACCGTCCTACGATATAGTTTAAATTCAGCATTAAAATTGAAAAAAGGACACAAAGGTGCATGTACAGTCTTGTGAAGGCAATTTACGAGAATTTTCAGAATTTTTTTCTTATCTGCTATTTCTACTATTTCCTGCCATTACGTAACGATGCAGATGAAAGGGAGAAGGGTGGAGCTTTTCAACCAGGTATTTTTCACTTTCATGAGATTTTCCGTTTCTTCAGGAAAACAGTTCTTAAATTGCAATAAATCATGTTTATTTGACTTTCAGATGTTAGAACACTCAATTCTGTGTTTTTATTCATCATATGCAGCTTCTTTAAGAAGTAATTCCTTAGTGCTTTAATGGAATTTTTTCTACATAAAGATGATAAATTGAGAGTTGACTTGTAATTATTACCAAACGGTTTACATAGGACATTGTGGCAGAACATTCAACTTATTCAAATCACATTTTAAAAGCAATTTCATAAATTTAAAATTTTATATATCGAAAAAAAATTGAACCTCTTAGAATCCCTAAACATAAATAATAATATTCAAATCTTACTCCACCAACAAAAGGATATGAAACAATCACCCCTTTCGAATATTCCTGGGGACTTGTGAGGAATTATATTGATTTTCATAGTGAAGAAACCTAGACAATCAAACTAAGCTAGTGTATATTGAAACAATTGTCATATTCCTAAAAATGAGTGGAATTTAAATTAAAATATTCAATATATCGAGTAAGAAAAATTACTTATATTCTTAGAATTATAAAAGAAGGTTCTGACAATTGACACAATTGACGTAATGAGCATGTACAGAAATATATCACACAATATTTTACCATAAGAAAAACAATGAAGTATATTTCTATAAAATGTTTTATTTACATTTTTTTGTACATTTTCGGGATGTTCGTTGATATTCTAATAGGACCATCATAATTAGGATGATTTGCAGAAGTGAGGTACCTGAAGCTGAACAGTCTTAGTAACAGGCTTTTGACTAAAGTCAGGGCTCGCTCCCTTGTCTATCTGAGTTTTCCACAAGGAGGCAACATTCATATTCTGAACGCAATGTACCTCAACGCTCTTGTAAACGGTGTTTTCCTCGGAACAATCAGGACTGCAGAAGTTCAAAGGTCTGATGGTGAAGCAAATCTGTCCATTTTCTACAACATAGCGTGTTTGGTATTTCATACAAGAAGGGCTAGACTGACGGTGTAGTTGACTCGAGTAATCAGACTGCCTTGGGCCAACGTAGTTCACGTAAAGGGGAATTTTCTTGTGGATGCATCTGTTTGTTTGTGAATTCTTTTTGTATTCATTCACTTCTGGGCTGTATTCACCTTCTTTTAAAACGGTATAGCTAGCAATGAAATCTTTTGGATCACGAACAACACAGTTGCTGGGAGTGGTGAAATCGTCAGAATTGTAGCTGTTAAAATTTCCGCACAATCCACGGATTCTGTTACGCAATTTCATGCCAAGGGAGGTTATTTTCACTCTTGTTCCATCGTAGATTACATAGAAATCATCATGAATCCTTACGTAAGTTTCATCATTAGGAAGACCGAGAATTGTAACTTGCTTATAGTAAGTTTCAGATTCTCCATTCTGCTTGATGGTTACCTGTTTGCCATCAACAAACACGCGAGTAGATTCATTACTGCTTGGTGGTTTTAAAGTGATAACAACAGTTCTTCCCTCAGTTCTAGGGGTAGACAAGACAATTTTAACATCTTTTTCATCGGAACCTTGCTTGCTGCGTTTCGCAAGGATCACGTAGTTCTCCAATTCGTGTTTTAATTGTTCTTCTACTGAAGAATAGGAGTCTTCATATGAACGAAGAGGAATATATTGCAGAAGGACTGTCCAAAAGTCATTCAAAGTAAGCGGATATTCAGAGCCATCGAAAGTAAATGCCTCAGTCTTATCCATAGAACAGATTGCTGTGAAAGTAAAAAAAATATTTGTAATCAAAATAAAGTTGTATGAGTCAGTGGTCACTTACGTTTATAGGTTTGAAGACTATATAATTTTCCTGCAACACGATCGACTACGTTGAAAATTGGATGAGGAACAATGATTGGTATAGCCCATGGGTAGATTTTCTTATGATTCATGTAAGCTTGAGTATCTTTGCTAGATACAGACATACTGAATTTCTGCAAATCAGGAGAGTAGAGTACCTTGATGTTCACCTCTCCTTGTTTGAGTTTGTTTTGTTTGTTTTCAATTTCAAATTGATATTCGGGTAGGAAGGAGTTGTATGCAGTTAGAATTGCGTTCAATTCCTTTGAACTCATTTTAGGGTAGTTCATCTTGATATTGAAGGAATCCAAAAGACCAGCTATTTGTGTCATATTGGCGCAAGCCAATAGTTGTTTGTTGCCTTGTTGAATTTCTTTTTGACATTTTTGATAGAAGGGTAATCCCATCAAATACTGTTTGCGAACCTCGCTTCTCTTCAATTTAGCCTGGATTTGGAATTGATTGTCAGTTGGAACACTTTCAGAGAAGGCACCATCGATATAAACGGACGATTGAAGATCCTTATTCATAATATAATCCATATCAAGACCAGTAACACGTGCCATATCGAATTTCACTGACAAAACTCCAGCAAAAGGTCTGCTAAGAGATTTGTGGCTGTCTTTTTTCACATACGCTAACATGCGGGATTTTGAATCTTCCTGGTTTCGGGCATATGATACTGTGAAAACGTATTCGATGCTTTTATCTCCTGAGAAATGAACCCGAGAATCTAATACTTGCATTCTAGCATTCTGAATTCCTGCAGAAGCGTATTTGCCAATTTCAGAAATACGATGATCTTGACTGCTTGGAAGTTTGGATAATTTGTCAACCATGGCTTTTCCATCCTGTTCCTCACAATCCTTTGGGTATTCCTCCTTGTAAATTACATCAGTCACCATTTTTTTGTTTTCAGATAATTCAGGTACATATTCGACATTGATATGTTTGTAATATACATCCATTTCGTAAAATTCCTCGAGCACGTCTTGCAAGGATGACATTTTATCATCATTTTCGTATTTGATACGGAAAGCTATACCGGTAGATTTGTCACCAATTACTTTCTCCCATTTTTTAGGATTATTCTTACGTATAATATAGACATTTTTTCTTTCTGCTGCGGAATCCAAGTCCAAAATATCATGTTTCAGTACATATGGAGTAGAAAACAACTGGAAGATATTAATGTTTTTTTCTGTTTCGATTGGTTCGACCTCATAGTGGAATTTATTGTTCTTGAAATCAACGTAGGTTTTAACTTTGACTGGTAAGTAAACTTGCACATCATCATCACGACCCACTTGATAGTGGTGATGATTGAATGGAGTAAAAAAGCCATATTTCAGTTGTTGTTTGGATGTGAGAGAAATTGTAAACTCTCCTCCTATTTCAATTTTGTCGGGAAGGACAAACTTGCCGTTGGAAACAATATGCTGATGAGTTTTAGCCTTCGTTTTACCTTCAAAACGTACTAGAATTGGTATATCGTAGGTCATAACGAAAGGCAGACCAGTTTCAGTGGGGTAAGATAACACGCCATCATTGTTATTATATATTTTAGTATATTCAAATTTCTTTCCATTTTCCCATTCGGACATCAATTCTTTTACATACGACGGTAAGCTTTCAATGGTGTGGTTATTAAATATAAAAGTTTTCTTGAGTTCTCCCAAGTGTAATGAAATAATTCCTTCGAGTTGTTCGAGTTCTTCAGTTTTTATGTTTAATGCACTTGCTATTTTGTAGCTGCTCCAACCTGATTGCTCTGACTGCTGGGAAAATTGCAGTTTCTCCTGTTTTTCCCCGTACCACTGAGTTTTTTTCTGAAATACTTGGATGAAGTTCCGTATATCAGAAATGACCGATTCGAAAGTGAAAGTTTTCATTTGGACACCATCTCCTTCTCCTTCTAATGCAAAATAGAAAGAAGTCGGAATTCCAGATTCTTCTGAAACAATAGTTTGCAAAACATATTTGTAGTAGGATTCCCAGTTGTGGAAAGCATAACTTTTTAAAGAGTCTTGTGGATCTTGTATACCAAAATCTTTTTTGATCAAAAAGTAACTTGCTGATTCTGCAGCTGATCTCCTGAAAATAAAACACCGAATTTAGTATTTCAGTGGGAAAGAAACTCAATAAACTTACAGTTCAGCAAATGGGCGCCCTTCAAGACTAGCAGCAGATTGGATGGCAGATTTAACAGCAGCACACACACGATGATTGGATTCATAGTTGGTATATTTAGCCATGCGTTGAAGCATCTCAGCAGAAGGTGAAGTGTGCATCAATAAGTATACAGCAGCAACTCTCATTTCAGTAGTTTCGCCAGTATTTTGATATATTCTATATAATACTGCACCTACTCCCTTTGGATCAACATCAGCTACTTTTCTCAATGACAAAACCATCGACAATCTCTGGAATTGTGAGCAGTGTTTTTTTCCCTCCAAGTAGGGTTGGAAAGAGTAAATGATTTTATCATGTCCAATTTCTCCCAAGGCACGAACGTAAGCATGAATTTTGCGAGAATCCCCTTTAGTGATCGCTACATTCAATTTTTCAGTGAAGTAAGGAATCACTTCATTCTCAATGAAAGATTTTCCGGATGTGGTGTCAAAGTTCCCATATATATGTGTTGGGTATTCCTTATGGGAAAATTTCCCATCCACATAAACACTGTGGACAAGTTCGCAGAAAGTGAAAACCATTGTTTCGTTCAGAGATGATGCATCTAGTTGGTTATCAATTTGATTTTTAACTAATTTATAGAAAGCCCTCATGTATTCTTCAGATGGTAGCCTAGCGGCCCCTGCCATGGTTGCAATAACAGTACCTGCTTCATTACCTTCGATTTTTTTCGTTTCAACGAAGTATTTGATGGTCATCAGAGCAGGACCAGTTCCCGCTTCAGCGACGGAATCACGGAATACAACCCAGGAATTGTATCTGTGCCCTTTCTTTTCTGGTGTGTATAATCGGTTGGTAACATGTTTTAACTCTTCTTCGTTCAGGAGGCGAATAATTGATGTTAAGGTGATGAATCTGGTCAAAGTTTGTTTTTTCAGCATTTCTTGTGGAACATCAAAATCTGAAGCGAGTTTTTGGGCAAATCTACAGACCTTATCGGGAATATCTATGCCAGGTACGTTTTTGATGGAAAGTCCTTTGTATCCTATTGTCAGAGGAAGCATGGGAACTTGATGGGATTGACTCAATTTTCCTTTTGATATAGTCCATTCTTCCTGTGACTCCATAGAATAATCAGATGAGTCTGAATCCTTATGAGATCGAGTCCTTCGAGTATTAGCATAGTATTCCTGACTGTCAGCATTAGAATTACCTCCCTTCTGGATGTATTTAGAGGATTCGAAAGTTCTTCCCTTGCTAACGCGACCTTCGTTTTCTTCATTCTGGTATGTGTACACTAGACTTCCGGTAGGAACCGGAGATGATAAGTCAGATAATTTTGTGGTCACTTGGCTAACTTGCAGCAATTTTATTCTCATCATACTGTGAACAGTTCCTTCCTTTGATTTTCTCGTACTAACAACTATCGTATTTGTCGTTTCAGAATATTGAATTGTGTATTTTTGCAGAGTACCTGTAACTACAGCACGACATAGTGAATTTCTATGAGTTATGAATCCAATTCTGTTGGCAGTTGGTCTCCATTTATCTAACCTTCCAAGTTTTGACCAGTAAGCTGGTAATCCATGTGAGCCAGTGAAATTTTTATTCTTAACTATTTCGATTATCGATCCATCTCCTTTAAGATGGGGCAAGGGTGCTAGATGAGGTTCAGACATCAAGATGAACTCTGGCATTGGATGAATATCGTAGACGGTTTTCGCGATACCTGTAACAGTATCTTCCACAGTTTTGAACACAGCGTTGTTAGATCCTTGTTTGGGAAGGACATTGAGTCTAGAAGGTATGACATTTTCAGCATTAGTATCCAACTGGAATTGACTAACCAAACTTTTGATGATGTTAGCTTCCCATTGAGAAACTTCTTGCTCAATTAGTACATCCTTGACAATTCCGTTCTTCAGAACAACTTCGAAAGGCTTGTTTGTCATTTCTAGAGGCTTGTAGTCGAGTTTGCTCTCAGGAAGCTTTGACATCCATCCTTCTGGGAGTATAGTTAAGATCTCGGCATATTCAGGTTGGTTGACTTGGCATCTAAGGACGTTACTACCAGAAGGTTGGACCACGAGTTTTGCACGCAAGACCATTCCGGTGTATTCCTTAGAAATACTGTCGAAGCTAGCTAATGATCTTCCTTGAACTTCATAAGTGTATTCCGTGTCTGCTTTCCATGCCGGATTGTTCTGGTGGGCAAAAGCAAGGCCCACTGGAAATTATTAGAAATTGATGCATTCAGTTGGTTTTCACATGATTGAAACTAAGTTTAGACAATATATTATTCAATATAATTTGAAAATTTCATATTTCTATAATATTTAAATGTAAAATTGTTTTGCTATGAGGTAGCCTCGAGAGATATTTAATTCTGGCGGAATGAATCAGTTTTTTCACATTCTATAGACCGAAATTTAACAGTGGAAAGTATTAGGAATATGTCAACTCACCCAAAAACCAGATCAATAAATGTGACCGCATATTTGGACCGAACATCCCTACCGGTTGAAATGTGGTTCCAAGAGGAAAAGTGTTCTCTATATAAAGCCAAAATAAGAATATTCAGCAAAAATGTACAAACTGAACAGCAGATTGAAAAAGGTTATCTTATCGACCTCTGGAAATCGAGTTCATAATTAGATTGTAATATGCGAAAAATTTTGTAATTGACTAAAATGACAACACAACATCATGTCGAAGCATCTTGGATTCAATTATGTTATAAACCCAAGAAAAACATTATTACCTCGAGAAGAAACAGATTAAAATGTCCAAACAAGTCAAAAACTTCTATAAAGTGACGCATGATACCTTTCTAGTAGTTTCTTTATGATATGATGAAGTTCAAATATGTTGTTGATTCTTGATATTTAAGGGAGTGAAAGTTCTTGAATATGAATCATTTACAGTATAAGATATTGTACTTTTTATTTTCAGTGAAAAATTTGTATGAAACAATATATACATAATAGGTCACATTGTTTTGAGAAACATGGTTATGAAATTGAGATATTTTGAAAAACGTATATAATACATGCTGATTTTTGATTGTATCCGTCTTAACTTGACGAAAATTCATCTTCAATATAAGAAAAACAAATGTTAACTTCCGCTATTTAGTTATTAACAAGTTATTAACAATTGACAAAACTAAAACTACTAGCATCCAACTGATACAGACAATTCAAAATGTAAATGGAATTAAAATGAATATCAAGTAGCGACCGATTCAATAAAAAAATTAATACTTTTTCAATTATAGCGGAATGCTAATTGATTTATTTTTCTTTCCACTTTGAATAGCAGTTCAAGATTTATGGAGGTTTTTTTGAAATTTTCTCTGAATAATTTGCCGAATATTCCTAGAAAAACTAATCAAATATCAGAAAAGTTCTCGAATATTGTTTTCTTATTATTATGAAGGATATTTCTTTGTGATCTACAAGAAGAAGAACTTTTTGAATTTAAAATAAAATTTAGGATTGTTTAAAATGTGACTAGAAATTCCAGAGAAGATTAAAGTCACTGAAAGATTTTCGAATCATTAGAAAAATTAAATGAAAAAATTATGAATGCCGTCAAATATCACATTTATATTTTTTTAATGTTTCACTGAGTAATATACCCCCATAAAACATAAAAATCATATTAAAAAAATGTATATGAGACAATAATTTATTTCCACAAAAATGTTTGTACTACTACAACCACTTCAGGTATTACATTGTAATGTTTACAAACATTTTTGTGGAAATAAATTACTGTCTCATATACGTTTTTTTAATTAAAATGAGTTTCCACCAAGTAAAGACCGAATCTATCAAATATAAAAATCATATTTCCGTAAGTATGATTTTTTTTATTTGGAATTTGGATTACGAATTCGTGGGTGTACGATCATCTCCTCTAGCGAAGATCCTCGGGGATCTTAAACGAAAAAAGGATTCGAGTGACACATTGTTTTGAATGTTTTGTAATTCTTTTTTTTTGAACGAGCTAAAAAAGTTTGTATTTGTCGTTTGTTTCAGTGTAAAAACTTTTTTGAAAATGATGGGTGAAGTACATTCAATGGTTGAATTGCTGAATGAATTTTAATTAATAAGATGTTCAAACCGCCTACCGTTTATTTCTGAACACAAATAGTATCTTTGCTCAATATTTTCCCTTATTGTCTTTAACATTTCAGGTGTAATTTTATTACATGTAAACGCTATTTTCTGACGGAGATCTTTTAGAAAAATAGGTACTGTTTTGAACTCAACACTCATCAAATGACTCCGCAGAAAAATTCTAGAGTTGTCAAATCAGGTGATCTCGAAAGTCATTCAATAGGACTTGTCCTTCCAATTCAATTACTGGGACAATGATGATCGGATAGAAAATGTATTTTTCAAACAAGATGATGCTCCGTCACACTATACAGCCTCAGTACGTGACTTTCTGAATCATAATTTAATTGAAACGATAGGTCCTACTAAATGGCTTTCAAGATTTCCTTACTTCATGTCTCTAAACTTTTTCGTAAGATCATGTGCAGAGTGTTGATTTAAGAGAACACCTTTTGTCCCTGAATATCTTTGCCAGAGAAAAGTGTAAGCATGTAAGGAAAAAACACCTGAAATGTTACAGAAGGGAAAAAAATCTTGAACAAAGACACTATTACTGTTTATAAATGACCGGTAAGCAATTTTACGTAATTAAAATTCGTTCAGAAACTCGACCACTTCACCCATCAGTTTAAACAGGTTTTTTTTAAACCTAAACGAACGCCAAATAGAAATTTTTCAGCATTTTCAGAAAAATAATTGCCAAATCTTCAAAATGTTGTGTCGATCGACCCCTTTTGACATTTAAGATTTCTGAGGGTGTTGCCACCTCGTACACCAACGAATTTCCAATCAAAAGATGTCCCCCTCCAATTAAAAATTGACCTGTTTCGGAGTTTTCCAGAAAAACTCATGCTTCCGGAAATATAAGAGTTTTCGAATGACATGAACATCGGAAGATTAATTTTGCTGTGCATATCATATTTTGATATCCGCCTTCAAAAACACTGTTGCGATGGAGACTAGTACGCGTGTTAGCAATATTTATCGAAAATAAACTTCATTTGCTGTGTCAGCTTCGTGGATTCTCCAAAATTAGAATGGACTTTTCCCTGCTCAATTCACCATAGATTACAATTCCTCCAAATGATATTTTTAACGAACCACTATTGAAGTATCAAACTTCAAAGAGAGAAACAATATTTTTTTAAATATTTCCAATTTTAAACATTTAATTTTATATTTAACTCAGAGTTAACAATTTATTAACGTACAACAATTGTTTCGCTAACACTGTCGCTTCTTCAGGTTTACATTTCAAACTAACTCTATAAATTATATCTTCATATCTTATAATATTATAATTTATTATTATGTTATATAGCTATAGATTAGACAAAAACTTGAAAAAAGGAAATCATTAATGAAAGTCCATTTCCGGATATACAGATAACAAAAATATGCAAAAAAAAACGGGTAAAAATAACCGTAACGTATATTGAGACCAATTATCTCACTAAGTGAAAATATTCAACAAGGGAAATCTATTGGCATCTGTTTGGTCATTGAGAAGATCTTTAGATTCTTGTCTGGTACTTTAATTTCATTATGATGATTTAAAATGAAGTGAAAAGTACCAGACGCATAGTGTTGGAAGCAGTCGAGATCAACAGGTAAAAGAATCTTAAATTCTTCTCAACGAGCAAACAGATTCTCCTTTTTGTGTCTGTATTTCTGGATAATGAATGTTATTTGTACCCCCTTTTCAATTTTTTTTCTTAAACCATAGATATAAAGTTGTAATATTTAGAGTTAGTTCAAAATATAAACCTGAAGAAGCCACATTATTGGCAAAACAATTGTTGTAAATTTATAAATTGTGGAAATATGCGTTATTGTTTTATTCAATTCGTCGAATATATTACTGCAGTATGAAATAAAGTAAAAAATCATTGAAACTATTTTTTATTTTCATAATATATAAAGATTGATTAAAAATAGTGCACTCCTAATTACCATTCGAGAGACCTATTTGCATGAATTAATTACCGCAATACTCGCAATAATTTTGTTATCAATAAAAATGATGCACTTTTCTTAATCATTTAACCTCTCAACCATATTACGGTACAATTCATTCATTAATTTTAGTCAATGAAAGATTCTAATCTACTTAATTTGCGAAATGGCAACAATATGCTGAAAATGTTGCAAATTTACATTTTATCTTAGTAATGAAATATTAGCCTTTGCCAACTTTCTCTATATCGAATTCAATACTCGATCTAAAGTCCAACGGAAAAGTATGATCGAAAAATGAATGTTTAATCAATTAGTTTGTAGAAACTGACATAATGTTTTCAATTTTTTTTCTACGGTGATTGAAACCAGTTTTTAAAAGTAACTGTTTTCCTACCAAAGCATTAAAAAATTTTAAATATGGGGTGTTTTTTTAGAGTGATAGAACTTTAAATTGAAATAAAACAGATTGAAGACAATTTTTTTTATTTGAAAGATAATTTTATGACATTTATGTTTTAAAAATAATTTCCGCCATATGTCCACCACACTAGCTCTGAGGAACCGCATTCGACCAGACCAATTTTGGACCACTTTTTCAAGTAATTCAGGTCTTATTTCATCAATAACACGAGTTATGTTGGTTTCCAAAGCATTTATTGTTTCTGGTTTATCAGCACAAACCAATGACTTGACGAAACTCCAAAGAAAATAATCCAGTGGAGTTATGTCCAATGATCTTGGACGCCAATTAATTGGACCATTTCTCGAAATAATTTTATCGCCAATTCTTTATTTCAATAAATCAATCGTTACGGTAGCAGCATGAGGTGTAGCACCATCTTGTTGAAACCAAAACACTTCTGGGTCGATATCATTCAAATTTTGGAACAAATAATCATTGATCATCGATCTGTAACGAGCACCATTCACTGTAACATTAGCTCCAGCATCGTTTTTAAAGAAATATGAACCTATGATGTCTCTAGCGTGTAAAGCACACCATACAGTGCATTTTTTGAGATGCAATGGAACCTGCAGAACTTCTTGAGGATTGTTTTCACTCCGTGTACGGCAATTTTGCTTGTTTACATAGCCGTTCAACCAGAAATTAGCTTCATCACTAAACACAATTTTACGATAAAAAAGTGGATCAACTTCAAGCTGTTCTAGGGCCCAATCAGCAAACAAACGACGTTTATTATGGTCAAGTGGCTTGAGTTCTTGAATCAGTTGATCTTGTATGGGTGTAGACCATGATCTCCACGCAAAATTTTGCGTGTGGTGGATACACAGAGTCGAACTTGTTGTGAACGTCGACGAATAGACAAATCTGGATCATCATCAACACTATGACTTACAGCACCGATATTTTCTTGTGTACGTACATTTCCTTGTCTTGTTGTTTTTGTTGCATCGAGTAGAGAAAATGTTGTCCGAAATCTATCGATAGTTCGACGAATAAGCTGCTCTGATGGACGATTATGTAAACCATAAAATTCACGAAGTGCTCTATCAGTTTGGCGAAGAGAACACTGTTTTCTGGTGAAACCAGCAGGTTCCTAATTGAATAGATTCAATAGAGGTGAATTAGATAACTCAGTAATCAGGAAAAGGCCAACACGATTCGAATCTGAAATTTTCAATATATTCAAATAATATCAGTTGATCCTGATTGTGCCGACAGGCCTGCCTTAAATACTCTGTACCTTTTTTTTAGTTCTCAGTTGACTGAAGATAGGGTGATACCCCGAAACTGCAGTCACAAAAAATGTGTGAACTTTGAATTTTTTGGTAGGAAAACATAGTAATTTCTATAAACTTGTTTTAATTATGGCAAAATACCATTATTTAGGTCAACTTGCAGGTTATGCAAGTTTAATATTGATTTTCATCAAGTGAAGACTGATTTAATTAATCATTTATAATTGTATCGAATTCGGGCAATAATAATGCCATTGAAATTGAATTCGATTATAATTTAACGTAACCGAATTCGTGGAGTTTTGGGGACTGTATCAAAAATTGTCAAGGTTAGTCCTGATACCACTTTTCGTGAGCCTTCAATTGTTCCAATGGCAGACTCAAATAGACAGATAATTTAGCAAAGATACAAACACCCACACAAAAGATAAAAAGTAAGTCATAATAGTCGCTGTGGCTTTGATGTGATATTAGTAGTAGAACTATCTAGACGTCAACATGAATCTCTTACTGACCATTTTCTTCATTTTTGTGTGTTCTTATAGTGCTTTGAGCATTTCAATAAGGCCAGGTAAGATCGTTTCCTCGTAATTTTCAGTGAGACCAATCTATGAAAATTTCTAAATTCCAGAAATTCATATGTTCGATGGCATTTTCATTCTTATGTTTTCAATAATATGCATAATCTGCTAAATTGTGGAAATATATTATAATTAATATTTTCTATTATTTTATTAACATATCACTGAAGGAAGACACACACGTCTTACGTATTTGCATCAACAGTCTTTCTACTTTAATTTCAAAGAATAATCTACAGGTTCCAAGTTAGAAGAAGATCGTATTCACATAAATAGACCAAAATTACCATTGAAGGATGGAGAAATTATCAATAGAGATTATGTCAGAAGGAAGAGATATTTAGGATTGAGCAAAACATACAAGGTATATTTTCATTCCTCAAACGAAAAGAAATAGTACAAATATTAAAATTTCAGCTTAATAGAAGGTATCAGGAATGTGTAGCTGTTGGGGATGTGAAGGGACATTGTAAACACATTGATTTCTGCCCAATGAAAGTTCTTAGTAATGCGCATAATGTGCTGAACTACCTTTGTGTGATTGAAAAAACGTGAGTATACTTCACATTATGCTGTATAAATTCGACTAAATTTCAAATTAAGTCTCTTATTTATTTTCTTCAAACTTGCTGCTAATCTTAGAATTTTAAAAGTTGAAACCAGTGCAAAATTAAATATAATACCTGAGCCTTTTTCAGTTATTTTCGTTCCTTTTTTCCAATTATTTTATAAAACACAAATTATTGTTTTCTACTCGACCATTTTATCTTTTAGTGAAATTATTTAAGTATTGTTATTAATTATCAGTTGAACACTCTTTGTATTGAAACATAATTTTATACTAATCAAAAGAACGCTTTGTAAGTAAATTTCTGATAACACCCCTCCATTCTTTATAAATTTTCATAAATTTCTCTAAAATACTTAGTAGCAACAAATTCGAAAAGGGAATGTATATTTTATGGATTTGTTTGATTGACTCTGATATGACTTGTTAGAAATCCATTTCAAATAAAATAATAGAGAGGAATTTAAATTTCCACGATTTTTTGTGTTCACAATAACAACTATTTCACCGTTCTGTAGCTTCATTACTTGAATAGTTCACAGCGTGGCGTAATAGATGCTTATACTTAATAAACAAAAATTGTGAATTTGTTATTTAACTATTCCTAATTAGGCATGTCGGAGTTTGTTGTCCAGATGACATCGCTCTTAGTGGATATGAAGGGTCCCAAATAATACAGGACTTGCCAGGAGGTGGTGATGATTATGAAAATGAAAATACCACAGGTAAATGAACTTATACAGAGAATTTTGTTATAGAAAATATGAGAATATCGAAAAAAGCTTTCAATTTGATTAACTCATATGGAAACCCTTCCATATGTTAATATATTTTATTTGAGATTAATCTTTTATTTTTATTAATCTTCGTTTAGACTTTACCGTCAAAAATATGATCTAAAATAGAAAGGCCTTTTACTTGATAGAAGAAATATAACAAAATTTGAATATTGAAACAAACTGAAATATGTTTATCTTCTACAATTTTAATTTCAAAAAATTTTTTTATTCAAAAAACTTTTAGAATTGAATTAATGTCTAAAACAAGCACCGCTTACATTTAATAGACGTATATAATCAAAACTCAATATATAATGTCAAATGGAATAAATAAACCAACAGATATACGAAAGTCATTAAAATTAATAAATAAATATTTAAAGGAGACAAAATTTTGTTTCGGGTCTCACCTTTAAGAACACCAGTTGCCTTTTAAAAACATGAACACACTTAAAGGACTTTTCAAAGAATATAATTTATTTGAAATATTTAATATATTTAAATATTCGAATAAATTATTTCAAAAATCTCTAAAGAATGTGCACTATAATTTCAAAAAACAAATATAATTCTAGACAATCCCGTCTTCAGTCCTCATTTAATATTCCAAATATCAAAATCAAAAACTTAACCTATATCTCTCACGTGTTGAAAGACTTAAGCTTCGAAATACAGATCCACTATATAATTCAAGATTGATCTATGTTCTAACAAAATCAAAGAACAGTGTGAGTTATTTTAAGGTTTATTTAAATTCATTGACATTCTATAATGAGATTTATTGAAGCCAAAATATAATTATATATTATATATGAAATAAAATAGACATTATATATTGAGTTTTGATTATATACGTCTATTAAATGTAAGCAGTGCTTGTGTAGACATAAATTTATTTCTAAAAGTTTTTTGAATAAAAAAAAATTTTTTTTTGAAATTAAAATTGTAGAAGATAAACATATTTCAATTTGTTTTAATATTCAAATATTGTTATATTTCTTCTATCAAGTAAAAGGCCTTTCTATTTTATTTTATATATAATATATAATTATATTTTGGCTTTAATAAATCTCATTATAGAATGTCAATGAATTTAAATAAACATTAAAATAACTCACACTGTTCTTTGATTTTGTTAGAACATAGATCAATCTTGAATTATATAGTTGATCTGTATTTCGAAGCTTAAGTCTTTTAACACGTGAGAGATATAGGTTATGTTTTTGATTTTGATATTTGGAATATTAAATGAGGACTGAAGACGGGATTGTCTAGAATTATATTTGTTTTTTGAAGATATCGTGCACATTCTTTAGAGATTTTTGAAATAATTTATTCGAATATTTAAATATATTAAATATTTCAAATAGATTATATTCTTTGAGAAGTCCTTTAAGTGTGTTCATGTTTTTAAAAGGCAATTGGTGTTCTTAAAGGTAAGACCAGAAACAAAATTTTGTCTCCTTTAAATATTTATTTATTAATTTTAATTACTTTCGTATATCTGTTGGGTTATTTATTCCATTTGACATTATATATTGAGTTTTGATTATATACGTCTATTAAATGTAAGCAGTGCTTGTGTAGACATAAATTTATTTCTAAAAGTTTTTTGAATAAAAAAAAAATTTTTTTGAAATTAAAATTGTAAAAGATAAACATATTTCAATTTGTTTTAATATTCAAAAAATATGATCGATTTAGGCAGTATATTTTTCTAATGCACTGTAAGAAAAATCAGTTATATGTTACTTTAGGATGTGGAAGAGAAATACTTCTACAGTTATATGTATGAAAATATGTAATACAAACTCTTGAAATGATGCAACTACATTATTTTGTATAAGAACCACTTCTTCTTTCGAACTGAGATTATATAAAGAGAATATCAACTTTCACCGGAAATTTACTAAAGAATCAATGTTGTATTTAGGTTGTGGCATTCCTGGAGATCGAAGAGTAGTTGGGGATCATCCAGTTTCATCTGCTTCAGTTCCAGAATGGCCTTGGCTTGCTGCCATCTACATGCCAGGAGATCCTAGCGGACAACAAATTTGTGGAGGATCTCTCATAACAGATCAACATATACTTACTGCATCACATTGTACTGAAGGGTGAGATCTAATATTTATGCGCTGATAGCCAATATTAAACTGCTCCACGAAAGTTAAATTAATCAATTTCCAAATTATTTTATTATTTCAAGAAATTTCGCGGAAACATGTTCGTTATCATTCTCCTTCATATCTGTAGTTTCGAAAATAATGGAAATAATATGGAAAATTCTCAATCGTGAAAAAATGTGAATTTTGACCATCATCGAAATTAGCTGAGATATTTAGACATTAAACAATCCCTGAAAGTTTCAAGGTTGGAGCCTTTTTCGTTCGAAAGTTAGCGTGTTTACAAGCGGACGGTCCGGACAGTTTTATTTTGACCTCGGATTCTTCATCCGTGAGTATAACTTAGTCGTTTAAAATCAATTTTGGCTTAAATTCGAAAATAACAGACATTTGGGCGAAACAATAGCACAATGTTCCCTGGGATAAGCGTGGAAACATAAAACCAAATAAGAAAGAAAACATTCAATTTATCATATATTAACATTTGGTGAAAAACTCTAGATCTCGGTTTGAAACTTTGGACTTTTTTGGATCAGAGTATATGTGGGACGATTAAAAAGTAAACGGTTTTCAGTCTGAAAGAACATGAAATTCGGGTGCGTCTAGGAGAGTACAATTTCCGGACTAGGAACGAGACAAGAACAGCGGACTTTGCTGTGAAAAAAATCATAATGCACGAGGAATTTATACTAGCCAGTTACACCAATGACATAGCTATACTGAAGCTGGATAGAGCAACAAGTTTCAACACGTATATTTGGCCTATATGTCTACCTCCAAAAGGTATGGCATATGAAGGAAAGAATGCTGTTGTGGCTGGTTGGGGAAGGCAATCTTACGAAGGAGAACTGAGTCCCGTTCTTTTGGAGGTGACAGTGCCGCTCTGGACACATAAGGAATGTGTAGATGCTTTCTTGGAAGCTGTTACCGAGAATAATATCTGTGCAGCTGCTTACGAAGGCGGGAAAGATTCATGTACTGTAAGTTGAAAAACCTAAAAATTTAATAAAGATCATTGAAATCTCAAAAAACTATGAAATCTAATGTATAAATTGAATTGAAAATTAGAATATTCTGAAAACAATTGATTAAAGATATTAAAATTTTATCTAGGAGAAACTTTCTCTATTGATTGGAATGAGAAAACATATACAGTGTGAAATAAAATTATTTGTGTTCTTACGTAAGAAAATTATAAAAAAAACACTGGCACACGTCAACTTTTAATTTCAATAGTGCACTTTTCAAACATAAATTTGAATACACAGGTTGATTCGCGCAAGTACAGCACAGTCCGTTTTCTTTATTTTAAATGGAACATCCTGTATATTTTTTAAAGCTCCTTAATAACCTGATTTCACAAACTATATCATGTAAGGTCTATTATGAATAATACCGGATGAAATTTTGAAAGTATTTAAAATTGTAAAATAGAAAAAGACTTTTTACTTGATAGAAGAAATATAACAAAATTTGAATATCAAAACAGATTTAATCTGTTTTGATATTCAAATTTTGTTATATTTCTTCTATCAAGTAAAAAGCCTTTTTCTATTTTATTTTATACATAATATATAATTATATTTAGGCTTGAATAAATCTCATTCTGGAATGTCAATGGTTTAAAAAAAACCTTATAATACCTTATAGTTTTCTATGATTTTGTGGCGAACTGAATACCTGGATTTTTAAAGTTAGTCTGTTTCAAACAAGTTCCGTGTTACACTCTGAGGTATGATATACTGATTGTTAGTTTATTTTAATATTTTAAATATTATCTAGGGCTGATGAAGAGATTATCCGAATTCTAATTGTTTTTTGAAGATATAGTGCATGTTTTGAGTGATTTTTGAATTAATTTATTTGAATATTTAAATATATTAAATATTTCAAATAAATTATATTTTTTGAGAAATCCTTAAGTTGTGTTTTATGTTTTTGAAAAGGAATTGGTTTCATTATGGTAAGATCAGAAACAAAATTTTGTCTCCTTCAAATATTTATTTACTAATTTCAATTGCTTTTTTTATATTGCTTGGTTTATTTATTCCATTTGACATTGTATATTGAGTTTTGATTATATACGTCTATTAAATATAAGCGGTGCTTATTGTAGACATTAATTTAATTCTAAAAGTTTTTTGAACAAAAATTTTTTTGAAATTAAAATTGTAGAAGACTAACAGATTAAATCTGTTTTGATATTCAAATTTTATTTATAATTGGTTTCAAGAAACTAGTTGAACTTAGGTAACTTAAGTGTCCAATAAAATATGTTTTAACTATTTCGACTCAGAATTTTCAAAATGAGAAATGAATCAATATAGAAAAAAATATTGGAGGCTATGTGCTCTATTACACTTGATTCTATAGATTTTTTTCAACCATAAATTCAGTAAGAATTTGAGTCTACTTGATGAAAGATTTAACTCAGAATTGAAAATATTAGAATAATGAAAAACTTTCACTATATATATTGAAAATATTTATTAGATTAATATTTGCCTAAAAAAATCCTTTTCCTTCAAATGACATTGTATACAACATGTATATTTAATTTTTTTTCTTAGAGTGAATTAAGCTTATTATCAGGACTCTCGATATTTCTGTGTTTCACACTAAGAGAAAAAATTACATATGTATGTTGGATAAAAAGTCATATAAAGAAAAATGAATATTTCTCTAGGCGACTATTAATTTTATATATAAATATATTATATATACTGAAAGTTTTTCAAATTTCTGATATTTTTAATTCTATTGCAGGAAAATTCAAAAAACTACGTACAAAATTAGAACTAAAAAGTTGATATTTTCTAGGGAGACTCCGGTGGGCCCTTAAACTATAGGCTTGAAAATGGCAGATGGGTGATAATTGGCATTGTCTCTTGGGGTGTTGGATGCGCAGCTAAAGGAAGTCCAGGAGTGTATACAAAAGTAGAAAACTTCCTACCGTGGATCATCAAGAATACCATCGCAGAATGAATAAATGTAGTTCGTATATCTTTATTAGTCTTTGAAATTACATTTCTCGAATATAATAATTTATGTCTATTAACATATCGTAAAATCTATAATGAAATTAAGAAATAATCAACAAACTTAACGAATTCAATATATCCATCAAAAAATTGTTATAATTATTTAATGCCTCCTAGGAAAAGCTCTCTCATTCAGAATTTCGAACGTTTTTCACATCTACAAAACAAAATTTCTACCTGCACTCCTTGGCAATTGTAAATTTCCTTCATATCATGTCATCAATCATAATTGAAAATCCGTTCAAATCTATGTAAATTTCAACATAATGGCAATATTTTAGATATTTTTAACACAGAATGCAATACTGGAGCAGGTGAGAAGTTGCATATAAGAATAAATTATAACTATTTCATACTTCTTGTGAACTATCTTCATCATAAATACTCATATTATCAATTATCCGGATAGAATTTTTTACTAAATGAGAGAGAAAATTATTTTCAATTGATGGAATTCGAGGAACAATGATTTAAACCATTTGATAAGTAGAACGAATTAAAAATAGGTATTACCAATTTTCCTGGATCGAAAAATTCATCAATCGTGAATATTTCTCTTCTGTAACCTACAAAGTAAAGAAAGACTTATAAAAATGGTCCATCGAGGGTTTTCAACACTTATTTCAACTACTAAGATTTCGAGGAAAAAGACTGAGGTGTCTATTTTTTCATATTTCCAAACGATTCCACCTCAGGTAAAAATCTCAAGACAGAGTGTCAAATCGAGATGTACAATACATTTGGTTTCCCTTGAAATCGTATGATAATCGAAAAAGTATTGAGGGTGAACTATGAATACTGTTGTTTCCATCGATTTTTGGGTGACAGGTATCAGCTTTCTTATGTTATTAACACATAACAGCAGGTTTGACAGGATCATACATCTGCGGAAGAAAATAAAAAGGTATATTCAGACTTCTTGAATATTCAAGAATTATACAAAACTCTAGTCTAACAGAAATATTCTCCAGAGTTTAATAATATTAATTTATATAAATATTGTTAAGTCCACTAGTTAATTTTCAGTTTATATTTTTGATACAACAGTAAATGTTTCAGAAATTTATATTATATATATTTTTTTTTATTACAAATTTTTTACCTAAAAAGATTCAGGGAATGTTTACCATATTCTTTCGTCAATCGATTGTTTTATTTTATACGACTTCAATACTTCTTGATGGCAGATATTAAATAAAACGAATATTAATACTGCCGGTAACTTAAATATCCCGGTTAATTTGAGGCACCCCCTGTTGAGTTAAAATAATATTTCTCACCGAAAATCTCGTTCTTTGGTGGTTATAGATTTTCTGCTAAGCAATCAAACACGGGCGTCATCTGGAGAATCATGACTGGATAATAGAGGTACACTTGGTCCATCATCCAGTACTTCCAGATCTGACATGTTTCGGATGTTAACGTCTTTAATACTGTTACACCGATTCAATAAATGAGAATCGGAAGTGGATTCTTTCAACGCAGGTTTCTGTTCCCTGGATGAATCCCTAGGTTTCTCGCCTAATAGCCAGTATGTGAGCATTGTACCTTTTCCCTATAAGAAGAAAACTATTATGGAAATATTTTTCATAACCAAGTTCAAGTGGTAAGGAGAGTAAAAATGCTTAATCACACAACAAAACTTGTATAGAATAACCCACAATTCTATAGGAACATATGTTAATTAACTTGACATGCTGTTATAACTGATAAGAGTTTAAAAATGCAATAATAAAATAATAGACAATTTAGTTGAAAAAACCGTTTTAAAAAATCATTGACCAAATATTCCACATCATGAGAAATGATAAACCAAATTATTCATTTCCTTATGGTACTTCGCCTTCTGAAATTAAATATTAATATCACTTTTAAACCGAAAAACAAAATCTCGTCTTTAATATTTAATAAAATAAGAAGGAACGGTTTTTTACTTGATAGAAGGATTATTACAAAATATGAAAATCAAAACAGATTTAATCTGTTATCTTCTACAATTTTAATTTATGCTATCAAGTAAAAAACCGTTCCTTCTTATTTTATTTTATATATAATATATAATTATATTAGGTTTTTTAAATAAAGAAATTCATTATACAGTGTTGCACGGTTTTAACTGAGGCCAAGTGCCTTATAAGCTTTGTATGATTCTGTGAACGTGGAACATAAGTACCTTGGATTTATAAAGGTGTTTACTTTTATTTTCTATTGAGGGCCGTGTATTCCTAAGATTCACTGAGTAAGTCTATACATTGTTTAATTGATTTTATTATATTTTTTATATGTAATGTTGAACTGATCTTATCGTAACTTTAATTATTTCTTGAGAATGTGCTACATGTTTTGAGATTTTTTGAAGTAATTTATTTAAATATATTGAATATTTCAAATAAATTAGTTTTTGAGAAGTTCTTGAAATTATGTTTTATATTTTTGAGAAAGGGTTATTTTTCATTCATATGGGATCGGAAAACAATGCATTTGTAACAAACAGGGCTTCGTAAGTTTGTCTGAAGAGTTCATTACGCATGCCTGGAACGAAACAAAAAATGTTTGCTTATTTATATTTTAATTTTAATTGACAGTTTGTATTCGTTGGTTTTTCTTAATTCCGTTTGATATTGTATGATGAATTTTGACGTCTATTAAATATGAGCAGTGCTTATAAAGACATTAATTTAATTCTTAAAGTTTCTTCAAAGAATTTTTTGAAATTAAAATTGTAGAAGACAACAGATTAAATCTGTTTTGATTTTCATATTTTTTAATATTTAAGCCAAAAGACCCATCCCCAAACATATTCAACTTGTAATAAAAAATACATAGGATAGACGGGACGTTCATTCAAGACATCTTTCAACGAATATTAAATGAATTTTTCTAAAAATAAGCAAACTTTTACCTTTGCCACCCATTGCATTAGAAAAAAGGCACCCTTCTACTATAACTTATATTCTGAAAATTTCACATGTAGAATCAGAAGGCAGGAAGCTTAAGTCTGTTAAAACTTTTAAAACTAGTTCATAATGATAATAATCTGAAAATAATGAATGACCATACAAATCTATAAATATGCAAAATATTCAACATACTTAAATAACATGTATACTGTACCGACATATACAATACTTATTTGTGATGTAAATAAAATTCAATTTCCATAAACTTCTCATCACTAAATATAATAATAATTGTTTCAACACAATGTAGCTTCATCAATCAAGAACTCTTTGCAGATTGTTGACTATAAATGAAATTAATAATAAAATAATGAAACAAAAATAATAAAATAAATAACCAATTAAAAATATATTAATGTTTGAGTCGATGAATAAATTCAAATTTAGAATTTTTTCTGGAAACTTATTCAATATATATATAATATATTATATATATATATATATATATATATATATAATATATATATATATATATATATATATATATAATATATTATATATATATATATAATATATATATATATATATATATATATATATATATATATATATATATATATAAGGATACTAAGAAAGTATCATTTAAATTTATTTATATACTTCTATCAAGTATAGACTCAAATGTTAATTTATTTTGTTAATTATGAATTTAATATAGAGTCAACAATCTACAAAATTTCTTTAGTTATGTATTGTTCATTAAAATACTCGTTATTTCTGTCTTTATCATTGGACATATTTGGGAAAAATTAAATTACTACAAGTTATTCCTTTAGCGTCTCCAATACATTAGACACGTGTGGTGATTTTATTCATTTTTGGGTTTTGTATATTTGGTAAGTCAAGAAATTTTTGATGATTTATCTGAACCTGAATTTAGCACATCTTTTTTTGTTGAAACAGTTGTCATATGTTAAAATTCTGGTTCAACTATATTTTTATTCTATCCTTAATTTCAGGAATTTGTATCTAATTTTGGAATAGAAGATATTTCTGTAAATGTATGCTTATGTACGCATATATATATAGGTTGTATTTATACATTTGTATAAATACGATTTATGCCATAAAGTGAAAAAAGTTTTTTGTTAGAGATTAAAAAATATTTATATTTATTGTGATAATTTCTGAGGATCTTAATATATTACTTTTGAAATATACTCGTATCTTGTAGAAGTTTCCAAATAAAATCTGCATTTAAATTTCTCAATACTTGTGCGTTCAGAACCTCAACCAATTAATACCTCACCCAACAATTCCGATGAGTGTTTCACATCGAAACGGACGTCAAACAGAATTATTTGCAGCATATTCATAAATAGAACTGCAAAATCTACAATATGACGAAAATAGACACTTATTGCCATTTGAGATTCTTGAGGGGGTTGCCAACACGCCATGAAGGTATGATCACAACCACGAATTTAGAATCAAAAGATGTTCCCCTCCAAATAAAAACTGATTTATCACGGTGTTTTACAGAAATACTGATGCTCACGGAAATATCGGGCTGGACTTTTTTTATGTAGACAACTCTCTATGTTAAAATATTCACCCTGTTTTGAATTCCTACCAACAGTACTATCACTACAAAGATGTCACTTCATTTGAGGCACCCTGTAGAAACAACTTTTTCCCAAAAAGGGGATCGAGAAAACTACCGCTAACGGTGTTTTCACAGGACTGCTAAATGAAATGTAAACATTATCACCGCGTGATAAGTTGTATACTTGAGGAAATCGATTGCGAGGTGCTTCAAAATTTTCTCAGACCACAAGGAGGCTTTTCAGATTTCCAACTTCAGTAAATATGGGGGAAATGTCAAGTAGTGATCGAGGTTTGAATGTATTCATGTTGTGGATGGAGATCTTCGAGCAACTGTTCTTCTGTTTATTTTTCCGATTTGTTACGAACAAAAATAACATATTGACATAATTTGCAGAAAATTTAATCTGATGATGATGATTTGATGGTGATTTTCCTGGAAATCGGAAGGATGTTGAACCAGACAATGAATTTGTTGATGTTAGAGTTCCACTTTAGGTCAGTCATGATGTAATCACAAGATATTTAATCCTGAAATGATCTCACTAAATGGGAAATAAGAAGAAATAACTGAAACATAAAATTCACCACAAAATCAATACCAATTCTCCGTGTATTGAAATGAACAACAACACAATAAGCCCCTGGAACATCTGCAAGTACTTGGGAATACACATAGACAACAAGGTCAGCTTCAAAGCACACGCAAGGTTCCAAAAAACATCAGCCATTACACGAGCGGGTCACTTCAGATCACTCACTTTTAAAAACTTGGGCATCAATGTGAAGATTGCTAGTTCAGTTTATAACATGATATGCCGGTCCCTTCTGGTGTATGGTCATACAATTTTTCTGAACTCTTCTAAATCAACGCTTTATAATTTAGAAGTTTCCGAAAGAACAAGTTGGAGAAAAATTACCAAAATAAGACACCCCAACAACTCGTTGCATAACTCTCCAAACCAACTCTCATACGAATCAACAGAAATAGAGTCAAAATTGTACAAGAACTGAGTAAAAAGTTGTCAAGAAGCACACCAACAGGATTAATATGGAACCATTGATACATCATTACGACATAGAAAGCACACCAAAGGCCAAACTAGCAGCGCTACCAATTTTTGAATACCTCTTTATCTTTAGAGTAAACTTTTTTCCCATACCATCAACCCTGTTTAACATTAATTATGAATTTAACTGGCAAGAGGACTTTGGTCGATAGCCATTTGATTACCATCAATGAAGTTGACTGATTACTTCATTAAAATTCACCATGCTCAAAAATGGCATGCTATTCTATCAGTGAGATCTTTGAGCAATCTGAACAAGCGAGTTGATGATATTTATCCATTTCTTTTGAAAAATAGTAAGACCAAATTAGATCAATTTCAATTATCATCAGGAATTGATTAATTCATTTGTTTAGACTGTTTGACTATCTATATTGGTAGAACACGCAGAAATTTTTAAATCCGTTTTTCTTAACATGAAGAAGTTTCGATAAAATTAGGCAAGTTTCGGAGATCATTCATTCTCAAATGATGTCGATATGCTACATGTTGAAAATACAGGTCTGAAATATAAATTATTGGAAATAAACTCCTCGTCAAAAGTTAAGGATATTGATGTTTTCCGAAGATGTATATTTTCCGTATCATTTTATTTTTTTTTCCAATTAAATAAACTTATAAGGAAAATAAAAACATCTTCTGGTTCATCTCGAAGTAAGTTTATATCAAGTTTAAAAAGTTTTTGTCCACGTGTCAGAAATGCACATTTTTATTAGTTTCTCTTCAGGTTGTATTTCGTTTTCAATAAGATCAAACGGTTCTACGCAATTAAAATCAAAGTTTCATCATGCCAGCACAAGTTTTATGAGAGGACGATGCTTCAGACTGATCGAACACAAGTGCGAGTGGCCAATTTCTTCAATGTTAGCCAAAGTGTGATATCACCTTTACTGGCACGATACTTTGCCACTAAAAATGTTCGTCAAAGTCCTAGAAGTGGTAGACCATGTGCTACAACGCCGGTAGCTATTTAACCCTTTCGGTGAGAAGACAGCGTATCAGCACTTGCAGAATGGCAAGTCAACGTCTTCGAGATGCCACTTCAGTTTCCCTAAGCACAGCTAGAAAAGGTCTGAATGAAGTCAATCTGATATCCAGACGTTTTTTGGCAAGGATTCCCATCAATCGTGAACAAAAGCATCAAATATTATACTATCTACTGACGCTGTACGAGTATTATAGACGTTTTTCTGATAGTCGACAAGTACTGGTATGGACACGTCCACTCATATGAAGCAATCGCTGGTCTCTTCAAGAAGTCCATCCTTTTCGAGGAAGCACAATTATGGTTTCGGGTTGAGTTTTCTCGATGGCAAAACTGACTTATTAGTACTCAGAAGAACCAGAACGTCTCAGAAAAATGTTGATAAAATCATCAACGGGGTAGTTCCACAATTTCAAAAGTTTGGTTTTTCTGGATGATAATGCACTACCACACACATTCGACCAGGATATTAATGCTAGAGAAAACCAGTGTATTCCACATCTAGCATTACCTCCAAGATCCCTTAACTTAAATTCAATGGATCACGTTTGGGACCAATTGCAAAGAACCCTTGATGCCCACTGAAACACTTCAATAGCTCGTAGATCTTTTGTCACAATTTTGGCATCAAATTCAGCACGTAAGAAGATGCCAAGAAGTTATTGATGCACATGGCAGTCATACTTTTGTATTGAGGGTGAATACAAGTATGAATTCTTGAAATTTTCAGAATTTCGATTTTTTGTAAAATTTTATAGTTTCAAATATTGAATTTTTGTTATTGTGATATCTTATTATTCTAACTGAACTCTTTTCAATATTTCTGAGGGATTATTCGGAACGGAATACCTCTCAGTTATAAACCGATAAAGTAACTGTAAATTTCTCGAAAACTATATAATTATGCTAAAAACCTGTATAACTTGTACTCTGACGAAGTCGGTTCAAGTAGGGACGGGACATTCACTAGTACCATTCAAAATAATTCCGAAATAGAATCATGTGATTCAAATATGAATCAATTATGAATAGAAGTCCTTTTAATACAATCATCTACAAAACAATTTCCTATGGAATATAAATAAAGTCAGGAGCTTTGCCTTAATCGAGAATGTTAATTTCCAAGCGAAAGTTTAGAGAATGTCGATCTTAATGACTAACATGTCAATTACACCCTGACTTAATTTCCTTCATCTCTTCAGCACAATCTTCCTAATATATTTCGACGTCATACGATGGCAGTTGGGTAAGGAACATTTATCCGAGACGAAAATTATTGGGTATGTCGTATGCAGGCAAATTTTATCCGCTTAGTCGAAATTAAGCATGGAGGGCATTATTGCCTCTTTGTTGGTTTCAGTACCATGTCTGTTGACATATTATACACATATCCCTCCTTGGCGTACGTGATGTACGCGTTGAACATGGTATTCGATCCATTACTATAGACGACAACTTATCCGTAACGTGCTCATGATTTCTGGTGATGGCTTTTGTTGAAATCCTACATTTGCAAAGATTTCAGATCTCCTCAGAGCAACGTTAATAAATGAAACATTATTGAAGCAAGTTTTTACAAATAAAAAGTTTCCCTGCCAAAAAATCCAAAAAATTTTTATATATCTTTATGACTGCAGTTTCGATGTATTAACTCATCATCGGACAAATGTGAAACTTAACAATAGATTTGATGCACTCCAAGTTTAGACAGTGGTAACAAGAATACAAATGTTATATAAAATGATGGCACAGTGAAGAGAAATATCAATATCTATATTGTTATGAAATTTTGTTAGCCCCACATGAATTTCCTGGTAGTAAAAAATAATGATTTCTAAAAACTTGTTTTAATTCAAATAATGAAAAACCTGGAATGGAACATACGAAATTAATTTTTGACGCAGACTTTAACTTTTACACTCTGCGCTCTGAAATACGTAGATTTGTATAATCAAATACGAGTGTTTTTACTTTTCCTCATTAATCATCATCAACTCCTTCATAATTTACAAATAAATAAACGTAGAAATTCAATAATTTTAATACGAAGGTAACACATTTTTCAACTTTCGTGGCAGTTCCTTAATTTAATAAAGAGATGTCTGATATTATTAATACGGTCACTATAAATAAATATTGGCAGGTAACTAATTATATCAATCTGCGAGAGAGTTGTCAGATATATACTTCCATAATTACTGACTAAAAACACTGAATTGATTTCATAGGATCTCACAACTTTGGCGGTGGGAAGACGGCATTTTTTCACATTTCGATTAGATATCTCATTAAGTCTGGAATGCAAACCATACTTATTCCGCATAGGAGGATCAACCATTTGTCTCAGATGGAAAGTACTCCTGCTCTAACAATTTGCGCGTAAATTCTCATCGAAATATGTCGTGTTAGTTCATGCGTTCAAAGACGTTCCAACGCATGAACTTCACGGGTTCACCTGCCGAAATTAATTGCTTTATTAACGCATTCCGAATTCAGCCTCCCTCGGATCCATTGATCAAACATAAATTCAAGATTAAGCTCAAGTTCTGAAATTTCGGCGACGGTGAAAACTTTCAAGGAACTCGTTAAAATACCAGGAAAACTCGCGGTCCGAGTTGAAAGTTGAACATCAATATTGAAAAGGTCTGGAAGATAATCCTCCAAGGTCTCATACGCAAATTCAATCTAAGATCCAGAAAATTCCTATTTTTTTCCTTCATTTGAATAGGTTTTGTTTCGGAAGATATATTTTTACCGAAAAAATTGTTTTCAATAAAAAATATTCACCTCTTCTAATCGTTAATTGTTGGTTGTAGATCCTATTTAAATAATTATAAAGTTATCACACTGAACAGTTCCCTGTAGCTAGTGGAAGCACTGTGATCTTCGAGACTGGTGAGACCTCCCTACGCTCCGACGTTGATTACAAAGATCAACAATTGTTCTTGATAATGGCTCCAAAATGGAGGCGAAACGTCGAACTCTTTCAAATCATAGACGGGGTCCAAATCGGAATCTTCATATTTCTAATATCAAACAGATTTATTCTGCTAACCTCACTACAAATTTTAATTTTTTTAAAGAATCTTTCAAGAACTTTTTGAAATAAAATGAAATAAATGTTTTAGTAAACACAGTTTCTATTCAGTAGATATATAGAAAATTCTGGTTGTCCAAATCATATTAAATAAACTCTTACAGAGGAAATCGTCATTCGTTCAGCCAGAATTCGTAATCCTTAAAAATGTATTCCAAGATAATATTCGAGAAGGGCTTTATCCCTTCACTGTGAACTTCTCGCAGAAAACGTTGTAACAAAATGCTCTGATTAAATTCCACTTTTCCACCAGAGCAGGCTGTGCAATCGATAAAACTTTGAAAGCACAATTTAGTTGGGAACTAACTTTCTACTCCTCTAACTAAAGTGAGGGTAGTTCATATTGTTAAACCGTCCCTCAGAGAAAAAGTCGTCCCTGTTTTATATGAGAGATGATAAATTTAAATTCAGAATTATTTCTGGATACTTTTACAATATAACCCACTCATAAATTGAAGCGGATAATTTGCGTACATATAAAGAGAAATGAAAAAGCGATTTTGTATATATGTACTGATATTTTAAGTTAGACATCTACATACGATTACCTGCCTGAAATGGTAACAATAGGTAAGACTGCTTAGAAGCGACAACATAGCATGAGAATAAACAAAATGAAGGCTTGAAAAAAGGTTCCTTCTTTTAGAAACACCTTATATATATATCCCATCATCAGACAACTCAGTTGTCTGATGATGGAATAGTTCATTTCCCGAAACTCGAGCCACAAGAAAATGTAGAATATATATTTTTATTGGTAGTAAAACGTAGTAATTTCTACAATTTGTTTTAATTACTCTTCATTAATGCAAAAGACAAAAACAATCGGCTGGATAATTCTGTAGCCTATTTATTAAGTTGTTAACAGTACAGTAGCATATATATATATAGAACAAACCGGGAGTTCTTTCCATAAAAGGTTGAAAGAACATCAATCC
This sequence comes from Megalocaria dilatata, assembly GCA_034642435.1. NCBI lineage: Eukaryota > Metazoa > Arthropoda > Insecta > Coleoptera > Coccinellidae > Megalocaria > Megalocaria dilatata. Next base: position 44,223,990 of record CM067863.1, on the reverse strand, counting down.
TAATTTAGGAACCATAAAGATAACTCGAATTTTGCGAAACATTTTTTCGACACCAATCATATCTTTCCAGAATTGGACAATCTTGAAATATTGCACCTAGGAAGGAAGGGAAAAACTAGACATCCTGGAATCCATCGAAATATTCTAACACAAACATCGCGTTCAAACAATAAATCTATTAAATGAGCAGACGGACCTTTGGCACACCCCACAAGTTTTGCACCAGCTAAAGCCTTCAATGTATATGTAATGGTTAAGATACAATTTGTTTTTATTCAGTTTGAAAATGTAGTAAACACTTCGAAACTCGAGTCACTGTATGTGCAGTTAATAAAAACGTGATAGAAAACAAAGTAATTTCTTAATTCATTCCATTTAATTTCAAGTTAGTTTCAATCAAAAGTCATATATTAGCTTGTTCATCTTATAGGAGGGTTAAAACACATGGTGGTGTAGCTATCATTCTAAAGTCTGATATTAACTTCAACTAATCAATTTTGACGACTGCTACACTCAAAAAGAAAAAATATGGTATAGAGCTAACTAGTGCCAAATGTGCCATTCTAACATTGTACAACAGATCGCCATTTTTTACCATAGGCATATTTCACTTTGAGTTTGAAGAATTGTGGAGTTTTTTTTCCATTCGATATAGCCATATGATTATAATGGGTCGTTTTGATATTGAATTGAAAACATACTTCCATCCCCTCAGATCGTATTATAACTTTATTTGCACTGAAAGTCGCGACTGGTGACTATACCACGAATATGAATATGCTAATTATGAGTATTACGACTTATTATGATCTGACTTGAGCATGAGGAATGTTTTTTCTTCATTTGTAACGTGAAAAACTCGGGAATACATTTCTTTACTCGAATAGCCTCGGTAAGGTAATTCGTGTAAGTATATTTGCGTGTACTAGTTGGCGCTAGTGTATAATTAATACCTTATGTACCTGTGTATAGTGAATATGGGTATTTGACAGATTTGTAGTCGTTGGCGTTGCACTGCACTGAAGAGTTCGAAACGTGCGCATGTCTTTACTTATGCCTCAGTGATCAACAAAACCTTATCGGGCTTGTTTGGGTTTAGAATTTTTATACAGATGTATGTTACACGGTCTCGATTTGAAGAACTTTCTTTTACCATAGCTCAAACTCTTTACTAATGATATTTGATACAGATCAGCCGAATTAATTTGATTTATTTGAATATTTTTGATACTCAATTTTCATCGCTAAAAATAGGGATTGCCAACATGTTATGTGATTTGAACCCAGTAGACGCATGAAGTGAAAAAAATTAGAATTTTGATAAAATAACTCGAATTAACAGTAGTGAATTCACGGGTTTATTATTGCTTTGTTGTATATTTCCTTATAAAAATGCCTTGAAAAAAACATTTACTGAAATCGATCAAAAGGAAGAACGTACCTTCATCTCGACTTTGCCCCTGCAAACGAGCTCAAACGTCCCGAAATAATCCAGGATCGCCTTCGTGACGTGACTGACGTGAATTCTGGACGGTTCCCCCGTCGATTCCATCCTGGATGCTGTGCAAACCGTGTCGCCGAACAGGCAATATCTCGGCATCTTAAGACCGACCACCCCTGCAGCACAAGGTCCGGAATGTAGACCTATCCTCAACCTCAGCTGATCGTTAGGACGATGCTTTATCTTGAACCGGCGAACCTCCTCCAGCATGGCCAGTGACATCCTGGCTATTTCACGTGCGTGATTATTGTCGTTCCGCTCTGGCAAACCGGAAACGACCATGTAGGCATCTCCTATAGTCTCAACCTAGAAAAATATTATGATAGGGAATCGTAACACAAGCTGATTTCAATCTATGAGCCGTTTCGTTTTACCCTATGGAATGATTGTAAGGTCGTATCTGTTTTCTTTTCTTTGTTCCCTTTAACGTTTTTGGTTATAGTCAATTCATTATAAAACTGAAGTATTCGAAAAGTTTGTTTCTGCAGCTAGTAACTATAATTTCCTACCTTATATACGTCGAAATTCTCAATGATCGAATCGAAGCAAGTATATAGATCGTTCAGAAATTCCACAAGCTCGAAGGGGGTACTCTGAGCTGCCAAAGTGGTGAATCCGACGATGTCACTGAAGTAAATGGTGACACTGTCGAAATTTTCGGCCTGTACTTCATGACCAGTTATCAACTGTTGCGCCACACTCTTGGGCAACAGCTGATAAAGCACCTCCTCACATCTCCTTTTCTCCTCTATATAGTCCACAGTACGTTCTTCCACAAGTACCTCCAAGTTGTTAGCGTACTGTTCCATGCGTTGCAAGAGATTATTCACAAAGTTGCCATCACAATCTCTGAAAATAAAATTCCGTAATGAAACATTGATTCATTGAATCCGAGAAAGGTTTAGAGGCAGAGAGCATCAAATTGACAACACTTTTTTCTGTTACAGCTGGTTTGACGCAATAAGCGCGCAAAAAACACAAAACATATTTAAGATATTGTTATAAGCCTTCATCAAGTAAAAAAAACCTCCTCATTATTTTATTGCATATATAGTAATTATATTTTGGTTTTTCACTTATACATGTGTGTGTAATTTCTGTGACGAACATAGAATAGGTACGTAGTAATGTAGTAACCTGTTGTAGTTCCAAATGGCTTTTTTGAAAATGTGCTACATGTTTTTGCAGTTTTTTTGAAAAGAATTTTTTTAAAAAAAGTTATTCTTGAAGGAATTCTTGAGGGTATTTTGTTTCTTTTTTGAAGGAATTTGGTTTTCATAATACTTAGAAACAAAACGGAACTTTGGATCCTTCAAGTGTTCATTTAATATTTTTAATTAATAATTTATATTTCTTTTGGTGCTGTGTAATGAGTGTTAATACTATATGTCTACTAAATTGAAACTGTGTTTTCTAAGACATTTATTTAATTTAATTCTAAAAAGTTCTTGCGAAAAAATTTTTATAAAATTAACATTTGTGGCGAGGAACAGAATAAATCTGTATGATATTTAAGATATTGTAATAAGCCTTCTTTCAGGTGAAAAAACTCCTTTTCATTATTTTATTATTTTGAAAGATATTTGTTTTCATAAGAGGAATGAGCAGAAATAAAATTTTGTCTACTCAAAATATTTAATTTATAGGAATTTTGTTAACAATGTATATTTATTGGATTTTGTTATCACATTTGGATGTCTTATAATGAATGTATATTTTATATGTCGTTTGATATGAGCAGTGCTTTTATGACATTAATTTAATTCCTGAAGTTATAATATTAAATATAATTTTTTGAAATTAAATATGTAGAAGGCTAACAGAATATATCGTAAATATTAAAATAATTTTATATACCTTCTATCAAGTATAAACCTCCATTTATTTTATTTCATTCATAATATATAATTATTTGGTTTCCTTAACATTCTTTATACAGATGGTCCTTGTGCTATAACAGAGGCCGTTAAATTGCCTTTCAATCTTTAAGATCAATGATAAACCACAGAACTATTTATTTCGAGTCAAAATTAGACTCCATTTAAATGTTCAGTATTCATTTACCAAGACGCTTTCTGAATTGTTAAAGGTGAGTAAATATTTTTTGTTGATCGATGTTATATTTTATTGAATACGATTGAGTACTGACGAAGTAAAGTGTCTCTTAAAACTTGTTTTTTAGTGATGTTTTTACATATCTTGAGATTTTCTGAAAAGTAACTTAGTAAGATATCCAATAATATTGAATATTCTAAGTAAGATAGTTTTATGATGAAATTCTTAAGATTATGTTGAACATTTTTGAAAGATCTTTGTTTTCATAAGGGGGATGAGCAGAAACAAAATTTTGTCTGTTCAAAATATTTAATTTATAGGAATTTTGTTAATAATGTATATTTATTGGATTTTGTTATCTCATTTGGATGTCTTATAATGAATGTTTATTTTATATGTCGTCTGATATGATCAATGCTTATATGATATTTATTTAATTATAATATTGAATATAATTTTTTGAAATTAAATATCTAGAAGAATATATCTGTAAATATTAAATTATTTGAAGAATTTTTTAAGTGTTCAACTGATTGGTTCTCCATGTATTCTATCGAAAAAAATATTCACTGCAGATTCAATATTACAGCGTTACCTCGACAACTCTCGGAAAGCAATTATCTGGAATTCTAATGGACATAATATATTTTCTCCATTATTTTTATTGACGTTCGAAAATGCACTCACTTTATTACCAGCGCATAAAACTTTAAACACGAAATGCGATAAAAATTGATGAGCCTTCTGAAATCTAAAATATTTAAATTGTCATAGAAAAGACAAAGGCAGATACATTCTGTTTTAGAGCTTCCTAGAATGAAAAAAAAATTTCATTAGGACGTTGCACACATCGTTTCAGGATGTTATATATGAAACAGATGAATGTCTATCTTATAGGATCCATTTATCATGCCGGAGTTGTGAAAAGCTTCACTAGAAGGGAAAACAAGCAAAAACAAAAGGCTGAAGCGGCCCCTGCGGACCTGATATACAGTTATTTTCTTATTTTCTTAAAGTACAGAGCTGGAAAAGGTCAACATGGAATGAAATAAATCTTTATGCATGTGCCAATTGAACCTGTGCTAATTTATTGGGTTTTGATATCACTGAGCTCATATTGCAGGTTGACATCAATTGCGAGGGGAAATTTCGAATACAATTATGAAATCGAGAACGAGAAATAATTCCTATAGATATTTGTATTGCGAAAATAAAAGCAGTTATTCCTCTGCTTGTGCCATATATTGGAATAAATAATAATGATCATGAAGAATAGTGGTACTTGATTAAATCTAACACAGCGTATGAAACCAATTACTGACATGGAAAATGTCCTATTGAATTCGCACAGAAAATGCCGAATATGCTTCCGGAAAATTCTGTTTTCCACAATACGTAAAAACAGATGAAATACTCCGACACTGATTGAAAATTCATGTTGCATATACAGTATTTGATACACTATCAGCTTTCACCTGGATTGATAGATACGTAAAATTCTATATTCTAGAGGAGAAAAAATTTCAATCGTTTCATTTTTTGCGTACTGAAAACGCAATATGTATCAAATGTGCAAAGTACTGATGCTTCGATGATTTTCACTGCTTTTTTATAATCGAAAATCTATCAATTCGATTAATAAGAACTGATGGAAATAATGAGCGATATAGATAATTTTTTCAGTTTAAATTTTATTTTATATGAGAAAAAACACTCCCATTTCATTCCCACTGAATTTTTTTTCAATAAATACGACCAGTCACGACTGTAAGGTAATTATCAAGTGAAGCTACAGACAGTAGTCACAATTCTCTAATAAATTTAGAAGGTATTAGGAGTATAAATAAGTTTCCGCCGTTTTATTGTAGATGGCGCGGCACGGAGTTTCGGTTAGCTTTCGCAGATGATAACCGGCTTAAAAAATAGTTTGGACATTCAAGAAAAACATAACCTATTAATATTATTGGTTTTATATTGGTAAAATATAATTTTTATAAGTTGAAAATGTCAAAATACGAGCCAAGTAAGCGTCATTTGCGGGAAATATTAGTTTACTTCTTTAATTTAAAGAAATCTGCTGCTGAGGCGCATCAATTGCTCGTAGAAGCATATGGTGAGGGTGCTTTGAGTGAGAGAACGTGTCGAGAGTGGTTTCAAAAGTTTAAAAACGGTGATTTAGACGTAGAAGACAAAGATCGCAGTGGAAAGCCAAAAATTTACGAGGATGCAGAATTGGAGGAATTATTGGAGGAAGATTCATCTCAAACACAAAAAGAACTTGCTCTAACATTAGAAGTCACTCAGCAAGCAGTCTCACATCGTTTAAAATCATTAGGAATGATTCATAAACAAGGAAATTGGGTTCCGTACGGCGGAAACTCATTTGTACTCCTAATACAATTGAAGGGTAATGGGTTCATCGTTATAAGTTGAGTGGGAGAGGATTATTAATTCTAGTTAATCCTTAAAATTGGTGATATGGGTTTTGATGAAGTTTATTTATTTCTAAGCACTCCAACAGATTCATTTTTCTGCCTTTGTCACATTTATCACATCTTATAATAAAAAGATGATTTTTACTTGATAGGATTTACAATATCTTAAATGTCAAATTCTTTGACCGCATGGTTTATCGTTCACGGAGATGTTTATACCCAAAACATTCCCTGAATGTTTCAATGCTCTAGCTCTTTCTGTTCGAAAGTTAGCGTGTTTACAGACAGAACCGGCCGGACAAAATTACTTTTAACTTTGAGACAATCTTGGGCTTAAATGGAAAATTACAGATATTTGAGCGGAACGATAGTACGCTGTTCCCTGGAACAAGCGCGCAAAAATGTAGACGTGTCAATTTTTGATGGTAAAGCATTGAGAGAACATAAATAAAATGGAGGTAAGTCGTTCACAGAAATAAAAAGAGAACGTGCAGATATTTTTACTCACTTGTTCATTGTTTTCAGTCTATTCTTGATATTAGTGAAGTTTGGTCTATCTCCAGGGTCTTCATTCCAGCACTTCCTCATCAACTGGGCAATTTCGTCGTCGCATTGGGCGCTCTCTAGAGAAGGTCTCAAAAGTTCTCCGTTATTGTTGCTACTTGAACCCTTGCGAACGTTTTCAACGATTTCTGAAAAGAAAAACACCTGTAGGTTTTCAATGACTAACTGAGGGATGTGAAAATGTTGTGTAACACGTAATTATATTATAAGTGTATCTGAATAAATATTGAATAAGTTTGTACTCGATAAAAGTTGATATTAAATTTAAATAGAAAAACAGATTATATTTTATAGACAGACATAATGAAATTCAATTTCTGTACTATATATTGGAATATCAGCAATTTCACAAAAATAATATAACTCAATTTTTGGTCAGGACAACATTGTTTCTTATGTTTCAGTATATTGTATAGTAAAATTTGAATATTAAAACAAATTGAAATATGTTTATCTTCTACAATTTTAATTTGAAAAAAAATTTTTATTCAAAAAACTTTTAGAATTAAATTAATGTCTAAAACAAGCACCGCTTACATTTAATAGACGTATATAATCGAAACTCAATATATAATGTCAAATGGAATAAATAAACCCACAGATATACGAAACTCATTAAAATTAATAAATAAATATTTAAAGGGGACAAAATTTTGTTTCTGGACTTACCTTTAAGAACACCAATTGCCTTTTAAAAACATGAACACACTTAAAGGATTTAATTCTAAAAGTTTTTTGAATAAAAAATTTTTTTGAAATTAAAATTGTAGAAGATAAACATATTTCAATTTGTTTTAATATTCAAATTGTTATTTTTCTTCTATCAAGTAAAAAGCCTTTCTATTTTATTGTATAGTAAGTTATATTCTATATTTCTATAAAATACAACTGTGTTTCTGAGACATTGCATTGATCTTTTTTAAATTAATTTATTAATATATATTGAGGTAACAGGATATTTTTTATTAATTTTTAATTAATATCACCAAAATGAATATTCGACAGCAGAATTTCTCTAGAAAAAATATTACACAAACAAAACATCAACTGTGAAGCGCCCATCTGACAAACGCAGTATTACATAATTTGAAGAAATGAGAAATAGTGAAAACCACTGACGTTAAGTTGGAAGCTTTTTAGCGTTTGTTTAATGGTCCATTCCCCTGAAAATTTCATCTTCAGGTAGGCTGATGAAGGGATTATCTAAAATTATATTTGTTTTTTGAAAATATAGTGCACATTTTTTAGAGTTTTTTGAAATAATTTGTTCGAATATTTAAATGTATTAAATATTTCAAATAAATTATATTCTTTGGGAAGTCCTTCAAGTGTGTTCATGTTTTTATAAGGCAAGTAGTATTTCTTAAGATAAAACCAGAAACAAAATTTTGTCTCGTTTGAATATTTATTTATTAATTTTAATTACTTTCGTATATCTGCTGGGTTATTTATTTCATTTGACATTGTATATTGAGTTTTGATTATATACGTCTATTAAATGTAAGCGGTGCTTGTTTTAGACATTAATTTAATTCTAAAAGTTTTTGAATAAAAAATTCTTTTGGAAATTAAAATTGTAGAAGATAAACATATTTCAATTTGTTTTGATATTCAAATTTTGTTATATTTCTTCTATCAAGTAAAAAGCCTTTCTATTTTATTTTATATATAATATATAATTATATTTTGGCTTCAATAAATCTCTTTATACGGTGTCAATGGATTTAGGTAAACCTTAAAATAACTCACTTTGTTCTTTGATTTTGTTAGAACATAGATCAATCTTGAATATATAGTTGATCTGTAGTTCGAAGCTTAAGTCTTTTAACACGTGAGTGATGTAGGTTATGTTTTTGATTTTGATATTTGGATTATTAAAAACGGCTGATGAAGGGATTATCTAAAATTATATTTGTTTTTTGAAAATATAGTGCACATTTTTTAGAGTTTTTTGAAATAATTTGTTCGAATATTTAAATGTATTAAATATTTCAAATAAATTATATTCTTTGGGAAGTCCTTCAAGTGTGTTCATGTTTTTATAAGGCAAGTAGTATTTCTTAAGATAAAACCAGAAACAAAATTTTGTCTCGTTTGAATATTTATTTATTAATTTTAATTACTTTCGTATATCTGCTGGGTTATTTATTTCATTTGACATTGTATATTGAGTTTTGATTATATACGTCTATTAAATGTAAGCGGTGCTTGTTTTAGACATTAATTTAATTCTAAAAGTTTTTGAATAAAAAATTCTTTTGGAAATTAAAATTGTAGAAGATAAACATATTTCAATTTGTTTTGATATTCAAATTTTGTTATATTTCTTCTATCAAGTAAAAAGCCTTTCTATTTTATTTTATATATAATATATAATTATATTTTGGCTTCAATAAATCTCTTTATACGGTGTCAATGGATTTAGGTAAACCTTAAAATAACTCACTTTGTTCTTTGATTTTGTTAGAACATAGATCAATCTTGAATATATAGTTGATCTGTAGTTCGAAGCTTAAGTCTTTTAACACGTGAGTGATGTAGGTTATGTTTTTGATTTTGATATTTGGATTATTAAAAACGGCTGATGAAGGGATTATCTAAAATTATATTTGTTTTTTGAAAATATAGTGCACATTTTTTAGAGTTTTTTGAAATAATTTGTTCGAATATTTAAATGTATTAAATATTTCAAATAAATTATATTCTTTGGGAAGTCCTTCAAGTGTGTTCATGTTTTTATAAGGCAAGTAGTATTTCTTAAGATAAAACCAGAAACAAAATTTTGTCTCGTTTGAATATTTATTTATTAATTTTAATTACTTTCGTATATCTGCTGGGTTATTTATTTCATTTGACATTGTATATTGAGTTTTGATTATATACGTCTATTAAATGTAAGCGGTGCTTGTTTTAGACATTAATTTAATTCTAAAAGTTTTTGAATAAAAAATTCTTTTGGAAATTAAAATTGTAGAAGATAAACATATTTCAATTTGTTTTGATATTCAAATTTTGTTATATTTCTTCTATCAAGTAAAAAGCCTTTCTATTTTATCTTCAGGTAGGTTTTGAACAAAATGGGATCACATTTCATTCTGATAGGTTGAGTAGTTCAGTAAGGAACTATTGGGTAAATATGAAAAATATATGTGAATAATTTTTTTTAACGCGAACTGTTTTTCCTTTATAAATTTTATGATGAATTTCCGTCAGATAAGACTCAAAACAATCAAAAACTTAAACATTTGCAAATTCGAAAAACGTTGGCATCAATTAAACGTAGAAACAATGGTAAGTGGAATTATTAAGCTTTCACATGCCGGCAACTTGATGGATATATTAAATTCGAAATAAATGAACATGCTGATGTGATATCAGAGAGATTCAATTCATTTTACACATAACCAGAAAATTATTGACAATAAATCGGTGACTTTAAACGTGTACCAGGAAAAATAAATTATTTCATGACTTCACCGATGGAAATTGGCAGTCTATTAATATATCGTCCGATTTATCGGGAAAATTGACACTGAATAATATTTTCCATAAATTGACGTCTCGTATTTTGTTTGATATTGGAGCAATGTAACGTAATATGCAGTTTCGTGTTTGAAACCATTTCGATCCGGTATTTTTCTGTAAAGCATGTCAGGTTATCAATTGAAAAGAATATTCAATTTCAATGCCATGAAGTCTTATATACAGTGTGAAAACCACTTATGGAATAAAATTCTTTGTGTCCTTAGGTTAGAGAATTATAAAAAACACTGGGACACGTACACTTGGTGCGCTTTTTAAGCATAAATTTAAATATAAAGGGTGATTCGAGCAAGTCCAGCATAGTTTTATTTTAAATGGAATATCCTGTATATTTTTATATTTTTTAAAACTCCTTAACAACTTGATTTCAACTGATACATGGTCTATTATGTATAATATCGAGTTAAGTAATAATGAAATTAATAATTTATCAGGCGTTAAATAATGAATTTTTTTAAATAACCTAAATACCGTCTTATGAAATTTCTAAACTATCAATTAAGTTGGGGAATTTTCTAAAATCAGTTCTCGATACACTCATGGATCTTGGTTTTGTAAACATTTTTTGTCATGAATACCTAAAAAACTATCTTCATATGCCGATAAATAAAGAAAATCTGGGAATAATATGAACTGTTGTCGGTCCGATGTTACAGTGTTGAGATTTACATTGAAATAGTAAATTCCTAATTGAAAACGTATTTTTTGAAGAAGTAATATTAAAATATTTAACTGAGACTCACCGAATTGAGATTTTATTGATAATCGGTCACGGGGATAATTGCAGAAGTCAAGTTGGTGCGGCCAACTTATTTATTCATTTTTTTCTTATCTCTAGAAACAGTACTTTTCCAAAACCGTAAATGAATTAGTCTCTTAGCGCTATTTCTAGGTGATCAAACTCATACAATACGCCTTATCCTGCATCCGAATCACATAAATATGTCCGGTCACTAGTAAATTTTCTACATCTGTATTCTGAAAGAAGAATACATGGAAGCTGATAATCTCTTGTGTTATTTTTCAGAAGTTAATTCATCCATTATGTTATATCATGAACTTTTAAGCTTTTCATAAAGAGCCATTAGTAAATTTTGAACAAGCTCGATACAGAGTATGTCTAGTGCTTTAACAGAAAGCCAAATCATTCAATAGGTATTATAGAACACCAACCGAACGTACCTATTTAACGTGCAGAACACAGTGTAATGGTCCAGATTTACAAGCCTATAAAAACTACAAATCACTATTCACAGTCGTTTGGGAAATGCTCGGCGCCAGGATATTCCTTCCACAACCGAATACTCATGGCTATCTCCCGTTTTATTCATCATCATGTTCATTTCAGCTATTAGCTCATCTATTTTTCTGACAGGGTTTTCCACTCGCAGTCAATGGGGACATCGAAAATCGCTACCTAGTCCGATAGATTTTCCTCACGCAAAAACGAAAGTACTTTTACAATAAAACTAGGACTCAATAAGCCAAATTCCTCTTGGAAAATGAGGAATCGAAAAAGGAAATTATTCTGGTCTACTATCTCGATGTTTCAGTACATGAATTAGGTGGATTTCACTTCGGAACTAAGAAATAATCTTCAGGTTTCAATCTATTAAACTCTGCTTTCAAATAGATCCAATTCAAGAAACGAATGAACGAAAATAGTTTTCAATAATAAATAAACCTAGTACAGGTATTCTAAAATAAATATATGATATTAAAATGGGAAATCAAATTTTTTTGATAACCCATACCGAAGGATTATTAAAATTAATTTGAACTTCCAGCTTGGCAAAATTTATGAATGAAATGAAATAACAAATTACTTTATTTTCTATCACTTTTATCAACTTAATATACAGTGACTCGAGTTTCGTAGTGTTTCCTACGTTTTCAAACTGAATAAAACAAATTGTATCCTAACTATTATACATATATGTTGAAGGCTTTGGCTGGTGCAAAACTTCGAGAAGTAGGGTGTGTCGATTCGTTCAAAATGTTACAGAAAGCATTTGTGGGCTCTGCTCTATCAGAAATTCAAAAGTGGTCGTGAAAAGTGCGAAGATTTGCCTCGTTCTGGATAGTTTTTGACATCAAATACCGAAGCTAAGGTCGAAATTGTGAAGAAAATTTTACATGCATGAAAATTGCTATGTGAATATTTAAATTATTTCGTTTTGCACAAAATAAATAATGAATGACCATACGGATTTATGCGAATCCTAATATTTAACAAACTCAAATAACACCTGTTAGCCACTGAAATAGTTCAATAAATGAAGATTCTTCAAAAGCCCTTTAAAATTTCCCAAAATTATAAACCTTTCGAATTGTGCAGCCCTTTAAATAATAATTATAGGGAAGTAAATTTATCTCATTCTAGATATTCCACTTCCACAACCTTCAATTTTCTTTCCTCAGCGGTATAATTTGAAGACCCACTTGAATATTCGAGGCATGCAAACTCATTCAATATCAACACCACTCTCAAAATAAGAGTTACATAATTTTGAACTCCATCAGTGATGATGTTGCACAAAAGCTTAGAACCCCAACTGCCGGAAAAATTCTGTGGAAGGCGGAAAATTTCATAGTTAATGGTATCTTGTGTACCTGAGATATTCCGAGACTTTACATTGTGTTCCAAGAAAATGATTCCGGTTTCTGACATTAATTCACTAGGGTCGAACAATTTGAATATAACATGAAATTTAATAAGAAATTACTATTACTTTCTTATAAATTGAATATATACAGTGACTCGAGTTTTAGTGTTTACTACATTTTCAAACTGAATAAAACAAATTGTATATTATTATATATACGTTGAAGGCTCAGGATGGTGCAAAACTTCGAGAAGTGGGGTGTGCCAAAAGTCTGTCTGCTCATTCAATAGTTTTATTGTTGAAACGTGTGTTTAAATATTTCAATGGATTCCAGGATGTCTAGTTTTCTTTCTTTCGCTTCCAGGTGCAATATTTCAAGATTGTGAAATTCTGGGAAGATATAATTGGTTTCGAAAAAATGTTTTGCCAAATTAGAATGATCTTTATGGTTCCTAAATAAAGATTGATGTTTTTTTAATTTTTTTTTGGAAAGATCTTCAGATCAGATAAAAATGTGAGGTTATATGAAATTTAATACGAAATAACGTTGAATGCATGGAACAAATAAATTATACATGAAAAAGAACCTTCTTTATATACGAAATTCGAATTTCCTTTGACCGAAAATATCACATTTCCTTTGGTGGATTCAAACAGAATCTGGACAAAGTAGGTGAGCATATTTATATCTTAATAGAACGGAAATTCGACAAGAATTCGGCTACTTTATGTGAACATTTGAAATTGAAAACATTCACTAGGATCTAATTCATGGCCATTTTTTATTGTAAAATAAGAAATTTTCGTTGTGTAATCTGCAGCGCTTTTTTTGTTGTCGTATCGAAACAGATCCGATGTCTTCTAGCTCATGAGATGAAGGGTGTAAGGGGTGACAGCATATATTTCAGCTGACCCAAATTACAACCTCACCTGCACGGGGTACACTCTGCTATAATAGAAACCAACGAGGTTCTGTCGAACGAGTGATTACCAGTATGAAGAATACCCTCTGGTTACCCTACAGCTGTTGTAAGAGGAGCTGACAAGAGTTTGGGCACCTTCTTGTCCTTGGGAGGAGAAATCCTTCCTAAAGCCGGATGAGAAGGCAACGGGAAACCACTGCATTAAAGGTCTCAAAGAGATCCCGAGAAAAATCAAATCATGGCCCCGAGTCCTCGGCAGCCCTTCAGTGGACAGGGATTGCTAAGAATCCCCGGGTCGGTCGTGAGAAAGATACCAACACGGAATGTAAGAAGTTGGTTTGCGAGCAGAAAAACACATAATACGATCAGAGAGATGAAGAGACTCGAAATAGATATTTTGAGTATCAGTGAGATACGTTGGTCGAAGAGTGGATTGGTGAGAGTGGAAGATCATTGCATTTATTACTCCGGAAATGATGATTCGCGACACTTCAATGGTGTGGGCTTTCTGGTGGGGCTAGTATAGGTAGATCAGTCAAAGGTTTCCAGCTGATCTCCGACAGGGTGTGGATATTGCAGCTCAATACAACGCCGATATTCAACCAATGTCATACAAATGTATGCTTCGAAATGTGATGATTCTGACGACAGGGTGGAGTTTTTTTTTACGACAAAAGAGCACTGGTATTAACCAAATACTTCGAAGTAATTATAATCATGGGCGATTTTAATGCAAAATTAGGTAAAGGTTGTAGAGAGGACATCGTAGCAGATTATGGTTTAGGTACACCACATGAACGAGGTGACCGATTGATACAATTTTGTCAGGAAAATGATTTAGCTGAACAACCAGCAAGGCGTCTGTAAACATGGACCTCTAATGCAGATAGAAATGTGCACAATCAAAAAGACTTCATCATTATTGACAGAAGACCTACCCTGGAGCTGATGTCTTCACGGACCACTCATTTTTGGTCGCTATGTTGAAGTTTACGCTTGAAAAAACTGCGAAATATTAAAGACTTAATTCCAAACTGTTAGAAATTTACGTGGAAATTTCAATATAAATGAAATGTCCTCACGGAAAATTATAGATCGATTTGTGAAGCGAGTTCGTTAAACTGGATCGTTATTTGATAAAACAACCTGTTCACGTTCTCGTCCAGCAAGCACACCTGCAAACATTGCTGCTGTAGCCCAGAATACTTCTGGAAATTCAACAACGTCAACTCGTCATCATGCTCAATACCGAACATTACTCGCATTTCCCTCAGGAGAATTTTGTATAGAGACCTCGGCTTATAAAGTTCAACTAGTGCAAGAAGTGAAGCCTCATAACCATCTGATGCGTTTCTATTTCGCTAAATGGATTAATGATCGCATGGCCGAAGTTGAGCGTTTTCCCAGAAAAATCATCTTTAGCGATGAAGTTGTGATTTAACTCCATTGGACTCCTTTTTGTGGGGATCCGTTAAGGTTATGATAACCATTCATAAAAGATTGATGTCTTGAAACACGAAATACCATTCATAAGATTGATCCCAAAACAATCGACAATGTACTAAAAATTGGGTTGATCGGATGGCGGTCATTTAAATGATACTGGTTTTCATTTGTTAATGTCAAGGTTGAAACTTTTTAATAAACTCATACCTTTGATAAAATATTCATCAGTTTTTCATTTATAGCCGATCAAAAATGCAAATTTCAAATGGACCATCCCTCGTTTCCACAGTCAAATTTTAACATTGCCAGACTCTCTCTATATCAAAGAAGAATCCATTTAATTCCAACACATACGGAACGAATTCCATTCCGTCATTATTAAGTTCAGATAATTGCAATTTACTCAACAGATTGCTGAATTCGCTACGGAAATTCAGAGATTATTAGTGTTCCTAAATGGGTTGAACTACATATTGCATTTGATGTCGCCAATTAACCGGTTCAAGCGTCAACTAATTTCGAAATATTCACTATCGTATCATATCCAATCAAAATTTATTTCTAGACAAGAATGATAACAGGTAGGAAATTTCGTATCTGTCAACCTCTTCAACCGCATATATTTCGATTATGCTAGTTCCCAATTCGTTACTTCCATCCCCGATATAATTTATAATAAAAGCAAACCTATTGTATTGTACATTGATTATAGATGATTCAAGAGACTCCTTAATTGGCAGAATTTCCTGAGAAAATGTATATATTTTATGCACTGTTTTCATGTGGGTATTATCAGATGCTAGTTGGACAGAAGTTATAGAAACTGACATCCCACTCTAACACCTTGCAGAAATTTTCTAACTATTCGGGTAGTACTTAGAATGTTTTTTTCTGTGAAAAAATGCAATCATGACATCAATATCCAAGCACAACATTTTTGTATTTTCAGGTGAGTGTGCTTCCACCAATCTATTAGAGATATTATTGACCGGAGGACATTAATCCCTTTCATGTTGTAAAGCTCTTTCAACTGAGACGCCAGTTTACCGTATTGCGTGATTTCTTCCGTGTAGGTTTTAAAGATATTATCGTCTGCCGGGATTGTGAAGCCTACCAACATACAAGTTTGTTTTTCTGAATCAAAGAGTGTAATGCCAGGCGTAATATCCATCACATCTGAATCCCAACAGAGTCATTAAGTTTACTCTGTAATAGAGTTTTCGAAACACACAGGTGATTAGAAGCATTTTCTTGAAGCAAACCAAGTTTTAGGGTCATCTGTTGGTGTTAGATCTTGTCCATGGCATTAAGTCTTTTAAAGTTGTCTCTTGGGGCCAATATAGGGTATAAAGGAATCACATGCTGGATAGTTTAAGCTACCTGGATCATTGGCGATATCAGTCTGAAGGTACGTCCAGCTAAACAATATGTTTCTGGTACATCTTAGTGAAGCAGCCTGCTAGCAAAGTAGGATCTGCTAAGGATCCTCGGAAGAGCACAGATAGGGTTCCATGGACGATGATGTGTCTCACTGGTAATTATGTAGTTTATCACAATCGAGATTGCCCAATTATTAGATTATTTTAGAACCCTACTACGTCGTCTCAGAAATGTCAACTTTGCTCATTTAAACATTCGTTCGTCATATGTGGTTTTTTCAGAGCATATTCCACATTATGAGTAGCCTTCAGCTTGAGATTATTATTTTTGAAAGAACATCCTATTATCTCTTTATCATCTAACTCTTTCATTATATCGACGTATACCCTTGATCTTTTGCTTCAGGTATTAAGGTAAGTATGAAGGGTTACTTTTTTCTGAACGCAACGATTCTATTTTCTAAATTTTTTTCCAGGAAGGATATGCAGTCGATTTCTGTACTCTATTATCACATATACAGAGTGGAAACCACTTATTGAATATCTTTGTGTCCTTATGTTGGAGAATTATTAAAAACACTGGAATATGTCAACTTTTAAATTCAGGGTGATCTGCGCAGGTCCAGCATAGTCCGTCCTATTTATTTTAAATGGAACATCCTGTATATTTCTATATTTTTCAAAGCACCTTGAAAACCTAACTAATGCATGTCTATTATGTATAACACCAGGTGAAATAATTAAATTGATATTCATAACGCATCAATTAATGGTATTTTTCAAATAACCTTATGACTCATGAAATTTCTGAACTAACTATCAATTAAGTTGGGAAAATTTCTAAAATCAATTCTCGATACGCTCATAGCTCTTGGATTTGTTAACAGTTTTTGTCATGAACACCTAAAATACCATCTACATTACGGGGATAATTGAAGAAGAAAAGTTGAAGTGGCAAACTTATTTAACCAGAGGTATCCTAATTTGCTTAATATTTCACAAGGAACTCCGTCTGAAATTCATGCACAATTCCGAGAACTTGGACATGACAAATTACCAAAAAAGTGGGTTTCATGTAACAGAATCAATATGTCCATAAAATAGATACCGCCTCTCTAAGACTTTATTAATTTCTGAAATTCAAAATGTAATTTTGACGAAGCCACAGTGTTGGCAAAACACTTGTCGTTAAATAATAAATTGTGAAAACAATCTCTATTATTTTATTTAATCAAAATGAATTTCCTTCGAGTAAGGACCGATTGAATAATTTTTTTTATTTTTTCTTTGAAGGTGACGAAATGTTCTGTTTTTATATTTAAATTATAAGAATGATATGGCAAAGAAATGGAATAATGAGTGTTTATTACAGACGAACTGTGGAGAAAATCTGAGAAATTCACTCAGAAAGCGGGAAACTTTGTGTGAAATATGAACTGTTTTTTTTATAATATAGCCACTGTGCTTGCCTTGCTGAAAATTCGAATGAAAGAGACGGTTTTCGCTTTATTCTTATTGGAGTTCAAAAAAAGTGCTCAAAACTAATGAGGAAATATCAAAGAGCTTCGAGATTCTTGTTTACAAAGAGATGAAAAGAAATATATCGCGGAAATCATAAAATATTCCTTTATTCGAATAACTCTATCAGCGTTTAAAATTCAGTAGAGCGAATTTTCAATCGAATGAGACGTAATACCATTTTCTCTCTTTGTTCAGGAAATGGAAATGTATATTTCTTTTCGCTTTTTCTGTGAAATTCGGATTTATTTAAACTAAAGAATGAGATGGTTCACGTTGCGCTATACTTACGTTTCATTATTTCAAATGAGAAAAATAGTTATTTAGATGAATATTTCAGAATGAAAATAAAAAGAATATGTCAGGTTGAGATCCAACAAGGGTGTATGAAGGCTAGAAGAAATATGAATAAGGTAGACAAATAAAGTTGGCTTAAGTTTCATAAAACTTTAATTTATGTTGTCGACATATATGTTTTGGGTTTCAACCCATTTTCAAAACTAAAGAGAATTCACTTATGCAATTCATATATTTTTCGGACAACAGATGGATGTGACGGGTTTTTAACAGTAAGGTATACCTGCTGACGAAAAGTTGGACCTACTAGAATACCTGGAGATCTCTTCGGCTCATAAAAAACATTTGACGATAAACAATCAGTTGAAATTTCATCTGACATCTGTTAATAACTAGTTCCTTCGAAAAATAAGCAAATATCGCCAACAGATAAAACTTACTGTTAACTACCTCAAAAAAAAACTCCTTCACTTCTTTCTGTTGTCCGACATATATAAATTGTAATAGAGGTAAATTCTCCTTATTTTTCAAAATGGGTTGAAACCCAAAACATATATGTCAACAATAATATTATAAATTAAATTTTTGTGAAACTAAAGGCAACTTTATTTGTTTTCCTTATTAATATCCAAAATGTTTCATCAAATAATTTGGGAGAAATCAATATATTTAATCTAGAAGAAATAGATACACAACCGTTAATGCCAAATAAAGGAGACGATATTTAATTCTTACAATTTTCTTTGTAGCCATTAATATATTGTTTCTACAGGTTCAAATTCAATTTAAAAAAATATTGATCCAAATTATAGTTATACAGATACACTCATAATTCGGTATGCGAATGTATACAGCAATTTTAAGAAATGAACATTTCTTATAGGAGCCAAAATGTAATGAAATGAGAGTTCGACCTCTCAAAATACAACTCAATTTTAATTTCACACCTGAAATCCATCGCCATGATAAGTTTATAAAATTCAGTTCCCATGATGTCATCCATATGTGTTCAGTAGTCACAAGATACATTAAAAGAACATTTTTCGGTTACTGGGTAGCTATTCTGTCTATAATCAAGAGAATATGTGACGTAGACACTTTCTCGATATGAGAGGGCGCCAACGGCGAGCGGAGAATTTCTTACCCCTTTGGTTATTCAATAGAGGGCAATCAAATACTTTCAATACGTGACAGACCTATCCCAGCCAAAGAGTAAGTCTTCACTTTCCAAACTTTAGCTTCAAGGATACTCCGTTCACGTATCTATACGATTTTTATTCTTTTGCAAAGTCATACTGATGAGCCTTTATCTTCAAATGAGAACCAAAGAGCGGAACGCACATATCTTTCCTGAATTAGTAAGTGTGTAATTCTTCATTCAGGAGCCTTCAAATAACTTCATCCACAACGAGGAATATGGGATAAACCAGCTTTAATCCATTTAGCTCCAAGATACTTCGAATATTCATAATACATTGAAGGTTCCATTTTCAGGTATGAAATATCCGGATAATCGCATATGATTGTGACTTTCTTTAACGGGGGTTGAACTCGTCAAAATGAACCATATCAGAATTCGTGCACAGAAATGTTGCAGAATAAAAGACATACGGCCACTAAAAAGTCTCATTAATTTTAATTTCGAAATCGAGAGAAATAAAAGATGATATGATGGCCATTTTATTGAGTTTGCTGTGCTTTCATTTCAGGATTCTTGTTGACATTTCAAGTTGAATCGGAATCTTTTCATGTGCAGCGAATTAACTGATTTCTAGGAAATTTTGCATTAGAATCACAAAATATTTTTCTAGGTTTTAAATATCAAATTCTGAAAATTACCCAAAAAGCGATATATAGTAAAAAAATACATTTCCAGCACAGATTTTCTTCAAAGTGTAAAGTTAGCTTGAGATTTCTTTAAATGCCGTCGGAAAAATGTTTTTAATTGAATCGATCCGTACTTAATGGAAAATTACTTCAATTAAATAAAATAAAATCAAAAAGATTATTTCCACAATGTACTATTAAGGACAATTGTTTCACCAACACTGTAATTTTGTCAAGTTTACATCTTGAACTAACTCTAAACAGTGGCGGTACAACTAACTAACAATTTTCGGTAATAAGATAAGAAAAACATTCTAAAAAGGGGATACAAATAACTATAAATTCACAGAAATACCGATAAAGAAAAATATGCGAAAAAAAGGGATATAAATAACCATAAAATATTTTGGAGTCAATTATCTACTACCTCAATAAGTAAAAATATTCAACAATGGGGATTTTGCAACATTTGCTTGGTCGTTAAGAAGAATTTTAAGATTCTTGTATCTACTAATTTCTACTGCTTCCTAATATTAAATTACCAATTATTAAAAACATATATAAATCTGAAAAAAATTTGATTATAGGAAATCCTGTAAGTCCGTTATGAATGAATGATGTTGAATATAAAATCCACCAAGGAAATATTTCAAACTATCATTTTTAACCGGGAAAATCTATCCGATTATTGAATCCGCGGGTAATAATCTCCAGAATCATAAGAAAATCGTATTTAGTGGTAACTCAATACAAACTATTATCTGAAAAAAACGTACATATCGAATTTCAAATAAAGCAAAAGCAGAGAGTAATTCAATTCGCCTGTCATGAGGCATACTCTTGGGACACGATTGGACTAGAAAGTACTTGAGGCATTCAGTCAGAAGACAAATTCTCATATATATTCTTTATTTCGAGTTAATGCGATCTATCGGGACAGGCAGCATCTGACTCGGCTCTATTTGATCTAATTAGCCTCATTTCCGAACCAGTCCTGCTTATACAGTCAACAGACAGAATTGTTGAGGATGCCTGTTGACCCGAATTCTATTGTCTCAGTTTCCAGCAGTTCTGGTGGAAATCCACAAAATATCGAGTGACTTATTCAACCTGTAAAATATTATATCATTTTCACAACTTAAAGTGGAAATTTACTGATTATCGATTTAATAAATAATATACATATAGAATAGTAAATAGGTTTTTTTTTACTTGAAAGAAGACATATTACAATATTTTAAATATCATACAGATTCATTTTGCTAATCTCACTACAAATTTTAATTTTCTGAAAAAAATGAATTATGAATAAATACTTGAAGAATACAAAATTTTGTTCGTACCAATGTATTATGAAAACCAAATTCCTTTCCAATAATGCACAACATAACCTAAAGAATTTCTTCAAAAATAACTCTTTTTAAAAAACTTCCTTCAAAAAAATTCCAAATACATGTAGCTCGTCTTCAAAAAGGGCATTTGGAATTACCAAAAAAAAATTTATAATAATAAAATGAAAATTAAAATTTGTAGTGAGGTTACCAGAATAAATCTGTGTGATAATCAAGATATTGTAATGTGCCTTCTATCAAGTAAAAAAACCTCCTTTCATTATTTTATTTCATATATAATAATTATATTTTGGTTTTTCTTCCTCTTATACATAGTATCATTTGGATATAACTGAGTCCTTAAAAATACCTTACAAACTTTGTGTAATTGCTGTGTCGAACATAGATACAAAGGGTTTTGATATTTAAAAAATCACAATATTCTAAGTTTGTTGATGGAAAGACATGTGGTTTTAGTTGGGTAAGATATATTTCCATTGATTATTTTTATTTTTTGGATACGAAGTTGGACTGACGAGCTATCGATGTAGTAATTCCAAATGGTCTCTTTGAAGATGTGCTGCATATTTTTGAAATTTTTTTGAAGAAACTTTTTTAAAGAGAGTTATTTTTCAAGAAATTCTTGAGGTTCTGTGGTGCATTTTTGCAAAGGAATTTGGTTTTCGTAATACACTGATACGAAATAAAATTTTGTATACTTCAAGTATTTATTTGATATTTTTAACAAAATTTGAATATTGAAACAAATTGAAATATGTTTATCTTCTACAATTTTAATTTCAAAAAAATTTTTTTATTCAAAAAACTTTTAGAATTCAATTAATGTCTAAAACAAGCACCGCTTACATTTAATAGACGTATATAATCAAAACTTAATATAAAATGTCAAATGGAATAAATAAACCAACAGATATACGAAAGTCATTAAAATTAATAAATAAATATTTAAAGGAGATAAAATTTTGTTTCTGGTCTTACCTTTAAGAACACCAATTGCCTTTTAAAAAAAGGTAAGACCAGAAACAAAATTTTGTCTCCTTTAAATATTTATTTATTAATTTTAATGACTTTCGTATATCTGTTGGTTTATTTATTCCATTTGACATTATATATTGAGTTTTGATTATATACGACATTAATTTAATTCTAAAAGTTTTTTGAATAAAAAATTTTTCTGAAATTAAAATTGTAGAAGATAAACATATTTCAATTTGTTTTAATATTCAAATTTTGTTATATTTCTTCTATCAAGTAAAAAGCCTTTCTATTTTATTTGATATTTTTAATTAATAATTTATAATTTCTTTGTATTCTTTTTTTCCTTTTGGTAATGTGTAATGAGTGTTAATTCTATATGTCTACTAAATTGAAACTGTGATTTCTAGGACATTATTTAATTTGATTTTTTTTTTAAATTCTTATAAAATTAGAATTTAAAATTTGTAGTGAGGTACCAGAATAATTCTGTATGATATTCAAGATTTATACATATAGAATTAATAAATAATTGAATAAATATTGTTTTATTGGAATCCGATGAAACTACCCCTGAAATAACATAAAGTTATAATTCAATCCTCTTTATGCTTTTAACGTTGTGTCTCAAAGAAACACGTTTCTGCTCATGACTATTCATTCTATGCACGTTCAGGTACCAAAAATGTAAACCTGCATACACGTGTTATGAAATTCCGAGACAGTAGAAGGAATTGGTGTGCAAATATTATTTAAATACGTTTAATATTTTCGATTTATATAGATCCGTATGGTCATTCTTTATTGTCATTATGAAAATTTCAACAGACTTCAAATAATTGAGCTTTCTGCCTTTACATTTTAGAATTTTTAGATAGTATAGTGTACAAAAAGGGTAGTTATATTGTATACAATCGGTTGCAAAGGTAGAAGTTTAACAGTTGTTTGTGAAATTCAGTTTAATCTCGTTTAATTTTGTCTTGAATAAATCTTCTGTCTGTCGTATGTACCTTTTTTGTAAGTTAAACACATTAATTGACGACTTCCATTTGGCTTGAATCTTCTGCATTAAACAATAAGGATGTTATTTTGATTTATGGTTTATAAGAATAATTGATATCTAATTTTGCAAGACCATAGGTCACCTTTCCATTTATGTTACCGGAGTACGATTAAAATATTCTGAAACAATCTCATACTTGAAGCTAGAAATTTTAAATTTTCTCGATCTTTCATGGAGTATACTATACTGTATAAGCAGTTCTTAAATAAGACTAATGGGTTCATGTATTGATTATCTCATAGCGTGGACAATCATAGGTATTTGTCGACATTATAGGATCTAAAATTCATGAAAATGAGATTTCCGACTTCCTACGCTTCACAAAGAATGAAGAATATCTCCGTTGTCTTCAGCAGAACGGCTGATAGTGGGAAAAATTGATGCGAGATAGAAAAGAGAATTCGCCAATATAGCCGGGGGAGAATCTGGAGAGAAAAAATGTTGTACACCATGTCAACAGGGTCGGTTCGAGGACGTGATAAGTTAAATTCGAAAGCGTGTAATGAGATTCCGTTGTAGTAGACAGCTAGCTGTGTAATTATGACATTTTATTTCTTATTTTTAAAGTTATCACTCACATAACCACATTCTTGTTGAAAAATTCCAGATAAATTAAGAGTCAATATATTCTGGAAACCTCTATAAAATGATTTATATCTGAATTAATACACTTTGTCTAGGAAAACTTTTTTTACTGATATAACTTTCATGAAATCTCAAGAATTTTCGATAAATTGAAGTAAAAAATAATGAAATGCCTAGATAAAATCTAAGTACGTACTCATAAAACTAAATCATTATGTATATTCAGCAAGCTAATGGAGTTAAATCTAAATATTCTTACCGAATTTAACTCATTCAAATCAGAATATTCTGATTTCCAATTTATCAAAAACTTTGACACTATCATTAATTCATAATTCCAAATATAAATTTGGATTTGCACAGTTTCAACGCTTTTTGAAATTCCGTTCACATTATTTCCACTCACGTAAATTGTATTTAACAGAATGAGAATCCAATCATTGTTATTTTATTATTTGCTGGTCAAATTCGTTACGCCTGTTAAGAAGTGGTCAACTGCCCATTCGCCATTTTGTAGCACTTGAAATTTACTAATCATCTCTACAAACAAAAAACAAATTTTTGAATCTCTACCTAAAATGATATAAAAATTTTACTCAGAATCCGGATATGTAATAATATACCGTGCATTCTCTAAACAATATACCATTTTGGTATTAAGCACCTAGTTATCTTTTGTTCCTTCGCCATTTTGTAACACTGATCTGTTGGGTCGTAATAATTTGGTAGTTAATCATAAGTGGGATGAGCTTTTGGGAGTAACTTAATTTAACTACCAAAAATTTGGACGTTTGCAGTTTTGAATCAAACTTGTTCAGAAAATCTTCTACCACTGAAATAAGCATTCTCACATTCGCTATATTCTACGTCAATATTCTATATTTTGTTCAGATTCCTTTATTTCTTTTTGATGCTGTGAAATGTTTGATAATTCTATATATTTTATAGAAAAAACAGTGCTTCTGACATTTGATGATTTTATTGAATTTATTTCAGAATTTTAAGGATTTTTTTAATTAAAATTTGTAGATTTGTGACAAAATTATTTTGCTGGATATTTAAGATATTGAAATAACACCCTTTGAAATAATAAACCCTTTCAATTATTTCCACAATCTTAATTGAATTTCGTAACATATCTCCGTATTTTTGCATTTTCGTAAGGAAATATCATTCTTCTCACTCTTCATGTCTGTATTCTTGGAATTTCAAGGATGACTTTTTAGATATAAATAATCCCCAACGATTACATCTGTCCTACAAAAAATTCGTGGAAGAATTCCATTCTTCCTTCATTGGAAAGAAATAACGTAGTGACTTGATATTTTTATTTAGAACATAAATACAAATATAAAGTTCATAAATATCAAAATTCATTTCTTAGATATTAAAATATGCTCATTTGAATTTTTTTTCTTTCAATACTCATCTATCCATCTTACTGATAACTATTTGAATATTGAAAGAATTAAAGCATTGGAAATGTGAGAGCAATTATTTCAATTAATTTTCAACTGTCAAAAATAGTTTGCTCGATTTAGCTAAAAATCAATATATTTGATACGAAGAATATGGAGTGTCCAAATAATTATCTTTATAGTCTTTTAACTACAAGAAAAAATAAATTTTTGGAACCGAATAATTCTATGATTTAGAATGATTTTTCTCACAAACAATCTACTCGTTACTATAAATTTGTGCTTCCATTGATATTAAATTCGAGTGAAAAAA
Source organism: Megalocaria dilatata (assembly GCA_034642435.1). Taxonomy (NCBI): domain Eukaryota; kingdom Metazoa; phylum Arthropoda; class Insecta; order Coleoptera; family Coccinellidae; genus Megalocaria; species Megalocaria dilatata. Next base: position 44,198,190 of record CM067863.1, on the reverse strand, counting down.
GACACACTCAGATACAATCACCAAATTTTTTTGGCACTTTTTTGGTCACATTTTTCAGGTGAAAACAAATTTTTTTTTGGAGAAAAATTTTCACAGAAATTTTTCACCAAAAAAAATTTTTTGAAAAATTTTTAAAAAACAATTTGAGAAATTTTTCAAAAATTTTTGTGAAAATTTTTCTCCCAAAAAAAATTTTTTTTTGGGTAAAAATGTTGAAAAATTTCCTAAATTTCGGAAACATGACATTTCCTGAGAAGTTATACTTTCGATAGATTCAAGTTGTTTCATAAAACTTTGTTCAACACAGCGAGTCGTTGATTTTGGATTATTATTTGGTCCAAAATTGTGGAAAATGTAATATGATTTGAACTTTCTAGGGCAATCAGAGTTTTATCAGAGTGATATATTCATTCTCACAATTTATTTTGATAGTCAGAATGAAAATAAAATATTTGCATTATAAATTAGTGAAATTCGTTAAATTTTTTGTGTGCGAGGGAATGAAGTTCTCGTAAGTATTTTCATAAATTTTGAATAATACTAGTCCACTGTTTTCTGTCTCCGATTTGAATGGAAAAGAAGAACTAAATTTCTCACAATAGGTGCTCTTCAATAATTATATTTAATAAAAATTGAAATTTAGTTATATTTATGTAAACATAATATATTGATAATAATTAATTAATATATTTTTTCATTTCATTTTTAATCTGATACAATCTGATATATTTGTCAAAATTGAAATTAAATCCTGAAATAACAGTTCATAAAAAATTAAATACGCTCAACGCAAATTGCATGGAAAATTTCCCTCATTTTTGCAAACACTGAGTTGGCAAAACCTTCAAATTAAAGATTCACTTCTAAAACACGTTTAACGATATGATATATTGATGTTATTAAATTTTCCCGGCCGATTCAATTCTAACAACGAAATTCCAAAAAACAGACAAACAAAGAAAGAACCGGCACAGATAATCCAGGAAACAATAAACGGAAAATGTATTTGTTTTGAATGTGTGAGCAGGAAAACGGTCGTAAGCACGCTTCATTCATTCATCACGATTGGTTGCTGTATTCGTAGCACAATGCAGCAAACGCATGAAAGCACGTGCTACAGATATACTCAACATATAACCTCAAAGTTAAATTCAAAGAACAAAAAAAAGGAATCGTGCAATTGAACATAATTGTTATTTACTCAAGTGCTTGAATCTTTCCTCCAAAATTGCATTACAGTTGTCGCAATTCAGGGTACAGTGAGGTCTACGAACTTCCAATAGGGGGCTGACTGCCCTTCTCGGGGATGTCGAAGTTGCCACTTCCTTTCCCCCTGATGTCTCGGAAGGAAGACACAAAGATATGGGGCTAACTGAAGACATGACACGACAGGCTTAGAGCATTGCTCCCGAAACAGAGGAGACGAGAGAAAACCACCCTGACGCACAGAAGGGTGAACGAAGACTGAACTGTAGAGTGAACTGGAAGCGAATTTGTTTCCAATGTTGCCGTAATACTGCTCAAATATTTGTCGTCCTCCACATACGCGTACCAATCGCTGTCCTCTTCATTATGGAAAATGAGGGAGGCTTTATTTATTTTTTGTTTCAACAGAAATCCGTTTAAAAATCCGACTTTGATTGTCTCGGTCTTTACTTGAGGGAAAGTCATCTTGAAATTCATAAATCACAAACAATTTTAGTTTCGAACTGTGTTGGCCTTTACTTTATCAAAATCCATTGAGCACTCAATTAAATAATACACATACAGGTTACGAAAATCAGTTTCGAAATATAGGATTTATAATGCATTAACAAGTGGAGGTATTGTTCCAGTCGCTCAGCACAATAATAACTTCATTATGTGTTATAAATGATGACGAATATTCAACTGGACTGTTCTTTGAATCTTACCCTACTATTTTCGACTGCCCAGAGTAGAGGGGGCGGTAATTCATCGCTTTGAATCGTCACGGCAACATCATTCAGATCCACCGATCTACGTCTAATGCTGCTTACATAGGCCCATGACAATGATTTAAAGACAAAATGAAAATAATTCTTCCTTGAAGAATGTACTTTTCATTGATGAGTCAACATTTTTTTTGAAAAAGAAACATATTATGTAATCCGTTGTACGATATTGGTCCCGAGAGAATCAGCACCGGAGTATTCCTATCAAAACTTAGTATCCTAAAAAACACAATGTTTGGACAGGCATTTTAGGAGATTTCATTATTTCATCGTTTCTTTTTTATCGACGGAAACTAAAATGCTGCCAAATATTCAGAGCTTTTACAAGCTGGAATTATTTCGACAGTTCTACAACTTGGTTGTAATGAATGAATGTATTCACTCGAAGTAACTGAAAAAAAATTAAATGTCACATATGAATTGAAGTTTTCTAACGACCGCCGACGGATTAGGTCTTTCCTGGTTTAAAAGTCTGAAATATACAGTGTGACAACCACTTATGGATTGTACCAACAGCTATTTCATTTCTGTTCAGTTTATTCATCATTATTTCGCAGGAACACATTCTACGATCTAGATAGTCTTCTGTTAGCTCCTGCACAAAAGTCATTTTAAATGCATCGTTCGGAAATTCTCGAACAATTGAAGGGTCCTTCAGGATCTTCTCATGCTTATTCCTTCAGAAGACAACTCGTAGCACCATTTCTTGTATTGATCTATTTTCGTACACACCTCCTTTTTTTACTTATCACACAAATTTCCCCATCCACCATTATTAAAATAGGTATTACAATAAGGCCATTCAGTTAATTAATTATTATGGGGCAGGCTGTGCATCCTGCAAAATACTTGTGAACTATACTAAGGGAAAGTGTGAACAATCTTTGGATATTTGATGGATTCGGACTTTACTTGATAGAAATTCATTTTCAACTAGTAATAATAAAATTGAATTTTCATCAACCCCAATGGGGGTTATTGCCCAATGGTTTATATTGGTCAGACCGGCAAGAAGAGAATCCACGAACATCAAAAAAGCTACACTTCAAATTTCATAAATTCCAAATACGCCAACCATTTAATAGAATTTGAACATAATTTCAATAACGAATATGAAATTATCTATATCGAGAGAAAAGGGTCAGATTAAGATTCTTAGAATGACTTGACATAAGCCGATATAAAGAAGATTCTCCTGAACGAGCAAGCAGATACCAATAGGTCATCTTATTGAATATCTTCACGTAGTTTGGAAAAGCCAACAACTTCCCCAATAACTTTTATCGCTATTGTCGGTTTCGAACCTAATTAGGAATACCCAAATAATTGTCTTCCTACTTTTGGTTCCATTTACTGTAATACCTGTCTATATATATATATATATATATATATATATATATATATATATATATATATATATATAAATTGTCGTTCAACAATAGAAAGTTTCTGAAAATTGAATTTTATTCATTACTAATCTTTGGATAGTAGCGAGTAATTTAGTTACTGAATACTCTTCACTCGACAAAAATACTAGCCTAATCCGAAAATTGCCTTTCTTGCTTAATTAATCGCTACTCGACAAAAATACTAGTCAAGTATGAACTAGACCTTAAAGTTAAGTAAGCAATTAAACACATTTTTGCCTCCTACAAAGTCTATTGTTTGCAGATCATTAGGGCTGTATAATAACAGATGCTCTCCCACCTATCGAATATTCCATTACCAAAATTCAATTACACACAGAAGGACAATCGTCCAATTAGGCAAATCAACATAACATTGAATATAATCCAACTAATTGTTTGGGGATTGACCAAGGGTAGAATTACTAGATAACGAGATACAGAATCATCTGTAGAAGAAGTAATATCTTGATCTATATCTTTTAGAAAATCTTTCTAATCCTATCAGATAATCAATCAGGATTCATAAATATTTCGCAACACCTGAAGAAATTGTAAAAAAATGAGCAATACTATTATCTAATCATTTCCAAGCTTCCTACCATATCGGGGATAGTATGATAATATCTTTTAACAGTCAAAGGAATGCCATAATCTCACACGAAGAAATTATAGAAAATGTTCATTGATCAAGAAGAATACACTCCCTGTCAAGAAATCTGCATCCCCCTCATATTTGATTCATGATTCATGTTGGGCAGTTTTGGAATAGAATTTGTTATTAATAAGAAGATATGAAACTGCTGTATCGGCTTAAGTTTGCTACTTAATTTCGGTAAACATTCTATATTTTCTTTAGATTCTTTCATTTCTTTTGGATGCTATGCAATAATTGATAATTGTATATGTCTATTAGAGAGAGTGTTTCTGAGACATTCAATTTTTTTTAGTTTCTGAGAAATCTTTTCAAATCAAAATTTGTAGAGGTGTGACAAAATGATATATTATTCTGCTCGATATTTAAGATATTGAAACAATGAATGATTTAATTATAGATGTGCATACGTGAAATGTAGAATTAGGGGGTCTTGAACGAAATTAATTTGACATTATATATGTCAATTCGCTTTTTTCTTCAGGCAGATCATTTTTAATTTTTGAAATTTCAGTTTCTATGCGAAATTTTTACTCGACTCTTAATGTAAATAAATTTGACTTATTTTAAATTTTTGTTTCACTTTGGGTTAATTATTTGAACCATTATCAGGGAAGTGCAAGACTTTTGAAAATGAGCGTAGTTAAACGTTATTTAACATTACGTATAAAATAAAATAGAAAGGCCTTTTACTTGATAGAAGAAATATAACAAAATTTGGATATTAAAACAAATTAAAATATGTTTATCTTCTACAATTTTAATTTCAAAAAATTTTTATTCAAAAAACTTTTAGAAATAAATTTATGTCTACACAAGCACCGCTCACATTTAATAGACGTATATAATCAAAACTCAATATATAATGTCAAATGGAATAAATAACCGAACAGATATACGAAAATAATTAAAATTAATAAATAAATATTTAAAAGAGACAAAATTTTGTTTCTCTTTTAGATCTGTATTTCGAAGCTTAAGTCTTTTAACACGTGAGAGATATAGGTTAAGTTTTTTGATTTTGATATTTGGAATATTAAAAGAGGACTGAAGACGGGATTGTCTAGAATTATATTTGTTTTTTGAAGATATAGTGCACATTTTTTTAGAGATTTTTGAAATAATTTATTCGAATATTTAAATATATTGAATATTTCAAATAAATTATATTCTTTGAGAAGTCCTTTAAGTGTGATCATGTTTTTAAAAGACAATTGGTGTTCTTAAAGGTAAAACCAGAAACAAAATTTTGTCTCCTTTAAATATTTATTTATTAATTTTAATTACTTTCGTATATCTGTTGGGTTATTTATTCCATTTGACATTATATATTGAGTTTTGATTATATACGTCTATTAAATGTGAGCGGTGCTTGTGTAGACATAAATTTATTTCTAAAAGTTTTTTGAATAAAAATTTTTTTGAAATTAAAATTGTAGAAGATAAACATATTTCAATTTGTTTTAATATTCAAATTTTATTACGTATAATATATTAACAAGTTTCATCGACCCCGTGGCCAACCCAGACAACATGATACTAATTTATCAACAAATTCAAACCTGATTTCATATGATTGAGATAATTTTTTGTTGTTTTTATTTTTGAGGTGTTGTTTTGAATTATATCAATTTTGCTACGATAATTGAAATACAATTCAGGGGAATTAAGACGAAAATACCAAAAAATTTGGTATTCTTCTGCTAAAGTATTATTTTTCATATCGAAACAAGAAAACAAATCACGACGCCAAATTAATTAGCAATTTTACAGGATCATACTGTCATCCTACTAGATATCCAATTATTCCGATAGCTTTTTTCAGTCCCGAAAAATTAAGCTTGTGTCATACTGCCTGGAACTGAGATGTATTGGGGTTTATCATAATATCGTCTCAAACTCTCTGGAATTATTTTTGGTTTCCTCAATTTCGTTGATACAACACAATGGTCTATTAGGCTGAGAAGAGTACAATCATTATTCATGAAATAAAAAGAGATTTGCTAGAGAACGATATGTTTCTAGAACGAGAGACAAAAACCTCAATATTCGGTGAACTTCGTAGTCTAATTAGTTTAATCAAGGCTGTCAGAGAATATTCTCAACATTGAGATTCAATCCTCAATCATTTCCTACTAGAACTTCGAACAATGCATCAGCACGATTCAAACACAAAATTTGAGTCATAATCTTTGCTCGCTAATTTTCTTCATTGTTAAGATTACATCGCTTGACTGAAGGAACTGTTTGAATGATCGAGCTTGAAATTGGCATTAAAATGAAACGCCATCAAACCAGGAAAAAAAATTCGATTCCTCTGGCGGAGGCAACAATCCCTGTTATTGAAAAAAATTTCTTCGTGAATTTGCGAACTTCACATCATTAACCTCTTGGAAGTAATTTTGAAAGAGTAACTTAAGCCCCAAACCAATTAAAAAACATAAATAATCGAATATTAAAATAGTAATTGCATTCTCTGGTAATTATATCGTGAGTTTCCCGACCAAGACATTTCGCATTTTCACGGGAAAATGATTAAATTCCGATGGAATAATCAATTTGCTCTGCGACAACCTTCGTTTTACTAGAGTTACTCTTAATGGTTTGAGAAATCAGATGAACAGCTCAATTACAAGGGCTGTTTCATCAAGTAGTAACAAGCATTTGAATTATCAATTTCCAAGTATAAGGAATTTAAAATCAACCAACGATGAGGAAGCAATTTCAACCCCTGCATTTCACTGAAATATCGTACTCACAGATTTGACAAATAAGTTCATTTTAACTTTTCTGGTAAAGTTTTAAATACAGATTTCCATACATTAATCATATAAGTGAAAACTCCAAGTTTTGCACTAGGCTTTATTTTCTCCTCATCAATCTATGTATTATTGGGGGGTTTATTATCTATCAGCGATCCTACAAGATTTGGGTGCAACGAAAATACAATCACAAAAAATAAACAAATTATACAAATAGGCACATCAAAAATAGATTAACTAATTTGAACATGTAGAAAAATGGAATAATTCAATATAAAATCATGTCTAAATAAGCTGTAATCAAAATAACAACTAATGAATAAAAAGTCAAATGCACTGACATAAAGTTGGAAGTTTTTCAGCTCTTGTTCAACAGGCTCTGGAGTTTCTTTCACAAAATACAAGGCTATGTGTAACAATAACAAACGCTCTTACATTCCGAAAGTCTTCAACTAATATATTAAAGTCGCAATTTCCTTTTAATTTTCAAGAATTTTGTTATGCTAATCAAGTGATCAAAAACCAATTATGATATATTTTTCATAGTTTACCCTTATGTTTCTCACAGTTATAAATTTATGTGTATTTAATTTGAAATTTGTATTTTTTTTATAAAACAATTTAATAATGAGTAAATATCGTATTTAAAAGACACCACAAGTTGAAATTTCATCCTGCCATACTTTTATGTGAAATAAAAGTACAAATAGTAAACTTAAAAAATATATAAGAGACAGTATTAGAGCTAGCAAAGAGTAAACTTGTTTGATCATTAGAAAACGTTCTAAGACGTGAAAACACTTGGGTAAATAAATTTTATTTGCCAAATTATGTAGTTTGAATAACCCTGAAAAATGTTTAAGAAAATGGCCTACAGGAGATTTGATTATTTCTCTACTTGAGTAGGTAAAATAAAATTAGCAGATTGCGGTCCTGGAAAATCTAAATTCAGTATGAATCATTCACCCCCTATATTGAAGTGCAATAAATTCTTAAAAAATAATCTCATTTTGAACAAAAAAAGTTTTTTTTTATGGTTGATGAAAGGTTTTTTCAATATCTTAAATATCAAACAGAGAAATCCTGTACTATCTTACTATAAATCTTATTTAATAAAATTTCTTAAAAACTTTGATAATTAAATTCGTGAACACGTACACTTTTTATTTAGACATATAGAATAATTAACACTAATCATACAGTATCAAAAGAAGATAAAAGAGTCCAAAGAGAACATATAATATCCATCGAGCTCCTGACTTAACGTGAGTGCTTATCAAAATTTCTGAGCGTACAATGGGGGATCAAAAACAGAAAAGCAAATTAAGAGAATAGAATTTATTGAAGGTTTTGAATTTATCCGGTGAACATAACCATTTCATGGGAAATATTTGAAAAGTTGAGCAGCAAAAAAGATCTCCGGCTTTTTCCACGAATTTGATGAGAATCATGGTGATTTACACTGCTTCAAAGAAGGAAAAAATCCATAATTCACTTCAAATACAGAAAGGGCAATTCGAAAATCCGTAATTGCCTACGAGAAAACAACCAAAGTGGAAAATGTGAAAAGCCAAGAAACTATGAATTCTGAGCTTTGCGCGCCCAATCGACCTGTTGGCATTCCAAACTCGTTCGACACCTATTTGCTCATTATTTCTCCGTTTTTATCACAAAGGGATAATAGTATAGAAATCTATGGCTCTCTTAACAGGTCTAAATAATGAAAATACTTCATTTTATCCAGAATATAAACCAGTGAACAAAAAAGATGCAGAATAATATTTGAATAAAAAGGTGTTTTTTAATTCTTCCTAAATATAAAGAATGACAGAAATTTCCAAGAAGACTCACTGGAAAAAATAATGTTCAATATTCAGAAAGAAATAGAAAAATTATGAATTGTTACGTTATATCTACTTGGCAAAGGTTTTTTTCAACTAAAAATTACATTCAGAAAATTCTAAAGACCTTCACAATATTAAGGGTTTTTCAATATGGGTGATTTTTCAAATAGAGATTTCTGGGTATATGATTTATATATTTGATTGATTCGATCTTTACTTGGTGGGAACGTTAGGAAAATATACATCGAACAGTGTTTGTCGATTTCACGACGTTCGCAACAACGGGGGCTTTTTTTGAGACATCATCTCCAAAAATATGGCTTAAAATTTGGGGGTTGCATCCTTATAAAATCGTATTGACTAAATCCAAATAATCACAGATCGCATCCAGAGTTTCCTGCCTGGGTCCCTAAGCACTTGGAACACGATCCTATTTTGGCCCAAAAATCTTCTTCTCAGACGAGGCACTATTTTGGTTTAACGTCTCCTCATTAATGATTTTTTGTACAGATCAGCCGAATTAATTTATTTGAATATGAATATGCTAATTATGAGCATTACGGCAAATTATGGCCTTATGTGAACACGAGGAAAGTTTTTTCTGCGTTAGTAACGTTAAAATATCGAGAATACATATCTTTATTTGAATTAACTCGCCAAAGTATGTCTTGTATGTATTTCGCATACTCTAGATGGCGCTAGTGTATTATCAATACCTTAGTGTCCCTGTGTATAGCGAATATAGATACTTGACAGATTTGGAGTCACTAGCATACATTGCACCGATGAAAACCAATCAATTTCAAACGTAGAGCTAGTGGAAACACTCTGATCTACGAGACTACTGATAATGAGACCTGGGAAGTAGGCAGATTGAGGACCCGGCGTTGAATCACTAAATTCAACTATTGCAGAAGTTTCCAGAAAAAATTCTGAATTTATATTGAACTGTCTAAATTTGCAGATACGCCTTCGAATTGGAACATCGAAGAAAAATCAATTCTGAAATTTTCATTTCCTTTGAATATCTGCGGATTTGGAGAATTGAAAAAATATATTCAACTATAGAAATCTTTTACGGCTTATCCGTGGTTCTTTTCATCTGAGCAATCTACGGAGTTTCTTTGAGACTCCTCGTTAGTTCTTATCCCTTATAAGGTCCTAACAACCGAACGTTTGGTGAAGCATCAGATTGAATATTGGCCTGTAATCCAAACGAAATACAAGGTGTTTTAAAGGGATGATGGGCAGTTTTTTCAGGGTTCAGATATCCATAGAACCTAAACACTTTAGTAGAATTCGTCACATAATATTGGCAGAATAATGAAGTTACAAAAATTTGTTCCGAACAACGAACGCATTATAATAATACGAAAATTGTGATTTTCTGAATAATAGGAAGAATGAATTTAGTGTGCTGATAAAATATTGGAATTTCATAGAAAAAACACCATTGAAGCAAAAGTTTCGCATTATCCGGACTCTACACGACCAATATTGCTGCTTTGCTGAATTGAAACAAAGATTTAAAGATATCGAAGGAACGTGTAGACTTTATTTTGCATGAACCTTTATTCGTAATAAAGGTGTTGATAAAGAGAAGCCCTGAAGTAGTTGTATCGTTCTTGAAGAACACTATGTTTATTGAAAATGAAATTAATAAAAAAAAATTATTCTCCTTCTTTGTGGGTGAAGCAAGATTCGACAATTTCCGACAATCTTCGCGACATTTTGTCTGTTGAACAAAGTTCAAAATGTATATTGTAGTGAATTTAATGAATAATGAAAATATTGTTTATAAGTTTATTTAATTTACTCATCAAGTAAGAAACGATACGATTAAATTAAACTTGATAGCATACGTTCCTTTTCACGAGGCTTGTGAAATAAAGAACTAATATAATCAACCTGTACCCCAAGTTCAGTAATTTATTCGAGTAATAATCTAAAACAGAAAAAGGCCTTTTACTTGGTAGAATAAATATAACAAAATTTGAACATCCAAACAGATTTAATCTGTTAGTCTTCTACAATTTTAATTTCAAAAAAATTTTCATTCAAAAAACTTTTAGAATTAAATCAATGTCCACAATAAGCACCGCTTATATTTAATAGACGTATATAATCAAAACTCAATATATAATGTCAAATGGAATAAATAAACCAACAGATGTAAAAAAGTCATTAAAATAAATGAATAAATATTTAAAGGAGACAAATATTTAGGGCCGATGAAGAGATTACCAGAACTATAATTGTTTTTTGAAGATATAGTGCATGTTTTGAGAGATTTTTTAATTAACTTATCTGAATATTTAAATATATTAAATATTTCAAATGAATTATATTTTCTGAGAAGTCCTTAAGTTGTGTTCATGTTTTTGAAAAGCAATTGGTGTTCGTAATGTTAAGATCAGAAACAAAATCCTGTCTCCTTTAAATATTTTTTTATTATTTTTAATGACTTTTTTTATATCTGTTGGTTTATTTATTCCATTTGACATTGTATATTGAGTTTTGATTATATACGTCTATTAAATATAAGCGGTGCTTATTGTGGACATTGATTTAATTCTAAAAGTTTTTTGAATAAAAATTTTTTTGAAATTGTTTGAATATTCAAATTTCGATTAATAATCAACTAATTCATGGAAATTCCACAAAAAAAATGTAATACTACTTAAGAGCACTTATGTCTGAGATTATGTATGTGAGTTTGGAGGAAACAGTTTTTCTAAAGCGATCATTCATTTTTCAGCTTTCAAAAAAGTATCAACTGAATGCTTAGAATGCAGTATATTTTTGGTAAGAAGACAGAAAATTCCTAAAAAGTCGAAAACCTGTCATACCTAAGTAATCATCCATTTTTAACCCCTCTATAACTGAACTTAATTTGGAACCAATGACGTCTATTATAGTCCCTCTGTAAAAACACATCGAATTTCCAAATACCCTATATAAAACTTGAAGTCTAGTGAATAATAGCGAAGTATAAAGTTCTTTCACTCGATATTATTTTCATGATATTTTGAATTGAATTACGTCAGACACAGAAATGTCATATAATTAAATTCTAATTTCCAGAGCTACCTCTGAAAAACCGAATTAAGTTGATTCCTTTTACTTATTCATTTATTCGGTCCCAAAAGTCCTCAACCTTCAACACCGCTCTATAATGTATTTCATATTTCTGGAAAACAAAGCTCACCGTTTAAAGCGAGGGACCCTTTGTTTTCGAACTTTCAATTAGTTAGAGAACAAACTTCCGCAAAATCCGGAATACGGATTTGTCTGAATGGCAACTATGCAAAAGTTGGGAAATTGGGAAATCGCTTTTTCAGATGCCCATCTAACTTGCGATGTAGCTTTTCGGATATATAATTAAGGACGGACCTTAGCCCGATTGTTAACAACAAAAGTTGAAAGGAAAACTACGGTAGATGGCAAGGTGTGAAACAAACCTTGCGCAAGAACATCGATTTTTCCACAGCTCTGATGACAGACTGTTAGATTTTTCTTCGAGTATGTTAGCCCTTAACCAAGAAGAGTGGATCTTTTTTATTCAGATGAGCGGGAATAAAAAAGAACGAACCACTGTGGATACTCTGAATAGGTATAACAAGCAACCCACACTTATTTTATTGTATTCGAATAACGAGTATCCCACTTCCTCCATTGCTACACTTGAAAACACCACCGAATGGTGATCAGGACGTGACGAAAATTATAAATTAACCAAGTAAGGACTGATTCAAATCAATATAAATTAATTCATTGGAAATAATGCTCCAAAAATGAAAGTATGGATCTAACAGCTGACCAAAATATTCAACACATAACAACCCAAGTTCCATACACCTGTATATTTTTCTATAACCCTAAATATGTCGAGTTTAGTGCCGACGAACTACGATTTGCAAACAGCCTTGGTTTTCTGTCATCATCTGAAGAAAACTGCTGAATAATCCTAAAAAAAAACTAAGGGAACATGAAAACGGATTCTACGAAAAAACCTCTTCGGAAGTCAACAGCCAAATCTATAATAAAGCAATAATTTCAAATCTCTGAGCAGATTATGCATCGTGGGTATTTTGGTACAAAGTTGGATCATTTTTAAACCTTAATTCAACAAGATTGGTAGCTCTATCGATTTTCATGTCCATAAATCAAGTTTTTCAGATATCCCCAAATGAAACAATCATTGGGAGATCTCTCTGTTCAGACGATTTTCACTGATGGGTTTTGATGGTTTAGCAATGTTGCAATATAATTAAATAAAACCTTTGTATTTCTCTCTCATACTCAAAAATACAGGGTCGAACAAATAGAAACGAATATTTTCTAGTGATTATGACAACCAAGATACTTGTGAATATAACTTCCTCCTCTCACTTTGAATGACTGAAAAGATTTTGGTATTTATTTCAACAATATTACAGATAATAGCTGGATTAATTCTCCAAACCCTCTTCCAAATTTTAATCTGAATGAATCTCTTGAAACCATTAAGAGTTAAATTTTAAACATGCTCTAGATAAAACTGTATCACTTAATAAACATATTTATTATCAGCACATGTGGTGTTAATTAAATAATAAAGAATCAAATGAAACATAAAGTATTGACCAAATTATTAAAATTTATCACCTAATACAATTGTTTACAGTGGATATTAAGGAATAACAAGTTCTATCGCCAAAAACAAAAAAATGTTCCAAATACAAATCAAAACTGTCATTTCTATTTTCCTTTTTGAAAAATAGATAGCACATTCTTCAGAAAAAAGAACCTGAAAAATTCTAACCCATTGATTCTAACTATGGATTATTTTTATTTTTATCCAAATAACTCCTAACTGAGGAGACGTGTGTTAAAATTGTTTAGGTTTTTTTTCTCGATAATGTGCTACATTCCCATTTCTTAAAAGGGAAAATGAAAAAGTCCTTTTGGAATTCTTATTTGGAACATTTTTTGGCGATAGAATTTATAATTCTTTAATATTTACTCAAAACAATTGTATTAGAGGTTGAATTTGAATAATTCAGTCGGTACATTATGTTTTCTTCGATTCTTTATTAGTTAATTACCACCACATGTGCTGATACTATACAGGTATAGAAAAGACAGTCGGAAATATAGGAAATGCAATGTTAATCTGAAAATTTTAAATATCATACAAATTTATTCTATTCAAATAAATTATTTCGACTGATCTGTACCAAAAATCAATAATAAAGAGTATGAGCTATGGTAATAGAAAGTTCTAGAAATCAAGATAGAGTAACATACATCTGTATAACAATTCTATACTCAAACAAACTTGACAAGGTTTTGTTGGTCACAGAGGCAAATTGCAGACATGCGCACGTTTCAAACTGATTGGTTTTCGTCAGGGTAATGTATGCTAGTGACTCCAAATCTGTCAAGTATCTATATTCGCTATACGAAGAGTCACTAAGGTATTAATAATACACTAGCGCCATCTAGAGTATGCAAAATACATACAAGACATACCTTTGAGAGAGAACAGTCGTTTATTCGTCATCGCATCGCGCTGAGGTTTTGATTCTTCCACTGCTCCATTGGACTCTAGATTAACATTGAATTTCCTATGTTTACGACTGTCTTTTTCATACCTGTATATGTCTATAAAGTGATACAATGTTATCTAAGGCATGTTTGAAATTGAATTCTAAATGTTATTAATAAATGGTTTCAATTCATTTAGATTAAAATATTAGAGGTTTAATCCAGCTATTATCTGTAATAGTAAATTCTCAATATATATTATTAATTTCAACAACTTGAAACTCTTATAATTTCAATTATTATCCTGTCGTAATATATGTATATCCGCATCACTAAGGGCAAGCTCTCACTGATTAATTGAAGACTGTGTCGAGGGAAATCAGAGTGCTACGAAACAATGTTGCTCCACTTAAGCAGCAATTTCCCCACTGTGGCAAAATTCGAATGGCAGCCATTTGAAATTTAACGATATAAATGAAAAGAAAATTCAACCACTCACCTCTAACTGGAATATTGTTCTCTTCTTCCAGGTAGAAGGGTTCTTTTCCAGTGACTATTTCATGCATTATAATAGCGAAGGAATAAATGTCCCCCTGCTGAGTGCCTCGTTCTTTAGGAGACCTAAGGAGCTCGGGGGCAGTCCACAGTAAACCTGAAATTAATCATTTATGTGATTTATGAATTATTTCGTTACGTTACTATCCCTTCCAAGCACAGGCTCTACTTCCAATTTTGGGATCAGGATCAGGTGGCTGGGATGCATACGTATGGATGGAATATCGGGATGAATGGAACAAAACGGCTGCTAGGAAGAGGAAGTTTATACAATAGATCTTCCTGAATAAATAGAAAGAACTTCATCGAGACTATACTTGATGGAAACTTATATCGAATTTTAATATAAAATTAGTATTATGAACTGCAAGTGAAGAATAATGGACTAACATTAAACTTATGATTCAAAAAAGAATGCTTCAATCGATAAATAACCCTCAATTATATCAAATACAAATTCCGTGTCACAACTGAACTACACATAAATTACAAACCAAGATAGAAAACTTTAGCTGAAGGAAGAAATCATACTACTTGAATAAAGATAACATGAGTTGTATAAAAGCATTTGAAGAATTTATTATGTAAACCATAGACTTATTATCCTATTATCCATTATGAAAATAAAAGCACCAGACTCACGCTTTTGGAAGCAGTAGAAATTAGTTGGTACCGGGTGTTTTTTTTAGAGTGATATAACTTTAAATTGAAATAAAACACATTTAAATTAAAATTGAAGCCAAATTTTTTATTTATTTGAAAGATAATGTTATGACATTTATGTTTTAAAAATGATTTCCAGCATATGTCCACCACGACTAGCTCTGAGGAACCGCTTTCGACTAGACCAATTTTGGACCACTTTTTCGAGTAATTCAGGTCTTATTTCATCAATAACACGAATTATGTTGGCTTCCAAAGCGTCTGTTGTTTCTGGTTTATCAGCATAAACCAACGACTTGACATAACCCCAAAGAAAATAATCCAGTGGAGTTATGTCGCATGATCTTGGAGGCCAATTAATTGTACCATTTCTCGAAATGAGGTTATCGCCTAATCTTTCTTTCAATAAATCAATTGTTACCGTAGCAGCATGAGGTGTAGCACCATCTTGTTGGAACCAAAACACTTCTGGGTCGCTACGATTCAAATTTTAAAACAAATAATCATTGATCATCGATCTGTAACGAGCACCATTCACTGTAACATAAGCTCCAGCATAGTTTTTAAGGAAATATGGACCGATGATGCTAAAGCGTGTAAAGCACACCATACAGTGCATTTTTCAGGATGCAATAGAACCTGTAGAACTTCTTGAGGATTGTTTTCACTCCATATACGGCAATTTTGCTTGTTTACATAGCCGTTCAACCAGAAATGAGCTTAATCACTAAACACAATTTTACGATAAAAAAGTGGATCAACTTCAAGCTGTTCTAGGGCCCAATCAGCGAAAAAACGACGCTTATTATGGTTAAGTGGCTTTAGTTCTTGAACCAGTTGGATCCTGTATGGGTGTAGACCAAGATCTTTAAGCAAAATTTTCCATGTGGTGGATACACAGAATACAATTTGGTGTGAGCTTCGACAAATAGACAAATCTGGATCATCATTAACACTATGACTTACAGCAGTGATATTTTCTTATGTACGTACAGTTCTTCGTCTTGTCTTGCATCGAGTAGAGAAAATGTTGTCCGAAATCTATCGATAATTGGATGATTATGTAAACTATAAATTTTTCGAAGTGCTCTATAACTTTGGCGAATAGAACACTGATTTTGAAAATAAATTTCAACAATTTGTAAACGTTGCTGCGGCGTGAGTCTTTCCATGATAATTTGTCAATGCTTACTGAACAGAAATGTTAAAACAACATGGCTTCTACCTTCTGTTAAATCACAGTTATCCCTATCGAAAGTTCTATCACTCTAAAAAACACCCGATACAAGAACCTTTAAATTATCCTTCACGACCAATCAGATGTTGTAAAATCCCCATTGTTAAAAAGTTTGCTTATTGAGGTAGTTCCGATAGTTGACCTCAATATATTTTATGGTTATTTATATTCCTAATTTCGCATATTTTTCTTTATGGGTATTTCTGTTAATTGATGGTTATCTGTATCCCCTTTGTACAATGTTTTTCTTATATTTATTTAATTGTTAGTTAGTTGTACCGCCACTTTTTCCAAGTTTTTAGATATCAAAGTAGTGTTGTGTAATTTTTGAAGTTAGTCCAAGATGTACACTGGACAAAGCCACAGTGTTGGCGAAACAATTATCGTTACTTATGAATTGTGGAAATAATCTATTTAATTAATTTTATTTTATTTAAGCTCATATGTTATTCAACGAGAAAGTTTGTAATTTGAAAATGATAAACCAGAAATTTTACCGCCGTGAACATAATTTTTTTGTCGTTAAAATGGAATACTTACTTACATTTCCAGTATGAATGGTGAGTATCATCTTGCGAACTGTTATCGTCAGCATAAGTTCGCAGACTTCTAAGACCATAATCAGATATCTTAACGCTAAATCTGTTATCTACAAGGCAATGAGTCGAGCTGAGCGTTCCGTGCGACTTGAGCCAAGAAGAATGTAGGTACAACATCCCTCTAACTATATCCATCAGAAGAGAAATTCGAAAAGATAAGTCATTCAGTCCGATATTCTCGTCATGGATGACGTCGTATAAGGTTCCCTTCGAGCAGTATTCGTAGAGAAGGCAATTATGTCTGGGATCTTCGAATGAGCCTCCATAAAATTTTACTACGTTTTCATTCGACAAATCGTGCATGGCTTTCAGCTCCTTCAGATGCCATTTATTCAGCTCCATCTTGGTATTCTTGTAGCGCTTCATGTAGGCCTTTTGCGACTTGTAAATTACGAAACCCTCCTTGCCGTACAGGTCACCTGCTATGCTTATGCCCTCCAGCGCCTGAAATGTGGAAAATTCATTCATCAAAAGGGGAATAACGAGACAAATTTATTCGTGTACGGTATATTGATATAGATTTCAGGGCCGGAACAACTAAGAGGCAACCGGACCGGGATTCCCTAACATAGATTGAAAACATTCAGGGTATCCTAAAATAATTGTCCTCTTCCGTTATTTTCAATATGTGGCTGCTCGCTCCCACAGTTTTTTATTTTATTGCCTCTAATCACATGAATATCAGGCCAATTTTGGTTCAAAATTTTCAGTGTTCGAATTGAACCCAAGATTTCCAAGATAAAAAGGAAAATTGAAACAATATGTACGATACCTACATTTCAGTAGTACATTTATACAATACCTTGGTTATTCTCCAATAAAAATTTAGTAGTATGTACTATTTTCAACGCAATTATATCATGAACCTATAAAATTCAGAAATTATTCTCGGTTGCTGAAATAATCGACTTGGTTTCATTGAGTTAAGTATACCTGTATTCTCGTTATCTAATTTGAGTTTGGAAATTCTATGAATTCTGAAACTGTTGAAGTTCAATGGTCTGCTTCTTCTTCTTTCTTCAGCTAGGGAATTTCCCTGTTTACTTGGCCTTGACTTCTATTCAGTAAATGGAGAACACCAACTTTGTTCTCATCTCTTCGGTGGTCGTTCCGGTTTTCTTCTTACATTGGGTATGCAATTCTATCTGACTCCATCCTATCAACATGGTCTTTCTATTCCCTCCTTCTTTGCCTACTCCACTTGATAACATCCTGTATACTAAACTTTTCTTCTATTGACTTGCTGGTCTGTCTATCTGTCAATGTTACCCCTGAAATTCTGTTCAAGATCTTGTAAAGTCTCACCTCACTTTCTTTGAGCATGTATTTGTTTTGCCAAACCATTTTGTTCAGATACTCAGTCATTTGTGCCGCCTTAATGGCTTGCTGTTGGACTTCAGCATTGAGATATTTGAAGCTGATCATTGAATAACGGTACCTTCCAGTTTTAGTTTGCATCTAACAGGTTCTTATCACCATGGAGTTAGTTTTATCACTAGAAATGTTCATGTTGTGTTGTTTGCTGATAATATTGAACAGATGTATGTGATAGCCTCTGCAGATCATCCTTACAATCCGCCAAAAAAATTACATCATCGGCAAAGCAAACAATGTTGTGGCTTTCCATGCAGTATACCTTCTTTTCTCACAAAGAGTATATCATGCGATCCATTATCAGACTGAACAAGAAGGGGCTCAGTGAATCTCCTTGTCGTATACCTATGCTTACGATGATAGGTCCTATGAATCCATCGATTGTTTTGATTGTGGATGTATTAGAATATACATTCTGTCAAGAAAGTACCGGGAATTATCGATTTAAATCTGGCGGGGCAATGAGGCAGGTAAATTTTTTTTTTCCTAGGTTGGTACCACTGTCCTTAATTACTATGCCAAGCTTGAGCGGAATCTGTCAACTAGTGTGTTTGCAACAGCTGATTAAGTCAGTCGATGTCAGAGTGCGTGCCGATTTTTACTATGGGTGATTACGTTGAGCAAAGAATTTGTTTAAAGTTTTGTGTTGCAAATGAATTTTCGTGTGCCGATTCATTGAAAATGTTGCAAAAGGCCTTTGGTGATAATGCTCTATCGAAAACTCGTGCATATCAGTGGTACAGAGCCTTCAAGGACGGTCGTGAAGTGGTCGCCCATCGACGGCTTCGATCGAAGATAACGTCGATAAAATTAAGGAAAGGGTGCTGGAAAACCGTTGTACCAGCTTGAGAGAGATAGCACATGATCTTAAGATATCCCACGAGTCCGCACGTACGATTTTGATTGATATTTTGGGCATAGTATATCGTAGATAATTTCGATTAGATTGGGTGGTACATGGTGTTCAAACTGGTATCAGTTTGAATCAAATTCTTGATTGTTTTCGGATCTGTAATCTAGAAAATATTGGAAAAAATTATAGAAATTTTCAAATGCGAATAACTGCGAAACCATTGAACTGACTTCGCCCATTAATGTATTCAATGATCAAGACCATTTCATCTTAACTTGGAAATAGATTTTCCGGAATGAAAGATATCTTGAATGATGATCGAGACTTGCAACCACAAATCCTAGCGTATTCATCGATAAAGAAAGTGAAATAAAAAGCTGATGAGTTTTCAGAAAAGTTTCTAATCACGGTTCATCTTCATTATTCTCCCAATTGCTATATGTAAGGTCTAGTTTGAGAAAGATATCATTCCCATGAGAGCTATCTTTTTTTGATCAGTCAAAATGCCCCATTTTCTTCGGGCTATGCAGATATTTGTCCGGCTCTTTTGAAGTAAGAAATATTGTTTCAGGGGTTCATATACTAACTAAATTATTGATACATACTTAACTTTATTGACAATTATGATCCTCAAAGCTAAGATTTAATGAATAAGCATCATAAATGCTGTAAAACATTAATACGAAAAAATTTCTTGGTTTTATTTACTCAATTATCATTGTAACTATCGTATCATATTTAGTTTAGTTAAGAAGCTTAGTAATATACTTTTTGAATACATTATTTGTGACCTAAGCGTTAGCATTAAAAATTATTGATAAAGGCGACCCCATAATCAGTTATCCCCCAAATCCTTTTTCAGCCCAAGTTCCGCCGCTGAAAGGTTCAAAATAAATCTCCATGTATTTTTCCATGCCATCAATCGTATATTCAACTTTTGTCAGATCTTCAATTCACACATCATTACAATCTATTCAACAAAATCGCGATACGTTTCAATAGAAAAATATTACTTCAAATATTCCATGGAGTAGCACGTTACTTTGTGATAGTCTTTGAATGTCCCGGTCTTCACTTGACAGAAAATCATTCGGAAATTTTTGAATTATAACTTCCGCTGATTTTCAATATTCACAAAACAGTTACTTCGCCATACCATGATTTTATCTGATGAGTATTCAAACTTAGTATACAATGCAAGCACATGTTCTTAAATACTAAACTCTGTTCACAAAATTAAGAGGTATAAAGAAAAAATATTTTACTATTATCAGAAAATTCCAAAATGTTATTCAAAGATATTAAGATATTAAGTAGAGAGAATCTATTTAGATCTCTCTGGTCATTCAATATAATTTATTTCTTATTTTATTTTTTTATCTCTACAGTTTCCTTAAGATTAAATATATGACTTTCATTTACAATATGTAAAATTTCATAATTATTATCAAATGTTAAATATTGAAAATTGAAGTCATATATGTAATCTTTTGGAGATCAAAAGATACAATAAAATACAAATTCAATTGAAGGACCAAATAAACCTAAACAAGTTCCCCTTTTTACGTACTTAATATCTTCGAATAACTTTTTGGAATTTCCTTATTATTGAAAACTATTTTTTCCTCACTCCTCTATTTTTTGTGAACCGAATTTAATAATTAGTAACTAGTT
This sequence comes from Megalocaria dilatata, assembly GCA_034642435.1. Lineage (NCBI taxonomy): Eukaryota > Metazoa > Arthropoda > Insecta > Coleoptera > Coccinellidae > Megalocaria > Megalocaria dilatata. The sequence continues at coordinate 44,177,066 of CM067863.1, read as the reverse complement.
TTCGCAGTTTAAATAATAACCTGATGAGGTCATTGTTGTGTAATACAAAATTTCTATGTTAATATTAAAAATAAACGGAAGCTGAAATTGTACGAAACTGGCTTGATAACTGGTCTACTTCAAAATGTATCTGTTACCACAATAGCTTCTCCTGTATCTGATTTTTCGAAAGTAAATATCAAAAACATATTTTGTTGGACTGATTCTCATATGAGTAAACAGTAAGCGAAAAGTGAGAATCAAATAATAAATGCTAGTACATTTTAAAGCGATGATCAGGAAACAATAGAATAAATCACGGTTACTTTTGAAACCTCAATTGATGAACTCCACTAAAGACCAGTTTCCTCATGTACAGGGAATTTAAAAATGAATGCCAAAATGAGATTACAAAAAAACAGCAACTCAACCCTCTCGATTTTCAGCGTAAATAGAAAATCAAGATGGCATAGACGTAAGCGTAAGTCGATATCAAATGAGAGTCAATTCATACACTACTTTGTTGATCTTCTCCAATAGCTATAATGAATCTAGTTATCTATATATTCAGTTAATTCGAGTTTTCACGAATTTATCTGAAGGAAAACATCCATTCAATTTGAAGTTTGATTTGGGATAATAATACTGAAGCTATTTAATAATTATTAGTTAATAACAAATTAATGTGGAAGGAAAATTGAGATAATAGCTGGATTAATTCTCCGGAACCTCTACAGATTTTAATCTGAATGAATCACATGAAAACATTTAGAATTAAATTTTAAACATTCCCTAGATATCATTGTATAACTTTATAGACATATATATTATCAGCACATGTGGTGGTAATTAACTAATAAAGAATCAAAGAAAACATAAAGTATTGACCAAATGCTTTAAAATAATGACCTAATACAATTGTTTCGAGTGGATACTAAGGAATAACAAGTTTAATCGCCAAAAAATATTCCTTTTCAAAAAATAGATAGCACATTCTTCAGAAAAAAAACCTGAAAATTTTTAATACACGTCTAGTGAGTTAGGAGTTATTTGGATAAAAGTAAAAATAATCAATAGTTATAATAAATGGATTTCAGGTTCTTTCTTCTGGAAAATTTGCTATCTATTTTTAAAAAACGGAAATAAAATTATCTTTTCGATTTGTATTTGGAATAGTTTTTGGCGATTCTTTAATATCCACTCGAAACAATTGTATTAGATGATGAATTCGAATAATTTGGTCAAAAAGAAATGAAAAATTCTAACCCACCTCTCTTCAGTTAGGGGTCATTTGAATAAAAATAAGATAATTAATAAAAAATATACATACCATCTTCCATCAAACATTCAGCTAAAAGGACTATTTTTTAGGTAATGCATGGCATTACTCTTCATAGTAAAGTTTTCAAGATATATTAAATTGAGAATCTACAAACTCACCAATAAACTAGCCTTCCGCATAGAAATAACCGACTGAAAGCTGTATCTTCTCAATTCTGGTATAACTATATCGTCATAGTTTATTTTCCAAGCCAAAGAATGTACTTCCTTCTTGAATTTGAGATGTCTGAAAACGATTACGCCAAGATCATACTTGTTTTATTTATTTTTAAATTGTCTACCTGTAAGCTATCCCTCCTATAAGAATTATTCCTAGACATGAAACCGAAACCAAACTCAATGCCAGAACACTAACAGGATCAACCTCTGCAAAAAATACCTCTTAGTTATCGACACCACTGAAACACTCAGCCTTAAATGCTATTTTGGGATGAAGGAGTCTCTTCATGGTAGCTAACCTTCAGAAAACACCTTGTCTAACAGTGATTCAATCCTTAATTTAGAGTTTATATCCTTATGAGTAAAGTTTAAAAAAATGTCAATCAGACAGCCCTCAAATTTTATAGAGATTTTTTTTGCATTTTTGCGGGCATAGTTCTAGCAAACAACATGTTATCATTGCACATAAATGTCTACAGTTTCAGAATTTTGAGCAGAAAATGCTCTTGAACGACTAGGTTGGACTCGAAACTTTTAGAGTAGATTTGGGGTTCAAATATCTTCGTCCGTTAAATTTGTTAACAGCCAGAATCGCTCCAATGGTTCGCCAGTTATTCATATTTGAAACTTTCATCTATTTTATCTATTATCCCAAAAGTTTCCAAACTGCTGATCAGATCGAATACAAATTTGGTCTTTAGATATATAATAGCAACAGAAAAATTCATGTCAAATTTCGTGAGGATCGAACGTCCGAACAGACGTCTAAAATCAAAAATGCCAATTTCCGAACGAGAAGACATAGAGACCAATAATTCCGCAAGACCTAGAAACTTTGGTAGATTTGGGGTAATAATATATAAGTTATGTTCAAAAATAAACAGAATCGGTTCTATTGAACCGATTCTGTTCCCGAGTTAGAAAAAAGAGTTAGAGCAGGTAAGTTAGAACTTTTTTGTGATTTGAATAAGTTTGGCTATCATGACAGTGCTCCAATTCACTTACGTGGACACAGTGACATGTCATATCCACATTTCGGTGTATCGAACGGTACATCTTCCCCGGAAGGCCATCTAACACTCCAATTCGATATTGTTTTAGATGAAGCATCATATATCGCTACAGTTTCATACTGACCAGTTTCATTCACGTTCAACAGGGCGAAATGATTAATTCTTTGTCCATTACAGTTCGTTTTTTCCATTCCATGTCTTCCTGGAAACGTAGTGATGAAGTAACTTCAAAACTGCAATATTTCTTATAGATAATTAACCGTATGAAAATTGTGTTTGTAGCAATATGTAATTCGGCTACACTAGCAATTGTCTCTCGGAACCAATAACAAAGAAATTGTTTCTGGTATTTATCTGTCAGGTGGAATGAAATTAAAGCAAGTTTGGTTTCACCAACCCCAAAATAAATTCCTAAACAGTTTTCGATAAAAAAATTCCAGTAGAATTGTAATTAAACTTTTCCATCGAATGAAATATTTTAGAAATCTCCATCATGAAAAATGAGAAAATTTTATTCAAAACTAAATTTGTGATACCTACACAAATTGACGAAAATTTGCATTTTGCAGTTGAAACTATCAATTTACCTGAATAAGACACCCCTATCATATTTTCGAATATTTCGTATCCTCTAACTCCTTCTCCTATGTTGCCAAAGCGAAATTTATTATACAAGGACTTGTTCAATGCTTGAGCATACAGCATCATTCCATCGTATAATCCATCAATATATATGGATCCTCTGTTGGACTGATTTTTAACCATATCGAAGTTAGTGTGCAGAAGAGGAGTGAATGTGAACATCGATCTGTAAGCAGCTTTGGCTATTTCATTATTTTCAGCCGTGTCGTTCGCCTCAAACCATGGTTCCATTGGATATTCTGCACTAAAACAGAATTTTAACTGACCAAATTCGATCTGAATAGCTTTTAAATATATTAGAAAATATGGCTGATTATAAAAACTGGCTGTGACGCAAATTCATATGAATTGAATTCAAAAACAAATTTCTTATGTTCATAAATAGCTTTTTCATGGGAAAACCACCGTTGAAATGAAATCTTGGCTTGCTGAGTTTTATCTGGCCTCTGAACCAGGAAAATTGATCATTATTGATCGATGAATTGATCAATCCGAGCGGTGCTTGGAGCTGTTTAAGCAAAATAAACAGCAATTTTTTGGTATCGATATGTGACGAAAGATGAAACACCGTCTGAGTGAACAACAACTGCTGAATCTTGCCCAGAACGGCCAAAGGCGGAACAGACTGCTGGCATCTGTATTTTGGGAGGCGTATGGTATTTTGTTTATCATTTACCTTGAAAGGTATAAGACAGTCAATAGCAATCACTACATGATCCAAGTGAATCTATTGCACTAGGAAATTTCGGAAAAACGGCCCCTTGTTTAAAGAAAAAAGTGATCTTCGACCCAGAAACTGCATCGTGTTATAAGTATCTGTCTACGATGGCAAAACTGCACAAATTATACTTTGGATTGCTACCGCACCCAGCCTATTCACCAGATTTGATCCCTTCATCTGTTCACAGACCCAAAAAATGCTCACCAGAAAGAGATTTGGCTCGACTGAAGAGTTGGTCTGTTTTGAGACTGAAGATAAATCGTTCTCCAAGAAATATATCGAAAGGTGAACAAGTTCTGAAATGATTTTATCACTCATAAAGCAAACTAAGTTGATGAATAAAGTCAAATTTGATTGAAAAAATTGTGTTTTTCTCATTAAACCGAGAACTTCGAAAATGTATTCAATAGTGTGAAAAAACCAAAAAGGATCAAAGGAATCATGAAATACTTGCTTCAAAATATAAGCTATTATACGTATTTCATGTTTTTTAACAATCTTCAAACAGTTCTAATGTTTGAAATTCAACTAATAACAATTCGAAAATGTTTTGAACAAGAACTAAACACAGCTCATCCGTAAGCACGCGCAACACTTGAAACCATCTAATTTGAGTTCAAGGTTACCAACAAGTCACAAATGCATTTGAAAAATTTCCTCCAAACTGTCTCAGCGTAAATTTAAAGCTTTCAGATATCTGATCTTCTATTTTTAATTTTAAATCGATCTTTCACAAAATAAACTCAAGACTTGTATGGCAATTTGAATATTAAAACAAATTGAAATATGTTTATCTTCTACAAGTTTAATTTCAAAAAGATTTTTATTCAAAAAACTTTTAGAATTAAATTGATGTCTAAAACAAGCACCGCTTATATTTAATAGACGTATATAATCAAAACTCAATATATAATGTCAAATGGAATAAATAAACCAACAGATATACGGAAGTTATTAAAATTAATAAATAAATATTTAAAGGAGACAAAATTTTGTTTCTGGTCTTACCTTCAAGAACACCAATTGCCTTTTAAAAACATGAACACACTTAAAGGACTTCTCAAAGAATATAATTTATTTGAAATATTTAATATATTTAAATATTCGAATAAGTTAATTCAGAAATCTCTAAAAAATGCACTATATCTTCAAAAAACAAATATAATTCTAAGCAATTCCGTCTTCAGTCCTCAATAATAATATTATTATTGCTTTTAGAATTAATTTCTATAAAAAAAATATTAAACTTACTCATTGTACATCTCAAAATTGAAGAAGATATACTCGCCCAATTCCATCATCCTCAGCTTATAAGCCTCCATAATTATTCTTCTTGCTTTCTGTTGATTGGTACAGATGAGGATAACTGAAAAACGTCAAAACGACATCAAAGCTTGCGGCGACTTCCTGAATTAAATTTTCTGAATTTGGTTCAAGTCTGCCGTGGACTTTTCCGCTAGGTGAAAACAAGTGCTCTATTCAAAAAAACATTACGTAATCATGAAATGTCTATCCAGACGACAACGTTCTTACTTATTCATGAATTCTGGAAGAATATGAATTGAGTTTTCTTCTCATTTTAATATGTACTGGAAATTCAACATTCCTACATCCTGGTTCAGGTTATATTCATTATTCAATGCGATAGAGACGGCTTTCCTCAAATCTCCAGCTATTCTTCGGGTAAAATGAGTAGAATTCACTTAAGGAATACTTTCTTTATTTCAAATAGAATATCCGGTATATACAGGTTGTTTGCGAGATGAGACTTTCTGACAGGAGCTAAAACTCGTTTAGATAAATCAATTCACAAAAAGTCGTTCATATAAAAGTATCAACATAAAGGACTGTTATCAGTCTGAAGTAATAATTAATTCATTAATGAACTTAGGATGATCCTGGAAAAAAGTTAAAAAATAAGGGACTCTTGTCTATCAGAAATGAACTATAACTAGCGTCCGCACAGACTATTGTGGTTCATCCCTAATTTATATCTCCCCGACGAGATCCAGATTTGGATAAAACCGATAATCTTGTTCAGGGGTAATTTTTTCAGTTCGCTCTGGGCTATAAAAGTCTGGCCAAAGACCTCGAATCTGATGCGACTCACCGCTGGGCACTCTGAGACGATGTGCATGGCTGTTTCAGTGTCCTCAAGACACAGTCTGCATTTATCGTCTTCAGCCAGACCGATTTTGTGCAAATGCACTTTCAGTCTGCAGTGACCTGTCATAATTCCGACAAGTGTTCTTAGTTTGACCCTATCCAGACCTAGCGCTAGGTTCGCCATCTTTTTGTTCGAGGCTGTTCCAAAAAACAACTTCGAATGTTTCAGGCCAGAATGGCTCCGCCAGAAAAACTCTAGCCTTGAGTTCATTCTGCCTGTTATCGCCTCGTTAGCCACGTCATGTGGTATTCCCAGGAATGGTTCCAGTCCTACCAAAGGCAGCGCAGCTCCAGCAAACGCCAGCCGATCTGCCTCCTCGTTACCCAAATAGTTTGAGTGGCTCGGTATCCAAACCAGAGTGACGCCGTTATACATACCGAGCCTTTTTAAAGCCGTGCGGCAACTACAGACTGTTCTCGAGGTACAAGAGCTGGATTCCAAAGCTTTTAGTACTGACTGACTATCAGTGAATATTTTGATTTTACCGTGGTAGATTTGCCGTTTTATCAGCAGTTCTGCCGCGGTCTCAATGACAAATAGTTCTGCCTGGAATATGGTTGCGTTTTGACCGAGACTCAATGAGATATTAATTCTCGGTTTACTCCCATAGACTCCCGCTCCGTTCGTCGTTCGCGAGCCATCTGTGAACAAGCCAAGGTCGGTTCTCAATAGAACCTCAGCATGCTGGGTCCATTCGTCCCGGCTGGGGACGATTACATTGAAATTCCGTTCTTGGCTCGTGACTTTTGACATTAGATCCGAGGGCATCGATAGGATACTGTTCGTTAAAAGATCGTCCAGCAGTCCTGAGCCTCCCATCACTATTGCCTCTGGCCTGTCAATCGCCAGTTGATATAGTTTGTATGTGGTCCGTTCCTCCTCCCTCTGCACGAGTAGGTGCAGGGGTGGTAGATTTTGTAGAACCTCCATGGCTGCCGTGGGTGTGGTGCGAAACGCAAGACTAGAAGGGTGTTCTGCCGTGCAGTGAACTAGTTCTTGTGCCTGGATAACCGGGACTGACCCGGAGGTTAAGGGGTCTCGGCCATGCTTTAAGCTGGGCTTGAACCCGGATCGACTAGGGTGTTTACGACGAGTTCAGACTTCGAGCGGATTGTGGAGGCATGAAGCCCCCTTCGGCGCAGTTCTTGCGCCTGAATGACGTTGACTGGCTTGGAGGTTTAGGCTTCTACACCACTCTTTATGCTGGGCTGGAACCCGGATCGATTAAATTCGATCTCATCTGCAACATACCTGGTGCTAAGCACCTGGTATGCTACCTTGCCATTTGGCCGTAATAGATTACTTCCCACTCGGTATTTCATATACAGTTCATTCGGAATAACCATATTGAAGCCGCAAAATATCTACATTTTTTCGATTTTTTTTTAATTTATTTTGGTGATTTATTTTCATTTGTCGAAGGGTAAAAATTAATCTCAAATGATAATTAATCTAACAAACTATCCTAAGGCCTGAGAAATCAATATTGAGTGCAATAGGTACTCAAAAACTAATGCCAATTATAACTCACTTCCATATTTAACCCCAACGATATTCTGGAAAAATTCCGTATAGTTCATTTGGTTTAGATCTAAATCTCCATCGTAGAAATCAAGTTGCGGTGTCTCCCTTAGTTCGATTATGATGGATTTCATAAGAAGCTGGCAACCATCATCACCAGACAATTCATTCTGCTCAGTCTTCTCATACATCAAAGCTATTTTGCCCCATTTGTATCTGTAATGAAGATCTACACAACTATAGCGAATTTTAAGTCTCAAATAACTGAAGGAATAATTATCAGAATAAATAAAAATAAAACGTATCATTTGCTGCAATTGATAGTCGTAAAGCAAATAGTGAAATTTAGGCAAATTGAATTTATGAACACAGAGTACATAGGATGAATATGAATATAGTGTTCAATAAGAATTCTCGTGGTTGTTAAGTTCATCTTTCATTTATTTATAAATTCAAGAAATTGTGTAAAAATCGGGTATAAAAAAATTAATTCAGTTTATTCATGATGAAGGTTCATTTTTACTTGAACTATAAGAACAGAACATCCTGTAACCTTCATAGAATTAATTAATTTTAAAAATTAATAGTATTGTTTTGTAAACACAGTTTCTTACTTAGATTTTAAATCAATTCTTCTCATCAAATGGTTAATGTAGTAGATAATGAAAACAACTTCACTAAAATTAATGTCTAGGTACAACATTCTAATAAGAACGATAACGGTATGCAAAAACTAGGACTATTAGCCAAGATTAATCCAAAACTCCCCATGGTGAACTCATCGTGTGAAGGAATAAAGGAAGTTGTATTTTCTTTTAATTTATATTCAAAAATATCATTAATAGAAGTTGTTTGGATTAATTAACCATTTGGATGGACAGCATTAAATTTCACCATACAATTTTCACCTATAAGCCTAATGTATTCGTTTGTTCAAAAATACAGACATCTAAACTGAATGTTCTATATGGGTGCACAAAAGTCAACTCATTATTTTACACATCGGTAATGATTACACTGAATTTCAGCAAGCACAAATTCTAAAAAATTGAGCTGCACTCAATAACTCCCTACATGTCCATTTCCTCTACTTCCTGTGACATTTTGTTTGTCAGTATTTTCATCTAATATGTTTCCATTGTGCCCAGTAGCAGCCCTTGGTTTGAGAAGAGGAAAATTCAGATGAAAATTCAGATTTTTTATTGTCATTCCTATAACTCGAATGTTTGATTGTATCGGTCTCTACTTGTCGGAAATACATCTTGATGATTGAAGTGAAACAACTTAATTTCCGCTAATTCATTTAATTTCACAACAATTGTTTCGTCATGGCAACATGACTTCGCCAGGTGAGTATGGTTGAGATTGAGTTCTTTGAATATTCAAAATGTACAAAAAAGAAGGTAGTTGGAATTTACAGTAATTTGTTTTCTTATTATTCCACAAAGTTTCAGAAAATTTTAAGTAAGGGGATTTATTGAGGTCCATCTGGTCGTTTAGGAGAAGCATAAACGAGCATAAACTACTATCATGTCTATATCGTTTTGATCAAGTGTCACTATTCAAGAAATTTTAAACCTAAAACTAAAATGGGGTTAAAGATGCTTTCAGCATAAGCTTAATTAAGACCTAGTTCAAATAACTCAATTTGATTTACTCTTGAGATTTGCGTGCCTAATAAGATTTTCTCACAAATTAAATAAAATAGATCATTTCTACAATTTATTATTAACGACAATTCTTTCGCAAACACTGTGACTTAGTCAAGTTTACATCTTGAACTAACTCTAAACATTACACAACAAATCTCATATAGCTAAAAAATAGAAAAAACTGGCGGTACATCTAACTAGACATTTTTGGAAATAAAGATAAGAAAATATTGCAAAAGAGGGATACAAATAACCATCAACTCACAAAAATACCCATGAAGACGAATATGCGAAAAAAGGAATATGAATAACCATGAAATATATTGAGGCCAATTATCGGAACTACCTCAATAAGTATAAATATTCAACAATGAATTTTAAAGTTTTTGTACGAACTAATTTCTACTGCTTCCAAAAGCGTGAGTCATCGATATTGTTGAAATTATGTCCAAATTCTTTCAAATGACTGGTATATGTTGAATGTGAGATGTTTAACGTCTAAATACGCTGGTGTTCGTGAATTAGTTTCTTAAAAGATCTTCCTGTTTGACAAATATATACCATAGATCAATCATTACAAGTCAACCTATAGACTCCAGATTTAATGTCTTTATTTGTTTTATCCTTGTTGTTTTTTGATATTTTATTCACGTAAGGAATGGAAATGTATCTTTTACTCGTAGTCAAATGTTTTGTTACAAACGTCAGTCATAACTATGAAACTATCCATTATAAAAATAAAACTCACGCTTTTGGAAGCAGAAGTAATTAGTAGATACAAGAACCTTGAAATTCTTCTTAACGACCAAACAGATGTTGCAAAATCCCCATTGTTGAATATTTGTCCTTATTGGGGTGTTAGTTGTATCGCCTCTTTTTTCAAGGTTATAGCAATATAAGAAGTGTAATGTTTAGAGTTAGTTAAAGATATAAACTTGACAAAGCCACATTGTTGGAGAAACAATTCTGGTCAATAATGAATTGTGGAAATAATCTATTTTATTTAACAATTTAATTTTAAAAAGAAATCACACAGTTCTTATGTTTCACGATTTAAAGTGTGAAACATAAAAACTGTGTGAATTTTTTTTTTAATAAAATTATTTTAATGTATCATCTAGAGCCAACCATGCATGCTCCATTCATGTAATTACTTTATGTAATTAAAATGAATTTCCATCAAGTAAGGATCGATTCAATTAATTTATTTTCAGAAATCGTTTCTTTTAATGTGTCAATGTATACGTGTGCTCAATGGAAAAGGTAGAAAAATTTAAATTATACACTTTGTATCTCTGGTGCTTTTTACTTCAGATAACATACAGTCATTCGTTAATGAATATGTAATTTGTTATAGTACTGATTAAGTGTTCCAGTAAAATGGCCGCCACTGTTTCGAACTTAATGCTGGGAAAATTCAGATTGATACACTGTTTAATTTTCGCAGCTGTTGTTTTCACATGGATGGATATCGAACTCATCAGAATTTATGTCAGATCGTTTGTTTTCTTTGTCTTTTTCACCCTTGATTTATCTTCATTTCAATAATTGTAATAAAAAACTTTCATTCGACCTTCGAGAATAGGAGGCATTGATAATTCGTCGATTCTGCTTATAGACTGAAGTTTGGTCATTTATCAACCAATTTGAAAAAGTTCCACAGCGCTATAACGAATTTATTTATTTTTCATATTTCTTTCGTGGAAAAGGGCAATGTACTAAGAATGGAATATGGAGGTGATTATGAAGGCTACAGCAAACAATAAGAACAAAAAAAAAATTATTATGTATTGTATATAATTCATGCCTGAATTTTATTTTTGGCAATTTGTTCTGTGGAAATTCTTTTCATTAGAAATTTTGTATTGTGGTTGAATTTTCCATATTGACATCAAGCATATTTTGGAGATTATTTATTATTATTAATATTGATGATAATTCTAGTGGAGGTTTTAAAATATTTTATGAATTTTAAATTATCAACCTTTATCAAGTATAAACTTATTTAATCTAAATTGTTTCAATAAATTTATGAATAATGTGATATTTACCTATCTAGTATGAGATGAAAAAATTCGGCAAAAGATGCGAAATCGGCTGGACCAGAATTGACCAACATGTAAAATTCATCCTTGCAGGTTGTCTTCTTTTTTGTGAAATCGAAACTGAAGCCACCAGGTGTTATAACAGGTGTTCCATAATTTCCAATATATTTTGCCACCCTTCCAACACTTGCTAAAAAATTCAAATAAAGTATCGAAAATTCAAATGATAAATCGAAAACATATTCTCCACTCACAATTTCAGTATTTACAGAATATGATAACTTTGAAGTGAAAATTTCACAACCACGTTACTTCTTCATTCTAACAAATCAAAAATTTTTATAACCCCAAAAATATTATCAAAAATACGACTTTTTCAAATTCCATTCAAGTTCATTGTTGGAGGTTATGCATAGTGATATAATTATTTTCGAGAGCAAAGATAGAAAAGCCTGTGTTACTCCAATGAACAAACATTAGATAAAACCTCTTACATTTCCCAGATTTTTGATGAATTGAATATGTAACGCAGTTCGAATATATTTTTATCCTGTGATAAAGTTTATCAGCCCCTACAAAAATAAATATCTGTCGTGAGTACCTGGAAAAGCGTGTTTCATCGAGAATGAAAATCAAACGCACGTGCTCACTCCAATCTATTAAAAATAAATAAAAGTACACTTAATAACTCATCAGTTGAAGAGTGTAATGAATTTTTTATCTAACGTTTTACATCACTCATCAGAGTTTGAAAAATACATTTTGTTAACTACCTATAATTGATGAAATGATACAATTTAAGAATATAAAATTTTCTCAAATTGTAGTCTTTTGAACCGGTGGAGGTTTTAGTCAGGAAATTTAGTGTGAAACAATTTAACATACCTAAGCAGTAATCGCAAATTGGTCCAAAAATAACGTGTGCACAAAAAACTGCAGCAGCTTGGAAAACTTTGATTGTGGCATATTCTTGTGTGCAGTTATCATCGAAGGTTTTGTAAAGCACGCTGACTCCATTGTTCAAAATATTTTGCTCCTTTGCATCTTGAACTGCTGACTGTAGTACACTAACAGCCTGTAACATATTAACAGTTTGCGAATACATTGGCGATAACAGATAAAATCAGGGGCGGTTTTTACTTATGTGCTGCAGAACCACCAATTTTTTCAGCAAAATAGGTCATTTTTCTGAAAAACAGTGAAATTTTCAACTGCGTCGATATTGTTGAATTATTTTTGATTGATTAATTAATTAATTTAGCCTGAAACCTTTTATGTGTGGAGAATTCTAGCGCCTTTAGCAGTCCCGCAAAACCAGTGAACCAGTATGTTATTGAATATGATGGTACATTTACTTATCCTCAACTTATTTGGGTAACATCGGTATTTCGCACAAAGTAACTTTCTTCATCGTATCGGCTCAGTATTCAGGAATACAATTAAAAAGTCGAACAAATTACGTATACCCTTTCAAAAACATCCATTGGTGACAAAATTTACATTATTAAAGTTAATAAATATCGTATGATATTAAACGTAAATAGGGATACTGTTGATGGTGATGTGATATTTTTCTGATCCTCCTAGACCTAGATACCTCAGAAGCTTTTTAGCTTGTACAAGTTAGGAGTTTAGTTATGTTCTGGTTAGGCTATGTCTTTACGCCAGCACTGTTAATTTTCAATCCAACAATAACATGATGACCAAAACCGTCTAACTAGAAAATTTCTCTTCTACCTAAACGGGACAAATCTAACTCTCTACCCACTGAGCTATCGGTACTCATATGATTCAATATCCATCAAAATGATCAATTTTATTTCGAGTTTCAAAAATGACAATTAAATGGTGAAGAAAGAGCCTTTCTTTCACATATTTCAGGCTGAAAATGATCGATATACCAAGTTCACTTGATTAGCTATATAAATAATTTCTATTCTTTTTGTCATGGAAATTCTTTATGTCTATTAATAGGCAATGGTACGAACGCTTCTCTTGGTTGCTTTCATTTACTATTATGAATTTGATACAAACCTCGTTCAGATTCACGATATAATTCGAAGATTTTGGCAGTATGACAGCTACTTTAACTGTACAATTCATTTCGTCTGTACAGATATTAACACTACAATCAACCTCTTTTTCCTTTTCACAAGCTTCACTCCTATAATGGCAGTTGTCCGTTTTGAAGCTGGGTGTGTTCAAAACGCTCAAGTTCCACTGGAAACCATTGTAACATCTCACTAAACCGAAATACAGAAACAGGATCTTCACCAACATGATAAGGGTTGGAAGTTTTATACCATAGCTTTCATTTTCTAGGCGTTTACTGAGAATACTCACAGTGAACTAATTCTATATCTCGCCCTTGGAGATAAGACCATTATTACTAATCATTGTGAAAAATAGATATAGGTATATGACACCGAATTAACTCTGTCTGATGAAAATCAGATAAGTGACTAGGATGACGACGATTAAAGTGACTATTTGCACTTTCTTTACGCGAGATGATTACAGTATTTCGAAAAATCTCAAGTATTTTTTTTTGTTTAGTTAGATCTTCGAAAACTAGTGAGAAAACTCTACCTCTAGCGAATCATAATGACTTAACTCTCATGGACGAAGTATCTATCTATGGCTAATGTCTTCTCTGCATATTTTACAAGCATTTTAGATTGTCCGTAAAAACCTTTTCGTCGGCTGACGAGTTTCCAGTCTGACACACAGATGCCGCCACAAATACAAAAATTAATATTTTTGTTTTAAAGTACTTGTCTTCAAAAAGCAGCTGGCGTTTGCTTCAAAAGCTTAAAATAAGAGAAAAAAATTTCGTGTACCGATAAAATATTGCCTTTTGTTGGAGGGAAATCTTGTGTACAGTGATAAGTGTTATCTGGTATCTGCATCGCAAAATCGTTTTGGAAAACCGTAGGTGATGCAGGAGATTGCTGTAAACTGTAAACTGTAAAGATATCAATGGAAAGTGAAGGCTTGACTTTTCATGAACATTTGTCTATGAGAAAGCAGATTTCGCATATGTTTCTTTATCGGTATTTCTGTGAATTAATGGTTATTTGTATTCCTTTTTTGAAATGTTATTCTCATATTTATTTCCGAAAATTGTTAGTCAGTTGTACCGCCATTTTTTTCAGTTTTTAGCTATATAATAAGTGTTATGTAATGTTCAGAGACAAAGCCACAGGGTTTGCGAAACAATTCTCGTTAATAATAAAGTGTGGAAATAATCTATTTTCAAAACAAATTGAAATATGTTTATCTTCTACAATTTTAATTTTCAAAAGAATTTTTTTTTTTTTTTTTTTTGATATTCAAGTTTTGTTATATTTCTTCTATCAAGTAAAAAGCCTTTCTATTTTATAATCTATTTTATTTTATTCAAAATGAATATTCATCAAGTAAGGATCGATTAAATCAAAAAACTGCATATCTTGTTTTTTGACGAAGTCCTTTGGTATGGACGAAACATAGGTAAGTACCATTTAAATGAAGTATAAATGTGTTTCATAATCAATCAATCAAATCAATTATAAATGATGACAAAGCTTCGGCCAAATCAATCCAACAATAATATTTAACAGTTGCATTGAATGAGTGAACAAATATGTATGAGGAGAAGGGATTTTCGTGCTTAGGGTACAAGAGAAGAGAATCAACACAAAGTAATCACAAACTTTTACAGACAATTTAATGAAATATTAAAGATGCAAACAAGCACCTTTTCGCCAACTCTACAATCGACATCATCAACTTCCACTATATTTAGAAATCTGAACTGCAATTTAACAAAAATACTGAATAATTCACGAAAGTCTTTACAGAGATTTCCAATGAAAAATTGAAAGTTCTGTATATTAATTTTTTAGTATAGTTTTTCAAAACTATTTTATGTAAGCGTTCAAAAAGAAATACTCGAAATTTCTGATATATCTAGATGAGATATTTTTCAATGAAATGATTCTTTTGAGCATACATGTTCAATATCAATAAGTAATTCCATTCACTATTTGATTTTAGACTTCATCTCCAGCAATCACAGCTTCATTGACGTAACCGGCCGATGATGGGGGAAAGCCGGAATTCAATTCGATACTCTTTCGACGGCCCAACTTTTTGTGCAGTCTTTTTTTGAGCAAATACATGAGAAAGAAAAGTGTTTGAAGAGTGAAGATAAATATCCCAACTCTGGCACACACTAGCAGGGTTCTAAATGGCAGCTCCCACTTCATTATAGGATAAATGTAGTCCGTTCCTTCTCTGGAAAAAAAATCAACTCTTAAGTTCATTGACTGAAATCGTGTTCAACCTATCCTTGTTATTATATAACCATAAAATATATTTTCTGAGATATTAACCTAGAAATAGTAGAAATTTAATCAGTTGAAACAAGTTTTACTACCAAATAGCGAGAATCATGCAAATTGTGTATTTTTGTACATTTTTGGTAAAACTAAAGTAGGAAATTTCTGAGGATCTTCACAACACATAATGAAAATGTTCATTATACAGTGTGGAAACCACTTATGGAATAAAATTATTTGTATGTTAGGAAATTATAAAAAACACAGGGACACGTCAACTTTTAAATTCAATGGTGCGTTTTCTAGACATGAATTTAAATATTCTGGGTGATTCGCGCAAGTCCAGCATGGTCCGTCCTCTTTATTTTAAATGTTTCTTAAAGCCTGTATATTTTTATGTTTCTTAAATCTCCTTAATAACCTGATGATACGAACTAATCATGTAGGGTCTATTATAAATAATACCATATGAAATTTCAAAAGTATTTATAATTAATGTCAAAAACTGAATACTAGTTTAAGTAAGTTCTGACCATTGAATTAATGGGATGGGGCTTCATTCTGCAGGAACCAGACATCTCAATTCGGTGGGCTTGGTTCTATTGCATTAGAAAATAAGTTGACTAACGCAGGAACAACTTCGTCTCTAATCAAACTCAAATATTTTTCGGCTAAGTTCCATCTTCAAAGACCAAACGTTCACCTTTTGAAGATACTGCATATGTTTCTCACGCATCCAATGAGGATTCTTCGCTGACCAATACAAGTTTGTCGGATTACCTCCCCGTTCAATGTAAATACTGATTCATCAGAAAAAAGGATTTTACCATCGGCTATTTTATTTCTGTTCAGTTTATTCATCATTATTCCGCATTCTACTATCGGGATCGTCTTCTGTTAGCTCCTGCACAAAAGTCATTTTATATGGATGAAGTTTTTCTTTGTGGAGACACCTTATGATAGTTGATTGACTCACATTACTTTCACGGGCAATTTGACGTGTACTTGTCATTGGATCCTCTGCAACACCTAACAAAATATCCAATTTCACAGTATCTTCAATGAATTGCGGTTTTCTTTTTAATGATATAACATATCCAAGCATGAATTTTAGACACAGTAACTTGTGAAATATTAGGCAGCACTGGATACCTCTGATTATATAAGTTTGACACTTCAACTTGACTTTTGCCGTTATCCCCGTAACCGATCATCATCTCAATCTCAATTCGGTGAGTCTCAATTAAATATTAGAATTAAAATAAAGAGAACGGACGATAACGAAAGCATCTACATGCTGGTGATCATCATAGCTTAACTGATGATGTCTTCATTGTTTCTTATCGAATTGCTTAGTGAATTATTGATTTTATTAATATTATATTATATTGTATTATAATTCTTTTTTCTTCAAATATCTAGCAATCATTTAATGTTTTTGTCCTATGTATTGCAATTAAATATATCTTGTTACATATAAATCCTTAAATTTAAGATTATTGTTACTGATTCTTTGTATGAGATTCCTTTTGATAGATTATCTATAATAGGAGGATTATTTTTTTGATAGTATTGTACACTGGAGAAATTTTCTTGTGTCATGTATGTTTACTAGAAGCGGTTATTTAGATGAATATGGATGATTTGAGGTATGGTACTATCTCTGGTTGGCTTGCTGTAAATTGAAAAATCATTGTTATTATTTATTGTTGCCCATGACGTATAAACCAGTGGTAAATAAAAAAATAATAATATACATACCTACTTAATCCCCCCGCTAAGTAATAGATGACGGAAAATATGGCATAGACAGTTACGAACATCATGGGATATATACAGTGGGCCAATCTTGTTGGGTGGGATATCAGCCAAAAGTCTAATATCATCATAACAGTATTCATACCATGAAGAAGGAAATTCATAACATCAAAACTATTTTTTTCAGCTAAAAAAAAATCAGATCAAAAATTGCGGTAAAAAACGTAGCAACTCTAAGAAATATAGAATTTTAATGAATATACAGGCCGTCCCAAAAAATTATTGCTAGGCAAAACTCAGGAAGTTGTTTCCACCTATAATTTTTTTTCATATTTTATTGTAGCATAGATTTTAAGGAGACTCTTTCTCATAGTAAAGTGAATAGTGCACGTTTTCAAATTACTCGAAAATAAATGAATTTTTAAAAGTTAATAAAAAAATTAAAATTGACATATCTCTCTTTCATATGTGATTTCACATGTTGTGCCTTCTATTCGCCATATGTCCTGAGTAAAAATTCATCAAAATGGGATTATTATAATTATGAATTGAATATAGAAAATAAAAATATTAAGTATTATTTTCATCAATTTTCTATGATGTTAGTGTAAGTCAGAATTCAGTAATAAACACGTAACGTCTGTAACTTTGTCAGAGGCTTTGTTAGAACGCATCACACCATCAAACCTATTTTTTTCGAGAATGGCACTTCATAACGCTTTGAAATAATTGTACGATTTTAATTGAATAAAATAATAGATTTGAATATCAAAACAGATATAATCTGTTAGTCTTCTACAATTTTAATTTCAAAAAAATTTTTATCCAAAAAACTTTTAGAATTAAATTAATGTCTACAATAAGCACCGCTTATATTTAATAGACGTATATAATGAAAACCCAATGAATAATGTCAAATGGAATAAATGAACCAACAGATATAAAAAAGGCATTGAAATGAATAAATGTCTCCTTTAAATATTTATTTATTAATTTTAATAACTTTTTATATCTGTTGGTTTATTTATTCCATTTGACATTATATATTGAGTTTTGATTATATACGTCTATTAAATATAAGCGGTGCTTATTGTAGACATTAATTTAATTCTAAAAGTTTTTTGAATAAAAATTTTTTTGAAATTAAAGTTGTAGAAGACTAACAGATTAAATCTGTTTTGATATTCAAATTTTGTTATATTTCTTCTATCAAGTAAAAAGCCTTTTTCTATTTTATTTTATATATTATATATAATTATATTTAGGCTTCAATAAATCTCATTATGGAATGTCAATGATTTAAATATAACCTTATAACACCTTACAGTTTTCTGTGATTTTGTTAAGAACATAGACTATCTTGAATTTTAAAGTTAGTCTGTTTGAAGCTATTATCCTGTTAAACACGTG
Source organism: Megalocaria dilatata (assembly GCA_034642435.1). NCBI lineage: Eukaryota > Metazoa > Arthropoda > Insecta > Coleoptera > Coccinellidae > Megalocaria > Megalocaria dilatata. Next base: position 44,158,336 of record CM067863.1, on the reverse strand, counting down.
TGAGGTGAGATATAGTGATAGTTATTTGATTTTGATATTTGGAATATTATTTAGGGCCGATGAAGAGATTACCAGAATTATAATTGTTTTTTGAAGATATAATGCATGTTTTGAGAGATTTCTGAATTAACTTATTTGAATATTTAGATATATAAAATATTTCAAATAAATTATATTTTTTGAGAAGTCCTTAAGTTGTGTTCATGTTTTCGAAAGGCAATTGGTGTTCTTAATGGTAGGATCAGAAACAAAAATTTTGTCTCCTTTAAATATTTATTTATTAATTTGAATGACTTTTTTTATATCTGTTGGTTTATTTATTCCATTTGACATTATATATTGAGTTATGATTATATACGTCTATTAAATATAAGCGGTGCTTATTGTAGACATTAATTTAATTATAGAAGTTTTTTGAATGAAATTTTTTTTTAAATTAAAATTGTAGAAGACTAACAGATTAAATCTGTTTTGATATTCAAATTTTGTTATATTTCTTCTATCAAGTAAAAAGCCTTTTTCTATTTTATTTTATATATTATATATAATTATATTTAGGCTTTAATAAATCTCATTATGGAATGTCAATGATTTAAATATAACCTTATAACACCTTACACTTTTCTGTGATTTTGTTAAGAACATAGACTATCTTGAATTTTAAAGTTAGTCTGTTTGAAGCTATTATCCTGTTAAACACGTGTGAGGTGAGATATAGTGATAGTTATTTGATTTTGATATTTGGAATATTATTTAGGGCCGATGAAGAGATTACCAGAATTATAATTGTTTTTTGAAGATATAATGCATGTTTTGAGAGATTTCTGAATTAACTTATTTGAATATTTAGATATATAAAATATTTCAAATAAATTATATTTTTTGAGAAGTCCTTAAGTTGTGTTCATGTTTTCGAAAGGCAATTGGTATTATTAATGGTAGGATCAGAAACAAAAATTTTGTCTCCTTTAAATATTTATTTATTAATTTGAATGACTTTTTTTATATCTGTTGGTTTATTTATTCCATTTGACATTATATATTGAGTTTTGATTATATACGTCTATTAAATATAAGCGGTGCTTATTGTAGACATTAATTTAATTCTAAAAGTTTTTTGAATAAAAATTTTTTCGAAATTCAAATTGTAAAAGACTAACAGATTGAATCTGTTTGGATATATAAGCAAAATGAATTTCTGAGTGGGGCTTGATGGTGAAAATATAAAGCTGTCAATTTAGAAAGAACTGATTTTTTTGAATACTCACGGTCGTAGATGAATGACCAATAGACAGTAGTAATTACACATGCTAACACGGTTGCAATATTGTTGAAAGCCCAATAAAGCTTATAAAATCTAAACGTTCCTTCTTTGAAAGAAACGTAATGCTTCTTCCTATAAGCTAATATAGAGGTAGTGAGCATAAATGCAGCCAAAAGAGCCTGGAATGTACAAGTTGTGTAGCCCCAATTGGTCAAATATATTAGCCATTTCACTTGATAACCGTCAGTCTTAGTTTTTACTATTAATATTGATAAAACACAAGTTGTAACAAAATACAATACCACCAACCATCTATAAATCAAGTACCATAAACTTGGACCACTTTTTTGTTGCCACTAAAATGAAAAAAGTAGATGAGTATATACAGAGAATACTTATATGAATTGATCATTTCAGCAGTTTATTTTAAATTTGCATCAGTTTCTTTTCCACAGACAAGTTGACTCCAATTTTCACATATTTTTTACTGAATATATAAATCTTTAACAAGGATGATAACAGGAAATCTCTTATGTCCTTTAGGTGGAGAAAAATTAAGTTAAATAGGTACAATTAAATGTAAAAGTGTAATTAAAATATTCCAAACTCTGCAGTGAAAGATCTCCAATTGATAACAAAATATACAAATCTTAAGAAGGTTTCGTTAGAGAAATCCCGGCAGTTCTTCATTTTTTGAAATAATCATTAACAACGTTGGATATGAAATCAATTGAGCAATTAAAATATTTCGTTCATTGCTAACTTTTCTAATAATTTTTTCTAATTTGAAATAATCCTTTCAGTCATTAACGAATTATTATTGACGATGTCAATATGTTTATTTTGTAAATTTCCCATAAATTCAATTTCACACCTGTTTTCAACATGTAAAATATCAAAATGATTTTGAAAAGAATGATTATTTTCTAAAAGGTGTTTCGCATATTGCGAGTCTTTCTTATATTTATCAAAATTTCTTTTGTATTCAAAATATACTAATTGAGTACCATTGGTACTTACTTTTTACTTGATACAAGGTGAACATCTCGAGTGTTATACTTGTTTATCCAAAAGTTCCCTTGTGTTCAGATAAATGGATTCCAAAACTTCAACTTGCTCTACCAATAAAGATTTTTGAACACTCTGAGCAACTAAGTTTACATTATACGATAATTGAAATAATAAGTGGACCGAAAAGTAATGTCGTTTCTGCGCATTTCGATATTTGATTGTCATTTGTCAGCTCTTTGTGTACTTCGAAGTAGTGTCAAAGACATTTTAAAGTTATTGTGACTTGTTTACTTCTAACTAATTGAATATTAGTCTCTTTTTTGCAATTTGGGATGAAGTGGTCAGCCAAATACCAGAGCATATCCAGCATTGTATGCTTTTTGAGTTTCGCAAGGGTAGTAACGCAACAGTTGCGACCAAAAACATTTGCGATGTTTATCCAAGTGCATTAGACGTTCATTAATGCCAAATATGGTTTTATAGGTTCAGATCAGGTAATTCTGATCTCTCTGACTTGTATCGATCAGGACGACCCAAAACATTAGACATGCTAAGGGCAGAAGTGGACACAAATCCATGTCAGACAATCGAGGAACTCTCAAACACCCTTAACCAACTTTGGTCGATCATCCAGGAACATTTGCAGCAGATTGGACAATTGAGCAGAGCACGTGTTTGGGTCCCACATAATCTGTCCAAAAAGAACAAAGACAACTATCCATCACATGCGACCTATTACTTCACCTGTACCATACATAACCGTTTTTTGATCGCTTGAACACTGGAGACGAAAAATGGGTGCTATATGATAATCCAAAAGGCAGAGGCTCTCTCCAAGTGAATCACCATGAAGTACTGCGAAGCCAGGTTCACATCTCAAAGATGCTTCTGTGTGTTTGGTGGAGTATACGCAGAATTATTCATTTTGAAGTGCTGAAACCTTGGCAAACTGTTGATGCAGATCTTTATTGTGCCGAGTGAACTAATCATTAATCGAAAGTATCCGGCGATTTTCAACAGAAAAGAATTTATTTTGCAACACAACAATGCAAGACCGCACTGTGCAAGATGAACCTGGGAAAAAATTAATGAATTCTGTCTCACCCACCATACTTGCCCGATATCGCACCCTCGGATTTCCATTTCTTCCGATCGCTACAACATTTCCTTAGTGGTGAAAAATTTTAAAATTTGAATGATGTCCAAAATGCCATCCCGAGATATTTTACTCAAAAACCAATTGATTTTTATGGATCCGGCATTGAAAATTTGCACACTAGATGGCAAAAGGTTATTGATAACGAAGGTGTTTACATTATTGATTAAAAATAAAAACTTGTTAATAATTTATTTGTCTGAATTTAATTTGAAAAGGTGACATTATTTTCCGGTTCACCTTATATATCCATTTTCGTTGTATTATTTTTGATAAATCTGCTAATATCGTTGTTGGTTTTGAAGGCGAGTTTAGTATTCTCTTTTGAGAGTAGTGTTTTTAATTATATACTGATATTTCTTAATTAAGTTAGCATAACGTATTTATTTTTTGATGAATCATAACCGAATTCATTATTTTTAAGGAATTAGTCTGAAACGTGATTCTGAGTGGCTTAATTTTCTGTTGTAAACCACTAAAAATAACATCTGTACACTTTTTTCAAAAACTATAGATTCTGTATTCTGGCGAAGTCCTTTGTGTTTCATTAATAAATCAACTTTTCAGTACAATAAAATAGAACAACTCGAAAACGGTTTTCTCAATTGTAAAGGAATAAATAAATATAGCTAATACATTGATATTATCGTTCCATAGTTTTTGTGGCGTTCCACAAATGAGGGTATTTTGAACATACTGAGTTTTTATTTTAACACCTCTAAGAAAATAGATCATTGTGCCAAAATTTATAAAAATCTAGGTCAAAGATCACATTTCTGAATTCCTTTTTTTAATGCGCCCAACTGACTAAGTCTAGAATGTAAACCCTATAAAGGTCTGCTATAATATTTTCTTTGGAAATTCAATATTTCTTGGGATTATTGAATAAATACTACAGTCCTGCAATATATTGCTCTATCCTTGTATTTGATGTTATAAATAGTTTCAGACGTTCGCGTTCAAATCAAGGTTTGGGGACACAAACATTTTGAAAGATAATATTCGAGGTAGAAGCTTCATGTATTTTTAAATCGAATGAAAATTGAAATTACTTTGTTTTTTTTTTCAATTTTCGTAGTGTTTACTACATTTTCAAAATTAATAAAACAAAATGTATCTTAACTATGATGTATACGTTGAAGGCTTTAGCTGGTGCAGAACTTCGAGAAGTGGGGTGTGCCAAAGGTCGCCTTGCTCATTTAATAGTTTTACTGTTGAAACGTGATGTTATCACAATGTGATAATAAAAAAAATTTTCTGGGCATAAATTTAATTATATAATAAAGAAATGTCCTTTGATATTTTCAGAAAACCCACAACGACAGATATAACCATTCGAACACTCATGAACTATCTGCTTACAGATGAATGATACATAGAGCATTTTCATTTAGTTTAAATAATTTTACGTTGAAAAGGGAACTGAATACAATCAAACAAATAGCCACAAATATTCAATTCGAAACAAAAACCATAAATTCTCTCATAAACAAAAAAGAAAAACAACTTACACTAAAACAAATATACCCCATTTCCAAAACAAATGACAAAAAATTGGCAAAACTAACATATTTTAAACCAATCTCGCAAAAAATAGCTCAAATATTCAAAAAACTAACATAAAATCAGCTTTCACACCCTCACATAAAATTTCCAATCTCTTTTTTAATGCAGAAGACAAAAACAAGCAGCCGAATAATTCTGGAGTCTATAAGATGTGATGACAACAGTGCAGTATCTTATATACAGGACAAATCGGGAGATCTTTCCAAAAAAGGTTCAAAGAACATCAATATTTATTTAGGAACTGTAATTATAACTCTTATGTTGCGAAACATTTTTTCAAAACCAATTATATCTTCCCGGAATTAGACAATCTTGAAATATTGCACCTGGAAGCGAAAGAAAAAAGCTAGGCATCCTGGGATCCATCGAAATATTTAAACACAAACATCACGTTCCAACAATAAAACTATTAAATGAGCAGATGGACCTTTGGAACACCCCACTTCTCAAGTTTTGCACCAGCCAAAGCCTTCAACGTATATATAATAGATATGATACAATTTGTTTTTATTCAGATTGAAAATGTAGTTAGAACTAGGAAACTCGAGTCACTGTATATCAGTTAGTTGAAAAGTTATAGAAAACAAAGTTCATTCCAATTAAAAACGAACTATCACAAATTAAAGGACTTCTCCATCCAATACTCGTATATTTTTAATTGTTGCTTGAGTTCTTCAATGCAGAATTCACATTCATATTGGAATATAATTTCAATTTATTTGCCTCAATATCTTTAAAACTAAAAAAGTATTATATTGAACTGTTTCGGCCGTAACTAATTGGTACTTGATCTAAATTCAAACAAGTCTTTAGAAATGTTTCATAAAAAAAGATTTTAAAAAATTTTACTTTTGAATATCTTTTTTTGAAAAATATGAAGAAAACATATCAACTGACGTTATTACAGGGGCATTTCTGGTATGCAAATTAATTAAATACAATAATAGTATGCAATGGCAATAGATAGAGAATAGAATCTGATGCTGGCATAAAAAAACCACAAGAATTTAAAATGAGTGTGAATTAATTGAATCATGGGAGTACTGAAAAATATACATACTTACTTGGCATATCACGAATATTTCAGGATCATCTTGTGTCAATCCAAATTCTTTGGAGTTGAATTTGCTCTTCCATTTCTTCAGCATACCGTCTTTTTCGAGGTCTATTCTCTGGATCCTATTTTTTGATCCTTATTCTAACTCTGTGAATGTAATGAAATATTTTAAACAATATTGTAGTGAAATCCAGCACCAGAATCATTTACAGTGTGGAAACCGCTAATGGAATAAAATTATTCATGTCCTTATGTTAGTTAATTATAAAAAACACTGGGACATGCCAACTTTTAAATTCAATAGTGCGATTTTTACACATAAATTTAAATATACAGGGTGATTAGCGCAAGTCCAGCATAGTCCGTCCTCTTTATTTTAAATGGAACACCCGGTTTATTTTTTATTTTTTAAAGCTCCTTAATAACCTGATTTCAACGAACTGTATCATGTATGATCTATAATGAATAGTACAGGATGAAATTCCGAAAGCATTGATAATTGGTTTCAAGGAACCGAATACTTGAATGACATGATGTAATTGATTTTAAAGTTTTCTTATTTGTTTTTAAAGTTTGAATTGAAATATTCTGCATTTCTGTAGGTATCCTTTCTTTGAAACTGGGAAAATTCCGCTTAAATAAGTTCTAACCATTGTAAAATGGGGTGGAGCTCCATCCTGCTGGAACCAGACATTTTCATTCGGTAAGCTTGGACTTATTGCATTAGGAAATAAGTTGACAGAACAACTTGGTCTGTAATCAAACTCAAATATTTTTCAGCTGTTTAAGTCCCATATTCAAATATAGGACCGATATTATGGCCACCGTTCAATTTTTGAGTCTCACGCATCCAATGAGGGTTCTCTGCTGAACATTTCTTGTACTTTTCTGAGGGGAATTTGGGTAAAGACCTCGGTATTAACGCTTACAAAGTTCAATTAGTGCAAGAAGTGAATCCTTGTGACCATCTGATACGATTTCACTTCGCTCAATGGGCCTATGATTGCATGGCCGAGCATTTTCACAGAAAAATCATCTTTAGCGATGAGGCTGATTTTCACCTCGGAGAATTATTTTTTGTGGAGACCCCTTAGGAAAAAGTGTAACGCCAACCATCCAGAAACCCCAAACAATCGACAATATACTGAAAAATTCGGTTGGTCGGATGGGGTACTGTAGCATGGCGGTCATTTAAATGATATAGTTTTCCATTCGTAAATGTCAAGGTTCAACCTTTCGAATGAACTCATAACTTTAAAAAAATATTTATTATAGCCGATGAAATATGCAAATTTTGAATGGCCCACCTCTTTTATGTGCAATATTTAATTAAGTGATTTACATCGCTTCACTTGAAAGCAAACCAATCATCAGGACACAAAACATGCCACATTTTTGAGCAATATTTTTTCAGATTCGAATTTCACGTTAAAACCCTAAAACCAGAAAGGTGTATTATTCCACAATAATAAAAAATCCGATAAATATTTGAGAAATATTTTATCACGGAGGATCGCTGTTGCGAAATAATAAAGCAAAAGAGAAAAGAAACACATTTGCCACTTCAAATTGGATGTAGGAATACTCACGTTTACCTTATAAAAAAAACATTACTTTCACATTAGAACAATATTAATAATAATGTTCACACCTTTTCGTGGTTTTTCCAAAGGTAAGATTAGATTGATGAAATACTTGTAACTAAAGAGAAAATCTTATCGGCTTATTGATTCTTATTGTTAGATTGCGACATATATACATTGGCATTGTATGCAACTCGTGTTTTATCGAGTATCAACCAATATTTAATAATCGTTCGACACAAGTAGTATCCAACGAAAAGAATGATTTTTACGAAATCAAATGATCAAATTAGAATTTCCCACAAGCATTCAAACAAAAGAAGCACCTGCTCAAAATCTACTGAAATTATAATAAACACTGGCAACTTAACAGAAAATACACTTCATTAACGAAAGACTCAATACTGAAACTGGGAAGCTGCACCTTTTCAGAGTGTATACCCCAGATATAAGTGATCCCAAAGAAGAAACAGCCCTATTCAATGAAATCCTAGAAGACGAAATATCCAAGATACCACAAAATGAACGTATATTGATGATGGGGGACCTGAACGCCAGAATCGGAAACAATATAATCCAGGGACTGAAACACCACTTTAACGAGGAACATCTTAACGAGAACGGAGAAGCTAGGGTAGATCTTTGCGCTCGTCACATAATGACGTCATGTCGTCAGTCTAAAATCCACACGAAACAGTGACTTTTCGGGGATGCAGTGGACGCTTTTGGATCTCCTGTGGATTGGTATCGTCTCAAATTCGACAATTTTGTTTGGTGACGTACCTATTCTTCTAGAAATGGGCCTCATTGCTGAAAATAATTTTTTGATGAAAATTATAATCAGTTCCCAGATGCTCCAAGGCCCATTCAGAGAACACACGTTGTTGTTTATGGTCATTTACCTTCAGCTCCTTAGTTGAATGTTGTACGATTGCAGACCCAATTTACGGCAGCGAAATTGACTGCCTCGATCTAAATTGGCTTTTTGTAAATAAATGTCATACTGTTCATTTAGTTCAATATTCTTTGAACACGTTCGTTTCATCAACTATCTGAATTATACATTTCAATAAGCTGTCTCTATGACAACCCATTTAAAATTTTATCTGGAGCAAAGTCGAAAGAGTAAATTTTAAGGCTTTAATTATGAATTGTTTCTGTGTTTCCAATTAAATTTCAAGGACGTTACGGTAGATAGCTCAATCGAAAATACCTACAGCTTGGTATAAAAATGTATAATCATCTAAGTACCAAATTAAGAAAAAAAAATGCCATTCCTTTGAGATTCTGCAATGGTATAACACACTATATTTCCAGCATTTTATTCGAAATTAATTTGCATCGAAATCTTAATCGATTAAATCCTTGTTTTTTTTTTAATATTTGATGATTGGGGACACTTCTGTCTACCGCGAACACCTAACCTCATCCTCACCCTAAATTTGACAAGGAAGACAAGGTCTACAAAGATTACATTACTTCAACTACAAGGTACAGGAGGATCTGCAGATAACTGCTCAAAAAATTACTGAATTGACACATACACGCAATAATATAGACTATAGAGCGATCATTTTGAAGAATATACTAAGCATGTATTAGATCTCGTGGTGGCGACTTTGAAGACCATTTGTAAAATTTAATTTAATAAAATGATTTTACACTTATTTATTAGGAGTACAAATAAGTTTCCGCCGTTTTATTGTAGATGGCGCGGCACGGAGTTTCGGTTAGCTTTCGCAGATGATAACCGGCTTAAAAAATAGTTTGGACATTCAAGAACAACATAACCTATTAATATCATTGATTTTATATTGGAAGAATATAATTTTTATAAGTTGAAAATGTCAAAATTTGAGCCAAGTAAGCGTCATTTGCGGGAAATATTAGTTTACTTCTTTAATTTAAAGAAATCTGCTGCTGAGGCGCATCAATTGCTCGTAGAAGCATATGGTGAGGGTGCTTTGAGTGAGAGAACGTGTCGAGAGTGGTTTCAAAAGTTCAAAAACGGTGATTTCGACGTAGAAGACAAAGATCGCAGTGGAAGGCCAAAAATTTACGAGGATGCAGAATTGGAGGAATTATTGGAAGAAGATTCATCTCAAACACAAAAAGAACTTGCTTTAACATTAGAAGTCACTCAGCAAGCAGTCTCACATCGTTTAAATTTAATTTGTGTTAAAAAACGGCGGAAACTTATTTGTACTCCTAATAGTTTTAAAGTTTTTGAGAAATTTTTTTTTATAAAATTAAAATCTGTAGTGAGGTTAGAAGAATAAATCTGAATGATATTTCAGATATTGTAATAAGCCTTTTATCAAGTAAGCCTTTCATTTTGTTGCAAAAGCAGAATATGCTTTAATTAGTTCGAACAGTACTCATAAGCTTTGCGTGATTTGAGCATGAGAAAATAACTGTTCCGATCAAATAGCTTCTATATGTTTTAATTTTTAATTCACCTACTCTATAATTACCAGAGTTCGTTTATATTTCTTCAATGAGAAATTTCAATTCCGTCCTACTTTAGAGTTACATCACCACGAGGAAGTGTAAGACACTTTTAATTCGAATAGATAGATATTAGTTTCAATAACTGTCAGTAACGATGAATACTTAAATATGTGTCAGGCCGAATGTTGAATCCTTTCATCAACTCTGAAAATAGTTACATAATGAACGGAAATCGCCAAATACAATATGAGTCCAACACGTAATCAAAAATCCATAAGCCTTCTTGATGGCATTCATGAATTAATGAAACAACAGGTTAATTACCGCATAATAATATATCTACAGATGGTTGTTTGCATGAAACAAGCTCATATTGAAAATACCCGAAATATACTAAAAGTATGGAATGAAATAAGAAATTACTTTGTTTTCTATTACTTTTCATTAACTGAATATACAGTGACTGAAGTTTCGTAGTGTTTACTACATTTTCAAACTGAATAAAAACAAATTGTATCTTAATTAGTATATATACGCTGAAGGCTTGAAAAGGTACAAAACTTCGAGAAGTGGGGTGTGCCAAAGGTCCGTCTGTTCATTTAATAGTTTTATAAAATAATAAGAAGAGGTTTTTTACTTAATAGAAGGAATATACAAAATTTGGATATCAAAACAGATTTAATCTGTTAGTCTCCTACAATTTTAATTTCAAAAATTTTTTCTCAATATAAAATATCAAATGAAATAAATAACCCAACAAATATAAATTAATTAAAATTTAAAAAAAAAATATTTGAAGGAGACAAAGTTTTGTTTCTGATCTTACAATTATAAAAACTAATTCCTTTTCAAAAATACAAAACATAATTTTAAGGACTTCTCAGGAAATATAATTTATTTGAAATATTTGAATAAGTTACTCCAAAAATCTCTCAAAACATGTATTATATCTTCAAAAAACAATTAGAATCCAGATAAGGTCTTCATCGGTCCTACTTCACATTTAAAAAATAAATATTGAATTGAACCAGTCCTTACTTGGTGAAAATCCATATTAAATAATATTTAAATAAGATTATTCTGATTGTCACAATTTTTATTGTTATGTTTACAACAATTTTTTCGCTATTACAGTAGCATAAAGAATAACTTACTAGTTATTCAAAATGTAAACCGGCCTGATGATGCTACTGAGATAGCGAAACAATTGTTGTAAACATAACAATAAAAATTGTGAAAATCAGAATAACCTTATTTAAATATTATTCAAAAAATAAATGAATAAAATATTTTTTAAATGTCGATAAGGGCCTTATCGGAATTATAATTGTTTTTTCAAGATATAATACATGTTTTGAGAGATTTTCGAAGTAACTGATTTAAATATAATAAATATTTCAAATAAATTATATTTCCTGAGAAGTCCTAAAAATTAGGTATTATTATTTGTATTTTCGAAAAGAAATTAGTTTTCATAATTGTAAGATCAACAACAAAATTTTGTATCCTTCAAATATCTATTTTTTAATTTTAATTAACAACTTATGTTTGTTGGGTTATTTATTCCATTTAATTTCACTTCGATCGAATATGTAGTTTCGAAAATATTGGGAAAAATATGAAAAATTCTCGAATGCGAATAAATATGGAACTAGAAAACCGATTTTGCACATTAACGCGTCATTCAGACTGCAATCCCTTCTTGGAGGTTTTAGGGCTCTAGCTCTTTCCGTTCGAAAATTAGCATTTTACGGACGGCCGCTTTAATCAATTCAACTTATAAATTGGCGTAGAAATTGTTACGAGGAAGAATTCAAATGCTACTGTGACTAGTGAAATATCTGATGATAATCAATAATCAAATACAATATTTTAATTTTCAAAGTCATTATCGGGTAGAAACACGAGCATAGAAGAGAGTATGTAGGTTGTTGTTCAAAATTTCCTTGAATGGGTGAGTTTCTAATCTTATTACTGTGTTTAATTCTGAATGTTAAGGCTATCTGAAGATAGGTTATAGTCATGAAGTAAGTATATTAGCTTGTAATTTGAATTGAATGTTCTATCATAAAATAAGAAGGAACGGTTTTTTACTTGATAGAAGGATTATTACAAAATTTGAATATCAAAACAGATTTAATCTGTTGTCTTCCACAATTTTAATTTCAAAAAATTCTTTGAAGAAACTTTAAGAATTAAATTAATGTCTTTATAAGCACTGCTCATATTTAATAGACGTATAAAATCAAAATTCATCATACAATATCAAATGGAACTAAGAAAAACCAACGAATATACATTGACAATTGAAATTAAAATATAAATAAGCAAACATTTTTTGTTTCGTTCCAGGCATGCGTACTGAACTCTTCAGACAAACGTACGAAGCCCTGTTTGTTACAAAATGTATTGTTTTCTGATCCTATATTAATGAAAAATAACTCTTTCTCAAAAATATAAAACATAATTCAGTTCAACTTTACATATAAAAAATAATAAAATCAATTAAACAATGTATAGACTTACCCAGCATACATTGTTTAATTAATTTTATTATTTTTTATATGTAAAGTTGAACTGATCTTATCGTAACTTTAATTATTTCTTGAGAATGTGCTACATGTTTTGAGTTTTTTTGAAGTAATTTATTTAAATATATTGAATATTTCAAATAAATTAGTTTTTGAGAAGTTCTTGAAATTATGTTTTATATTTTTGAGAAAGAGTTATTTTTCATTAATATAGGATCAGAAAACAATACATTTTGTAACAAACAGGGCTTCGTACGTTTGTCTGAAGAGTTCAGTACGCATGCCTGGAACGAAAAAAAAAATGTTTGCTTATTTATATTTTAATTTCAATTGTCAATGTATATTCGTTGGTTTTTCTTAATTCCATTTGATATTGTATGATGAATTTTGATTTTATACGTCTATTAAATATGAGCAGTGCTTATAAAGACATTAATTTAATTCTTAAAGTTTCTTCAAAGAATTTTTTGAAATTAAAATTGTAGAAGACAACAGATTAAATCTGTTTTGATATTCATATGTTCTATCAGTTCTATAGTCCTTTTTGGTTTTTTTCACAAATGAATAAATTTACGTATAGATATTTTATACAATTTCTTAAAAAAAAAATAATGTTTTTGGACAAAGATTAATTTTATATTAATCTAATAGATTAATTTTATATTACTCTAATATATTTTGTGATATTAATTTTCAATACTATACAGAAACTTTCACCAAGTAGACTCAATTTCATAATTTATATAATTGTTTAAATGTGTTTCTGTTAAAGTTCTTTTCTGATAAAAAAGCATCGTGTTCTGCATGTTTTTGAGAAATACTTTCATTGTGGCTTTTAATAATAAATTAAATAAAATAAGCAACTCAAATTTGTATTCAGACTTAATAGTCCTATTTAGTATTCAAATACAAAAGTGTATTGAAACTCATTGATAGTACAGAGAATATCTTTACTCTTCATTACAGCTCGAATAATTTCTGCATTTATCATTCTGGTGAATAAAATTACTGCAAGAAATAACAATATGTCTTACTCTTATAAATTAATTAATTCAAGGTTTAAAGTTCTATTCTCAAAGTTACAAAGTTTCAAAAATGAAAATATATTCTTAAATGTCACAATTTAGGAATCAACGTTAACAAGAATATTTAAATATTCGTGTACAAAGATACGACTTCGAACATGATTCAGGCTTAATTCCATTGTTTATTATGCGAGTAATTTAGTTTCAACATTGTTGGCCTAGACCTTGCATTAGATCAACAGTAAGAGCAAGAACAGCGTAAAACTCACTAAAGATCAATCAATTAAGTATGAATTGTCAATAAGCACGAAAGGAAAAACACAATTATAATGTTTCACACAACAAAGGATCCATTGTTAGGTCTCTACATTGTGTGGGTAAACCCACACTGATACTGACACCAGCTCAACTATTCCGATAAGGCACCCATAAAAAAGTGCATTCTATGTAGAAAAGACTCGTTATCATTTTCAATTGTATTGGAAAATATCAAAAGCTCAATATCTTCCATGCAAATTATGTAGCTTACAAAATTCAATGCAATCAATAAGAAAAGCTGAATCTTGAAAATATCATATAAACACATTCAGTCTTTCCGAGTTTAGTGACATCCATTCAAGGCTGAACTTCTTTCCAAGAATTACATTCTGAAATGTTTGTTTTGATATAGTCGAAGACCGCAATATATCGATGATAAGAAATTTCGATAACAGTCGTTGCAAACAGTTATTATTCTTCATCAGAATATACGTTGAACCAATAAAGCACTTTTTTCAGATCGACCATGGAACAGGAATTATATTGTCAAGAAATACCGATTTTATAAATAGAAAAAACTGACACACTGATATCGATTCATTTTATTAGATAATCGTGAGAGTATGTCTAAAAAAACTGAAGAAAAGATGCAAATCGAAATGATGCATTTTAAAGTTCAAAGAAAGTGTATATTACCATCACCCAAAATTAATTTTCTTAATTCTCATAACAGTGGACTTACAAAGAATTGATGGATGCTCCTGACACTGTTTTTAATTATAATTTACGGATTTTCGTTATCTGTGAAGGAACATTCACTAATCAATAAGATGTAATATACGAAAAATCAATTACATATAGAATATAATCTTAATAACTTATTAGATATATAATACCATAATATATAAAGATAAAACTCAAAATAGGCAGAATGTGTGATGTATCTTAATGCATCTTATTCTTCGACAAAATAATCATAGAACTAAAGAAATTTAATCAAAAATCTAAAATTGTAGGAAAAATTCAGATTCTCTGAAAAGTTTGCGAAAATTAGAGTCAATTTATCATAAATTCGTATGTATTTAACGTTTCCTAAACTCAAAGTATTTGGACAATTCCAGCCAATACAATGCCCAATTTTTCAAAAGTAGAAAATGTACTGTGTTAAAGATGAAAATACTCACAGAAGGTAGTTAGTTGCCACTATAAGAAGTGTTAACAAATCGCTGAAATTCATTCAACAATTGTGTGTGCGCCAA
The DNA here is from genome assembly GCA_034642435.1 of Megalocaria dilatata. Taxonomy (NCBI): domain Eukaryota; kingdom Metazoa; phylum Arthropoda; class Insecta; order Coleoptera; family Coccinellidae; genus Megalocaria; species Megalocaria dilatata. The sequence goes on along the minus strand of CM067863.1, from coordinate 44,143,175 downwards.
ATCAGTGTTTTTATCATTTTTAATTGTTTTCAAATTTTCCAACGAACATAGTTCATGATTATTTGATAGTCCTTCGATTCTTTCATTTGAATGAATTTGAATTTTACCTCGTTAATTTGAACAAATACCATCTTGTGCTGAACTATCATTCCCGATAATTTATGAACGTTTAACTATCATTCATTATTTTTAATACTTATACTAGAGGATTTTTGTTTTTCTTCGCATTCTTTGTTTTGAATGGTATTTTTTGGAGTGAAATTCACTTATTCCCATTCATGTTGACTATAAATAAATAGTGTACTGAACCATTTAATAACAATGAAAAATTATGTTGAGTACCAAACATTTATCAGAAATTTTGTCAGTATACATTTTCAATCCAATTCCACCGAATCTCACCTTTATCAAAAGATGCAGTAACACATCTGTCACTGTGTTTTGGAAAAAACAATCTCCAGATCTCTCAAAAAGTACCACAGTGAACGCACATATACAAACACAATCATCGGTTACTGAACACCGGTAAGTAAAAAACTTGAGCCCGCGTTAACTTATATAATTCAAACGAAAGTGGCTATTTAAAATTCTTTCACCATCATCGTACAGAAAGTGCGATGTCCCTGTATTATATGGAAGGAAGTCTTGTCTAATCTGATTCTGGTCGTCAGATTGAGACGAGACTCAGGTTAGGAACTAAGTTTAAATTCGCGGCAAATAAATAACAGACCAGCCTCTGTTATTTGTGGTAGGGTTTGTACGTCCATGAAACAAGTTCATATTTAATACACAGACGTGGAAAGCAGAGCGAAATCGTTACGAATCAGAAATAGAAAATGTCTCTCTTTTATTAGGGATGGCAGCTTGGACACTACCTTCGAAATATAGCCTTATTGCTTTATTATTTCCGAACATAAAACCTCTAAAAGACTGATATCGAAAAATTATTCTTACCCCCTGAAATTTTCGATAATAAAAGTTTAGTAAAGATTTCTAATATAAAATAATAAAACCCCAAGTGATTATTTAGTAACTACTGAAGATATTGAATAAAATAGAAAAAGGCTTTTTACTTGATAGAAGAAATGTAACAAAATTTGAATATCAAAACAGATTTAATCTGTTAATCTTCTACAATTTTAATTTCAAAAAAAATTTTATTCAAAAAACTTTCAGAATTAAATTAATGTCTACAATAAGCACCGCTTATATTTAATAGACGTATATAATCAAAACTCAATATATAATGTCAAATGGAATAAATAAACCAACAGATAAAAAAAAGTCATTAAAATTAATGATTAAATATAAAGCCGACAAAATTTTGTTTCTGATCTTACCATTATGAACACCAATTGCTTTTTAAAAACATGAACACAACTTAAGGACTTCTCAAAAAATATAATTCATTTGAAATATTTAATATATTTAAATATTCAAATAAATTAATTCAAAAATCTCTCAAAACATGCACTATATCTTCAAAAAACAATTATAATTCTGATAATCTCTTCATCGGCCCTAAATAATATTCCAAATATCAAAATCAAATAACCATCACTATATCTATAAGCGGTGCTTATTGTAGACATTAATTTAATTCTAAAAGTTTTTTGAATAAAAGTTTTTTTGAAGTTAAAATTGTAGAAGACTAACAGATTAAATCTGTTTTGATATTCAAATTTTGTGAAGATATTGAATTGAATCCATCCTTACTTGAGAGAAATTCTTTTTAATTATGAATTGTATCTTTTAGTCAAATCTTTTTTAACAGGGTCACATTCAACATATACCAGTCATTTGAAAGAATTTAGACATAATTTCAACAATAACTATGAAATTATGCATTATGAAAATAAAAGTACCAGACTCACGCATTTGGAAGCAGTAGAAATTAGTAGCTACAAGAACCTTAAAATTCTTCTCAACGACCAAACAGATGTCGCAAGATCCCCATTACTGAATATTTTTAATTATTGAGGCAGTTCCGATAATTGACCCTAATTAATATTTTATGGTAATTTATATCCCTATTTTTGCATATTTTCCTTTATCGGTATTTCTGTGAATTGATGGTTATTTGCATCACATTTTTGTATGTTTTTCTTGTCTCAATTCCCGAAAATTCTCAATTAATATAAGAAAAACAAATGTTAACTTCCGCTATTTCATTGATTTACACAATTGTTTCGTCATACTTGATGGAAATGCATTTAAAATAATATTTTAAATAAGGTTATTCTAATTTCCACGTTCAAAATATAACAAAATCTGAAGATGCTACTGTGATAAGAAAACAATTTTTGTATTTATAAAATGTGGAAATTAGAATATGATTTAAAATATCATGAACTCCAAAAAAGTTGAGGAATAATTTGAATAAAATAATAAAGAATATTTCCACAATAGTTTCGCCAATATCTCTAATACAACAGCCAACACTGTGGCTTCTTCAGGTTTACATTTTAAAAAACATTTGTCGTGAATTAATAAATTGTGGGAATATTCTTTATTACTTTTTTCAATTAAAATATATTTCAATCAAGTGACGGCAGATTCATTGGAAATATGTTAAGGAAGTTCACAATTCTTAATCTATTTCAAACGATATCTGATTTTGTCCACCAAATTTTGATACATAATGAATTCATTGTTTTAATTTTGTAACAAAAATTAAATATTACTAAGTACACAAGAAATAAAATTCTCTCTACTCTCATAAAAAGTAAATCTAAAATGTATGAGCATCAACTTTTGTTGACATATTTTTCAGTGAAACCTATCAATGCGTGTGTTTTAATCAGTATTCGTACGACCATGTTTACTTCCAGCAAACCAATCAATAATTGTCGATTTTCCTGGTACAGAGTACATATTTACACGCTAAGCTGTAGTTTCAACGTGCTCATCAAAGAGCAATGTTCTTTTTCAACACACAAAATTCTTCTTCTCCTTTGTTTTGAATACTATAAAAGTTGTTTCACTAAAACCACTGTAACTTTTGAACATAACGTTAGATCGTTAAAAAAATTTGAATGTCGGTACTTTCTAATGAACATACAAAGTTTGTATTTGTGGAGCCATCTGTGTGTCAGACTGGAAACTTAATATTATTGGTTCTTTTATACCAAACGATTATTATTCAATATTTTTTAACAATCGTAGATTTTTTAGAATACGAAGTTAAACATTAGATACACTAAATACAAAAAAAAAAATTTAAAAACTCTCAAAAACTGTTGATTTTCTGGAAGGTATAGGTACCCTCACTACCTCTGTATTTCTACGCCTTTGAGTATATTCAATAAATATTTCTGAAGCGAATGAAGGTTAAGTTAATCAGAATGCGAACTATAACTCATTGATCCAAATTGATATAGAATCTATAGCAGTCCTCAATTATTAAAAAAATTTTTTAGCCTACCGCTGATTTGATCAATGCCATTGATTAGAATCTATTGAAGTAAACGATACGATACAAATGAATTTTTGATGGGGTTTGATGACAATCGATAAATCATTATTGACGTTATACGGAAATGACAAAGAATAGAGTAAAAATACTGCAAATTTCACAATAACTGATAATTCCTATCTACTCCCTTGACTTTCATCTAAACTGTACAATGAGTACTGCCCCACCAGGCACGTAGCCAGGATTTTCTTTTGTGGGGGGCTCACAAAAAAACTCTAGCGTCCTCGTCCAGTGATGCCACAAAGGCAAAGAAGTGATACTATTCTATGAATTTCACAAAATAGCTATTTGATATATGGTTATTTCGGGAGGGGCCCGAGCCCCCGCTCCCCCTGGCTACGTGCCCGTGCCCCATGATTTGTACAGGTCGTTTGAATTTAAAATTAATAATAGGGGGATCTGCAAGTAATGTCGCTTTCTTAAATTAGATTCAAAAGAATAAATTATTCACAAGATTCTATTTTTAATCAATATTGTAATCACCTTCGTTATCAATAACCTTTTGCCATCTAGTGTGCAATATTTTCAATGCCGGAGCGATAAATATCAATTGGTTTTTGAGTAAAATATCTCGAGAAGGCATTTTGGACATCGTCCAAATTTTCAAATTTTTTGCAACTAAGAAAATGTTGTAGAGATCGGAATAAATGGAAATCCGAGGGTGCGATATCAGGCGAGTATGGTGGGTGAGGCAGTACCTCCTACCCAAATTCATTAATTTTTTTCAAGGTTCGTCTTGCACTGTCGTGTTGTAGAATAATGTCTCTTCTGTTAACAATCGCCGGATATTTTTCGATATAAGAAAGACTCTTCCACCTAAATTCCTAATTACCATTATCAGCATGTTTTGTTTCAGTGGTTTTATCTGTTTACTGAAAAAAGTTTGAGTTGTATTGCCATTGTAAGTGTTAAAATGGCTAGAAATACTATTGCTGCGATACGAATTGTGGCGGCTATGGAAAGATGGCAGTGGTCAGCGTAAAATTAAGTCTCACCTCTGCAACGAGTATTTAAATATTACGAAGAGACTGGTTTGTTCACTAGAAGATCTGTTTCAGGACCAGGAAGTACTAAAGCAGCTAGTGACGACCACTTTCTCGTTTCTAGTGCTGTCAAACCGCATAGTCACGCTAGTCCCTTCGAAATAAGAATTGCGAAATGTAAAGGTAATTGAGTAGACAGTCAGTAGGTGATTTCATATTGTTAATAATTTTCAAACAGACGTGTAATTCTAAGAAAAAAATTCCAGTTTCATACTCCCACACCTAGTAAACCTCTCCAGTGTGCAAAAAGTATTTCAACAATCCTGCAAATAAATCGTTATGCCTTTTGTGGAATGTTTCTGGGAATGGGAAAACAAATGATCCTCAATAATTTATTTTAAAAGCTGTTTCTAACAATCGCATGGCTATTAGAAGAATTAATCCATATAAATAATATTCTATTGCACAAAAAACTCAATAATAAAAGTCATAAAAGATTCTGAAAATGTGGAATATCAAAAATCACAAGCAGTCAGACATTATTTTCACCTATTGTTTTAACTGAACACTTACAATATCTTTGAAAAACTAGTAAAAATGGAATGGCATACAATTATCCCCACAATACTTCAAAAAATTGTTCTTGGTAAAAATGGTTAAACATATTGTAATATAAGATTATCAGGAAAAATGTATAAATAATTATTGTATTTAAAATCTAGAATGTATATTGTTCAAACAATTTATATCACTTGAATTATTACTAATCCTTCCATCATAAATATATTAATTACTTAATTTATTCTCATCATCTATTTGTATAAAAAATTGGGTACATATTAAACTCTTTGTAAAAGAGTAAGAATCATAATTATATGTACCAGAATGTATTGCAATGTATATATATATATATATTGCTTATACATTTACTAAGGATGCTCAAATAAAAAATAGGAACAAATATAGGCCAGGATAATGGATTATAGGAATGTATTGAGAAAAAAGGAATTCGGATTAAAAACATAGTTGTAAAGTAAATCTGATATTGGGAGAGTTTGAACTTACAATAATTAACCTAATTCTTAAAAGTATTAGAAATTATTGCTGAATTCACAAAGGGGTAATTACCATAAAGATATCTATCTTATTGGACTCAAATTATTAGATATTAAATTTATTTTATTTCCGATATACGCTAATCATTTTCATTTTCTGCTATATCAACTTCTCTCCATTAAATATTAATAAATGCACAAAACTCAATGCAAATATTTCGTAAACAATAAATTCCGAGATTGATGATGAAATAAAATATTTTATACCTTTCTGAACAGTGTAAAATTCATATTTCATAATTTTTTTTCTCTGTATAGCAATATGAGTTTTATAAAATCATTTATCCTCAATATCAGTTCATTACATTAATGAATTGAAAATGGACTAAAGTCAAATAAAATCTCTATTAAGATACCCAAAATATATATAAAATAAATATATATGAACCTGATCAGTGATGTATAATGAAAAGTGTCAAAAAAACACTCCTCACACCTGACAACAATATGATCAGTAATAATGAAATAAAATAACAGTAAAATTTGCAAAGAAAATAGAAAATGCTACAAAAATGTCACTCCCTTCAAATTCTCATCCCAAATAAAATTTTTTTTCTGACAATGGATACATGAGATGTACCTCCCAAGCCTGTTCTTCTCTGTATATAGTGTCCATTTTACCAAAAACTATTTTCCAAGGATATCCCGAGGTTATCCAGTCGTTATCAACATGCAGTCAGTTATTACATAACTTGAAGACTTTGGCTTGCCTCAAATGCGGTACCTGGCTGAAGTACTATAGGATGAGTGACCCTACCTGCCTCAATGCATAGCATGTTCGGCCACTCTTCCGGCCCAAAATCAGGCAGTTCTTTCGCCTTTTCCGCCCACGGATTCCAAACAACCGTGTCTGGAAAATTATACTTTTGTATACGCATTTTTCTTCCTGATACTACATTTGTAATTATATGCTCTTGTGATGTATTCCTATAAATTCTGTCTGTTTGCTCTGCTACAACCACTGCATCGCGGTTCTCATGATAGATGTTGCAATCGCGAAGTTTATCAACATAGGTGCAGCCCGACAGGCCTGTTATCTGACAACGTCGAACATCGGGAACTTTGAAGTAAGTATGCAGTAAAAGGGTGAAGTAGAAAGAAGCCTCCTTGTTGGTGTTGTATACGTTCACGTTGAAATGAAGCTCCTTCTCTCGTAATATCAATCTATAAGTTAGTCTGAACCTATAAGCATATCAATTCTATATTGTCGTGATTTTTGACATCGTAATTTTATAATTTATCAGGGTTTTCAAGAAAATAATTACAATCCAATGAATTGCAGAAAGCTAATGTTCAACCTCCAAGCATAGAAGAGGAGAAAAAAATTAGACAACAAATCGTATTTATCCCTGAAGTGTGAAAAAGAGGCTTTTAATTTTATCAATTGAATTCAACAATGAAAGCTCCCTTCATTTCGGAATCCACCACATAGTAAAGAAAATTAAATTAGGATCCATACCAACTTAATCTCTTAAACATAAAAATGATATTTTAAACAAGGTTATTCTAATTTCCACATATTTATTATAAATATAACAATTGTTTCGCTGTCACAGTAATCAGATTTTTTACATTTTGAATAAAATAAAAATATTCCGGAAATACATTCGTTTTATACTGTTACAGGTATATTATTCAAATAATTTAATTTTCGGGTGACAATACAAAATTCTGTGTTTTTTCATCATATGTAGCTTCTTTCAGAAGTAATTCAAAGATTCACAATATTCAGGGAAAATGGACTGTTGACTAAGCCCACAAAAAAGTCAGTGATTTTCTAGATTCTTTACTTTAAAAATGAGATATATCGAAATGAGTGAGAATCGTTAATAAAAAGGTTCAAAAATGATTTGTGAACTATTTGAGTGTAAAGTGAAAGATTTTTGTGGTAAAGAAAGTGACCTGAAGATGGAACATTCTTAAACTTTTGGTACCTTATTTTGATTTAACGGTTATGTTCAGGAGATCAAATAGGTTTCTATGAAACGAAATTTTCAGCAATATCTGGTGGACTCTAAAATGAAGACATTTATCAACTATCCGTTGAAGTTATATTCCAACTGAAACTTGACCATGAAACTGAAACATGACGATGTTAATGATATTTCCGTCAGTTCTCCTGAGGATTAGTCAGGCTTTACAATAGACAGAACTGTAAGTTCGATGGATCGATGAACACATTTATAAACGTCAAAAGTTAACTTTCAAATCCAATGAGTACCATTCTCCTGTGTTCTCAAAGAATTTTATTTATATATAAAATTTTATGTTTATCTGCATCCACCCAAAATGGTTAAAACTATTAAAACCTTGTTCCATCAAGTAACACCTTTTAGTCAATAGGATACTAGTGTCATTATTAATGAGGTAAACACTTCTTTTGTGCTATATTGGGACTTCATTAGAGAACAACAGTAATCTCCTATCAACTTAAAAAGGTTGCTCCGTGAGAGAAGGGTCCAACAGTTCTCTGAAATTTCTAGATTTACTTAGTCTTTGAATACAGTTTGGTTAGAGAAATAATTTCGAGGTCACTGTGTAACTATAGCATAGCAAGCAACTACCTATTATACACAAACAAATTTAGTCTCTAACGCATGTTTCAAAAACAAAGTTTGTCTTTCTCATGAGACAACTGCTCTCTAATTGATTTACCACATATACATGAAAACGAAGGCTTTCTTTCATTTGGATTGACCAAAGTGACGAGTAACTGGATGTGCTTTGATACTTCTACAGAACCTACCCACTCAGATATGTATATTCCATCTGACTAGCTACCCCATGGTCACACCAAACAGTTAGTCTACGTTTCCCCATTAATGGCTTATTTAATATTCCACTCAGTAAGTCAATTTAAACAAAGAAAATTTTCCAAACTGCTGTAAAAATGGTACAGTAAAACATTAATAAATAAACTCATTAACGAACATAAATATAAACAATTTTTCAACAATATGACACAGTAAAGCAATGGAAAAGATAAACAGGTTCAAACTATCCATGTTTCATCCTCTAACGCAAAGAAAACTATTGAATATTCTCAAAAAAGGGGAATTTCAAAACTAGCCTTCAAAACAAAAGATTTTAAGAACATTAAAAAAAACACAGTATGAAGTAAAAATAAGATATGTGAAATTGAATGGTTGGACTGCAACAAATGTTATGTTGCTGTCACTAGATTCAAAAACAGTTGGCCCTTCAATTTTGAATTTGGATCCTTGCTCATGTAAGCCAGTATTAATAATAATAAAAGGAATGAAAACAAATGGAATCAAGTTTCCAGTTTTCATTATTACAAAATTGGAAATTCACACGAATTTTTAGTTCCCAAAGATATAATTGACAGATCTGAATGTTTTTTATCAGAGTATTGAATTATTTATCGCTCTGTATTAAATCATTGAAAGTATATCAATTCAAGACAAATGTCAAAAACTACTGCAGCAATGTTTCTATTCGGTTCAAGATTATTTCAGATTTCTCAGTTATCTACAATTGCTTTCAATTTGTATTTTTATAACTTGACCTATTCTATATACTGTGTAGTGTCACAAAGGATCAATAAAGTATTATTATCCATATTATTATTATTATTCAGTACAACAAAAGAAGATGTCGTAAATCATATTTTAACAATGGGTCACCAAATTTCTGGGGAGTCAGTAAAACTCATTAGCATGATCAAAAAAAAAAAGATATTTTTTTAAGTGGTGACTTGACCATAATTAAAAACTCATTATTTCCAACTTTTATCTAGGGTTAGTAGCAATTGTCCCATGAAGGAGGAAGCATCGTTCTCAAAACATGCATAAGATGCTAAATTTATTTGCGGATTATATTATGGTGAGAGAAATGACATTTAAAACAGAAATTTTAATGTATTCTACATACCAAACATAAGCGTTAAAAGCACTCTTCAGTATGTGAGACATTATTGATAACTTTTTTATTCTGTTGAAAACCATTTAAATATTGGAATAAAACTATATTCTATCAAATTTTCAAAAGGAATATTTACTTGCTATATGTTGATAAAAAGGGTTTTTTTTTAACTTGATAGAAGGCTTATTACAATATCTTAAATATCATACATTATGCTGCTAACCTCACTACAAATTCTAATTTTATAAACATTTTTTCTCAAAACTTTTTAAAATTAAATTAAATAAATATGTTGGAACACACACAGTTCCAATTCAATTCAGTTGACATATAGAATTAACACTGATTACACAGCACCAAAAGGAATAAAAAGATTTAACTAAAAATATTGAATATTAAATTAAATTATTAAATATGAAACAAAATTCTGTATCCTTCAAGTATTTATTTAATATTTTTAGTTGATAATTTATCTTTCCTTTGTATTCTTGTAATCCTTTCGGTGCTGTGTAATGAGTGTTAATTCTATATGTCTACTAAATTGAAACTGTGTTAAACATTTATTCAATTTAAGTTTAAAAAGTTTATGCGAAAATTCTTTCATAAAACTCAAATTAAGATTTGTAGTGAATAGAATAAATATGTATGATATTTAAGATATAGTTCTGTAAATATTTTTTTAATTGATGAAAAATAGCTTGATGCCAACATTTAATGTTCAATTGCATAAGAACTCTTCATAGATTTTCAAGAAATAAGAATCACTCACTGATAATTCCACATGTTACGTGTGAAAGGGCTATCTGAAAGAGAAAATACTACTTCTATGTCTCCACTAGCCATTCTCTCTGGAGCTTTCTCCAGATTCCATCGCATGATCCTTCCAAAACCATGTTGTGGTCCCAATGGCCATTCTCCAAATTGTGCTGCATATTAGAAATGAACAAAACATTAGTTGAAGAAAAAACTAGTGGAATTTGAAAGCTATAGTGACCAGTAACTTTTCTCTCAAGGGAGTGTATATATTCTAAAGAAAATAGAAAATCTGATTTGTTATACTTCATAACATTATTAAATACTCACGGAAAACAAATGGTATTCCACCTCTAATAGCTTTTTTGCCATCAAATATTGCTTCTTTGCTGAAAAAAAGATTAAATAATAATATTATTAAGGTTTAACAGATCGTCCTATAAAATGATAAATATTGCTCTTCGATATATATTGTTATAATTTTGAAAAGTAGTTTTTCTAATATTAAAATGTAGGACAGAAAATGAGAAACACCCATTCAATGTTAAGCATACTATACCATTTCAGGATTAATAATAAAGATACAAAATTTTCATTTCATATTCCTCTTTAAAATATCCCAATTTTTGATTCTAATTTCTTGTTACCAATAACTCATAAATCACCAATTAAAGAGCATTGTGGAAAAATATTATATAATCATTATTTTATTCATTTAAAAAACATATATCTGAAAATCAGCAGAGATGCTGTTTGAGTAGAGTACTTCAGATACATAACTGAACTGCTAACTCCCACAAGCTGAAAAAGCTTCAGGGTAAATTTTAAAAAAAAATAGGATGCATTAAAGTTTTTTTCTGGTCTGATATTTGAGATTTGATTTAATAAAAAATATAGTGTAGAAATGCTGGCTTGAATAGCTGAATTACATTCTAAATTTGTAACTTTCCTTGTGCTATAGAAAACACATTTCGAATACCATAGTCATATCTCAAAGAATTTGAGACTATTCTAGAATCGGTCTTAATGCCAGTGTTGTATTTCACAATTTTTTCAGGATTCAAACTGAATTTAAGGGATTATTTAATATGAGATTCAAATGGTAGAATCTATATTCTTCAAATGTAAATTTTACAACTTGATTTTCAGGTTTCACATGTCCGAAAATGTACCAAGAAATTCTCTTAAGAAATGTTCTTTAATGAATCATAAATCAAAATAATCAAGAGTATTCATATTTTTGGAGGAATGTACTTGAACTGGGTAATAAATCGAAATATCTATAAGTATTTTAGATAACTTCCTTAACTATATTTTATCTGATAGCATTTAAACAAAATTTTAATCGATTCATATCCTCTTGAGGAATGTCTAATATATTCAAGTCGGCTGAAATTCCGGAGTTCTAATAAACCTGCGAACTCACCTCACAAAAAGTTGCTCTTGATTGTTCACTCTCCAAGAAACGACAGTGGCACCTGTAAATAAAAACGTAAACAAAAAAGATAGGTTATGTAATTTTTTTTAGGTTAGACTTTTTCAAACTTTCCTCCGAAATCTAGTGAGGATTGATTTTTTCTCCACTCACCATGCAAATTTATCGTACACGTCGTATTATTACCCCTATCCATCAAAACGCAGCTAGTAGCCGCCATTGCGTATAAATCGGTCTTCGACCGGTTTGTTTATCTTTGAAGAACAAAATGTTTTCTTCTCGTGCTTTGGATCGATCTACTGCACTTTCACTTTACCTGCGCGGTGAGCAGCAGGTACAAATCTCTCTTGTAGTCCAAAGGTTGAATTGCACAAATCTATAGATAACTCTTTGATTAGTTTCTTATCTTCAATTTCATCAGCTATTTTAACAGAGAAGCGCACTAATAAAATAGAAACAGGTAACAAGCGAAGCAAAGCCACGAATTCTGAATTTTATAAAAAAATTGAAATACGCGTTGCTAGCTGCCATCTGCCGGAGAACATTAGACACTAGCTCTTTTACCTGAAACAGTTTACATTAACAACTGCTTACTTTCACAAAACAATTTAAGATTTAAAGTGAATATATAAGATACGAACAACTAACACAAGGGAATTATTTGTTCTAAAATTACAAAAATAAGTTTGTTTTCTTTTAATTTTTTATAGCCTCATTGTATAAAGAATAAGAATTCTTCGATATTACAAACCAGTTCATTGAGTTCTGTTTTAATTAAATTCTGTGAATGTCTCCTAATGTATTCTAACTTGACGTTGTCACAAAATAAACAAACAAGTGTGATTTACCAATGACTAGAGAAGAATATTCTTTTAAAAAATAGTAGAAAACTCATTTTAACCGTGATAGAATACTATTCAAAAAAATGTGAAACGACACTGCGAAATGATTGCTAAAGGTTGCCCAAAATGTGACCAGCAGGTAATAAATTAGCTTTTCCACTTTCAGGACTATATTAATTTTATTCACTTAAGGTACCAGTAGCATGCAAGGCTTGCCCTTGTGGCCATTCTTTTTTTAATGCAAGAAGAACTGCAAGGGTTTTGTCCCCTGGAGCAGATATGAGAAGAAGGACCCAGAGAGTACGGAGGGAAAAACCCAACTATTATGATGCCCTGGAATTTGATAAGCGTGTTAGAAAGGTTAATAATACAAACCATATGCTTTCTGTCCATATCTTCTCATTTAAATAATTCAATTTCAGACAAAACAACGTCATAGTGAGTGTGAGGATGAGGATGGCAATAAGAAGGAAGGAAAAAGAAAAAAAAAGGTCAAGAAGGAGGAAGAAGAGGATGATGATTTGATAAATAATTTGCCCCCTGAAAAACAAAAGCAGTGCGCTATCATTTTAGAAGAATTGAATAGGAAACTACAAATGGTTACATGGAAACCAACATGATATATTTAACTCAAATGATTTGTTAGTTTAATGAAATTTAAGAGAATTTGTTAATATATTATTTCTTTCTTGATTAAAGAACTTGTTTCTAATTGGTTTTGATATTTTACATTATTATCAAATAATTCGTTATATCGTTCAGATAGTAAGAACTACCAAAGGAAAGTGAAAACTATACTTAAATCCTTTATTTGTCAATATAAAATGTTAAGATAATGTCTTTGATTCTTATAGTTTAATAATGTTCATTTTAATAAATATTCATCAAATCGTTCAAAATACAATACAAAAATATTTACATCTGAATACTTTAAGTTACATTTTAATGGCGTAATATGCATTTCATCATTCATATTTTCAGTTGGAAAAATATTGTTTGAAAGAGCAATATCGAATCCATACTGAAAAATTTCTGATAATGCAGCATAGGTTTAAAATTTTTTCAACATATTGACCAAAAATTATGGACTTTCGTCTTTTTTTTCCTTCAATAATCCATCCTTTCATGTACTGGAAAAGTGAATCAATATCACTCCCTGCCAAAGAGTGATCTACATTATGAAGATGAAAATTAAATGATTTTGAAAAGTTCTAAATGATTTAATTATCTTCTAATAGCTGAACACTATTGTTGGAGATCATTTTATTCTACTTCGTTTTATAAGATCATTTCATACAGTGTGAACAAAACATTTTTATTCGGGAATGTAATTTATTTATAATGAATTTTTTTATTTAAAACAGCACTTTGCCCATTATATTTTCGGAGAAATTTTAATCTTGGAAGAATTTCCTTATACATTTAGTAAATTTGTTAGAAAATTTTCTACAGGAATGAAATAGTATCAAGTGGATACATAATTGACATTTTTATATAATTTCAGAATTTTTATTGCTACTTTAAAAATATAAAGTTTTTGATTATTGGCCTCTCATCAAGATGGTTCTTCATATGGCACATTATAAGGATCAGTAAGATTATTCTCACATAATAACTGAAATATACATACATACTTTCTGTACAGTACAGAACAATTACATTCAATTCAAATGGGTATTAGTTTTGAAAAGTTTACAGTACATAATTTTGCTTTTCATTATTATGCTTTTTCGAATCTGGTATACAAGGCATAATGAGCCATAAAGATGCAGCGCATACTAGTAAAATACCCAAAACAATGAATAACAAAACATATGTGGAAGGTCCATCAAGCACAGCTCCACATATAGGGGGACTAATTAATTGCAAAACACCATTGAAAAACAACGATATACCATATGTTGACTGAAGTCTATCCTCTCCTAACATATCTGTCATAATTACAGCAGTGACTCCTGTATAGGCTCCGGATGATATACCAAATACTACACAACAACATGAAACAAATACAAAACTTGGATACACAGGTAAAAAAGCTAAAGCCAATCCAGATATGAGAAGTCCTCCAATATAATAACCCAGTTTTGGGCAACATTGAAGGTCTGATAGAGCAGATCCACCAATTCTACCAATCAAATCGAAGGTTGATACAATTGACAGAAGAAGAGCACCATTAGTTTTGCCATAATTTTGCATTATCGCATATTGTGGTAAGATTATCAAAAAGTTTGTATAGCTCACTGCATTTATTCCACTTGATATCATTATTATCAGATATATAGGATCTTTGAGTAATGCTAAGTCAATAAATTTTTTCTTTGGTGGTTCGTTGAGTTTGCCCTGTGAACCTTTCAAGCTGAAAGAACTGGCAAAAACTTCTGGTTGTAGAGTTAAAGCACTTCCGTGATAGGGTGTAGTAATATACTGAAAAGAACTAGTAGAAGGACTTCTTTTTGGTGGCATGGAATGTTTTGGGACTCTCAATCTTTGAATAGTCCCATCTTGTCTTTCAGTCTGAGTAGAATTAGATGTTCCTGCAGGAACACTTATCTTCCTTTCGGCAGTGCCATGAGATCTCATAGTTTGCATAGCAGTGCTAGAAGCACTTCTGTTGAATTTACGAGACGCTTCTGAAAAAACTGTATCATTGAGCATGCTGTCAGCAGCAACTGACGAGGATTCATCAATCTGATTAACAGATTTTAGCGTACTCGTCACTATTACTTCTTCTGGATTATCTTCTGTTTCCTCTGACTGAACTATTATAGTTTTCATATGTTTTTCCACAGGATCGTAGAATAGGGCAGCTACCCAAACATTTAAAATCAAGCCACCGATTATCAAGCAGGTTCCTCGATAACCATATATTTCTAGAATTGTACGCAAAAGTGGTGGCAGAATTATAGAGCCAAGAGCTGACCCAGAAATACATATACCATTAGCTACACCACGTAACCTGTTGAAATAACTTGTTACAATATATACAGTTGGAGGGAATGCTAGGCCTGCTCCAGTTCCAACAAAAACTCCTACAGTAATATATACATATATTATATTTTGGGCAAATGATGTACAAATCATTCCTATTGCTGCAAAGCTGCCTCCTATCAATGTAACTGTTCTGTAGGAATATTTCAATGATAGGATACTTGACACAGGACCTGAAATAAAATAGAACATTCTGCAATATTTTTTAAAATAAACACTCCTGTAAGAAAAACATTGCTAGATCAATAGCGATGCTCCTGATCTATTATCTACTACCTGAATTGAACATGGCTCCACCCACAACATGAAAAGTGGGCGTGGTGATAATATTAGAGAAGACAGAAGAAATATTTCGAAAAATATGTTTCTGAGAACAAATTAAAAGAACTACCTACAGCTACATGCAGGCACGTAGCCAGAGGTGGGGGGCGGGGGCCCGAAGAAACCATATATTAAATAGCTATTTTGTCATTCTTTCCCTTTCTGGCATCAATGGATGAGGACGCTAAAATTTTTTTATTGTGACCCCCCCAAAAGAAAATCCTGGCTACAGGGTCGCCGTATGGACTAGATAGGCTTAAGTTAAGATAGGTACACATTGTAGATACCCCTTATTCAAAATTCAATCGTAAGCCTAGCGTAAGCTGAAGAACCTCATTTGATGGGCGGTACCATTTACAAATTTTTTACAGTGCGCAGATTGTTTTCTCACGCGAGTGCAATCTCAGAATATCCCATTATTTGGCAGGTATGATGTGTCTAATAACAATGGGTCAGATATGATTTTTTTCATTCTTAGGTTGATATGTAACAAAATTGAATATTAAAACAAATTGAAATATGTTTATCTTCTACAATTTTAATTTCAAAAAATTTTTATTCAAAAATCTTTTAGAATTAAAATTTTGTCTACAAAATTTTGTCTCCTTTAAATATTTATTTATTAATTTTAATTACTTTCGTATATCTGTTGGGTTATTTATTTCATTTGACATTATATATTGAGTTTTGATTATATACGTCTATTAAATGTAAGCGGTGCTTGTTGTAGACAAAAATTTAATTCTAAAAGTTTTTTGAATAAAAATTTTTTGAAATTAAAATTGTAGAAGATAAACATATTTCAATTTGTTTTAATATTCAATTTTGTTATATTTCTTCTATTAAGTAAAAGGCCTTTCTATTTTATTTTATTTTATTTTGATTTGTAACACTTCCTATTGACCAGTATCATTCTGTCCTCTGAATAATGCTTTATATGATTTAAATGTTAATGGAAAAGTGATTTCATTATTTTAATTTCCGACTTCCATCGCCTGAATTTTTGTACAAAATATTCCTTAATATGGATAAAACAAAAAATTTCGAAGAAAAAGAAAGATTGGAATGAAAATAAACAAATTGTCGTCAAAAGTTCAAAAATGTTGAAATATATCCTGAGACATAAACAATTATTATAGATGTAACCTTGATCACAGATAAAATCAGTTTAATCGGAAAAATTTTTAAACAAATAAAATAATATAAAAAGTTGTTAGAATATGTCCCGAGACGGAAACAGTGATTACCATGGACTGAATCTGAAACCAGAAAATTGAAAATAATTAAGAAATTATTGCGGTAAGTTCCGTAATAGGAATTATCAAAAAAAGATTATTTTGTGAGTAACGTTTCCAAGTGAATGTGAGTATTCACTTGAATCCATAGTAATTCTTTTTTTATTCGAAGACATATTCCAACAACTTCTCATATTTTATTTAAATATCAACAGCTGTCTCGGATGATTTTTGTTAATCGCGGTCAATATTTATAAAATTTATAATTAGTATTTGAAATATTTGTTTATGAAAACCCTTTAACATAATATTCAATTTATATTTATTTCTCATATTATTTTATTTATTGAAAAATGTTCCTTTTTTTCAACAATGTTGTGTTCCATTTCGTAATTTTTTATTCTAATACTTTTTTTCTTTGAAATTGTTTTTGTCCACTTTGAGGAATACTGTGCACAAAAATTTAGCGGATGAAAAATCAAAATAATTAAAACATTAGATTTGAAGATACCTAGTCAACTAGATGGTAGATCACTTGCATTGTTGTTGATAGTGCAATAAAAAAACTACTAAAAAGCAATATAGAAGAATTTAGAAGATGTATAATCGAAATAATTTGAAATTTTTATTAAAGTCTTACCTAAAGAACTATATAAAAAGTAACACAAAGATGGTATCCACATAGCAGTTGCTGGGTTTGTTCTAAAAACTTCCAGAAATTCGACAAGGAGTATACCAAAAGATTTTATTGTTCCTGGAATTAAGACATTAACTAAGGTGGCTCCCAATAAAACCAACCATCCCCAGCCTCCATCTGGAGGTACTTTTTTTGTTTTTTTCTTAGCATCTTCCTCTTCAATTATAGCAACACCTGTAACAATATTGAAGAAATAAAGGAATGGTAGCTACACCACAACACTGATATTTTATAGGCTACAGATTTGAAAAAAGAAATTTCCAATATGTATTATCCCTTTAAGTTTAATCGAATGTTAATATTAGAATCTAATGAGCAAGAATAATATATCACCATTCAAAGGAAAAGTATTTGCTTTCAAGCAGAAATAAGATCATGGATTTATTTATTTTATTAAGAGGATTTAATCAAACAGAAACCGGTATAAGGAATTGAATTACATTTAAAATTAGACATAACCTCTAAGTATTTTTGTTCTCATCATTTCGGAAGAAGCCACTATGGTAGATGGATAAATTCATACCTTCATACCAGAGCATCCACTAAGGCTTCACTGAGCCATTTTTCAAATTAATTATGACTGTAAATCTAGAGATTTCTATATTTAAAACGACACTCCATGACTTTGTTGAAAGGAAATCGATAAAGTAAAATCAGACGTTGTACAGGTTCATCCTGGAAAACTAGGAGCAACCAATAATATCTCGACGCTGAATCTTTTTTTTGTTCGAAATATGCGAGAAATATTAATTATTGGAGCAATGTGAGAGTTCTAAACTTTCATTTCTTTTGTACAACCAATAAAAAAACCAGTGAAGTCTGACAAAGACTTACATCAGAAGCAAAATTAACTTGGAGAGTATAGTAGTTGATTATGAATAAAATTTTGAAAAATGTTGAACTGTGGTGATATATTCAACATTAAACGTTCCAAAAAATTTTATGTAAAGAAAAGACTACAGTAAAAGACTATAGGTATACATATCCTGCGTATGGATACTCTGACTGTTATAAATTCATTTACAAATATTCGTTACTATGCTCTTCGTAGCAATATTTTTACATGTAGTCCTAAAATATTCAAAAAATTGGAGAAAATCGGAGTTCTTTTTGGAAACTTACTTGACATCGCAGAAAAACGCTTTAAAATCATTCTCTAGATGTTGCCATACCTCTTTTTCAGATTGTGACGTAATTGGATGCATCAAGCATTATTTATATAAAAATGACGAAAAACATATTTTTTCTCAGGAATTTTCCCCAGTTTTCGTATATTACCGCCCAAATTCATCGACATAATTGGTTATTGATCCATGACATCGATTTTTTTTGTTCCGATCTGTTCAATATTCAACTAAAAAGCGATTGTTTAGTGCGCATGCTCTATGCTCATGCGCATTAGGTTCTATGCCTAAGCGTGGGTATGCCTTGTTTTACCGCGTTCTGTTCCTCATTCTTCCGGTATGTTAGCTGTTGTTGAGATCTCTAGTGGTTTCTGTTAAGATTTCCAATGGGTTCTTTCCAATAGTGGTTTCCTTCCAAGATGTCCTTAAGCAAGCCATCCAAAAGCTCCCAAGGGACTGATATGGTGGAGTTCCTGCGTTACCAAGATGCTATAGCGTATGATAAAATTGTGAAGAATTGCAATCGTTTGGCTAAACCTCTCGGAAGCCGGAGTGTAACCAATAAGTGCTACATTCTGCTCTGGAAAGGTGAGAATGCTTTTCTCAATTTCAAAATGTTCAATCCTCTTTCCTGTTTTCATAGTTTTCTCCACATTTCTGTTTCACTGTCTGATATGATTCACAGCATCACTTTGAAATTTTTTCAAAAGGTCATAATGGCCGATACTTGGCGTCCAAAAAGACGCTTTTAAAGATTGCAAATTTTCAATCCAATTCTCACTGTTTTTCCCTAATTTTTTGTCCGCAAATATTCAAGGTTCTTTCCGATTTTCATTATTTTTCTCGGTTTTTCCCAATTTTTTCTATTTCATTAATTGGCAAAAGTCGGGCTTCACTTCGAAATTTGTAACGGCTAAGATGGCCGACATTGGCGTCTACACAGACTTCAAATATTGCAATTTTCGATCCAATTGCCGATTTTCATTCTTCTTCTCAGTTTCCCTTCAAATATTGCAGTTTTCAATCTATTTTCCTCATTTTCCCCATTTTTTCCTTTCAAATATCTGGTAAGGGTCACTTTGAATATCGACCAAATAGACGCTATTCAAATATTGTAAATTTTTCGATCCACCTTTTGATTTTCACTATTTTTGTCAGTTCATCCCAATTTTTTTGTTCCAATATCTGGCTGAGGTCGGGCTTCACTTTGAAATTTTTAACGGTTAAAATGGCCGACACTTAGGCGTCCAAACAGACCCTTCAATTATTACAATGTTCGATCCAATTTCTGATTTTCACCGTTTTTCTCAGTTTTTCCTTCCTAATCTGGCAAGTGTCGGAGCTTCAGTTTGAAAATTTTCAAACGGCCGTCAGACGCTTTCAAATATTGCAAATTTTCGATCCACCTTTCGATTTTTTCTAATTACTAATTAATAATTGAAAATTAATATAAATTGATAGAAGAGTCGCATTTCAACAATAATATCAAGTTTTTCGAAAATCAGGTTAACTTCGTTGGAAAATATCGTAGAGTACATATCGCTCCCAAATATAAAGTGTTGAAGAGTTTCACAATTTTTTAATGAATTTGTTATATTTTTTTCAGTTGATGGGATTCTATTCGGAAAACGAATCCGAAATTACAAAAAAGATTATTTTGCCATCAAAATTATCCGTCAACAATTCTGTCATACTTTCATAACTCGCAATCACTGTCAAATACACTGTAGTGAATAGATCTTTTAGTAATTAAACTTTTTTATCGCTTATTTTTTCTAAGTGATTTATTTGTGTATTAATGATAAATTCTGTGATTCACGTCAAGATAAAATTTGAAGAACAGTTCTATGAAATTATAAAAGGCAAGAAATATTTGAAATATTATTTATCTCCAAAGTAAAATTATCGGTATGGCCACTTCACACTTACGATTACTTTATTTTCGTTGAAACGAATTTTTAGAAATTTTTTGCTTCCAAGAATACAAAACAACATTTTCGACTAAATTTTCGAGATTCATCTTATCATCGGACAAATGAAAATTTAACAATTTTATAAATATCTACGGATCGAAATCTGAAATATTAAATATATTCAAATAACATCTGTTGATTCTTTCTCTTTGCTGTGTCCACATTTTTTAACACTACTTTTGTTACCATTCTTTGTACCTGATGTGCATAAATGCCCTGTACTTATTAAGTGTTCAGATGTCCAATGATGAGGTGTAATACCTCGAAACTACAGTCACAAAAATGTTTAAACCTTTGAATTTTTATAATGAGAAGAGATTTTTTACTTGCTAGAAGGATTATTTATAAAATTAGAATATCAAAACAGATTTATTCTGTTAGCCTCCTATAAATTTTAATTTCAAAAAATCTTATTCAAGTAGACTTAAAAATTCATGATTTTTTACGTCTACTAAATTAAAGCACTGCTTATAAGACATTAATTTAATTTTTGAAATTAAAATTTATAGGAGGCCAATAGAAAAAATCTGTTTTGATATTTAAATTTTGAATTTTTCTGTAGTAAAACAGTAATTTCTAAAAGCTTTTCAGATACTGAACTATTTCAGCCGTTACTATTTGGTAGTTGATCATAATTAAAACAAGTTGTAGAAATGACTATATTTTACTAACAATAAATTGAAATTTTACACATTTAATTGTGACTCGAGTTTCGAGAATTGACTATCAATTTATTGGTAGTAAAACATTAATTTCTACAACTTGTTTCAATTCTAAGAATTTGTTTTTATTGTGATCAATTGAGAAAAAGGTCTGGCCATACATTATTTCCGATCGGAAAAACTTTTTTATTTGAAAAAGACATTTGTATTTGGTGGAATTTCACATTATCAATTCGAAACTAGTAATAGAAGTGTTTTTTTTTTTTTTCATTAATGCAATTTCAGATTCCGATTGTCAAACCGTGTCTTTAATGAAATCACTTGTACTAAATTTGTCGATTCTATTTTCAGCCACTTATTTTTCTTCATCTGTCTTCATCGGAGTTCAACATGTCCAAGATACCCTGGTAGCAATGAGGGAAAATCCAGTTCCTTGTTTGGTGATGTTAGCAGCCGATACCTTCATTACTACCGAGATGACAGACATAGTAAATAACTGTAAGTCGAGAGATATCCCCTATCTTTTTATTCCTACAAAAAGAGCAATGAGAGATGCTCTGAACGTTGATAATGATGTATTAGTAGTGTTGATCGCTTTCAACCATGACCCAGGAATGACGAGAGAGTTTGAAGATTGTTATGTTAGTATGAGATCTCAGTGCTACAGAAAGAAACGTAAACGCGAGCCTAGTAGTCACCCTACATCTCCTCTTACCTTACCACCAGAAGTTGGACCAGGAGGCGAAATGCCCCAGCAAGTTAATACTGAAGTATCAACAGTAGCTTCACGCATGTTGTTATCTCCACCAGATAACGAGGCAGGCACCAGTTCTAGCTCCGACTGGGTTACAATCAGCTCTGATTCTGACTTCAGTGATGACTCTGATTTAGAACGGGGAACCTCTAAGGATTTCAGCGTAAACGTCCCCGATGAGAGTGGCAGTAGTTTTCAGGAATACGTACGCATTCCTTCTCCTACTCCGGCACCTTCACCATCAGAAATGGCGGCTCGGCAAAAATATGAATTACCATCTTCAGCTGGTGATACAACCACAGCCGGTTCTGGTTCCAGCGATGAATCCTTGACGGCTGGTCCTAGCCGAGATTTTCCTGTACCGACTGGATCTCCGCGTCCTCATCATCCGCCACATATACAATCCACGTGGCCCATAGCTTTACCCTATGCGCCAAAAGAAGATTTCGACGATGAAAAAATAAAAATGTATCTGCAAACAATAAGTAGAAAGAAGAAAATGCGCCTAAGGAGCAAAACTTCTGTTCCGCCTATTTGTAACGTTCCACAGCTTCCTCTTGGTCAAGACTTCATACAATTTGTGACTTACGCTCAACCTTCCACTACTACACAAGCTCCTGCAACTTCCCAATCTGCGGACATCTCTGAGCCAATAGATGTCGACTCCGATGATATTACGTTTTCATGGACAATGGATGATCTTTCATCCACATCCAACGAAGCTTTGAGCGATTCAACATCACGTCCAACAATAGACGATACCATTCATTCCATGAGCACTGATGAGGATGAATTAATGATAGACGAATCCACATTAAAAAAATTACAACGTGAAGTGGAAGCTTCTGGGGATGATAACGTATGCCCCATGGACTTATCTGAATCTTCGTCTGCTGTGTCTACTGCTACAGCAGACCTTCCAACTGGAGAGGAAGCAGGTTCATCTTTGGAGCTACCCAACATGTTTCCTTCTACTCCATTTGGATTAGGCGATAACGCTGCGATAACGTCGACTACTTCCTCTGAAGTGTTGGCACCTAGGGCATCCTTCCATGGATTAGGTGACGTTCGTGCAACACCATCATCTCGTACATTGGCTGACGTTCAGTCTATCACATCTTTCCGTGCATCTGGAGAACTGCCTGATATTTCCTCTGGTGATGTATCATCATCACGTGGAATGGAAGCCCCTAGGTCTATTCCATCATTTCGTGGATTGAGAGACCTTCCTCCCATACCACCATTCCGTGGAATAACCGAAGTTTCTTCTACTCCATCACTTCGTGGATCAGATGATGTTTCTTCTGACCTATCATCTGTTGAATTGAGCGATTCTCGTACCTCATCACTTGGAGTTGCTCGGTCCGTTCAATCGTCAGGTGAATTAAGTGGTGGTAAGCCTACCCCAGCAGTCGGTGGATTAGGGGATATTCCTATTATTCCACCATTCCGTGGATTAGGAGACATTCCTTCTATCCCACCATTCCGTAGATTAGATAACTCTCCTTCTAGCTCAGCATTTCATGAATTAGTTGAGGCACGATCTGCCCCATCATTCCATGGATTAGGTGACATTTCTCCTATCCCACCATTCAATAGACCAAGCGATATTCTTTCTAACCCAACTTCTGATGAATTGGGTAGTGCTCGTTCTATGCCTTCATCTCTTGGATCAGGTGACGTTAGCACTGCATCATCTCCTAGATTTAGTGATTCCCAAGCGGGCCCATCACAAAGAATGGCCAATAACCAAGCTTCGGGAGCTGGTGGATTGGGTGATGCACCAGCTATGCCTCCTCCATCCGCTGGTGATGTACCTGCTGTACCTGCTGCAGCTGGTGAAGTAGGTGACGCTGCTGTTTTACCTCCCAGACCTCGAGGTTTCGCAGGCGCTGGTGAAGGATCGAGTCAGATGAGCAATCATCTGCCATCCGCTTTTGGTGATGCTTGGCCAATAGGGGTTCGCAATCCTAATATATATCGTCACAGAGTAACTGGAACAGGAGAAGGACATCAGCCTGCTTTCATGCCGATCAATTTCAATTATGTTTTTGCCCCCCGAGTAGTTTACACTGGTCCAGCTAACCAAGACGGCAGAAGGGGATTGTGGAATAATCTGGGCATGCCTAGAGAAGAAGACCTTCTAGCAATTCCTTTGCCTGGAGACGAAATTGACCCTGATGAAGGGATCAATCCAGAACAAAATCCGGAATCTGACTCTAATTCTATGGAATTGAATAATTCAAGTGATTCCTCAGAGGAATCAGAATTATCCTCCGATGATAGCGTTAAACCACCCGAACCCTTCGAGTTTGATGAATAGTTTCGATGAATATTTCTTTTAAAAAATAATGAAATAACAAAAAAAATTAAAATATGAAAAAGCCAAAAAAAACATTTTCAATTCCTTCTTCGTTATTATGTTTTTATATTTCTTGTTCAAGTTAGTGTCTGTTAAGAATTTAATGAATTTGAAACATGAATTGCTGATAAGAATTCTTATTGCCAAGTTTACATGTTAACTTCATCAAATGATGAAAATGTTCTTTAATGTGATTAGCAAATTCTAGTTCGTATGACTTCAGTTAATTGTTTAAACTATTGAATATTTTATGGTCAGTTTGTTTTTGCTTTAATATTTAGAAGGTATTATATAGAATTAATATTACTTTGTTTGTTATTTAAAAAACATACTAAAAATATGGAATATTGTGCAATGAGACGACTAGTCTCTAAATTTAATGAATTTTGCAATAATGCGAAAAACAAAATGACTAATATTAACCACATTGTTCTTATGTTCTTTTCTTAATACTTTATTGTAATCGCTAAAACTATGTTTAAATGTTTGAAGTTTTAAATTTGCTGTAACGAAAAAATAAAAAAAAAAAAAAAATTCTAAAAAAACAAAAATAAACTGAATTGTTCAAGTCTTAATTTTTTCAATGCTCAATTGATTCATTACTTTTAACTGTTGGAATTTTGTGATTTGCTATAATGAAAAAAATTGCAAAAATAACCTCATAGTTGAAACCTTGCATTTGTCAATACTCAATTGAATAATTATTTGAACTTTTAGAATTTTTATAATTTGCTGTAATGAAAAAAATCCAAAAAAAAAATAAATATAAAAATTCAAAAAAAAACTCATTGTTCAAGTCAATTTTTTCAATATTTCCTTGATTCATTGATAAATCCATGTTAAAAATTTTAAAGTTTGTAATAATTAACAAAATTTATAGGAATTTCTGAAATATTCAGTATTTATAAGATAAAGATTTGATATGAGTAGTAGTGTTTGACAGTTGACAGCACATTTTATGAATTGTTTCTACTTTTACCAACTGTTTAATATTGTTAAGGAAATTTACTGTAAAACTTTGATAAAATATTGTATCTTATTGAATTTGTATTATTCTTGAATTGTTCTGTTTCACCATTTGTTAACATTGAAAATATTTTATTGTATCTCTTAAAGTAGTTTCGAATTTTAAAAGTTCATTTTGTATCGTTCATTCATGTTTAAATAAAAATTTTCCAATATTTTTTGTTTGGTGTTAAGAATAAAATGAGTCTCCCTTCCAATAATCCTAAACGGTATTTGAAAAGATGAACCACCTAGAGAAATAAATTATTCAATATAAAATGTTTGATCAATTGAGTACGATAATTGAGAATAAATTTCAAACATGAAAATGTCAAAACGATGATGGAAATTTAGGCGAGTTTGTTCTGAAGGAACATACTCGTTCTTAAGTGAAAGTTGTTACATGTTAACATCATAGGCGTACTTGATAAGTTTATATAATACCAGAACCATTTTGAAATTGAAAATATTAATTCTACAAGCAAACAAATTTTTATGGAATATCAAAAAATTGCTAACGATTTTTGAGGCGTGAAGAGCAGGTAAGTAAAATATTGAATTCTAGACAAAGTTTGCGTAACGTAGAAAGTACATAATATTATCATCAGATTAGATTCATCTTAATACTGTAATTTTAAGTACTTGTAGAGCAATCGCTTACCTCATTTCAAGTGGATCACCAAATGTGAGACACGATATAAGCAATTCTTTAAACTGCATGTATACACTATCTTTAATGATATTGATTTCTTATTGGATTTATTATTTAATTAATCCTTTCAACACTGTCGCACTATTGTGAATGTCCAGAACAAAATGAAATTTAACCTACGGAATATTTTCGAAAATTAAGTTATTATTTAAAGCCGTATTTGAAGGCAACGTTCTGGAGAAAGAGACTTCTCGGTACAAATTTGTATCGCAGTGTACAGGGGGTGATACAAATATAAGTTGGGCAAATTAATGGCAGTTATGATGTAAGATTTTTATTCATTTGTTCATGTTTGCGTGTTTCATCAAGACAAAGTGGTAGACCCTTTACACGGCAGAAAAATGGAGTTAAGAGTTTACATCTCTCAATATGGAAGATCAGTTCAATATGCGAACAAAAAAGTGGGAAATACCCACTTGTTACGCCAATGCTACGTCAAAATCCAATAATAACGATAACATGAGGAATACATTGTCAGTCAAGTCCGCTGGATAACCATGAAAATTAGCGTATATGTATAATATAAACATGATAATTAAAATAATGAGGATTCATCAGAAAAACCAAAGGACAACTTACTTTTGTTATTCCTCAGGTTGGCTCTTACGTTTTGTACATTTTCCACGGTGCTCTGGTCGTTTAGAGGTGAATTTTCTTCTGGAGTCTCCAAGAGGGGCTCAATCACCTCTAACTCCCTCGAAAGCTTCCTGCCATCTGACATTTCTTCTCACTTTACTTGGAACTTTTCAGCTTGTTTTGTTATTTACCAGCGACCAGTCCTGCTGATATTGCTTCCTGATTTCAGCATGGAGTGAGAAGGCGGCATCTGGACGATATCTGATTTATCGAAATGCGGTCGATCAAACTTCCCATAGATTTGCCGAGGAAATGGCAGTCACATGTTTTCAATGTCTGTCTAGTACGTCCATGAGCCACGCGCTGCTGTGAAATTAACACTTTTATCTATATAGATTTGTTTCAAAATATCATTCTAGATTCTCCTATAAGGCGAAATGTCTCAGATGTAACCTAACCAAAATTTCTGATACGCCCCCTCTATCTTTCTCAAGACACACATTTCAAAATATTTCATAGTGTTATTTATTCCAACCCCTGTAGGATCCGTCCCTGTGTTCACGCACATACAATAACAGTTAGGGTTTGAAGAATAATCATTAGGCGCATTCATATTGTCGTTATTTAGCTACGTTTTTCAATTTTTCCGCTTATACCTTTATATAACAACAATCTATTCAAATGGAATGAAATAAGAAAAAAATTGTTTTCTATTACTTTTTATTAACTGAATATACAGTGACTAGAGTTTCGTAGTGTTTACTACATTTCCATACTGAATGAAAACAAATTTTTTCCAAACTATTATATATACATTTAAGGCTTTGGCTGGTGCAAAACTTGTGGGGTGTGCCAAAGGTCCCTCTGCTCATTTTATAGTTTTATTGTTGAAACGTGCTGTTTGTGTTTAAATATTTTGATGGATTCCTGGATGTCTAGTTTTTTCCTTTCGCTTCCAGGTGCAATATTTCAAGATTGTCCAATTCTAGCAAGACATGATTGGTTTCGAAAAAATGTTTCGCAAAATTAGAGTAATTTTTATGGTTCCTAAATGAACATTGATGTTCTTTGAACCTTTTATGGAAAGATCTCCCGGTTGTTCTATATATACTCCACTGCACTCTCGACAACTTAAGTTATATACTCCAGAATTATTCAGACGGTTGTTTTTGTCTTTTACATTAAGAAAGAGGTTGGAAATTTAATGTGTTAGTGTGAAATCTGTTTTTATGTTCGTTTTTGAAAATATTTGAGCTATTTTTGCGAAATTGGTCTAAAATATGTCAGATTTGCAAATTTTTCGTCATTATTATCTATTTTAGAAATGGGGCATATTTGTTTCAGAATGAGTTGTTTTTCTTTTTAGTTAATGAGAGAATTTATGGTTTTTGTTTCGAAACGATTGTTTGAGACTATTTGATTGATTGTATTCAGTTCCTTTTTCAACGTAATATTATTTAAGGGACTTGAAAATGTTCTATGTATCATTGATCTGTAAGCAGAGAGTTTATGAGTGTTCAGATGGTTTGAAAAGTTGGGTATGGTTGTATCTTTCGTTGTGGGTTTTCTGAATATATCAAAGGAATTTTCATCATTATTCTTAATTAAAGTTTATTACCACATTGTGATTCCATAGTGAATGTGACCTTATGGTGCAAACCATTAAGATTTTCTAGTGCTGAATGTGTTCCGCACAAGCAGGCCAATATATCGTCTTCATATCTGTACCAAAAAATAATATGCTTTGCGCTTATGGATTTTTGGATTTTCTTTTCGAAAAAGGACATAAAGATTTCAGTGAGCAGTGGGCACCCTCACATAAAAATTCCAATATCTTTTTTAATGGAAAAAACAAAAACAAGCGGCCGACTATTTCTGGAGTCTATAAGATGTGATGAAGTTGCGCAGTAGCATATATATATAAGACAAACCGGGAGATCTTTCCATAAAAGGTTCAAAGAACATCAATCTTCATTTAGAAACCATTATTATAACTCGAATTTTGCGAAACATTTTTTCGAAACCAATCATATCTTCCCCGAATTCGACAATCTTGAAATATTGCACTTTGAGGCGAAATAAAAAAAAAATAGACACCCTGGAATCCATCGAAATATTTAAACATAAACATCACTTTTGAACAATAAAATTATTAAATGAGCAGACGCACCTTTGACACACCCCACTTCTCGAAGTTTTGCACCAGCCAAAGCCTTTAATCTATATATAATAGTTTAGATACAATTTGTTTTTATTCAGTTTCAAAATGTAGTAAACACTACGAAACTCGAGTCACTGTATATTCAGTTAATAGAAAGTGATAGAAATCAAAAGTAATTTCTTATCTCGTTCCATTTAAAAATGAACTGTCACAAAGAAACGGACTACTCCATCCAATCTATTTGAAATTAAATAGACTGCAAATCTTATACAAGGGTTTATCAATAATACGTCGAGAATCGATATCCTTCGCCATCTTCGGCTACCAATTTGAAAATGATCTTTTTTTATGTAATCCAAAATAATTATGTTATTATGGCTGTCCGCATAGAAATGACTTCAATAAATCAATAAAAATTTAATTGGAACAGTCCTCATTTGATGGTAACTCATTTTAATTAAAAAAAAAACGAAGAATATTTCTTCATTTTATTGATTTACAACAATTTTTTCGCCAACACTATGGCTTTGTGTTCAAAATAAACCTAAGGACGCCGCAATGTTGGCGGAACAATTGTTGTAAATTAATAAATTATGCGAATATGGTTTATAATTTTATTCAATAAGAAAAATAGTTTGATCTAGATACTCCTTAAAAAATTGAGTCACCTCATTTCGACAATTTAGTTCGAAAGAAAAGTACTATACGATCTTAATAAAGTAATTTCGGAGGATGAACTATTCAGTCGATATTTCAAAATGTTTTTTTCATAATAAATATTTTTAAATTTTAGAAATAACTATTTTCTTGTACTAAAAAAATATTGTATTTTGTTTTAAATTGAATGTTTGACTTAATTGCCTGGCAGTTCAAGAAATGCCTAAACGATATTTACCTTAATATTAAATACAAAATAAACATTCAGTTAAACCCCGCAATATCTTATTTAATCAATAGAATAGATTGACTGATATTATACTGATACTCTTAGATCTCCTATGAAGATAACTCAAAAGCTTTAAGTAGCTTGTGCGATTTAGTTGTGTTCTGGTTAGGCCTTTTTACTGGGTCCCTATGCTACCCTTGGCACAGCACTGTTTAATTTTGATCCAACGGTTAAATACTGGTCGGCAATCTTAGAGAAAACATTTCTTTCTCCGGTAAGATGCGAATCCTCATCGAATAGGATTCTACGCTTACGAGTCGGATGTTTAAATCACTACACCACCGACGCTCAAATGACTACGAATAATCGTAAACCAAATATGCCCCATCACAAAAATCAAAAAATTCATTTCTTTATCGTAATATCAACACGTTTGAATTTTTTGAACCAGTCGAAAAACTTTTTTACCAAGAGTACATTCACCGAAAGCTTTAAAAAACATGCGATTCTGCAGCATTTTTTTCAAATGATAACAGAAAATCAATGCTGTCTGCAAATTGAAGTTCATAGGCACAAATCTCAAATTAATTCATAATAATTTGAAAATATGACTATACAGATCAACGTTAATCTAAAATATTAAACACATTCAAATAACATCTTCTCTATATTGTGTCGACATTTTGCAACATTTATAATCTTGTTGTTACACAAAAGCTTAAATCGTCATTGTCACAACTTTTCATATAAAAAAAATTATTGCTAATTTCTTGTACCTATCTCATTATATCAAATTGGTCCATCTTAATGACATGAATATGAGCAATATTTATGTAGTCTGCTTTTAAAAATCACATCTTGTGAAAAATGAGGAATAATATTCTTCACGAAAAAAATTTAAAAATTTTGTACCATTTTGAAATCTTGAATAAATAGGTTGTATTTTGAAATTGCTTGCCTAAGCTTAAGTAGTTTTTTTTTTGAAAAGAGGTATCAAATTCAATTGATCTCATTCAAAATATTTTTTTAACTAAAGTAAAAAATTTTGTTATTTGATATTTGCTATTGCATGACTATTTAGGATTACATTAAAAATGCACCTTGAATGATGTAGCAAATTGTGTCAATGTTTGTTATATCAAAAAAATTAACATGTCACTTATTTAAAGTGACATGGATTTTATCTTATTTTTGACCAACCTGAACCTAGTTCCTCGCCCGGTACCTATTCGACGTATGTTGAGACACACTTTATACTGAGATAAACGCATTATCAAATTGAGAAATAAATGGAATTTGTTGCCCTAATTTTGTGAGAGATAGATAGCGAAAAATCTTTCTATCTGACTTCGACCTGAAATTTTCTCAGTTTATGTTTTGAAGTACATATGTGAAATGCAAATATACAATGACAAATAGCTGTCAAATTCAGAGATAATCGATGTTTGCTAAAATCCTAACTGGAAAAAATTGCTATCTAACCATTTCTGAAATGACTAGGATCCTACTTTGATAGATGAATTATTGATGAATAAAAATAATAAAATAGCTTTGGATATGAAAGAAAATTTTAAATACGTTTTCATAAAATATACTAAAGGTTTTTCAGAGAAAATTGCTACATACCTCAAAAATAAAAACGATTAAAAAACTTCATTCAAAAGTTATTCAGGCCTGAGTAAATTCATTAAAAATAATAAAGACACTACACATATGAAGATGATAAATCGGGAGTTCATAAGTAAACCTAAGTTGATTGCCCAAAAGTTTACATTGGACAGACTGGAAGAACTTTCCGACATAGAATTTGTAAACATTTGAAGAGTTTCCTCAATAATAAAAGTAATTCCACATATTCGTACCATTTGTTAGAAAACAGACATACTTTCAACCATAATTTCAAAATTTTACTTACAGAAATTAAAAGTTAAGCCTTAAACCCATTAGAGTCACAAAACATAAATAAATACAACAAAACTGGAATATTACTTAACGAACAATTAAACTTAATTAACTCACCCCTTTTAAACATATTCAGAAAAGCTGGAATTTACAGAGATCCTTTTTTGGGTTTTAGTGCTCAATAAAAAATTTTATACATACTGTAAAATAAACAACAACCGATTTCGAAAACAAATTTAGTTATTCAAAATGTAATATACCACATACCTGAAAATTCTACTGTGATAGCGAAACAATTGTATTAAATAACAATAAAAAATTTTGAAAATCAAAATAACCTTATTTAATATGGATTTTCATCAAATGAAGACTGATTCAATTAAACAAATACTGTAGCTCAAATTAATAGTACACCTTTGTTTAAAATAAGCTGGTTTTTTGATATTCGAAAAAAAACACGAAATTGTTCACTACGACAAAATTTTTTAAGATTCTATGAATCAAACAACTCACCTCCAAGATTAAAACGTCGTAAAAATAAAAAAATTACAGCAGCACATCAAGTTCAATTTCGTGAAATCAATATAAATCCATTCAATCGTTTCTAAACCTGTTCTCATATTATTATAGTTGACGGAGTCAATCGAGAATAGGGTATTGCTCTTCAACATACACTTGCACACGTGGTGATTCCATTCATAAAAGTGTCCTATTCCAAAACCGTTCAACTGTTGCACATTTGACCATACTACCAAAGTAGCAAACTATTTAAAGTTCTGTATGTAGATGTGTGCATTACGTGTTATTGTAGGAACAACTGAATCATGAAATTCTTTTATACACATCGTCGGAACATTTCACATCTAGTTTTCTGAGAATGATATATGGAAGTAAATATTAAATAGAATTTCTCGAATCGGTGTTAATGCTTTTGTTGTTTCATAATTCAAGGATACGAATAAGAATGACGTTCAAGTACACGTTTCGCATCGAATCGTTAAAGATGATTTGAGAACCTTTTTGATGTACAATAGCGATATCGTCAACAACTAATTTACTTCACTTTAAATTGATGTTTATAGACGCTCTTTAATTTTTCTTAACTACTCGGGTTGGATGTAACATAATTGTGGTAATAACATAAAACTGATATAGGTGTACACAAAGGTAACCTTTTTATTTTGCAACTTCAATTATCTGCTCATTCTTATTCATGTCTGAATAGTGGATGGACACGAGTTTTTTATTTATTATTTCCTGTTAATATATGAATATTGTAAATTATATTAAATAATCGTTCAACATTCCCATGAATTCACTGAAATTAGTTCTTTCAGGTGTTACATTCTGACAAACCAAATTTGTTTGCAAATGTATGAATTAACGGATATTTTGTTCCAACTACGAGGGTCGTTCAATGTATTCTAGGTATAGGCATGAAAGAAAACTCTGAAAATTTTGGAAAAATTCAAATTTTCAATGTAGCCCCCTAGAACTTCATACATTTGTTCTCCAAACCTTATAAAAAATATTCTTCCGACTTCTCCTCAAAATAGGTATTAATTGCTAGCTTCAGTTCTTCATCGTCGGAAAATCGCTTTCCACGAAGATATTTTTTCACATTTAGGAATAGGTAGTAGTCACTGGGAGCTAAGTCTGGAGGATGAGTAATTTCTTCGAAGCGACATTCACGCACAGCATTGAGTTTTCCTGGCCTTTTTCCTTTAATTGCTTCTCTTAAATTGCGCAGAGTGGTTGTGTATGATGCTGCTATGATTTTAATGTATTCTATCAAAAAAATAACTTTAAAATCGCAAAAGACCGTAGCCATTATTTTTCCAGCGGATCGGGTGACTTTAAACTTGTTTGGGAGCTGTGCACCCTTTTCAATCCACTGCATGGACTCTTGTTTACTCTCAGGGTCATAGTGATGAACCCACGTGCTATCCCCAATAACCAGCTGGTTGAAAATAGTCGATGGGTCTTCTCCACAGAGCTCTAAAAACTCCTTACAGCACTTGCTTCTAAAGTGCGAGCATTCTCGGTATCATCTTGCACTGGCCTTTGAGAGGTCAAGATGGTCATGAAGTATAGCATGTATGGTACCCACGGATACGTTTGTCATCTCTACTAACATCTTGATGCAGCTAATAAGGGTAAATGAGATTTATAATCATTTGTGCCTTGTTTTAATCAATTCTGTATGGTCCTTATGTTAGTGAAAATCTTAGAAATGTTCGGCAAATTCAAAATTATATTTTGTAATCATTCGATATCTATTTAATTTCCATATTGTATTTGTATTATGGAAGAGTACGAAAATTTATGCTAAATTTCCGAACGATCTACCGTTCAGGCAGACAATGAGACTTGAAATTTTTAGGGTGAGTTTGGAATCTAAATATGTTCTCTACCTTCAAAACCTAAAAAAACGGGCTCGATTTTCAAATAGTTTCGAATGAGTCGAGCTCAAATTAATATTTAGATGTGAAATAGCGACACGAAGGCTCGGCATAATTTTGTGAAGATAAATTCTTTTCCATATGATTGAGCAAAAAGTATATGAAGTTTTGTTATATATATTATTTTTTCGCTCTTTCTTGCCAATATCTAACGATACAGATCAAAGAGAGAAGGATGGAGTTTTTCAGCCTTGTTACTTTTCATTTTCACGAGATATTTCGTATCATCAAGATAACAGTTCTGAAATTGCAAAAAATAACGTTTATTTGACTTTCGGATGACAAAACACAATTCTGTGTTTTTATTCATCATATTCTTTAAGGGGCAATTCACAAATTCAAAATTTTCAGAGGAAACGGACTGTTGAACAAACGCGCAAATCTCCTGACTTTACGTCAGCACTCGAATTCTTTATACTCAGACTCAAATTTAAATTGACAAAACAAGAGGCAAATGGATATTTTCTTTGAATATCAACATAAAAAGTTAACTTTCTGGCAAGGGTTAAAAACATTTTTCAGTTGTGCAATTTTTACATTCGGGGAATTTTTAACCCCGCCCATCAAAATTAATTTTTAATGAAAATTAATTGAATCGTTCTTTCATTAACTATTTATCTCGAAATCTCTAAGTTAAACTTATTTGCTGAGGAATCTTTCGATACCCTGCAATACTGTCAATTTAAAGACATTCTACTGTCAGTTTTTTTTTTCTTCAAATATTGAACTGTTTTATCTTACTATATAGTGGCTGAAAAAAGATAAATTTGAGAAGTTTACCTTTTAATTGTCAAAAAATAAATTAATGCTTCAAAATTGCAGACTGAAAAATGTGAGTCTTCAATTTACATGAAAATGATATTTTTTTAATACGAGTAGTAAAAGAGTTATCGCTAAAAATTAGTTTGGTGTGTCAATATTTTATTGAACCTGTGGATCTGATCAATATTTTTATATTGATGTAAATCCACATCAACCGAATTGAAATTAATTTATGTAACATAATTTATTAAGTATTCTGTTAATATCCTCAACACAGTACTCAATATAATGTAGGTTGTTTTACTTAATTCGACATTTTTATTCTATAAATGTTTCCACAATCCAATTGTTTCAAATGTTTATAAACACAGGTTCCAAAATAGAAACAGCAATTTTAAAAATAAATTGTTTTAATAAAATTCAACAATCAATCCATCCAAAAAACCAAATTAAATAGAATTCTCTTTCTGTGTCCAAAAGAATGAGAAATTGTGAATGAGCAATGTTGTCTTTTCTATTGCTTATGACGTACAAGAGGTGAATGGTTGCCAAAAATTATCTAGTGAATGTTCAGTCGGTTTTCTTGAGTCCCTTCGCTTTCCAAGCTTGTAAGAGATTCCATGCGAAATAAATAGAAAATACATGAACTTGTAAAGCTAATAGTATAAAAGCATACCATAGAAGACCATATGGGTATCCCTGAAACATATATCAAATCTTCATTAATACTAAGTAAAAAGAATATTTTCTTATCAACAGAGAATTTATCAGATTACGCTAACATAATTTCGGATAATTAGCCATTTCTTGAAAATATAATGAATATAGAAGGGACATTCTTGACTAGAACCATATACAACTCCTACCTGCCAGAACTGTACATCTTCAAGATCTTCCTCGTCTTTAGCTGTCAAATAGACAAGTACATCCTTGAAGTAATAGATAAAAGCATACATAAGTGGAATGAAACCAAAAACAACTAAACCTGCAATGTATTGGTTCATTGGTTTTACTCGGTTTCTTTTGATGGCAGCCAGACATAAGAAAGAGAGCAGTAAACTTACGCACCAGGCATACTCCCACCATAATGGCTAAAAAAATTTATTAGAATAAAAGATCCATAGTATCAGTGTTTCCATGTCTTCTCACCTGGGGAATTCTTAATTCCTCAATTTCTAAAATAAATATATCTAACCTGTCTAAAATATCTGAAGATAATTTTCCCAACATTGCAAAGAATAATAAATAATGGAAAAATATACAATATTTAAGTCTTGATTTATTCAGAGCACTGAAACAATGAACATACAATTAATTGAACAATTATTGGCATTAATTCAACTATGTAAGACATATTTTTGAAACAAAGTATTACCTTATTTGATATTGAGCGGCAATACGTTGCCTATAGGCATGGTCCGTTCCATCTGTGCCCAAGGGTGTATAATGTAAGCCTTTTGTAGCCATTGTGTTTAAAAATTTTAGTTTTATGTTTAATATTTCTTAACATTCAAAACCATTTAACCAGATAACCTCAACATTACCTTCGTATCAGCAACAGTTCTACTGTTACTGTCAAATGTCAAAGCAAGATTCCTTTCGTCAGTCTTTCCTCTAACGTGGAACTCATAGATAAGAAAATTTCTTAGGCATAGAGCTCTAATATTCGATGGAGTCGTCCGTTACTTTGCAATTGTCCATTTTTAAATGGAATGAAATAAGAAATAACATTGTCATTTTTTATTTACTGAATATACGACTCGAGTTTTACTAAATTTTCAAACTGAATAGAGCTCTACAATGAATTTTGGCAGCTGTGCCTGTGGTCTGAGCATTCAGTTGAAACTTACTGCTATATGACCAAATTGTAAATTTCTAAAGAATTGCTAGTAAAAACTAGAATATTTGTGAATCAATAATCTTTTTCATTATGCTATTTTTAGGTGTTGGAAATCAGTATGAACATTTTCTACATTGTCAGAGTATATAAGAATCAAAAAAATGTACAGTAATGACAGTAATTTATTTCCACAAAAATGTTTGTACTACTACAACAATTGTTTCACCACGATGTGGCTTCTTCAGGTATTACATTGTACTGTCTGTCGGACAGTACAATGTAATATATTGTACTGTCTGTCAGACAGTACAATGTAATATATTGTACTGTCTGTCAGACAGTACAATGTAATACCTGAAGAAGCTACATCGTGGTGAAACAATTGTTGCAGTAGTACAAACATTTTTGTGGAAATAAATTACTGTCTCATATACATTTTTTTAATTAAAATGAGTTTCCACCAACTATATATAAGAATCTATTTATTACCTTACTAAATCGCTATATACATTACTGACAATTTACATACGATTATATAATTTTTTCTTAAAATTTATTTAACTTAAAATTCAGAATTATATCTTGAAACTTCTATAACATATATTGAAAACTATATACTGAAATATTAAAATAATATCACAATATATAATCAGTATAAAATATCTTGCCATATCTAGGAAAAACGTTTTTTCTTTTAACGACGTAATAAAAATTAATGCAAATGCATTAACACAACATATGTAGGTATGTACATAAACATACCCATACCGAATAATCTACTATTCGAAAATTATATATAATTCTCAGAATAAAGGATAGAATAAAAATAGTTGAAACAGAACATCAACATATCCCTACTAATATTATAAATGCGAATGTAAGTTTGTTTGTTACGCTTTCACGCAAAAACTACTGAACCGATCATCATGAAACTTTGTACATATACTCTTGAAGGTATTAGAAGTAACATAGGGTACTTTATATTTAAAAAAAAAAATTTTTTTTACGAAAGATAAAACAATTGTTTGTCAAAAAATCGTCAAATTTAGCTACTTCAGTAATGAAGTTTTACTATTATTATACCCTTACCCTTTATCTTTCATACTTATTTAATGACTCCACTGCGGGCGAAGCCGCGGGTAAAAAGCTAGTAAGTATATAATTGTTTCGGCATAATGGCCCATTCAGATATATACTAAATTCAGATTTAAATAAATCACAAATTTTCAACTTACCAGACAGATAAAAAGTTGGAAATGAATCAACTCTTTTAATGTATTTGGAAATGCTAGACAAATGAATTTGAAAATAAACGTGGGATCTGAAAAAAAAAAGATGTTATTCTTCCAAACCAATGTCTCATGATAAGAACAAAAATAACCAGAATTTCAAAAAACGGTACATAATTTAGGATATATTTCACTATATAATTTTTAATATAATATTGCAGAAGTTTCAAGATATATTTCCGAATTTAAAGTTATTTTAATGACTTCTATATAATTTCCCCATGTTTTTCTTTGTGAGAAATTCGTTGGGCATTAGAGCATTGCACTGATACGAAGTGAACAAACTGTGAAACATGCATGTCTGCTATTATGTCCTAACGATGGACAATATGTATACGAGTCTATATGAATTCTGAACTCTTACACAGATGCAAGTTGCATTGTCCCAATTCGAAGAATGTTCTGTTACTAAAGCATATACTTCTTAGATGTTGGGATAAAATATTCATTTGTATATATGCTAAGTATTTGGCATTTTTCAGCATAATAGGATGTGAGTTGAGCTCTGGGAAGGTTTCTACAGTTGGTGACTGTAGGGGAGTACGGTTCACTGTTTAAATAAGCTTGGCGGAGTAGGTTGAATATGTGTATTCAGATGCATAGATAGTGTTTGGTAAAAACTTAAGTTTCTTATGCGTAGTGGATATAGAGTACGCGGCTACATGGCATTAGCTGCGCATTAGAAAATTGCACTGATGAGAAGCCAACAACCTTTGCATGTCCGCTGCTTATGTCCCAACAATACCTATTTAAGTTGTGAACTGTTGCACAGATTTAGGTTATACTGTCCCAATTCAAAAAACTTTCTGTTATCATAGTATATACTACGATGTTTGGATAACATATTTGTCGACATTTGTGTTTATGCTTTATATTCGGCATTTTTCCGTATAACAGGATATGACTTGAGCATGAGGAAATTTTCTAGTCAGTAACTGTAGAAATAATCGGTAGTAGAGTAGTTCACTGCTTGAATAAGCTTGGCCGGTATGTATGTGTATTCACGTGTATAGATGGCGCTAGTGTTTGGTAAAAACTTGAGTGTTCCTTTACAAGTTGGATATAGGTGCGCGGCTACCTTCCAATGGTTGGGGATCAGAATATTGTCTTGATGAGAAGCTAAAAAACATTGAAACATCCCAACAATACCTATTTGAGTTGTGAACTTTACACAGATTCATGCTGCACCGTTCCAATTCGAAGAACTTTCTGTTACCATATCTCACACTGCTTAGATGTTCAGATAACATTCCCCGTTACTCCAATTCATTCTTTTAATGTTCTCCAAAGAATTTATTATTCAACAATCAATTATTTGGCATTTATTTTTTTAATAAAGTGATAGAAAACAAAGTAATTTCTCTTTTCATTCCAATTAAAATGAACCATCACAAAGTAGCAGACTACTCCATCCAATAATTAGCATTTTTTAAAACAATATAGAGGGGTAATAAAAATTTAATATGATCGTGGTTGTTTATTGATTTCAACTTCAAAAAACGCAAAGATTTTTACATTCAAGTATTGATTATAATTATGAAATATTTGTGAAATACAACAATGTTTATATACATAAAAATAATTCAAGTTTGTTCAAAAATTCATTATCAATAAATACTACACGTCTGAACTGAAAGTTAATAAATCTTCTCATATTATTAATATTCTAAACATTCTAAAAAAAATGAATTTCATACACAGTTCTCCCAAACTAAATGTGACATGTGGACGCACTACCACGTATAGGACAAAAATCTAAATTTCAAATATTGAGTGTAATTCTTATTATGGACACCAATTCAATAGTCTAAATTATTAGTAAATGGAACTCTAAAACCCTTCGCCAAGACCTCAACATGATACATCGATCATAGTCAATTTGAATTAGCCAATGAGTACCAAAAATTCAATAAATAAATTAAAGTAAATATAATATACATTAACAATCAATCATCTTCTGAAATGAGAAAAACATATTCCAACTTAAATTAAATATTATCATAATAAAATAAAAACCTGGCGCCTTCATTGGCTAGAAAAATTATTCTTTGAATTCAATGCATCATTATTTAAGAATTTGGTCCAATGGAAGAATCATCTAAATGCTCACAATTATATAATATACTTGTATTAAAATCGATCAATAAAATAAAATATTTGGAGCTTCTTTGCTTATGAATTATGAAATCAATCTACCAAACACATGAAAAAAACAATATAAGCAGATCAGAATTAGGACATATGGTAAATACTACGTGATATAATGTTATGGGCATACAGCATAAAAAATATCAATATAAGCTTAAAAACGCATGCAGAAAGAACGTGGCATCTTCAACACTTTTTAATGTCGATAGAGGTTTGTTCCCATTTCATGAAACAGCCGAAACGATAATTTCACAAATTTACCATAAAATGGTATCCTGCAGTGACAATGGACTTAGTTCAATCATAGGTTTTTTGTGCTGCACCCAAAAACACATCATAAATCGAAAAGATGATGTGAAATATTATAGCTAATTCTGAACTACCTGTTTTCCCTAATCCGTTTTCAGCCCACGAAAACGAAAATGGGCAGCACTGATAAAAATAAAAAAGCAATAACTAGAATTACTCTCAGATTATTTCATATAACATTATTGAATTTAAGTCACATAAAATAACTTCAGGAGAATAATTCTGAGTTACCAAACACGACAAAAACAAAACATGGCCACATGATGTTGAGAATGTCGAACAGTCAAAATTATAATGTGTAGTGGAATGAAGAAATACATTGTAATTAGTGCAAGATATTACAAGTTTACTTCTTGACTGTATTTTGATTTATGGCCCCTTTACCACTGAAATGAAAAAAAGATTAATTATTATTTGCTATTTATTTCATTTCAATGTATTATATGTATACATATTTTACCTGATGTTATTTTATACTTCTTCTACTGAATCTCAACAAATATCTTGGAAAAAATAGAGACAGAATATTAACCTAACTCGTCCTGAAAAATGCAATGTAAAGGTATTTTTCCCTAAAACAATTACTAAACTAAATTGGAAATGTTAATAGAATTATTAATTTGGTACCTTTGAGGATATGAACACTTGGAGAATAAATGTGAAATAAAACAACCTAAATATTCAGTAAAAATTCTCAAACCCTACACAAGCGACACAAAAAGATATATATATAAGGAATATTCCAAAAAACTATAATATTATACTGCTTTTGGAAATTACTCTGAAACTTGTGGCTTTCAAAAGGTTCCTAAGTAATCTTTTTTGAAAAAAAAAAAAGGATTTTGAATATAACTCTCCTAGTCAATCCTTCAGCTTTTTTGATGTGCGTATCTGATGAATATTATTGGAGTGATAGAATAATAATAGAAAAACATTCACAAGGAAATTTTTAAAATGGATTAAAATTTTAAATTAAACACACCTAAGACAGAGGAAATCAAAAATTAAAATAACTGTGAAAACTGTTTATGCAGAATATTAATTGAAATATCAATTTGACTTTAATATTAGTAAAGTCATCAAGCAACCTGCTATGTCATAAATTTCAATTATTATATCTATTAGAGAAGCATGATAGGTATATTGTGTATTTTCTTTATGACTTTTTATTCATATTTTCCACATCTGTTAAATATTAAGAATCCCAATTAAACTTTTGGCTCTTCTGGAATAATAAACTTGAGGTTTCCACAAGATATAGATATTGAATGTCTTGTATAGAACTTGGACCCTGTTGAAAATTAATGGGAATCTGCAGCAACGTACCTTTCAGAATTATCTTTGGTAGGGTTAACGATGTCTAAACCTAGTTCAGAAAGCACCTTCAGTGCTTCAAGAGATGCTTTTTCATGTGAAGCTTCAGTAGTTGGGCCTTCTCCGTGGCAGACTTGGGGCGGGGTTGTACTCAAAGAAACGAGTGTTAAATACTGTTCATGATTCGCTTTTGGAAAATCTGAGAATTGAACCTGAATATTCATTAATTGTGCAAGATACAATAGCTGATCTTTGGACCGAACCACACCCTGTGTAGTGGGAGGAGGGATGTTACGCTTTTGCTCCACATTCATTTGGATGTTTTCTTTTTTTTGTTGAAACTGATCACCTTGAGGACCTACAAGAAGTAATCCTGGTACTAACTGCCGACCTCCACTACCTCCAACTTGGACCTGGGAAGATTCCGATTTTTCTTCCATAAAAGTTACTTTACGTCCTTTATCAGATTCACTCTCTTTGTCTACTTTTGAAGGCTTTGAGTTAACAGAAGTATAGCCTAAAGCAACCAAAAGGGCCTCAGCAGCATTCCTTTTGGCAACCTGAAAATCAAATCATTGTAAATTTCCTTTCTAATTAAATATATATTGCAATTCATAAATTCTTCACATGTTACAAGAGCGGACAGTATAGAATCAGTGAATGCAGGGTATTTTCCAGATAAAGAGCAAAAATTAATTGGTTTTTCCTAATAGTAAAGATTTTTTGTGACAATAATCATAAACTCTCCTAATCTCCACTTTTCCCCTGAAATATTTTCATTTCAAAAGAACTCAATAATGAGATAAATGCTGATAAAAATCCATTGTGATAAATTGAATTGGAAACCAGTGGCATGCATAGAACTTATTTTGTGGTATAACAAAATACATGAAAGTCAGTCAAGGTGAATTGCTCCAAGTGCAATACCATCAGGAAAAAAAAACAAAGGAAATAAAAATCCATGTTTCCAGTGTGATTCCTATAGAAAACCTTATTTGTATCGAATGTATTGAACTAAATACATCGGAACTAAAATCTATCCATCTCCTAAACAGAACACTAAAATTCAATTTCAAGAGATGAAGGAATCTTTAATTTATAGAAGAACACAATAGCCAACAAATAAAAAGTTATAAAGAATTAAGACACTATTATAAAACTACTGAACCATAAAAATCAATCAAACGAGATTACTTATGCTGCTGCTTTGCAACACAACTTAAACCACAAAACCAGTTAAAATAAACATTTGAAAAATGATTATAAAACCAAAAATTCAACAACCCATACATCAAATTAAGAAAAATTTAGGCACAAAAATCTATATAGTTGAACTTAAAAATAGAGTAATTTGTAAAGGAGATTATTCTCAACCCTATAAACCAACAAATAACATGTTTTTAGTCGTATTTTGGGTGCAAATGCTAAATAAATTCCTTCACTAGAATAAACTCAGAGTCTAGCACCGACCTTGATAATATTTTCGTAATAAAAATTTGGCATTGACAGACTAACAATAGATTAATTTGTCATTGAGCATCTTATAATAATCAAATAGGATTATAAATGACGAAACAAACATTGAACTGAAAACTATAGTCAAGTTTGAAAGGGAAAAAATTGATAATACCTAAAAAATGATGAAAAGCATTGACATGAAGTCAGGAGCTTTTGCGCACTAGTTCATATCACCCAAGATCTCATTAAATATTTTTTTTTCTTCAAATCATACGATCCGCACGAACTTGACTGAATTTCATTCAGATCGATCGAATCCGCAGTTTCAAAAATATTGGGAAAAATATGAAAAATTTTCAAACGTAAATAACTGCGACACTATTGAACCGATTTTACCTATTAAAGAATTAAGCCACGCCATTTAGACCTCGAACCTTCCCTGGAATGATAGCCGAAATGATAATAATAACGATTTAATAATTTTAGATGAAAATAAATAACAGTTCCAAAATGACATGATAAATTATTTCAATAAAATATCTAGGTATCACTCTAAACAAAAATCTAGAATGGACAAATCATATTAAAGATTTAAATAACAAAATGGGAAAATTTATTCTTAAATTTTATATAATACATAAAAACTTGGTCGGCAAATTCACTAGTCAAATCACTTCTAAATTATGAACTCAATTTAGCGTTGATGTTTTTGCCTTTTTGTTTTCTTTGAATCACTGATGAGCACATATTAATACTTGCTATTACATACTCATTCTTCTCTAAACTCATAATTTTATTATTGCACAAACAGATGTTAAAATAAATTAATTCAGCTGATATGTATCAAATATCATTAATAAGGAGTGTGAGCGATGTTGATAGAAAGTTCTACAAATCGAGACAGTGTAACATACAACATACAGATGTATATTACACTGTCTCGATTTGTAGAACTTTCTA
Organism: Megalocaria dilatata; assembly: GCA_034642435.1. Taxonomy (NCBI): domain Eukaryota; kingdom Metazoa; phylum Arthropoda; class Insecta; order Coleoptera; family Coccinellidae; genus Megalocaria; species Megalocaria dilatata. The sequence goes on along the minus strand of CM067863.1, from coordinate 44,098,787 downwards.
TCAACATCGCTCACACTCCTTATTAATTATATTTGGTACAGATCAGCCGAATTAATTTATATGAATATGCTTATTATGACATTATGGCATGAGGAAAGACTTGAGCATGAGAAAAGTTTTTTCTGCGTTTGTAAGGTGAAAATTAGCTCGCAAAGGCATGTCTGGTATGTATATTGTATGCTATAGATGGCGCTAGTGTATGATTAATTCCTTAGTGTTTCTGTATACAGCGAATATAGGTACTTGACAGATTTATAGTCGCTGGCTTTGTATAAGCACTGACGAGAACCAACAAGTTCGAATAGTGCACATGTCTGCAATTATGCCCCAGTGATCAACAAAACCTTATCAGGTTTTTTTGAGTATAGAATTGTTATACAGGTGTATGTTACACTATATCCATTTGTAGAATTTTCTATTATTATAGCTTAACTCCTTATCAATGAAACATATATTAATTGACCCAGGTGCACACATATAGTTGATTGATATTGTTCTCAAGTTTATATCCAATGGATGTTTCATTCAACAATTTTTCTTCTATATCTAAAGGCCTCTAGCACCACTCCTGAACAAAGTAAGGATATCCTATCAGTGAAACAATACAACGTTACAATTTTTGAGAAAAAGCACCTACATGTGTCACACCGAACTATGTACAGGGCGTTTTCAAATGTGGGTCTTTTTTTTAAAAGAAGGTAGAACTCATCAAAATAAACCATTTCACAAAAAATCGCCTATATAAAATATTCAGAACACCAACATAAAATGCCTCAAAATCAAATTCGATGCTTAAACGTTAACAATCAGCGGTACGAATTGTCCGTGTTTTACTTTCGTGAATTTGTAGAAAGATGCCGAAGAATTGAGACAGCAATTTTGTCAAATTATTCGTGGGCCAACTGATATTAGTGTTGTTGCATGTGGCCACTCATTATTACGCTGAGCAAGACTAGGTGCACATCAAACTAATGGTGACCACCTATAACAACCTCTGTGAATAATTTGGATCGACTTTATTGGTGAGTTTTTAAAGTTCATTATTTTCAATTTGTTGATATAGGTGTTTTTGAAGGTCGTCCTTTTCCTGCTTGGGGATATAACTGATGAGAATAAAAAATAAGAGAAAAACGTCCAATAAATTATACAAGTTGTGATATTCTAATTTGCCAATAATGCCTAATTTAAAACGAAACTATATGGCGAATTTATTCTTCGCAAGATAAAGTGAACACACAGTCATATACAGTTGTATTAGGATATATTTTATCAATTTTTCATTTAATTTAATTAATAAATTGTGAAAATATTCTTTATTATTTTATATAATTAAAATGAATTTCCATAAAGTAAGGACCGATTCAATTAAATTCTAATTTTTGTTGTAATGGTTTATTATTTTAAAGAGTTCTAGCACCTGTTGAAAAGGAATGAACTTCAAAAACAGCCTGTATATTTTGTCAATAAATGGATGCAACAATTCAGTGCTCACCTTTTTGTTAGGTCCAACACCAGTACAAGAATGCCCATTTACAGAAGCCTCAATAACAAATTCTCTTCGCCTTGCTTCCCCGCGCTCTTCTAAAACACTATAAGTTGGTTCTCGCTCTTTATTCGCCTGCTGAATCTGAATAAGACGCGATATAGGATTTATCTCTTCCACAGTTTCAGTCGTCTTATCGACATTCATTTTGATCAAATTCCGAGTTTTCTTTTTGTTCGTCATTCGTTTGCGTTTCATTTTCATAATGTTGTTATACATTTGCGGCAAAGGTGGCAATTTCATCAGTTCTTCAAGCATCTTCTCAGCGGCCCTTTTCTTCGAGATCTTTTTTCCATTTCCTT